>CM038680.1:288431844-289797842 GCA_021605205.1 Aegilops longissima
TATGGTTAAAAACATATAAATAACAGTAAGAAAACATGATGCAAAATGGACGTATCAACTCCCCCAAGCTTAGACCTCACTTGTCCTCAAGCGAAAACCGAAATCGAAAAACTTGTCCACATGCTTTGAGAGAGAGGTGTCGATAAAAACAAAATACGTACATAGAAGCATCATGTAGATCATTATAACAGCAAAAAATTAAACATAAAACTTTTATCATAGAACTTTTACCATAAACTTCTATCATGTACTCCTCATGAATAAGTAACAATTCAACACATAATTGAAGTATAAAACAAAAACTCTATTAAAAACCAACAAACTATGTTCTCAGTCAACTTTGCAACTACAATTCATCATCTTTTCGGGAAGGGTCACGTATCGGAGCCTTTAGGCAAGTCCACATACTCAACCATCATATAGTCTTCTATGATTGCTAACACTCGTCGCGTACACATGAGCAAAATATTTCAACCGGACACATAGAAAGATAGGGGCTTATAGTTTCGCCTGCCAACGTATTCACCTTAAGGGTGATGTCAACAATACTAACTCATGCTATCTATATTCAACTGGACATATGTGCCTAGATCTTTCCTCGCCACATGATGCTTGCCAAAGGAGAAAAGTAAAAAGGAATAGAAGGAAAACTTTGACTCTTTGCATAAAAGTAAATGCATAAAAGTAAAAGATAGGCCCTTCGCAGAGGGAAGCAGAGGTTGCCATGCGCTTATTTGTTTGTATGTTCAACCCCTTAGCGCAAAAGAACGTCATGTTGCATTGCCCCTTGTGATAGCTACCTTTATTATGTAGTTTGTCGCTTTTATTCTTCACCATCACAAGTTCGTGCAATGCTCAATTTTCTCTTACGCAAAATGATCTCACACATTTAGATGCAATTTTTATTGCCTTTTTGCACCGATGACAACTTACTTGACGGATCTTTCTCAATCCTTAGGTAGGTATGGTGGACACTTGAAAATAAGATTTGGGTTTAAGGGTTTTTGGATGCACAAGTAGTATCTCTACTTAGTGCGGAATTTTTGGCTAGGAAAGATAGGGGCAAGCACCACATGTTAAAGGATCTATGACAATATGACTTCTATGTGAATATAAACAAACATAAACCACTAAGTTGTCTTCCTTGTCCAATGTCAACAATTTTGGCATATAATATTTTGATGAGGGCTCACAATCACAAAAGATTTCTAGGATAGTATATTTATATGTGAATCTTCTCTTCCCTTATTAATTCTTTCATGAGTTTCATCCTTGACTAATGCTATGTTTGTCAATCTCTAATAAAATTTTCTACTTATACTTTTCCTTATGTGGTGTCATCACCTACCATAAGATTAGTATATGATCCTTTTGATTTATTTCCTTTCTTCTATTTATTTCCTTTCTCTTTTCTTCCTTATTTCTTTTCTTTCATTTGCAATATGAAAGTAAAGAAAGCAAAAACTCAAACTAAACTTTATTATATAACTTGCACACAATTACAAGGATAGATCACTAAGCAAACTCTCAAAGAAGAAAGGGTCAAACTAAACTTTTATTCATCTAAAGAAAAATACCGAACTAAAATAAGTAAAGGCAAAAAGATAGTGGGATGATACGATGCCGGGGCACCTCCCCCAAGCTTGGCGGAAGCCAAGGGGAGTGCCCATACCCAATACTCAGTTCTCTTTTGGTGGTGTAGAAGATGATGGTGATGAAGGAGAGATCTTGTCCTCGGATTTCCATGGCAATGGTCCACCATCATAAGAGGAGGAGTGAGTCTCACATGTCCTGCAACTAGCAGCCAAACTCATACCTTTAAACCTCGCCTCATATTCAAAGACTTGGTTTTGGAGGTCATAGATGACCTGAGGGTGCTGCACCACCTCCCGAAGGTATGGGTTGATGAGGGTCTTTAAGAACTTGTCCTTCGAAGAGCTTGAAGCAGCCATGGTAGATGGGATCTGACAGAAAACATCAAGGAAAAGAAGACAGAGGATTTCTCCGTGATACGGTGGTTAACAGGTTTGAGAAGTATATATAGATTTTTTTTATCTTGGGGTACAGGTAAATTGTAGAAAAACGGAGTATGGAAGGTGTCCCAGGTGGGCACAACCCACCTGGGCATGCCAGGCAAGCCTGGCACACCCTGGTGTCTTGTGCCCACCAGGGTACGCTTCCTGGAAGTTTCTTTATTTCCTAATTTTCTAAATATTACAAAACTGACAAAAAAAATTGCGGATTTTTCGGAGTCCGTTTACTTACCGTATCACGTACCTCCTTATTTTCATGATTCTGGAGTGTTCCGGAAGGACTCTTTTATGTGTTCTTCCGGTGTCAAAGTTTGGATAATATTACTTTCAACATTGATGGGAGTACCTGAGATATTCGTTGCCCATTGAGAACCTTCGGGTTAGTACCTTCGGAATTATTTATTTTGATGGCTCCAGACCGATAAACCTCCTCGATAACATAGGGGCCTTCCCATTTTGAGAGAAGTTTTCCTGCAAAGAATCTGAAATGAGAGTTGTAAAAAAGAACATATTCCCTGACTTTAAACTCACGCTTTTGGATTCTTTTGTGATGCCATATTTTAACTTTTTCTTTGAATACTTTTGCATTTTCATAAGCCTGGGTTCACCATTCATCTAAAGAGCTAATATAAAATAACCTCTTTTCACCAGCAAGTTTGAAATCATAATTGATCTCTTTGATGGCCCAATATGCCTTATGTTCCAACTCAAGAGGAAAATAACAAGCTTTTACGTAAACCATTTTATATGGAGACATACCCATAGGATTTTTATATGCTGTTCTATAAGCCCAAAGTGCATCATCTAATTTCTTAGACCAATTCTTCCTGGACCTATTTATAGTCTTTTGCAAAATTAATTTTGTTTCTCTATTGCTAAGTTCAACTTGACCACTAGACTGAGGATGATAAGGTGATGCAATTCTATGGTTAACAACATACTTTGCAAGCATTTTACGGAAAGCACCATGAATAAAGTGTGAACCACCATCAGTCATTAAATATCTAGGGACTCCAAACCTTGGGAAAATAACTTACTTAAGCATTTTAATAGAGGTGTTGTGATCAGCACTACTGGCTGGAATAGCTTCTACCCATTTAGTAACATAATCAATAGCAACTAGAATATGTGTATACCCATTAGAGGAAGGAAAAGGTCCCATGTAATCAAATCCCCAAACGTCAAATGGTTCAATAGCAAGTGAATAATTCATAGGCATTTCTTGACGCTTACCAATATTATCTATTCTTTGACATTCATCACATGATAAGAAGAACTTACGGTCATCCTTGAAGGGAGTAGGCCAATAAAATCTGGATTGCAATACCTTGTGAGCTGTTCTATCTCCAACATGATACCCTCCATAAGATTCGGAGTGACATTTTCGTAGGATTTGTCCATGTTCATGCTCAGGTACACAACGTCTAATAATACCATCTACTCCTTTATAAAGATGTGGGTCATCCCAAAAGTAATGTCTTAAATCATAGAAGATTTTTTTCTTTTGTTGGTATGTAAATCTAGGTGGTAAATATTTAGCAACAATGTAATTAGCATAATCAGCATACCAAGGAGTATTATGAGCAACATTTATTGCAGCTAATGGCTCATCAGGAAAACTATCATCCATAGGTAGTGGGTCATCAGGCACATTTTCAAGCATAGATATATTATCAGCTATTGGGTTCTCGGCTCCTTTTCTATCAATGATATGTAAATCAAATTCTTGTAACAAGAGAACCCATCGAATAGGTCTAGATTTGTCATCTTTCTTTTCCATAAGATTTTTAATAGCAGCATGGTCTGTACTTTGGAATCAACAATATAAGGTCTAAATTTCTCACAAGCAAACACGACTGCTAGAAATTCTTTTTCAGTAGTAGCATAATTTCTTTGAGCACTGTCTAGAATATTACTAGCATAATGAATAACATTCAGTTTCTTATCAAGTCTTTGACCTAGAACAACACCAACATCATAATCACTAGCATCACACATAATTTTAAAAGGCAAGTTCCAATCAGGTGGTTGAACAATAGGTGCAGAAATTAAGGCTTTCTTGAGTGTTTCAAAGGCTTCTAAACAATCATCATCAAAAACAAAAGGGATATCCTTTTGCAAAAGATTCGTAAGAGGCCTAGAAATTTTAGAGAAGTCTTTGATAAATCTCCTATAGAAACCAGCATGACCTAAAAAACTACGAATACCTTTTATATCTTTAGGACATTGCATTTCTAAATTGCATCAACCTTAGCTTTGTCCACTTCAATACCTCTTTCAGAAATTTTATGACCCAAGACAATGCCTTCATTAACCATAAAGTGGCACTTCTCCCAATTCAAGACAAGATTTGTTTGTTCAGATCTCTACAAAACTCGTTCAAGATTGCTTAAACAATGATAAAAAGACTTCCCATAAACAGAGAAGTCATCCATGAAAACCTCAACAATATTTTCACAAAAGTCAGAGAATATAGCAGTCATACATCTTTGAAAGGTAGCAGGTGCATTACATAAACCGAAAGGCATACGTCTATAAGCATAAGTTCCAAAGGGACAAGTAAAAGTGGTATTTTCATGATCAGGTTGTGAAACAGGTATTTGTGAAAAACCAGAATATCCATCAAGGAAGCAAATGTGTGTGTGCTTAGATAATCTTTCAAGCATTTGATCAATAAAAGGCAGGGGGTAATGATCTTTTCTAGTTGCTTTGTTTAATTTTCTAAAATCAATTACCATTCTATAACCTGTAACAATTCTTTGTGGAATAAGTTCATTCTTATCATTAGGAACAACAGTTATACCTCCTTTCTTAGGGACACAATGAATAGGACTTACCCATCTACTATCAGCTATAGGATAGATTATACCTGCTTCCAGAAGTTTTAAGATTTCCGTTCTTACCACTTCTTTCATTTTTGGATTTAACCGACGTTGGTGATCAACAATGGGTTTTGCATCAGGTTCCATATTAATTTTGTGCTGACATAGAGTGGGACTAATGCCCTTTAAATCATTAAGAGTATATCCAATAGCAGCTTGGTGCTTCCTTAGAACTTTCAATAATCTTTATTCTTCATGTTCTGAAAGGTTAGCACTAATAATAACAGGATATATCTTCTTTTCATCAAGATAAGCATATTTCAAAGTGTTTGGCAATTGTTTTAATTCAAACACTGGATCACCTTCAGGTGGAGGAGGACCTCCTAGAGTTTCAATAGGCAAATTGTGTTTAAGCAGAGGGTGTTGTTCAAAGAAAATCTTATCTATTGCATTTCTTTCATGCATATGAAAATCATTTTCATGGTCTAGCAAATATTGTTCTAAAGGATCAGTAGGTGGTACAGCAATAGAAGCAAGACCAATGAATTCATCTTTACTAGGCATTTCTTTTCATGAAGCTTTCTACTAAACTTGAAAAAAATTATACTCATTAGACTCATCAGCAAAACTAACACCGACAGTTTGTTTCTCACAGTCTATTCCAGCATTAATGGTGTTCAAGAAAGGTCTACCAACGATAATGGGACAAAAGTCATCTTGTGGGGAACCAAGAACAAGAAAATCAGTAGGGTATTTTATTTTCTCACACAAGACGTCAACATTTCTAACAATCCCAATTGGTGAAATAGTGTCTCTATTAGCAAGTTTAATAGTAACATCTATGTCTTCTATCTCTGCAGGTGCTATGTCATTCATAATTTCTTGATATAAGGTGTAAGGAATAGCACTCACACTAGCACCTATGTCACATAAACCATGATAACAATGATCTCCTATTTTAACCGAGATAACGGGCATGCCAACAACAGGTCTATGTTTATCCTTTTGATCAGGTTTGGCAATTCTAGCAGCTTCTTCACTGAAGTAAATAACATGCCCATCCATATATTCTACCCAGAGATCTTTAACCAAAGCAATACTAGGTTCTACTTTAATTTGTTCATCGGGTTTAGGTGTTCTAATATAGCTTTTGTTAACCACAGTTGAAACCTTAGCATGTTCCTTTATCCTAACAGGGAAATGTGGTTTCCCAATATAAGTAGCAGGAATAACTGGATCAACATTGTAAAGTATAGTTTCTTCTTTAACTGGTACTGGTTCTTTACTTTCTTCTTTAATAGGTGGATGATATTTAAACCACTTCTCTTTAGGGAGATCAACATGAGTAGCAAATGGTTCACAAAAGGAGGCTACTATCTCAGAGTCAAGTCCATATTAGTGCTAAACTTTTGAAAAGCATCGTTATCCATAAAATATTTAACACAGTCATACTTAAGCTTAATACATGACTCTTTACCTTTGTCGAGTTCCCAATCTTCAGAGTTGTGTTTAATTCTTTCCAAAAGATCCCACCGGAATTCGATAGTCTTCTTCATAAAAGAACCAGCACAAGAAGTACCGAGCATGGTTTGATCATTACAAGAAAGCCGAGCATAAAAATTCTGGATAATAATTTCTCTTGAGAGCTCATGATTGGGGCATGAATATAATATTGACTTAAGCCTCCCCCAAGCTAGAGTGATACTTTCTCCTTCACGAGGATAAAAATTATATATATATAATTCCGATCACGATGAACTAGATGCATAGGATAAATTTTTTGGTGGAACTCCAATTTCAATCGATTCCAATTCCAAGATCCAATATCATCGCTTAGACTATACCATGCCAATGCTTTTCCCTTCAAAGATAAAGGGAAAGCCTTCTTCATAACTTCATCTCCGGGTAAACCTGCAAGCTTGAACAATCCACAAATTTGTCCAACATATATCAGGTGCATATCAGGATGTTCGGTTCCATCTCCTACATAAGGATTAGTTAGCAGTTGTTCAATCATACCCGAAGGAATTTCATATTCAATATTTTCAGTAGGTGCAGTAGGTTGAGGGGTAGCTAATTGTGGTTCTGGTTGAGGTGAAGATACCCCGAACAAACCCCTCAAAGGATTGTTTTCCATAGTAACAAGTGACAAAAAATTTCGGCACACTATATAAATGTTTCCTTACCAAATTCCACTTTACCAAAGGTGCTTAACTCCCCGGCAACGGCGCCAGAAAATAGCCTTGATGACCCACAAGTATAGGGGATCAATTTTAGCTCTTTTCGATAAGTAAGTGTGTCGAACCAACGAGGAGTAGAAGGAAATGGCAAGTGGTTTTCAGCAAGGTAATGTCTGCAAGTGCTGAAATTGTAAGTAGCAGAGTAGTTTGATAGCAAGATAATTTGTAACGAGCAAGTCACGTTAGTAGTAACAAAACTGCAGCAAGGTAGCCCAATCCTTTTGAGGCAAAGGACAGGCCAAAACGATCTCTTATGATAAGCAAAGCGTTCTTGAGGGTACACGGGAATTTCATCTAGTCACTTTCATCATGTTGGTTTAATTCGTGGTCGGTACTTTGAAAGTTTGATATGTGGGTGGACCGGTGCTTAGGTGTTGTTCTTACTTGAACAAACCCGCTACTTATGATTAACCCTCTCGTAAGCATCCGCAACTACGATAAAAGTATTAAGAATAAATTCTAACCATAACATTAAACTTTTGGATCCAATCGGTCCCTTACGGAATAGCGCATAAACTGCGGTTTAAGCTTCTTTCACTCTGGCAAACCCATCATATAATTGCTACTCCACAATGCATTCCCTTAGGCCCAAATATGGTGAAGTTTCATGTAGTCGACATTCACATGACACCACTAAGGGAATCACAACATACATACTATCAAAATGTCTAACACATATTAAGTTCACATGATTACTTGCAACATGATTTCTCCCGTGACCTCAAGAACAAAAGTAACTACTCACAAAATTTAATAATGATCAAGATCAGAGGGTTATTAAATAGCATATTAGATCTGAACATATAATCTTCCACCAAATAAACCATATAGTAATCAACTACAAGACGTAATCAACACTACTAGTCACCCACAAGCACCAATCTATAGTTCCGGTAACAAGATTGAACACAAGAGATGAACTAGGGTTTGAGATGAGATGGTGCCGTTGAAGTTGTTGATGGAGATTGCCGTCACCAAGATGGGAGAGTTGTTGGTGACGATGATGATTTCCCCCTCCGGGAGGGAAGTTCCCCCAGCGGAATAGCTCCGCCGGAGCGCATAAGTGCTCCTGCCCAAGTTCCGCCTCGAGACGGCGGCGCTCCATCCCGAAAGTCCTCCCCTTATTTTTTATAGGTCAAAATGACCTATATACCAGAAGATGGGCACCGGAGGTGGGCCTGGGTGAGCACAACCCACCAGGCGCGCCCAGGTGGGTTGTGCCCACCTGGTGGCCCCCCTCCGGCAGTTATTTGCTCCAATATTCCTAAAATAATCCATAGAAAATCTCTGTGAAGTTTCAGCTTGTTTGGAGTTGTGCAGAATAGGTGGCCTGACGTAGCTTTTCTAGGTCCAGATTTCCAGCTGCCAGAATTCTCCCTCTTTTGTGTATACCTTGCATATTATGAGAGAAAAGGCATTAGAATTACTCCAAAAAGCATTATTATGGATAAAAACATTATAAATAACAGTAAGAAAACACGATGCAAAATGGACGTATCATACAGGATAGCATTAAAACGTGCGAACGCTGTTCAGCCGAGGAGGGGGTGATAGCCGCTGCGAAAGGGGACTATGTCGAAGATCAAGTCTTAACTGCGGAAGTTATCCGGCGATCCAAACACCACTTCCAGTGTTATGCTTCCCGAGCAGCAGGTCTCCATGCCTGGGATAACCCCCTTGAAGGTAGTTTTACTGGGTTTGATCCTTGATGGATCGATTCCCATTTTCCGCACCGTATCTGCACAGATCAGATTGAGCCTACTACCTCTGTCCATAAGGACTCTAGGGAGGTGGTATCCATCAATAATGGGGTCGAGAACCAGGGTCGCCGTCCCACTGTGACGGATGCTGGTCGAGTGGTCTCTGCAGTCAAAAGTGATTGGGCATGCTGACCATGGGTCGAATTTAGGGGCTACGGGCTCAACGACATAGACATCCCGTAGCGCGCCCCTTCTCTCCTTCTTAGGCACATGGGTGGCGTAGATCATGTTCACCGTCCCGACCTTAGGAGGGAACTATTTTTGTCCTCCATTGCGCGGCCTGCGATGCTCCTCGTCGTCCTTGCTACAGGGGCTTTTGCCTGAGTCCTCGGCTGTGAGCTTGCCGACCTGTTTTATCACCCAACATTTATGGTTGGTGTGATTGGCGGGCTTTTCAGAGGTGCCGTGTATTTGGAAAGGCCTATCCAAGATTGTATCTAGCTTGGTTGGTCCGTCTTGGTTGCCTTTAGAGGGTTTTCTCCGTGATCCTGACTTGGGGTTGCAGAATTCGGCACTTACTGTCGTGTCGTCGGCTTCAGCGCCATTGTGTCATTGTTTATATTTATTGCGTCGTGGCTTTTCGTTGTCGTTCCGGACTTCTGAAGTGCCGGGGTCTTCTGGGTTGGTGCTTCTACGAGCTAACCAACTATCTTCTCTCGCGCAAAAGCGGGGCATGAGGGAGGTAAGAGCCGCCATTGTCTTCGGCTTATCTTGGCCGAGCTGGCATGCATGCCATTCGTCTTGGATACCGTGTCTGAACGCGACTATAACTTCGGCATCTGGGCAATCGACTATCTGATTCTTCTTGGTCAAAACCCGATTCCAGAATTGTAGGGCCGACTCGCCAGGTCAGGTCATCGGTGTTCGGCGGCCGACCATAGGTGCCTTTAAAGTTGGCTCATGAAGCATCCTTGAGCTCTTCCCAGCTCCCTATGGAGTCTTCAGGGAGGCTGTTCAACCAATGCCAAAATGGTCCTTTAAGTTTTAATGGCAGATATTTGATGGCGTGGAGGTCATCTCCTCGTGCAATATGAATGTGGAGAAGAAAATCCTCAATCCACACGACTGGGTTTGTAGTTCCATCGTATGCCTCGATGTTTACGGGTTTAAACCTTCTAGGAATTGGTGCTGCATTACCTCATCGGTGAAGCACATTGGGTGAGTGGCGCTCCTTATTCGGGCCACATCACGTCGAACCTCGGATTCCACCCTGGCCCTGTGTTGATCCCAAACTCTATCGTTTCGGTCGAGCCATTCTTGGCATTCGTCTCTTCTATTGGAAGGGTAACCTCTTGATCCATAGATAGACCTTGACTGACCTGCTCTAATGGCCAGGTCGTGTTGAAGGTCGTATTGATATTCTAGATGTGCCACCTCCCTTCCTTTACAGTGAGGAGGGGTAGGTGGGTATTCGGCCTCGCCCGCCGGCTCATCCCTTCCCCGAGGGGGGCGGTCAGGCTGGTCGCCTTGAGTTCGTCTGGGCGGTGCGGGTGAGGGAGTCCTGAACTAAGGGGTCCTCGGGCGTCCGGCCTGTTATCCATGGGCCGGACTGATGGGCTGTGAAGACATGAAGGACGAAGATTGTACCCGTGTCCGGATTGGACACTACTTGGTGTGGAAGGCAAGCTTGGCAACTGACTATGTAGATTCCTTCTTATGTAACCGACTCTATGTAAACCTAGATCCCCCCGATGTCTATATAAACCGAAGGGGTTAGTCCGGAAAGGACACATTCATTACCATCGTCATATAGGCTAGACTTCTAGGGTTTAGCCATTACGATCTCGTGGTAGATCAACTCTTGTAATACTCATATTCATCAAGATCAATCAAGCAGGAAGTAGGGTATTACCTCCATAGAGAGGGCCCGAACCTGGGTAAACATCGTGTCCCCCGTCTCCTGTTACCATCGATCCTAGACGCACGGTTTGGGACCCCCTACCCGAGATCCGCCGGTTTTGACACCGACATTCGTGCTTTCATTGAGAGTTCAACTGTGCCATCGACGAAAGGTTCGATGGCCCCTTCAATCGTCGATAGTGACGTTGTCCAAGGAGAAACTGCTACCTCTTGAGCACTGCGTTGGATTTCCCCGAAGAGGAGAGGATGATGCAGCAAAGTAGCGTAAGTATTTCCCTCAATTTTTGAGAACCAAGGTATCAATCCAGTAGGAGGCCACGCGCGAGTCCCCTATACCTACACAAAGCGAATAACTCCTCGCAACCTACGCGATTAGGGGTTGCCAATCCCTTCACGGTCACTTACGAGAGTGAGATCTAATAGAGATGATAGATAATATTTTTGGTATTTTTGATATAAAGATGCAAGGTAAAATAAAAGGCAAAAGTAAAAGCAAAGCAATAATAAAGTGATTGGAGATTTATATGATGAGAATAGACCCAGGGCCATAGAATTCACTAGTGGCTTCTCTCAAGAGCGTAAGTATTTCTATGGTGGGTGAACAAATTACTGTTGAGCAATTGATAGAAATTAGCATAGTTATGAGAATATCTAGGTATGATCATGTATATAGGCATCACATCCGAGACAAGTAGACCGACTCCTGCCTGCATCTACTACTATTACTCCACTCATCGACCGCTATCCAGCATGCATCTAGAGTATTAAGTTAATGAAAACAGAGTAACGCCTTAAGCAAGATGACATGATGTAGAGGGATAAATTCATGCAATATGATATAAACCCCATCTTGTTATCCTCGATGGCAACAATACAATACATGCCTTGCTGCCCCTACTGTCACTGGGAAAGGACACCGCAAGATTGTACCCAAAGCTAAGCACTTCTCCCGTTGCAAGAAAAACCAACCTAGTAGGCCAAACCAAACTGATATTTCGAAGAGACTTGCAAAGATAACCAATCATACATAAAATAATTCAGAGAAGATTCAAATATTGTTCATAGATAAACTTGATCATAAACCCACAATTCATCGGTCTCAACAAACACACGCAAAAAGAAGATTACATCGAATAGATCTCCACGAGAGGGGGGAGAACATTGTATTGAGATCCAAAAAGAGAGAAGAAGCCATCTAGCTACTAACTATGGACCCGAAGGTCTGAGGTAAACTACTCACACTTCATCGGAGGGGCTATGGTGATGATGTAGAAGCCCTCCATGGTGGATTCCCCTTCCGGCAGAGCTCCGGAACAGGCCCCAAGATGGGATCTCATGGATACAGAAAGTTGCGGTGGTGGAATTAGGTTTTTGGCTCCGTGTTTGATCGTTTAGGGGTACATAGGTATATATAGGAGGAAGGAGTACGTCGGTGGAGCTTCGAGGGGCCCACGAGGCAGGGGGCGCGCACTAGGGGGGGCGCCCTCCACCCTCGTGACCGCCTCGTGGCTTTCTTAACGGAGGGTCCAAGTCTCCTGGATCTTATCTGATGAGCAAATCACGTTCCCGAAGGTTTCATTCCGTTTGGACTCCGTTTGATATTCCGTTTCTTCGAAACACTGAAATAGGCAAAAAAAATCAATTCTGGGCTGGGCCTCCGGTTAATAGGTTAGTCCCAAAAGTAATATAAAAGTGGAAAATAAAGCCCAATATGGTCCAAAACAGTAGATAATATAGCATGGAGCAATCAGAAATTATAGATACGTTGGAGACGTATCAGAAACCTTCCTCCCCGGACAGATTTTTGTGTTCGGCGGCTTCGTACTGCAGGCCAATTCACTTGGCCATCTGGAGTAGATCGATAGCTACGCCCCTGGTCACCAGGTCAGATTTGGAAGCTTGAACTACGTCGCGGACATCCGTGGAGACTTGATCTTCAACAAATTAGAGACCGCAACGATCGCTCCCCCTCGCCCCGATGAACATGACTTAAATCCGTCATCGGATCACGTCCAAGAGATGGTTCATGTTGCTGCAACGGCCTTAGAACCGAAGCAGATCGCGCCATCCGAGGCCACAGAGTCCGCGGCGTTGGAGCCGCACACGGATGCGACATTGCTACCTCTTGAGCACTGCATTGGCTTTTCCTTGAAGAGGAAAGGGTGATGCAGCAAAGTAGCGTAAGTATTTCCCTCAGTTTTTAGAACCAAGGTATCAATCCAGTAGGAGGCTACGCGCAAGTCCCTTGTACCTACACAAAACAAATAACTCCTCACAACCAACGCGATAAGGGGTTGTCAATCCCTTCACGGTCACTTACGAGAGTGAGATCTGATAGATATGATAGGACAATATTTTTGGTATTTTTGTGATAAAGATGCAAAGTAAAATAAAATCAAAGTAAAAAAGCAAAGGAAATAACTAAGTGTTGGCAGATTAATATGATGAAGATAGACCGGGGGCCATAGGTTTCACTAGTGGCTTCTCTCATGAGCATAAGTATTTTACGGTGGGTGAACGAATTACTGTTGAGCAATTGACAGAATTGAGCATAGTTATGAGAATATCTAGGTATGATCATGTATATAGGCATCACGTCCGAGACAAGTAGACCGAATCCTGCCTGCATCTACTACTATTACTCCACTCATCGACCGCAATCCAGCATGCATCTAGAGTATTAAGTTCATGAAAATAGAGTAACGCCTTAAGCAAGATGACATGATGTAGAGGGATAAATTCATGCAATATGATAAAAACCCCATTTTGTTATCCACGATGGCAACAATACAATACGTGCCTTGCTGCCCCTCATCACACGGGAAAGGACACGCAAGATTGAACCCAAAGCTAAGCACTTCTCCCATTGCAAGAAAGATCAATCTAGTAGGCCAAACCAAGCTGATAATTCGAAGAGACATGCAAAGATAACCAATCATACATAAAAGAATTCAGAGAAGATTTAAATATTGGTCATAGATAGTCTTGATCATAAACCCACAATTCATCGGTCTCAACAAACAGACCGCAAAAAGAAGATTACATCGAATAGATCTCCACGAGAGAGGGGGACAACATTGTATTGAGATCCAAAAAGAGAGAAGAAGCCATCTAGCTACTAATTATGGACCCGAAGGTCTGAGGTAAACTACTCACACTTCATCGGAGAGGCTATGGTGTTGATGTAGAAGCCCTCCGTGATGGATGCCCCCTCCAGCGGAGCTCCAGAACAGGCCCCAAGATGGGATCTCATGGGTACAGAAGGTTGCGGTGGTGGAATTAGGTTTTTGGCTCCGTATCTGATCGTTTGGGGGTATGTAGGTATATATAGGAGGAAGGAGTACGTCGGTGGAGCAACAGGGGAGCCGCAAGGGTGGAGGGCGCGCCCCCTACCTCGTGGCCTCCTCTTTTGTTTCTTGACGTAGGGTCCAAGTCTCCTGGATCATAATATTCCTAAAAATCACGTTCCCGAAGGTTTCATTTCGTTTGGACTCCGTTTGATATTCCTTTTCTACGAAACTATGAATTAGGCAAAAAAAACAGCAATTCTGGGCTGGGCCTCCGGTTAATAGGTTAGTCCCAAAAATAATATAAAAGTGGATAATAAAGCCCAATAATGTCCAAACCAGTAGATAATATAGCATGGAGCAATACAAAATTATAGATACGTTGGAGACGTATCAGGCATCCCCAAGCTTAATTCCTGCTCGTCCTCGAGTAGGTAAATGATAAAAACAAAAAATTTGACGCGGAGTGCTACTTGGTATAATTTCAATGTAATTCTTCTTAATTGTGGTATGAATATTCAGATTTGAAAGATTCAAGACAAAAGTTTAATATTGACATAAAAATAATAATATTTCAAGCATACTAACAAAGCAATCATGTCTTCTCAAAATAACATGGCAAAAGAAAGTTATCCCTACAAAATCATATAGTCTGGCTATGCTCTATCTTCACCACACAAAGTATTTAAATCATGCACAACCCCGATGACAAGCCAAGCAATTGTTTCATACTTTTGAAATTCTCAAACTTTTTCAATCTTCACGCAATAGATGAGCCTGAGCCATGGATATAGCACTATATGTGGAATAGAATGGTGGTTGTGGAGAAGACAGAAAAGGGAGAAGATAGTCTCACATCAACTAGGCGTATCAACGGTCTATGGAGATGCCCATCAATAGATATCAATGTGAGTGAGTAGGGATTGCGATGCAACGGATGCACTAGAGCTATAAGCATATGAAAGCTCAACAAAAGAAACTAAGTGGGTGTGCATCCAACTCGCTTGCTCACGAAGACCTAGGGCATTTTGAGGAAGCCCATCATTGGAATATACAAGCCAAGTTCTATAATGAAAAATTCCCACTAGTATATGAAAGTGACAAAATGAGAGACTCTCTACAATGAATCTCATGGTGCTACTTTGAAGCACAAGTGTGGTAAAAGGATAGTAACATTGTCCCTTCTCTCTTTTTCTCTCATTCATTTTTTTTATTTGGGCCTTTTCCCTTTTTTTTATTTCCTCTTTTCTTTTTTATTTTTTTTCATCCGGAGTCTCATCCGACTTGTGGGGGAATCATAGTCTCCATCATCCTTTTCCTCACTTGGGACAATGCTCTAAAAATGAAGATCATCACACTTTTATTTTCTTACAACTCAAAAATTACAACTCGATACTTCGAAAAAAATATGACTCTATATGAATGCCTCCGGCGGTGTACCGGGATATGCAATGAATCAAGAGTGACATGTATGAAAGAATTATGAATGGTGGCTTTGCCACAAATACGATGACAACTACATGATCATGCTAAGCAATATGACAATGATGGAGTGTGTCATAAACGTAACGGTGGAAAGTTGCATGGCAATATATCTCGTATGGCTATGGAAATGCCATGATAGGTAGGTATGGTGGCTGTTTTGAGGAAGGTATATGGTGGGTGTATGATACCGGCGAAAAGTGCGCGGTATTAGAGAGGCTAGCAATGGTGGAAGGAAGAAAAGTGCGTATAATCCATGGACTCAACATTAGTCATAAAGAGCTCATATACTTATTTCAAAAATCTACAAGTTATCAAAGCAAAGTATTACACGCATGCTCCTAGGGGGATAGATTGGTAGGAAAAGACCATCGCTCGTCCCTGACCGCCACTCATAAGGAAGACAATCAATAAATAAATCATGCTCCGACTTCATCACATAACGGTTCACCATACGTGCATGCTACGGGAATCACAAACTTTAACACAAATATTTCTCAAATTTACAACTACTCAACTAGCATGACTCTAATATCACCATCTTCATATCTCAAAACAATTATCAAGCATCAAACTTCTCATAGTATTCAGCACACTCCTAAGAAAGTTTTTACTAATCTTGAATGCCAAGCATATTAGGATTGTTTAAGAAAATTACCATGATATTTAAGACTCTCAAAATAATATAAGTGAAGCATGAGAGATCAATAGTTTCTATAAAACAAATCCACCACCATGCTCTAAAAGATATAAGTGAAGTACTAGAGCAAAACTATATAACTCAAAGGATATAAGCGAAGCACATAGAGTATTCTAACAAATTCCAAATCATGTATGGCTCTCTCAAAAGGTGTGAACAGAAAGGATGATTGTGGTAAACTAAAAGACAAGGACTCAAATCATACGCTCCAAGCAAAACACATATCATGTGGTGAATAAAAATATAGCTCCAAGTAAAGTTTCCGATGGAAGTAGACGAAAGAGGGGATGCCTTCCGGAGAATCCCCAAGCTTTGGATTTATGGTGTCCTTCTATTATCTTGGGGGTGCCATGGGCATCCCCAATCTTAGGCTCTTGCCACTCCTTGTTCCATAATCCATAAAAAAAATTCACCCAAAACTTGAAAAGTTCACAACACAAAACTCAACAGAAATCTCGTGAGCTCCGTTAGCGAAAGAAAACAAAAGACCACTTCAAGGTTCTGTAATGAACTCATTCTTTATTCATATTGGTGTTAAACCTACTGTATTCCAACTTCTTTATGGTTTATTAACTATTTTACTAGCCATAGATTCATCAAAATAAGCAAACAACACATGAAAAACAGAATCTTTCAAAAACAGAACAGTCTGTAGTAATCTGTAACTAACCCAAACTTCTGGAACTCCAAAAAATCATCCAAAATAGGACGATCTATGAAATTTGTTTATTGATCAGCAGCAATTGGAATCAGTATTTTATCACGTTCTGCTGATTTTTAACAATTGTTTTTGTGAACAGAAAGTTTCTGGAAATTACAGCAAGATCAAATAACTATCATCCAAGAAGATCCTATAGGTTTAACTTGGCACAAACACTAACTAAAAAATAAAAACACATCTAACCAGAGGCTAGAACAAATATTTATTCCTAAACAGAAGCAAAAGCAAAAAAAATAAAAAAAAATTGGGTTGCCTCCCAACAAGCGCTATCGTTTAATGCCCCTAGCTAGGCATAAAAGCAAGGATAGATCTAGGTATTGCCATCTTTTGTAGGCAATCCATAAGTGGCTCTCATGATAGATTCATATGGTAATTTTATTTTCTTCCTATGGAAGTGTTCCATGCATTTCTTTAATGGAAATTGGAATCTAATGTTCCCTTCCTTCATATAATTGCACCAATCGTTCTAAGGAAAGGTCTACCAAGAATAATAGGACATGAAGGATTGCAATCTATATCAAGAACGATAAAATCTACGGGCACATAGTTCCTATTTGCAACAATAAGAACATCAGTAATTCTTCCCATAGGTTTCTTAATAGTGGAATCCGCAAGGTGCAAGTTTAGAGAGCAATCATCAAAATCACGGAAATCTAGCAAATCGCACAAAGTTTTGGGAATAGTGGAAACACTAGCACCCAAATCACATAAAGCATAGAATTAATGATACTTAATCTTAATTTTAATAGTTGGTTCCCACTCATCATAAAGTTTTCTAGGGATAGAAACCTCCAACTCAAGCTTTTCTTCATAAGATTGCATCAAGGCATCAACGATATGTTTAGTAAACGCTTTATTTTGACTATAAGCATGAGGAGAATTTAGCACGGATTGCAACAAGGAAATACAATCAATCAAGGAGAAATTTTCATAATTAAATTCCTTGAAATCCAAAATAGTGGGTTCATTAACATCTAGGGTTTTGATTTCTTCAATCCCACTTTTATCAATTTTAGCATCAAGATCTAAAAACTCCGAATTTTGGAACGCCTTCTAGGTAAAGGTGGATCATATTCAGTCCCATCATTATCAAGATTCATATTGCAAAACAAAGATTTAGTAGGGGACACATCAATAACTTTTAGATCT
This sequence comes from Aegilops longissima, assembly GCA_021605205.1. NCBI lineage: Eukaryota > Viridiplantae > Streptophyta > Magnoliopsida > Poales > Poaceae > Aegilops > Aegilops longissima. Next base: position 288,449,899 of record CM038680.1, read on the forward strand.
TCATTTTTATTTTCATAGAAATTGGAAGAACATGCTTTTATAAAGCAACCTTTCTTAGCACGCACCCTAGCGGTTCTTTCTTTGCACTCATCAATGGAAATTCTCATGGATTTGAGAGACTCATTGATATCATGCTTAGGAGTAATAGATCTAAGCTTTAAAGAATCAACATCAAGAGAAATTCTATCAACGTTCCTAGCCAATTCATTAACTTTAAGCAATTTCTCTTCAAGCAAAGCATTGAAATTCTTTTGCGAATTCATAAACTCTTTAACACTAGTCTCAAATTCAGAGGGCATCTTATTAAAATTTCCATAAGAGTTGTTGTAGGAATTTCCATAATTATTAGAGGAATTACTAGGATAAGGCCTAGGATTAAAGTTTACTCTATACGCGTTGTTACCAAAATTATTCCTACCAACAAAATTCACATCCATAGATTCATTATTATTCTCAATCAAAGTAGACAAAGGCATATCATTAGGATTAGAAGAAACACTCTTAGTAGAAAATAATTTCATAAGTTCATCCATCTTTCAACTCAAAACATTAATTTCTTCTATCGCATGCACTTTTTTATTAGTAGATCTTCCAGTGTGCCATTGAGAATAATTAACCATAATATTATCTAGGAGTTTAGTAGCTTCTCCTAAAGTGATTTCCATAAAAGTGCTTCCCGCGGCCGAATCTAAAAGATTTCTAGAAGCAAAATTCAATCCGGCATAAATTTTTTGTATAATCATGCACAAATTCAAACCATGAGTAGGGCAATTACGTATCATTAACTTCATCCTCTCCCAAGCTTGTGCAACATGTTCATGATCAAGTTGCTTAAAATTCATAATATCGTTTCTAAGAGAGATGGTCTTAGCGGTAGGAAAATACTTAGAGATAAAAGCATCTTTGCACTTGTTCCAAGAATCAATACTATTTTTAGGCAAGGACGAAAACCAAGATTTAGCACGATCTCTAAGCGAAAAAGTAAATAGCTTCAAATTAACAATATCATTATCAATATCTTTCTTCTTTTGCATATCACACAAATCAACGAAACTATTTAGGTGAGTAGCGGGATCTTCACTAGGAAGGCCGGCGAATTGATCTTTCATGACAAGATTCAACAAAGCAGCATTGATTTCACAAGATTCAGTATTGGTAAGAGGAGCAATCGGAGTGCTAAGGAAATCATTATTGTTGGTATTGGTAAAGTCACACAATTTGGTATTATCTTGAGCCATCATGACAAACAAGCAATCCAACACACAAGCAAACAAAAAGCAAGCGAAAAAGAGGCAAACGGAAAAAAGAGGGTGAATAACACGGCAAGGGTGAAGTGGTGGAGAGGAAAATGAGAGGCAAATGGCAAATAATGTAATGCGGGAGATAAGGGATTTGTGATGGGTACTTGGTATGTTGACTTTTGCGTAGACTCCCCGGCAACGGCGCCAGAAATCTTCTTGCTACCTCTTGAGCACTGCGTTGGCTTTTCCTTGAAGAGGAAAGGGTGATGCAGCAAAGTAGAGTAAGTATTTCGCTCAGTTTTTGAGAACCAAGGTATCAATCCAGTAGGACGCTACGCGCGAGTCCCTCGTACCTACACAAAACAAATAACTCCTCGCAACCAACGTGATAAGGGGTTGTCAATCCCTTCACGGTCACTTATGAGAGTGAGATCTGATAGATATGATAGGATAATATTTTTGGTATTTTTGTGATAAAGATGCAAAGTAAAATAAAAGCAAAGTAAAAAAGCAAAGGAAATAACTAAGAGTTGGAAGATTAATATGATGAAGATAGACCGGGGGCCATAGGTTTCACTAGTGGCTTCTCTCATGAGCATAAGTATTTTATGGTGGGTGAATGAATTACTGTTGAGCAATTGACAGAATTGAGCATAGTTATGAGAATATCTAGGTATGATCATGTATATAGGCATCACGTCCGAGACAAGTAGACCGAATCCTGCCTGCATCTACTACTATTACTCCACTCATCGACCGCTATCCAGCATGCATCTCAGTATTAAGTTCATGAAAACAGAGTAACGCCTTAAGTAAGATGACATGATGTAGAGTGATAAATTCATGCAATATGATAAAAAACCCCATCTTGTTATCCTCTATGGCAACAATATAATACGTGCCTTGTTGCCCCTACTGTCACTGGGAAAGGACACCGCAAGATTAAAGCCAAAGCTAAGCACTTCTCCCATTGCAAGAAAGATCAATCTAGTAGGCCAAACCAAACTGATAATTCGAAGATACTTGCAAAGATAACCAATCATACATAAAAGAATTCAGAGAAGATTCGAATATTGTTCATAGATAATCTTGATCATAAACCCACAATTCATCGGTCTCAACAAAAACACCGCGAAAAGAAGATTACATCCAATAGATCTCCACGAGAGAGGGCGAGAACATTGTATTGAGATCCAAAAAGAGAGAAGAAGCCATCTAGCTACTAACTATGGACCCGAAGGTCTGAGGTAAACTACTCACACTTCATCGGAGAGGCTATGGTGTTGATGTAGAAGTCCTCCGTGATGGATGCCCCCTCCGGCGGAGCTCCGGAACAGGCCCCAAGATGGGATCTCGTGGGTAGAGACGGTTGCGGCGGTGGAATTAGGTTTTTGGCTCCGTGTCGATCGTTTGAAGTGCGTGAGTGTATATAGGAGGAAGGAGTATGTCGGTGGAGCAACAGGGGGCCCACGAGGGTGGAGGGCGCGCCCTGGGGGGGGGGGGCTACCTCGTGGCCTCCTCTTTTGTTTCTTGACGTATGGTCCAAGTCTGCTGGATCATAATCTTCCTAAAAATCACGTTCCCAAAGGTTTCATTCCGTTTGGACTTCGTTTGATATTCCTTTCCGTGAAACTCTGAAATAGGCAAAAAACTGCAATTCTGGGCTGGGCCTCCGGTTAATAGGTTAGTCCCAAAAATAATATAAGAATGGATAATAAAGCCCAATAATGTCCAAAACAGTAGATAATATAGCATGGAGCAATCAAAAATTATAGATACGTTGGAGGCGTATCAGACATCCCACAGTATTTGCGTCCATGGAACTCCGGACTCGTTTCTGGCTATAAGTTCCGGACCGGGTACGCCTGCGGACACCGAGCTGGATCGGTTATCGATTTCAGAATTTAGCGCCGCAGACATCTTCTTACACTCACCTTTGGGCAATGTGCTGAACTCTTTAAAGAATTTGTCCTTGGAGAAGGACTCACAGCCGAACTATGTTCGGTTCGAGTTAGAGGCTGATGATGGGGAATTTTGCTTCCCACCCGCCACCCACTTCATAGCTACCGTCGAGGACTTAACCGACGAGCTCGATTATGGCTCCGACGACATCGACGGTATGGACGACAATGCCGACAAGGAGCAAGTCCAAGACCCACCATTCACTGGACGTTGGACGACCACCTCTTCGTACGACGTGTACATGGTTGATACACCTAAAGGATCTGGCGACGACAAAGAAGAGCCAGATGCAAATAAACCCTCTGAGACGTAGTCCAGGTGCCGGCGCCCTAAACGCCACTCTAAGTCACCTTGCTCAAAGGACAGCAACACCAGCACCGGAGAGAACAATACTTTGGGCGACGACGAAAATAATGAAGACCCTGCTGGAGCCGCATTCGAACAGGAGGAACAAGACAACAGGCAAAATAACCCTGATAGACAGGCCGTCCCGAGTGACCTGGAGGATGATAGTTACCGTCCACCCTCCAAGGATGATGAGAGCCTCGGCAATGAGGACTTCATCGTGCCTGAGGCACCTGAGGGAGTCCTGGATTAGGGGGTGTCCGGATAGCCGAACTATCACCGTTGGCCGGACTCCTGGACTATGAAGATACAAGATTGAAGACTTCGTCCCATGTCCGGATGGGACTTTCCTTGGCGTGGAAGGCAAGCTTGGCGATACGGATATGTAGATCTCCTACCATTGTAACTGACTCTGTGTAACCCTAACCCTATCGGGTGTCTATATAAACCAGAGGGTTTTAGTCCGCAGGACGAACAACAATCATACCATAGGCTAGCTTCTAGGGTTTAGCCTCTCTGATCTCGTGGTAGATCCACTCTTGTACTACCCATATCATCAATATTAATCAAGCAGGAGTAGGGTTTTACCTCCATCGAGAGGGCCCGAACCTGGGTAAAAACATCGTGTCCCTTGTCTCCTGTTACCATCCGCCTAGACGCACAGTTCGGGACCCCCTACTCGAGATCCGCCAGTTTTGACACCGACAGCACCCCTCGAGCAGGAGCACTTTAAGCTCCAGCTCATAGCTACTTCAAGAAGCCTAAAGAAAAAGCAGCAACAGCTCCAAGCAGATCAAGACCTACTCATCGATAGATGGACCGATGTCCTGGCAGCCGAAGAATACAGCCTCAAGAGCCCAGCCAAGAGTTACCCAAAACGCAGACTGCTACCTTAGTTCGATGAGGAGGCACCAGATCCCATACCTCCCTCGCGCAATGCGGACCGACCACCACATGGTCGGGATAGTGCGGTGGACCGACCACCCCGCGGTCGGGATAAAATGGCAACTCAGGCTGAACAATAGCCCGCCCTATCGCCTCGCAAAAACAGGGACAGAATAGCTCGGGACCATACATACGACCTTCTGCAGGAATTGGACAGTAGAGGACACACTAGATCAATCTACGGATCGCGAGGACGCTTCCCTACTCGGGATGACGGCTACCTATTCGGACGTGACAAACCTAGTCACACCCGGGCCGATAACCGTAGACGGACTTCATCGGAGGTGCGCCGTGACGCGGCCCGCTATAGAGGCGCCGCACACCCTCTCTGCTTCATAGATGAGGTGCTGGATCACGAATTCCGCGAGGGGTTCAAGCCCGTCAATATTGAATCATACAACGGAACAACCGATCCCGCAGTGCGGATCGAAGATTTTATTCTCCACATCCACATGGCCCGAGGAGATGATCTCCACACCATCAAATAGCTCCCACTAAAATTAAAAGGGCCGGCTAGACACTGGCTAAATAGTCTGCCTGAGAATTCCATCGGCAACTGGGAGGACTTGGAAGAGGCTTTCCTTGATAACTTCCAAGGAACTTATGTCCGGCCACCAGATGCCGATGACTTAAGACACATAGTTCAACAACCTGGAGAATCAGCCAGAAAATTCTGGACTAGGTTCCTAACCATAAAGAACCAGATCGTTGACTGTCCGGATGCCGAGGCCCTAGCGGCCTTCAAACACAGCATTCGTGACGAATGGCTAGCACGCCACCTCGGCCAAGCAAAGCCGAAGTCTATGGCAGCCCTTACGGCACTCATGACCCGCCTTTGCGCGGGTGAGGACAGCTGGCTGGCTCGTAGCAAAAACACAGCCAGCGAGGCAGGCCCCTCCGAGGCCAAGAACAGCACATGCAAGCTCCGGTGCAATAGAAACAAACGCCGAAGCAATGGCGATAACACCGATGACACCAAAGTTAACGCTGGATTCAGCGGCTACAAGTCCAGCCAGTGGAAGAAGCCCTACAAAAGAAACAATGAGGGACCTTCCGGCCTGGACCGCATACTCGACCGTCCGTGCCAGATACACGGCACCCCAGACAAACAAGCCAATCATACCAACAGGGATTGTTGGGTTTTCAAACAAGCTGGCAAGTTAAATGCCGAAAACAAAGAAAAGGGATCACAAAGTGAGGACGAGGACGAAGAGCCCCGACAGCCGAACACTGGGGGGCAGAAGAAATTTCCCCCTCGAGTCAAAACGGTGAACATGATATATGCTAAACAGATCCCCAAAAGGAGGCGTAAGCGAGCACTCAGGGACGTCTACGCGGTAGAGCCAGTCGCCCCAAAATTCAATCCGTGGTCGTCGTTCCCGATCACCTTTGATCGTCGGGATCACCTCACTAGTATCCGGCATGCCAGTTCAGCCGCATTGGTCCACGACCCAATCATTGACGGATTTCACCTAACACGAGTCCTAATGGATGGTGGTAGTAGCCTCAACCTGCTTTATCAGGATACAGTGCAGAAGATGGGCATTAATCCCTCACGAATCAAACCCACAAAGACTTCCTTTAAAGGAGTCATACCAAGCGTTGAGGCCCACTGTACGGGCTCAATCACGCTGGAGGTGGTCTTCGGTTCTCCGGACAACTTCCAAAGCGAAGAGTAAATATTTGATATCGTCCCTTCCGCAGCAGTTACCACGCACAGCTCGGACGAACCGCGTTCGCTAGATTCAACACGGTGCCACACTATGCTAATCTCAAGCTTAAGATGCCCGGTCCATGCGGCGTCATAACAGTCAACGGAAACACAGAACGCTCCCCCCGGATGGAGGAGCACACCGCCGCCCTAGCAGCAGAGGTACAAAGCGGCCTTCTCAAGCAGCATCGTAGTCTGGCTGCCGAGCCCCTGGACATCATTAAGAGAGTCCGGACTACACCGCAACAGGACTGCGCGGCTCGTCAACAACTCGATTAGCAATTCGACCTCCATCCCAATCCCGATGAGGTAGTGGCATTCATACCACGCGTACATAATTACACACTCAAAATTCCATGGGCATCGATGGAGGCACAAGCTAGCCCGGGATCTACAGTTTGGCTAGACCGATTCCGGACACACATATAACTTTACTATCTCCTTTTTCCTTGTTTTAGGGTTCTCTTATGCGGGCCTCCTTCGACGGCTTGATTAATGGTCATGTCAATGGATGAACACACCGGATTGACACGGAGCACAAGCGTACACGGGAAGCCCTAGAGGCCAATTCAACGAATACTCTATCCGCTTTCAGGACCCACACGTAGCTCACCTTTTGGTTGTGGCATGTCAAATAGCCGGTTGCTTAGTGCATTATTTTGTACCAATGTGCTTTGACGCATTAATCCAACTATAATGGAAACAGTTCATGATCCAAGTTCAAGGGCCCCAGATCCTATCTCTGTTCTATCTCTGTTTTCCTTTAATTACTAACAACCGTACACTCTTGTACGTTTTATATTCGCCAAGGGCTCCCCATCGCCCCATAATATGGCAAAAAAGTCCGAACAGTCCTTAAAGATAAGTTCGGCACCCCGAATTTAGCATTATATGCATTGGCTCCGAATCATGTCTTTGGTCAATAGTTGGGTTGCCCGGCTCCTGTGCTTGCTACCCTACGTTCCGCTAAATCGGCTAGGGTAGTAAAGGGAGAACTACTGCGATTGTGCCCTGGCTTTGACCAGATGAGCGCCTCAGTAGAGAAAGCCGAAAACTGACTGTCATGATACGGCGAGAGCCGGTCAGCTGTTCGAGGGTTACAGATCATTGGAGATTTTTTTCCATGTTATGCGAAGGATTGGTAATTCCCGATTAGATGCTGACAGCACTCTGGTTCGCACCAGGGGCTGCGCCCATGTTTTATTATAAAACTCCTATGGCTAAGTGAGGGCGTTTAAGCCACATAGTCGGATTGCCTTGTTCGTTGCGCTAAACAACTCCTTCGAGGACCATATAATTGGATCAAGATTGTTTAGATTACATCCCGAACACCTCCGTACTACCTACATGAGGGCAGAAGCCGACGACTGGCCAACCCTCAGATTACATACAACACAGCCGTACAGGGGGAAACAATTAAAGCATAACAAAATTATATTACAAACAAGCTTTGTTTTCATAATACAAGGCAGGGCCAACATGAATAAATTTATTCAAATACAATGTCTTGCGAACATTGTACTGCTGCAAGTCGAGACCCTTCTATGACATCCGCAAAATAACGCTCGGGTGTGCGGTGCTCCTTACCCTCCGGCGGCCCTCTGGCCACTTCAACGACATTCATCTTTGCCCACCACAACTTGCAACGGGCGAAGGCCATGCGGGCACCCTCGATGCAGACCGATCACTTGACGGTGTCCAGATGCGGCCAAGCTTCCACCAGCCGCTTCACGAGGCCGAAGTAGCTGCCGGGAATAGCTTCGACTAGCCACAGTCGGATTATCAAATCCTTCATGGCCAGTTCGTCCACCCTATGCAGCTCCACCAACTGTTTCAGCTGGTCGGTAAAGGGCACCGGATGCTCTGGCGCAGCGTACTGCAACCAGAACAGCTTCTCCATGGAGCTCCCTTCTCCGGATCGGAAGAACTCCACAGCATCGGACATGCTGCATGGTAGATCCGTAAATACCCCTGGGCAACTCCGAATCCGAGTTAGTAAAAGGTACTTCCTCTCCGCATACTTGCTTTGCATGTTAAATGCCTTACCCGCTGCGATCTTCTTGGCCTCCTGGATCTCCTGGAGAGCGCCCCAGGCCTCATTCCGCGCGGCCTCCTCACCCTGGTGAACCTTGGTAAGTTCGGTCTCTCGGACCGATGCCTCGCGCTCCTAGGCTTCGCACTTCTTCACCGCGTCCTAGAGCTCCTGCTGGACCTCCTTGACCCGGGCTTTGAGCTATTTTCGGGCGGCTTGCTGCTGGACAGCCTTCTCCTCGGCCTCGCCCAGGGCCTTCCTCAGGGCCTCGACCTCGGTCGTGGCTCCTGCACATATTACGACACTGCGGTCAATATACAACACCTGTTCTTTCCGAACACACAGCAAGTCGTCACTCACCTTGCTTTTCCTGGAGCCGAACCTTAACCTCGCCGAGCTCGTTCTCGGTCCGCTCCAACCTCTGCCTCAGTTCAGAGACTTCAGCAGCATGTGAGGTTGCGGTCAACAGCGACGCCTGCTTATTCATACATATCATGTTAGCCTCCTATAAGGGAAAATTGATCCTTTGTCCGATTTGTCTCGCCGAACACCGGACAGTGTCTCAGGGGCTACTGTCTACATGAGGTTTTTCTCTTTCTTACCTCGAAACCTGTCAACGGGCTGCTGCAGGCTTCATTCAGTCCACTCTTGGCGGACTGAACCTTCTCGATCACCGGACCCATAAGGACACGGTGCTCGTACACGACGGAGGCGCCTCGTAGCGCCTCCATCAGGTTATCAGGCGCCCCTGGATGGACAGGAGCCACAGGTGGAAGCGGTGCACCCCTTCTCCTTCAAAGGGGGCTGCTCGCCAACTACGGAGCCATATGGGTCTCCGTAATCGTATTCGGTTGAGGACCGAACTGGATGCGGCCCTCTTCGCCAGTCTCCATGGGGATCGGCTCCCCCATGTGTCAGACAGTGGAGGTCTCGCCTTATGGCGCCTCCCGGACGGCGTCCTGGGGCTCCTTCCCGGTTCGGAGCGGTCCTCCGGGACAACACTTCGATGTCGTCCCTGGCCCCGGGGGAATAAGCAGGCGGTGGCGACATGCTCGCCATCTCCGACGGAGCCAACGAACCTCCAGATGAGGATCGTTGGATAAGGTCACGGGCCAGACTGCAAATAATACAGTTACCTATGTCAAGATAATGAAGAGAAAGGGCCGGATGTGCGCACGAGCGAACCATGTCACTTACAATGCAGCCTGGGGCTTAGTGCGGGGGCGTCGTTCCGGACTGCTGTCAACGTCCCACGCGGTGTTGACCGCTGGGACGCCCTTCCCCTTCTTGGGTGTTTTCGCCTCCAGACGCGCCGAAGCCGCCCTCTTCTTCTTTCTCTCCTCAGGGGGAGGGTTGTTCTCCTCCTCCTCCTCCTCTTCCTCGTCATTGTCCTCAGGGACAGAGGAATGAGCTTCGTCGTCTTCGGACGTCACGTCCGAAGTACCCTTGCGACGAGGGCCACTCTTGGTCCCCTTGGCCTTCTTCTTGGCCTTCTTCTCCGGCGCCTTGTAGGGCACCGGCACCAGCATCTTCGCTAGACGCAGGATGACCGGTTCTTCGGGCAGCAGGGCCGGACACTGGATCCGCTTCGCCCTGTCCATCCAGTCCTGAAATAGCAATGATAATCTCAGACATAATCTTCGAAACAATTAAGTTGGGGATTCGTCAGAAATAACATACCTCATTAGCGGGGTGTTTACAATCGTGGCCACGGTCTGAATCTGTGGCTGGTGGCTTCTCATTGCCCTTAAAAAACAACTTCCAGGCATCCGCCTGGGTGGTTTCGAAGAGCCTCACCAGGGTCTAATGCTTCTTCGGATTAAAATCCCACAAAGGATGACTTCTACGCTGGCATGGGAGAATCCGGCGATGTAGCATCACCTGGATTACATCGATGAGCTTGACGTCCTTGGCTATCATGCTCTGGACACACGTCTGCTAAGCTATCAGCTCATCGGACGAACACCAGTCCGGACTCTTCTCGACCCAGCAGGTGAGTCGCATGGGAGCACCAGAGCGGAATTCGACAGCCGCGGCCCAGGTGGTGCCGCGGGGTTCTGTGATGTAGAACCATTCTCTCTGCCACTCCTTTACTGTCTCCACAAAAGTGCCTTTCGGCCAAAAGACATTGGGTAGCTTGCTCACCATGGCTCCTTGATACGTCCATTTTGCATCATGCTTTTATATTGATATTTATTGCATTATGGGTTTACATAAGGAGGGAGAATGCCGGCAACTGGAATTCTGGGTTGGAAAAGGAGCAAATATTAGAGACCTATTATGCACAACTCCAAAAGTCCTGAAACTCCACAGAAGTTATTTTTGGAAATAACAAAAAATATTGAGCGGAAGAAACACTAGAGGGGGCCCACACCATGGCCACGAGGGTGGGGGGCGCGGCCCCTGCCTCGTGGGCCCCCTGTTGGCCCTCCGGTGCCCATCTTCTGCTATATGAAGTCTTTCGTCCGAAGAAAAATAATAATCAAGCTTTCGGGACGAGACTCTGCCGCCATGAGGCGGAACCAATCTAGGGCTCTGGCGGAGCTGTTCTGCCGGGGACACTTCCCTCTGGGAGGGGGAAATCATCGCCATCGTCATCACCAACGCTCCTCTCATAGGGAGGGGGCCAATCTCCATCAACATCTTCACCAGCACCATCTCCTCTCAAACCCTAGTTCATCTCTTGTATCCAATTCTTGTCTCTAAGTCTGGGATTGGTACCTGTAGGGTGCTAGTAGTGTTGATTACTCCTTGTAGTTGATGCTAGTTGGTTTATTTTGTGGAAGATCATATGTTCAGATCCATTATGCATATTAATACTCTTCCGATTATGAACATGAATATGCTTTGTGAGTAGTTACGTTTGTTCCTGAGGACATGGGAGAAGTCTTGCTATTAGTAGTCATGTGAATTTGGTATTCGTTCGATATTTTGATGAGATGTATGTTGTCTCTCCTCTAGTGGTGTTATGTGAACGTCGACTACATGACACTTCACCATCATTTGGGCCTAGAGGAAGGCATTGGGAAGTAATTAGTATATGTGGGTTGTTAGAGTGACAGAAGCTTAAACCCTAGTTTATGTGTTGCTTCGTAAGGGGCTGATTTGGATCCATATGTTTCATGCTATGGTTAGGTTTACCTTAATACTTCTTTTGTAGTTGCGGATGCTTGCAATAAGGGTTAATCATAAGTGGGATGCTTGTCCAAGTAAGGATAGCACCCAAGCACCGTTCCACCCACATATCAAATTATCAAAGTACCAAACGCGAATCATATGAACGTGATGGAAACTAGCTTGACGATAATTCCCATGTGTCCTCGGGAGCGCTTTTCTCTATATAAGAGTTTGTCCAGGCTTGTCCTTTGCTACAAAAAGGATTGGGCCACCTTGCTGCACTTTATTTACTTTTGTTACTTGTTGCTCGTTACAAATTACCTTATCACAAAACTATCTGTTACCTATAATTTCAGTGCTTGCAGAAAATACCTTGCTGAAAACCGCTTATCATTTCCTTCTGCTCCTCGTTGGGTTCGACACTCAGGATTACGATAGATCCCCTATACTTATGGGTCATCAAGACTCTTTTCTGGCGCCGTTGCCGAGGAGTGAAGCGCCTTTGGTAGGTGGAATTTGGTAAGGAAAAATTTATATAGTGTGCTGAAATTTACTGTTACTTGTTACTATGGAAAGTAATCCTCTGAGGGGCTTGTTCGGGGTATATTCACCTCGACAAGTAGAGCAAAGATTTGCTCCTCAACCTACTGAACCTACTGAAAATGAAAATGTCTACTTTGAAATTCCTTCGGGTATGATAGAAAAACTGCTAGCTAATCCCTATGCAGGAGATGGAACATTACATCCTGATGAGCACCTAATCTATGTGGATGAAGTTTGTGGATTATTTAAGCTTGCAGGTATGCCCGACGATGTTATCAAGAAGAAGGTCTTCCCTTTATCTTTGAAGGGAGATGCATTGACATGGTACAGGCTATGTGATGATATGGGATCATGGAACTACAAGCGATTGAAATTGGAATTTCATCAGATGTTTTATCCTATGCATCTTGTTCATCGTGATCGTAATTATATAAATAATTTTTGGCCTCGTGAAGGAGAAAGCATCCCTCAATCTTGGGGGAGGCTTAAATCAATGTTATATTAATGCCCGAATCATGAGCTCTCAAGAGAAATGGTTATTCAAAAATTTTATGCTCGGCTTTCTGATAACAATCGCACCATGCTCGATACTTCTTGCGCTGGCTCTTTTATGATGAAGACTATTGAATTCAAATGGGATTTATTGAAAATAATTAAACTCAACTCTGAAGATTGGGACCTCGATGAAGGTAAGGAGCCAGGTATAACACCTAAGTTTGATTGTGTTAAATCTTTTATGGATACCGAAGTTTTCCGTAAATTTAGCACTAAATATGGACTTGACTCTGAGATAGTAGCTTCTTTCTGTGAATCTTTTGCTACTCATGTTGATCTCCCTAAGGAGAAGTGGTTTAAATATCATCCTCCCATATAAGTAAAAGTAGCTGCACCTATTAAAGTTGAAGAAAAGACTATCACTTATAATGATCCTATTGTTCCTACTGCTTATGTTGAGAAACCACCTTTCCAGGTTAGAGTAAAGGATCATGCTAAAGCTTCAACTGTGGTCCGTAAAAGCAATATTAGAAACTTATACACCTCCTGAGCAAGTTAAAGTTGAACCTAATATTGCTATTGCTAAAGATCTCTTGGCTGATAATACTGATGGGCATGTTATTTATTTCTGTGATGAAACTGCTAGAATTGCTAAACCTTGTGCTAAAGATAAACATAGACCTGTGGTAGGCATGCCTGTTATTTCTGTTAAAATAGGAGATCATTGTTATCATGGCTTACGTGATATGGGTGCTAGGGCTAGTGCAATACCTATTGACGTATACAAAGAAATTATGCATGATATTGCACCTACTGAGTTAGAAGATATTGATGTCACCATTAAGCTTGCCAATAGAGATACTATATCACCAATTGGAATTGTTAGAGATGTTGAAGTCTTGTGTGGGAAAACTAAATATCCTGCTGATTTTCTTGTTCTTGGTTCCCCACAAGATAGCTTTTGTCCCATTATATTTGGTAGAACCTTCTTGAACACTGTTAATGCTAAGATAGACTGCAAAAAGGATGTTGTTACTATTGGTTTGGGTGATATGTCTCATGAGTTTAACTTCTCTAAATTTCGTAGACAACACCGTGAAGAGGAATTGCCTAGTAAAGATGAAATTATTGGTCTTGCTTCTATTGTCGTACCTCCTAGTGATCCTTTAGAACAATATTTGCTAGACCATGAAAATGATATGTTTATGAATGAAAGAAGGGAAATAGATGAAGTATTATTTAAACAGGGACCTATTCTGAAACACAACTTGCCTGTTGAAATCCTAGGGGATCCTCCTCCACCCAAGAGTGATCCCATGTTTGAGCTTAAACCATTGCCTGATACTCTTAAATATGCTTATCTTGATGAAAAGAAGATATATCCTGTTATTATTAGTGCTAACCTTTCAGAGAAGGAGGAAGAAAAAATATTGAAAACTCTGAAGAAGCACCGTGCTGTTATTGGATATAATCTTGATGATCTTAAGGGCATTAGTCCCACTCTATGTCAACATAAAATAAATTTGGAGAAAGATGCCAAACCAGTTATTGATCATCAACGACGGCTGAATCCTAATATGAAAGAAGTGGTAAGAAGGGAAATACTAAAGCTCCTTGAGGCAGGTATAATTTATCCCGTTGCTGATAGTCAGTGGGTAAGTCCTGTCCATTGTATTCCTAAGAAGGGAGGTATTACTGTCGTTCCTAATGATAAAGATGAATTGATTCCGCGAAGAATTATTACAAGTTATAGGATGGTAATTGATTTCCGCAAATTAAATAAAGCTACTAAAAGATCATTACCCTTACCTTTTATTGATCAAATGCTAGAAAGATTATCCAAACACACACATTTTTGCTTTCTAGATGGTTATTCTGGTTTCTCTCAAATACCTGTGTCAGCTGATGATCAAGCTAAGACCACCTTTACTTGCCCTTTCGGTACTTTTGCTTATAGACGTATGCCTTTTGGTTTATGTAATGCACCTGCTACCTTTCAAAGATGCATGATGGCTATATTCTCTCACTTTTGTGAAAAGATTTGTGAGGTTTTCATGGACGATTTCTCTGTTTATGGATCCTATTTTGATGATTGCTTGAGCAATCTTGATCGAGTTTTGCAGAGATGTGAAGAAACTAACCTTGTCTTGAATTGGGAGAAGTGACACTTTATGGTTAATGAAGGTATTGTCTTGGGGCATAAAATTTCTGAAAGGGGCATTGAAGTTGATAAAGCTAAAGTTGATGCTATTGAAAAGATGTCGTGTCCCAAGGACATCAAAGGTAAAAGAAGTTTCCTTGGTCATGCCGGTTTTTATAGGAAGTTCATTAAGGACTTCACAAAAATTTCTCGGCCTCTGACTAATTTATTACAAAATATATACCTTTTGTCTTTGATGATGATTGTGTAGAAGCATTTGAAATACTTAATAAAGCATTGATCTCTGCACCTATTGTTCAGCCACCTAATTGGAATTTACCCTTTCAAATTATGTGTGATGCTAGTGATTATGCTGTAGGTGCTATTCTAGGGCAAAGAGTTGATAAGAAATTAAATGTTATTCAATATGCTAGTAAAACTTTAGACAGTGCCCAGAGAAATTATGCTACTTCTGAAAAAGAATTCTTAGCAGTTGTATTTGCTTGTGATATGTTCAGACTTTATATTGTTGATTCTAAAGTAACTATTCACACAGATCATGCTGCTATTAAATATCTTATGGAAAAGAAAGATGCTAAACCTAGACTTATTAGATGGGCTCTCTTGCTACAAGAATTAGATTTGCATATTATTGATAGAAAGAGAGCTGAGAACCCCGTTGCAGACAACTTGTTTAGGTTAGAAAATGTTCTTGATGACCCACTACCTATTGATGATAGCTTTCCTGATGAACAATTAAATGTCATAAATGCTTCTTGTACTGCTCCATGGTATGCTGATTATGCTAATTACATTGTTGCTAAATTTATACCACCTAATTTCACATACCAGCAAAAGAAAAAGCTTTTCTATGATTTGAGACATTACTTTTGGGATGACCCACATCTTTATAAAGAAGGAGTAGATGGTGTCATTAGACGTTGTGTACCTGAGCATGAACAGGAACATATCCTACGCAAGTGTCATTCCGAGGCTTATGGAGGACACCACGCTGGAGACAGAACTGCACATAAGGTATTGCAATCCGGTTTTTATTGGCCTACTCTCTTCAAGGATGCCTGTAAGTTTGTCTTATCTTGTGATGAATGTCAAAGAATTGGTAATATTAGTAGACATCAAGAAATGCTTATGAATTATTCACTTGTTATTGAACCATTTGATTGTTTGGGGCTTTGATTATATGGGACCGTTTCCTGCCTCTAATGGGTATACTCATATTTTAGTTGCTGTTGATTACATTACTAAGTGGGTAGAAGCTATTCCAGCTAGTAGTGCTGATCATAACACCTCTATTAAGATGCTTAAAGAAGTTATTTTTCCGAGGTTTGGAGTCCCTAGATATTTAATGACTGATGGTGGTTCACATTTTATTCATGATGCTTTCCATAAAATGCTTGCCAAGTATGATGTTAATCATAGAATTGCATCTCCTTATCACCCACAGTCTAGCGGTCAAGTGGAATTGAGTAACAGAGAACTCAAGTTAATTTTGCAAAAGGTTTTTAATAGATCTAGAAAGAATTGGTCCAGAAAACTTGATGATGCATTATGGGCCTATAGAACTGCATATAAAAATCATATGGGTATGTCTCCGTATAAAATGGTTTATGGAAAAGCATGTCACTTACCTCTTGAATTAGAACATAAGGCTTATTGGGCTACTAAAGAGCGCAATTATCATTTCAAACTTGCCGGTGAGAAGAGGTTATTTGACATTAGCTCACTTGATGAATGGAGAACCCAAGCCTATGAGAATGCCGAGCTGTTTAAAGAAAAAGTTAAAAGATGGCATGACAAAAGAATACAAAAGCGTGAGTTAATGTAGGTGATTATGTATTGCTATACAACTCTAGTTTAAGATTTTTTGCAGAAAACTTCTCTCTAAATGGGAAGGTCCTTACGTTATCGAGGAGGTCTACCGTTCCGGTGCCATAAAAATCAACAACTTCGAAGGCACAAATCCGAAGGTGGTGAACGGTCAAAGAATCAAACATTATATCTCAGGTAATCCTATAAATGTTGAAACTAATGTTATTGAAACCGTGACCCCGGAGGAATACATAAGGGACACTTTCCAGAATGTTTCAGACTCCAAAAAGGAATAGGTATGTGGTACGGTAAGTAAACCGACTCCAAAACAGTTCTAAAGGCAATTTTTCTCTGTTTTGGAATATTTAGAAAATAGAAAAATAAGAAGCAGATTGAGAAGGACACGAGGCCTCCATGAGGGTGGAGGGCGCGCCCTACCCCCTATGCGCGCCCCCTGCCTCGTGGGCACCTCGTGCACTCTCCGGACTCCGTTTTCTTGCACAATACTTATTTTGGTCGGTAAAAATTCATTATATAATCTCCCGAAGGTTTTGACCCCTGTACCATGCAAATATCCTCTATTTTCGTTTGGATCTGTTTCTGTAGCAGATTTAGAGCAAGATGTCATCTCAGGATTCCGACGGGGAGAGCTATCTCTCACACCTCATTGCTGACCCAAAGACCTAATGGGATCTATCTCCTTGTGGTCGAACTACGGATGAGGAGGAGGATGCTCATTTGATGAGGATCAATGATTCAAGTTCGGAGGAGGAGGATGTCCCTCTACCTCAACCTGGGGATATGCACGTGAAGTTCAAGAAATCTAGTCTCCCTAAGAGGGCTAAACTATCTAACAACCGATTTATTCCTTCTCGTTTTCGGCAGAAAAGCAAAGGAGATTTATGTGACAAGATTTTGAAGCTGGAATCGGAGGTTGATGATTTAAAGGAGGAAATCGCCCTTCTCATTTATAGTATGAAGAAACTAAAGGCACAACTGTCATCATCAACAACTCCATCATCACCACCTCCGAAAAAGGAGATATAATCACATGGGTATGGGCACTCCCCTTGGCAACTGCCAAGCTTGGGGGAGGTGCCCCGGTATCGTATCACCATCACACTCCTATATTTACCATTTTTCTTAGTTCGATCCTTTTAGTAATATCTTGAT
This sequence comes from Aegilops longissima, assembly GCA_021605205.1. Taxonomy (NCBI): domain Eukaryota; kingdom Viridiplantae; phylum Streptophyta; class Magnoliopsida; order Poales; family Poaceae; genus Aegilops; species Aegilops longissima. The sequence goes on from CM038680.1 coordinate 288,467,433, forward strand.
CTAGTAGAATAAAGTTTATGGCATGATCTAGTTTTGAGTTTTGCTTTATGATCCCTCTATGTAATCGATTCCGTGAGCTATATAATAAAGATTAGTGTTGAGTCAAGGGCTTGATTATGATCTTGAGTGAATAAAAGAAAAGAGAAAAGAATAAAAAGAAACAAAGAGATCATATTGATCTTATGGAGAGTAATGACTTCACATAGAAAGAGTATGATGATTAAAATTTGTTGAGAGTTGGCAAACATAGCTTTGGTCATCGTTGCAATTAATAGGAAGTAATAAAGAAAGAGAGGTTTCACATATAAATATACTATCTTGGACATCTTTTATGATTGGGAGCACTTAGTAAAATATGACATGCTAAAGAGTTGATGTTGGACAAGGAAGACAACGTAACGGGTTATGTTTTCTTATATCTGAGATAAAGTATATTGTCATGGATCATCCAACATGTTGAGCTTGCCTTTCCCCCTCATGCTAGCCAAATTCTTTGCACCAAGTAGAGATACTACTTGTGCTTCCAAATACCCTTAAACCCAGTTTTGCCATGAGAATCCACCATACCTACCTATGGATTGAGTAAGATCCTTCAAGTAAGTTGTCATCGGTGCAAGCAATAAAAATTGCTCTCTAAATATGTATGATTGATTAGTGTGTAGGAAATAAGCTTTATACTATCTTGTGATATGGAAGAAATAAAAGCGACGGACTACATAATAAAGGTTCATATCACAAGTGGCAATATAAAGTGACGTTCTTTCGCATTAAGATTTTGTGCATCCAACCCTGAAAGCGCATGGCAACCTCTGCTTCCCTCTGCGAAGGGCCTATCTTTTACTTCTATCTTCTACCTTATGCAAGAGTCATGGTGATCTTCACCTTTCCGTTTTACATTTTATCGTTTGGCAAGCACAGTGTGTTGGAAAGATCCTGATATATACATATCTAATTGGATGGAACTTAGCATGAACTATTATTGTTGACATTACCCTTGAGGTAAAAGGTTGGGAGGCGAAACTATAAGCCCCTATCTTTCTCTGTGTCCAATTAAAACTCCATAACCACAAGTATTGCGTGAGTGTTAGCAATTGTGAAAGACTAAATGATAGTTGAGTATGTGGACTTGCTAAAAAGCTCTGACATGGAATCTTTCCGATGTTACGATAAATTGCAATTGCTTCAATGACTGAGATTATAGTTTGTTAGTTCTCAATAAAGTTTCGGATTCATACTTGACATTGTGAATAGATTGTTACTTAAGCATAAGAAATCATATGAAAATATCCATATATGTTGCTGTTATAAGAATAATCATGATGCTCTCATGTTCGTATTTTATTTTATCGACACCTCTACCTCTAAACATGTGGACATATTTATCGTTATCGGCTTCCGCTTGAGGACAAGCGATCTCTAAGCTTGGGGGAGTTGATACGTCCATTTTACATCATGATTCTATATCGATATTTATTGCATTATGGGCTGTTATTACACATTGTGTCACAATACTTATGCCTATTCTCTCTTATTTTACAAGGTTTACATAAGGAGGGAGAATGCCGGCAGCTAGAATTCTGGGCTGGAAAAGGAGCAAATGTTAGAGACCTATTCTGCACAACTCCAAAAGTCCTGAAACTCCATGGAAGTTATTTTTGGAAATAATAAAAAATATTGAGCGGAAGAAATACCAAAGGGGGCCCACGCCCTGGCCACGAGGATGGGGGGCGCGCTCCCTGCCTCGTGGGCCCCTGTTGGCCCTCCGGTGCACATCTTCTGCTATATGAAGTCTTTCGTCCGAAGAAAAATCATAAGCAAGCTTTCGGGACGATACTCCGCCGCCACGAGGCGGAACCTTGGCGGAACTAATCTTGGGCTCTGGCGGAGCTGTTCTGCCGGGGACACTTCCCTCCGGGAGGGGGAAATCATCACCATCGTCATCACCAACGCTCCTCTCATAGGGAGGGGACCAATCTCCATCAACATCTTCACCAGCATCATCTCCTCTCAAACCCTAGTTCATCTCTTGTATCCAATTCTTGTCTCTAAGTTTGGGATTGGTACCTGTAGGTTGCTAGTAGTGTTGATTACTCCTTGTAGTTGATGCTAGTTGGTTTAATTTGTGGAAGATCATATGTTCAGATCCATTATGCATATTAATACTCTTCTGATTATGAACATGAATATGCTTTGTGAGTAGTTACCTTTGTTCCTGAGGACATGGGAGAAGTCTTGCTATTAGTAGTCATGTGAATTTGGTATTCGTTCGATATTTTAATGAGATGTATGTTGTCTCTCCTCTAGTGGTGTTATGTGAACGTCGACTACATGACACTTCACCATCATTTGGGCCTAGGGGAAGGCATTGGGAAGTAATAAGTAGATGATGGGTTGCTAGAGTGACAGAAGCTTAAACCCTAGTTTATGCGTTGCTTCGTAAGGGGCTGATTTGGATCCATATGTTTCGTGCTATGGTTAGGTTTACCTTAATACTTCTTTTGTAGTTGCGGATGCTTGCAATAGGGGTTAATCATAAGTGGGATGCTTGTCCAAGTAAGGACAGCACCCAAGCACCGGTTCACCCACATATCAAATTATCAAAGTACCGAACGTGAATCATATGAACGTGATGAAAACTAGCTTGACGATAATTCTCATGTGTCCTTGGGAGAGCTTTTCTCTATATAAGAGTTTGTCTAGGCTTGTCCTTTGCTACAAAAAGGATTGGGTCCACCTTGCTGCACTTTATTTACTTTTGTTACTTGTTGCTCGTTACAAATTACCTTATCACAAAACTATCTGTTACCTATAATTTCAGTGCTTGCAGAGAATACCTTGCCGAAAACTGCTTATCATTTCCTTCTGCTCCTCGTTGGGTTTGACACTCTTACTTATCGAAAGGACTACGATAGATCCCCTATACTTGTGGGTCATCTCTCCTCCGCACTCCGCGTGCTGGCCATCCACCACCTTCGGCTTCACGTTGAAGACTTTGAGCCACAACCCAAAGTGGGGTTGGATGTGCAGGAAGGCCTCGCACACGACGATAAACGCCAAGATGTTGAGGAAGGAATTCGGGGACAGATCATGGAAATCTATCCCGTAATAATACATCAGCCCGTGGACGAAAGGGTGGAGTGGAAACCCTAGCCCGCAGAAGAAATGGGGGATGAATACTACCCTCTCGGTGGGCTTCGGCGTGGGGACGACCTATCCCTCGACCGACAGACGGTGGGTGATCTCCTTCCCGAGATATCCGGCTGCCCGAAGCTCAGCAATGTCCTCCTCCTTGACGGAGGAGACCATCCACTTGCGCTGACCTCCGGATCCGGACATGGTTGCTTGAGTGGAAAGGAGATGAGAGCTTGGGCGCTGGAGCTCGAGATTGGAAAGACGGAGACAAAGAGAAGGCGTGAGAGAGGAAGAGGGAATCCTTATCCCCTTATAAATGCCATGAATATCAAGCGCCTCCTCACTTGCCTTAAGATTCGCCTATTCCCAAGGGCCGTATAAACGACACGGTTGGGTTAACCATGCCCGCATTGATGAGAATCCCGCGATAAGGGGACACGATCTCTGCTTTGACAAGACGTGCATATAGCAACCACGTCTCGAAACATGGAGCGGCAGAAGAGAAACGGTTCGAAATTATGACCGGTCAGACGTGATGTCGTGCTGCAGAAAAATTGTCAGTGGATGGAACTCGTGTAAAAATATATTCTCTCTGCGGTTTTGTGTGGTGTGTGTGACAGGTCCGGATACTATCATCGCATCCGAAGATTATCTTGGAGTTCGGAAAAAGGGGAACCCGCCTTGCAATGCCGAAGACAATCTATGCGCTGGACTCCTCGTCATTGAAGCCAGGTTTAGGGCTACTGAGGGAGTCCTGGACTAAGGGGTCCTCGGGCGTCCGGCCTGTTATCCATGGGCCGGACTGATGGGTTGTGAAGACATGAAGGCCGAAGACTGTACCCGTGTCCGGATTGGACTCTACTTGGCGTGGAGGCAAGCTTGGCAACCGACTATGTAGATTCCTTCTTATGTAACCGACTCTATGTAAACCCTAGATCCCCCCGATGTCTATATAAACCGAAGGGGTTAGTCCGGAAAGGACACATTCATTACCATCGTCATATAGGCTAGACTTGTAGGGTTTAGCCATTACGATCTCGTGGTAGATCAACTCTTGTAATACTCATATTCATCAAGATCAATCAAGCAGGAAGTAGGGTATTACCTCCATAGAGAGGGCCCGAACCTGGGTAAACATCGTGTCCCCCATATCCTGTTACCATCGATCCCAGATGCACAGTTCGGGACCCCCTACCCGAGATCCGCCGGTTTTGACAACCACAACGGGCTTGAGGGCCTCATCATCGAATTGTGGCAACAATTTGTGCTTGGGGTAGCTCTTTGTCTGCCGCTCATAGCCGTACCCTTCTTCGGCTGCTAGGACTTTCGTCCATCTGTCATTGAGGGTGTCTTGTTCGGCTTTTATCTATTGCCGCTTCTTCTTCAGGCTCTGTGGGGTGGCTATGAGTTGTTGCTTGAACCACTTTTGTCCCAATGGATCTTCTGGGACGAAAAAGTCTTCAGCTCCAAGGCAGACCTCCTATTCGGAGAGAAGCATGTTATTGCTATCTTAGAAATCATTGGGGGTCCTCGGGAGTATGCTGACCCTCATGCCCCTCTAAGCCATCGGACTGGTGCTCGGTGGCGGGGTCACCGAGGTCTTTCCCGTTGTCCGGGGTGTATCCCTCTCCGGTGCCCATGTTGCTCCCCCCCTCGTCGCCCTTTGGATCATCGGTGTTGTCTCTGGCGTTTGGGGGGCTCCTCTCCAGGCTTGTTACTGTCCCTTCTAGGGGTGACATTCCCATTAGCACCATCATCATCGTCCTTAGGGTTGTCCACCATGTAGATGTTATAGGTGAATGTGGTTGTCCATCGGCCGGTGACGGGAGGGGCGGCGTCCGTGTGAGCTGTGGCTTCATCATCATCATCCATGTCATTGGCCTCCTCAGAGGCATAGTCCAACATGTCGATTAGGTCATCGACATTGGCTACTAAGTGGGTGGTGGGTGGGACGTAAAATTCCCTGTGGCCTGCCTCAAGGATCCGTTGAGTGTGAGCCTTGAGTGGGCTGTCGATAATGGTCATCATCTGAATCTGGTCGAGTGCTTCGTTTAACAGGGCGAGGTTTACCGGACTGGCATATGAGGATTCTTCGGAGCTGACATCCGTCTTCACTCTGAGGCGAGGCATGGGTCCGGCTAGGGCGAGATCCTGGTCTTCAGACGTCGAACTTGCGCCAAGGCTCAAAACCGAGTCTGCGGTGAGGAGGGCGAGTCTGGCTGGGGTTAGCTGAGGGAGTCCTGGATTAGGGGGTATCTGGACAGGCGGACTATATACATCGCCCGGACTATTGAAGCATGAAGATACAAGACTCAAGACTTCGGCCCGTGTCCGGATGGGACTCTCCTTTGCGTGGAAGACAAGCTTGGCGATCCTGATATTGTGTTTCCTTCCTTGTAACCGACTCCATGTAAACCCTAGCCCTCTCTGGTGTCTATATAAACCGGAGAGGTAGGTCCTTAGAAGGCCGATCACATTTACTATCATACCATCATAGGCTAGCTCCTAGGGTTTAGCCTCTACGATCTCGTGGTAGATCTACTCTTGTACTACTCATATCCTCAATATTAATCAAGCAAGAAGTAGGGTTTTACCTCCATCGAGAGGGCCCGAACCTGGGTAAACATTGTGTCCCTTGCTTCCTGTTACCATCAGCCTAAGACACACAGATCGGGACCCCCTACCCGAGATCCGCCTGTTTTGACACCGACATTGGTGCTTTCATTGAGAGTCCCTCTGTGTCGTCGCTGCAAGGCTTGATGGCGCCTTCAATCATCAACAACACGGTCCAGGGGGAGACTTTTCTCCCCGGATAGATCTTCGTGTTCGGCGGCTTCGCGCTGTGGGCCAATTCGCTTGGCCATCTGGAGCAGATCAACAACTACGCCCCTGGCCACCAGGTCAGGTTAGGAACCTTGAACTACATGGCGGATATTCGCGGAGACTTGATTTTCGACGGATTCGGGCCAGTGCCAGGGACACCGGACAGTCGCGATGAGCATGGCCTAGACCTGCTGTCGAACAATGTTCAGAATATCACCCCTGCAGTAGCCCCAGACCTAAATCTGGAGCGGGTCGTTGCCTGAGGACGGAGGGGTGGACCCCGCCCCGCAGGCCGCACACTCATCGGGGGTGGAGCCGAACACAGGTCTCACCTCTGTGGAAGCCTGTGATTCCGGACCCCCGGACTCGTATTCGGTTGTTGGTTCCAGTCCACGCACTCTCGAGCCAGCCGATCCAGGTTGGGCTCCGATAATGGAGTTTACCGCTGCGGATATCTTCCAGCACTCGCCCTTTGGCGACATGCTGAACTCATTAAAGTTCTCTCTTTGTCAGGAGACTCTGGGCCGAACTATGTTCGGCTTGAGTGGGAAGCAGGCAACGAAGGAATTCGCGGCCCACCCACCACCCACATCATTGCCACGGTCGATGATTTAACCGACGTGCTTGACTTCGACTCCGAAGACATCGACTGTATGGACGACGATGCAGGAGAAGCTTCAGAATCTGTGAGGCGCGGGACTACTACCTCGCCACACGATATATACATGGTGGATACGCCCAAGGTGGAGGACGGCGGCAATCCGGAAGATAAAACCCCCGGGCAAAAGCCAAAATGGCAACGCAGACGCCGCTTAAAGTCCAGCAACAGTAAAAATAGCGAGAAGAGCGTAAGAAGGATCGACATACCAGCAAACTCCGAAGGCAATAACGACCACAAGGACCCAGCGATGGAGCAGGACGAGCCAGGTCACGCCGAACCAATTTTGGAGCAGACGCCCGATCACAATGTTCCAGAGGGACGAGTTCCTCAAACCGCCCCAGGACAAGAACACAGTCCGGACGATGATGCATTCATCATTCCAGAAGAACGCGTGGAACGAGAAAACCTCCACAGAAAGCTTATGGCCACAATGAGAAGTCTAAAGAAGCAGAAGCAACGGCTCAAAGCCACCCAGGAAACGCTCAATCGCAGATGGAATAAAGTGCTAGACACTAAAGAAAGATATGGCGACGATCGCCATACAAAGAGCTATCCAAAACGCAAGCTACTGCCAGAATTCGACGACGAGGCCGTTCCACCAAAGAATAATACGACCAGGAGACCAGACGTACCGCCTCACAACTGCAACAGAACGGCTACTGACGCTGCGGACGATCTACGTGAGCATCTGGATAAGCAAGCCGGTGCGGCCAGGTCCATCTACAGATCTAAAGGACACACCCCGGCGAGGGACTATGGTCACCAAAATGGTCATACAAACCAAATACCAGTTCGGAATAAACACCGAACACAACAATAGCTCACTGCATGCCACAGCGTGTCCAGATACAGAGGGGCTGCTCACCCCCTGTGCTTCACCGAAGAAGTACTGGACCATGAATTCCCACAAGGTTTCAAACCTATGAACATAGAGGCATACGACGGAACGACAGACCCAGGGGTCTGGATCGAGGATTTCATCCTGCATATTCACATGGCTCGTGGGGATGACCTCCATGCCATCAAATACCTTCCCCTCAAGTTGAAGGGACCAGCTCGGCACTGGCTGAAAAGCCTCCCCGAATATTCGATTGGGGGTTGGGAGGAACTCGAGGACACTTTCAGGGCCAATTTTCAAGGGACTAATGTCCGGCCTCCGGATGCGGACGATCTAAGTCACATAATCCAACAGCCCGGAGAGTCCGCCCGCAAGCTTTGGAACAGATTCCTCACTAAAAAGAATCAAATTGTCGATTGTCCGGACGCGGAAGCCTTATCGGCATTCAAACACAGCATCCACAACGAGTGGCTCGCCAGACACCTCGGCCAAGAAAAGCCAAGGACAATGGCAGCCTTAACAAGCCTTATGACCCGCTTTTGCGCGGGTGAAGATAGCTGGCTAGCCCGTAAATGCACCAACGACCCCAGCACATCTGAAATAAGGGATGGCAATGGGAAGCCACGGCGTAATAAACACAGACGCCAAAACAAGGAAGAGAGCCCGGACAACACAACGGTCAATGCCAGATTCAGGGGCTCTCGACCTGATCAGCAAAAGAAGCCATATAAAGGCAGTAAAGAGGGACCGTCCGGTCTGAATAGTGTCCTAGACAGACTGTGCCAAATTCATGGCACCTGAGGGAGTCCTGGATTAGGGGGTGTCCGGATAGCCGAACTATCACCATTGGCCGGACTCCTGGACTATGAAGATACAAGATTGAAGACTTCGTCCCGTGTCCGGATGGGACTTTCCTTGGCGTGGAAGGAAAGCTTGGCGATCTTGATATGTAGATCTCCTACCATTGTAACCGACTCGGTAACCCTAACCCTATCCGGTGTCTATATAAACCAGAGGGTTTTAGTCCGTAGGATCGAACAACAATCATACCATAGGCTAGCTTCTAGGTTTAGCCTCTCGATCTCGTGGTAGATCTACTCTTGTACTACCCATATCATCAATATTAATCAAGCAGGAGTAGGGTATTACCTCCATCGAGAGGGCCCGAACCTGGATAAAAACATTGTGTCCCTTGTCTCCTGTTACCATCCGCCTGGACGCATAGTTCGGGACCCCCTACCCGAGATCCGCCGGTTTTGACACCGACATTGGTGCTTTCATTGAGAGTTCCTCTGTGCCATCGCCGTCAGGAAGGATGCCTCATCCCGTCTTTAAAGACGATACTATCGCCAAAGGAGCCTTGGCCACTGGTCAGACTCTTCGGCTAGGTGGTTTTCTTATGACCGCCAATTCGGCCACCGCACCGACGATGACTTCTCGAGTCATCGAAACCAACCTTCACGTTAACTCGGTACTTGCCGAGCAGTTAGATCCGATCGAGCTCTCCTCCGTAAACGAGCTCTTGGATCGCATCGCCGCCCTGGGAGTCGCCACAGACTACGACCAGATCGGGCCTAAAACCGATCTGAGAGAGATCAACTCTCCCCAGGCTACCCATCATGTTGCTGTGATAGATGATCAATACAGCGATTCTTCTTCTATCTTAAGGACTAGCTACGTCCGGATTCCCGATCCCTCCATGCCGGATTCCCGCAGAGGGACGGATGTCGATCAAGCCCTGAACTTAAAGTCAGGCGGCGAGTTGGATTCATTGGATAGCATTCAAAAATCCAAACTTCCAAGTTCGGAAACTTCTCGGCCCCTGAGTCTTAAATTGGACGGGGTTCCAGATCTAGTTCCACCCACCCAAACATTAGCGATCTATCCCGAATTCGCAAGAGCCCGCTGAAACAAAGACATCATTATCGGGCGATTCCTCCTGGTTATGGACAGGATAAAGGACTGCCGAGAGGAGGACGCAATCTCACTTTTCTGCAATAATTGCACGGACAAGGGAATCCTAAACGCCATAAGTCGTCATAAATTACACGCTTTGCTGACTTGGTGACCATAGTACAAAAGTATTGTGCGATGGAGAGTGCTTGAGAAACCGAAGAAAATTTTGGGATAATCCGCCCCGAATACAGCCCTAGTCCGAAATAAAAGGGTGCATCATCACCAAGCACCGGGTTATACATCAAAAACAAAACCCCTAAAGGGCACGGAACCGTATTAGAGGGTTGGCTAAACGGACCTGCAAAATTCATAGCACGAGGGCGCCACTCCAACTCATAGCCTTCGAGCATGTTGGATACTACGGCAGGTGGCCAAAAGTGGCGAAGAGCTTCTAGCCTCGTAATTCCAGCCCAAGAACACCAAGACGGTATTAATAGTCTTGAGACTTTCGCATCAAATAACATGCGAAACGAACACTCTACAACCTTGCGAAGTCTACCAAGTAGCAACAATAAATCCATGGAGGACACGGCTATTACCTTTAATGCCAAGGATTTAACCCAAATTCGAACAGCCCGAGCACCAACCGATTGGTCCTCGGTCCAATAGTGGACGACTTTCGCCTTACTAAGGTACTCATGGATAGCGGCAGCGGACTAAACCTCATCTACGAGGAAACCCTCCGAAAAATGGAAATAGACTGGAACCGCATTGAGCGAAGCAGCACAACCCTTAGAGGAATAATCCCTAGCCGGGAAGCATGCTGCACAGGAAAAATCACAATGGACGTAGTGTTCGGCTCGCCGGACAATTATAGGTCCGAGGAGGTCACATTTCAAGTGGCCCCGTTCAGCAGCGGATATCACGCTTTATTAGGGCGAGAGGCATTCACAATTTTTCAAGCTATACCCCACTATGGGTAGATGAAGCTTAAAATGCCCGGACCTAACGGAATCATCACTCTCGCTAGTGATCCGAACATAGCACTCCGCGCCGAAAACAAGACAGCCGCACTAGCCCTCGAGGCACTATCCGAAGCCCTAGCGCCGAGGAACTCACTTGATCGCTCCCACGGTGAACAGGGACGATGTGATACTTGATAAAAGATCCAAGTCCACCTCCTTTAAACCAGCGGATGAAATAGTCAAATTCCAAGTCCACCCAACGGACCCTGCAAAGACGGCCTCCATTGGGGCACAATTGAACCCTGATGTAGACGCCGCACTATGAGAATTTCTATGAGAAAACTGGGACATTTTTGCCTGGCACACTTCAGACATTCCAGGAATCCCATGTCGGCTGGCCGAGCACAGCCTAAATATCCTAAAAGGATGCAAGCCAGTCAAACAGGCTCTTCGGCGCTTTTCCGAACCCAAGAGACAGGCCATGGGAGAGGAGCTAGCTTAACTTCTGGAAGCCGGATTCATCAGAGATATTAAACATCCGGACTGGCTAGCAAATCTGGTGATGGTACCAAAGAAGGATAAATCCTGGCGCCTATGTGTTGATTTCAAAGACCTTAATAAGGCTTGCCCAAAGGATCCCTTCCCCCTCCCTCGCATTGATCAAATTATCGACGCTACATCAGGACACGACTCATTGTGCTTCCTCGACGCGTACTCCGGCTACCACCAAATCAAGATGGCGGAGCCAGACCAAGCAGCAACATCATTCATCACTCCATACAACCCATTCTGCTTCAACACAATGCCCTTCGGGCTCAAAAACGCCGGCGCAACATATCAGCGCATGATTCAGACGTGTCTGGCAAACCAGATCGGCAAAACAGTGGAAGAATATGTAGATGACGTGGTCGTCAAATCCAAGCATGTCGAAACTCTAGTAGAGACTTGAGGCTCACATTCGACAATCTCCGAAAATATGACATTAAGCTCAATCCAGAAAAATGCGTCTTTAGCGCTCCAATAGAAAGCTCTTGGGCTTCATTGTGTCCGGTAGAGGAATTGAAGCAAACCCAGCCAAGATCCGAGCTCTGTCACAATTGGATATTCCAAAAGACCTCAAACAAATACAAAAATTGACTGGATGCGTAGCGGCTCTAAGACGCTTTATTTCCGCTTGGGAGAAAAGGCGTTACCCTTTACCGCCTCCTCCGGTGCAACACTTCGAGTGGATGGATGCACGGCGGGACTCAAGAAATAAAAGCCATATTGGCAACAACCGGTCTGGCCGCGCCAAACATGGGCGAACCAATGCTATTATATATCACCGCAACACATCAAGTTGTCACATGTGCTCGTCGTCGAACGAGAACGGACGGACACCGGTTCCCTCTTCAAAAACCGGTTTACTATGTGTCCACTGTCCTAACTCCATGCAAGTCCCGGTACCCACATTATCAAAAGATAGCATACGCGGTGTTCATGGCATCCCGGAAGCTGTGACACTACTTTCAAGAGTGTTCGATAACGGTAGCCTCCGAAGTACCTCTTAACGACATTATAAACAACCGCAACGCGACGGGCCGGATTGCTAAATGGGCCATAGAGCTCCTTCCATTAGACATAACCTATAAGCCACAACGAGCTATTAAGTCACAGGTTTTGGCCGACTTCGTGGCCGAATGGACCGAAGTCGAACTCCCTAAAGAGTACGGCGGATACTCCAATTGGATCATGCACTTTGACAGCTCCAAAATGCTGGCCGGCCTGGGGGCTGGCGTCGTCCTGACGTCCCCAACTGGGGACACAGTCCAATACGTCCTTCAGATAATGTATACGGACTCCAACAACGCAGCCCAATACGAGGCCCTTCTGCACGGCCTCCGGATGGCAGTCTCCATTGGCATTAAACGCCTAGAGGTGCGCGGGGATTCGAACCTCGCGATATCTCAAATAAACGGAGACTTTGATGCCAAAGATCCAAAATGGCAGCGCATCGCAATGCGGTCCTAAAATGTCAGCCGCGGTTCAAGGGCTCGGATTTCATCATATAGCCCGGATAACAACCAGCGGCGGATGTATTGGCACGCATCGGCGCAAACGCGATGCCGCCCCGCCCAACATCTTCCTCGAACGGCTGTTCAAGCCATCCATACTATGGGAAGGGAGTCCGGAAATAACAATCCGGACCCAACCGCACCGCCTCGACACCAACACTCGACACAATCGGAGGCTCGCCACCGAGATAACACCTCCGCCCACTTAAATAATGGTAGTTATCGCCCGTGGATCGGAACCATTCCTAGCCTACCTAACTAGGCAGGAACTCCCGGAAGACCAAAATGAGGCTCGCTGCATAGTACGGCGATCCAAAGCCTATAAAGTCCATGAGGGAGAGCTCTATAAGAAAAGCACAACAGGAGTCCTTCAAAGGTGTATCTCCGAAGAGGAAGGGTGAAACCTCCTGGCTGAAATTCATGCCGGACTGGGTGGGCACCATGCCACAGCCCGGCCCTTGTAGGCAAGGCCTTCCGACAGGATTTTATTGGCCGACGGCCCGGCAGATCTTGGGATTTAGTCCAACGATCGTCGGTTGCCGCTTTTTGCTAACCAAAGCCACATGCCACCCACCGCCTCAAAACTATACCAATCACCGGCCGTTCATGGTCCGGGGCTTGACATGGTTGGACCCCTTAAGGAGGAACCCACAAGCAAAAATACCTATTGGTCATGGTGGATAAATTCACCAAATGGATAGAGGCCAAGCTCGTTAAAACGGCCAATCCGGGCGGTGATAGACTTCATATCGGGGTAGTGCACCGTTACGGCGTCCCCACAAGATCATCACCGATAACGGCACCAACTTCACGGACGATGAGGTCAAATTATGGTGCAAAACATGGGCATCAAGCTCGATTACGCCTCGCCTATCACCCTCAAACCAACGGCCAAGTCGAAGCGAGCAAACGGTCTAATCATGAGCGGCATTAAACCCGCACTAGTGCGGTCCTCAAGGAATCTAACACGCACTGGGTTGAGGAGCTCGACTCCGTACTCTGGGGGTTGCGGACCACGCCGAATCGTACTACCGGATTCACACCATTTTTTATGGTGTACGGCGCAGGGGCAGTCTTGCCCTGTGACATAATGCATGACTCACCTCGCGTGCGCATGTATGAAGAAAGAGAAGCCGAGCTCGATCGGCAGGAAAGTTTGGACGCATTGGAGGAGGAGCGCGAAGTGGCAAAAGCTCGTTCCGCATTTTATCAACAGCAGGCTCGAAGATATCAAAGCAGGGAAGTACGGGCCAAAGCTTACAACGTTGGCGAACTAGTTCTACGCCTGCGAGACAAGAAAAAGGACAAACTCAATCCCAAATGGGAAGGTCCCTTCATCATCAACCAGGTCCTGACCGGCGGAGCATACCGTCTGTGAAACGCATCGGATAACCGACTCGAGCCAAACCCATGGAACGCAGCCCGCTCACGAAGATTCTACGCCTAAGCGCGGACTCGAGTTCGCCTCCTTCCTCCGTCCATATTTTCTATTTTTGCTGTCTTTTATTTCTGTCCTTCCTCCTCCTTCTTCTTGAAGCCTTTAGAGGCTCGCTTGGCGCTTTGTTCAAGACAGACTTGACGCGCTGTCCGCTCCATTATACCTGGGGCTTCTTTAATGAAGCTTATTTATACGGGCTTCATGCCCAACACATGTGTCAAACTTCTGCATGTACCTTTTACTCACCATTATATGCATCGATATGACTTAAGTTTTGGCCAAGCTGGGTTGCTGGCTCTCTGTGCTTACCCCTCGCTCCCGATTGTTCGGCTAGGTGGTAAAGGAGCACCTCTGCGATTATTCTTGCCGGGTCAGCGGATGTGTACCTCAGACGGGTGAAGCCGAAGCTAAGCGTTCTTAAGGGAATATTCGGTCGGTGAACTGAAAGATGATTTTTAAATATTTATCCATCTGCCCCGGATGATTTTCTGCTTTTTAGCAGTTTGGACATGCACTTTAGGGCATGCCTCCCAGGGAAAGGAACCCTTAACGGAACTATTCTCCCTGGAAGATGTTTCTTACTATCCATGTAATATAACATAACTAGTTGGGCACTTGTCTGATACAGCAATAATGACCCCTACGCCTTGTCTCCATGCATGCCCCGGTTCTTACATAACCGCGAGGGTATTCGGACACACTCCGGACTATTGGGTCCCGAGGTCGAAGCGAAAAGGTCCGCTATGACAAACGATCTACAATCCATCTAGAAGAAATTTTTCATGTCATATTCAATTACATAGTCAACTTGACTAATTGTATTCCTCCTCAATGCCATCTAATAGGCTATATAATTTACAATCTTGCTGGGAATACTTGGCGGCCAATTCTACTTGGCCGCACACTAACTTACAGGATCTCCTTCCCATCAGGCCCCACAGTCCGACCTCGCCATGTGGTTTGGGTCAACCTTCGTGTACGCGTCTTTACCATGGACCAGGCCTCCTGGCGCCTTTGACGGCAGGCAGATATCTTCCATAGTCGGAAGCGCCGCTGCTCCTTGAAGCCGCTTGCCAGCTCCCCAATGCCTTCGGCAGGAGATAGATGGCCACAAGGCACAGGCGACGCCTTTCATCACCTGCCGAACTCGTTCGTGCAGCTGACGCAGTTCGGGAAGAAGATCACCCAAAGAACTCGGCATCTCCTCCTCAGGGCGACCTGTGAGCAAACCTACATACATGTTTATGTTAGTCGCCTTCCTCGCCGAACTCTTTCAAAGTTCGTTCAAGCACTTATCGCAAATGTCGCGACGAAGCCGCCGATTCTCCTTCGGAGTCGGACAACCGGGCACGAACATCCTTTAGTTCCTCACCCAGCTTGGGTGTTGGCATCTTGAGGTTATTTTTCTCCGCCGCACTCTCGTAAGCACGCCTCGCCGCCTTCAACCGCGCAAGAGCTGTTGCTTGTCCGATCTAGTCCGCGCCATCTGCAATATTATTGTCGATTTACACACACACCGCACTTCATAAACTATTTATCTTTTGAGGCATATATTACCGGAGGGGTCTCTATGGCTCCCCTCAGAGGCTAGTGCGGCCTCAAGTTGGGCCTTGCATTCTTCAAGCTCCCGGGACAGTCGGGTATTCTTTTTGTAAGATCCTCAGATAACAAATGATCCTTAAATCAGTTATTCTAACTAGTTTAAGTCTCGGGGCTACCGCATATATAATCGTCAAATTTCCTCACCCGTATGTCCTTTACATACTGCTCCGTGGCTCTGGCTAGACCATCTTGAGCGGCACGGAGATACGCATCTCCCGAATTGAAGGCATTCAAGGCCTCTTGGGAGAAACATGCGTCACGAAGAACTGTCCGGCGGCGCCTGTGATTCATGGCGCTCTCCACCTCGGAGTTGGTGGCGGACAATCTGTCGGCATCCTCTGTCGGAGGAGCATCTGACGCACGCCTCGTGCTCGCCTCCGCTTCTGGACCCGGCTTTGGAGCCTGGCTGGCGGAGTTTCGATTGGCAACCTCTCCGGACTCAGTCCGGTGAGCGCTCTTTTTCCTGAAAAGAGCACCAGCGTTAGTACGCCTTCCAGGAATCAATCTTGGGAATATGGTGATGCGCCATACCGTTGCGGCGGAGTTTTGATCCGGACCGCACTTCTTTTTAGCCTCGCGGGCCGTCGCCTTTGTTGGCTAGCCGCCGTGAGCTCGGCCTCCTACCTCGAAGGCACCCCCTGCGGAACACCATTGGTATACGGCGATCAAGAAAATAAGCACGGATGGGTCATTATCAGAGTATTGGGACCTCGGTCACAGTTACCTGTGAGGCTGGAAGTATTCCGGGGTAATCGGCCGTAATGGCAACCAAAGCATTGTCGATGCTATGTTGGTGGAACACCCCGTCGATCAGCTCCACCTTTATATCCGGGTCCTCTTCGGAGGCCGGATCGAGGGAACGTTCCGGATCCTCGGGTTGTGGGGGCGGGCTGTGTATCTTCTCCATGGCCCGGCGCAGTTCCTGCGTAGAAACCATGAAATGAGATATTTAACCAAGGGAACATGGATCGGACAGGCCACAAAGATATTTGCTTACCCAACTTCGAGGATTATTCGAAGAAAACCCGCTCAGTGGACTGACGCGGAGAAAATCATCCTCTTCCCCTTTGTACATGGCGGACAAGGTCTTCACCAGTTCGGTGACCGATCCCGACCCTTTGCGGCCATGGCGGGTGGCATCGTCCTCCCCGTTGAAGTCCCACATGGGGTGGCCCCTATATTGGAGCGGCTGCACTCCCCTCATAATGCAGATTGCCATGACTCCAATCATGGTCAATACGACATGAGCAAGTAATCTTATTCGGCTCATCAAGTAAAGGACGCCCCGTCATTTTCCTCACGGGCTCATGGGCGCCAGCTTAGGCGCTTCTTCAGAGGAGCGTTGCTAACTCCGGAAGGCCGATCCGAACAGGATCCGCAGCGGACGCCCTCCATGTAAAACCATTCGAAGGCCAGTCTTGGACGCTTCTTCGGGTTCCGGATAGATATCCGGTCCCGCGATCGCCACAGCTCGGCTCCGCCCACTTGATATATTGACCCCTCATGAGAATGGGGTACAAGGCAGAATAATCTCTTCCACAGCGCAAAATGAGCCTCGATGCCCAAGAACAGTTCGCAAAGGGCCACGAAGCCCGCGATGTGCAAAATGGAGGCAAAGCGAAGGTGGTGCAACCGAGGCCGTAGAACTCCAAGAGCCCCGGAGAAACGGATGGATTGGAAATCCGAGTCCTCTTACTAGATAAGAGACAAAGCATACCCGCTCTCCTTTGGAGGGATCGGGGATACTCTCCGCTTGCTTTCCGCCCTTATAGGTGGCGAGTCCGGCTCGAACCGGAACCATGAAGGCCGGGGGAAGAAATCCCTTGGTTTGGAGTATCACTAGCTCGATATGCGGAACTGTGCATCTCTCCCAATGTCCAGGCTGAGGGCTGGGAGCGTGAGAGGAGGAGCCGCGTCGACTGTCCATGATGGAATGGATTTTTGTCGGAGGCACTCCGATGAAAGCTCGCGGAGGGGGGATGGTGTGACTCAGATCTAGATCCTCTTCCCTTTTATAGACAGCTCATTTGCGCAGCTAGGGGGATAAGTGTAAAAATACCCTGGCTTTTCGCATTAATTCAAACACGTGGAAGATGGCCATTATTGGGCGTGGAAGCTAAGGAGTGCAGCATTTATCAGAAGCCGGACACTATTCGACAAGTATATGGAATTTGGAGAACAACCCGCCTCGCAATGCCGAAGACAAACTATGCGCCGGACTCATCGCCATTGAAGCCTGGTTCGGGTGCTACTGAGGGAGTCCTGGATTAGGGGGTGTCCGGATAGCCGAACTATCACCGTTGGCCGGACTCCTGGACTATGAAGATACAAGATTGAAGACTTCGTCCCGTGTCCGGATGGGACTTTCCTTGGCGTGGAAGGCAAGCTTGGCGATACGGATATGTAGATCTCCTACCATTGTAACCGACTCAGTAACCCTAACCCTATCCGGTGTCTTTATAAACCGGAGGGTTTTAGTCCGTAGGACGAACAACAATCATACCATAGGCTAGCTTCTAGGGTTTAGCCTCTCTGATCTCGTGGTAGATCTACTCTTGTAGTACCCATATCATCAATATTAATCAAGCAGGAGTAGGGTATTACCTCCATCGAGAGGGCCCGAACCTGCTTAAAAACATCGTGTCCCTTGTCTCCTGTTACCACCCGCCTGGATGCACAGTTCGGGACCCCCTACCCGAGATCCGCCGGTTTTGACACCGACAGCAACCCCGACAAACCTGCAAATCACACGCACAGAGAGTGCTGGGTCTTCAAGCAGGCCGGCAAATTAAATGCCGAACACAAGGGAAGGGAAACGCTAAGTGAAGACGAGGATGAACCTCGCCAGTCGAACACCGAGGGACAGAAAAAATTCCCGACATATGTTAAAACAGTAAACATGATCCGCGCGACTCACGCATCCACGATTAGGCACGAACGTGCACTTAGAGACGCACACTGGATGTCTTATCCGATCACCTTCAATCACATGGACGGCCGAACTAGTATTCGGCGCGGAGGATCAGAGGCCTTGGTGGTTGACCCAATAATCGACGGATACCTTCTCACCCGTGTCCTCATGGACGGCGGCAGCAGTCTCAATTTAATATACGAGGACACTGTCCACAGGATGGGGATAAACCCATCCAGAATTAGCCAAAGCAATACCACCTTTGAAGGGGTGATACCAGGCGTTCAAGCCTACGGCAGGGGCTCCGTCGCGCTGAAACTAACATTTGGCTCCACAGGCAACTCCAGAAGCGAAGAACTACTCTTCACCATCGCACCCTTCCAAAGCGGCTATCATGCATTGCTTGGAAGAACGGCCTTCGCCTGCTTCAACGCATTGCCACACTATGGCTACCTTACACTCAAGATGCCCGGTCCACGTGGCGTCATCACCGTTAGCGGAATCATAGAGCGCCCTTCACGCGCAGAGGAACACGCGATGGCCCTAGCGGCCGGACTATAAGCGGCCTCCAATATCAGAAAAGATGATTGATCATTAAGACCACAGACACGGTTAGAAGAGTCTGGTAGCCCGGATAAAATTAAACTAGGGCACCGTATATGTAATCCCATAGCGAACACCAGGGGCTATAAATATTTAATACAGCCCCACATTTGGCTGAACCTTCTTGGCGGGCCAACATCTTACACTTTTCTTATCCATCGCATACTTACGTTGCACTCTCCTACGAGTTTTCTTTTTTTTCCACAGACAACGTTCGCGCGATACCCTTCCAGGATACGGCACAACGGAGACAAAGGCGCAGACGTGCAGCAGGGCCCCGTCCAACATGTTTCTTTTTAGATTAAGCCCCTGTGTAAACCTTTTCTACTGCCTCTTGTTGTTTAACCATCCCACGGGTTCCATACCCATAGAGGATACTGCCATTATTGGCATCTCGCCATGACAGATTAAACGCACGTACCTGGAAATATAGGGTTTATAATAGGCTTTTTTCAGCCTATTTTCTTTTACAAAGACCGAATACCTTCGGGAGTGTTCGGCGTCACGAGTTTGGCCTTATATGCATCAGCTCCGAATCATGTCTTTGGTCAAATGTTGGGTTTGCCCGGCTCCTGGGTTTGTCGCCTTACGTTCCGTTATTATCGGCTAAGGCGGCCAAAGGAGAACTACTGCGATTGTGCCCTGGTTATTCCGGATGAGCACCTTAGTAGAGAAAGCCGAAAACTTACTGTCATGATTTAGCGAGAGACTATTCAACCACTCGAAGACCTACCGGAATCTTTGGGATTCCTCCGCATCAATGAAGGGCCGTTTCCCGGCCGTGCACATATGCGCCCCTATTCGGATGCACGCAAAAGTACTAGGGGCTACATAGTAGCCCCACCGTCAACGTCCCATGGCTACTTGAAAGTGTTACAGCTGTATAGTCCGGTTGCCTAGTTCGATTTGCGATCACCTCCTTAATGGACCAAGACGTTGGATCAAGTGTGATTACGCATATTTTTCGCGAACACCCCCGCATTGTATGCCTGGGGGCTGAAGCCAACTACTGCTAACTTTCGATTACTTATATATATATATATATATATATATATATATATATATATATATATATATATATATATATATATATATATATATATAAAAAGACGGCCGCATACAGGAGACACAATAATACTTTCGGGCAAAAAGTATAAATATAGCCTTATAATCAAAATAAACATTGTTTTTACAATAATTCAATTTATCACTCGAACAAGACATTCTTCGAGCACTGCACCTCTATCAGGCGGGCACCTTCTGTGACTTGCGCCAAGTAGTGCCCGGCCGGATATTTGCCCCGCGCCGGATCCCGGGTCGCTATAGTGGTGGCCTCCATATCCGTCCAATAGGCTTTAACGCGGGCAAGAGCCATTCATGCACCCTCTATGCACGCCAACCTCTTCATGGTGTCGATTCGAGGCACGGCCCCAAGGAATTGTTGCACCAAACCAAAGTAACTGTCCGGCTTAGGCCCCTTCGGCTAAAGATGGTCTGTTATAGACCGCATTGCAAGCCCGGACAGCCTGTGAAGCTCCGCCACAGCAGCCATCTTCTCATTTAGTGGCAGCGGGCGAGATGGAGCATTGAATTGCGACTAGAAAAGCTTCTCCACTTCCTTATCACCTTGATCCTCGAAGAACTTGGCAACGTCAGTCGTACTATTCGCCAAGTCCGCATATGCATCGGCAGGACTCCAGCGTCCATCCAGGGGAGCATACTTCGGATCCAAAAACTTCGTCTGTAGTAAGTAGGAGCCCCCAACCACGATTTTGTCGGCCTGTTGGAGCTCCTCCCGCATACCCCGGATCTCGGTCTGCATCTCCTTGGCGGCATTAAGTGCCTTGTCCAGCTCGGCCAAGCTAGCCTTTTTCTCCTTTTCAAGGAGTGCATACCGGTCGGTGGCATTCTTCAACTCCACAGCCATTTTGGCTATCTTTTCCTCGCTTAGGTGATGAGCAGCCTGTTCGGCTCTCAATTCTTCGGCCGCCTTTAGGGCAGCCGCATTGCTAGCTCGAGATTGTTCCTTGGCCTGAGCGAGTTCCGCCCTCAGGACCTCCACGGCAGCAGCACCATCTGAAGCACAAACACATTGCATTAATATTATGCCCCTCTCGCACTTTCCCATAGAAAATTATAAGTGAAGAAGAGCACATACCCTGCGACTCTTCCAGCCGCTTCTTCACCTGCGTGATATCGGCATCGATAGATCCGATCTACCTCCTTAGTTCGGCAACCTCAACAGACTGGTCGGCCGCCGGATCCTTAGATACCTGCGCACATGTACAACACAACCATTACTATATGCCCCCATTTGCCGCCTATGGCGGGAAACCAGAGTCTCAGGGGCTACTATCTATATGGAGCACACCTAGCGCGTGCCTCACAACCAAAAAATAGTGCATTTTTTACTACATACCTCAAAGCCTTTGAGCAGGCTCGTAAATGCCTCATTCAAACCGCTTGTAGCGGAGGAAATCTTCGTGAGCACCGTGCTCATTAATGAGCGGTGCTCCTCCGAGAGCGCGGCTCGCTCCAGAAGACCTGTCAGTATGTCCGACCGGACATCGAAATGTGCCGGACCCTTCTCATCGCCCCCCGTGGGAGCCAAACGCTCCGGGCTCAGGGCGACTGACGTATTAGCTTCCGGCTTTGGCAGATCCGGACTCCTCCGTGACGACACCTCAGTGTCGCCCGCTTCATGAAGCGGAGAGGTGGGTGGGGTCTCACTCTCCATCATCTCCGGGGGAAGATCCCCCGAAGACGAACTCTGTTGAGAAGAGATGCTAGCCGGACTACAAAAGACGAAGTCCTGGTTATGGATCGCGGAGAGACACCGTACCTTCGAATTAACGATCAACTTACAGCTCGGTGGAGGGCTGGCCCGTTGGTGGGCATGACGCGGTGAGGGTGCCCGTCGCGGCAGAGCCCCCTGGTGATACCTTCTTCCCTTGCTTGGGCATCTCCGTCTCCAAGTCTTCAGAGGCGGCCCTCTTCCTCCCGCACAGGGAGGAGGCTTTAGCCTCCCCTTCCCGATCCTCCTCCTCAGGGGAGGTAATGATTCCCCCGGTTTGGATGCATAGTGTGTGAAGTTCGGCTTCACTGCCCTTTTCTTCGCCTTTCCCTGAGGACATTTTGCTGAGCGCCCGGCCAAGCATCTTGGCAACGGTTGGACCTGGCGAGCCTTCAGGAAGTGGCGTCGGACACCTGATTCTCTCCGCCTTGTTGAGCCATTCCTGGCCACGGAGGGTTTTCAGAATAATGGTTATGACAAATATAAACGAAGTGTCTGGCTTTAAGGTTACTTACTTGAGCATCTAGGCGATTGCAGCTTAGGCCCGCATCCTCTGTGGTGTCCGGACACTTTAATTGTGGTCCAAAGAATAATTTACACATCCCTTCGAGCTTCAGGCCGAAGAAGTGCTTAATAGTCCGCGGACCCTCTGGATTGAACTCCCACATCCGGAGAGGCCGACATTTGCATGGCAACATCCGTCGGATTAGCATCACTTGAATTATGCTGACAAGATTTATGTCCTTGATAACCCACAAGTATAGGGGATCGCAACAGTTTTCGAGGGTGGAGTATTCAACCCAAATTTGTTGATTCGACACAAGGGGAGCCAAAGAATATTCTCAAGTATTAGCAGCTGAGTTGTCAATTCAACCACACCTGGAAACTTAGTATCTGCAGCAAAGTGTTTAGTAGCAAAGTAATATGATAGTGGTGGTAAAGGTAACAAAATTAAAGACAACAAAAGTAATGTTTTTGGTATTTTGTAGTGATTGTAACAGTAGCAACAGAGAAGTAAATAAGCGAGAACCAGTATATGGAAAACTCGTAGGCACCGGATTAGCGATGGATAATTATGTCGGATGCGGTTCGTCATGTAATAGTCATAACATAGGGTGACACAGAACTAGCTCCAATTCATCAATATAATGTAGGCATGTATTCCGAATATGGTCATACGTGCTTATGTAAAAGAACTTGCATGACATCTTTTGTCCTACCCTCCCGTGGAAGCGGGGTCCTATTGGAAACTAAGGGATATTAAGGCCTCCTTTTAATAGAGAACCGGAACAAAGCATTAGCACATAGTGAATACATGAACTCCTCAAACTATGGTCATCACCGGGAGTGGTCCCGATTATTGTCACTTCGGGGTTGCCGGATCATAACACATAGTAGGTGACTATAGACTTGCAAGATAGGATCAAGAACACACATATATTCATGAAAACATAATAGGTTCAGAACTGAAATCATGGCACTCGGGCCCTAGTGATAAGCATTAAGCATAGCAAAGTCATAGCAACATCAATCTCAGTACATAATGGATAGTAGGGATCAAACCCTAACAAAACTAACTCGATTACATGATAAATCTCATCTAACCCATCACCGTCCAGCAAGCCTACGATGGAATTACTCACGCACGGCGGTGAGCATCATGAAATTGGTGATGGAGGATGGTTGATGATGACCACGGCGACAAATTCCCCTCTCCGGAGCCCCGAACGGACTCCAGATCAGCCCTCCCGAGAGAGATTAGGGCTTTGCGGCGGCTCCGTATCATAAAACGCGATGATTTCTTCTCTCTGATTTTTTTCTCCCCGAAAGCCAATATATGGAGTTGGAGTTGGCGTCGGAGGGCCACCAGGGGGCCCACGAGGTAGGGGCGTGCCTTGGGGGGCGCCCCCCACCCTCATGGATAGGGTGTGGGCCCCCTGGTCTTCATCTTTGGCGAGGATTTTTTATTGTTTTTTCTAAGGTGTTCCGTGGAGTTTCAGGTCATTCCGAGAATTTTTATTTTCTGCACATAAAACAACACCATGGCAATTCTGCTGAAAACAGCGTCAGTCCGGGTTAGTTCCATACAAATCATACAAGTTAGAGTCCAAAACAAGGGCAAAAGTGTTTGGAAAAGTAGATACGACGGAGACATATCAACTCCCCCAAGCTTAAACCCTTGCTTGTCCTCAAGCAATTCAGTTGACAAACTGAAAGAGAAAAAGAAAAAATTTTACAAACTCTGTTTGCTCTTGTTGTTGTAAACATGAAAAGCCAGCATTCAAGTTTCAGCAATTATTATGAACTAACCATTCTCAAAATAACACGTAGATCTCACAATTACTCATATCAATAGCATAATCAGCTAGCGAGCCATAATAATAAAACTCGGATGACAACACTTTTTCAAAATAATCATAACATGATATAACAAAATGGTATCTCGCTAGCCCTTTCTGAGACCGCAAAACATAAATGCAGAGCACCTTTAAAGATACAAGACTGACTAAACATTGTAATTCATGGTAAAAGAGATCCAGTCAAGTCATACCCAATATAAACCAATTATAATGAATGCAAACGACAGTGTGCTCTCCAGCGGGTGCTTTTTAATAAGAAGGGTGATGACTCAACATAAAAGTAAATAGATAGACCCTTCGCAGAGGGAAGCAGGGATTTGTAGAGGTGCCAGAGCTCGGTTTTGAAATAGAGATAAATTATATTTTGAGCGGCATACTTCCATTGTCAACATAACAACTAAGAGATGACGATATCTTCCATGCTAAACAAATTATAAGCGGTTCCCTAACAGAATGGTAAAGTTTGTACTCCCCCTCCTCCACAAGCATCAATCCATGGCTCGCTCGAAACAACGAGTGCCCAACATTCAACGGGTCCCAGGGGGAGTTTTGTTTGCAGTTATTTTGATTTAGTTTGCATAGAGCATGGGACTGGGCATCCTGAAGACCAGCCATTTTCTCGTGAATGAGGAGCGGAGTCCACCCCTCTTGAGAATAACCCGCCTAACACAGAAGATAAGGGCAGCTCTAGTTGACATATGAGCTAATCGAGCATGCAAAACAGAATGTTTATTTGAAGGTTTAGAGTTTGGCACATACAAATTTACTTGGAACGGCAGGTAAATACCGCATATAGGTAGGTATAGTGGACTCATATGGAACAACTTTGGGGTTTAAGGAGTTTGGATGCACAAGCAGTATTCCCGCTTAGTACAGGTGAAGGCTAGCAAAAGACTGGGAAGCAACCAACTGAGAGAGCGACAACAGTCGTAAACATGCATTAAAATTAACTTACACCGAATACAAGCATGAGTAGGATATAATCCACCATGAACATAAATATCATGAAGGCTATGTTGATTTGATTCAACTACATGTGTGAACATGTGCCAAGTCGAGTCACTCAATTCATTTAAAGGAGGATACCATCCCATCATACCACATCATAATCATTCTAATAGCATGTTGGCACGCAAGGTAAACCATTATAACTCATAGCTAATCAAGCATGGCACAAGCAACTATAATCTCTAAATGTCATCGCAAATATGTTTACTTCATAATAGCTGAATCAGAAACGATGAATCATCATATTTACAAAAACACGAGAGGTCGAGTTCATACCAGCTTTTCTCATCCCAATAAGTCCATCATATATCATCATTATTGCCTTTCACTTGCGCGACCGAACGAAGTTTATAATAATAAGAGTGCACGTGCATTGGACTAAGCTGGAATCTACAAGCATTCAACTCAAGAGAGAAGACAAGTAATATGGGCCCTAAGTTAAATAAACAATCATGCATATGAGAGCCACTAAGCATTTTCAATATAGTCTTCTCGACCCCCAAAGAAAGGAAAAGAAATAAAAACTATTTACACGGGAAAGCTCCCAACAAGCAAAAGAAGAACGGGAAATATTTTTGGGTTTTCTTTTTAATTACTACAGCAAAGAAATAAACTACTACTATTTTTCTTCTTAAGGTTTATCAAACACACAAGAAGAAAGCAAGAAAAAGAAAATAAACTAGCATGGATATTATAGTGAAAGAGTATGAGCACCGACATCTAGCAATGAGTGTGTGTGAACATGAATGTAATGTCGGTGGGAAATACGTACTCCCCCAAGCTTAGGATTTTGGCCTAAGTTGGTCTCGTGCGAGGGATAGCCTGGCGGATACCCGTAGGTGAAGTTGGGGTCATACTGTGACGCAGCAGCTATCGCCGCCTGAGCTGTAGCGTGGCGTCGAGCAGCCTCCGCTCTCCTCTCGTACTCATCTGCCTCCTCTCTGGTAATAAAATATCTTCCTTTTGCCTGAAAATCAAAGAAGGCAGGAGCAGGAAGAGCAATATGGACTACATGACGTTTGTTAAAGATTAGTCGATACTGGAGAGGTGGTTCGGTCCTCTCAACAAACTGGCGGGAAACCATAGAATCAAAGTCTAAATAAGAAGGGGGTAACTCCATATCACCCTCACGAATGTCTATCTCAAGAAAATTAGCTAAGCGGGTTGCATAAATTCCTCCAAAGAAATCTCCGTTATGTCTATTCTGATGCAACCTGCGAGCTACAATGGCTCCCATATGATAAGATTGGTCTCCTAACACAGCACTCCAGAGAATGCTGAGATCAGGGACACACATGTGACATGCTTCATCTTTAGCATTTATGCATCTACCTATAAAGAGAGCAAAATAATGTATAGCAGGAAAGTGAACGCTCCCTATAGTGGCTTGTGTTATATCTCTAGATTCCCCCACAGTTATTCTAGCAAGAAAGTCTCTATATTCAGATTTAGGGGGATCCCTGACATTACCCCAAGATGGAAGTTTGCAAGCAGAAGTGAAATCCTCTAAGTCTATGGTATAAGATTTGTCATAAAGGTCAAACATGACTGAAGGAGAATTACGCGAAGATGAAAACTCAAACCTCCTCACAAATGAACTTGTGAGATCATGATACTGGCGGCATTTGTCAGCTTCAAAGTCCTCAAGACCGGCGTTACTCAAATATGCACTAAATTCTTCTTTGATTCCCACTTGATTCATAAAATTTTCCGAAGGCCATTCACAGGGCCTCACAGGAGCGTCTCTTGGTGGTTCCTCGTCAGCATCACGTATTGCAAGTATGGGACCTTGCTTCCTTGAAGAACCACCTTGGAACATCCTCCTAAACATATTGTTTCCTCTGAAAAATTTCTGAAATTTTTAGTATCTTCAAATAAAAGTGAACCAACTTCAATAAAATTGATAGTAACAACTCCCACAAGTGCCTAGAGCCTATATAGAGCATTAGAACTACTTGGAACCATATAAATTTGACATGCAAGCTCAAGAACATGGTCATCTATGCAGCACAAATTTGCAATGAATAAAGCATTAGGACAAAAACTAATTGGACCAATGGAGGAGTCACATACCAAGGAACAATCTCCCCAAGCAGTTTTGCGAGAGGTGCTTTGAGCAAGGAGATCGAAAATCACAGCAACGGGAGCTGGAACTCGTGCTTGAGTTGGTTTTTCATGTTTGTGTGAGACAGAGGAAGAAGATGGGTGCAGGAATAAGTGGAGGAGGGCCACCGTGGGCCCACGAGGCAGGGGGGCGCGCCCAGGGGGGTAGGGCGCGCCCTCCACCCTCGTGGCTAGGTGGCAGCTCCCCATGTAATTTTTGCACTAAATCCTCAAATATTCGAAAAAATCATATTAAATTGGCATGGCATTCGAGGACTTTTATTTTCGGATATTTTTATTTTGCACGGATAAGTCGGAGACAGATGTAAAAATACTATTTTACTTTATTTTTTACTAAATAACATGAAATATAAAGAGGGTACAGAAAGTTGTGCTTCTAGTTTCATCCATCTCATGATCATCAAAATGAACCCACTAACAAGGTCGATCAAGTCTTGTTAACAAACTCATTCCGAACAATCACAGAACTGGAGAAATTTCGAATAACACTAAGTTACCTCAACGGGGATATGGAAATCCCCAACGATAAGAATATCATACTTTTTCTTGACAGCAGGGAGAGGAAATTCAAAACCTCCAAATATAATCGATGGAATTTTTCCAATAGAATTGATACTATAAACTTGAGGTTGTTTCCTTGGAAAATGTACCGTGTGCTCATTGCCATTAACATGAAAAGTGACATTGCCTTTGTTGCAATCAATAACAGCCCCTGCAGTATTAAGGAAAGGTCTTCCAAGAATAATAGGCATACTATCATCCTCGGGAATATCAAGAATAACAAAGTCCGTTAAAATAGCAATGTTTGCAACCACAACAGCACATCCTCACAAATACCGGCAATATAGCAGTTGATTTATCGTGCATTTGCAAAGATATTTCAGTAGGTGTCAACTTATTCAAGTCAAGTCTACGATATAAAGAGAGAGGCATAACACTAACACCGGCTCCAAGATCACATAAAGAAGTTTTAACATAATTTCTCTTAATGGAGCATGGTATAGTAGGTACTCCTGGATCTCCAAGTTTCTTTGGTATTCCACCCTTAAAGGTATAATTAGCAAGCATGGTGGAAATTTCAGCTTCAGGTATCTTTCTTTTATTAGTAATGATATCCTTCATATACTTAGCATAAGGATTTGTTTTGAGCACATTTGTTAATCGCATACGCAAAAAGATGGGTCTAATCATTTCAGCAAAGCGCTCAAAATCCTCATCGTCCATTTTCTTGGATGGTTTCGGAGGAAAAGGCATGGGTTTCTGAACCCATGGTTCCCTTTCTTTACCATGTTTCCTAGCAATGAAGTCTCTTTTATCATAACGTTGATTCCTTGATTGTGGGTTATCAAGACCAACAACAGGTTGAACTTCTACATCATTATCGTTACTAGGTTGAGCATCAACATGAACATTATCATTAACATTGTCACCAGGTTCATGTTCATCACCTGATTGTGTTTCAGCATCAGAAACAGAGATATCATTTGGATTCTCAGGTGGTTTAGCAATAGGTTCACTAGAAGTTTGTAAAGTCCTATCATTTTTCTTTTTCTTCCTCTTAGAAGAACTAGGTACATCAATATTATTTCTCTGAGAATATTGCTCGACTCTCTTAGGGTGGCCTTCAGGATACAAAGGTTCCTGAGTCATTCTACCAGTTCTAGTAGCCACTCTAATAGCATAATCATTTTTCTTACTATTCATTTCATCAAGCACTTCTTTCTGAGCTTTAAGTACTTGTTCTACTTGAGTGGTAACCATAGAAGCATGTTTGCTAACAAGTTTAAGTTCACCTCTAATATCAGCCATATAATCACCCAAGCGTTTAATCATAAAGGTATTCTGTTTTAATTGTCTACCAAAATAAGCATTAAAGTCATCTTGCTTAAACATAAAGTCATCAAACTCATCCAAGCAATCGACTAGCAATTTTAGTAGGAGGACTTCACTTTATCATATCTATAGAGAGAATTTACCTTTACTACATGTGTTGGGATATCGGGAGGTTCTTCAGTAAATAAGTAATTGAGATCATATACTTATTCAACAGGCGGTAAATTAAGACCATGTATTTCTTCAATAGGAGGTAAATTCTTAACATCTTCAGCTTTAATACCTTTTTATTTCATAGATTTCTCTGCCTCTTGCATATTTTCAAGACTGAGAAATAGAACACCTCTCTTCTTCGGAGTTGGTTTCGGAATAGGCTCAATAATTGGCTCAGGAGCTGGCTCAGGAGTTGGCTCAAGAGGTGCCCAATTATTTTCATTTGTCAACATATTATTCAATAGAATTTCAGCTTCATCCCGTGTTCTTTCCCTGAAAAGAGAACCAGCACAACTATCCAGGTAATCTCTGGAAGCATCAGTTAGTCCATTATAAAAGATATCAAGTATTTCAGGTTTCTTAAGAGGATGATCAGGCAAAGCATTAAGTAACTTGAGAAGCCTCCCCCAAGCTTGTGGGAGACTCTCTTCTTCAATTTGCACAAAGTTGTATATTTCCCTCAAAGCAGCTTGTTTCTTATGAGCAGGGAAATATTTAGCAGAGAAGTAATAAATCATATCCTGGGGACTTTGCACACAACCAGGATCAAGAGAATTAAACCATATCTTAGCATCACCCTTTAATGAGAACGGAAATATTTTGAGTAAATAAAGGTAGCGCGATCTCTCATCATTAGTAAACAGGGCAGCTATATCATTTAACTTAGTAAGATGTGCCACAACAGTTTCAGATTCATAGCCATAAAAAGGATCAGATTCAACCAAAGTAATTATATCTGGATCAACAAAAAAATCATAATAATCCTTATTGGGAACACAGATAGGTGAAGTAGCAACCTCTTAAGTTCATATCTATCCTGGCAAGCAAAAATAGCTACAGAAGATTCTGCATCAAAAAGATAACCCTCAGGAATAGCAGGCATATTTTCATCATTACTCTCATCATCGTATTCAGGTGCAATAATTTCTCTTTCTCTAGACCTAGCGATTTGCTCATCAAGAAATTCACCAAGGGGCACAGTAGTATCAAGCATAGAAGTAGTTTCATCATAAGTATCATGCATAGCAGAAGTGGCATCATCAATAACATGCAACATATCAGAATTCATAGCAGTAGCAGGTTTAGGTGTCGCAAGCTTACTTATAACAAAAGGAGAATCTAGTGCAAGGCTAGATGGCAGTTCCTTACCTCCCCTCGTAGTTGAGGGAAAAATAGTAGTTCGATCATCTTTCAAGTTCTTCATAGTGTCCAGCAGATATAAATCCCAAGTGACTCAAGGAATAGAGCTATGCTCCCCGACAACGACGCCAGAAAAAGGTCTTGATAACCCACAAGTATAGGGGATCGCCACAGTTTTCGAGGGTAGAGTATTCAACCCAAATTTGTTGATTCGACACAAGGGGAGCCAATGAATATTCTCAAGTATTAGCAGCTGAGTTGTCAATTCAACCACACCTGGAAACTTAGTATCTGCAGCAAAGTGTTTAGTAGCAAAGTAATATGATAGTGGTGGTAACGGTAACAAAAGTAAAGACAGAAAAGTAATGTTTTGGTATTTTGTAGTGATTGTAACAAAGAGCAATGAAAAAGTAAATAAGCGAGAACCAGTAAATGGAAAACTCGTAGGCACCGGATTAGCGATGGATAATTATGCCGGATGCGGTTCGTCATGTGACAGTCATAACATAGGGTGACACAGAACTAGCTCCAATTCATCAATATAACGTAGGAATGTATTCTGAATATAGTCATACGTGCTTATGGAAAAGAACTTGCATGACATCTTTTGTCCTACCCTCCCGTGGCAGCGGGGTCCTATTGGAAACTAAGGGATATTAAGGCCTCCTTTTAATAGAGAACCGGAACAAAGCATTAGCACATAGTGAATACATGAACTCCTCAAACTATGGTCATCACCGGGAGTGGTCCCGATTATTGTCACTTCGGGGTTGTCGGATCATAACACATAGTAGGTGACTATAGACTTGCAAGATAGGATCAAGAACACACATATATTCATGAAAACATAATATGTTCAAATCTGAAATCATGGCACTCGGGCCCTAGTGACAAGCATTAAGCATAGCAAAGTCATAACAACATCAATCTCAGAACATAATGGATACTAGGGATCAAACCCTAACAAAACTAACTCGGTTACATGATCAATCTCATCCAACCCATCACCGTCCAGCAAGCCTACGATGGAATTACTCACGCACGGCAGTGAGCATCATGAAATTGGTGATGGAGGATGGTTGATGATGGCGACGGTGACGAATCCCCCTCTCCGGAGCCCCGAACAGACTCCAGATTAGCCCTCCCTAGAGAGATTAGGGCTTGGCGGCGGCTCCGTATCGTAAAACGCGATGATTTCTTCTCTCTGAATTTTTTTCTCCCCGAAAGCCAATATATGGAGTTGGAGTTGGCGTCGGAGGGCCACCAGGGGGCCCACGAGGTAGGGGCGCCCCCAGGGGGGCGCCCCCACCCTCGTGGACAGGGTGTGGGCCCCCTGGTCTTCATCTTTGGCGAGGTCTTTTTATTGTTTTTTCTAAGGTGTTCCGTGGAGTTTCAGGTCATTCCGAGATTTTTTTTTCTGCACATAAAACAACACCATGGCAATTCTGCTGAAAACAACGTCAATTCGGGTTAGTTCCATTCAAATCATACAAGTTAGAGTCCAAAAAAAGGGCAAAAGTGTTTGGAAAAGTAGATACGACGGAGACGTATCAGTCCGTCTCAAGAAGCTCCCGGATGCGATTCTGCTGTACTGGTACATCGCCAGCGGGCCCCCAATTCCATCCTACGTCAGTCTAAGACGCCAACTGTGACGGAGGGCCCGAGCGGAACTCGGGGGCGGCTACCCACTTTGTGCCTCTGGGAGCTATAACATAAAACCACCTCTGTTGCCATACATCGGATACTTCCGGGAAAGAACCCTCTGGCCATGGGGCATCGACGTTCCTGCTTATTATGGCACCTCCGCACTCCGCATGTCGCCCCTCGATCATCTTCGACTTCACATTGAAGTTATTGGGCCATAAGCCGAAGTGTGGGGTGACGTGGAGAAAAGCCTCGCACACAATAATGAACGACGAGATTTGGAGGATAGCGTCCGGAGCCAGATCATGAAAATCCAACCCATAGTAGAACATGAGCCCCCTCACAAAGGGGTCGAGGGTGAGGCCCAGGCCTCGGAGGAAGTGAGGGACAAACACAACGCTCTCATTGGGCTCCGGTGTAGGGATAACCTGCCCTGGAGCAGGAAGCCTGTGCTGGATATCGGCGGTCAGGTATCCGACCTCCCTAAGCCTCGTCATGTCCTCCTCTTGGATCGAGGAGGCCACCCACCGGCCTCTAGGGTTGGATCAGGACATATTGGAGGATCTGGGGTGTTGAAGCTTAGGTCTCGGACGTTGGAGCTCGAGGTGCGAGAAGGTGCAAGGGAGGTGGAAAAGAGGCGTAGGCCTCGACCCCTTTATAAAGGGGATGAATACCAAGAGTCCTCAGCGTGACCTCTTGAGGCTTATCCAAACATACACGGAGTCATACCAACGGTCGTCGTGGGGTCGCGCACGCCCATATTGATGAAAGATCTCGTAATAAGAGGAACACGATCTCTGCTTTGGCAGGACATGCCAATAAAACCGCCTCGCAACGCAAGTCGAGGTGGGGCAAGAAACGCCAGTTCGTGTTGGACCAGGCCACGATGCAAGGGCACGATGTACAAAGATTGCCAGCAGGACGGATTTATGTTATGTTCCCTACAATGGTATGTGAAGATCATCTTGCAGATCCGGACACGGTCTGAGTGTTCGATAACTACTTTGGAGTATTCGGAGAGGGAACCCGCCTTGCAATGCCAAAGACAAGACTGCGCGCCGGACTCATCGTCATTGAAGCCTGGTTCAGGGGCTACTGAGGGAGTCCTAGATTAGGGGGTATTCGGACAGCCGGACTATATACATCGCCCGGACTATTGAAGCGTGAAGATACAAGACTCAAGACTTCGGCCCGTGTCCGGATGGGACTCTCCTTTGCATGGAAGACAAGCTTGGCGATCTGGATATTGTGTTTCCTTCCTTGTAACGGACTCCATGTAAACCCTAGCCCTCTCCAGTGTCTATATAAACCGGAGAGGTTGGTCCTTAGAAGGCCGATCACATTTACAATCATACCATCATAGGCTAGCTCCTAGGGTTTAGCCTCTACGATCTCGTGGTAGATCTACGCTTGTACTACTCATATCCTCAATATTAATCAAGCAGGAAGTAGGGTTTTACCTCCATCGAGAGGGCCCGAACCTGGGTAAACATTGTGTCCCTTGCTTCCTGTTACCATCAGCCTAAGACGCACAGATCGGGACCCCCTACCCGAGATCCGCCGGTTTTGACACCGACATTAGCCCCCTGTCTTCGGATGCCGAACTCCTTTTGGGCCTCGAAGCCACTCCCGCAGTAAGGGGGGAAAGTCCGGACTAGGTTGACTCCTGGTCTTCGAACAGATGAGTTGCTTCCGAGCTCGAAGCTAACGAAGCCGTAAGGGACGATCCGGAGATCATATCGGGGAAGAGCCCTGAAGTCAATGCTTCAGAGGCCGTGGCCGTTTTAGATAAGGCTGAAAAGCCAGTGAAGATTAGATCACCCCTAGTGTCGGTGACATACTCGAAGTTACCAAACCTTATCTGATGCTCAGGGGAAAAATTGTCGACCTGGTTGAGATGACCGGTCGAGTCGGCGTGCAGGACAATGCTGCCGAACGCGAAAAGCTGCCCAGGGACGAAGATGTCCCCGGTGCTGATGTCGTCTCCGATGATCAGGCGAGCCATCGATCCCTCGGCAATCCAATAAAGCAACTCTCAATGAAAGCACCAATGTCGGTGTCAAAACCGGCGGATCGCGGGTAGGCGGTCCCGAACTGTGGATCTTGGATCAACGGGGTGAAGGAAATATGCCCTAGATGAAGGAAATATGCCCTAGAGGCAATAATAAAGTTATTATTTATTTCCTTATATCATGATAAATGTTTATTATTCATGCTAGAATTGTATTAACCGGAAACATAATACATGTGTGAATATATAGACAAACAGTATGTCACTAGTATGCCTCTACTTGACTAGCTTGTTAATCAAAGATGGTTATGTTTCCTAACCATGAACAAGGAGTTGTTATTTGATTAACAAGGTCACATCATTAGTTGAATGATCTGATTGACATGACCCATTCCGTTAGCTTAGCACACGATCGCTTAGTATGTTGCTATTGCTTCCTTCATGACTTATACATGTTCCTATGACTATGAGATTATGCAACTCCGCTTACGGAGGAACACTTTGGGTACTACCAAACGTCACAACGAATCGGGTGATTATAAAGGAGTACTACAGGTGTCTCCAAAGGCAGATGTTGGGTTGGCGATTTCGAGATTAGGATTTGTCACTCCAATGTCGGAGAGGTATCTCTGGGCCCTCTCGGTAATGCACATCACATAAGCCTTGCAAGCATTACAACTAAATGTGTTAGTTGTGAGATGATGTATTACGGAACGAGAAAAGAGACTTGCGAACGAGATTGAACTAGGTATTGGATACCGACGATCAATTCTCGGGCAAGTAACATACCGATGACAAAGGAACAACGTATGTTGTTATGCGGTCCGACCGATAAAGATCTTCGTAGAATATGTAGGAACCAATATGGGCATCCAGGTCCCGCTATTGGTTATTGACCGAGAGGTGTCTCGGTCATGTCTACATAGTTCTCGAACCCGTAGGGTCCGCACGCTTAACGCTTCGATGATGCTTACTATGAGTTTTATGATGTTGATGTACCAAGGTTGTTCGAGTCCCGGATGAGATCACGGACATGACGAGGAGTCTCGAAATGGTCGAGACATAAAGATTGATATATTGGAAGCCTATGTTTGACTCGGAATCACTCCGGTGAAATTGGGAATTTTATTGAGTACCGGGGTTACGGAACCTCCGGGGGTCAATGGGCCTTGATGGGCCTTGGTGGGAAAGAGAAAAGGGGCCATATTGCTGGCGCAGCCTTCCCCTTCCCTAGTCCTATTAGGATTAGGAGAAGGGGTGGCGCCTCTCTCCCTTTCCCTTGGTCAAACCCTAGTTGGACTAGGATTTGGGGGAATCCTACTCCTAGTAGGAGTAGGACACCCCGGCGCCTCCCTCTGGCCGGCCAGCCCCTCCCTTCCCTCCTTTATATACAAGGGCAGAGGGCACCCCATGACACACAAGTTGATCATTGAGATCGTTCCTTAGCCGTGTGCGGTGCCCCTTCCACCAAACTACACCTCGAATATACCGCTATGGAGCTTAAGCGAAGCCTGCGCCGGTGGAACATCATCATCGTCACCACGCCGTCGGTCGACGAAACTCTCCTCAACACTCGGCTGGATCGGAGTTCGAGGGGCGCCATCGAGCTGAACGTGTGCAGAACTCGGAGGTGCCGTGACGCTCGGTACTTGGATCGGTTGGATCGGGAAGAAGTACGACTACTTCCTCTACGTTGCGCCAACGCTTCCGTTCTGGTCTCACGAGGGTACGTGACAATACTCTCATCTCGTTGCTATGCATCACCATGGTCTTGCGTGATCGTAGGAAAATTTTGAAATTACTACGCCCCCAACAAAGGTATCGAGCCTGGTTTTATCGTTGATGTCATATGCACGAGTAGAACACAAGTGAGTTGTGGGCGATACAAGTCATACTACCTACCAGCATGTCATACTTTGGTTCAGCGGTATTGTGAGATGAAGCGGCCGGACCGACATTACGCGTGACGCTTACGCGAGACTGGTTTCACCGCTGTGAGCACTCGTTGCTTAAAGGTGACCGGCGGTGTCTGTCTCTCTCACTTTAGTTGAACTGAGTGTGGCTACGCCGGTCCTTGAGAAGGTTAAAACGGAGTCTATTTGACGAAGTATCGTTGTGGTTTTGATGCGTAGGTAAGAACGGTTCTTGCTCAGCCCGTAGCAGCCACGTAAAACTTGCAACAACAAAGTAGAGGACGTCTAACTTGTTTTTGCAGGGCATGTTGTGATGTGATATGGTCAAAACGTGATGCTATATTTTATTGTATGAGATGATCATGTTTTGTAACCGAAGTTATCGGCAATCGGCGAGGAGCCATATGGTTGTCGCTTTATTGTATGAGATGCAACGCCATGTAATTGCTTTACTTTATCACTAAGGAGTAGCGATAGTCGAGAAGCAATAGTTGGCGAGACGACAACGATGCTACGATGGAGATCAAGGTGTCGCGCGGTGACGATGGTGATCATGATGGTGCTTCGAGATGGAGATCACAAGCACAAGATGATGATGGCCATATCATATCACTTATATTCATTGCATGTGATGTTAATCCTTTATGCATCTTATCTTGCTTTGATTGACGGTAGCATTATAAGATGATCCTTACTAAATTATCAAGAAGTGTTCTCCCGAGTATGCACCGCTATGAAAGTTCTTCGTCTTTGAGACACCACGTGATGATCGGGTGTGATAGGCTCTACGCTCAAATACAACGGGTGCAAAACAGTTGCACACGCAGAATACTCAGGTTATACTTGACGAGCTATGCATATAAGATATGACCTCGAACACGGAGACCGAAGGTCGGCGTGAATCATATAGTAGATATGATCAACATATTGATGTTCACCATTGAAACTACTCCATCACACGTGATGATCGGTCATGGTGTAGTTGATATGGATCACGCAATCACTTAGAGAATTGGAGGATATTTTTCTAAGTGGGAGTTCTTAAGTAATATGATTAATTGAACTTAAATTTATCATGAACTTAGTCCCGGTAGTATTTTGCAGATTATGTTGTAGATCAATAGCTCGCGTTGTTGCTTCCCTGTTTTTATATGTGTTCCTAGAAAAATTGTATTGAAAAATGTTAGTAGCAATGATGCGGATTAGATCCGTGATCTGAGGTTTATCCTCATTGCTGCGCAGTAGAATTATGTCCTTAATGCACCGCTAGGTGGCAGACCTATTGCAGAGCAGATGCGACGTTATGAACGTTTGGCTAGCTCAATATGAGCGATCTGACGCGTTATGAACGTTTGGCTAGCTCAATATGATGACTACTTGATAGTTTAGTGCACCATGCTTAAACGGCTTAGAATCGGGACTTCAAAGACGTTTTGAACGTCATGGACCATATGAGATGTTCCAGGAATTGAAGTTAATATTTCAAGCAAATACCGAGTTGAGAGATATGAAGTCTCCAACAAGTTCTATAGCTAAAAGATGGAGGAGAATCGCTCAACTAGTGAGCATGTGCTCAGATTGTCCGAGTACTTCAATCGCTTGAATCAAGTGGGAGTTAATCTTCCGATAAGATAGTGATTGACAGAATTCTCTAGTCACCATCACTAAGTTAGTAGAACTTCGTGATGAACTATAGTATGCAAGGGATGACGAAAAAGATTCTCGAGCTCTTCGCGATGCTAAAATCGGCGAAGGTAGAAATCAAGAAAAACATCAAGTGTTGATGGTTGACAAGACCACTAGTCTCAAGGAAAATGGCAAAGGGAAGAAGGGAACTTCAAAAGGAACGGCAAGCAAGTTGCTGCTCGAGTGAAGAAGCCCAAGTCTAGACCTAAGCACTAGACCGAGTACTTACACTGCATAGGAAATGGTCACTGAAGCGGTAATACCCCAAATATTTGGTGGATAAGAAGGATGGCAAAGTGAACAAGAGTATATTTGATATACAGGTTATTGATGTGTGCTTTACTAGTGTTTATAGTAGCCCCGAGTATTTGATACTTGTTCGGTTGCTAAGATTAGCAACTCAAACGGAGTTGCAGAATGAATGAGAGACTAGTTAAGGGTGAAATGACGATGAGAGTTGGAAGTAGTTCCAAGATTGATATGATCATCATCGCACACTCCCTATACTTTCGGGATTAGTGTGGAACCTAAATAAGTGTTATTTAGTGTTGAGCATAAATATGATTTGATCATGTTTATTGCAATACTGTTATTCATTTAAGTAATAGAATAAATTGTTGTTCTGCTTACATGAATAAAACCTTATATGGTTACACACCCAATGAAAATGGTTCATTGGATCTCGATCATAGTGATACACATATTCATAATATTGAAGCCAAAAGATGCAAAGTTAATAATGATAGTGCAACTTATTTGTGGCACTTGCCGCTTAGGTCATATTGGTGTAAAGCGCATGAAGAAACTCCATGTTGATGGACTTTCGGAATCACTTGGTTATGAATCATTTGATACTTGCGAACCGTGCCTTTTGGGCAAGATGACTAAAACTCCGTTCTCCGAACAATGGAACAAGCTACTTGACTTATTGGAAATAATACATACCGATGTATGCGATCCAATGAGTGTTGATGCTCGTGGCAAGTATCGTTATTTTCTCGACCTTCACAAGATGATTTGAGCAGATATGGGTATATCTACTTGATGAAACATAAGTCTGAAATAGTTGAAAGGTTCAAAGAATTTCAGAGTGAAGTGGAAAATCATCGTAATAAGAAAATAAAGTTTCTGCGATCTGATCGTGGAGATGAATATTTGAGTTACGAGTTTTGTCTTCAATGAAAACAATGTGGAATAGTTTCACAGCTCACGCCACCGGAACACCACAACGTTATGGTGTGTCCGAACGTCAGAACCGTACTTTATTATGATATGGTGCGATCTATGATGTATCTTACCGATTTACCACTATCGCTTTGGGGTTATGCATTAGAGACAGCTGCA
Organism: Aegilops longissima; assembly: GCA_021605205.1. NCBI lineage: Eukaryota > Viridiplantae > Streptophyta > Magnoliopsida > Poales > Poaceae > Aegilops > Aegilops longissima. The sequence continues at coordinate 288,506,426 of CM038680.1, forward strand.
TTCACGCTTAATAGGGCACCATCTAAATCCGTTGAGATGACACCGTATGAACTATGGTTTAGCAGTAAACCTAAGCTGTCGTTTCTTAAAGTTTGGAGTTGTGATGCTTATGTGAAAAAGTTTTCACCTGATAAGCTCGAACCCAAATCGGAGAAGTGCGTCTTCATAAAATACCCAAAGGAAACTGTTGGGTACACCTTCTATCACAGATCCGAAGGCAAGTTTTTCGTTGCTAAGATGGATCCTTTCTAGAGAAGAAGTTTCTCTCGAAAGAAGTGAGTGGGAGGAAAGTAGAACTTGATGAGGTAATTGTACCTTCTCCCTTATTGAAAAGTAGTTCATCACAGGAATCAGTTCCAGTGATTCCTACACCAATTAGTGAGGAAGTTAATGATAATGATCATGAAACTTCAGATCAAGTTGCTACCAAACCTCGTAGGTCTTCCAGAGTAAGATCCGCATCAGAGTGGTACGGTAATCCTATTCTAGAAGTCATGTTACTAGACCATGATGAACCTACGAACTATGAGGAAGCGATGATGAGCCCAGATTCCGCGAAATGGTTTGAGACCATGAAATCTGAGATGGGATCCATATATGAGAACAAAGTATGGACTTTGATGGAGTTGCCCGATGATCGGCAAGCCATATTTATATAAATGGATCTTCAAGAGGAAGACAGACATCTTGATAGTAGTGTTACTATCTACAAAGTTCGACTTGTCGCAAAAAGGTTTTCGACAAGTTCAAGGTGTTGACTACAAATGAGATTTTCTCAACTGTAGCGATTCTTAAGTCTGTCCGAATCATGTTAGCAATTGCCACATTTTATGAAATCTGGCAAATGGATGTCAAAACTACATTCTTTAATGGATTTATTAAAGAAGAGTTGTATATGATGCAACCAGAAGTTTTTTCAATCCTAAAGGAGCTAACAAAATGTGCAAGCTCCAGCGATCCATCTATGGACTGGTGCAAGTATCTCGGAGTTGGAATAAACGCTTTGATAGTGAGATCAAAGCATATAGTTTTATACAGACTTGCGGTGAAGCCTGTATTTACAAGAAAGTGAGTGGGAGCACTACAACATTTCTGATAAGTATATGTGAATGACATATTGTAGATCGGAAATAATGTAGAATTATTCTGCAAAGCATAAAGGAGTGTTTCAAAGGAGTTTTTCAAAGAAAAACCTCGGTGAAGCTGCTTACATATTGAGCTTTAAGATCTATAGAGATAGATCAAGACGCTTGATAATTTTTTCAATGAGTACATACCTTGACAAGATTTTGAAGTAGTTCAAAATGGAACAGTCAAAGAAAGAGTTCTTGCCTGTGTTACAAGGTGTGAAATTGAGTAAGACTCAAAACCCGACCACGGCAGAAGATAGAATGAGAATGAAAGTCATTCCCTATACCTTGGCCATAGGTTCTATAAAGTATGCCATGCTTGTGTACCAGATCTATTGTATACCCTACACTGAGTTTGGCAAGGAATACAATAGTGATCTAGAGTAGATCATGGACAACGGTCAAAATTATCCTTAGTGGAATAAGGATATGTTTCTCGATTATGGAAGTGATAAAGGTTAAATCGTAAAGGGTTACGACGATGCAAGTTTTGACACCGATCTGGATGACTTTAAGTCTCGATCTAGATACATATTGATAGAGGGAGCAATTAGCTAGAGTAGCTCTGCAAGCGAGCATTGTTGACATAGAGAATTTGCAAAATACATACGGATCTGAATGTGGCGGACCCGTTGACTAAGATTCTCTCACAAAGCAAAACATGATCACACCTTAGTACTCTTTGGGTGTTAATCACATAGCGATGTGAACTAGATTACTGAATCTAGTAAACCCTTTGGGTCTTGGTCACATGGCGATGTGAATTATGGGTGTTAAGCACATGATGATGTGAACTATCGATGTTAATCACATGGTGATGTGATCTAGATTATTGACTCTAGTGCAAGTGGGAGATCAAGGAAATATGCCCTAGAGGCAATAATAAAGTTATTATTTATTTCCTTATATCATGATAAATGTTTATTATTCATGCTAGAATTGTATTAACCGGAAACATAATACATGTGTGAATATATAGACAAACAGTATGTCACTAGTATGCCTCTACTTGACTAGCTTGTTAATCAAAGATGGTTATGTTTCCTAACCATGAACAAGGAGTTGTTATTTGATTAACAAGGTCACATCATTAGTTGAATGATCTGATTGACATGACCCATTCCGTTAGCTTAGCACACGATCGCTTAGTATGTTGCTATTGCTTCCTTCATGACTTATACATGTTCCTATGACTATGAGATTATGCAACTCCGTGCTACGGAGGAACACTTTGGTACTACCAAACGTCACAACGAATCGGGTGATTATAAAGGAGTACTACAGGTGTCTCCAAAGGCAGATGTTGGGTTGGCGTATTTCGAGATTAGGATTTGTCACTCCGAATGTCGGAGAGGTATCTCTGGGCCCTCTCGGTAATGCACATCACATAAGCCTTGCAAGCATTACAACTAAATGTGTTAGTTGTGAGATGATGTATTACGGAACGAGAAAAGAGACTTGCCAGTAACGAGATTGAACTAGGTATTGGATACCGACGATCAAATCTCGGGCAAGTAACATACCGATGACAAAGGGAACAACGTATGTTGTTATGCGGTCTGACCGATAAAGATCTTCGTAGAATATGTAGGAACCAATATGGGCATCCAGGTCCCGCTATTGGTTATTGACCAGAGAGGTGTCTCGGTCATGTCTACATAGTTCTCGAACCCGTAGGGTCCGCACGCTTAACGTTTCGATGACGAGTTACTATGAGTTTTATGATGTTGATGTACGAAGGTTGTTCGAGTCCCGGATGAGATCACGGACATGACGAGCAGTCTCGAAATGGTCGAGACATAAAGATTGATATATTGGAAGCCTATGTTTGACTCGGAATCACTCCGGTGAAATTGGGAATTTTACCGAGTACCGGGGTTACTGGAACCTCCTGGGGGTCAATGGGCCTTGATGGGCCTTGGTGGGAAAGAGAAAAGAGGGCCATATTGCTGGTCGCAGCCTTCCCCTTCCCTAGTCCTATTAGGATTAGGAGAAGGGGTGCGCCTCTCTCCCTTTCCTTGGTCAAACCCTAGTTGGACTAGGATTTGGGGGAATCCTACTCTAGTAGGAGTAGGACACCCCGGCGCCTCCTCCCTCTGGGCCGCCAGCCCTCCCTTCCCTCCTTTATATCAGGGCAGAGGGCACCCCATGACACACAAGTTGATCATTGAGATCGCTCCTTAGCCGTGTCGGTGCCCCTTCCACCAAACTACACCTCGAATATACCGCTATGGAGCTTAGGCGAAGCCCTGCGCCGTGGAACATCATCATCGCCACCACGCCGTCGGTTGACGAAACTCTCCTCAACACTCGGCTGGATCGGAGTTCGAGGGACGCCATCGAGCTGAACGTGTGCAGAACTCGGAGGTGCCGTGACGTTCGGTACTTGGATCGGTTGGATCGGGAAGAAGTACGACTACTTCCTCTACGCTATGTCAACGCTTCGTTGCTGGTCTACGAGGGTGCGTAGACAATACTCTCATCTCGTTGCTATGCATCACCATGGTCTTGCGTGATCGTAGGAAAATTTTGAAATTACTACGTTCCCCAACACTAGAGGCAATAATAAAGTTGTTATTTATATTTCCTTATATCATCATAAATGTCTATTATTCATTCTAGAATTGTATTAACTGGAAACTTTATACATGTGGATACATAGACAAAACACAGTGTCCCTAGTATGCTTCTACTAGACTAGCTCGTTAATCAAAGATGGTTAAGTTTCCTAACAATAGACATGTGTTGTCATTTGATGAACGAGATCACATCATTAGGAGAATGATGTGATGGACAAGAACCATCCATTAGCCCAGCATATTGATCATTAAGTTTTATTCCTATTGCTTTCTTCATGACTTATACATATTCCTTTGACTATGAGATTATGCAACTCCCGAATACCAGAGAATACATTGTGTGCTATCAAATGTCACAACATAACTGAGTGATTATAAAGACACTCTACAGGTATCTCCGAAGGTGTTTGTTGGGTTGGCATAGATCGAGATTAGGATTTCTCACTCCGAGTATCGGAGAGGTATCTCTGGGCCCTCTCGGTAATGCACATCGTGATAAGCCTTGCAAGCAATGTGACTAATGAGTTAGTTGCGGGATGATGTATTAGGGAACACGTAAAGAGCTTTGCCGGTAACGAGATTGAACTAGGTATGAAGATACCGACGATCGAATCTCGGGCAAGTAACATACCGACGACAAAGGGAATGACGTATGTTGTCATTACAGTTTGACTGATAAAGATCTTCGTAGAATATGTAGGAACCAATATGAGCATCCAGGTTCTACTATTGGTTATTGACCGGAGAGGTGTCTCAGTCATGTCTACATAGTTCTCGAACTCGTAGGGTCCGCACGCTTAACGTTCGATGACGATTTGTATTATATGAGTTATGTGATTTGGTGACCGAATGTTGTTTGGAGTCCCGGATGAGATCACGGACATGACGAGGAGTCTCGAAATGGTCGAGAGGTAAAGATTGATATATTGGATGATAGTATTCAGACACCGAAAGTGTTTCGGAATGTATCAGGTACATATCGGAGTACCGGTGGGGGGGAGGTTATTGGAACCCCCGGGGGGGAAGATATGGGCCATATGGGCCATAGGAGGGAGGCAAACCATCCCACATAGGGGTGCCCCCCCCAAGGGAGGAGTCCGAATTGGACAAGCGGAGGGGGCGAAACCCCCCTTTCCTTCTCCCTCTCTCTCCTTCCCCCTTTCCCCTTCCGGTAAAAGGAAAGGGGGGCCGAATTGGACTAGGAGCCCAAGTGGGACTCCTCCCACTTATGGCGCGCCTAGGCCGGCCTCCTCCCCTCTCCCTCCTTTATATACGGGGGCGGGGGGTGTCTCTAACACACATCAATTGTTCCTAGCCGTGTGCGGCGCCCCCCTCCATAGTTTACTCCTCCGGTCATATTTTTGTAGTGCTTAGGCGAAGCCCTGCACGGATCACTTCACCATCACTGTCACCATGTTGTTGTGCTGACAAAACTCTCCCTCGACACTTTGCTAGATCAAGAGTTTGAGGGACGTCATCGAGCTGAACGTGTGCAGAACTCGGAGGTGCCGTACGTTCGATCGGTTGAATCGAGAAGACGTTCGACTACATCAACTGCGTTAAGCTAACGCTTCCACTTTCGGTCTATGAGGGTACGTGGACACACTCTCCCCCTCTCGTTGCTATCCATCTGCTAGATAGATCTTGCGTGAGTGTAGGAATATTTTTGAAATTGCATGCTACGTTACCCAACAGTGGCATCCGAGCCAGGTCTATGCATAATGATATGCACGAGTAGAACACAAAGAGTTGTGGGCGATGATCGCCATACTGCTAACCAGCAACGTCTTATTTTGATTCGGTGGTATTGTTGGATTAAGCGGCCTGGACCAACCTTACATGACCACGTTCATGCGACCAGTTCCACTGACAGACATGCAGCTTATTTTGCATAAAGGTGGCTGGCGGGTGTCTATTTCTCCAACTTTAGTTGAATCAAATTTGACTACGGCCGGTCCTTGTTGAAGGTTAAAACAGCAAACTTGACGAATCATTGTGATTTTAATGCGTAGGTAAGAACGGTTCTTACTAGAAGCCCGTAGCAGCCACGTAAAACTTGCAACAACAAAGTAGAGGACGTCTAACTTGTTTTTGCAGAGCATGTTGTGATGTGATATGGTCAAGACATGATGTGATATACGTTGATGTATGAGATGATCATGTTTTGTAAAAGTTATCGGCAACTGGCAGGAGCCTTATGGTTGTCGCTTTATTGTATGAAATGCAATCACCATGTAATTGCTTTACTTTATCACTATGCGTTAGCGATAGTTGTAGAAGCAATAGTTGGCGAGATGACAACGACGCTACGATGGAGATCAAGGTGTCAAGCAGGCGACAATGGAGATCATGACGATGCTTTGGAGATGGAGATCAAGGTGTCAAGCCGGTGACAATGGAGATCATGACGGTGCTTTGGAGATGGAGATCAAAGGCACAAGATGATGATGGCCATATCATGTCACATATTTTGATTGCATGTGGTGTTTATATTTTATGCATCTTATTTTGCTTAGTACGGCGGTAGAATTATAAGAAGATCCCTCACTAAAATTTCAAGGTATACGTGTTCTCCCTGAGTATGCATTGTTGCAACAGTTTGTCGTGCCGAGACACCACGTGATGATCAGGTGTGATAAGCTCTATGTTCACGTACAATGGGTGCAAGACAATTTTGCACATGTGGAATACTCGGGTTAAACTTGATGAGCCTAGCATGTACAGACATGGCCTCGGAACACTGGAGACCGAAAGGTCGAACGTGAATCATATAGTAGATATGATCAACATAGAAATGTTCACCACTGAAAACTACTCCATCTCACGTGATGATCAGACATGGTTTAGTTGATATGGATCACGTGATCATTTATATGACTTGAGGGATGTCTATCTGAGTGGGAGTTCTTAAGTAATATGATTAATTGAACTTAATTTATCATGAACTTAGTCCTGATAGTATTTGCATATCTATGTTATAAATCAATAGCTCGCAATATAACTCCTATATATTTTTGATATGCTCGTGATATAATTCCTATATATTTTTGATATAGGAGCGGATGTAGATGTTATGAACGTTTGGCAAGCTCGGTATGATGACTAATTGATAGTTTAGTGCACCATGCTTTACGGCTTAGAACCGGGACTTCAAAAACGTTTTGAATTCCACGGAGCATAAGATATGTTCCAAGAGTTGAATTTGGTATTTCAGACTCATTATCGGTGTCAAAACCGGAAGATCTCGGGTAGGGGGTCCCGAACTGTGTGTCTAAGGATCGAGGGTAACAGGAGGCAGGGGACACGATGTTTACCCAGGTTCGGGCCCTCTTAATGGAGGTAATACCCTACTTCCTGCTTGATTGACTTTGATGAGTATAGGGGTTACAAGAGTTGATCTACCTCGAGATCGTAATGGCTAAACCTTAGATGTCTAGCTTGTAAGATTATGATCGCCTCTACAGACTAAACCCTTCGGATTATATAGACACCGGAGGGGGCTAGGGTTGTAGAGAGTCGGTTTAGAGAGAAAGGAATCTTCATATCCGAACGCCAAGCTTGCCATCCACGCAAAGGAGAGTCCCATCCGGACACGGGGAAGGCCTTCTATCTTGTATCTTCACGGACCATTTGTCCGGCGTACGTCACATAGCCCGGACACCGAGGACCCCATAATCCAAGACTCCCTCAGTAGCCCCTGAACCAGTCTTCAATGACGATGTGTCCGGCACGCAGATTATCTTCGGCATTGCAAGGCGGGTTCCTCCTCCGAATACTTCAGTAGTGATCGCCAGTACTATAGCCGGCTCTGTTATGTCTTCTGAAGAGAAAAATACAAATAAGTTATGTAACATCCCAAAATTCTAAATTTTGGAATGTTATATTAAATAAATAGTTTTGATTGTTTGTTTGATTGTTTGTTTGATTGTTGTCTGAATGATTGAGTGAAATTGAGTGAAATTCGAAACTTTTTGAAGGTTAAATGAGAGGGAATTAAAGGACTTTCCCAAACTTTCATTTTTCTTTTATGATCTCCAGGAATTCAAATTCTTTTCATCACAAAACCATGGAGAGAAGATGACATGACTTCTTCCATTTATTTAAATGACAAGGGGTGTTGAAAATATTTTCCAATTCTGAAACTTTATGCAACTCAATGATTTTCGCGAGCGAAGATAAAATGACTTCTTCAAAACATATGAAATATGAGTTGGGAGTTTTAAAAGAATTAAATTCAAAGTTCTTTTGAATTTATTTCCAATTTGGAGTTATTTGAGTTTTATTCAAATTATTTTTCTCCAAAACAAAATATATGGAAAATAGGGTAACATGATTCCCTACATCGAGAAAATTGGAGAGAAATTAATTTGAAGTCATTTTGGTATTTTAAAAATGATTTTTATTGGATTTTATTGGACCAGTAGCACTGTGTGAATTATTAAAATTTGTGTGGATTTTATTTGACATTAGAATAATGTTCATCTTGTAGGAAATATTTTTCTGCAAATTTTGATATATTATATGCCTATATAAAAGTTTTAATTATTTTGTTTTTGTTTTTGTTTCTGTGAAATTTTGTTAAAAGAAAAATATGCAGCGTCTTGGGCCAAAGGCCCAAGCCGCCGACCAGCCACCGGCCAAGGCCATCGCACGCACACACCTAGGGGGCCAGGGAGCCCAGGTTTCCTATTCTTTTACAAATCCTAGTAGGATTTGATCCCGTTTCGTTATTCCGTTTATTCCGATTTGTTTCTAGATCTTTTCCCTCTTTGTTTCCTAATCCTAGTCTATTTCTTGTCCCTACCCCAAGCAAAGCCCTCCCTCCCCAATATAAATACCCAAGCACCCCCCCAACACATCAAACCAACACCTCTCCTCTCCTCTCCTCTCCTCTCCGCAGCAGCAGCAGCAAGCACCACCGCCGCCGCCAAGTGCCGCCGCCGCCCACGACCTCTCCTGAGGTTTATATGATCTCCTCTCCACCGTCCCGTGATCTCCTTTCCTCTAGGAGCAACCGCAACATCGGATCCGATCTTCTTCCCCAACTCCGACGACTACTCCGGTGAGATCCACGAAATCCCGTAATTCATTTTTTCAGAAAATAGCAATCTTAGAAAATTCATATCTTTTAGAGTTTTTAGTATTTTTAAGTGATTCCAATTGCTATGTGTCACAAATTTGCTGAAGTTTCTGTTAGTTCAATTTTATTTCACATTTGAGCAGTTTAAATTTGTGTTTCTATGAATTTTCTCAAATCACTATATTTGAGCTATTTTGAGTTAGGAATATTATTTTTGACTGATTCTTTTTGCTCCTGGTCTCTAGGACCTTTGTTTATCCAGTAGTATTTAGTATTTTATTTCTAGGTTAATTTAAATTAGGTTTTTAGCAAAACAGTACTGTTTTATTATTAGTTCTGTTTTAGCTTTTTCTTTATTGTTTTTATTAGTTTTAAATTATTTCTTTTTGTCACTTTTGACAAAATTAGTTGTGTTTCTATTAGAAAACAGGAGAAAATTTATTTTATTTAAAAATTTATTTTCCTTAGTTTTGTATGAAACCTTCTATAGGTCATAGTTAGAGTTTTATAAAAGCTTTTTATTTGTTTCTTTTGCAAATAAAATTTTATGAAAAAATACTTTCTGTTAACTTAGTTGTTTTACTTTTTATTTTCTGTTAAATTATTAGTTTAGTGTTTTAATTGCTGTTAAGTTTTTTTACTTAGGGCAAAACTATGTTAGATGCTTGTAGCAAAGTCATAGATTTTCGTTAGTAGTTTTTCTTTCTAGTTTTATTTGAAGCTTCTTTGGACTTTGTTGGAGTTTTATTATTGAGTTTTTTGTTTTAATTGTTATTATGAGTGTTAAAATTGTTTGCTAGGATGTTTGCTTATATGAATGCTATGTTTGACTATATAGATTTTCAACGGAGTGACGATTAGTTCTACCAAGTCATTTTCCGACAAATGTTGTTATCTTCATCAAGTATTACCGAGCAAGTTCACTTTGACCATGTTTTTCATACCTATGTGTTTTATTGCATCTAGTGTCATCTTCGCAACAATCCCTCCAAGAGTGATATTGAATCCTTGTAGTTGAGTAGTATGCATGAGGTAGGAACCCATCACCTGTTACCAAGCCCGGACGTTATTTATTTTAATGCTACGCTATAGTAGACGGGTTGGTATGAGTGCTCGGAGTGGTGTGAGAATGGAGGATCTACGCCAATGACGATAACTCCATGATGGAATCTGCAAGGACTGCATCTTCAAGGCCTCAAGACTTCAAGACTCGAGACAAGAATTCAATACACACTCTTGGGTGAAGGATTTGGTTGACGGGCACCTGGAGAAACCAGTGGTTGGCGGGATGCATGGAGAAGCGCCATGACATCTTGCGGAAAGCTTCACCCAGACTCAAAGAGACGGAAGAATACTTCATGCCCGAAGCTTACCTGCAACCGCAAGTCACTATGGGCTCGCTTGGTTGACCTTAGTTGTGACTCTGGCTGGGGCGGTGCTAGCAGATGTAGAACTACAGAGGATTGGATGAGCACGGACAGGTGGTCGAGGAACTCTTCGAAGACCATGTTTGGTCGTCTTGTTCTCAAACACCTGAAGTGCGAGAACGTAAAAGAGGGATCGGATCTTGCGGGTAAAGTGTACAAACCTCTGCAGAGGGTTTAAACCTAATCGATTAGCCGTGTCCTCGATTCTGAGACAATTTGAGCATCTGGACTTGGATCTATCTCGGAACTCTCAACACTGGATTGATAACTTAATTGTGGGCAACATATGGTGATTTTGGGCTATGAGACATCGGTTGGCGGAACCATGTCATGATAGAAAACTCCATAGTATAGACTTCATTTATTCCTTTGATGTAGGGAAAATAAAATCAGCTTTTACGCAAACAAAACTCAGATACAGAGCCACAAAGCCAAATTGCATATAGTATAGTTTTACCATCTGTTTATTCATGTTGTGATCTTGCCGGTACATTCAATGTACTGACCTACACGGCTGCAACGTATCATGTTGCAGGATTTTCTTCGACGAGTAAGAGTTACGATCAGAGGTTACAGTCTACACTCAACCTGCCGATGGCGTTGATGGGACTCCACACCCGCTTGATTGTTTCCACGAGTATTATGAGGTATATCATTTTACGTTATTTATACATGTGATTGCACTTTGATATATACATTGATGTACTGTGTGTGCCAGCATACTGATCCAGGGATGGCACAGATACACAGAGGCTTGACCGTCTGAGGTCGGGTCGCTACAAGTTATGTCTTCTGAAGATTTTACTGGTGAGGCGTTACGTCCGACCACTTTATTATTTCAAACTGTTTTTCGGCCTCCCATTTCGCGTTTGGAGATGTAACCTCTGGCGACACGTCTTGTCAAAGCAGAGATCGTGCCCCCTTATTAGGGGATTCTCATCAATACAGGTTTTGGGAAACCCAACTATGCCGTTTTGCACGACCCCTTGGGAATAGGCGAGTTTTAAGGCTAATGGGGGACGCATGGTATTCACTGCCTTTATAAGGAGATAAGGTCCCCCCTTTTTACCCCATGCCTTCCCCTTCCTCAGCTCATCCGCCCTCAAGCTCCAGCACCCAAGCTTCAATCCTCTCCGTTCCCAGAAGGTACTCCAGCCATGTCCGGATCCGGAGCGCAGGGCAAGTGGATGGCTTCCTCCGTCATGGAGAGAAACATCAAGGAACTCCGGAAAGCGGGGTACCTGGCCAAGGAGATCGCCCACCGGCTCCCGACCAAAAAGTAGATCATCCCCACACCAAAGCCCAACGAGAGGGTAGTGTTTATCCCTCATTTCCTCCGCTGATTGGGGTTTTCCCTTCATTCTTTCGTCCGCGGCCTCATGTTTTACTACGGGCTAGATTTCCATGATCTAGCCCCAAATTCCTTCCTCAACATTTCAGAGTTTATCGTCGTATGCGAGGCATTCCTCCACATTTCCCCCCACTTCGGCCTATGGCTCAAGGTCTTCAACATGAAGTCGAAAGTGGTGGACGGCCAGCATGCAGATTGTGGAGGCGCTATGGTGAGCAAGCTTCCCAACGTCACTTGGCACAAAGGCACCTTTGTGGAGACCATGAAGGGATGGAAGCAGGAGTGGTTCTATGTCACAGAGCCCCGTGACTCCATGTGGGCCGCTCCTACTGAGTTCAAGTCCGGACCCCCTATGCAACTGGCATCCTGGCTCAACAAGGGCCTGGAATAGGCGTCGTATGACGAGGTGATGATGCTCCAGAAGCGTATCAAGAGCATGGTAGACAAGAATACCAGCCTCGCCAGCATGATCCAGGTAATGCTCTTCCGCCGGATTCTCCCCTGTCGGGCGCGTCAAGAGTTCATGTGGGAGTTCAACCCGGCTGGCCCCCGGACCCTGCAGCTGTTCTTCAGCACAAAACGCAAAGACATGTGGAAGCTGCTCTTTAAGACCTAGAAGTCGTGGCCGGAGACAACCAAAGACCTCGTCTACGACTGCACCCATGCTGCGACCCCCGTAAGTCCTTGATAACCTTACTTTGCAAGTCCAAGGAGCATACTAAACTCCCCATTTTCTTCGCAGGGCTCGACGAAGAAAGCGGAACGGATTCACTGTCTGGCTCCACTGCCCGAAGAGTAAGCTATTCCACTATTGACGAGGATGCTGGTCCCGGCGCCGTACCAGGCGCTGAAAAAAGAAGGCCAAGAAGAAGGGCAAGGAGGCCAAGAGTGGCCTCCGCCATTAAGGTGCTTCGAACATAGTGTCCGAGGACACCAGAACCCTCTCCTCCCCTGATGAAGAGGAAGTGGAGGAGGAGGAGGAAGAGAGCAACCCCCCCCCCTAAGGGGAGAAGAAGAAGAGGGCAGCCTCCGCTGATCTAGAGGCGGAGGCATCCAAGAAAGGGAGAACCTCCCTTACGGATGACTCCGAGTCGGACGCCGACGAGTGGCGCCCCAGGCCAAAGCCCCTGGCCAAATTGTAAGTACTCAAAGGTAGATATATACATATACGGCTTCTTTGCCTTATGTTTGTAATACGTTTTAAATTGTGTGCTGCAGTCCGGCTCATGTCCTCCCCCGGCGATCTTCATCTTCTGGGAACTCGCTGGGTCCGAACATGATGGAGAGCGAGTCACCTCCACCAGCTTCCTCCCCCACCGCTGTGGATAACACAGTGGTGTCATCTTGAAGGACCCTTTCGGAACAGGGAGAGGTGCCAGAGGCTTCTAAGTCGGCGCCAGAGGGTGATACCCCTGCGGCCAAGAACATGGGGGAACCGACCCCCGTGGAGAATGGAGACGGGGGCCACATCCAGTTTGGCCCCCAACCAAATGTCATTCGGAAACCCACACAGTTCCGAAGACAGATGGGCAGCCTCCTTCGATAGAAGGGGGCGCGCCCACCCCACCGGCGACTTCTGTCGATGCAGAGGTGCCGGACACTCGGGTGGAAGCGCTTCAGAGCGCCACCATTGTGGAAGAGCATCGTACCCTTATGGGTACGGTGATTGAAAAAGTTCAGTCCACGAAAAGCGGATTGAACGAAGCCTACACTAGCCTTCTAAGAGGCTTTGAGGTATGTGAAATAATGCCTTTTAGCTATGTATAAGAGGAATGCCTGTTGTATAGATAGTATCCCCTGAGACTCTGTTCGGTGTTCGGAAAGAAAGACCGAATAGAGGATCTAATAACTCACGTAGGAGGTTAACATACATATTTGTTTGAACAATCAGGCCGCGAGGCAGGCGTCAGCTGCCCATGCCACCGAAGCATCCGAGCTAAGGCGGAAATTAGAGGAAAAGCAAGGTATGTGATACCGAAACACATCTAAAATGATGTCAGCTCTGATGTGTTTATCTGAATGAGTTTTACAATTATGCGCACAGCTGACTCGTCTGAGGTCGAGGCCCTCAAGAACACGCTGGCCGAAGCCAAGGGGCGGAGGAGGAACAAGCCGCCCGCCTGAAGCATGAAGCAACGGTGGAGGAAGTCCAGCAAGACCTCAAGGATGCGATAAACAAATCTAAGTCCTTAGAGCATAAGATTTCGGATCAAAAGTCCGAACTTGCTAAGGCCCTCCAAAGTGCACAGGAGGCCCGAACTGAAGCCCAAAGCGCTGTCCGGGAGATCCAAGAGGCAAAGCAGATTGCGGCTGGTAAGGCCTTTAACATGCCGAGCAAATTTGTGAGGAAAAGGTATATCTTGCTAACCCGGATTTGGAGTTCTTCAGGAGTGTTTGTGGACCTGCCCCAGAGTATTGCTGATTCCGCAAAGTTCTTCCGGGTTGAAGAGGGGAGCTCAACGGAGAAGCTGTTCTGGTCATAGTACCTTGTGCCAGAGCATCCAGTAACCCTCAGTGATCAGCTGAAGGAGTGGACCGAACTGCATAGGGTAGCCGAATTGGCCATGAGGGATTTGATAATCCGTCTTTGGCCCGCCGAACCCATGCCCAGTAGCTACTTCAGTCTCATGAAGCGGCTGGTCAGTGCCTGCCCTCGGCTAGATGCCGTAAAGCGGTCGGTCTGCATCAAAGGTGCGCGGATGGCCTTCGCCCGTGTCAAGGTGCAGTGGGCGAAGATGGACGTCGTCAAGCTTGCAACCGACGGACCGCCCGCAGGCAAAGAGCACCGCACGTCGGAGCGGTATTTCGATGATGTCCTGAAAGAATGACTGTCTCTATGTTGTCCAATCTTGTATCATGAAACAAGGCTTACCTATTGTATGTTGCTTGTTTTACTTTAAAATATCTCCTCGTGTGTGGCTGTTTATGACATCTGAGAGTTGGCCAGTCGTCGGCTTCAGCCCCCACATAGGTAGTACGGGGGTGTTCGGGATAACACTTAAACACACTTGACCCAACGCATTGCTCCGTGAAGGAGGTGTTAGTGCAGCGAACCAGACAAGTGGACTATGTGGCTTTATCGCCCTCACTTAGCCATAGGAGTTTTACAATGGGAGTGTGGGCGCAGCCCCTAGTATTGTTCGATTATCCAAACTTGGGTGCTGTGAATGCCCGGTCGGGTGGAGGCCGGCCTATCGCGTAATGCCGAAAAACTCGCAAGAGATTTGTACTTAGTCACCGAATAGCTGACCAGCTCTCGCCGCATCATGACAGTCAGTTTTTGGCTTTCTCTACTGAGGTGTTTGTCCAGATGAACGAGAAACACAATCGCAGTAGTTCTCCCTTTAATACCTTAGCCGATCAAGCGGAACATAAGGTAGCAACCAAAGGAGCCGGGCAACCCAACTATTGACCAAAGACATGATTCGGAGCCAATGCATATAATGCTATATTCGGGACGCCGAATTGCACTGTGAAAGTGCTCGGACTTTGTTTTACTATTAGAAGATGTACGTGGCTTAATAGAGCCCCTGGCGATTTAAGCCATACCAAGGTGTCGGATTTCGGGTTCCGGCAGACCCTTGAGGTTCGAACACTGGGGTGCGCGCACAGATCCAACCCTCCACCGTCTCGCACCTCGCCGAATCGCTGGGACCTAAAGTACTAAACGGAACAGCACAAGAGACACGGGATTTATATTGGTTCAGGCCACCATTGTGGTGTAATACCCTACTCTAGTGTGTGGTGTGGTGGATTGCCTCTTGGGCTGATGAGGAACAATACAAGGGAGAACAGCCTCGTGAGGGTCTGTTCTTGGCGGGTGCGATGAACTGCTAGGTGGTGTTCAGTCGCTCTAGCTACTGGTTTCTTGATGAGGATTCGATCGGATCCCCCTGCCCTGGGGGTGGCTACTCCTATTTATAGGCGAAGGCCCTGGGCCTCTTCCCAAATATTGAGCGGGAAGGGCGCCATCAATTGGCCATTTTGAAGGGGAACAGCGGGTACACTTATCCTGACTAAAGTTGGTCTTCGCCTGCCAAAGGCTCGTGATGACGGCCGCTTGGGCTCCACGATGACTCCCTTCCAGCCGTTGGGCTGGTCTTGGTCTTGTTGCACCGAAACGGATGCCTTTGCTTGATGATCTCGCCCGCGCTTGCTCCCTTTGCACCGAAGAGGAAAGGAGGACACTGCGAGGGCTGGCGCCCGACTGGCGCCCTTGGTCGTCATGGCTTGCATCATGGGCACCTCGCGAGGTACCCTGCCATGAACTCTCCGCCTCCTCGTGAGCCAGCCTGACGAGGCCGTGCCTGAGGAAGCTCCTTGTCGTCCGCCCCACGAGGCTTGGCCCCTCGCGAGGGTCCTGAGCTTGCGTCGATGAAGACGGCCATGCCGGGCCTCCTTCGAGCCACGCCCAGAGCTGCAGCAGCAAGTCTGGGGACCCCGCTCCCGTAACGCCGACAGTAGCCCCGGGCCCATGGCGCGCCCGAACTTGGCCGAGCAGAGAGGCGAAAGGGCAAGTGCGAAGCGTCGCGGGCCCTAACAGCCTGCGGCCATGGGCGCCGCATGGCGGTTGATTGGACGTGGGCGGCACTGCTTCCCCACGATGCCTCGGTAACCACCCAGATTCGACAAGTCCCTGCATGCGGAGTCGGTCATGATTACCGGTGATCGTGGAGGCCGACGGTCGGCCTTCGCCACTAGGCACGAACGGCGCGTGCCCTTCCAGTCTATCCTTTCTTGTCTCTCCTTCTTCTCCATGGCTCCACCAAGGAAGTTCTCGGCCGCAGAGAAGGGGAAGGGCCGTCAGGCCGAGTCTCCCTCTCCTGCGCCTAAGCGTGGTTGAGGTCGCCCTCGCAAGCATCCCGAGGCCCCCACGGCGGTCCCCCGCGGTCGTGGGGGAGGCTCTCAGCGTGGCGATGAGCGGCTGGCTATGGTCGGAGGGCGTGCCTCGGCCACGCGTCCACCGAGGCCGCGCCTCCATGCTGCTGAAGCGCTGCCGGAGTTCATGGTGCGGGCGGAGGAGCCGTCCAGCGTCCGGCTTCAGCCCCGGCGCTTCCTCCTGGGTGAGCTCCCAGCTGGCGCCCTGGGTGGCCTCTGGCTCCAGGCGGATGGCTGCTGCAGCCGGGCTTCGTGGGCTTCTCTGGAGGTCTCTGCCATAGGGAATCTGTTCCTGACCCGCGGCTGGCAGACGTTCGCTCACGCGCGCGGTCTTCACCGCCGGTGCTCCCTGCACTTCAAGTATGACGGCGACGCCACCCTCTATGTCAGGGTGTTCGGGGAAGACGGTCGCCGCATGGGTTGCTGCCCTGAAGACGACGACCGCGGCCGAGGACTCAGCCCCGGCGTGGATGGAGAGGGCAGCGTGCGGGCGGCTGGCGATGCCCGTGACTCCTCAAGCTTCACCAGCTCTTCTTCGGGTGGTGATTCTTCCAGCAGCGGCCGCGGCCAGCCCCCACGCCGCCGCGCCTGCCTGGGGGGTGGCAGCGGGTCCGCTCGCCGCTGCGCCCCGGTGAAGCGCGAGAGGGAGTCCGCCTGAGCTCCGGAGACGGCTCGAGCCTTTCAAGAGGGCCGGCACGGGGCGTACTTCACCTGCTTTTGTCCTTTTCCTTTCTTTTCTCCTGCGCAAAAAGACAACAATGTGTGGCCCCATGGGGGCGCGTTTAGGTTAACGCCGTTAATTATTGTACTGCTTTTGTTATCCTGATACTGTTCCTTTCTGTTATACGCCCATTCGCAAGTGAACCCCAGCCGTGGCCGCGGGGGCGACCAATCCAGGCCCCGTGTTCGCGTTGTGCTGCCCGTGAGGCATGGTCGGGAGGGTGCTCCAGGCTGTGGACCAGGGCGTGAAAACTTGAGCGATAGGGGTAGGAACGCTCATGAGGGCTCCCGAGGCTTCGCCTCATGAGTCCCCACGCAAGAGAAATCGAGGCAGGAGACCAAAAAGATCAAGAACCACGGACCAAAAGACGGCGATAGTTTCGATAAAAACTCCAAATGGGAATAACTAGTCAACTGCAGAAAGCAATGAAAAAGCCGCAGACGGCACCTAGTCTAGTCTTCGACGCCTTCTCACCAGCGGAGCTAAGTGCTGCCATCGCGGGAAGGAGCCCTGGGGCCCGAGGCCGCACTCCTGAGACTCCGGGGCGTGTACAGCCCCAACTCATTATTACGTGAGAGTGTCACGGGCGGCGAGCTTCACAGGCGTTGGCCCTCTTCACAGGCTCCGGGCCTTTCTTCTGGGAAGCAAGCTTCACGGGCGTTGGCCCTCTTCACGGGCTCCGGGCCTTTCTTCTGGGAAGCAAGCTTCACGGGCGTTGGCCCTCTTCACGGGCTCCTGGCCTTTCTTCTGGGAAGCAAGCTTCACGGGCGTTGGCCCTATTCACGGGCTCCGGGCCCTTTCCAAAACACGATAGCTTCACAGGCGTTCGCCTTCTTCACGGGCACTCGGCCTTTTCCAAAAATGATGAGCTTCACACGCATTCGCCTTCTTCACAGGCACTGGGCCTTTGCCAAAAAGGATGAGCTTCACAGGCATTCGCCTTCTTCACAGGCACTGGGCCTTTCCCCAAAAGGATGAGCTTCATAGGCATTCGCCTTCTTCACAGGCACTGGGTCTTTTCCAAAAAGGATGAGCTTCACAGGCAGTCGCATTCTTCACAGGCACTGGGCCCGTTTAGGGATAAAACCTCCGGAGGTGCTGGATGTTCCACGCGTTCTGTATAGGTACTCCCTCTTGAGTCTCCAAGCGCACGGAACCGGGCCTGGAAACATGAACAACCTTGAACGGGCCCTCCCACATGGGAGAGAGCTTATGCAGTCCCTCCCTAGAGAGGACCCGTCGGAGCACGAGGTCCCCTACCTCGAGAGTTCTGGGGCGGATGTTGCGGCAGTGGTATCGCCGGAGTGCCTGTTGGTACCTTGCCGCTCGCAGCGCAGCTTCTCGACGGCGCTCCTCCCCCAGCACGAGGGTCGTCCCCCGCATGGCGTCCTGCAGCGTTTCATCGAACGCAAGGACCCGCGCGGATCGACGCTTGACCTCGTGAGGGAGGACCGCTTCGGCTCCGTAGACCAGGAAGAAGGGGGTCTCTCCGGTTGGCTTGGTTGCGGTTGTGCGGATGGACCACAACACGGACGGAAGCTCATCATACCAGCCTCTGCCGCAGGCCTCCAGTTTCTTCTTGAACGTCCTGGTCTTGAGGCCTCTTAGGACCTCTGCGTTGGCCCGCTCGGCCTGTCCATTGCTGCAGGGGTGCGCCACCAAAGCGTAGCATATATGCGTCCCAAGGTTAGCGCAGTACATTTTAAAAAGGTTACTGGTGAACTACGAACCATTGACGGTGATGATGCGGTTCGGCACTCTGAACCGGCTCACGATGCCCTTGATGAACTTGACCGCAGAACCAGCGGGGATGGTGCGGACAGCCTCGACTTCGGCCCACTTGGTGAATTTGTCCAGGGCGACGTAGAGGTAGTGATAGCCCCCTGGCGCCCGAGGAAAAGGGCCCAGGATGTCCAGTCCCCAGACCGCGAATGGCCAAGTGAGGGGGATGGTTTGCAGACCTCCTGCTGGCTGGTGGATCTGCTTGGCATGGAATTGGCAAGCCTCGCAAGCCTTCACGAGTTCAACAGCGTCATTGAGCGCAGCGGGCCAATAGAAACCGCTGCGGAACGCCTTGCCGGTGAGGGCCCGTGACGACGAATGGTGCCCACAATCTCCACCATGTATATCTGCCAGGAGTTCCTTCCCCTGTTCCCTGGTGATGCAGCGCAGGGATACGTCGTTCGGTCGTTTCCGGTAGAGCTCTCCATCCATGATGCTGTATGCCCTGGCTTGCCGCGCCACACGCTCTGCCTCCTCCTCCTTCTCCGGCAAAGTTCCATGCGTTAAGTAACTCTTGAGCTCCGTGATCCAGCAGCCCTCTTGAGGTTCCATCGTTAGGAGCAAAGCGTGCTCTCGAGGCGGGCCCACGTGCCGGGCTCCCGAGGCAGGTGGCTGAGGGAGCTCCACCCGAGGCTGTGCTGTGCTTGATAACAGCGGCAGGGTTGAGGGCTTGAAGAGTCGTTCCTCAAAGACGCCCAGATCCTGGGGTAACCTCCTGGAGGCTCGTTTGGCGATGTCGTCGGCCTCTTGATTGGTTCCACGGGGCACGTGCTGCAGCTCCAATCCCCAGAACTGTTTCTCCATCCTGCGGACCTCCGCAAGGTAGGCCTCCATGTGTTCATCTCTTGGCTCGTACACCTTGTTGGAGAAATTGACGAGGAGCTGCGAATCGCCCTTGATGGTAAGGCGCTTCACCCCCAGGGCAGCGACAGCCTTCAGACCCGCTATCAGCCCCTCGTATTCAGCTATATTGTTGGAGACCTTCTCGCCCTGCTGGAAACAGAGCTGCATGACATAGTAGAGCTTGTCTTGAGCGGGATATATGAGCACCGCCCCAGCCCCAGCGCCCTGTCTGGAGAACGCTCCGTCGAAGTACATGACCCAACCTTCCGGCGCTTCGCTTCCTGGGGAGAGGGATCGATCCTCGCCGGCCCTGAGGCCCGGTGCCTCTGTCCATTAGGCCATGAAATCTGCCAGCGCGGCCCCCTTGATGACTCTAGTTGTGCTGAACTCGAGCTGGAATGCTTGCAGCTCAATGTTCCACTCGGCGACCCTTTCGGCCGAGTTGGGGCTCCTGAGCACCCTCTCCAGGGGGTATGCCGAGACAACCTTGATCGGATGACCCTGGAAGTAGTGCTGCAGCTTGCGCGAAGCCACCAACAGCGTGAGGAGGAGCTTCTGCGGCATGGGGTACCGCACCCTCGCATCCCGTAACACTGTGCTGACGAAGTACACCGGGTGCTCGACAAGGCTAGGGGCGTCGGTGCTGGTGGCGTCTTCCGGAAGCTGTGGTGCCTCCCGAGGTGGCGCCTCCTCCCAAGCTGAGTGCTTGGAGGGAGGGCCTGTCCGCCCTTGGTGTGCTCTCTTTGTGATGGCTGATCTTCTTCCGCTTCTTGGTGCTGGCTTCATGAGTTCCATCTGATTTGGCCTTGCCTTAGCTCGGGTGGCCGCCGTGGTCTTGGCCTGACGCTCCTCCCTAACCGCCACCAGGGCTGCGCTAGCGGAGTAGGGAGTGTCGGTGAGGTAGAGTACCAAGGGCTCCTGAGGGCGCGGGGCCACCATCGCTGGAGGGCTGGTCAGGTACCTCTTGAGGTCTTGGAACGCTTTGTCGGCCTCTTCAGTCCATTCGAAGGGCCCCTTTTTCTTCATCAGCTGGAAGAAAGGCAGCGCCTGCTCCCCCAATCGGGAGATGAAATGGCCCAGCGCCGTTACGCGCCACGTGAGCTTCTGCATTTCCCTGAGGGTCTTTGGTGGGCTCATGTCCTTAACTGCCTTGACCTTTTCTGGGTTGGCCTCGATGTCTCGGTGGGACACGAGGAAACCCAGGAGCTTGCCCGAGGGAACTCCAAACACACACTTCTCCGGGTTGAGTCGCAGGCTCACTGCATTGAGGCTCGCGAAGGTTTCTTCCAGGTCTTGTATCAAGGTCTTGGCCTCGCGAGACTTCACCATGATGTCGTCGACGTAAGCCTCCACATTCTTCCCGAGCTGTGGGCCCAAGGTGATGTGCATGAGTCGCTGGAAGGTTGCCCCCGCGTTGCGCAGCCCGAATGGCATGCATGTATAGCAGTACACTCCACACGGGGTTAAGAAGGTCGTCTTTTCCACGTCTTCCACCGCCATCTTGATCTGGTGATACCCGGAAAAGGCATCCAAGAAGCATAACAGGTCACACTCGGCGGTGGAATCGACGATCTGGTTGATGCGAGGGAGCGGGAACGGATCCTGCGGGCATGCTTTGTTGAGGTTGGTGAAGTCGACACATGCGCCCTTTCCTCCCTTCTTTGGCACCACCATGGGGTTGGCCAGCCAACTGAGTATCGGACCTCGCGAATAACCCCGCGGCTTCTAGCTTGCGAGTCTCTTGGGCGATGAAGGCCAGCTTTTGATGGACTGCCTTCTGCGCCTACGCTTCACAGACGCACGTTGGGGCACACGTTGAGGTGGTGCTCGATTACGCCCCGTGGGATCCCCGCCAGCTGATCGGGCTCCCAGGCGAACACCTTCTTGTTCGCACGTAGGAACTTGACCAGGGCTTCCTCCTGTTCGGGCTCGAGGTTGGCGCCTATGGTGAAGGTGGCGTTTGTGGACCCGTCCTCGTCGACAGGTATCTGCTTGGTCTCCGCCTTGTCCTGAGTGAACAACTACTTCTTCTTGGTCGGCGCAGCCCCTTGGGCTTGAGGGCTTCAGATCGGCGGCTGCGCTGCAGCCGCCGCCTTGAGGGCGAGCTGAGTGCTTCATAGCCCTAACTTCGTGTCCCCGGGCATGGTGAGGACGCCGCTGCTCCGAGCATCTTCATGAGGTTGTACCCGGGTGGTCGCGCCATGAATTTGGCTAATGCTGGATAGCCAAGGATGGCATTGTAGGGAGGCCGATGGGGTGTTGGGGATATAACTATGAATATAAACCGCCACAGGGGGCGGTTTACCCTAAATCCATAATTAGGGCCCACGAAGGC
Organism: Aegilops longissima; assembly: GCA_021605205.1. Classification (NCBI taxonomy): domain Eukaryota; kingdom Viridiplantae; phylum Streptophyta; class Magnoliopsida; order Poales; family Poaceae; genus Aegilops; species Aegilops longissima. The sequence goes on from CM038680.1 coordinate 288,528,552, forward strand.
AAGAGGCCCAGAGCCCGAGGCGGATTAGGGTCCATTAATGTAAACCGCCTTAGTCATGTAACTTGTCTTTGTAAGATAAGAGAAAGAAGAGACCGAGCGGACACTTGTATGGCGGGCCTCGGGACTCTGTGAGACCGGCCGAGGCGTCAACCCGTGTATATAAGGGGCGACCCGCGGCGGTTTAGGGACGAACAATTCGAGGCTTAGGCGAAGCTATCGCTCCCTAGGCGCGAAATCACATCAATCCCATCACAAACTAGGCGTAGGCTTTTACCTTCATCGAAGGGGCGAACTAGTATAACTCTCGTGTCTTTGTGTCGCTTTAACCCCTCTAAGTTAACCCGTCACGATGGCCCTGCGACTAAGTCCTTTCACGAGGACATCTGCGTGACAATTCCACGACGGTTGGCGCCCACCGTGGGGCTATCGCCGCGATGGTTTGATGATCTTAGAGGGCAAGTTGAAGGACTCGAAGGCTATGCTGTTGGCGGATGACTAAGAGTCGTCGCGGCAAGCTCTACATCGACGATCTGGATCAGGCCCCGAGGCGGCTCGATTAGTCTGGTACGGGTCCCCTTTGGTGGCATCTGCGTGTTCATCGGCAAGATCGGTGAGCGAGGGCTGGCGGACATCTGCACCGACCTCGTCGAGATGGCTCGTGAGCGAAGAAGAATCCTGCCTGGCTAAACCGGCTGTCAAGCGTGCTTTCGTGGGAGTCATCCACGAAGAGACCGTGGATGGCGGATCAGCATCTGGCGAAACCGTTGTCTACTCGATGACGAGTCGTCGACCGGAGAAACCGAGTCTCTGTACCAGTTGCAAGATGGCGGATCGAGGGCTGTTCCGACAGTGAGTATTCCGGACCCTTTGATCTGCCCAGCCGGTTGGAATCTTCATGGCGGTACACAAGCGACACTTCACTCTTGACATGGCGCCCATGGTCGCCGGTTCAGCAGTGATGATGGCAGCCGGGAAGGAGGCCTGTCGCCCGCCGCTCAAATTTTATCGAGCTATTCGACGCATTGGTTGTACTCATGGCAGAGGCTAATCCGGCGGATCAAGACCTACTAACGGAGATTGCAAAGGTGAAGGAACAAATCACTAAGGCTAAAGCGGATCGGCAGCCGCGGACATGAGGATGGCGGCGGGCGGGCGCTTTGGATCATGAGCTTATAGGCTCATCTTTGGATCGAGCGCGTCACATGAAGTCATGAAAAGAAAGTACAGATCCCATTTGCCTTCGGTTTCGAGGAAGAGACCTCTTCAATACCCGAGGCAGGGACCAAGAATCCGCCGCCGGTGGTGAACGGCCGAAGCACCAGGGACGGCGCGCCGATTCAGCCCGTGTGATAGATCTGCCTCGCCATCATGCCGGCGCGCTTCAGCGGACACCTCCGGTCACTACTCCAACCCGATGGATAACCTTGTTGCGGCTGCGGCCGGTTGGGCGATTCCAATCGGCGATTCACCGCAGCGGTAGAAACACGCCGCAAAAGAGCTCCTCGGGACAGCCCCAGCTCAACAGAAGCGTATTCATACGATCGGGATCGGATCCACTCCACCCCCGCCAAGCCGGAGTTATGGCGGCACGCGAGCGAACCGGCCGTATCAAGCAATGCGCAGCGGTCCGCCTCGCGGCAACAACCCGGCGGGTGGCCAGCAGCTCAAGTGGTGGTGGATCGGGCCAGGCACGTAGGGAGGCGAGTTAGCGGCACAACATGAGGATCATCAGCTCGCGCCGGTTCGACCGACCATCTTGAACCTGGGGTCCGCGTCGGCTCTTTGGGGTGCCTTGCCTCGTCCCGCTTTACGCAATGTCGTTTGCCCAAGGACTTCAAAGGGCCACGCAAGGTGCCCAATTATACCGCCGATTTGGCTCGAGCGTGGATAGAAAGCTATGAGATGGCCATGGAGATCTTGGATGTGGATGAAGCTGCGTGTGCGAAGTATTTCACCATGATGTTAGAAGGTGCGACCCGTGCTTGGTTGAAGAACTTGCCGCCCAACTCAATCAGTTCATGGACCCGATTGCGGACCGGTTCATTCAAAATTTCAAAGACACTGTAAACAGCCCATATGCGTGGTGGATTTGGCGGCTTGTGTCGAGCGGAGGAGAATCCACAACCCATTGGGTGCGCCGCGTTTGGAAGTTTTACATTCTTGAGACGGATCAACCCTGATTCGCGATCTTAACCCTAGAAGGCAATCTGCGGTTCAAACCGTTAAAGTTGAAGCTGGAGTCGCATGAAGCGTTTTGCAATGACATGGGCACTCTCATGGGCGTTTTAGTAAAGTATGCTGATTACGATAGTACCAAGGATCCCGAGTGCGAGGAGGATGACGAAATAGGGAAGGGAAAACAGAACAGCAACTCCGAGGCCAGCAAAGATCGATCGGCGGTAATGGAGAAACAAGCGTAAGGCAAGCGGTAACATGGGCTTCATAGCTAACACCAACGCACAGGACAAGGGTCAGCGGCGCAAGGGTAAGCAATCAAACCGGGCGGTGCGCCAAATCACAATCCGGATCGTTTGAATTATCTATTGAATCAACCCTGTCCGAAGCATGGGACGAAGGAGGCACCAGCAAACCACCTCTGGAAGGATTGTTACATTATGCAGGAGTTCAAAAGTTCTAATGCTTTCCGGTATGATCAAGGGCCCGGCGGCGGTTCAGGGTCCGCCCGGTTTCTGATGGAGAAATTCCGGCCCAGGGTTCGGTGGTAATCCGAGCGGGCAGGATAATCAGAACAATCAGAACAATCAGAACCAAGGTGGTTACAATCAACAACAGCAGCAGTCGGGTTATCAAAGTAATCTGAAGCAGTTGAGCGGAGGACAGATACCATGTCTTTACCACCAGCTTGGACAAGCGAGACCGAAACTTGAAGCGGGCGGTCAATGTTGTTGAACCGGCCGCACCGCATTCTACGCTGGTCGAGCAGCCTATTGTATGGAGCATAGAGGATCATCCTCCCGGGTTTACAATCCGGGTCGCTTAGCCCTAGTGGTGGCACCTCGGTCGGAGGATACAAGTTTACCAAGGTGCTTATGGATGGAGGGAGCAGCATCAACATCACGTACTCGAGACCTTCCGACGTATGGGGTTAGCGGATAAGCATCTCGGGCCATCCAAAGACGGTGTTTCACGGTGTGGTGCACAGTAAGTCAAAGATACCCGTCGGTAAGATAGCTCGGAGGTGGCCTTTGGGGATGAACATGACTCGGATCGGAAACATTGACGTTTGAAGTGGTAAAATTCAAAGCCCTTACCACGCCTGTTTGGGCGGCCGGCTTATGCTAAGTTTATGGCACGGCCTTGTTATGTCTATTTGCAGCTAAAATGCGGGTCACAAAGGGGCGATAACGGTTCATGGGAGCCGCAGAATCGCTTTGGAGTGCGAGGAAGGTGATGCGGCTTACGCAGAGTCGGTTTGTGCCCTTTGAAGAGCTAAAGTATTATAAAGACAATGTTGATCCGGCGGATATGACCCGTTGAAAAAGCCAACTACGAGCCACGATCCGGTTTGAAGTTTAAATCGGTGGTGAGACTAAACTTGTTGATTTTGTGCGGCGATTCGTCCAAGCAATTCACCATCGATGCTAACTTGGATCCTAAATAGGAAGCGGCGCTCATCGAGTTCATCCGTGAGAATTGGGACATTTTGCATGGAAGCCTTGACATGCCGGTGTCTGAGGGAACTCGCTGAGCACACTCTTAATGTTGATCCCAAGTACAGACCGGTAAAGCAGTTTCTTCGCGGTTTAACGAGGAAAGCGCAAGGCCATTGGAGAGGAGGTTGCGAGGCTCTTAGCAGCAGGTTTTATCGTTGAAGTTTTCCATCCAGAGTGGCTGGCTAATCCGGTGTTGGTCCTTAAGAAGAATGGCACTTGGCGCATGTGTGTGGATTATACAGATCTTAACAAGGCTTGTCCAGCAGATCCTTTCGCCCTCCCCTGCATTGATCATATTATTGATGCTACGGCGGGTTGTGAGCGTTTGAGCTTTTTGGATGCGTATTCTGGATATCATCAGATTAAGATGGCGGTTAAGGACCAGGAGAAGACGGCGTTTATCACTCCTTTTGGAGCCTTCTACTATGTATCTATGCCTTTTGGGCTCAAGAGCGCCCAAGCAACTTATCAGCGTTGCGTACAGAATTGCTTGCACGAACAGATCGGCCGTAACGTGCATGCTTATGTGGATGATATTGTGGTTAAGTCAAGGAAGAAGGAGACATTGATTGAGGATCTAAGAGAAACTTTTGACAACCTGCGGGTGTACAAGATGATGCTTAACCCGGCCAAATGTGTCTTCGGTGTTCCGGCAGGCAAGTTATTGGGTTTTCTTGTGTCCAACAGGGGAATTGAAGCTAATCCGGAGAAAATTACGGCTATCACCTCCTTGGCTAAGCCAAAGTGCATCAATGATGTCCAGCGCTTGGCGGGTCGGATTGCCGCGCTAAGCCGGTTTATCGGCCGCCTCGGAGAAAGGCCATTCCTTTGTACCGAATCTTTGAAGAAGGCGGATCAGGTTTATGCGAGTTCAGCCGCCGATGAAACATTGGAGGATTTAAAGTGGTAGTTGGCCAACCGCTTTGTTCTCGCCGCTCCCATTGACAAAGAGCCGCTTCGCTATATGTTGCTGCTAATGCCGGGGCAGTTAAGCGTAGCTATTGTGGTAGAGCGGAAGGAGGCGGGAAGGAATATCCGTTCAGCGGCGGTTTATTACATCAGCGAGGTGCTCATTGAGTCTAGCGAGAGATATCCGCATTGGCGAAGCTGGTATATGGAGTTTTTATGGCAAGCGGAAGCTGAAGCAATATTTTCAAGGGCATCCCATCACGGTGGTCGATTCAGCTCCCTTGGTGATATCATCTGAGAACCGAGAAGCAAGCTGGGCGGATTGCTAAGTGGGCCATAGAACTTGGGCGCCACGGTTTCTGATATGTACCTCGGACGGCAGTAAAATCCCAGGCACTTGTGGATTTCATTAATGATTGGACAGAGTTGCAAGCGCCTGAAGAAAAGCCGGATCATACCTATTGGACCATCCACTTTGACGGGTCCAGGCAATTGGAGGGCTCGGGGGCTGGAGTTGTGTTGACTTCCCCACGAGGTGAAAAGTTTTGTTACATCCTCCGTTTAATGTTCCCTTGTACTTACAATGCAGCTAAGTATGAAGCTTTGCTCCATGGTCTCCGGATGGCTAAGGAGATGAATCTAAGCTGGGTTAAGTGCTTTGGTGACTCGGACTTGGTGGCCCAGCAAGTATCAGGTACTTGGGATTCCAAAGATCCACTCATGGCTGCATATCGTCGGGAGGTGGATATTGTTGCGGGTCACTTTAAAGGATATCAGGTGGACCATGTGGATCGTCGGAAGAACGAAGCGGCGGATGCTTTAAGCCGGCTGGGCTCTCAACGCAAACCGGTCCGCCCAATGTCTTCCTCGATGTCTTGCACAATCCGTCACCAAGCTTCTGATGAAGTAGATTTGGCTATTCCTGATCCGAGGCTCGGTTGGTGGCAGCCTTGCATGTCATTCCGGATTGGACGCTCCCTTATTTGGCATACATGACCCGGGGTGAGTTACCAGAAGATGAGACGTTGGCCCAACAGGTAGTTCGGCGGTCTAAGTCTATGACCATTGTTAATGGCGAGTTGCATCATTGCAGTGTGTCAGGGGCGTTTCAGCGTTGTGTGTCCCCTGAGGAAGGCTGTGAGATATTGCGTGAGATCCATGAAGGGGACTGTGGTCACCACGCCGGTTCAAAATCCTTGGTGGCAAAAGCGTTTTGCCATGGTTTTTATTGGTTGACTGCCCATGCTGATGCGGAGGATCTGGTCAGGCGATGTGATGGTTGCCAGAAGTTTTCTAGACGTGCTCACATACCGGCCTAGGAATTGAGGATGATTCCAATTACTTGGCCGTTTGCAACTTGGGGACTGGACATGGTGGGGCCTTTAAAAGGTCCAAGGACAAGAAAACACACTTGCTTTGGTAGCAGTTGACAAATTTACAAAGTGGGTTGAGGCAGAGCACATTAGCAAGTGTGATGCGGCCACGGCGGTTCAGTTCATAAAAGGGTGATCTTCGGTTTGGATTTCCACAGTATCATCACGGATAATGGCACCAATTTGTCCAAGGGTGCCATGAAGGAGTTTTGTGAGCGGGAGCACATCCGCTTGAGCGTTTCTTGATGGCCCACCCGCAGTCCAATGGTCAAGCGAGCGAGCTAATCGGAGATCTTGAGAGGTATCAAACCCGGCTTATGGTCCCTTCTGAGAGGGCGCCGGGCTGTTGGGTAGAAGAACTACCATCGTGATATGGAGTATAAATACTACCCTAACAGATCCACCGGATACACACCGTTCTTTATGGTCTATGGAGCGGAGGCGGTCCTTCCCACGATATCCGTCATGACTCACCTCGTGGCAGCCTATGTTGAGGCAGATAACGAGGCTGCCGCGGCAGGGCGCTTTGGATCGATGGATGAAGAGCGAGATATGGCGGCTGCTTTCGTTCGGCGATTTACAGCAGGATCTTCGTCGGTATCACGATCGGCGGTCGAACCAGAACCTTTCGTGAAGGAGACTTGGTGCTTGGCTCATTCAAGACCGAACGATATGCACAAGCTATCCCCACCTTGGGAAGGGCCTTTTGTGGTCAGCAAGAATCTGCACAACGGGTCATACTATCTGATTGATGTTCGAGAGCGAAAAGACTCACGCACGTCAGAAGAGGAGACCAACAGGCCATGGAACATAGCTCATCTTCGGCCTTATTATACCTGAGCCATCGGCTCTACTTATGTACATATTATGACAATGTATATATTATGAATAAAAGCAATAAACCGGAGCCTCGGCTAAAGCGGGGTATCCGTTCTGTAAAAATCCGGTTTGGGTACATGGAGTTGTTGTCGCAAAGCAGCCTCCGGTTTATCCCTTGATCTTGCTTTTCAGAAGTTTTTATGTCATCTGGGGGCTTGGTCGTGTCCGAACCAATGCAACACCTTTTGATGGGCGAAAGCCACCAGATCACTTGGGGACATGGTCACATCTGAACCAGTCACGCCTCTTGGTCGGCCTAAGGTCATAGAGTCACTTGGGGGCTTGGTCGAACCCGAACCATTGCCACGCCACTTGATCAGCATAATGCCACGGTTTCGGTTGGGGACCTGGCTGACTTGAACCATAGCTACACCTTATTGGGAGCTTGTTCGTGTCCGACCATGGTAACGCCATCCGATTGGCTCAGTAAAGCCTCTTTTGGCAAACATTTTTATCATTGCCTATGCTCCTCTATTGCTCTTATAACTGTCATTTAAATCGGTTCAACCAGTCCATTGACGGAATTTGGTTTATTGTTTAATCCGGTGATAACTTTTCCGGTTTGTTTTTTTCCTGTTAAACATCCCATTATGGAGTAACAGGGGCTTAACATGACCGGCATGGTTTACACAGTAAACCGCATTCTAAAGCTAGGAGCTGTTGTCTCCTTGGGCGGTAAAGGTTTATGCAACCTCCGCTTCAAGGGTTGGCTCAATAACTGCATGCCCGACGCCGCGGTATTTTTGTATCACAAAGTTTTGATCATATACATCAATATTTTCTTATATAAGTATATAGGCGTCACAAGCCGGCTGGCGACACAAGCCGCCGTGGCGGTTTAAGAATTTGTGATTGCAGGCAAAATACATTGAAGGTTTCAATTCTTCAATCCAAGGTATCAACAGCTCCGCGCGAAGGTTACAGACTGAGAGAATAAAGGCATGTTCAAAAACAAAGTGCTGGCTATTCTATTACAAAGCCTTCCACGGCCGGTATTTCGCATGGCGTTATGACTAGCAACTTCGATGCATCACCCGCTTGATTGGATTAAGCTTCCTCGCCGGGTTGGCGTGAGGAAGAGGCGTCTGGCGTCGGTTCAACTTCTTCCTCTTCATCACCCAGAGGCCGGAAGTCATTGGTAGACCAGTCAATCCGGTTTAAGGCCTGAAAGACAGCCTCTTCACTTATAAGCTCAGCGGATCAGCGTCGAGGGCATAAGTGTGCTTACGGATTGGAGGAACAAGGCTCACGCACTTACGGGATGACAAACTCCACCGCTTGTTGTTCGCATCGTAGAAAGAGCGGTGAACCGCCAGTTAACTTCGCTGCCGATTGACTCGCCAATGGACGCATCTCCTTTGTTATTCGTTTCAGCGTCATTATCAAAACTTCGCCGTTCTCTTGGCGCTGGGGAAACCCTTAGCTATGTCGGCGGATCAAGGTCCGCTATCCACGCCTTGGCGAGTTAGAAACGATAAAGTGCCAGCCGGGCGCGGATCGTTTTAACTCTTCAAGCTGTGCGGAATCATGGATAGCGGTCCAGTGTATCTTTGATCAGGGCGGAGCTGTGTTGTCGTGCGATGTGGCACATATGACTCGCTGGCGCCGGTATCTGCTGCTCGATCAGCGTGTAAGCGGCCTTGAGCTTCTTCCGCACATCGATCCCGATGAGCAATCGCTTCCTGCACGGTTTCGAGACAGCTCAGGTTAAACCGGGGAAATATCAAAAGCAGTGGTAATCGGTGCAAAATCTCTTACCAAAGATGGCGAGAGGTCATGGCGTTAATCTGGCGCTTTAGTCCGGTAAGTTCTTCATCACCGTTTAAGTGTCGTTCAGACCTTCCGCCCGTTTTTCAAACCGCCTTCTCGATGTCCCAGTTGGCCTGCTCGGTTTATACCACTCCTTGAGCTGTTCCATAGTGGCCAAGGCGGTTTCAATTCATCCTTGGCCTTGGTGGTTTCTGCTTGTTGAGTCTCAGTTAGCACGAAGGTCCTTGAGTTATGCGGTTTCTTTGGTATATCTCACTCTGATAACAAATGGAGCACGTTAGTTGTTTCATTATAAAGTCCCAAGCTCAATACAAATATTCAACTTGGCACTTGGGGGCTAATGGCTAGTTGATCTTAGTTTGCTATGGGGATACAAAAATTAATTCCGGTTTAACTTTGCTAAGTTGAACCGGCCCTTGAAACTCTGACCTTGAAGTTTAAGGCGTATGGGTTCTATACAAGGTTAAGTGCGGTTTAATTATGCTAAGTTGAACCGACCCTTGGGGCTACTACACAGCAAAAGTACAAGAGAGGCATAACTCCTTACCTCATAGCGTTCCTTCATCGATTTACGGACCGGCTTGAAGTCACGACTTGTGTAGAGTCGGTTCGAAACCCGGAGTGAAGTTCTTGGGCAAAGAGGTTGTCATAAGTCGACGATCAGTTTTCCCTTCTCTTTACTCATGGTAGTGGACTCTTCCTTGGTGCTGTGTTTTGCTAAAGCGACCGGTTGGCTAGGGGTGGTATAGCCAGTGCCCGTCACTATAACGTCATCATTTTTGGCCGGGCTGGCTAGATTGGCGGTCTTCTTTGGGCTTGGTGTTTTCGTACTCCGGCTCGGCGGTTCAACAATTACGACCCGCTCTGTGGCCGGACTCGGTGGAGCAGGATGTGAGGTTTCCACTTGGGCATCCGGTTCAATTTGTGGCGGATCAGCGTTGTCGTCTTGGTTCAACCCGGCAGAGCTGTTTTTAGCGACTTCAGGATTTTCGCCATGCTGCTCTGGGATCTTCTCCGGATCAACATTCGCAGTAGGATCAAGGGTTTTCGCTTTTTTACTCAAGCGAGCCTTGGTGCTGCAATGTTCAGAATTAGAGTAAGATAAACCGACCAACGCGAATATAAACCGAATTGGCTTGGCGAAGTATGGTGCTTACCCGCAGCAACTTTAAGCGGAGGCGATTGAGTGGTTGATGAACCGCGAGATGAGTTGGAAGAGGCCTGATAATTGTGTCGACGGATTGAGAGGACATCGGAAGAAACCTTTCAAAGGATAACGCTTTTCAGGAGAACAAATCACCTCTGGACGACGCTTCCGGGTTGGTGTATCTGGTAAACCGGACGATGTAATTTGTTGACCGCTGTGCCGGGTCGTCCGGCGCTCTTCAGCCTACTGTGTCTTCAAATGAGCACAGGAATGAGATTTTTTCACTTTCCGGACTGTGCGGCGAATTCTTTTAACCGGCACGAGATCGGATTCGGAAGAAAGAAAGATTACCTCAACAGGGTCGGCATGGTAGCTTCACATCATCACAGGAGTTAAAATTGTCGATAAAGGAAGAATAGAAAGGGACAAGATAAATCAAGCTTTACCTCAGCTTCGAATCTTCGTCTTCCGGCGGATCGGAAGACTTCGGCGGTTTTCTCTTGCCAGCCTTCTTTGTGGTCTTGGACTTTACGCGGAGCCCGGGCGGTTTGGTCCGCTTCGTAAGAGCTGTTAGCCCGAGAGGTAACAAGGATTAATATATATCAACAAGGCATTAATATCAGAAAAGCGGTGAGCAGAGCCTTACCGCAGCGGTTTGTTGGCAACACCAGAATGGGGCCAACCCGGTTTGGCTGCAGCGGAGATCAGTTCATCAAGCATCCTCTTCACCGCCTCTCGTGACTTCAAGCTCGCTTATTGGTAGCTCGTGGCGTCTTTGAGGGTCTTGGATGCTGCCAAGGTATTCGATGCATCAATCCGGGCGGCGGCTTAATGGCAAGATGCCCCAAGAAACCCAACATCGCACAAGGTCTACACGGTTAAGCCATTGGCCATTAGAGCCCGGAGTTTGATAATTTGAGGCGCAAAATTCTTCCGTTCTGCGGCGGTCAAGCGTGAAGGCAACGGGTGATGGTTGCTAAGCCGGTGAGGGCGGTAACCCGGCAAAGGATTCTCGTTGTTAGGAGCAGTATTGCGGCAGTAGAACCAGGTTTGGTTCCAATCTTCGGATGGCTATGGTGTTTGGCGTGAGGAAAGTCTACTTCCTTCCTTTTACGGATTGAAACGCCGCCCAGCTCCGTGTTAGGACCATCCGAAAATTCTGTACGGCGGTTCAAGTGAAAGAAATCCCGGAACAGCTCCACAGATGGTTCTTCTTGAAGATAGACTTCACAGAAAACTTGGAAATTGCATATATTTGACACAGAGTTCGGACCAATATCCTGTGGATGGAGTTGAAAACTTGCAAGGACATCCCGGAAGAATTTTGATCCGGGCGGGCAGAATCCCCGGTCTAAGTGCTGCATAAACACAATTGCTTCTCCTTCTTGCGGATTGCGAGGGCATTCGGCATCCGGAACCCGCCAGTGGAGGACATTTTTGGAAGCTAAAGCGCCAGTGGTGACGCATCCGTTGAGTTGCGTCTCAGTGATCTTGGACCGGACCCAATTGCAAGCTGAGAATTGTTTGGCCATTCCGGAAAACTAAACTGCGAAAGGAAAGGGGAAAAACGATTCACCGTTAACAGTTCAGACACATTATACAATGTTAAACCGGCAATTCGGCAGCCAGTTTCCAATTCCGGTTTAACTGAGGACTAATGGAGTATGACGAATTAGCTATCAAAAGTCAAACCGCCCAAAGAGACAGAACTGGAAAATCTGCTAAGTGTGGACGGAAACAGGTTTCACATGCGAATGAAGGTAATTTGGATCTACCGAAGATTCAGTAAAAAAAAAATCTGCGACCTATGCAAGCCTTATAAAGGGCAGGAAGGTTCGTGCGTTCTAAACAAGAGGGTCTGAACAAAAAGAAAGGTGTACAAAGAATTAAAGCGGCGGCGGAGCGTCGCCGTGAGGATGTATACTACGGTTGAATAATACGCCATGGCAGAGCAGGAATGAGGAAACTCTGATGAGCGCCTATGAACTACGAGATGAACAGAACCTTCAAGATACGGATCTAGGGCTTGAAGAGGGCCTTACCGATCGCGCAGAACAGCGGAGGAGCGCCGAGAGCCTCTGGTACAATCAGGTTGATGCAGCGGCCTGGCGTACGCCGACGTTCGAAGGTCGGAGGCGACGGCGAGCTTCAGCTGGGCGTCGCGGGAAGAAGAAGCGCCAAGGAGAAAGAAGAGAAAGGGCCCGCCGGTCTATTTATAAAGAAACGGAGTAATTGGCAAGCGAGAATCGAGGAGTTAAAGCGGCGGACGGCGTGGCGGTCGCCGATTTCGGGATAGTATTAAATGAAGGAATCTTCTTGTTTGGGTTTCTTTATTAAGGATGGCGTCAAGGCGCCCGTTCTTTGTGGTCGGAGGATGACGTCACGGCGGTTCAAGCAGATGGCGGTTTACTGAAATATGAAGGAGATTCAGAGTTTCCTAAGATGTTGAAGATTAACATGAACGGTTCAAGTCAATCGGGGCCTAATGTTGGGGATATAACTCATCGAATATAAACCGCCTCAAGGGCGGTTTACCCTAAATCCATAATTAGGGCCCACGAAGGCAAGAGGCCCGAGCCCGAGGCGGATTAGGGTCCATTAATGTGAAACCGCCTTAGTCATGTAACTTGTCTTTGTAAGATAAGAGAAAGAAGAGACCGAGCCGGACACTTGTATGAGCCGGCCTCGGGACTCTCAGAGACCGGCCAAGCGTCAACCCGTGTATATAAGGGGACGACCTTCGCGGCGGTTTAGGGACAGACAATTCGAGGCTTAGGCGAAGCTATCGCTCCCTAGGCGCCGAAATCACATCAATCCCATCACAAACTAGACGTAGGCTTTTACCTTCATCGAAGGGGCCAAACTAGTATAACTCTCGTGTCTTTGTGTCCGCTTTAACCCCTCTAAGTTAACCCGTACGATGGCCCTGCGACTAAGTCCTTTCACGAGGACATCTGCCGTGACAATTCCACGACAGGGGGCGATGTCGAAGTCGACCAGTTCCGTGCGGAAGTTGTCGTAGGTGCCGAAGGTCACTGGAAGCCGGATTTGCCCCAAGGAGCTGGATGACCCTCCTCCTACGTCCGAAAAAGGCCGGCTGGGCTGTAGCCGCCCCGGGTATCTGAGAGGAGGTTGAAGGCCTCGACCGAGTAGTATGTTGAGGCGGGGCGCCGCCCGTCGATGAGGGTCCCGGTGATGGCAACTGGCAGATGGTGGGTGTGCGAGCATGGGAGCGCACTTGCAGCCGCCGAGTTGGTGGGTGGTCCCGAGAGTCGAAGGTCAGCTCGGCCGACGGCTCCGTCCGCCCGAGGGAGCCCCGCTGCAGCGTGGAGGCGGCGCCGACCCGGCGGACGAATGCCTTGACATGGCGGCTGGCGCCTGCGAGCCGCCCAGGAGGGCCGCGACGACCGGAGGAACCGGCGCGACGGGGCGGGTGACAAGGAAGCTGCGCGGCTCCTCCCTAGAGGTCGACGAGGAGCGCAGGGACGATGCTTGCTGCCCGTTCCCCGCCGGGCCGGTGGCGGCGTTGACAGCGGGCGGTGAGGACGACGAGAGCGCCCGTCGTCGGAAGCCGTCCGGGCGACAAGGGAGGCGAGGGTGGCTTGGCGCTCGGCGCGAGCCCGACGAGCGTCGGACATGGTTGCGATGGTCGGGGAAGAACGGGGCGACGGAAGGCAGATTCCGGCGCACCCCTACCTGTCGCGCCAAATGTCGGATTTTGGGTTCCGGCAGACCCTTGAGGTTCGAACACTGGGGTGCGCGCGGAGATCCAACCCTCCACCGTCTCGCACCTCGCCGAATCGCTGGGACCTAAACTACTAAACGGAACAGCACAAGAGACACGGGATTTATACTGGTTCAGGCCACCATTGTGGTGTAATACCCTACTCTAGTGTGTGGTGTGGTGGATTGCCTCTTGGGCTGATGAGGAACAATACAAGGAAGAACAGCCTCGTGAGGGTCATTCTTGGCGGGTGCCATGAACTGCTAGGTGGTGTTCGATCGCTCTAGCTCTTGGTTTCTTGATGAGGATTCAGATCGGATCCCCCTGCCTGGGTGGCTACTCCTATTTATAGGCGAAGGCCCCGGCCTCTTCCCAAATATTAAGCGGGAAGGGCGCCATCAATTGGCCATTTTGAAGGGGAACAGCGGTACACTTATCCTGACTAAAGTTGGTCTTCGCCGCCAAAGGCTCGTGATGACGCCTTGCTTGGGCTCCATGATGACTCCTTCCAGCCCGTTGGGCTGGTCTTGGTCTTGTTGCAATCAAACGGATGCCTTAGCTTGATGCTCTCGCCAGCGCTTGCTCCCTTTGCACCAAAGAGGAAAGGAGGACAACTGCTGGCTGGCGCCGATGGCGCCCTTGGTCGTCTTGGTTTGCGTCATGGGCACCTCGCGAGGTACCCTGCCATGAACTCTCCGCCTCCTCGTGAGCCAGCCTGACGAGGCCGTGCCTGAGGAAGCTCCTTGTCATCCGCCCCGCGAGGCTTGGCCCCTCACGAGGGTCCTGAGCTTGCGTTGATGAAGACGGGCCGTGCTGGGCCTCCTTCGAGCCACGCCGCAGGCCGCAGGCAGGCAAGTCTGGGGACCCCCGTTCCCAGAACGCCGACACAAGGCGTACATGACAATCAGACAAAAAATAGGGAAACACATGTTAAGAGATAAGACAATGCCTCATAGGTTGGGCTAGAAACCGTTTCCATTATAGTCTAATTCATACGTCAAAACGTATTGGTACAAATAGTGCAGTAGGCAACAAGGCTATTTTACATGCCGAACACAAGGGAAAGCTGTGTATGTGTCCTGAAAACGAACGAGGTGATCTTTAAAGATCCATTAGGTACTCTGCCACGCGTCTATGCTGCTTTTCTCCTTGGTGTATTGTCCTTCGAGAGGATCATCGATCAGTGTTTTCATGATAGGCCTCGAAAAGAGGCCTTGGTACCGTCGAAAAGAGATGTGGGTTGTAAGGAACCTGTAAAAATAAAAAGAGGAGAAAAGGGGAATATGAGGGTGTAGATAGGGTCAAACCATATTCTTGACTATGCCTCCATCCTTTCCCATGGTATTTTTAGTGCATAATTATATACACGTGGTACATATGCCACAATTTGGTAGGGGCTGAGATGGAGGCCGAATTGCTAATTGAGCTCCTGACGAGCTGGACTATCATGCTGAGGGGTAACCTGGACTCGTTTGACAGTGTCCGGGGGCTTGACTGCCAATATAGTATTCGGTACGATAAGGCCACTTTGTACCTCTGCTGTGAGGGCCGCGGTATGCTCCTCAGTACGGAGGGAGCGCTCCATGTTTCCATTGACTGTTATAACACCGTGGGGTCTGGGCATCTTGAGTTTGAGATAGGCATAGTGCGGGACCGTATTGAAGCGAGCGAACGCGGTTCGTCCGAGCAGTGCATGGTAGCCACTGCAGAAGGGGACGATGTCGAAGATCAAGTCTTCGATGCGGAAGTTGTCCAGCAAACCGAAGACGACCTCCAATGTGATTGAGCCCGTGCAGCGGGCCTCTACACCAGGTATTATTCCTTTAAAGGTAGTTTTAGTGGGCTTGATTCTTGAAGGATCAATGCCCATCTTGTGGACTGTGTCCTGATAGAGCAGGTTAAGGCTACTGTTGCCATCCATGATTGGATCGAGGACTAATGCGGCCGAACCTCCATGACGGATACTGGTTGGATGGTCCTACAATCAAAGGTGATCAAACAGGATGACCATGGGTTGAATTTCGGGGTGACTGGCTCTATCGCGTAGACGTCCCTTAGCGCACGCTTGCGCTCCCTCTTGGGGATATGAGTGACGTATATCATATTCACAGTTTTGACTTCGGGAGTGGGGGGGGGGGGATTTCTTCTGTCCTCCTGTTTTCAGTGCGCGAGGTTCCTCGTCGTCGAACTCGCTGGGTGACCCTTTCTCCTTATGTTCGGTATTTAACTTGTCGGCCTATTTGAAGACCCAACAACTTCTGTTTGTGTGGTTGGCGGGCTTGTCAGGAGTGCCGTGGATCTGGCAAGGTCGATCAAGTATGCGGTCTAGGCTTGATGGACCTTCTTTGTTTCGTCTGAATGGCTTCTTCCGTTGACCGGATTTGGAACCACTGAATCCAGCGTTGACTGTCGTATTCTCTGTATCATTATTGTTGCTCCCATGCTTATGTTTGTTGCGTCGGGGCCTTCCGTTGCCATTTCTGGCTTCGGAAGTGCTAGGGTCGCCGGTACTGTTGCCGCTACGGGCTAGCCAACTATCCTAGCCCACGCAGAAGCGGGTCATTAGTGTTGTAAGGTCTGCCATGGACTTCGGCTTTTCTTGGCCGAGGTGTCGGGAGAGCCATTCGTCGCGGATGCTGTGTTTGAAGGCCGCTAGGGCTTTGGCATCCGGACAGTTGACAATCTGGTTCTTTTTAATGAGGAACCTGGTCCAGAATTTCTTGGCCGACTCTCTGGGCTGTCGGACCATATGACTAAGGTCATCGGCATCCGAAGGCCGGATATAAGTGCCTTGGAAGTTGTCTCTAAAGGCATCCTCCAAGACTTCCCAGCTTCCAATAGAGTTTTCTAGGAGGCTGTTCAACCAGTGCCGAGCTGGCCCCTTAAGTTTTAGGGGAAGGTATTTGATGGCGTGTAGATTATCACCACGAGCCATGTGAATGTGGACAAGAAAATCCTCAATCCGTACTGCGGGATCTGTTGTGCCGTCGTATAATTCAATGTTCACGGGTTTAAACCCTTCTGGGAACTGGTGCTCCATTACCTCATCGGTGAAGCATAGGGGGTGTGCGGCGCCTCTGTATCGGGCCATGACACGACGCAGTTCGGATGAAGTCTGTATGCGGTTTTCAGCCCGGGCGTGGTTATGATTGTCGCGCCAGGCTTGATAACCGTCTTCTCGCGCCGGGGCATGCCCCATGATTCGTAGATTGATCTGGTCTGACCTGCTCTGTTCTCCAGGTCTTATCGTAGGTCATATGTGTATCCCCGACCTGTTGTTTCTCTGCTTTTACGGCGAGGTGGTGCGGCTGGTATTCGACTTGATTTGTCGTTCTGTCCCGACCAGGTGGTGGTCGATCGGGTCCGTCAGCCGTGTTCCGCGCGGGTGGTATGGGTTCCAGCGCCTCATCATTGAATTGGGGTAGCAGCTTACGCTTCGGGTAACTTTTTTTTGGGTGCTCGAGGCCATATTCTTTGGCTGCCAGGACATTAGTCCATCTGTCGTTGAGCAGATCTTGGTTAGCTTGAAGCTTCTGTTGTTTCGTTTTTAGGCTTCTTGCCATGGCTATTAGCCGGCGCTTAAAGCGCTCTTGTTCGAGGGGTTCCTCTGGCACGATAAAATCTTCGTCGCCGAGGCTCACATCGTCCTCGGAGAGTGGTAGATAGTTGCTATCCTCCGAGTCTCCGTTCCATGCTTCCTCGTCAAGGTCGACATGCCCGTCCTCCCGATCATCCTGTTCGGATGTTGGTTCGATGGGGTCGTCTTGGTCTTCGGCGTTCTTCGGAGCATCATTGTTTCCGGTGCTGGTATTTCTGTCTTTGTCGCGGCGCGATTTAGAGCGGCGCCGCTGACATCGATGTTTCAGTTGTATCTCAGGAGGTTTATTGTTGACGTCAAAACCGGCCGATCTCGGGTAGGGGGTCCCAAGTTGTGTGTCATGGATCGATGGGTAACAGGAGACAAGGGACACGATGTTTACCCAGGTTCGGGCCCTCTTAATGGAGGTAATACCCTACTTCCTGCTTGATTGATCTTGATGAATATAGATATTACAAGGGTTGATCTACCCCAAGATCATATGTTGTGGTCTAAACCCTAGGGGTATGATGATTAATGTCATAATGATCTAGCGACTAGCCTGGCCTTGGCTTATATAATGCACCAGAGGCCTAGGATAACAAGAGTCCTAGCTGAATACGTTGGTGGAGAGGAGTCCTTGTCTTGATCACCAAGTCTTGTGGAATCTTCCTCGTGCGGCTGTCAGAACTGGCCCATGAGCAAACGGCCATGGGGGTCCTCGGCCCAATCCAACTGATCGGAGATGACGTGGTGAGTCCTCCCTAATCCAGGACACCGTCAGTAGCCCCCTGAACCGGTCTTGAAGTTGGGGACGCTCCTCGATTCTTCTGAACTTTTCTTCATCTTCGGTCGTCGGTCTTGAAAACTGGTTCAACAGATCATCTCATCTTCAATCTTGAGGATCACCAAAGTGAATCCAAAGAGTTTACACGTCGGGTATCCAAGGAGCCCCTTTAAGTTCTCGGCCTTTATTGATGCCTTGTTATTTATTTTTACACCACACCTCGGGTTTGAAGTTGTTACCATGCGGCTGTGTCCTCTTCCATCCGAGCTCCAACGCCGGACTGCATTCGAGATATCTTTTGTAGCCAAACACCAACGCCGGACTATATCCGAGCTCCAACGGCAGACCATATCCAAGCTCCAACGCTGGACTATATCCAAGGTGTCAAAGATCAGCTTGGCTTGAAAAAGTTTGAAGGAGGTTATCCGAGTTTAACGCTGAAAAGTTCTCTATGGAATGAGCCATTCGAATCCGAGCTTTATGCCGGACCAGTTCCGAGCTCCAACGATGGTCAGTGTCCGAGGTGTCGTAAACTACCTCGGTCTTTTAAAAGATTGAGCGAATTCAGCCGAGCTTTAATGCCGGAAATGCCCTCTATGGAGCCAGCCACTGGTGCCTGAGCTTTATGCCGGACTGCTTCCAAGGTAGTGCACCACCCCGACCGCGGGCTGATTTTTTTGTGAATATTTTTTATTGGTGCAATTTATTCTCTGCCGAGATATATAGCCAGTATATGTATATCCAGTAGCCCTCAAGGTGTGTGTCGGTCTAAAACCCGAGATGCACCTGAAGGAAAACATAAAACTGTTGATCCTAGTAGCCCCTGAGACTCAGGTCGATTCGCGAAATCGACCTGAGGATCAACTCCTAGCTCGGCAGCATACGTAGGATTAGAAACACAATGTAATATATTAGAGGTAATAGTGATCGGCGGACGGGACCCTGAGAGAGGGTTGTGAGAAGTCGCCGTGATATATTAGCTTGATGCCGGATAAGTCCCAGATGGTACCTATTGTTGTCCACAGACGCGCTTGCCCATAGTTCGGTCATGCCGAACACTGAGCACTTTGAATTCTCTGCATTGAATAAGTGATGAAGTAGCCCCCGAGACACTGGTTAGGTGGCAACAACAGATCAGGGGATCGATGTGCCCCTTTAATATTTATAAATAATGAGCGCGAAGCCCAGTAGCCTCCGATCCTTAATGCGGGCACGGGTGGCCGAATTAAGGATCGTTTTCCAGAGGAAAATCACAAATTATGTGTAATGATTCTATGTATCCAAGTACTTTACATCATTAATGCCTGAATCCGCATTGTACAAAACTTTGTTGACCGACCATCAGCTTCAACCTCCTAGGCCTGAAGCCGGGGAGTGTTTGTCCTACTTTATAAAGCCTTTATAAGGGCAAAGTTTTACGCCAAACAAGGCAATCCGGCCATATGGTTTTATAAACAAAGGTATGCGGAGAGATATGTTACATTACTTAATCGTAAGAAACATCTTCCAAAGAAAATAGTCCCGCTATCGGTTCCTTTCTTTGGGTTCTCATGCTGATCATCATCATGAAACCTCACCTCCAATCAATGTGGGAGGAAAATATTGAGCATTTAGTTTGGGGAAAGTTCCCGAACTCTATGGTATTAATGAACCAAAATTTTCACTTCCGTCGTTGCCGACCAATTATATCCTTTAAGATCGCTAGTTTTCGGCTTCACCCAGTCTGAGGTACTAACTCGGATGAGCCGGTAGTAACAATCACAGAGGTGCTCCCTTTACCGCCTAGCCAAACAATCGGGAATGTAGGGGTAAGCACAGGAGCCAGGCAACCCAGCTTGGCCAAAATCTTAAGTCAAATTGATGTATATTTATGGCTTTATAACGATGATTACGGAAGGTAGCCCTCGTATATTAAATACAAACACCGATGATATGTTTATTTTGACTCCGTTGCGACCGTTTATCATTTGAAAATGGCCCATTGTCGGCTTCCGCCCCCTCGTAGATGCTATGCAAGGTGTTTCCACAATAACAAAATAACCCTTAGCCGACGTCTCGGTACCCAAAGGCGGTTTTGTTAGCGGAAACGAGGCAATCAGATATGCGGGCTTTATAACTTTCACTTAGTCATAGGAGCTTTAAAGATGAGAGGCCAGCTACTAGCCCCTGGTTAGTGTTCGGCGACAGCCGTGGTCAAGTCGTAAACACTTCGGCCAATGTTATGAACGGCCCGTCATTTAACACAGTCATTAGATCGCTGACCAGTTTACGCTTATTGTGACAGTCAGTTTTCGGGTTTCTCCACTGAGGTGCTTAACCATGCGAGTTGGAAGCACAATCGTAGTGGTTCTCCCTTTGCACACCTAGCTGAACAAAGCGGAACGTAGGAGGCAAGCATAGGAGCTGGGCAACCCATCTATTGACCGAAGACACAATTCGAAACCGATGCATATATAGCAATATCCGAGAATGTTTTTGCCGAATCTCTAAAGGAGTCCAGCGTTGCACTGCGAGACTTATGCTGGAAACACACAAATATTTTAAAGTGCCATAGGCTTGGAAAACCAAAAAACTTCAGTAAAAACTTGACGTCCGAACTAGATCAAGTGTTCGGTGCAAATCCGAAAATTGGTCTTAGAAAAAAAGTTATACTTTTGTCGTGCTTCATCCTATCTCAAGACTTCAAGCGGGTCAACCTACGGCTTCAACCTCCTATCCCGAAGGCGGAGTACTTCTCATTAGGCCAGTTTACCGAACTAAACTCTAGCGGCTTTGAGAGAGAAATTAGGCTCCCCAGCTATTGACCACACACTCGCGTCGAAAAAAGGAGTGATAGAAAAAGACTTTGCAACGACCAAGAAGAAAACAAATTATTATGGAATGGCTCGTGTAAATTTTAAGAGCCCCCAGTTAACATGGGTAAGGGGATTTTTTTAATGAACAACGTATGTGAGCATGGTCGAACCAAACACATGTTAAAAATTTAGAACTTTGAGCATGAAAGAGACTTAGCTGGTTAATGTGTTTGGCATTGATGACGCGGTCCAAGCTTGATGCGGGACAAGGTTCCATCCCCCAAGCCGGCCCCGAGGTGGCGGAGCGAAGAGCTCGGCACTCTGTAGTGGTGACATAGCACGGTCAATGCAGGCCGGCAGAGTGACGCCGTAGTCCCTGGCGTGGGTTAATGAAGTGTTGACGAAGCCCCAAGTCCAGTCGAGGTGACATGGTATGTCAGTACGCCGATGTGACAACACTGCCCGACCCGAATCATTTACCTGTGCACAAAAAATAGTGTAAACCAGAGATAGTGGTAATAATAATAAATTAAAAAAATTGTTGCATAATAAATAATTTATGCAAAGTGAGTAATAAAAGAAAGAAGGCATGTGCCGAACGCTCGATGAGGTAGAGCTTTCTCGGTGATGCCGAAGTCCCCGAGGCAACCGAACACGTCGGTATGGCAACACGACCAACAGGGTGACCACGCGAGCCGATTTAAGCCGATTGGGACGACGACATCGGCTTGCTGAAGTGACCGCGTGACGCAGTCGAAGTCAATTACCTACACACATAAAATAGTGCGGTCCAAAAAATAGTAATATAAATATATATAAAATCCTTGCATAATTGCTTTACGCAAAAATAATTTATTTAAAGAGATGTGGCCTGGCACCGAAGCCAATGTCGATGCAGGGTGTCGGCGTGACGCAGTGAAGGCGTAACAAAGCCTGAATTTGCAGGGCGGTCCGGGCTCTAGATGCGGCGTTCGCCGAACTGCGGACTGGAAACTGACCGAACCATCGTGCAACCATCGTTAATGCGGCCATCATTTGACAGACCTGTGTACAGATGATGGAACAAACCAGAGTAATAATTTCTCGGAAAAATAAACCCAAGCAAGAAAAATTACTAGGATTAATAGCACCTGGTTTATCTGTTGTAGCAGTCCGAAGGAAAGTGACTCCCAAAATTGGGACTCGATCCGCATACCCATTGCCTGATGGGCGGTGAAGTGACGACATGGCGATGCTGGTAAAGGTTGGCTTGCAGAGGCAAAGCCCCCCGCCTAGCTAACGTGACGAAGCTGGTCGGTTGATGACACTGAAGTCTTCGGAGTAGGTTGATGAAGGGATTGCGAAGCCCCCGGTCCAGACGAGGAGATGGAGCAGGTCGGTAAGGAGATGTTGCAGCTCCCATGTCAGCCGAGGTGTTGAAGTAGTTCGGCGTGATGGAGACCGGCTCGATGAAGCAACGGTGCGGCCATGCCGACGTAGGTCGTAACTCGTGACGTGGTCAATGCTGGCTTGATGAAGTGACCATGCGGCGATGCCGGTGTGCCCGCTCCATGTTATCCGTGGGGCGGCGAGGTTGGTGATGATTTATCCTTCGCGATGCCGAACTCTTGTTCATCTTGCCGAGATGATGATCCGAAGAAGTTGAGCTCGGCTCAACAAAGCGACGACGTGTCTAGCGCAGGTCGGCAGCCGTGGAGCAATGTTACCGGACTAGTTTGGCACCAGCGTGAGGGTGATTAGTAACTCAGAGAAGGCTTAAAATTTTATGGGCACGTGTTAAGAACAACGCACAATACCCTAGAAGAAAATTCCTTTAAAAAGGTTGTCCAATATCACGTTCATAAAGAAACATTAATTCGGGTCGGATCCGTATTCGCGCACAAAACAGATCAGAAAATTGGTCCACTCATCGGAAGGTTCCCGAAG
Organism: Aegilops longissima; assembly: GCA_021605205.1. NCBI lineage: Eukaryota > Viridiplantae > Streptophyta > Magnoliopsida > Poales > Poaceae > Aegilops > Aegilops longissima. The sequence continues at coordinate 288,551,113 of CM038680.1, forward strand.
TTTGAACCGTCGGATCGGGCTGAAATTTTGAGGGGTGGTAGATATGGGATGCAGATGAATGGTTGGATCTTCCGACGGACCTCCGAGCTCAGCTCTGGAGACCACGCCCTAAACTCGTCCAGATTCCCGTCCAGATTTGACAGGGCTCTGGTATATCGTAGATTGCCGGAGATTCCTCCATCGGAACTCGACAAAATTTTGCATGGTTGTTGTAGACTTAATTCCGTAAAATTCCACCGAAGCAATCGTTAAGATGACACTTGAGGAGGCAGTGGCGGTGGATACAAGTTCGTAACAGCACGGTCGCTCAAGGGCAATGTTGACGTTGAGCCCCTGAGCTCTACGGATGATTCCTCCATGATCATGATAGAGATCGGAGTTTATGTTTTTTTTGAGAAACTTGACAGTAGGGGGAAAACCCCTACTATTTTTTCATATATCTATATAAACGGGGTGTTTACATAGACATGTCAGCCAGCCATGTTATAAGGTGCACCTTGCACCTAGTGTGCAGCCAGGAAGCTTTTAGACAGTCTAAGTTTTGGCTATACAATAGAGTTACAAAAATGAAAAAGGCAGCTCTACGTGCTGCTTTAACTCTATGTTGAAGAAGTTCAAGGTCCTCTTTGAATCGTGTCAGCCAGGTCTCCACACTAGGAGCCACCCCTCTGAAATGTTTGTTGTTTCGCTCTTTCCAAATGCTCCAAGCCGAGGTTAGGAATGTTTCAAAGAAGAAAGGGTTCGGCCAAGAGTCTCTTACAGTTTGTAGAAGATCGAGGCGGCTGTCAAAAGGTTCCCAAACGATGTGGACTTTATCCCAGTAGCTTTGACTAAAGGGGCAAGTGAAGCTCATATGGTCGACGGTCTCCTCGACGTGTTGCCCACATAGGATGCAATCAAAGTTATCACCAATGTTATAATGCCTCCTTTTGAGCATATTGTGTGTGTTGAGTATGTCAAGGAAGAGTAACCAGCCGAACACTATGATTTTCATAGTACACCGCGATTTCCACAGATATTGGAATGCAGGGTGCGCCTCCCCGTCCCTGAAGTAGTTGTTTTAATAGTCCTTTGGCCTGTAGTACGCCGATCCCCAAGAGTAATGCCATACATCATGCAACGAGGTCGAGGGGGATATCCAATGTGGAGGGGAGTGCACATCTTGGATTTCTTCAAGCGCTTGCGGCGAGACAGGTAGGTGAAAGGTTTCATGCAGATCCGTACTGTTCATTGCCTCGGCCACAGAAAGGTCCTCATGAATGGCAAATGAAAATGCACGAGGGTGGGATGTTTGGAGGATTTCCTCCTTCCAATGATCCTTCCAAAAGAGCGTCGTTTTACCATCAAACACCTGAACACACACGTGATTCCAGGGAAAATGGGGGCGAGTTTTAAGATGTCCTTCCACCAAAACGAGCCAATTGTGTCCACCGCGTGAGGTATTTTGTCCATGTAATGGTCGTCCAAGATGAGATTCACCCAAGGAATATCCTGTTTGTTGAAGAATTTGTGCAGGAATTTTAGCAACAGGACCTCATTATGAATCTTTAAGTTAATCACTCATAGCCCCCCCTTTTTCTTGGGTCTGCAGACCAAATCCCATGCGGCCAAAGAATTGCATTTGTCACCTTGCTCTGTTTTCTTAGTCCAAAGGCACCTACGTCTGATTTTGTCAAGGATCTCAATAAGTTTGGGAGGAAACTTAAGCGTGCACATGGCAAACACAAGGAGCGACGTGAACGATGCATTTAGCCAAGAAAGTTTGCCTCCATACGACATCATCACAATTGTGGACGTGAGTTGTCTCTCTAATCTGCAGACCAGAGGCATGAGCTCTTGTACCGAGGGTTTTGTCGTGCCTAGTGGGAGGCCAAGGTAGGTGAAGGGCATAGATCCAATTGCACATCTAAAAACTCTGGCCAGATTGTTCTTAGCTTCCAAGTCCAGGTTGATAGGTATTAAAGTGGATTTGTGGAAGTTGATATTGAGCCCAATAGAGGAGGCATAATCAGAAAGGATCTGCTTGATCAATGTGGCTTGCTGAATGCATGCATGGAGGACTATGAGTGTATCATCCGCATATTGAAGGACAGGGTAATCAGTTTGTCCTCTACAAGGGAAGGGGAGATGGATTCTGCCTTGTCTGAACACCTCATTAACTGCAGCCTGGAGTAACTCAGCCGCGAGGACAAAGATGAGGGGGGAGAGCGGGTCGCCTTGCTGAACCCCACACTTATAGAGGAATTGACGGCCCGGTACTCCATTGGGAAGAACTGAAGATCGACCAGAAGAGAAAAGGCAGTTGATCCATGCGATCCAACGATCGTTAAACCCCATATGCCGCATTATAGTGATCATGGGCTCGTGAGCAATCGTATCAAATGCTTTAGCGAAGTCTAGTTTAAGCAGAACAATCGCCCTGCCTGAAGTATGACATTGATGAATATATTGATAGGCCCACGCCAGACAATCTTGTATGGTCCACCCTTTGAGAAATCCGTACTGATTACGGTGAACCAGTTGAAGGATAACACACTGGAGACGGTTAGCTAGCAACTTCGTGATCAACTTTAGGCAGCAATTAAGAAGAGTAATCGGTCTGTAATCATTTACTGACTCAGGTGAGTTAACCTTGGGGATTAGTGTAATGAAACCATCGTTGATGCTAGTGATATCAAGAGTGCCTTCATAGAATTGGGAGCAAAGGGCATAGAAGTCATATTTTATAATGGGCCACCAAGCTTTAAGAAAAGCTCCACTAAATCCATCAGGTCCAGGGGCATGATCAGGAGGCATTTCTTTTACAATTAAATCAATTTCTTCCTCGGTGAACGGATCAGTAAGATGATCAAGATTACATGCACGCGGAATGATCGCTGGCAGGTCAAATTTCATATCACACGAGGCCGTAGTACCTAACCTGGTTTTATAGGTTGAGTGAAGGAGAGCTTCTTTTTCAGGGTGATCCTCAATCAAACTACCATCTTCATTTCTGAATGAAAGCAATGTTATTCTTATGAAACCTTTTAGTGGCAATGGCCTGGAAAAATTTGGTATTCTCGTCGCCAAACTTGATCCAATGGATGGTGCAACGTTTTTTCCAATATAGCTTCTGATATTTTAGCAACTTGAGCAGATGAGCTTTGAGGATGTTTCTGAAGTTAGATTCAGGTATTGTGAGGCATCACTTGTTTTCTAACTCATCTAAATCAGCCAGGACCTCATTGCAGTTACTGATCGCAATGGATAGTTTTGAAATGTGTTTACTCCAAATTTTTAGTGCGTGTGTGAGAGCCTTAAACTTGTGGGCTAGTGTGGCAGCTGCGTTTTTTGTTATAAACAGGCTTATCCCAAACCTCTTGAACAACATCCATGAACCCAGGGTGCAAAATCCAGTAAGATTCAAATCAAAAAAGTTTGCTGCGAGGGATTTTAGTTTCAATAGTTACCACGCAAGGGATATGGTCAGAGACAGGTTTGCCAAGTGGTTTAACCAGGGTTTTGGATACGTGTTGGTCCAGTGCAGGGAATTAAGAAACCAATCGATTTGTTTGAGCAGAGGGTCAAGTTGCATATTGCTCCACATGTACTTTCTGCCTTGAACCGGAATTTCAATTAGCTGATGCTTGCGGATGATATCGTTGAATGTAATCATATCACCCAACTTGTTATGGTTATCAGGGGCCCGCATATAGTTGAAATCACCTAGAAGAAGCCAGTCCTGTCCATTAGGGATTTGGACATCGTACAACCAAGTGCTAAACGCCTCACGATCATCCCCCACGCAAGGACCGTAAATATTGACAAGAGACCAAGATTGTGAAGATTGTGTGCTGACAAAACTGACAATTAACGCAAAAACATCAGCAAATATGATGTTACCCGTGAATAAGGCGCTTTTCCACACAGTAAGAAGGCCTACAGAGGCACCACGCGAGGGGACAAAAGCGTAACGATCAAATTGTTTAGGAAAGCAGGTTTTAATAAAGGCAAAAGAGACATCAGGCATTTTGGTCTCCTGCAAACAAACGACCGCACAACCGCTAGAGATAATCGCTTTATTAAGGGCTAACTATTTCTTCTCAGAGTTTACGCCTCTGACGTTCCAAGAGAGCACATTCCAACAGCACAAAGGAGGCATAAGGACCAAAGGGATTACTCTGAAGTAGAAGGGGCCAAGTCCCCTTGCATATCATCATGTTCTGGTGCAGCCGAGAGTGCAGCAAGTAAAGCTTCAGAAGAAAGCTCACTCTCTGGGATCGCACAACGGTTGACACCAATTGCCTGCAGAGTGGAGACAGATGTGGGCGGAGGGATGTCACCAGCAGAGCTAGAGGAGCCAATAGAGGGCACAAAACGGGGCTGTACCTTGGAAGTGCTGGTGCGTATATCCTTAACAACTTGAGATTTGAAGCCATCATATTTGTTAGAGCGTTGGCTGCGCCTGACTGCCGTGGTGGATATCATAGCCGCTGCCCTGGGACGTCTGGCCCGAGTATGGGGGACAGGTGGTGCAGGAAGCAAGTCAGCATAGGACTGCTGAAGCTCATCAGTAGTAAGCACCACATTGTCATTAGTGATTTCCTCAATGACCACAGACGAAACAGCTGGAGACTGAAGTTGTTGCCCTAGGACATAAGTACTTGGCACCGCACTGTCAGTAGGGAGTTCCTCAATAACCACAAACGAAGCAGCTGCAGGGGTTGAAGTGACAAACTGAACCTGAGAGAAGTTGATACCCTCTGAGTCAACTTAAATTCCAACAGAAATAGTAGCAGAAGCATTCCTCATGCCATAGCCCTCCTGCCAAGGTCCAATAGAAGCAATAGCTGGTCATAATGCCTGAAAAATGAAGGAGTTGAGACGCTGCCGAGGTATTGGATCATTCATAAGGATGGACAACAGCTCCTCCCCTTGAGCAGACAGACCAAAACGGATACCCTGAGAATGTAAATCCATAGTGACAGTCAGAGATTTAGAAGGAGCCTCCCTGCTAACCACTTCCACATTTGGATCAGATAGCACTACCAGAGCCACATTCAGATCAGGCAGAGCCTCGTCCTCATCCTGGGAGGAACTAGAATTGTCAGACACAGCAATGGAAACATTCCAAGCCTGGAAAGCATTATCAGTGATGTTATTTTCAGGAACTATGCTGTGTTGGACTGTCAGACCCTGGGATGCAAGCCATGCTTGATAGTTGACAAGATGGGGCGGCATTGGAGGAAGTTGCACAGGCTGTGGAGGAGGCCAATTACCCCAACCACCTTGATCTTGGGCCTCCTGGACAACACCTTGACCTGCACCTTGTCCTGCATTGTTGGCTGCAGGTGGTGCACCATTCTGAACAAGCCAGTTGTGTACCTGTTGCTAGTACAACTGCTCAGCTATGAGATCGGGCCCAAACAGTGGATGGGGGTTGCCATCAGGGGGCGGCTGTTCCTCCCCAGGCGGCAGCACTTCTGGTAAGAGACCATTCCAGTCATTACTGCGCAAAATGGTCACATGCACTGTCCAACAGTCGCGAGCGCCCCCTAGTTGCCAAACCACAAAGCTTTTGGGGATTAAATTGAGATGGATCACCCTAGCTTTGAGCAGCACAAAACGACGGTCCTGCCTCGGGTTATACCAGGATACCAATGAACCATACCCCCAGAGCCTTGTTGATGTAATAGTCAGTTTGATAATCATAGGGAAAACCAAAAAACATCAACCAAACTTCGGGCCCAAACGAGGTGGTGCGCCTATTGAGTGATTCATTGTGTGGGACAAACGTAATTAGCATATCCTCTTCCTCTAACTCGATAGGTGTAGCAACCGCCGTATCTCTCATGAAGGAGTCAACAAAACCAAAGATTCCAATCCCGAACGGGTGATCACTGACCTCTATGGTGAACAACTGGGACTCATGCAGCAATGCAGTGATCTGGCCGCGGATGGCAGTACGGCGATGAAGAGAAACGTAGTGGCTGGTCTCGGAAATCACCAAGAAGTCGTGGTTGAGCAGCGCAATGGGTCCGACCACCATGCCACTACGAACCAGGCGGTTCGCCGGGCCGGGCTCGACGGCGAACCCCGGCGGGAGGAAAGCGACTGGATTCAGAGGGTAGTTGGCCATGGTCAAGTGGCGTGAGAGAGGGAGTGATTGCGGGGGTGATGGGACAGGGCAGAGCGGGGGCTTCTATGTTTTCAAGGTGGAAGACGGAGCGTGAGGGGGTGGGCGGCCCGGCTGGATTTTTACAACCCACCTCCACTTGTTCTAAAATTTCAACCAGCGGCAAGATTGTTCCACGTGTCCATAGAATCCAAAAACAGCACAACGAATGGACGGTTTAGATCTGTGCACAGGCTGCGGAGCAGGAATGGATTGTCCCAAAGATCTGGCAGAATTGATCGCAGTGTTGCCAATTAAAGGAACTTTCCCATTATTTTGTGATATGGTGATACGCTTGGGGCAGTCAATGGCTCGATGATTAGGGCCGGAGCAGTTAATGCAAATGAGCCTGTCTTCGCAGTTAATCCGGCTGTGCCCCCATTGCAGGTATTTAGAGCATAAAGTGTTGGGTTCTACGGTAGGGTGCGTCGACTGCAAATTAAAATTCCTATGCGCAGAACATCCAGGAACATGCTACGGGAGATGGATCACAGTTCGTTACCACTAGACGCGCAGTGCCGTGCGGCGGAAGAAGAGTTGGGGCAACGCGTCCGCGTGGATCGTCTCCTCCTCGTTCGATCTCCCTCGAGGGGCCTGTCGTCCGATCCCACGTACGAGTTCGCCGGAGCGGTGCAAGTGCACCGCCTCTAACGGTATCCGCGCGTGCGGGAGGAACGTCGTGCGGCGGACTGCTAGGTCCGATCACACAGTCGGTGGCAAGTGGAGGTGGCTCCTGAGGCCGAAGCGATCTGCCTCCTGAGGCCGAAGCGATCTCCTCCTGAGGCCAAAGCGTTCTCTCTATCCTGAGTGTGCTTCACCTCCACTTTATATAGGCTTCCGTCGCGAGCTCAACACTTGGGCCTCGCACGGACCCTAAAGCCCAAAGTCTACTCGGTCACATTCCTAGTCCAGTTCGGATCATATCCGACCAGGTGTCCTACTGAACTGACCTCGTAGGTTCCTTCCCTTAAGCTGCCACCCCTTAGGTTCAAGTCGGCTTGGTCACGATTCGGATCACCTCCGACCTGACGGTTGGTAGCGGCCTCTAGCAATGCGTGCGACCACCAAGCGACGATGAAGCTGGTTAGAGAACTCGTACAACGTGTCACACTTCGTTCCCTTTGCCACACGATATATGTTGTCGGGCTCAAGGCGAGACTGTCATCCTTGTGCTAGCCCGACCTCTTTCGCTCCAAAGGATACCGACCACTATCCGGATTATCTCATAATCCTTGTCGCATGGCCATGCTGTTCTGGTCGGATCACACGAGGGGCCCAGAGTATATCTCTCTGATCGGAGGGGCAATCCCATCTTGCTCGACCATGTCTCACAAAGATGGGATTGGACAAAACCGAAACCTACCTTTGTAACTACCAGTCCACGGAGTAGCGTTTGGTCGGCCCAAAGCAAGTCTATCACCATCTCGAGTACATGCGCCACTCAGGTCTTAGGACATAGAACGTTATGTTGTACTAGAGACTCACAGATGACATATCGCTGCGCCTCATAGTTGGGTCTGTCCGACTCGGACCTTATCTCGACTTCGGATCCGACTATGTCGAATCCGACTAGACCTTTCCAAGTCCATATTATCCGGTTAACATCCAATGCTCCATGGCTAGTGAGACCGAGCCATCGACCGTGTCATATGCTAGTCTAGTCGGCACGGCCCACACAGCCCTTTCGACTAGGGACCTTTTAGGATAGTCATCATACAATGCATAGTCCCACAAACAAGTCACGTACTTGCTGATACACATCATTGATAATGTCCAAGGACTATCTTTATTCATAAACACATAGGAAATATCATCATACATGATTGCCTCTATGGCATATCTCCAACATAAAGCAACCCATTTAGCTGCCAGATCCTCAATTTCCATCTGTGTGTATTGGGCCTGAGCAAGATCCGCTTTGTGTTGGGCTTTAAGCTTAGGAGGCCAAACCACATGAGGAGGGGCATATCTGAAGGCCGATTTCAAAAAACATAGAGGTAGCGGGGCATATGGCACGGTAAGAGGACATTTAAATGTACCTAATAAAAGGTAATTAATGTCTTGATTCTCCTCAGACTTCGCTTGGGACAAGTAATGATTCATTAAGGCAATATGATTAGAGCCCTGAGCAGAAATCACGCCCAACTTATCGCATGGGGGATTTGGGCCAATTTGAGTTTGAATTTGCATCTGTGGACCCGAGGAAGAAGAAGCTTCATGAGCGTCCTTATTTGAAAAATTCCAATTTTTCAAAGGAATAAGTCCAAATTTACTAAGCTCCTTAGCAGAAGAATGATCATGATGCTCCTTTTGAGATAAAAATTGTAGAGAAGATTTGACAACAATCGAACGTCTATCAGCAATATCATGTAGCTCTTGATCCGCGTGCCAACGATTGTCAATTGCAAGGGCTTTGGTGAAACAACCATTGAACAAGTGGAAGTGACAAACAAAATCAGGCCAAATACGATCCTTGAGCCCATATATGAAGTGACCCACTTTGTTATTGGCAACCGAAAAATGAAATGAACGTTGAGTGATCGGTAGCACATTGAAACCAGAAGAGATCCCTCCAATGCAACATTGTAACGCAACACCCACAGATTCCACAGAAGGAGGGAGCGAAGCCGAGGAAAACGAGACCACCAAAAAGAACTCCTTGATGTCTCGGGAAGGGGAGAAATGAACTGTAGAGCCAAATTGTCTTTATGTTGATGAAGGCCCTCATCCGAACATGACGATCGGTGGTAGGGCGCAGTCCTCGGTCAAGACAAGGTGACCAGTCGAGCCGGCGACGAAGATGCCGACGTCGCAGTTGATCTGCAGTCGAGCCGTTGATCCTTTGCCGATCACACAGCGGAACTCTCAATGAAAGCACCATTGTCGGTGTCAAAACCGACGGATCTCGGGTAGGGGGTCCCAAGCTGTGTGTCATGGATCGATGGGTAACAAGAGACAGGGGACACGATGTTACCCAGGTTCGCGCCCTCTTAATGCAGGTAATACCCTACTTCCTGCTTGATTGATCTTGATTAATATAGAGATTACAAGAGTTGATCTACCCCGAGATCATATGTTGTGGTGTAAACCCTAGGGGTATGATGATTAATGTCATAATCATCTAGCGACTAGCCTGCCCTTGGCTTATATAATGCACCAGAGGCTTAGGATAAGAAGAGTCCTAGCCGAATACGTTGGTGGAGAGGAGTCCTTGTCTTGATCACCAAGTCTTGTGGAATCTTACTCGTGTATACATCGGTTGTCCGAACTGGCCCGTGAGCAAACGGCCATGGGGGTCCTCGGCCCCATCCAACTGATCGGGAGACGACGTGGTGAGTCCCCCCTAATCCAGGACACCGTCATTTATCCTTGACTGGGTCCTTCTCCTCATCGTCTTCGCCTTCTTTAGGTGTGTCCACCATGTACACCTCGTATGAGGAAGTGGTCGTCCAGCGTCCGGTGAACGGCGGATTTTGGGCCTGTTCCTCTGCGGCATCGTCGTCCATACCGTCGATATCTTCAGAGGCTAGTCAAGCATGTCAGTTAGATCCTCGATAGTGGGTATAAAGTGGGTGGTGGTGGGAAGTAAAATTCCCTATTTTCAGCCCCTAGTCCGGTCTGGGCACAATTCGGAAGCGGTTCCTTTGTGATGGCGAGGGATCGCATTAAGTCCAAAGCCTCGTTTAAGAGTGAGGTTTGGACGGGGACAGAAGTTTCTGGGCCGAGCTCGCATGAGCGGACCTCCAAGGTTCGGAGTTAGTGTCCGGAGAAGAGTCCGGCTTCATAATGATTGCTGGAGACGCTATTCTCTCCGGTTTTCCGGTGTCAAGATCTAAGGCCGCAGAGAGTCCGGCGGGCTCTAGACTCTCGTTTTCGGACCTGGTGAAGCGCTCCGGATCTAAGCCCGAGGAGTTGATTGGGGGCGCGAACCCTTGGAAGATCAAGTCTCCTCGGATATCAGTGACATAGTCCAGATTTCCAAAACTGATCTGGTGACGAGGGGCGTGGCTGTCGATCTGCTCTAAGTGGCCAACCGAGTTGGCACGTAGTGCGAAGCCGCCAAATACAAAGACCTGTCCAGGGAGGAAAATCTCCTTCGCAAAAGCATTGCTGTAGATGATTGATGGAGCCACCGAGCCTTTCGATGACGGCATAGTGGAACTCTCAATGAAAGCACCAATGTCGGTGTCAAAACCGGCAGATCTCGGGTAGGGAGTCCCGAACTTTGCGTTGATGACCCACAAGTATAGGGATCTATCGTAGTCCTTTCGATAAGTTAGAGTGTCGAACCCAGCGAGGAGCAGAAGGAAATGATAAGTGGTTTTCAGCAAGGTATTCTCTGCAAGTACTGAAATAAATGGAAACAGATAGTTTTGTGATAAGATAATTTGTAATGAGCAACAAGTAACAAAAGTAAATAAAGTGCAGCAAGGTGGCCCAATCCTTTTTGTGGCAAAGGACAAGCCTGGACAAACTCTTATATAAGGAAAAGCGCTCCCGAGGACACATGGGAATATCGTCAAGCTAGTTTTCATCACGTTCATATGGTTCTCGTTCGGTACTTTGATAATTTGACATGTGGGTGGACCGGTGCTTGGGTGCTGTTCTTACTTGAACAAGCATCCCACTTATGATTAACCTCTATTGCAAGCATCCGCAACTACAACAAAAGTATTAAGGTAAACCTAACCATAGCATGAAACATATGGATCCAAATCAGCCCTTATGAAGCAACGCATAAACTAGGGTTTAAGCTTCATCACTCTAGCAACCCATCATCTACTTATTACTTCCCAATGCCTTCCTCTAGGCCCAAATAATGGTGAAGTGTTATGTAGTCGACGTTCACATAACACCACTAGAGGCTAGACAACATACATCTCATCAAAATATCGAACGAATACCAAATTCACATGACTACTAATAGCAAGACTTCTCCCGTGTCCTCAGGAACAAACGTAACTACTCACAAAGAATATTCATGTTCATAATCAGAGGGGTAATAATATGCATATAGGATCTGAACATATTATGTTCCACCAAATAAACCAACTAGCATCAACTACAAGGAGTAATCAACACTACTAGCAACCTACTAGTACCAATCCCGGACTTGGAGACAAGAATTGGATACAAGAGATGAACTAGGTTTTTGAGATGAGATGGTGCTGGTGAAGATGTTGATGGAGATTGCCCTCTCCCGATGAGAGAGCGTTGGTGATGACAATGGCGATGATTTCCCCCTCCGGGAAGTGTCCCAGCGAACAGCTCTGCGGAGCCCTAGATTGGTTCCGCAAGGTTCCGCCTCGTGGCGCGGAGTTTCGTCCCGAAAGGTTGCTTATGATTTTTTTTTCTCGACGAAAGACCTCATATAGCAGAAGATGGGCATCGGAGAGCCAACAGGGGGCCCATGAGGTAGGGGGGCGCGCCCTGGGGGGTAGGGCGCGCCCCCCGCCCTCGTGGACAGGTGGGCCCCCCTCTGGTGAACTTCTTCCGCTGGATATTTTTTTTATTTCCAAAAATGACTTTCGTGGAGTTTCAGGACTTTTGGAGTTGTGCAGAATAGGTCTCTAATATTTGCTCCTTTTCCAGCCCAGAATTCCAGTTGCCGGCATTCTCCCTCCTTATGTAAACCTTGTAAAATAAGAGAGAATAGGCATAAGTATTATGACATAACGTGTAATAACAGCCCATAATGCAATAAATATCGATATAAAAGCATGATGCAAAATGGGCGTATCAACTCCCCCAAGCTTAGACCTCGCTTGTCCTCATGCGAAAGCTGATATCGATAAATATGTACCCATGTTTAGAGGTAGAGGTGTCGATAAAAATAAAATACGGACATGAAGGCATCATGATTATTCTCATAACAGCAACACATATAGATATTGTCATATGCTTTCTTATGCTCAAGTAATAATCCAATCACAATGCATAGCACGAATCATAAACTCTATTGAGAACCAACAAACTATAATCTAAGTCATTGAAGCAATTGCAATTTATCATAACATCAGAAAGAGTCTATGTCAGAGCTTAATAGCAAGTCCACATACTCAACTATCATTTAGTCTTTCATAATTGCTAACACTCACGCGATACTTGTGTTTACGGAGTTTTAATCGGACACAGAGAAAGATAGGGGCTTATAGTTTCGCCTCCCAACCTTTTACCTCAAGGTTAATGTCAACAATAATAACTCATGCTCCCCTACATCCAATTAGATATATCTATTAGGATTTTTCCAACATACTGTGCTTGCCAAAGGATAAAATGAAAAAGGAAAGGTGAAGATCACCATGACTCTTGCATAAGGTAGAAGATAATAAATAAAAGATAGGCCCTTCGCAGAGGGAAGCATAGGTTGGCATGCGTTTTTATGGTTGGATGCACAAAATCTTAATGCGAAAGAACGCCACTTTATATTGCCCCTTGTGATATGAACCTTTATTATGCAGTCCGTCGCTTTTATTTATTCCACATCACAAGATCGTATAAAGCTTATTTCTCCCACACCAATCAATCATACATATTTAGAGCAATTTGTATTGCTTTGCACCGATGACAACTTACTTGAAGGATCTTACTCAATCCATAGGTAGGTATAATTGACTCTCATGGCAAAACTGGTTTTAAGGGTTTTTTGAAGCACGAGTAGTATCTCTACTTGGTGCTGAGAATTTGGCTAGCATGAGGGGGAAAGGCAAGCTCAACATGTTGGATTATCCATGACAACATACTTTATCTCAGATATAAGAAAACATAACCCATTACGTTGTCTTCCTTGTCCAACATCAACTCTTTAGCATGTCATATTTTAATGAGTGCTCCCAATCATAAAGGATATCAATGATAATATATTTATATGTGAGACCTCTCTTTCCTTATTACTTCCTCTTAATTGCAACGATGACCAAAACTATGTCTGCCAACTCCCAACAACTTTTAACCATCATACTCTTTCTACGTGAAGTCATTACTCTCAATAAGATCAATATGAACTCTTTGTTTCCCTTTTTAATTCTTTTTTCTTCTCTTTTCTTTTATTCACTCAAGATCATGGAAAAATAATCAAGCCCTTGACTCAACACTAATCTTTATTATATAACTCACGGACTCGACTACATAGAGAGATCATAAAACAAAACTCAAAACTAGAGCATGCCATAAACTTTATTCTACTAGATCAAGATACTACTAATAGGATCAAACTAAGAAAAAGGGTAAAGATAGGAGATGTGATTTTGATACGATACCGGGGCACCTCCCCCAAGCTTGGCAGTAGCCAAGGGGAGTCCCATACCCATGTGATTATGTCTCCTTCTTTGTTGGTGAAGATGATGGTGGTGATGATGGATAGTCCCACATCGAGCGTAAGAGGTCCTCTAGCTTGCGGATAATGCCCTTGAGTGCAACAATATGCTCCTTCAACAAAATATTTTCACGTGTGAGATACTTGTTCTGTATACGAGCTAACTCAATCATCTTGAAAGCTTCTATCTCAGTTGGGGTAAGAAGATTATGATCAAGTTGAAGGATGTCTTCTGCTGCCGGAGCTTGTTCCTCCGTGGCCTTCTTGATCCCTTCATCCTTGTTGATTTCCATGGGTTCTTCCCTCTTCAGATCTATCTTCATTAGCTAGGCATCGTTGTCATCATTGTTGGAGGAGGGGGACGACATGATGACTGGCCTTGACAACCCTGACAGAAAACAGCTCGAAACAAGAACAGAGGACAATTGCATGATACTGGAGTCAAAACTTTCGGGAGACTATATAATGAATTTTTTCCGACCAAAATACGTACAGTGCAAGAAAACGGAGTCCGGAAGGCACACGAGGTGCCCACGAGGAAGGGGGCGCGCCCAGGGGGTAGGGCGCCCCCTCCACCCTCGTGGGGCCCTTGTGTCCTTCTCGGACTACTACTTATTTTTCTATTTTTCTAAATATTCCAAAACGGAGAAATATTTCCTTAAAAACTGTTTTGGAGTCAGTTTACTTACCGTACCACATACCTATTCCTTTTTGGAGTCTGAAACATTCTGGAAAGTCTCTCTTATGTATTCCTCCGGGGTTACAGTTTCAATAACATTGGTTTCAACATTTATAATATTAGCTGAGATATAATGTTTGATTCTTTGACCGTTTACCACCTTCGGATTTGTGCCTTCGAAGTTGTTGATTTTTATGGCACCGGAACGATAGACCTCCTCGATAACATAGGGGCCTTGCCATTTAGAGAGAAGTTTTCCTGCAAAAAATCTTAAATGAGAGTTGTATAGCAATACATAATCACCTACATTAAACTCACGCTTTTGTATCCTTTTGTCATGCCATCTTTTAACTTTTTCTTTAAACAACTTAGCATTCTCATAAGCTTGGGTTCTCCATTCATCAAGTGAGCTAATAGCAAATAACCTCTTCCCACCGGCAAGTTTGAAATCATAGTTGAGCTCTTTAATATCCCAATATGCCTTATGTTCTAGTTCGAGAGGTAAGTGACATGCTTTTCCATAAACCATTTTATACGGAGACATACCCATAGGTTTTTTATATGCAGTTCTATAGGCCCATAATGCATCATCAAGTTTCTTGGACCAATTCTTTCTAGACCTATTAACAGTCTTTTGCAAAATTAATTTGATCTCTCTATTACTCAATTCTACTTGACCACTAGACTGTGGGTGATAAGGAGATGCAATTCTATGATTAACATCATATTTAGCAAGCATTTTTCGGAAAGCACCATGAATAAAATGTGAACCACCATCAATATCTAGGGACTCCAAACCTCGGAAAAATAACTTCCTTAAGCATTTTAATAGAAGTGTTATGATCAGCACTACTAGTTGGAATAGCTTCTACCCACTTAGTAACGTAATCAACAACGACTAAAATATGTGTATATCCATTAGAGGCAGGAAAAGGTCCCATATAATCAAAGCCCCAAACATCAAATGGTTCAATAACAAGTGAATAATTCATAGGCATTTCTTGACGTCTACTAATATTACCAATTCTTTGACATTCATCACAAGACAAGACAAACTTACGAGTATCCTTGAAGAGAGTAGGCCAATAAAAACCGGATTGCAATACCTTATGTGCAGTTCTATATCTAGCGTGGTGTCCTCCATAAGCTTCGGAGTGACACTTGCGTAGGATCTGTTCCTATTCACGCTCAGGTACACAACGTCTAATAACACCATCTACTCCTTCTTTATAAATATGTGGGTCATCCCAAAAGTAATGTCTAAAATCATAGAAAAACATTTTCTTTTGCTGGTATGTGAAACTAGGTGGTATAAATTTAGCAACAATATAATTAGCATAATCAGCATACCATGGGGTACTACGAGAAGTACTTATAACATTCACTTGTTCATGAGGAAAGCTATCATCAATAGGTAGTGGGTCATCAAGAACATTTTCTAACCTAGACAAGTTGTCTGCAACGGGGTTCTCAGCTCCTTTTTTATCAACAGTATGCAAATCTAATTCTTGTAGCAAGAAAACCCATCTAATAAGTCTAGGTTTAGCATCTTTATTTTCCATCAGGTATTTAATAGTAGCATGATCAGTGTGAATAGTTACTTTATAATCAACAATATAAGGTCTGAACTTATCACAAACAAATACAACTGCTAAGAATTCCTTTTCAGTAGTAGCATAATTTATTTGAGTATTGTCTAGAGTTTTACTAGCATAATGGATAACATTTAATTTCTTATCAACTCTTTGCCCTAGAACAGCACCTACAGCATCATCACTAGCATCACACATAATTTCAAAGGGTAAATTCCAATCAGGTGGCTGAACAATAGGTGCAGAGATCAATGCTTTCTTAAGTATTTCAAATGCTTCTACACAATCATCATCAAAGACAAATGGTATATCTTTTCGTAATAAATTAGTCAGAGGCCGAGAAATTTTTGAGAAGTCCTTAGTGAACCTCCTATAAAATCCGGCGTGACCAAGGAAACTTCTTATACCTTTGATGTCCTTGGGACACGGCATCTTTTCAATAGCATTACCCTTGGCTTTGTCAACTTCAGTACCTCTTTCAGAAACTTTATGCCCCAAGACAATACCTTCATTAATCATAAAGTGGCACTTTTCCCAATTCAAGACAAGATTAGTTTCTTCACATCTCTGCAAAAATCGATCAAGATTGCTCAAGCAATCATCAAAACAAGATCCATAGACGGAAAAATCGTCCATGAAAACCTCACAAATGTTTTCACAAAAGTCAGAGAATATAGCCATCATGCATCTTTGAAAGGTAGCAGGTGCATTACATAAACCAAAAGGCATACGTCTATAAGCAAAAGTACCAAAAGGGCATGTAAAAGTAGTCTTTGATTGATCTTTAGCCGACACAGGTATTTGAGAGAAACCAGAATAACGATCTAGAAAGCAATAGTGTGTATGTTTGCATAGTATTTCTAGCATTTGGTCAAGAAAAGGTAAGGGGTAATGATCCTTTTTAGTAGCCTTATTTAATTTACGGAAATCAATTACCATCCTATAACCTATAATAATTCTTTGCGGAATCAATTCATCTTTATCATTAGGAACAACAGTAACACCTCCCTTCTTAGGAACACAATGAACAGGACTTACCCACTGACTATCAGCAACGGGATAAATTATACCTGCCTCCAGAAGCTTTAGTATTTCTTTTCTCACCACATATTTCATTTTAGGATTAAGCCTTCATTGATGATCACGGACTGGTTTGGCATCTTCTTCCAAATTTATTCTATGTTGACATAGAGTGGGACTAATGCCCTTAAGATCATCAAGAGTATATCCAATAGCAGCACGGTGCTTCTTCAGAGTTTTCAATAATCTTTCTTCTTCATGCTCTGAAAGGTTAGCACTAATAATAACAGGATATATCTTCTTTTCATCAAGATAAGCATATTTAAGATTATCAGGCAATGGTTTAAGCTCAAACACGGGATCACCCTTGGGTGGAGGAGGATACCCTAGGATTTCAACAGGCGAATTGTGTTTCAGAATAGGTTCCTGTTTAAAGAATGCTTCATCTATTTCCCTTCTTTCATTCATAAGCATATCATTTTCATGGTCTAGCAAATATTGTTCTAAAGGATCACTAGGAGGTACGGCAATAGAAGCAAGACCAATAATTTAAACCTTACTAGGCAATTCTTCTTCACGGTGTTGTCTACTAAATTTAGAGAAATTAAACTCATGAGACATATCATCCAGGCCAATAGTAACAACATTCTTTTCGCAGTCTATCTTAGCATTGACAGTATTCAAGAAGGGTCTACCAAATATAATGGGACAGAAGCTATCTTGTGGGGTACCAAGAACAAGAAAAACAGCAGGATATTTAGTTTTCCCACACAAGACTTCAACATCTCTAACAATTCCCACTGCTGATATAGTGTCTCTATTGGCAAGTTTAATTGTAACATCAATATCTTCTAACTCAGCAGGTGCAATTTCATGCTTAATTTCTTCATATAAGGTACTAGGTATAACACTAGCACTAGCACCCATATCACATAAGCCATGATAACAATGATCTCCTATTTTAACAGAAATAACAGGCACCCCTACCACAGGTCTATGTTTATCTTTAGCACAAGGTTTGGCTGCCCATCAATATTATCAGCCAAGAGATCTTTAACAATAGCAATATTAGGTTCAACCTTAACTTGCTCAGGAGGTGTATAAGTTCTAAAATTACTTTTACAAACAACAGTTGAAGCTTTAGCATGATCCTTTATTCTAACAGGAAAGGGTGGTTTCTCAACATAAGAAGTAGGAACAACATGATCATTATAAGTGAAAGTATTTTCTTCAACTTTAGTAGGTGCAGCTACTTTTACTTCTATGGGAGGATGATATTTAAACCACTTCTCCTTGGGGAGATCAACATAAGTAGCAAAAGATTCACATAAAGAAGCTACCATCTCAGAGTCAAGTCCATATTTAGTGCTAAATTTACGGAAAACATCGGTATCCATAAAAGATTTAACACAATCAAACTTAGGTGTCATACCTGACTCCTTACCTTCGTTGAGATCCCAATCTTCAGAGTTGCGTTTAATTTTATCCAATAAATTCCATATGAATTCAATAGTCTTCATCATAAAAGAGCCAACACAAGAAGTGTCGAGCATGGTGCGATTATTTTCAGAAAGCCGAGCATAAAAACTTTGAAGAATTATTTCTCTTGGGAGCTCATGATTGGGGCATGAATATAACATTGATTTAAGCCTCCCCCAAGCTTGAGCGATGCTTTCTCCTTCGCGAGGCCAAAAATTATATATATAATTGCGATCACAATGAACAAGATGCATAGGATAATACTTTTGATGAAATTCCAGCTTCATCCGTTTATAGTTCCATGACCTCATATCATCACATAGCCTATACCATGTCGATGCGTCTCCCTTCAAAGATAAAGGGAAGACCTTCTTCTTAACAACATCATCGGGTATACCTGCAAGCTTAAATAATCCACAAACTTCATCCACATAGAGTAGATGTTCATCAGGATGCTTTGTTCCATCTCCTGTAAAAGTATTAGCTAGCAGTTTTTCCATCATACCCTAAGGAACTTCAAAAGGAATATTTTCATTTTCAGTAGGTTCAATAGGTTGAGGAGCAACTCTTTGCTCTATTGGTCGAGGTGAAGATACCCCGAACAAGCCCCACAAAGGATTACTTTCCATAGTAACAAGTGACAGTAAATTTCAGCACACTATATAAATTTTTCCTTACCAAATTCCACCTACCAAAGGCGCTTCACTCCCCGACAACGGCACCAGAAAAGAGTCTTGATGACCCACAAGTATAGGGGATCTATCGTAGTCCTTTCGATAAGTAAGAGTCTCGAACCCAACAAGGAGCAGAAGGAAATGATAAGCAGTTTTCCGCAAGGTATTCTCTGCAAGTACTGAAATAAGTGGTAACAGATAGTTTTGTGATAAGATAATTTATAACGAGCAACAAGTAACAAAAGTAAATAAAGTGCAGCAAGGTGGCCCAATCCTTTTTGTAGCAAAGGACAAGCCTGGACAAACTCTTATATAAGGAAAAGCGCTCCCGAGGAAACATGGGAATATCGTCAAGCTAGTTTTCATCACGTTCATATGATTCGCGTTCGGTACTTTGATAATTTGACATGTGGGTGGACCGGTGCTTGGGTGCTGTTCTTACTTGAACAAGCATCCCACTTATGATTAACCTCTATTGCAAGCATCCGCAACTACAACAAAAGTATTAAGGTAAACCTAACCATAGCATGAAACATACGGATCCAAATCAGCCCCTTACGAAGCAACGCATAAACTAGGGTTTAAGCTTTTGTCACTCTAGCAACCCATCATCTACTGATTACTTCCCAATGCCTTCCTCTAGGCCCAAATAATGGTGAAGTGTTATGTAGTCGACGTTCACATAACACCACTAGAGGCTAGACAACATACATCTCATCAAAATATCGAACGAATACCAAATTCACATGACTACTAATAGCAAGACTTCTCCCGTGTCCTCAGGAACAAACGTAACTACTCACAAAGCATATTCATGTTCATAATTAGAGGGGTAATAATATGCATATAGGATCTGAACATATGATCTTCCACCAAATAAACCAACTAGCATCAACTACAAGGAGTAATCGACACTACTAGCAACCTACTAGTACCAATCCCAGACTTGGAGACAAGAATTGGATACAAGAGATGAACTAGGGTTTTGAGATGAGATGGTGATGGTGAAGATTTTGATGGAGATTGCCCTCTCCCGATGAGAGGAGCGTTGGTGATGACGATGGCGATAATTTCCCCCTCCCGGAGGGAAGTGTCCCCGGCAGAACAGCTCTGCCGGAGCCCTAGATTGGTTCCGCCAAGGTTCCGCCTCGTGGCGGCAGAGTTTCGTCTCGAAAGGTTGCTTATGATTTTTTTTCTCGACAAAATACCTCATATAGCAGAAGATGGGCATCGGAGAGCCAACAGGGGGCCCACGAGGTAGGGGACGCGCCCTGGGGGGTAGGGCGCGCCCCCACCCTCGTGGACAGGTGGGACCCCCTCTGTGAACTTCTTCCGCTGGATATTTTTTTATTATTTCCAAAAATGACTTTCGTGGAGTTTCAGGACTTTTGGAGTTGTGCAGAATAGGTCTATAATATTTGCTCCTTTTCCAAATTTCTGAATTCCAAATGCCGCATTCTCCTCCTTATGTAAACCTTGTAAAATAAGAGAGAATAGGCGTAAGTATTGTGACATAATGTGTAATAACAGCCCATCATGCAATAAATATCGATATAAAAGCATGATGCAAAATGGACGTATCATGCGTCTAAGGATCGAGGGTAACAGGAGGCAAGGGACACGATGTTTACCCAGGTTCGGGCCCTCTTAATGGAGGTAATACCCTACTTCCTGCTTGACTGACTTCGATGAGTATAGGGGTTAGAAGAGTTGATCTACCTCAAGATCGTAATGGCTAAACCCTAGATGTCTAGCCTGTAAGATTATGATCGCCTCTACGGACTAAACCCTCCGGTTTATATAGACACCGAAGGGGGCTAGGGTTGTACGGAGTCGGTTTACAGAGAAAGGAATCTTCATCCGAATGCCAAGCTTGCCATCCACGCAAAGGAGAGTCCCATCCGGACACGGGGGAAGGCCTTCTATCTTGTATCTTCACGGCCCATCTATCCGGCCTACGTCACATAGCCCGGACACCCGAGGACCCCATAATCCAGGACTCCCTCACTCATGCCCGTGTTAAGAGGTATGAGACCTCTGACAAGTACTTTGCCTACAGGATGGAGGAGAATAGCTCAGCTAGTGAGCATGAACTCAGAATGTCTAGGTACTACAATCGCTTGAATCAAGTGGGAGTTAATCTTCCAGATAAGATGGTGATTGACAGAGTTCTCTAGTCACTATCACCAAGTTACTAGAACTTTGTGATGAACTATAATATGCAAGGGATGGATAAGACAATTCCCGAGCTCTTCGCTATGCTCAAAGCTGCGGATGTAGAAATCAAGAAAGAGCATCAAGTGTTGATGGTTAACAAGACCACTAGTTTCAAGAAAAAGGGCAAGGGAAAGAAGGGGAACTTCAAGTAGAATGGCAAGCAAGTTGTCACTCTCGGGAAGAAGCCCATGTCTGGACCCAGGCCTGAAACTGAGTGCCTCTACTGCAAAGGGACTGGTCACTGGAAGCGGAACTGCCCCAAGTATTTGGCGGATAAGAAGGATGGGAAGATGAACAAAGGTATATTTGATATACATGTTATTGATGTGTACCTTACTAATGCTCATAGTAGTGCCTGGGTATTTGATACTAGTTCTGTTGCTCATATTTGCAACTCGAAACAGGGGCTACAGATTAAACAAAGATTGGCTAAGGACGAGGTGACGATGCGCGTCGGGAGTGGTTCCAAGGTCGACGTGATCGCCGTCGGCACACTACCTCTACATCTACCTTCGGGATTAGTTTTAGACATGAATAATTGTTATTTGGTGCCAGCGTTGAGCATGAACATTATATCTGGATCTTTTTTGATGCAAGATGGTTATTCATTTAAATCGGAGAATAATGGTTATTCTATTTATATGAGTAATATCTTTTATGGTCATGCACCCTTGAAGAGTGGTCTATTTTTGTTGAATCTCGATCGTGGTAATACACATATTCATAATATTGATGCCAAAAGATGCAAAGTTGATAATGATAGTGCAACATATTTGTGGCACTGCCATTTAGGTCATATTGGTGTAAAGCGCATGAAGAAACTCCATGCAGATGAACTTTTGGAATCACTTGATTATGAATCATTTGATGCTTGCGAACCATGCCTCATGGGCAAGATGGCTAAGACTCCGTTCGCCGGAACAATGGAGCGAGCCACTGACTTATTGGAAATTATACATACCTATGTATGCGGTTCGATGAGTGTTGAAGCTCGTGGCGGGTATCGCTATTTTCTGACCTTCACATATGATTTGGGCAGATATGGGTATATCTACTTAATGAAACACAAGTCTTAAACATTTGAAAAGTTCAAAGAATTTCAGAGTGAAGTGGAAAATCATCGTAACAAGAAAATAAAGTTTCTACGATTTGATCGCGGAGGCGAATATTTGAGTTACGAGTTTGGTCTTCATTTAAAACAATGTGGAATAGTTTCACAACTCACGCCACCTGGAATACCACAACAGTGTGTCCGAACGTCGTAACCGTACTATATTAGATATGGTGCGACCTATGATGTCTCTTATCAATTTATCACTATCGTTTTGTGGTTATGCATTAGGGACAACTGCATTCACGTTAAATAGGGGAACGTCTAAATCCATTGAGACAAGACCGTATGAACTATGATTTGACAAGGAAACTAAGCTGTCATTTCTTAATGGGGGTTGCGATGCTTATGTGAAAAAGCTTCAACCTGATAAACTCGGACCCAAATCGGAGAAGTGCGTCTCCATAGGATACCCAAAAGAAACTATTGGGTACGTCTTCTATCACAGGTCCGAAGGCAAGATCTTTGTTGCTAAGAATGGATCCTTTCTAGAGAAGGAGTTTCTCTCGAAAGAAGTGAATGGGAGGAAAGTAGAAATTGATGAGGTAATTACACCTTCTCTTGAATTCAAAAGTAGCTCATCACATAAAACAGTTCTCGTGATGCCTACACTGATTAGTGAGGAAGCTAATGGTGATGATCATGAAACATTAGATCAAGTTACTATCGAACCTCGTAGGTCAACCAGAGTATGTCCCTCACCTGAGTGGTATGGTAATCCTGTTCTGGAAGTCATGTTACTAGACCATGACGAACCTACGAACTATGAGAAACCAATGATGAGCCCAGATTCCGCGAAATGGATTGAGGCCATGAAATCTGAGATGGGATCCATGTATGAGAAAAGAGTATGGACTTTGGTTGACTTGCCCGTTGATTGGCAAGCCATAGAGAATAAATGGATCTTCAAGAAGAAGACTGACACTGATGGTAATGTTACAGTCTACAAAGCTTGACTTGTTGCGTAAGGTTTTCGACAAGTTCAAGAAGTTGACTACGATAAGACCTTCTCACCCGTAGCGATGCTTAAGTCTGTCCGAATCATGTTAGCGATTGCCGCATTTTACGATTATGAAATCTGGCAAATGGACGTCAAAACTGCATTCCTTAATGGATTTCTTAAAGAAGAGTTGTACATGATGCAACCAGAAGGTTTTGTCGATCCTAAATGTGCTAACAAAGTGTGCAAACTCCAGCGATCCATCTATGGACTGGTGCAAGCATCTCGGAGTTGGAATATATGTTTTGATAAGGTGATCAAAGCATATGGTTTTATATAGACTTATGGTGAAGCCTGTATTTACAAGAAAGTGAGTGGGAGCTCTATAGCATTTTCTATATTATATGTGGATGACATATTGTTGACTGGAAATGATATAGAATTTCTGAATAGCATAAAAGGATACTTGAATAAGAATTTTTCAATGAAATACCTCGGTGAAGCTACTTATGTATTAGGCATCAAGATCTGTAGGGATAGATCAAGACGCTTAATAGGACTTTCACAAAGCACATACCTTGACAAGATTTTGAAGAAGTTCAAAATGGATCAGTCAAAAAAGGGTTCTTGCATGTGTTGCAAGGTGTGAAGTTGAGTAAGACTCAAAGACCGACCACGGCAGAAGATACAGAGAGAATAAATGTCAACCCCTATGCCTCAGCCATAGGTTCTGTAAAGTATGCCATGCTGTGTACCAGACATATTGTATACCTTACCATGAGTTTGGCAAGGGAGTACAATAGTGATCTTGGAGTAGATCACTGGACAGCGGTTAAAATTATGCTTAGAGGACTAAAGAATATTCCTCGGTTATGGAGGTGATAAAGAGTTCATCGTAAAGATTTACGTTGATGCAAGCTTTGACACCGATCTGGATGACTCCGAGTCTCGATTTGGATACATATTGAAAGTGGGAGAATTTAGCTAGAGTAGCTCCATGTAGAGCATTGTAGACATAGAAATTTGCAAAATACATATGGATCTGAATGTGGTAGACCTGTTGACTAAACCTCTCTCACAAGTAAAACATGATCACACCTTAGTACTCTTTGGGTTTTAATCACATGGCAATGTGAACCAGATTACTGACTCTAGTACACCCTTTGGGTATTGGTCACATGGTGATGTGAACTATGGGTGTTAATCACATGGTGATGTGGACTATTGGTGTTAAATCACATGGTGATGTGAACTAGATTATTGACTCTAGTGCAAGTGGGAGACTGAAGGAAATATGCCCTAGAGGCAACAATAAAGTTGTTATTTATATTTCCTTATATCATGATAAACGTTTATTATTCATGCTAGAATTGTATTAACCGGAAACTTGATACATGTGTGGATACATAGACAAAACACAGTGTCCCTAGTATGCCTCTGCTAGACTAGCACGTTAATCAAAGATGGTTAAGTTTCCTAACTATAGACATGTGTTGTCATTTGATGAACGGGATCACGTCATTAGGAGAATGATGTGATGGACAAGACCCATCCGTTAGCTTAGCATAATGATCATTAAGTTTTATTGCTATTGCTTTCTTCATGACTTATACATATTCCTTTGACTATGAGATTATGCACTCCCGAATACCGCAGGAATACCTTGTGTGCTATCAAACGTCACAACGTAACTGAGTGATTATTAAGATGCTCTATAGGTATCTCCGAAGGTGTTTGTTGGGTCGGCATAGATGGAGATTAGGATTTGTCACTCCGAGTATCGGAGAGGTATCTCTGGGCCCTCTCGGTAATGCACATCGTGATAAGCCTTGCAAGCAATGTGACTAATGAGTAAGTTGCGGGATGATGTATTACAAAATGAGTAAAGAGCCTTGTAGGTAACGAGATTGAACCAGGTATGAAGATATTGACGATCGAATCTCGGGCAAGTAACATACCGATGACAAAGGGAATGACGTATGTTGTCATAACGGTTTGACCGATAAAGATCTTCGTAGAATATGTAGGAACCAATATGAGCATCTAGGTTCCTCTATTGGTTATTTATCGGAGAGGTGTCTCGGTCATGTCTACATAGTTATCGAACCCATAGGGTCCGCACGCTTAACGTTCGATGATGATTTGTATGATATGAGATATGTGATTTGGTTACCGAATGTTGTTAGGAGTCCCGGATGATATCGCAGACATGACAAGGAGTCTCGAAATGGTAGAGAGGTAAAGATTGATATATTGGATGATAGTATTCGGACACCGGAAGTGTTTCGAAATGTATCGGGTACATATCGGAGTACCTGGGGGTTATCGAAACCCCCCAGGGGAAGATATGGGCCATATGGGCCATAGGAGGGAGGAAAACCAGCCCACATAGGGGTGGCGCGCCCCCCAAGGGAGGAGTCTGAATTCAAGGGGAGGGGGCGGTGCCCCCCTTTCCTTCTCCCTCTTTCTCTCCTTTCCCCTTTCCCCTTCCGGTAAAAGGAAAAGGGGGTCCGAATTGGACTAGGAGCCCAAGTGGGACTCCTCCCACTTGGGGTGCGCCTAGGCTGGCCTCCTCCCCTCACCCTCCTTTATATACGGGGGCGGGGGGCGCCTCTAACACACATCAATTGTTCCTAGCCGTGTGCTTTTGCTGCAGCCAGAGTCGCTGCTGCTTTGGCTGTAGCCAGAGTCACTGCTGCTGCTCCCATTGCCTGACCAAATGCAACAATGGTTGTTAACAATCGATGTGAGACAAAGCCAAATGTAGAGGAAGAAGAGGCAGAACGTACTGGCATCATCGTCGTCCTGGTAGCGCATGCGACACATAGTTGTGTTGAACACCTTCACGGTGAGCATGGTGTCGCCGTCGTACCTGAAGAGAAGGAAGTACCCGTGCCACAGGTCGTAGGCACGGTAGGACTGCTCCCAGCCACTACACAAGTACATGTGGCCGTAACTGATCACCAACTCCACGTCCCAATGCCTGCGAAGCCCGCTGCCGGCCTATCGCAGCTTCACATTCTTTGGCCGATGGCCGTCCAGCATCTTCATAAAAGTGCCAGGCAGCCTCTGCAGTTCGGGACAAGGAGTGATGTAGAAAATAGCAGAGTTATCATAATGAGATGGGTAAAGGGGAGATCTCTCCTTTTATATACCTGGCTCCCGGAGGAATTCCCAAGTATGATATGATACGTCTCCGTCGTATCTACTTTTCCAAACACTTTTGCCCTTGTTTTGGACTCTAACTTCTATGATTTGAATGGAACTAACCCAGACTGACGCTGTTTTCAGCAGAATTGCCATGATGTTGTCTTATGTGCAGAAAACAAAAGTTCTCGGAATGACCTAAAACTCAACGGAATATCTCACAATAAATAATAAAACATCCTCGCCAAAGATGAAGACCAGGGGGCCCACACCCTGTCCACGAGGGTGGGCCCCCCCCCTAGGACGCGCCCCCTACCTCGTGGCCCCCCTGGTGACCTTCCGACGCCAACTCCGATTCTGTATATTTGCTTTCAGGGAGAAAAAAATAGAGAGAAGAAATCATCGCGTTTTACGATACGGAGCCGCCGCCAAGCCCTAAAACCTCTCGGGAGGGCTGATCTGGAGTCCGTTCGGGGCTCCGGAGAGGGGGATTCGTCGCGTCGTCATCATCAACCATCCTCCATCACCAATTTCATGATGCTCGCCGACGTGCGTGAGTAATTCCATCATAGGCTTGCTGGACGGTGATGGGTTGGATGAGATTTATCATGTAATCGAGTTAGTTTTGTTAGGGTTTGATCCCTAGTATCCACTATGTTCAGAGATTGATGTTGCTATGACTTTTCTATGCTTAATGCTTGTCACTAGGGCCCGAGTGCCATGATTTCAGATATGAACCTATTATGTTTTCATGAATATATGTGTGTTTTTTATCCTATCTTGCAAGTCTATAGTCACCTACTATGTGTTATGATCCGGCAACGCCGAAGTGACAATAATCGGGACCACTCCCGGTGATGACCGTAGTTTGAGGAGTTCATGTATTCACTATGTGCTAATGCTTTGTTCCGGTTCTCTATTAAAAGGAGGCCTTAATATCCCTTAGTTTCCATTAGGACCCCGCTGCCACGGGAGGGTAGGACAAAAGATGTCATGCAAGTTCTTTTCCATAAGCACGTATGACTATATTCGGAATACATTCCTACATTACATTGATGAATTGGAGCTAGTTCTGTGTCACCCTATGTTATGACTGCTTTTTTTACCATCCTATGTTATGACTGTTACATGATGAACCGCATCCGGCATAATTATCCATCACTGATCCGATGCCTACGAGCTTTCCATATACTTTTTTACGCTTATTTACTTTCCGTTGTTATCAAGTACAATCACTACAAAATACCAAAATATTACTTTGCTTTCATTACTCTTTTGTTACCGTTACCACCACTATCATATTACTTTGCTACTAAACACTTTGCTGCAGATACTAAGTTTCCAGGTGTGGTTGAATTGACAACTCAACTGCTAATACTTGAGAATATTCTTTGGCTCCCCTTGTGTCGAATCGATAAATTTGGGTTGAATACTCTACCCTCGAAAACTGTTGCGATCCCCTATACTTATGGGTTATCAAGACCTTTTTCTGGCGTCGTTGCCGAGGAGCATAGCTCTATTCTTTGAGTCACTTGGGATTTATATCTGCTGGACACTATGAAGAACTTGAAAGACGAGAAAACAAAAATTTATCCCTCAACTACGAGGGGAGGTAAGGAACTGCCATCTAGCTCTGCACTTGATTCACCTTCTGTTATGAGTAAGCTTGCGACACCTAAACATGCTTCTGCTATTCGTTCTGATACGTCACATGTAATTGATGATACCACTTTTGCTATGCATGATACTTATGATGAAACTACTTCTATGCCTGATACTACTGTGCCCT
The DNA here is from genome assembly GCA_021605205.1 of Aegilops longissima. Taxonomy (NCBI): domain Eukaryota; kingdom Viridiplantae; phylum Streptophyta; class Magnoliopsida; order Poales; family Poaceae; genus Aegilops; species Aegilops longissima. The sequence continues at coordinate 288,579,230 of CM038680.1, forward strand.
TTAGTGAATTTCTTGATGAACAAATTGCTAGGGCCAGAGAGAAAGAAATTATTGAATCTGATTATAATGATGAAAGTGATGATGAAGATAGGCATGTTATTCCTGAGGGTTATGTTTTTGATATGGAATCTTATTCCGCTATTTTAGCTTGCAGAGATCTTCATGAACTTAAAAGGTTATTGGTTAAATGGAACAAAGAATCTCTTAAAGATAAAATGAAACCTGACCCCGCTTTTGCTACTTCGCCTAACTATGTTCCCGATAAGGATTATGAATTCTCTGTTGATCCTGATATAATTACTTTGGTTGAATCTGATCCTTTCCATGGTTATGAATCTGAAACTGTTGTGGCACATCTTACTAAATTAAATGATATAGCCACCCTGTTCACTAATGATGAGAGATCTCGCTACTTTTATATCCTTAAAATATTTCCGTTCTCATTAAAGGGTGATGCTAAGATATGGTTTAATTCTCTTCATCCTGGTTGTGTCGTAGTCCCGTGATATGATTTATTACTTCTCGCTAAATATTTCCTGCTCATAAGAAACAAGCTGCTTTAAAGGAAATATACAACTTTTTGCAAATTAAAGAAGAGAGTCTCCCACACGCTTGGGGGAGGCTTCTCAAGTTACTTAATGCTTTGCCTGATCATCCACTTAAGAAAAATGAAATACTTGATATCTTTTATAATGGACTAACCGATGCTTCCAGAGATTACCTGGATAGTTGTGCTGGTTCTCTTTTCAGGGAAAGAACACCGGATGAAGCTGAAATTTTATTGAATAATATGTTGACAAATGAAAATAATTGGGCACCTCCTGAGCCAGCTCCCAATCCAGCTCCTGCTCCAATTAATGATCCTATTCCTAAACCAACTCCGAAGAAGAGAGGTGTTCTATTTCTCAGTCCTGAAGATATGCAAGAGGCAAAGAAATCTATGAAAGAAAAAGGTATTAAAGCTGAAGATGTTAAGAATTTACCTCCTATTGAAGAAATAAATGGTCTTAATTTACCGCCTGTTGAAGAAACATATGATCTTGATCCATTACCTATTGAAGAACCTCCAGACCTTGATAACCCGACACAGGTAGTAAAGGTAAATTCTCTCTATAGATATGATAAATCTGAGATCCCTCCTACTAAAATTGCTAGTCAGTGCTTGGATGAGTTTGATAACTTTATGTTTAAGAAAGAAGACTTAAATGCTTAGTTTGGTAGACAATTAAAACAAGATGCTTATATGATTAAACACTTGGGTGACTATATGGCTAATATTAGAGGTGAACTTAAACTTGTTAGCAAACATGCTTCTATGGTTACCACGCAAATGGAACAAGTACTTAAGGCTAAAAAAGAATTGCTCGATGAAATGAATAGTAAGGAAAATGATTATGTTGTTAGAGTGGCTACTAGAACTGGTAGAATGACTCAGGAACCTTTGTATCCTGAAGGCCACCCTAAGAGAATTGAGCAAGATTCTCAGAGAAATAATATTGATGTACCTAGTTCTTCTAAAAGGAAGAAAAAGAAAAATGATAGGACTTCGCAAACTTCTAGTGAACCTATAGCTAAAACACCTGATAATCCAAATGATATATCTATGTCTGATGCTGAAACACAATCTGGTAATGAACATGAACCTAATGAAAATGTTAATGATGATGCTCAACCTAGTAATGATAATGATGTAGAAATTGAACCTGTTGTTGATCTTGATAACCCACAATCAAAGAATCAACGTTATGATAAGAGAGACTTTGTTGCTAGGAAACATGGTAAAGAAAGAGAACCTTGGGTTCAGAAACCCATGCCTTTTCCTCCCAAACCATCCAAGAAAAAGGATGATGAGGATTTTGAGCGCTTTGCTGAAATGATTAGACCTATCTTTTTGCGTATGCGATTGACTGATATGCTCAAAATGAATCCTTATGCTAAGTACATGAAAGATATTGTTACAAATAAAAGAAAGATACCGGAAGCTGAAATTTCCACCATGCTTGCTAATTATACTTTTAAGGGTGGAATACCAAAGAAACTTGGAGATCCAGGAGTACCTACTATACCATGCTCCATTAAAAGAAATTATGTTAAAACTGCTTTATGTGATCTTGGAGCCGGTGTTAGTGTTATGCCTCTCTCTTTATATCATAGACTTGACTTGAATAAGTTGACACCTACTGAAATATCTTTGCGAATGGCTGATAAATCAACTGCTATACCTGTCGGTATTTGTGAGGATGTGCCTGTTGTGGTTGCGAACGTTACTATTTTAACGGACTTTGTTATCCTTGATATTCCCGAGGATGATAGTATGTCTATTATTCTTGGAAGACCTTTTCTTAATACTTCAGGGGTTGTTATTGATTGCAACAAAGGCAATGTCTCTTTTCATGTTAATGGTAATGAGCATACGGTACAGTTTCCGAGGAAACAACCTCAAGTCCACAGTATCAACTCCATTGGAAAAATTCCATCGATTATATTTGGAGATTTCGAATTTCCTCTTCCTAGTGTCAAAAAGAAATATGATATACTTATTATTGGGGATGTGCATATCCCCGTTGAGGTAACATAGTGTTATTCGAAATTTCTCCGGTTCCATGTTAATCATAATGAGTTTGTTAACAAGACTTGATCAACCTTGTTAGCGGATTCCTTTTGATGAGCATGAGATGGATGAAACTTGAAGCACAACCTTCTGTACCCTTTGTATACTTTGTGTTATTTAGTTGAAATAAAGTAAAAATAGTATTTTTCTGTCTGTTTCCTGATTTATCCGTGTAATATAAAAATATCCCGAAAATAAAAGTCCTCAGAATGACATGCCAATTTAATATGATTTTTCCGGGAATATTTGAGGATTTATGGTGCAAAAATCACCATGGGAGCTGCCACACTGCCACGAGGTGGAGGGCGCGCCCTACCCCCCTGGGCGCGCCCCCTGCCTCGTGGAACCATGGTGGCCCTCCTCCACTTATTCCTGCACCCATCCTCTTCTTCTTCCTCCCACAAACACGAAAAACCAACTCAAGCACGAATTCCAGCCCTCTTTGTTGTAATTTTCGATCTCCTTGCTCAAAGCACCTCTCGCAAAACTGCTTGGGGAGATTGTTCCTTGGTATGTGACTCCTCCATTGGTCCAATTAGTTTTTGTTAGTGCTCTATTCTTTGCAAATTTGTGCTGCATAGGTGACCATGTTCTTGAGCTTGCATGTCAAATTTATATGGTTCCAAGTAGTTCTAATGCTTGATATAGGCTCTAGGCACTTGTAGGAGTAGTTGCTATCAGTTTTATTGAAGTTGGTTCACTTTTGTTTGAAGTTACTAAAAATTTCAGAAATTTTTCAGAGAAAAACAATATGCTTAGGAAGATGTTTCAAGGTGGTTCGTCTAAGAAGCAAGGACCCAGGCTTGCTATGCGTGATGCTGACGAGGAACCACCAAGAGATGCTCTAGTGCGGCCTGGCGAATGGCCGTCAGAAAACTTTATGGATCGTGCAGGAATTAAAGAAGAATTTAACGCATATTTGCGTAATGCCGGTCTTGAGGACTTTGAGGCAGACAAATGCCCCCAGTATCATGATCTCACAAGCTCATTTGTGAGGAGGTTTGAGTTTTCATCTTCGCGTAATTCTCCTTTAGTCATGTTTGATCTTTATGACAAATCTTATTACCATGGACTGTAACATCCCAAAATTCTAAATTTTGGAATGTTATATTAAATAAATAATTCTGATTGTTTGTTTGATTGTTGAGTGATTGATTGTGTGAAATTGAGTGGAATTTGAAACCTTTTGAAAGTTTAATGAGAGGGAATGAAATGACTTTCCCAGCCTTTTTTGACTTCGATCTCGAGAATTCAAATTCAATTCAAACACAAAACCCTAGAGAGAAGATGATATGACTTCTTCCATTTAAATAAATGAAAAGGGTTTTGAAAAGATTTGAATTCCATTTGGAAATATTTCAAATTCAGAAACTTTATACAACTCAATGATTTTCATGAGAGAAGATAAAATGACTTCTTCAAATTATATGAAATATGAGTTGGAAGTTTAAAAGAATCAAATTGAAAGGCCGGTTGAAATTATTTTGAAACCCACTTTCAAATTGGAGTTATTTGGTTTTATTGAAATTATTTTTCTCCAAAACTAAAATATACGAAAATAGGGTAAAATGATTCCCTACAGTAGAAAAGTGGAGAAAATGATTTTTAAATCATTTTGGTATTTTAAAATAATTTTGTTTGCATTTTAAATGCAACAGTGGCACCTTTTGAATTTTGGGATTTGCTGTGAATTTTATTGGAACTTGAAAAATTGTTCATACTGTAACAAATGTTTTTCTGAAAATTTTGATATATAATATGCATATATATTTATTTTATTTATTGCCCTCTATTTCAGTTTTCCTTCTCATTTTTATAAAAAAACAAAAAACTGGCCAAAGCCCAACCGCACTAGGCCCAGCCCCCTCCACGACCCAACAGGTCGTCTTCCTCCTACAATCGTTATGCACCTACAAGAGCAGAACGCACGCACGCACCCCACCCCGCGCCCCACACCCTTCCCTCCTTCCCCTTCCCCAAGAATCCTCTGAATGGATCCACCTCCTTCCCCTACACCTCCTTCTCCAAGTAAAAGGCCATTAATGCCCCGGATTTCCTCGCCGGAGATCCGAACTTACCGTTTTTTTGCTTGCCATGGCTGCATGCATCTGGACACCCCCTCGCCCTATAAATACCTCCCTCGTGTTGCCCTCCTTCCCCTCGCCCAAAGCCCTCTCCCATGGGAGCTTATCCCCCTCCCTATCCAGCACAATTACTCATCGGAGTTCATAAACTCCGGCGGCTTCTCCATCGCCGCCCGAGGCTCGGTTGGTACTTACTCGGTCTCCCCTGAGTTTGCTCAGATCTCTTCTGCACCGTCCCGTGCTCTCCTTCCTCTAGGAGCCCCATAACCTCGGATCCGATCTTCTTCCCCAACTCCGCGACTACTCCGTGAGATCAAAGAAATCCTGTAATTCTTCTTTTCAGAAAAGTAGCGATCTTAGAAAATTCATATCTATTAGTATACATATCCAAATTGAGTGATTCCAATTGCTTTAGATCACAAATTTTGTAAAGTTTCTGAATAGGTAAATATTTTTAGGTTTGACTATTTAAATTTGAACTTGATCAAATTATCTTAAATCCTTGTATTTGATTTAACTTGAGTTTAGAAATAGATTTTGATTGATTCTTTTGCTACTGCTTTGTTATTGTTTTGTTTATCCAGTAGAATATAGTTATTTATTTTTAGTTTATTTTGAATTAGGTTTTTAGCAAAACAGTACTGTTTTAGTTATAGTTTTGTTTTAGTCTTTTCTTTATAGTTTTAATTGTTTTAAATTTTTCTTTTGTCACTCTTGAAAAATTTAGTTTTGTTTCTGTTAGTCAACAAAAGAAAATTTGTTTTTATTTAAAAAAATATTTTACTTAGTTTTGTACGAAAACTTGTTTAGGTCATAGTTAGTGTTTCATAAAAGCTTTTATTTGTTTCTTTTGCAAATAAAATTTTATGGAAAAATAGCTTCTGTTAACTTAGTTGTTTTACTTTGTATTTTCTGTTAGTTTATTAGTTTAGTATTTTCTTGGTTAAGTTTTACTTAGGACAAAACTATTTTGTGTTATGTCTTAGAGTTTTCTTTAGTAGTTTTGTTGTGTAGTTTTCCTTTGTTTTTATTGGGTGTCCCTTGATTTGCATTTTTATTTGTTGGTTTTATTATGAGTGTTAGAATTGTTTGCTAGGATGTTTGCTTATATGAATGCTATGTTTGACTATATAGATTTTCAACGGAGTGACGAATAGTTCTACCAAGTCATTATTCGAGAGTGTTGTTATCTTCATCAACTTACCAGGCAAGTTCACTTTGACCATGCTTTCATACCTATGTTTTATTGCATTTAGTGGCATCTTTGCAACCACCCTCCAAAGAGTGATATTGAATTCTTGTAGTTGATTAGTATGCATGAGGTAGGAACCCATCACCCTGTTACCAAGCCCGGACGTTATTTATTTTAATGCTACGCTATAGTAGACGGGTTTGGTATGAGTGCACGAGAGTGTGTGAAGAAGGAGGACTCTCGTCAATGATGACAACTCCATGATGACATCTGCAAGGACTGCATCTTCAAGGCCTCAAGACTTCAAGACTCGAGACAAGAATTCAATACACACTCTTCGGGTGAAGGACGGTTGACGGGCACCTGGAGAAACCAGTGGATGGCGGGATGCATGGAGAAGCGCCATGACATCTTGCGAAAGCTTCACCCAGACTCAAAGAGACGGAAGAATACTTCATGCCCGGAAGCTTACCTGCAACCGCAAGTCACTATGGGCTCTGCTTGGTTGACCTTAGTTGTGACTCTGGCTGGGGCGGTGCTAGCAGATGTAGAACTACGGTAGGATTGGATGAGCACCGACACGGTGGTCGGGAACTCTTTGGAAGACCATGTTTGGTCATCTTGTTCTCAAACACCACGAAGTGCGAGAACGTAAAAGAGGATCGAATCTTGCGGGTAAAGTGTACAAACCTCTGCAGAGGGTTAAAACCTAATCGATTAGCCGTGTCCCCGATTACGGACAATTTGAGCATCTGGACTTGGATCTATCTCGAACTCTCAACACCGGACTGATAACTTAATTGTGGGCAACTTATGATGAATTTGGGCTATGAGACATCGGTTGGCGGAACCATGTCATGATAGAAAACTCTATAGTACAGACTTCATTTATTCCTTTGATGTAGGGAAAATAAAACCAGCTTTTACGCAAACAAAACTCAGATCTGAGCCACAAAGCCATACCGCATATAGTATAGTTTATCATCTGTTTTCTCTTATTGTGATCTTGCCGGTACATTCAATGTACTGACCTACACGGCTGCAACGTATCATGTTGCAGATATTTCCTCGACGAGTAAGAGTTACGATATAGGGTTACGGTCTACACTCAACCTGCCGATGGCGTTGATGGGACTCCACACCGTTGTTGTTTCACTGAGACATATGAGGTATATATCAGTTTTACGTTATTTATACATGTGATTGCACTTTGATATATACATTGATGTACTGTGTGTGCCAGCATACTGATCCAGGGATGGCACAAATACACAGAGACTTGACCGTCTGAGGTCGGGTCGCTCTGATATGGTATCGAGCACATGTTGATCAGAGAACGTGACCCTAGAAATCGGAAAGCCCTAGGACAGGATGTCTCAAAAACTTTATTTTCAAAAGGATCCTTTACTTCTCATCTTTTTGATTTTATCAAGTAGTTCCTCGACCTCAAATAGTTAGAATATACACCTTTCCTTTTGACCACACGGAAGATCAATCAAGTCACTCCAAGAATTAAAGATATCGGACAACTGATGGCCATTTCAGAGTAAAGAGGATTTCACCATGCGTTGGAAGAATTGCAGCTGCAACAATTGAAGACTCTGAAGACTTGAAGAATTTGAAGTTCCTGAAGAATTATTTGACCTTTAGAGACCAAACCCCTGTTATACACCTACGTTAGATGCGATGATTTGTGAGTTGTCATTTGTTTGATGTTTTCCGACAGCCCCAAAATAAAACTTGTTTCTTCAAAACTATTGTTTGTATTGCGTGTATTCTTCCCCACCTCTCTCATATCTCATCCCAAAACTTTTGGACCCCATAGATGATGAATGAAGTTGGTCTGCTATTCTCTGGACCGATGACTCAGTTGGAGGCAGAGCTATGGATTCAAAACATGGAGGATCAATTTAGAAAAAAAATTATTCCAAGGAAGTATGAGGTTCAATACGCTCTTCAATGCTTTACAGAAAGTGCTGCAACCTGGTGGAAAATGCATCAAGCAATACAAGGATTTAATGGAGCAAGAACTTGGGAGGAATTCAAGAAGACCCTATTGAGATCACGTCTCATCCGGAAGCACTATGATAACCCGAAGAAGAAACCTTGTGCTTGCAAGATTTGCGGAGAAATAGGACACACCCAGGAGGAACACAAGGATGGATGCCCTCATTGTGAGGAGAAACACCCAGTGAGGAATGCCCAACTAGTCGGGTGACTTGTTTCTTGTGTGAAGGAACCACCCACTACCCGACTCAAGTGTCACATTTACCCCATGGTGCAACAAACTATTCAGGAGCAGGAAGAAGGAATGAAAGAAGCGCTCGAGAAGTTATGAAAGAACCTGTGATGAAGGAATGTGTTGAAGACCACGATGGAGAAGGCCTCAACAGATTTTACTCCAATGCCTGCTATTCATGTGGAGAAGAAGGACATTTTCACAGATTGCACCAAGGAAAGAAAAGAGTATCTGGGATACTTCCGATGGAAGCAATAGAGTTTGATCCACAGGGAATAAAAGGTTTGATCGAACGAAGAAACCCCGAAGAGAAAACAAAGACACCCTCGTAACAACCCAATTTCTGCAAAGAGGGACAAGAGTAATATCACTTGTTTTGAATGTAAGGATTTAGATCATTATGCCAATAAATGTCTTGAAAGGAAGCAAGAACCCAAGGAGCAGACACCATCTCCAAGAAGCCCAAAGACTTATCGAAAGTTATTTGTTTTCATTGCAAGGAAGCAGGACATTATGCTACTAAATGTCCCTACAAGATGAAGGCTGGAGCTAAGTAGTTGAGATTTTGATATGGATAATAAGAGTGGTAGAAACCAATTTTTTTTCATAAGTACAATGAGTTGAGTTATGTAATGGGTGCTCGAGAGTTTGTAATGGATTCATGAAATCAATAAAGTTAAGGTGACATGATTTCATATGTTTAATTGTATGAGTTGTTACTCTATGAACAAAGATTTTGACCATTTTCGAGGATATGAGAAATATGGTCTATGGATGGATTTGTGAATTTCATTTTAAGGGTGATAGTACCCTATGAAGAACACTAGACTAATGGATATGAAAATATATCCCACAGGTTGGAGTTTGGAAAAAAAAGTTGAAGTTTTATTTTGATATGATGGTATGAAGAAATGAAATGTTATTGGATTTAAAGTGGTGTAATATGGAACATGGAGTTACTCCAAGGATGAGTTAAATTGCACTAGTGTTGAAGTGGGCCATAACCCACAGGCCCAGGATTTGAAAAGGGTCAAGTAACCTTGATGAAGGAAGAAATTTGGAAGAATCGGTGATTCAATCAGCATACGTTTACGTAGGAGGTTACGCAAAAACCTGAGAGTGGTGAAGTAACGATAGATGTTTTGTTCAGCTTGCGGAATCAATGGAATTATCCGAACTAAGTTCGTTGAGAAGAGAAATTCTGCAACGCTTGCGAGAATGCCCGAGTGTTAGAAATGCGATATTCGCTAAACCTTATATAGGGTAATGATTTGGGTGCGGAATGGATTGATCACCATACCGACTTACTCTTGTCATTCGCTCTTGCTATTTGGAATGGTAAATCTAAGTGACTTACCCATAGTAGAGAGACGACGATGCCAAAGCCTTGTTTAAACCCTATAATGGTAGGACGGTTGATCCATGTACAGGCAACCGTTGCCAATCATAGGATATACGGTGAGATTTAGCCGAGACCCATTTCCTGTAGAAGAAACCATACATGGTTGACCACCACGAGATTTTCAATAGTTGTTTAGTATTGGCGCCAGATCCGTCAACTGAGAAGACCCTGTCTCGGAAGAACCTTAATTACCATGAAGGACTCATGATTTTGATAAAAGAGGTTATGCCCTTACCGGGAGAGCACCAGGGAAAGAGTTACCCTGGAGAATATGAGAAGACTGACATTGTCAACCCAAAGGAATGGAGTACATGAGTTTTGTCGAACAATAACCATGCTTCTAAGTGTGGTAGCACACTAGACCATATAGATCAATGGATTTGCTAGAAGACCCCAAACCCTAACCCTTTTCTTGTTAGTTTCTTGAATCTCGAGGACGAGATTCATTTTAAGTGTGGTAGATTTGTAACATCCCAAAATTCTAAATTTTGGAATGTTATATTAAATAAATAATTCTGATTGTTTGTTTGATTGTTGAGTGATTGATTGTGTGAAATTGAGTGGAATTTGAAACTTTTTGAAAGTTTAATGAGAGGGAATGAAATGACTTTCCCAGGCCTTTTTTTTGACTTCTGATCTCTGAGAATTCAAATTCAATTCAAACACAAAACCCTAGAGAGAAGATGATATGACTTCTTCCATTTAAATAAATGAAAAGGGTTTTGAAAAGATTTGAATTCCATTTGGAAATATTTCAAATTCAGAAACTTTATACAACTCAATGATTTTCATGAGAGAAGATAAAATGACTTCTTCAAATTATATGAAATATGAGTTGGAAGTTTAAAAGAATCAAATTGAAAGGCCGGTTGAAATTATTTTGAAACCCACTTTCAAATTGGAGTTATTTGGTTTTATTGAAATTATTTTTCTCCAAAACTAAAATATACGAAAATAGGGTAAAATGATTCCCTACAGTAGAAAAGTGGAGAAAATGATTTTAAATCATTTTGGTATTTTAAAATAATTTTGTTTGCATTTTAAATGCAATAGTGGCACCTTTTGAATTTTGGGATTTGCTTTGAATTTTATTTGAACTTGAAAAATTGTTCATACTGTAACAAATGTTTTTCTGAAAATTTTGATATATAATATGCATATATATTTATTTTATATATTGCCCTCTATTTCAGTTTTCCTTCTCTATTTTATAAAAAACAAAAAACTGGCCAAAGCCCAGCCGCACTAGGCCCAGCCCCCTCCACGACCCAATAGGTCGTCTTCCTCCTACAATCGTTCTGCACCTACAGGAGCAGAACGCACGCGCACCCCACCCCCCCCCCACCCTTCCCTCCTTCCCCTTCCCCAAGAATCCTCTGAATGGATCCACCTCCTTCCCCTACACCTCCTTCTCCAAGTAAAAGGCCATTAATGCCCCGGATTTCCTCGCCGGAGATCCGAACTTACCGTTTTTTTGCTCGCCATGGCTGCACGCATCTGGACACCCCCTCGCCCTATAAATACCTCCCTCGTGTTGCCCTCCTTCCCCTCGCCCAAAGCCCTCTCCCATGGGAGCTTATCCCCCTCCCTATCCAGCACAATTACTCATCGGAGTTCATAAACTCCGGCGGCTTCTCCATCGCCGCCCGAGGCTCGGTTGGTACTTACTCGGCCTCCCCTGAGTTTGCTGAGATCTCTTCTGCACCGTCCCGTGCTCTCCTTCCTCTAGGAGCCCCCATAACCTCGGATCCGATCTTCTTCCCCAACTCCGGCGACTACTCCGTGAGATCAAAGAAATCCTGTAATTCTTCTTTTCAGAAAAGTAGCGATCTTAGAAAATTCATATCTATTAGTATACATATCCAAATTGAGTGATTCCAATTGTTAGATCACAAATTTTGTAAAGTTTCTGAATAGGTAAATATTTTTAGGTTTGACTATTTAAATTTGAACTTGATCAAATTATCTTAAATCCTTGTATTTGATTTAACTTGAGTTTAGAAATAGATTTTGATTGATTCTTTTTGCTACTGCTTTGTTATTGTTTTGTTTATCCAGTAGAATATAGTTATTTATTTTTAGTTTATTTTGAATTAGGTTTTTAGCAAAACAGTACTGTTTTAGTTATAGTTTTGTTTAGTCTTTTCTTTATAGTTTTAATTGTTTTTAATTTTTTCTTTTGTCACTCTTGAAAAATTTAGTTTTGTTTCTGTTAGTCAACAAAAGAAATTTTGTTTTATTTAAAAAATATTATTTTACTTAGTTTTGTACGAAAACTTGTTTAGGTCATAGTTAGTGTTTCATAAAAGCTTTTATTTGTTTCTTTTGCAAATAAAATTTTATGGAAAAATAGCTTCTGTTAACTTAGTTGTTTTACTTTGTATTTTCTGTTAGTTTATTAGTTTAGTATTTTCTTGGTTAAGTTTTACTTAGGACAAAACTATTTTGTGTTATGTCTTAGAGTTTTCTTTAGTAGTTTTGTTGTGTAGTTTTCCTTTGTTTTTATTGGGTGTCCCTTGATTTGCATTTTTATTTGTTGGTTTTATTATGAGTGTTAGAATTGTTTGCTAGGATGTTTGCTTATATGAATGCTATGTTTGACTATATAGATTTTCAACGGAGTGACGAATAGTTCTACCAAGTCATTATTCGAGAGTGTTGTTATCTTCATCAACTTACCAGGCAAGTTCACTTTGACCATGCTTTCATACCTATGTTTTATTGCATTTAGTGGCATCTTTGCAACCACCCTCCAAAGAGTGATATTGAATTCTTGTAGTTGATTAGTATGCATGAGGTAGGAACCCATCACCCTGTTACCAAGCCCGGACGTTATTTATTTTAATGCTACGCTATAGTAGACGGGGTTGGTATGAGTGCACGAGAGTGGTGTGAAGAAGGAGGACTCTACGTCAATGATGACAACTCCATGATGACATCTGCAAGGACTGCATCTTCAAGGCCTCAAGACTTCAAGACTCGAGACAAGAATTCAATACACACTACTGGGTGAAGGACGGTTGACGGGCACCCTGGAGAAACCAGTGGATGGCCGGGATGCATGGAGAAGCGCCATGACATCTTGCGGAAAGCTTCACCCAGACTCAAAGAGACGGAAGAATACTTCATGCCCGGAAGCTTACCTGCAACCGCAAGTCACTATGGGCTCGCTTGGTTGACCTTAGTTGTGACTCTGGCTGGGGCGGTGCTAGCAGATGTAGAACTACGGTAGGATTGGATGAGCACCGACGGTGGTCGGGGAACTCTTCGGAAGACCATGTTTCGGTCATCTTGTTCTCAAACACCCTGAAGTGCGAGAACGTAAAAAGAGGGATCGAATCTTGCGGGTAAAGTGTACAAACCTCTGCAGAGGGTTAAAACCTAATCGATTAGCCGTGTCCCCGGTTACGGACAATTTGAGCATCTGGACTTGGATCTATCTCGGAACTCTCAACACCGGACTGATAACTTAATTGTGGGCAACTTATGATGAATTTGGGCTATGAGACATCGGTTGGCGGAACCATGTCATGATAGAAAACTCTATAGTACAGACTTCATTTATTCCTTTGATGTAGGGAAAATAAAACCAGCTTTTACGCAAACAAAACTCAGATACAAAGCCACAAAGCCATATTGCATATAGTATAGTTTATCATCTGTTTTCTCTTATTGTGATCTTGCCGGTACATTCAATGTACTGACCTACACGGCTGCAACGTATCATGTTGCAGATATTTCCTCGACGAGTAAGAGTTACGATACAGGGTTACGGTCTACACTCAACCTGCCGATGGCGTTGATGGGACTCCACACCCGTTGTTGTTTCACTGAGACATATGAGGTATATATCAGTTTTACGTTATTTATACATGTGATTGCACTTTGATATATACATTGATGTACTGTGTGTGCCAGCATACTGATCCAGGGATGGCACAAATACACAGAGACTTGACCGTCTGAGGTCGGGTCGCTACAGATATGGTATCGAGCACATGTTGATCAGAAACGTGACCCTAGAAATCGGAAAGCCCCTAGGACAGGATGTCTCAAAACTTTCAAAAGGATCCTTTACTTCTCATCTTTTTGATTTTATCAAGTAGTTCCTCGACCTCAAATAGTTAGAATATACACCTTTCCTTTTGACCACACGGAAGATCAATGAAGTCACTCCAAGAATTAAAGATATCGGACAACCGATGGCCATTTCAGAGTAAAGAGGATTTCACCATGCGTTGGAAGAATTGCAGCTGCAACAATTGAAGACTCTGAAGACTTGAAGAATTTGAAGTTCCTGAAGAATTATTTGACCTTTAGAGACCAAACCCCTGTTATACACCTACGTTAGATGCGATGATTTGTGAGTTGTCATTTGTTTGATGTTTTCCGACAGCCCCAAAATAAAACCTGTTTCTTCAAAACTATTGTTTGTATTGCGTGTATTCTTCCCCACCTCTCTCATATCTCATCCCAAAACTTTTGGACCCCATAGATGATGAATGAAGTTGGTCTGCTATTCTCTGGACCGATGACTCAGTTGGAGGCAGAGCTATGGATTCAAAACATGGAGGATCAATTTAGAAAAAATTTGATTCCAAGGAAGTATGAGGTTCAATACGCTCTTCAGTGCTTTACAGAAAGTGCTGCAACCTGGTGGAAAATGCATCAAGCCATACAAGGATTTAATGGAGCAAGAACTTGGGAGGAATTCAAGAAGACCCTGTTGAGATCACGTCTCATCCGGAAGCACTATGATAACCCGAAGAAGAAACCTTGTGCCTGCAAGATTTGCGGAGAAATAGGACACACCCAGGAGGAACACAAGGATGGATGCCCTCATTGTGAGGAGAAACACCCAGTGAGGAATGCCCAACTAGTCGGTGACTTGTTTCTTGTGTGAAGGAACCACCCACTACCCGACTCAAGTGTCACATTTACCCCATGGTGCAACAAACTATTCAGGAGCAGGAAGAAGGAATGAAAGAAGCGCCCGAGAAGTTATGAAAGAACCTGTGATGAAGGAATGTGTTGAAGACCCGATGGAGAAGGCCTCAACAGATTTTACTCCAATGCCTGCTATTCATGTGGAGAAGAAGGACATTTTCACAGATTGCACCAAGGAAAGAAAAGAGTATCTGGGATACTTCCGATGGAAGCAATAGAGTTTGATCCACAGGAATAAAAGGTTTGATCGAACGAAGAAACCCGGAAGAGAAAACAAAGACACCCTCGTAACAACCCAATTTCTGCAGAGAGGGACAAGAGTAATATCACTTGTTACAGGAATGTAAGGATTTAGATCATTATGCCAATAAATGTCTTGAAAAGAAGCAAGGAACCAAAAGAGTAGACACCATCTCCAAGAAGCCCAAAGACTTATCGAAAGTTATTTGTTTTCATTGCAAGGAAGCAGGACATTATGCTACTAAATGTCCCTACAAGATGAAGGCTGGAGCTAAGTAGTTGAGATTTTGATATGGATAATAAGAGTGGTAGAAAGCAATTTTTTTTCATAAGTTCAATGAGTTGAGTTATGTAATGAGTGCTCGAGTTTGTAATGGATTCATGAAATCAATAAAGTTAAGGTGTCATGATTTCATATGTTTAATTGTATGAGTTGTTACTCTATGAACAAAGATTTTGACCATTTTCGAGGATATGAGAAATATGGTCTATGGATGGATTTGTGAATTTCATTTTAAGGGTGGTAGTACCCTATGAAGAAGACTAGACTAATGGATAAGAAAATATATATTCCAGGTTGTAGTTTGGGAAAAAAAAGTTGAAGTTTTATTTTGATATGATGGTATGAAGAAATGAAATACTATTGGATTTAAAGGAGGTGTAATATGGAACAAGAGCAATTACTCCAAGGATGAGTTAAAGCTGCACTAGTGTTGAAGTGGGCCATAACCCACATGCCCAGGAATTGAAAAGGAACAATGTAACCTTGATGAAGGAAGAAATTTGGAAGAATCAGTGATCCAATCAGCATACGTTTCGTAGGAGGTTACGCAAAAACCCGAGAGTTGTGAAGAAACGATAGATGTTTTGTTCAGCTTGCAGAATCAATGGAATTATCCGAACTAAGTTCGTTGAGAAGAGAAATTCTGCAACGCTTGCGAGAATGCCCGAGTGTTAGAAATGCGATATTCGCTAAACCTTATATAGTGTAATGATTTGGGTGCGGAATGGATTGATCACCATACCGACTTACTCTTGTCATTCGCTCTTGCTATTTGGAATGGTAAATCTGAGTGACTTACCCATAGTAGAGAGACGACGATGTCAAAGCCTTGTTTAAACCCTATAATGGTAGGACGGTTGATCCATGTACAGCAACCGCTGCCAATCGAGGATATACGGTGAGATTTAGCCGAGACCCATTTCTGTAGAAGAAACCATACATGGTTGACCACCACGAGATTTTCAATAGTTGTTTAGTATTGGCGCCAGATCCGTCAACTGAGAAGACCCTGTCTCGGAAGAACCTTAATTACCATGAAGGACTCATGATTTTGATAAAGAGGTTATGCCCTTATCGGGAGAGCACCAGGAAAGAGTTACCTGGAGAATATGAGAAGACTGACATTGTCAACCCAAAGGAATGGAGTACATGAGTTTTGTCGGAACAATAACCATGCTTCTAAGTGTGGTAGCACACTAGACCATATAGATCAATGGATTTGCTAGAAGACCCCCAAACCCTAACCCTTTTCTTGCTAGCCTCTTCGAATCTCGAGGACGAGATTCATTTTAAGTGTGGTAGATTTGTAACATCCCAAAATTCTAAATTTTGGAATGTTATATTAAATAAATAATTCTGATTGTTTGTTTGATTGTTGAGTGATTGATTGTGTGAAATTGAGTGGAATTTGAAACTTTTGAAAGTTTAATGAGAGGAATGAAATGACTTTCCAGGCCTTTTTTGACTTCGATCTCTGAGAATTCAAATTCAATTCAAACACAAAACCCTAGAGAGAAGATGATATGACTTCTTCCATTTAAATAAATGAAAAGGGTTTTGAAAAGATTTGAATTCCATTTGGAAATATTTCAAATTCAGAAACTTTATACAACTCAATGATTTTCATGAGAGAAGATAAAATGACTTCTTCAAATTATATGAAATATGAGTTGGAAGTTTAAAAGAATCAAATTGAAAGGCCGGTTGAAATTATTTTGAAACCCACTTTCAAATTGGAGTTATTTGGTTTTATTGAAATTATTTTTCTCCAAAACTAAAATATACGAAAATAGGGTAAAATGATTCCCTACAGTAGAAAAGTGGAGAAAAATGATTTTTAAATCATTTTGATATTTTAAAATAATTTTGTTTGCATTTTAAATGCAACAGTGGCACCTTTTGAATTTTGGGATTTGCTGTGAATTTTATTTGAACTTGAAAAATTGTTCATACTGTAACAAATGTTTTTCTGAAAATTTTGATATATAATATGCATATATATTTATTTTATATATTGCCCTCTATTTCAGTTTTCCTTCTCTATTTTATAAAAAAACAAAAAAACTGGCCAAAGCCCAGCCGCACTAGGCCCAGCCCCCTCCACGACCCAACAGGTCGTCTTCCTCCTACAATCATTCTGCACCTACAGGAGCAGAACGCACGCACGCACCCCACCCCGCGCCCCACACCCTTCCCTCCTTCCCCTTCCCCAAGAATCCTCTGAATGGATCCACCTCCTTCCCCTACACCTCCTTCTCCAAGTAAAAGGCCATTAATGCCCCGGATTTCCTCGCCGGAGATCCGAACTTACCGTTTTTTGCTCGCCATGGCTGCACGCATCTGGACACCCCCTCGCCCTATAAATACCTCCCTCGTGTTGCCCTCCTTCCCCTCGCCCAAAGCCCTCTCCCATGGGAGCTTATCCCCCTCCCTATCCAGCACAATTACTCATCGGAGTTCATAAACTCCGGCGGCTTCTCCATCGCCGCCCGAGGCTCGGTTGGTACTTACTCGGCCTCCCCTGAGTTTGCTGAGATCTCTTCTGCACCGTCCCGTGCTCTCCTTCCTCTAGGAGCCCCCATAACCTCGGATCCGATCTTCTTCCCCAACTCCGGCGACTACTCCGGTGAGATCAAAGAAATCCCGTAATTCTTCTTTTCAGAAAAGTAGCGATCTTAGAAAATTCATATCTATTAGTATACATATCCAAATTGAGTGATTCCAATTGCATTAGATCACAAATTTTGTAAAGTTTCTGAATAGGTAAATATTTTTTAGGTTTGACTATTTAAATTTGAACTTGATCAAATTATCTTAAATCCTTGTATTTGATTTAACTTGAGTTTAGAAATAGATTTTTGATTGATTCTTTTTGCTACTGCTTTGTTATTGTTTTGTTTATCCAGTAGAATATAGTTATTTATTTTTAGTTTATTTTGAATTAGGTTTTTAGCAAAACAGTACTGTTTTAGTTATAGTTTTGTTTTAGTCTTTTCTTTATAGTTTTAATTGTTTTAAATTTTTCTTTTTGTCACTCTTGAAAAATTTAGTTTTGTTTCTGTTAGTCAACAAAAGAAATTTTGTTTTTATTTAAAAAATTATTTTACTTAGTTTTGTACTGAAAACTTGTTTAGGTCATAGTTAGTGTTTCATAAAAGCTTTTATTTGTTTCTTTTTGCAAATAAAATTTTATGGAAAAATAGCTTCTGTTAACTTAGTTGTTTTACTTTGTATTTTCTGTTAGTTTATTAGTTTAGTATTTTCTTGGTTAAGTTTTACTTAGGACAAAACTATTTTGTGTTATGTCTTAGAGTTTTCTTTAGTAGTTTTGTTGTGTAGTTTTCCTTTGTTTTTATTGGGTGTCCCTTGATTTGCATTTTTATTTGTTGGTTTTATTATGAGTGTTAGAATTGTTTGCTAGGATGTTTGCTTATATGAATGCTATGTTTGACTATATAGATTTTCAACGGAGTGACGAATAGTTCTACCAAGTCATTATTCGAGAGTGTTGTTATCTTCATCAACTTACCAGGCAAGTTCACTTTGACCATGCTTTCATACCTATGTTTTATTGCATTTAGTGGCATCTTTGCAACCACCCTCCATAGTGATATTGAATTCTTGTAGTTGATTAGTATGCATGAGGTAGGAACCCATCACCCTGTTACCAAGCCCGGACGTTATTTATTTTAATGCTACGCTATAGTAGACGGGTTTGGTATGAGTGCACGAGAGTGGTGTGAAGAAGGAGGACTCTCGTCAATGATGACAACTCCATGATGACATCTGCAAGGACTGCATCTTCAAGGCCTCAAGACTTCAAGACTCGAGACAAGAATTCAATACACACTCATTGGGTGAAGGACGGTTGACGGGCACCTGGAGAAACCAGTGGATGGCGGGATGCATGGAGAAGCGCCATGACATCTTGCGGAAAGCTTCACCCAGACTCAAAGAGACGGAAGAATACTTCATGCCCGAAGCTTACCTGCAACCGCAAGTCACTATGGGCTCGGCTTGGTTGACCTTAGTTGTGACTCTGGCTGGGGCGGTGCTAGCAGATGTAGAACTACGGTAGGATTGGATGAGCACCGGACGGTGGTCGGGGAACTCTTGGAAGACCATGTTTGGTCATCTTGTTCTCAAACACCTCAAGTGCGAGAACGTAAAAGAGGATCGAATCTTGCGGGTAAAGTGTACAAACCTCTGCAGAGGGTTAAAACCTAATCGATTAGCCGTGTCCCGATTACGGACAATTTGAGCATCTGGACTTGGATCTATCTCGTAACTCTCAACACCGGACTGATAACTTAATTGTGGGCAACTTATGATGAATTTGGGCTATGAGACATCGGTTGGCGGAACCATGTCATGATAGAAAACTCTATAGTACAGACTTCATTTATTCCTTTGATGTAGGGAAAATAAAACCAGCTTTTACGCAAACAAAACTCAGATACAAAGCCACAAAGCCATATTGCATATAGTATAGTTTATCATCTGTTTTCTCTTATTGTGATCTTGCCGGTACATTCAATGTACTGACCTACACGGCTGCAACGTATCATGTTGCAGATATTTCCTCGACGAGTAAGAGTTACGATACAGGGTTACGGTCTACACTCAACCTGCCGATGGCGTTGATGGGACTCCACACCCGTTGTTGTTTCCGCTGAGACATATGAGGTATATATCAGTTTTACGTTATTTATACATGTGATTGCACTTTGATATATACATTGATGTACTGTGTGTGCCAGCATACTGATCCAGGGATGGCACAAATACACGAGACTTGACCGTCTGAGGTCGGGTCGCTACCGATATATGGTATCAGAGCACATGTTGACTGTAGAACGTGACCCTAGAAATCGGAAAGCCCCTAGGACAGGATGTCTCAAAAAACTTTCAAAAGGATCCTTTACTTCTCATCTTTTTTGATTTTATCAAGTAGTTCCTCTGACCTCAAATAGTTAGAATATACACCTTTCCCTTTTGACCACACGGAAGATCAACTGAAGTCACTCCAAGAATTAAAGATATCGGACAACTGATGGCCATTTCAGAGTAAAGAGGATTTCACCATGCGTTGGAAGAATTGCAGCTGCAACAATTGAAGACTCTGAAGACTTGAAGAATTTGAAGTTCCTGAAGAATTATTTGACCTTTAGAGACCAAACCCCTGTTATACACCTATGTTAGATGCGATGATTTGTGAGTTGTCATTTGTTTGATGTTTTCCGACAGCCCCAAAATAAAACCTGTTTCTTCAAAACTATTGTTTGTATTATGTATTCTTCCCCACCTCTCTCATATCTCATCCCAAAACTTTTGGACCCCATAGATGATGAATGAAGTTGGTCTGCTATTCTCTGGACTGATGACTCAGTTGGAGGCAGAGCTATGGATTCAAAACATGGAGGATCAATTTAGAAAAATATTGATTCCAAGGAAGTATGAGGTTCAATACGCTCTTGATTGCTTTTACGAAAGTGCTGCAACCTGGTGGAAAATGCATCAAGCCATACAAGGATTTAATGGAGCAAGAACTTGGGAGGAATTCAAGAAGACCTGTTGAGATCACGTCTCATCCGGAAGCACTATGATAACCCAAGAAGAAACCTTGTGCCTGCAAGATTTGCGGAGAAATAGGACACACCGGAGGAACACAAGGATGGATGCCCTCATTGTGAGGAGAAACACCCAGTGAGGAATGCCCAACTAGTCGGGTGACTTGTTTCTTGTGTGAAGGAACCACCCACTACCCGACTCAAGGTCACATTTACCCCATGGTGCAACAAACTATTCAGGAGCAGGAAGAAGGAATGAAAGAAGCGCTCGAGAAGTTATGAAAGAACCTGTGATGAAGGAATGTGTTGAAGACCCTAATGGAGAAGGCCTCAACAGATTTTACTCCAATGCCTGCTATTCATGTGGAGAAGAAGGACATTTTCACAAGATTGCACCAAGGAAAGAAAAGAGTATCTGGGATACTTCCGATGGAAGCAATAGAGTTTGATCCACAGGGAATAAAAGGTTTGATCGAACGAAGAAACCCGGAAGAGAAAACAAAGACACCCTCGAACAACCCAATTTCTGCAGAGAGGGACAGAGTAATATCACTTGTTACAGGTGCAAGGATTTAGATCATTATGCCAATAAATGTCTTGAAAGAAGCCAAGAACCCAAGGAGTAGACACCATCTCCAAGAAGCCCAAAGACTTATCGAAAGTTATTTGTTTTCATTCCAAGGAAGCAGGACATTATGCTACTAAATGTCCCTACAAGATGAAGGCTGGAGCTAAGTAGTTGAGATTTTGATATGGATAATAAGAGTGGTAGAAAGCAGTTTTATTTTCATAAGTTCGATGAGTTGAGTTATGTAATGGGTGCTCGAGTTTGTAATGAATTCATGAAATCAATAAAGTTAATGTGTCATGATTTCATATGTTTGTTTGTATGAGTTGTTACTCTATGAACAAAGATTTTGACCATTTTCGAGGATATGAGAAATATGGTCTATGGATGGATTTGTGAATTTCATTTTAAGGGTGGTAGTACCTATGAAGAAGACTAGACTAATGGATAAGAAAATATATATTCCACGGACTGTAGTTTGGGAAAAAAAGTTGGAGTTTTATTTTGATATGATGGTATGAAGAAATGAAATACTATTGGATTTAAAGGAGGTGTAATATGGAACAAGAGCAGTTACTCCAAGGATGAGTTAAAGCTGCACTAGTGTTGAAGTGGGCCATAACCCACGGGCCCAGGATTTGAAAAGGAACAGATGTAACCTTGATGAAGGAAGAAATTTGGAAGAATCGGTGATTCAATCAGCATACGTTTTGTAGGAGGTTACGCAAAAACCGAGAGTGGTGAAGTAACGATAGATGTTTTGTTCAGCTTGCGAAATCAATGGAATTATCCGAACTAAGTTCGTTGAGAAGAGAAATTCTGCAACGCTTGCGAGAATGCCCGAGTGTTAGAAATGCGATATTCGCTAAACCTTATATGGGTAATGATTTGGGTGCGGAATGGATTGATCACCATACCGACTTACTCTTGTCATTCGCTCTTGCTATTTGGAATGGTAAATCTAAGTGACTTACCCATAGTAGAGAGAGACGATGATGTCAAAGCCTTGTTTAAACCCTATAATGGTAGGACGGTTGATCCATGTACAGCAACCGTTGCCAATCGTAGGATATACGGTGAGATTTAGCGAGACCCATTTCTGTAGAAGAAACCATACATGGTTGACCACCACGAGATTTTCAATAGTTGTTTAGTATTGGCGCCAGATCCTCAACCGAGAAGACCCTGTCTCGGAAGAACCTTAATTACCATGAAGGACTCATGATTTTGATAAAGAGGTTATGCCCTTACGGGAGAGCACCAGGAAAGAGTTACCTGGAGAATATGAGAAGACCGACATTGTCAACCCAAAGGAATGGAGTACATGAGTTTTGTCGAACAATAACCATGCTTCTAAGTGTGGTAGCACACTAGACCATATAGATCAATGGATTTGCTAGAAGACCCCCAAACCCTAACCCTTTTCTTGCTAGCCTCTTCGAATCTCGAGGACGAGATTCATTTTAAGTGTGGTAGATTTGTAACATCCCAAAATTCTAAATTTTGGAATGTTATATTAAATAAATAATTCTGATTGTTTGTTTGATTGTTGAGTGATTGATTGTGTGAAATTGAGTGGAATTTGAAACTTTTGAAAGTTTAATGAGAGGAATGAAATGACTTTCCAGGCCTTTTTTGACTTCGATCTCGAGAATTCAAATTCAATTCAAACACAAAACCCTAGAGAG
The DNA here is from genome assembly GCA_021605205.1 of Aegilops longissima. Taxonomy (NCBI): domain Eukaryota; kingdom Viridiplantae; phylum Streptophyta; class Magnoliopsida; order Poales; family Poaceae; genus Aegilops; species Aegilops longissima. The sequence goes on from CM038680.1 coordinate 288,602,054, forward strand.
AAGATGATATGACTTCTTCCATTTAAATAAATGAAAAGGGTTTTGAAAAGATTTGAATTCCATTTGGAAATATTTCAAATTCAGAAACTTTATACAACTCAATGATTTTCATGAGAGAAGATAAAATGACTTCTTCAAATTATATGAAATATGAGTTGGAAGTTAAAAGAATCAAATTGAAAGGCCGGTTGAAATTATTTTGAAACCCACTTTCAAATTGGAGTTATTTGGTTTTATTGAAATTATTTTTCTCCAAAACTAAAATATACGAAAATAGGGTAAAATGATTCCCTACAGTAGAAAAGTGGAGAAAATGATTTTAAATCATTTTGATATTTTAAAATAATTTTGTTTGCATTTTAAATGCAACAGTGGCACCTTTTGAATTTTGGGATTTGCTGTGAATTTTATTTGAACTTGAAAAATTGTTCATCCTGTAACAAATGTTTTTCTGAAAATTTTGATATATAATATGCATATATATTTATTTTATATATTGCCCTCTATTTCAGTTTTCCTTCTCTATTTTATAAAAAACAAAAAACTGGCCAAAGCCCACCAAGACTAGGCCCAGCCCCCTCCACGACCCAACAGGTCGTCTTCCTCCTACAATCATTCTGCACCTACAGGAGCAGAACGCACGCACGCACCCCACCCCGCCCCCACACCCTTCCCTCCTTCCCCTTCCCCAAGAATCCTCTGAATGGATCCACCTCCTTCCCCTACACCTCCTTCTCCAAGTAAAAGGCCATTAATGCCCCGGATTTCCTCGCCGGAGATCCGAACTTACCGTTTTTTGCTCGCCATGGCTGCACGCATCTGGACACCCCCTCGCCCTATAAATACCTCCCTCGTGTTGCCCTCCTTCCCCTCGCCCAAAGCCCTCTCCCATGGGAGCTTATCCCCCTCCCTATCCAGCACAATTACTCATCGGAGTTCATAAACTCTGGCGGCTTCTCCATCGCCGCCCGAGGCTCGGTTGGTACTTACTCGGCCTCCCCTGAGTTTGCTGAGATCTCTTCTGCACCGTCCGTGCTCTCCTTCCTCTAGGAGCCCCCATAACCTCGGATCCAATCTTCTTCCCCAACTCCGGCGACTACTCCGGTGAGATCAAAGAAATCCCGTAATTCTTCTTTTCAGAAAAGTAGCGATCTTAGAAAATTCATATCTATTAGTATACATATCCAAATTGAGTGATTCCAATTGCATTAGATCACAAATTTTGTAAAGTTTCTGAATAGGTAAATATTTTTAGGTTTGACTATTTAAATTTGAACTTGATCAAATTATCTTAAATCCTTGTATTTGATTTAACTTGAGTTTAGAAATAGATTTTGATTGATTCTTTTTGCTACTGCTTTGTTATTGTTTTGTTTATCCAGTAGAATATAGTTATTTATTTTTAGTTTATTTTGAATTAGGTTTTAGCAAAACAGTACTGTTTTAGTTATAGTTTTGTTTTAGTCTTTTCTTTATAGTTTTAATTGTTTTAAATTTTTCTTTTTGTCACTCTTGAAAAATTTAGTTTTGTTTCTGTTAGTCAACAAAAGAAATTTTGTTTTATTTAAAAAATTTATTTTACTTAGTTTTGTACGAAAACTTGTTTAGGTCATAGTTAGTGTTTCATAAAAGCTTTTATTTGTTTCTTTTTGCAAATAAAATTTTATGGAAAAATAGCTTCTGTTAACTTAGTTGTTTTACTTTGTATTTTCTGTTAGTTTATTAGTTTAGTATTTTCTTGGTTAAGTTTTACTTAGGACAAAACTATTTTGTGTTATGTCTTAGAGTTTTCTTTAGTAGTTTTGTTGTGTAGTTTTCCTTTGTTTTTATTGGGTGTCCCTTGATTTGCATTTTTATTTGTTGGTTTTATTATGAGTGTTAGAATTGTTTGCTAGGATGTTTGCTTATATGAATGCTATGTTTGACTATATAGATTTTCAACGGAGTGACGAATAGTTCTACCAAGTCATTATTCGAGAGTGTTGTTATCTTCATCAACTTACCAGGCAAGTTCACTTTGACCATGCTTTCATACCTATGTTTTATTGCATTTAGTGGCATCTTTGCAACCACCCTCCAAAGAGTGATATTGAATTCTTGTAGTTGATTAGTATGCATGAGGTAGGAACCCATCACCCTGTTACCAAGCCCGGACGTTATTTATTTTAATGCTACGCTATAGTAGACGGGGTTTGGTATGAGTGCACGAGTGGTGTGAAGAAGGAGGACTCTCGTCAATGATGACAACTCCATGATGACATCTGCAAGGACTGCATCTTCAAGGCCTCAAGACTTCAAGACTCGAGACAAGAATTCAATACACACTCTTGGGTGAAGGATTTGGTTGACGGGCACCTGGAGAAACCAGTGGATGGCGGGATGCATGGAGAAGCGCCATGACATCTTGCGGAAAGCTTCACCCAGACTCAAAGAGACGGAAGAATACTTCATGCCCGGAAGCTTACTCTGCAACCGCAAGTCACTATGGGCTCGGCTTGGTTGACCTTAGTTGTGACTCTGGCTGGGGCGGTGCTAGCAGATGTAGAACTACGGTAGGATTGGATGAGCACCGACAAGTGGTCGGGGAACTCTTGGAAGACCATGTTTGGTCATCTTGTTCTCAAACACCTGAAGTGCGAGAACGTAAAAGAGGATCGAATCTTGCGGGTAAAGTGTACAAACCTCTGCAGAGGGTTAAAACCTAATCGATTAGCCGTGTCCCGATTCACGGACAATTTGAGCATCTGGACTTGGATCTATCTAGGAACTCTCAACACCGGACTGATAACTTAATTGTGGGCAACTTATGATGAATTTGGGCTATGAGACATCGGTTGGCGGAACCATGTCATGATAGAAAACTCTATAGTACAGACTTCATTTATTCCTTTGATGTAGGGAAAATAAAACCAGCTTTTACGCAAACAAAACTCAGATCTGAGCCACAAAGCCATACTGCATATAGTATAGTTTATCATCTGTTTTCTCTTATTGTGATCTTGCCGGTACATTCAATGTACTGACCTACACGGCTGCAACGTATCATGTTGCAGATATTTCCTCGACGAGTAAGAGTTACGATACAGGGTTACGGTCTACACTCAACCTGCCGATGGCGTTGATGGGACTCCACACCCGTTGTTGTTTCCGCTGAGACATATGAGGTATATATTAGTTTTACGTTATTTATACATGTGATTGCACTTTGATATATACATTGATGTACTGTGTGTGCCAGCATACTGATCCAGGGATGGCACAAATACACAGAGACTTGACCGTCTGAGGTCGGGTCGCTACAGATATGGTATCAGAGCACATGTTGACTGTAGAACGTGACCCTAGAAATCGGAAAGCCCCTAGGACAGGATGTCTCAAAAAACTTTCAAAAGGATCCTTTACTTCTCATCTTTTTTGATTTTATCAAGTAGTTCCTCTGACCTCAAATAGTTAGAATATACACCTTTCCCTTTTGACCACACGGAAGATCAACTGAAGTCACTCCAAGAATTAAAGATATCGGACAACTGATGGCCATTTCAGAGTAAAGAGGATTTCACCATGCGTTGGAAGAATTGCAGCTGCAACAATTGAAGACTCTGAAGACTTGAAGAATTTGAAGTTCCTGAAGAATTATTTGACCTTCAGAGACCAAACCCCTGTTATACACCTATGTTAGATGCGATGATTTGTGAGTTGCCATTTGTTTGATGCTTTCCGACAGCCCCAAAATAAAACCTGTTTCTTCAAAACTATTGTTTGTATTGCATGTATTCTTCCCCACCTCTCTCATATCTCATCCCAAAACTTTTGGACCCCATAGATGATGAATGAAGTTGGTCTGCTATTCTCTGGACCGATGACTCAGTTGGAGGCAGAGCTATGGATTCAAAACATGGAGGATCAATTTAGAAAAATATTGATTCCAAGGAAGTATGAGGTTCAATATGCTCTTCAGTGCTTTACAGAAAGTGCTGCAACCTGGTGGAAAATGCATCAAGCCATACAAGGATTTAATGGAGCAAGAACATGGGAGGAATTCAAGAAGACCCTGTTGAGATCACGTCTCATCCAGAAGCACTATGATAACCCGAAGAAGAAACCTTGTGCCTGCAAGATTTGCGGAGAAATAGGACACACCCAGGAGGAACACAAGGATAAATGCCCTCATTGTGAGGAGAAACACCCAGCTGAGGAATGCCCAACTAGTCGGGTGACTTGTTTCTTGTGTGAAGGAACCACCCACTACCCGACTCAATGTCACATTTACCCCATGGTGCAACAAACTATTCAGGAGCAGGAAGAAGGAATGAAAGAAGCGCTCCGAGAAGTTATGAAAGAACCTGTGATGAAGGAATGTGTTGAAGACCCTAATGGAGAAGGCCTCAACAGATTTTACTCCAATGCCTGCTATTCATGTGGAGAAGAAGGACATTTTTCACAGTATTGCACCAAGGAAAGAAATGAGTATCTGGGATACTTCCCGATGGAAGCAATAGAGTTTGATCCACAGGGAATAAAAGGTTTGATCAGAACGAAGAAACCCGGAAGAAAACAAAGACACCCTCGTAACAACCCAATTTCTGCAGAGAGGGACCTGAGTAATATCACTTGTTACAATGCAAGGATTTAGATCATTATGCCAATAAATGTCTTGAGAAGAAGCCAAGAACCCAAGGAGTAGACACCATCTCCAAGAAGCCCAAAGACTTATCGAAAGTTATTTGTTTTCATTCCAAGGAAGCAGGACATTATGCTACTAAATGTCCCTACAAGATGAAGGCTGGAGCTAAGTAGTTGAGATTTTGATATGGATAATAAGAGTGGTAGAAAGCAGTTTTATTTTCATAAGTTCGATGAGTTGAGTTATGTAATGGGTGCTCGAGAGATTGTAATGAATTCATGAAATCAATAAAGTTAATGTGTCATGATTTCATATGGATTGTTTTTTTGAGTTGTTACTCTATGAACAAAGATTTTGACCATTTTCGAGGATATGAGAAATATGGTCTATGGATGGATTTGTGAATTTCATTTTAAGGGTGGTAGTACCCTGTGAAGAAGACTAGACTAATGGATAAGAAAATATATATTCCACAGACTGTAGTTCAAGGAAAAAAAAGTTGGAGTTTTGCTTTTGATATGATGGTATGAAGAAATGAAATACTATTGGATTTAAAGGAGGTGTAATGTTGGAACAAGAATTGTTACTCCAAGGATGAGTTAAAGCTGCACTAGTGTTGAAGTGGGCCATAACCCACGGGCCCAGGATTTGAAAAGGAACAGATGTAACCTTGATGAAGGAAGAAATTTGGAAGAATCGGTGATTCAATCAGCATACGTTTCGTAGGAGGTTACGCAAAAACCTGAGAGTGGTGAAGTAACGATAGATGTTTTGTTCAGCTTGCAGAATCAATGGAATTATCCGAACTAAGTTCGTTGAGAAGAGAAATTCTGCAACGCTTGCGAGAATGCCCGAGTGTTAGAAATGCGATATTCGCTAAACCTTATATGAGGTAATGATTTGGGTGCGGAATGGATTGATCACCATACCGACTTACTCTTGTCATTCGCTCTTGCTATTTGGAATGGTAAATCTAAGTGACTTACCCATAGTAGAGACGACGATGCCAAAGCCTTGTTTAAACCCTATAATGGTAGGACGGTTGATCCATGTACAGGCAACCGTTGCCAATCGTAGGATATACGGTGAGATTTAGCCGAGACCCATTTCCTGTAGAAGAAACCATACATGGTTGACCACCACGAGATTTTCAATAGTTGTTTAGTATTGGCGCCAGATCCGTCAACTGAGAAGACCCTGTCTCGGAAGAACCTTAATTACCATGAAGGACTCATGATTTTGATAAAAGAGGTTATGCCCTTACCGGGAGAGCACCAGGGAAAGAGTTACCCTGGAGAATATGAGAAGACTGACATTGTCAACCCAAAGGAATGGAGTACATGAGTTTTGTCGGAACAATAACCATGCTTCTAAGTGTGGTAGCACACTAGACCATATAGATCAATGGATTTGCTAGAAGACCCCCAAACCCTAACCCTTTTCTTGCTAGCCTCTTCGAATCTCGAGGACGAGATTCATTTTAAGTGTGGTAGATTTGTAACATCCCAAAATTCTAAATTTTGGAATGTTATATTAAATAAATAATTCTGATTGTTTGTTTGATTGTTGAGTGATTGATTGTGTGAAATTGAGTGGAATTTGAAACTTTTGAAAGTTTAATGAGAGGAATGAAATGACTTTCCAGGCCTTTTTTGACTTCGATCTCGAGAATTCAAATTCAATTCAAACACAAAACCCTAGAGAGAAGATGATATGACTTCTTCCATTTAAATAAATGAAAAGGGTTTTGAAAAGATTTGAATTCCATTTGGAAATATTTCAAATTCAGAAACTTTATACAACTCAATGATTTTCATGAGAGAAGATAAAATGACTTCTTCAAATTATATGAAATATGAGTTGGAAGTTTAAAAGAATCAAATTGAAAGGCGGTTGAAATTATTTTGAAACCCACTTTCAAATTGGAGTTATTTGGTTTTATTGAAATTATTTTCTCCAAAACTAAAATATACGAAAATAGGGTAAAATGATTCCCTACAGTAGAAAAGTGGAGAAAATGATTTTAAATCATTTTGATATTTTAAAATAATTTTGTTTGCATTTTAAATGCAACAGTGGCACCTTTTGAATTTTGGGATTTGCTGTGAATTTTATTTGAACTTGAAAAATTGTTCATCTGTAACAAATGTTTTTCTGAAAATTTTGATATATAATATGCATATATATTTATTTTATATATTGCCCTCTATTTCAGTTTTCCTTCTCTATTTTATAAAAAACAAAAAACTGGCCAAAGCCCAGCCGCACTAGGCCCAGCCCCCTCCACGACCCAACATGTCGTCTTCCTCCTACAATCATTCTGCACCTACAGGAGCAGAACGCACGCACGCACCCCACCCCGCGCCCCACACCCTTCCCTCCTTCCCCTTCCCCAAGAATCCTCTGAATGGATCCACCTCCTTCCCCTACACCTCCTTCTCCAAGTAAAAGGCCATTAATGCCCCGGATTTCCTCGCCGGAGATCCGAACTTACCGTTTTTTTGCTCGCCATGGCTGCACGCATCTGGACACCCCCTCGCCCTATAAATACCTCCCTCGTGTTGCCCTCCTTCCCCTCGCCCAAAGCCCTCTCCCATGGGAGCTTATCCCCCTCCCTATCCAGCACAATTACTCATCGGAGTTCATAAACTCCGGCGGCTTCTCCATCGCCGCCCGAGGCTCGGTTGGTACTTACTCGGCCTCCCCAGAGTTTGCTGAGATCTCTTCTGCACCGTCCCGTGCTCTCCTTCCTCTAGGAGCCCCATAACCTCGGATCCAATCTTCTTCCCCAACTCCGCGACTACTCCGTGAGATCAAAGAAATCCTGTAATTCTTCTTTTCAGAAAAGTAGCGATCTTAGAAAATTCATATCTATTAGTATACATATCCAAATTGAGTGATTCCAATTGCGTTAGATCACAAATTTTGTAAAGTTTCTGAATAGGTAAATATTTTTAGGTTTGACTATTTAAATTTGAACTTGATCAAATTATCTTAAATCCTTGTATTTGATTTAACTTGAGTTTAGAAATAGATTTTGATTGATTCTTTTGCTACTGCTTTGTTATTGTTTTGTTTATCCAGTAGAATATAGTTATTTATTTTAGTTTATTTTGAATTAGGTTTTAGCAAAACAGTACTGTTTTAGTTATAGTTTTGTTTTAGTCTTTTCTTTATAGTTTTAATTGTTTTTAAATTTTTCTTTTTGTCACTCTTGAAAAATTTAGTTTTGTTTCTGTTAGTCAACAAAAGAAATTTTGTTTTATTTAAAAAATTATTTTACTTAGTTTTGTACGAAAACTTGTCTAGGTCATAGTTAGTGTTTCATAAAAGCTTTTATTTGTTTCTTTTTGCAAATAAAATTTTATGGAAAAAATAGCTTCTGTTAACTTAGTTGTTTTACTTTGTATTTTCTGTTAGTTTATTAGCTTAGTATTTTCTTGGTTAAGTTTTACTTAGGACAAAACTATTTTGTGTTATGTCTTAGAGTTTTCTTTAGTAGTTTTGTTGTGTAGTTTTCCTTTGTTTTTATTGGGTGTCCCTTGATTTGCATTTTTATTTGTTGGTTTTATTATGAGTGTTAGAATTGTTTGCTAGGATGTTTGCTTATATGAATGCTATGTTTGACTATATAGATTTTCAACGGAGTGACGAATAGTTCTACCAAGTCATTATTCGAGAGTGTTGTTATCTTCATCAACTTACCAGGCAAGTTCACTTTGACCATGCTTTCATACCTATGTTTTATTGCACTTAGTGGCATCTTTGCAACCACCCTCCAAAGAGTGATATTGAATTCTTGTAGTTGATTAGTATGCATGAGGTAGGAACCCATCACCCTGTTACCAAGCCGGGACGTTATTTATTTTAATGCTACGCTATAGTAGACGGGGTTTGGTATGAGTGCACGAGTGGTGTGAAGAAGGAGGACTCTCGTCAATGATGACAACTCCATGATGACATCTGCAAGGACTGCATCTTCAAGGCCTCAAGACTTCAAGACTCGGGACAAGAATTCAATACACACTACTGGGTGAAGGACGGTTGACGGGCACCCTGGAGAAACCAGTGGATGGCCGGGATGCATGGAGAAGCGCCATGACATCTTGCGGAAAGCTTCACCCAGACTCAAAGAGACGGAAGAATACTTCATGCCCGGAAGCTTACCTGTGCAACCGCAAGTCACTATGGGCTCTGGCTTGGTTGACCTTAGTTGTGACTCTGGCTGGGACGGTGCTAGCAGATGTAGAACTACGGTAGGATTGGATGAGCACCGGACATTGGTCGGGAACTCTTGGAAGACCATGTTTGGTCATCTTGTTCTCAAACACCACGAAGTGCGAGAACGTAAAAAGAGGATCGAATCTTGCGGGTAAAGTGTACAAACCTCTGCAGAGGGTTAAAACCTAATCGATTAGCCGTGTCCCCGGTTACGGACAATTTGAGCATCTGGACTTGGATCTATCTCGGAACTCTCAACACCGGACTGATAACTTAATTGTGGGCAACTTATGATGAATTTGGGCTATGAGACATCGGTTGGCGGAACCATGTCATGATAGAAAACTCTATAGTACAGACTTCATTTATTCCTTTGATGTAGGGAAAATAAAACCAGCTTTTACGCAAACAAAACTCAGATACAGAGCCACAAAGCCATACTGCATATAGTATAGTTTATCATCTGTTTTCTCTTATTGTGATCTTGCGGTACATTCAATGTACTGACCTACACGGCTGCAACGTATCATGTTGCAGATATTTCCTCGACGAGTAAGAGTTGCGCCGGTTTGACACCGACATTGGTGCTTTCATTGAGAGTTCCTCTATGTCCTCAACGATAGGCTTGATGGCCTCTTCAATCAACAACGACGCAGTCTGGGTGAGACCTTTCTCCCGGACAGATCTTCGTATTCGGCGGCTTCGTCTGCGGGCTAATTCCTTGGCCATCATTGGGACATTTTGCATGGAAGCCTTCCGACATGCCGGTGTACCGAGGAACCTCGTGAGCACCTCTTAATGTTGATCCCAAAGTACAAACCGGTGAAGCAGTTTCTCCGCCGGTTTAACGAAGAAGCGTAAGGCCATTGGAGAGGAGGTGGCGAGTTCTTAGCAGTTGGCTTTATTGTTGAGTTTTCCATCGGTGGCTTGCTAATCCGGTGCTAGTTCTTAAGAAAAACGGCACTGGCGCATGTGTGGATTACGGATCTTAACAAGGCTTGCCCGGCAGATCCTTTGCCTCCCATTGACCGGTTATTGATGCCGCTGCGGGTTGTGGCGTTTGAGCTTTTTGGATCGTATTCTGGATATCATCAGATCAAGATGGCGTTAAGGACGAGGAGAAGACAGCGTTTATCACTCCTTTGGAGCCTTACGCTGTGTCTATGCCTTTTGGGCTCAAGCGCCAAGCAACTTATCGGCGTTATGTAGAATTGCACGCATAACAGATGCGGCCGTAATGTGAATGCCTATGTGGATGATATTGTGGTTAAGTCAAGGAAGAAGGAAACGATTGATGATTTGAAAGAAACCTTGGACAACCTGCTTGGTTTACAAGATGATGCTCAACCGGCCAAATGTGTTTTTGGTGTTCCGGCAAGCAAGTTATTGGGTTTTCGTGTCCAGCGGAGAGTTGAAGCTAATCAGGAGCGATTACGACTATCACCTCCTGGCTAAACAAAAGTGTATTAATGATGTCGGCGTTTGGCGGGCGGATTGTTGGCCGGTTTATTAACCGCCTAGGAGAAGAGCCATCCCTTTGTACGAGATCTTTGAAGAAAATGGTCGGTTTATGCGGAGTCCCGCGATGAAGCGTTGGAGGACTTAAGCGGCAATTGGCCAACCGCTTTGTACTCGCCGCTCCCATCGAAAGAGGCATACGCTATATGTTTATTGCTAACTTGCCGAAGCGGTCGGCGTGCCATTGTGGTAGAGCGTAAGGAGGGGAAAGGAGCATCGGTTCAGCGTCCGGTTTATTATATCAGCGAGTTGTATTGAATCTAAGCAAAAGTATCCGCATTGGCAAAAGCTGGTGTATGGAGTTTTTATGGCAAGCGGAAACTGACGATATTCCAAGGCACCCCATCCGTGGTTAGTTCCGCTCCCTTAGGTGATATCATCTGAGAACCGAGCGGCGGCGGATTGCAAAGTGGGCTATAGAGCTTGGGCGCCTGCGGTTTGAAGTACGTGCCTCGGGACGTGATGAAGTCTCAAGCACTTGTGGATTCGTTAATGATTGGGCCGGAGTTACAAGCGCTGAAGAAAAGCGGATCATACATATTGGACCATCCATTTGGCGGATCCAGGCTGTTGGAGGCTCCGGGCTTTGAGTCGTATTAACTACGGGTGACAAGTTTTATTCGTTCTCAACAATGTTCCTTGTACTAACAATGCAGCTGAGTATGAAGCCTTGCTCCATGGTCTTGGATGGCTAAGAGATGAATCTAAGCGGGTTAAGTGCTTGGAGACTCGGACCTAGTGGCTCAACAATTATACGGCACTTGGGATTCAAAGGACCCACTCATGGCTGCATATAAATGCGTGGTGGATGTTGTCGCGAGTCACTTCAAGGGCTGTCAATTGGACCACGTGGGCTGTCGGAAGAATGAGCGGCGGACGCTTTAAGCCGTTGGGCTCTCGCGCAAACGGTCCGCCCAATGTTTTCTTGACGTCTTTGCACAACCCGTCAATCAAGCTCCTGGTGAAGCGGTTTGGCTATTCTGATCCGGAGGCTCAATTGGTGGCAGCTCTGCCACGTCATTCCGTTGGGCGCTTCCTTATCGCGTACATGAACAAGCGAGTTACGGAAAGATGAGACATTGGCGGCGGATAGTTCGTGATCTATCTATGACCATTGTTAATGGCGAGTTGCATCATTGCGGTGTCGGGCGTTTCAATCTTTATGTGTCCCCGAGGAAGGCTGTGAAATATTGCGTGAGATCCACGAAGAGTTAGTAGTTGCGCGGTTCAAAATCCTTGGTGGCTAAAGCGTTCGCCACGGTTTCTATTGGTTAACGCCCATGCTGATGGAAGATCGGTCGACGATGTGATGGTTGCCAAAAGTTTTCGAACGTGCTCATGTACGGCCCAAGGGTGAGGATGATTCAATTACTTGGCCGTTTGCGACTGAGGGCTGGATATGGTTGGACCTTTCAAAGGTCAAGGACGAAGACCGCTTGCTGGTGGCGGTCGACAAATTTACAAAGTGGGTAGGCGGAGACCTGTTAGCAAGTGTGATGCAGCCGGCGGTTCAGTTCATCAAAGGTGATTTTCCGGTTTGGTTTTCCACGAGTATCATCACAGATAATGGTACCAATTTGTCCAGGGTGCCATGAAGGAGTTACTATAGCGTGAGCACATCCGGCGATGTTTCTTGATAGCTCACCCACGGTCCAATGGTCAAGCGAGAGCCAATCAAGAGATCTTGAGAGGCATCAAGCCCGGCTTATGGTCCCTTTGCGAGAGGACACGGGTTGTTGGGTAGAAGAGCTACCGTGCATGTTATAGGTATAAATACTACACCTAACAGATCCACAGGATACCGTCGTTCTTTATGGTTTATGGAAGCGGGCGGTTCTCCCCGATGACATCCGTCATGACTCACCTCGTGTGACATCTTATGTTGAAGCGGATAACGAGGCGGCCTGACGGGGCGCTTTGGATCGGCTGGATGAAGAGCGACATAGCAGCTGCCAGCTCGGTGATTTACCAGCGAGGATCTTCGTCGTTATCATAGTCATGGGGTCGAACCGAACTTTTCAAGAAGGAGATTTGGTGCTTGACTCATCAAGACCGGATGATATGCAAGCTATCCCCACCTTGGGAGGGACCTTTCGTGGTCAAAGGAATCTACAATGGGTGCGTACTATCGATCGATGTTAGAGCGCATAAGACGCTTGCGTCGAGGAGGAGAGACCAACAGGCGTGGAACATAGCTCATCTTGACCTTATTATACCTGAGCAATCGGCTCTACTTATGTACATATTATGGCGGTGTATATATTATGAATAAAGTAATAAACCGACCTCGGCTAAAAGTGGGAGTATCGTTACATTACATCATGCGTGGTTACATGGAGTTATTACTGTTTTAAGCGGCCTCGGTTTACCCCAGGTTTGCTTTTGAAGCTTTGATATCACTTGGGGGCTTGGTAGTGTCGAACCAATGCAACACCTTTTGATAGGAGAGCCACCGGATCACTTGGGGACATGGTCAAGTCTGAACGATCCACGCCTCTTGATCGGCCTAAGGCCATAGAGTCACTAGAGGCTTGGTGAACCCGAACCATTGCCACGCCACTTGATCGGCATAATGCCACGGTTTGGTTGGGGGGCTAACGAACCATGACTACACCTTATAGGGAGCTTGGTGGTATCCGACCATGGTAACACCATCGATCGGCTCGATAAAGCCTCGTTTTGCAAGCGGTTTATCATTACCTTTGCTTCCATATTTTTCATAAGCTGTTATTTGATTTTGTTCGTTTCTTAAACCGATAACATTTTAAGCAGTTCAAGCATCAATTAGCGGAATTCGTCCATTTTAATCCGGAGATAATTCTTCGGTTTGACTTTTCTGTTAACATCCCATCATGGAGATGCAGGGGCTTGTCATGACCGGCACGGTTTACATAGTAAACCGGCATTACTCAACTGAGGAGTTGTTTCTCCTTGACGGTAATGGTTTATACAACCTCCGCTTCAAGATTGGCTAAGCCAACTTCATGCTTAGCGATGGCAGGTATTTTGTATCTGAATTTTGATTATATACCTCAATATTTCATTTCATATATATATGAATGTCACAAACCGGCTGGTAATGGAACGGCATGGCGATTTAAGATTTTGTGGTATGACAATCTAAATTGAAGGTTTCGATCATTCAATCAAAGAGTCAACACCATTGCGAAGGCATATTAAAACAAAAGTGATGGCTATCCTATTACAAGGCATTGAGGCCCAAAATTTGGAATTGCGTCATAACGGCAGTTGATGCATCAACGGCTTGCGATTAAGCTTCATTGCGGGTTGGCGTGAAGAAGATGGGTAAATGCAAGCGTGGTTCAACTTCTTCCTCCTCACCATCCAATGGCGGAAGTCATTGGTGGTCCGATCAATCGGGTTAAAGCACGAACAACCTCTTCACTTATAAGCTCAGCGGATCAGCGTCGAGGCATAAGTGTCTTGTGGGTTGGTGGAACAAGTTACGCACTTGGAATAACAGCTCCAACCCGTCATTTGTTCGCGTTAAATAGAAGGGCGGTGAACCGTCGAGTTGGCCTCTTCTGCCGATTGACTTCGCGGAAGGCGCATCTCCTTGTTACCCGTTTGAGAGCATCATTATCAAATGCCGCCATTTCTCTTGAAACCTTTGGGAAGCCTTTGGCTATGTCGGACGGATCAAGGTGACTATCCATGCTTTGGCGCGAGTTAGTGCCAATAAGGTGCCAGGCAGACGTGGATCGTATCAACTCTTCTCTGTCTTTGGTATCATAGATAGCGGTCGATGTGTCCTTGATCAATGTCGACTGCGTTATCATAAGTGGTGCAAATAACTCGCTGGGTGCGGTATACAGCTGTTCAATTAGCGTATCTGGCGACCTTGATTTCTTCGCATGTCGAGCCGGATAGCAATCGCCTACCTATCTTACGGTTTAAGAAAGTTCAGGTTAAACGGAGGAAATTTCAAAGCGAAATATTCATCACAACCTTGGTGAAACATTGCTTACCAAATATTGCAGAGGTCATGGCATTGATTTGGCGCTTTAATCGATGAGCTCTTCGTCACGGTTTAATAGCTGCTTGACATCTCCAAGCGAGTTTTAGCAAGCCCGCCTTTTGTATCCCAGGTGGCCTGCTCGGACTTAAACCACTCCTTGAGCTGCTCCATAGTAGTCAAAGCGGTTTCGATTCATCCTTGGCCTTGGAGGTTTACCTTGTTGAGATTTCAGACGCAGCACTCCATGTTATCCTTGTTATTTTTATCGCAACCTAAATCCTTTTTGTAAGGTACAAATTAAAAGTGGTGTTACTCACATTCTTTGTCTTGAGCTGCTTGGCGCCGCCGAGCTCTTGCCCGACCGCCAAGCTCTCGCTTCAACGCACCGACCTCCGCAGATCAAGGCGGGCAGAGGTCAGCAGCAGCAGCCTGCAACCCATATTGACATACTTTTTAGCAACCCTATGATATCTTTTTAGATCCTCATCCGCTTTTCTTTCCAACACCGAACCGAGCATCGGGGGCTACTGTCTATGCGGTATTACATTGCATATTTTTAACTTCTTACCTCAAAGCCTCGATAGAAGGTTGTTGAAGCTTCCAGCCCGCCTTTGGCGAAGCTGCACTTTTCAATCACCGCACTCATAATAGTGCGGTGTTCTTCCTCGATGGAAGCACTCTGCAGCGCCCAACAAATTGCCCGGGCGCCCGGTTGGACGGAAGCAGCCGGCGCCACGGTCTTGCCCTTCGATCGAAGGAGGATTGCCGACTCGGAACCACCGCGGGTTCCGCTAGGAGTCCGGCGCTGAAACCGGAGGGCGCTTTGTGGCGCCCGAGCCTCCCCTAGTGGGTCCTCCGGGATCCCACCTCGGCGCCTTCAGTGTCGCGAGGGGTGGAGGCGGTCGGGATGGAGTCTACATCCGACGAAGCCAACGACCCGCCGATGAAGCGGGAGATCATCACCGCCGGACTACGGTAGCATGCGGCGTTAGAATGACACTATGTGACGCAGAAAAGAAATTATAAATCATTCAGGGATCCGGATACTTACGATCTCGCCGAGGCCTGGCCTCAAGGCCATTCTTCCTCGCCAACGTTGATGTTGGCAGAGCTGTCCGGGAATAGTCCTTCCTCTTGACCCTCCGCCTCCCCAGCTGGGGAAGCCTTCCTCTTCCTCTCTCCTCCTCCGAGAGAGTCCTCTCCTCCTCCTCATTCTCGGGAGGAGTCAGCCCCGAGTCGCCGGACATTTGAAAACGGGCACTCTTTCGAGCACCCGTGGCCTCCTTCTTGGTTTTCTTCTTCGCACCACGCAAGGTGCCGAACCAGCAGCCTCGCTAGACGAAGCGCCTCATCGGATTTTCTAGCATAGGAGCCGGACAGTAATCTGCTCCGCCTTCTTCATCCAGTCCGTCAAAGGAAAAGGGAAATTAAAACCCATAGAGTCAAACTATGAAAACAAAGTGTCCCGTGAAGGGTAGAATCACTTACCTCGTCACCTGGCGGCCATGAGTGAAATCATGATCTTCATCATGCGGATGCGGGGCTTCGCGCCTTGAACAGCACCTTCCAGCGCCTTCAGACGTTGTGTCAAGAGCTTGTTCAGCGCCTGGTGCTGTTCCGGATCAAACCCCACAGCTTGAATGCCCGCCTTGGCATGGGAGTATCCGCGACGAGCATGACTTGGACCATGTTAACCAGCCTAAGCTTCTTCACCAGCTTCTTGATACAGCCCGAGTCCCGTCACCTGGCTTAACTACCCCACAGCAAGCCCTTCTCTTCCGTGAGGTGAGCGGTGGGGATACCAGATCTAAACTCGGGGCCGCCGCCCATTTAGGGTCACGCTGCTCGGTGATGTAGAACCACCCCGATTGCCACCCTTGACGGATTCCACGAAGGCCCTTCAACCAAAGGACGCTGGGCATCTTGCCCAACATGGCGCCCAAGACTCCGCTTGAATGCCCTTCACTACCTTCGCTTGACATTGAAGGTCTTGAGCCATGTCAAGTGGGGCTGGATGCAGAGGAAGGCCTCGACACCACGATAAACGCCGAGATGTTGAGGATGAAGTTCGGCGCCAGATCATGGAAATCCAGGCCACAGAGAACATGAGCCCCTGACAAAAGGGTGAAGTGGAAAGCCCAGTCCTCGGAGGAAGTGGAAAGAAAGACGACCTCTCATGGGGCCTGGGGTGGGATGAGCTGCCCTCGTCGGGCAGCCGATCGCGATGTCGCTGGAAGGTATCCGCGCCGCGCAGTTTGGCGATTGCTCCTCCTTAACGGTGGAGGCCAACCATTTGCCTCCCGCCCGGACATGGTTGGAGAAGGTTGAGACAAGATGCGCGGACTTGGGCGCTGGAGCTCGAAAAGCGGAGATGGATAAGCAAAGGAGGAAGAAGGCGAGGTGAAAAGGTGAATCTTATCCCTTATATGGGCGGACGAAATCTCAAGCGCCCCCACCGCCCGGTAAAACTCGCTATCTCCTGCGCCACCATCAATGACGCGTTGGGTTACCCACGCCTGTATTGATGAGAATCCCAGATTAAGGGAAACACGATCTCCGCTCGACAAGACGTGCAAGGAAACCGCCGCTAAATGCTACCGAGGTGGTAAAGTAAAAACAATTCGAGTAATGGCTTGGTAGTGGTGTGACGCCATGCCACGGAAAACGCCGCAGATTGAGCTTGTGCATGTATTATTATTCTCTCTACGGTGGAATGTGGAATTTATTTTGCAGAGCCGGACACTATCCTGGTGTTCCCAATCTTCTATCATTTGGAGGAGGAACCCGCCTTGCAATGCCAAGCAATATACACGCCAGACTTATCATCATTGAAGCCTGGTTCAGGGGCTACTGAGGGAGTCCTGGATTAGGGGGTGTCCAGATAGCCGGACTACCAAAGATCAAATAACTATCATTTGTCGGACTATCATCATCGACCGGACTCCAAGACTATGAAGATACAAGATTGAAGACTTCCCCGTGTCCGGATGGGACTTTCTCATGCGTGAAGGCAAGCTTGGCGATACGGATATGTAGATCTCCTACCATTGTAACCGACTCTATGTAACCCTAGCCCTCTCCGGTGTCTATATAAACCGGATGGCTTTAGTCCGTAGGATAACAATCACAACAACCCTTACAATCATACCATAGGCTAGCTTCTAGGGTTTAGCCTCCTTGATCTCGTGGTAGATCCACTCTTGTAAACATCCACAATATGAATATCAATCAAGCAGGATGTAGGGTTTTACCTCCATCAAGAGGGCCCGAACCTGGGTAAACATCGTGTCCCTTGTCTCCTGTTACCATCCGCCTAGACGCACAGTTCGGGACCCCCTACCCGAGATCCGCCGGTTTTGACACCGACAGGAGCCATAGTAGCTCGTAGGTTGCATCATAATAGATATAATGGAGATTTCTTTGCAGGAATATATGCAACTCGCTTAGCTAATTTTCTTGAGATAGACGTTCGTGAAGGAGACATGGAGTTGCCTCCTGCTTATTTAGATTTTGATTCTATGGTTTCTCACCAGTTTGTCGAGAGGACCGAATCACCTCTCCAGTATCGACTAATCTTTAACAAATGGCATGTTGTCCGTATTACTCTCCCTGCTCCTGCCTTCTTTGATTACCAGGCGAACGGAAGATATACTATTACCAGGGAGGAGGCAGATGAGTACGAGAGGAGAGCCGAGGCAGCCCGACTCCACGCTGCAGCTCAGGAGGCGATAGCCGCTGCATCACAGTACGATCCCAGCTACGCTTCATCGCAAAGACGACCCTTACTTATACCTACGGGTATCCGCCAGCTATCCTCGGTAATAAACCAACTTAGGCCAAAAGCCTAAGCTTGGGGAGTACGATTTCAACCGACATTTCATTTATGTTCACACACACTCATTGCTAGATGTCGGTGCTCATACTCTTTCACTGTAATATCCATGCTAGTTTATTTTCTTTTTCCTGCTTTCTTCTTGTGTGCTTGTTAAACCTTAAGAAATAACAAAAAAAATTAGTAGTAGTTTACTTTTCTGCTGTAGTAGTAATTAAAAGAGGAAAACCCAAAAATATTTCCCGTTCTTCTTTTGCTTGTTGGGAGCTTTCCCGTGTAAATAGTTTTTATTTCTTTTCTTTCCTTTGGGGGTCAGTAGGAGAAGACCATGATTAAATTGTTGAAGTGGCTCTTATATGCATTATTGTTGATTTAACCAAGAGCCCATATTGCCTTGTCTTCTCCTGTTTATTGAATGCTCGCAGATTCCAGCTTAGTCCAATGCACGTGCACTCTTATTATTATTCTTCGTTCGTTCATGCAAGTGAAAGGCAATTATGATGATATATGATGGACTTACTGAGATGAGAAAATCTGGTATGAACTCGACCTCTTTTGTTTTTGTAAATATGATGAGTTCATCGCTCTTGATTCAGCTTATTATGAATAAACATGTTTGCAATGACAATTAGAGATCATAGTTGCTTGTGCCATGCTTGATTAGCTATGAGTTATAATGGTTTACCTTATGTACAACATGCTATCGAAATGGTTATGATGTGGTATGATGGGGTGGTATCCTCCTTTGAATGATTTAAGTGACTTGACTTGCCACATGTTCACGCATGTAGTTGAAACAAATCAACATAGCCTTCAAGATATTTATGTTCATGGTGGATTATATCCTACTCATGCTTGCATCCAATGTTTATTAATTTTAATGCATGTACATGACTGTTGTCGCTCTCTAGTTGGTCGCTTCCCAGTCTTTTGCTAGCCTTCACCTGTACTAAGCGGGAATACTTCTTGTGCATCCAATCCCTTAAACCCCAAAGTTATTCCAGATGAGTCCACTATACCTTCCTATATGCGGTATCTAAATGCCGTTCCAAGTAAATTTGTATGTGCCAAACTCTAAACCTTCAAATAAACATTCTGTTTTGTATGCTCGAATAGCTCATGTATCAACCAAGGCTGCCCTTATCTTCCATGTTAGGCGGGTTATTCTCAAGAGGAGTGGACTCCGCTCCTCACTCACGAGAACATGGCTGGTCACCGGGATGCCCAGTGCATGCTTTATGCATACTAAATCAAAATTAATTGCAAACAAAACTCCCCCCGGGACCTGATGTTAGTTGGAGGCACTCGTTGTTTCAAGCAAGCTATGGATTGATGCTTGTTGGTGGAGGGGGAGTATAAACTTTA
Organism: Aegilops longissima; assembly: GCA_021605205.1. Classification (NCBI taxonomy): domain Eukaryota; kingdom Viridiplantae; phylum Streptophyta; class Magnoliopsida; order Poales; family Poaceae; genus Aegilops; species Aegilops longissima. The sequence goes on from CM038680.1 coordinate 288,621,593, forward strand.
CCATTCTGTTTGGGAACCGCCTATAATGTGTGTGACATGGAAGATATCGCCATCTCTTAGTTGTTATGTTGACAATGAAAGTATACCGCTCAAAATATTATTTATCTCTATTTCAAAACCGAGCTCTGGCACCTCTACAAATCCCTGCTTCCCTCTGCGAAGGGCCTATCTATTTACTTTTATGTTGAGTCATCACCCTCTTATTAAAAGCACTAGCTAGAGAGCACAACCATCGTTTGCATTCATCATTATTATTCTATATTGGGTGTGATTATGATTGGATCTCTTTTACCATGAATTACAATGTCTAGTCAGTCTGTGATCTTTGAAGGTGCTCTGCATTTATGTTTTGCGGTCTCAGAAAGGGCTAGCGAGATACCATCTTGTTATATCATATTATGATTGTTTTGAGAAAGTGTTGTCATCCGAGATTTATTATTATGACTCGCTAGTTGATTATGCTATTGATATGAGTAAACATGAGACCTGAGAATTATTGCAAATATGGTTAGTTATGATCTTTGGCGGAAACTTGAATGTCTGGCTTGACATATTTACAACAACAAGAGCAAACAGAGTTTGTAAAGTTTTTCTTTATTTCTTTCAGTTTGTCAACTGAATTGCTTGAGGACAAGCAAGGGTTTAAGCTTGGGGAGTTGATACGCCTCCGTCAGATCTACTTTTCCAAACACTTTTGCCCTTGTTTTGGAATCTAACTTGTATGATTTGAATGGAACTAACCCTGACCGACGTTGTTTTCAGAGAATTGCCATGATGTTGTTTTATGTGCGAAAACAAAAGTTCTCGGATTGACCTGAAACTCCACGGAATATCTTACAATAAATAATAAAAATCTCGCTAAAGATGAAGACCAGGGGGCCCACACCCTGTCCACGAGGGTGGGGGGCGCCCCCCCTAGGGCGCGCCCCCTACCTCATGGGCCCCCTGGTTTCCTTCCGGCGCCTACTCCGACTCTATATATTTTCTTTAGGGGAGAAAAAAATAGAGAGAAGAAATCATCGTGTTTTACGACACGGAGCCGCCGCCAAGCCCTAAAACCTCTCGGGAGGGCTGATCTGGAGTCTGTTCGGGGCTCCAGAGAGGGTATTCATCACCGTCGTCATCATCAACCATCCTCCATCACCAATTTCATGATGATCACCGCCGTGCGTGAGTAATTCCATCGTAGGCTTGCTGGACGGTGATGGGTTGGATGCGATTTATCATGTAATCGAGTTAGTTTTGTAAGGGTTTGATCCCTAGTATCCACTATGTTCTGAGATTGATGTTGCTATGACTTTGCTATGCTTAATGCTTGTCACTAGGGCCCAAGTGCCATGATTTCAGATCTGAACCTATTATGTTTTCATGAATATATGTGTGTTCTTGATCCTATCTTGCAAGTCTATAGTCACCTACTATGTGTTATGATCCGGCAACCCCGAAGTGACAATAATCGGGACCACTCCCGGTGATGACCGTAGTTTGAGGAGTTCATGTATTCACTATGTGCTAATGCTTTGTTCCGGTTCTCTATTAAAAGGAGGCCTTAATATCCCTTAGTTTCCATTAGGACCCCACTGCCACGAGAGGGTAGGACAAAAGATGTCATGCAAGTTCTTTTCCATAAGCATGTATGACTATATTCGGAATACATGCCTACATTACATTGATGAATTGGAGCTAGTTCTCACTAGTGCGTAACCGGCAATAGCACCGGTTAAAAGGCCCTTTAGTGCCGGTTCCATAGCCGCTCTAAAGTGTGGGCACTAAAGTTTCTCTTTAGTACCGGTTCAAGACGAACCGTGCTAAAGGGCAACCACGTGGCACGAGCCAGCTCCGGCTCGAGTTTTAGTACCGTTGGTAAGACCAACCGTACTATAAGGTTTGGGTTTTTTAGTTTTATGATTTCTTTTCATTTAATTTTGTGTTTCCATTTTAATTCTTTTTCGCTTGCTGGTATTTTACGATACTACACATTGTACACGTTATGCATATATATATATATATATATATATATATATATATATATATATATATATATATATATATATATATATATATATATATATATATATATATATATATATATATATATATATATATATATATATATATATATATATATATATATATATAAAAATAGAATTTCTAGTAGAACCAATCATGCATATATATATCATCAATGTCTCACAAACCACCATATTAATTAATTCACACATACACACATGTATAGCTATATACAATTTCTCCTACATATGCATGTTGCCTTCTTGAGCCAAAGTGGCATTAGCCTAATTGGTGCCTTCGAGCACGATGACAATTGGAAGTGGTTTTCATGGGGGCGTAGCGGTAATAGTATTCTCCTTCGGATTTATGACCTGGTCGAGCAAAAATCCCGCTATTTCTCTTGAAGTGCTTCTACGCTACCCGCTTTCTAGGAGCTTGTCCCGCACTCTGTGAACTGTTAAGAAGGAGATCAATATGCATGTGTATTAGTTGTGTGACTAGATATCGATAATGGTGTAAAATTGTGAATAGTGTTCGACAAGCGCACTCCATTCCTGTCTTTGATATCTGCTCCTTTCGGACGCCATCATGCGAATGTTCTCGCAAACGCAGAATGCACACAGATCAGTCCCTCGCTACCGCTTCGTGGCCTTTACGAGAATGGAATTTGATCAGATAATAATTAATCAAGCATGATAATTAAAGAGATGGCAGCTAGCTAGCTAGCTAGTACTACTTAATTACTTACCTTGGGTCAAAACCATTTAAGCTTTTTTTTCCATTCGCCTTGTTAGATATTACTATCGGGCGAAACCGCCTATTCGGGCCGGGTTAACTTCATCGAGAGTTCAACGTGTAAAAGCCCAAGCATGAAAGTAAGGGCCCAAGGCCTGTAGTCGGTTTAGAACTCAGAGCCGTAAACCGCCTGGTATGTAAACTTGTACTGTAAGTTAGGAATAGAGAGAGACCAACCCGGATACGAGTATGAACAGGAGATTGGGACTCTCTGACCCGACGGGCGTCACCCGTGTATATAAGGGGACGACTCGGGGCGGTTCAAGAGAGAGAACAACAACTCGAGGACTAGGCGAAGCTTATTTTGCTCCCTAGTCATCGAGACCACATCAATCCCATCACAAACTAGACGTAGGCTTTTACCTTCATCGAAGGGGCCGAACTAGTATAACTCTTGTGTCTTTGCGTCCGCTTTAACCCCTTCAAGTTAACCCGTAGCGATGGCTTCACGACTAAGTCCTTTCATGAGGACATCCGCCGTGACAAAACCATTTACGCTTGGCGCCACCGTGGGCTATCGTGATGATGGTTTGATGATCTTGGAGGGCAAGTTCGGCGACTCGAAGGCTACGCCAGGGCCGGATGACCAAGAGTCGTCATGCGCAAGCTCTACATCGACGATGCAGGCTGGGCCCCGAGGCCGGCTCGATTGAGTACGGGTACCGGGTCCCTTTGGTGGCATACACGCTTTCATCGGCAAGATCGGTGAGCCAGGGCCCGAGCCGACATCCGCACCGACCTCGCCGAGACGGCTCGGCGCGGCGAGACCTGCCCAGCTAAACCGCTGTAAAGCGCGCCTTCGTGGGAGTCATCCAGGAGGAAGTTATGAGGACGGATCGAATCTGTGGCGAAACCGCTGCTCTGCTGTGATGACGAGTCGTCAACGGAGAAACCGAGTCTCTATATCAGCTACAAGATGGCCGGATTGGGGCTGTTCCGACGGTGACAGATTCCGACCCTCCGATCTGCCCAACCGGGTAGGAATATTCATGGCCGGTACACAAGCAATGCTTCACTCTTCGACCGCTGCAACAATGGTTGCCGGTTCAAGAGCGGCGACGCAGCGGCGGGCAGAGGCCCCGTCGCCCGCCGCTCAAGTTTTATCGTAACTATTCGACGCGTTGGTTGTGCTCATGGCGAGGTTAACCCGGCGGACCAGGACGCCATAACGCGGAGATTGCGAAGGTGAAGGAACAAATCACTCGAGCTAAAGCGGATCCGGCAGCCGCAGACGCCAGATGGCGGCAGAGCGGGCCGCTTTGGATGCACAGGCTTATAGGCTCATGCTGGATCAGAGCGCGTCGCATGAAGTCATGAAGAGGAAATATAGATCCCGTTTGCCTACAGTTTTCGAGGGAAGAGATCTCTTCAACACCCTAGGAGCGGGGACCAGTAATCCGCCTGTGGTAAACCGGGCGGAAGCACCTAGGACGGGCGCGCCGGTTCAACCCCGCGTAATAGATCTACCTCGCCATAATGCCAGCATGCCTCAGGCTGTGCAAACACCTCCAGGTCACTACTCTAACCTGATGGATAACCTTGTCGCAGCTGCGCACGGCCGAGGCAATTCCAATTGAAGGCGATTCACCACAGTGAGAGAGACGCGCGGGTCAAGGAGCTCCTCGGACAGCTTTGGTCCAATAGGAAGCGATTCAGACAGCCGCGATTAGATCCACTCTACCCCGCCCAAGCCGGGCTATAGCAGCACGTGGATGAACCGGCCGTATCAAGTAATGCACGGCGTGGTGCGCAGCGTGGCAACAACCGGTAGGTGGTTTCAACAACGCCAGAGGTGGTGGACCGGCCCGCACGCAGGGAGGCCGAAAGTTAGCAAAGACAAAGATCGGGACTATCAGCTTACGCCGGTTTGTCCGACCATCTTTGAGCCTGGGGTTACCTCTAGCTCTTTGGGGTGCCTTGCCTCGCCCCGCTTTTACGCAATGTACGCTGCCCAAGGATTTCAAGGGTCCGCGCAAGGTGCCAAATTACACCGCCGATTTGGCTCCAGAAGCATGGATAGAGAGTTATGAGATGTCCATGGAGATGCTGGATGTGGATGAAGCCGTGTGTGCAAAGTACTTCACCATGATGCTCGAAGGTACGGCCCGTACTTGGTTGAAAAGCCTGCCACCCAATTCTATCAGTTCATGGGCCCAGTTGCGGACCCGGTTTATCCAGAATTTCAAAGATACCTGTAAGCAGCCCATGTCCGTGGTGGACTTGGCGGCTTGTGTCCAGGGTGAAGGGGAGTCAACAACCCATTGGGTACGCCGCGTTTCGGAAATCTTGCACTCGTCCGACCGGATCAACGCGGATTCTGCGATCTTGACCCTGGAGTGCAACTGCCGGTTTAAGCCTTTGAAGTTGAAGTTGGGACGTATGAAGCGGTTTTGTAATGACATGGGAACTCTCATGGGCGCTTTAGTGAAGTATGCTGATTCTGATAGTACCAAGGATCCCAAGTCTGATGATGACGAGACAGGGAAGGGAAAGAAGAACAGCAACTCCAAAGGCCAGCAACATCACTCGGCAGGTAATGGTGGAGGCAAGCGTAAAGCGAATGGCAACATGGATTTCGTAGCCAACACCAATGCGCAGGACAAGGGCCAGGGGCGCAAACGTAAACAACCGAATCGAGGTGGTGCACCTAATCCTAATCCGACCGCTTGAACTATCTCGCTGAATCAACCCCGTCCAAGCATGGGACGAAGGAGGCGCCAAAGAAATCACCTCTGGAAGGATTGTTACATTATGCAGGAGTTCAAAAGTTCTAATGCTTTCCGTATGATCAAGGCTCGCGGCGGTTCAGATCCGGCCAGGTTACGGTGGAGGAAATTCGGTTCAGGATTTAATGGTAATCGTAACAATCAGACTAATCAGAATAACCAAGGTGGTTACAATCAGCAGCAGCAGCAGTCGGGTTATCAGAGCAACCCAAAGTAGCTGAATAGTGGGCAGTACCACGTCTTCACCACTAGCTTAGACAAGCGAGACCGAAGCTTCGCGGGCAATCAACGCCGTTGAACCGCCATGCCTCATTACCTCGCTGGTCGAGCAGCCCATTGTATGGAGTAGAGAGGATCATCCTCCCCGGGTTGACAATCCGGGTCAGCTAGCCCTGGTGGTGGCACCTCAGGTGGGAGGTTATAAGTTCACCAAGGTGCTTATGGATGGAGGGAGCAGCATCAACCTCCTGTACTATGAGACCTTCCGTCGTATGGGGTTAACAGATAAACATCTCAAACAATCCAATACAGTGTTCCATGGTGTGGTACCTGGCAAGTCAGCATATCCAGTTGGTAGAATAGCTCTGGAGGTGGCCTTTGGAGATGAATATGATTCCAGATCGGAAACATTGATGTTTGAAGTGGTGAAAATCCAAAGTGCATATCACGCCCTGTTTGGGCGGCCGGCTTATGCCAAGTTCATGGCACGGCCTTGTTATATATATTTGCAGCTCAAGATGCCGGGTCACAAGGGGACAATAACAGTTCATGGGAGCCGCAAGATCGCTTTGGAGTGTGAAGAAGGAGATGCGGCCTACGCAGAGTCGGTTTGTGCCACCGAGGAGCTGAAGTATTATAAGGACAATGTTGATCCGGCGGACATGACTCCGTTGAAAAAGCCAACTACAGAGCATGATCCGGCCCTGAAATTCAAATCGCCACCGAGACTAAGCTTGTTGACTTTGTGCTCGGCGATTCGCCCAAGCAGTTCAAATCGCGCCAACTTGATCCGAAATAGGAAAGCGCTACCATCGAAGTTCATCCGTGAGAATTGGGACATTTTGCATGGAAGCCTTCGACATGCCAGTGTACCGAGGAACCTCGCTGAGCACACTCTTAATGTTGATCCCAAGTACAAACCGTGAAGCAGCTCCGCCGGTTTAACGAAGAAAGGCGAAGGCCATTGGAGAGGAGGTGGCCAGGTTCTTAGCAGCTGGCTTTATTGTTGAAGTTTTCCATCCAGAGTGGCTTGCTAATCCGGTGCTAGTTCTTAAGAAAAACGGCACTTGGCGCATGTGTGTGGATTACACAGATCTTAACAAGGCTTGCCCAGCAGATCCTTTTGCCCTCCCCCGCATTGACCAGATTATTGATGCCACTGCAGGTTGTGAGCGCTTGAGCTTTTTGGATGCGATTCGGATATCATCGATCAAGATGGCGTTAAGGACCAGGAGAAGACAGCGCTTATCACTCCCTTTGAGCCTTCGCTATGTGTCTATGCCTTTTGGGCTCAAGAGCCCAAGCAACTTATCGGCGTTGTGTATGAAATTGCTCGCATAAACAGATCGGCCGAATGTGAATGCCTATGTGGATGATATTGTGGTTAAGTCAAGGAAGAAGGAAACACCGATTGATGATTTGAAAGAAACCTTGGACAACCTGCGGGTTTACAAGATGATGCTCAACCCGCCAAATGTGTTTTTGGTGTTCCGCAAGCAAGTTATTGGGTTTTCGTGTCCAACAGAGGATTGAAGCTAATCCGAGACGATTACGACTATCACCTCCCCGGCTAAACCAAAGTGTATTAATGATGTCGAGCGTTTGGCGGGCCGGATTGCCGCGCTGAGCCGGTTTATTAGCCGCCTAGGAGAGAAGGCCATCCCTTTGTACCAGATGCTGAAGAAGACAGATCAGTTTGTCTGGAGTCCACCACGATGAAGCGTTGAGGACTTAAAGCGGCAATTGGCCAACCCGCTTTGCTCGCCGCCCCATCGACAAGGAGCCGCTTCGCTATATGTTGTTGCTAACGCCGAAGCGGTCGGCGGGCCATTGTGGTAGAGCGTAAGGAGGCAGGAAAGGAGCATCCGGTTCAACGTCCGGTTTATTATATCAGCGAGGTGCTTATTGAATCTAAGCAAAGGTATCCGCATTGGCAAAAGCTGGTGTATGGAGTTTTTATGGCAAGCGGAAACTCAAGCAGTATTTCCAAGGGCACCCCATCACGGTGGTTAGTTCCGCTCCCTTAGGTGATATCATACAGAACCGGGAAGCGACTGGCCGGATTGCAAAGTGGGCTATAGAGCTTGGGCCGCACGGTTTGAAGTACGTGCCTCGGACGGCGGTGAAGTCTCAAGCACTTGTGGATTTCGTTAATGATTGGACGGAGTTGCAAGCGCCTGAAGAAAAGCCGGATCATACATATTGGACCATCCATTTTGACGGATCCAGGCTGTTGGAGGGCTCGGGGCTGGAGTCGTATTAACTTCCCCACGAGGTGACAAGTTTTGTTACGTTCTCCGCTTAATGTTCCCTTGTACTAACAATGCAGCTGAGTATGAAGCCTTGCTCCATGGTCTTCGGATGGCTAAGGAGATGAATCTAAGCCGGGTTAAGTGCTTCGGAGACTCGGACCTAGTGGCTCAACAGGTGTCTGGCACTTGGGATTCAAAGGACCCACTCATGGCTGCATATCGTCGTGAGGTGGATGTTGTCGCAGGTCACTTCAAGGGCTATCAGGTGGACCACGTGGGCTGTCGGAAGAATGAAGCGGCGGACGCTTTAAGCCGTTGGGCTCTCAACGCAAACCGTCCCGCCTAATGTTTTTCTTGACGTCGCACAACCCGCCAATCAAGCTCCCCGGTGAAGCGGATTTGGCTATTCCTGATCCGGAGGCTCAATTGGTGGCAGCTCGCACGCTATTCCGGATTGACGCTTCCTTATCCGCGCGACATGAACCGGGCGAAGTTACCGTAAGATGAGACATTGGCCCGGCAGATAGTTCGGCGATCTAAGTCTATGACCATTGTTAATGGCGAGTTGCATCATTGCAGGTGTCGTATGCGTTTCAATGCTGTGTGTCCCCGAGGAAGGCTGTGAAATATTGCGTGAGATCCACGGCGAGATTGTGGTCACCACGCCGTTCAAAATCCTTGGTGGCTAAAGCGCCCGCCACGGTTTCTATTGGTTAACTGCCCATGCCGATGCGGAAGATCTGGTCGACGATGTGATGGTTGCCAAAAGTTTTCCAGACGTGCTCATGTACCGCCCAAGAATTGAGGATGATTCCAATTACTTGGCCGCTTATGCATTTGGGTTGGATATGGTTGGACCTTTCAAAAGGTCCAAGGACAAGAAGACCCACCGCTGGTGGCGGTCGACAAATTTACAAAGTGGGTAGAGGCGTAACCTGTTAGCAAGTGTGATGCAGCCACGGCGGTTCAGTTCATCAAAAGGTGATTTTCCGTTTGGTTTTCCACACAAGATCATCACGTATAATGGTACCAATTTGTCCAAGGGTGCCATGAAGGAGTTCTCGCCAACGTGAGCACATCCGGCTTGATGTTTCTTCAGTAGCTCACCCACAGTCCAATGGTCAAGCGGAAAGAGCCAATCAAGAGATCTTGAGAGGCATCAAGCCCCGGCTTATGGTCCCTTTGCAGAGGACACCGGGTTGTTGGGTAGAAGAGCTACCGTCTGTGTTATGGAGTATAAATACTACACCTAACAGATCCACAGGATACACGTCGTTCTTTATGGTTTATGGAGCGGAGGCGGTTCTCCCCAGTGACATCCGTCATGACTCACCTCGTGTGACATCTTATGTTGAAGCGGATAACGAGACAGCACGACAGGACGCTTTGGATCGGCTGGATGAAGAGCGTGACATAGCAGCTGCCCGCTCGGTGATTTACCAACAGGATCTTCGTCGTTATCATAGTCGCCGGTCGTAACCGAACTTTTCAAGAAGGAGATTTGGTGCTTCGACTCATCCAAGACCAGACTGATATGCACAAGCTATCCCCACCTTGGGAGGGACCTTTCGTGGTCAGCAAGAATCTGCACAATGGGTCGTACTATCTGATCGATGTTCGAGAGCATAAAGACTCACGCACGTCAGAGGAGGAGACCAACAGGCCGTGGAACATAGCTCATCTTCGGCCTTATTATACCTGAGCAATCGGCTCTACTTATGTACATATTATGGCAGTGTATATATTATGAATAAAGTAATAAACCGGAGCCTCGGCTAAAGTGGGTATCTGTTCATTACATCATGCGTGGTTACATGGAGTTGTTCTGCTTTAAAGCGCCTCCGTTTACCCCCGAGTTTGCTTTTCGTAAGCTTTATGATATCACTTGGGGGCTTGGTCGTGTCCGAACCAATGCAACACCTTTTGATAGGAGAGAGCCACCGGATCACTTGGGGACATGGTCAAGTCTGAACCAGTCACGCCTTTGATCGCCTAAGGCCATAGAGTCACTTGGGGCTTGGTCGAACCCAACCATTGCCACGCCACTTGATCGGCATAATGCCACGGTTTCAGTTGGGGAACCGCTAACTTGAACCATGACTACACCTTATAGGGAGCTTGGTCGTGTCCCACCATGGTAACACCATCCGATCGGCTCAAGAAAGCCTCGCTTTTGCAAACGGTTTTATCATTACCTTTGCTTCCATATTTTTCATAATCATTATTTGATTTTGTTGCGCTTTCTTAAACCGATAACATTTTAAACCGTTCAAACTGTCAATTGACGGAATTCGTCCATTTTAATCCGGAGATAATTCTTCCGGTTTGACTTTTTCTCGTTAACATCCCATCATGGAGTAACAGGGGCTTGTCATGACCCGCACGGTTTACATGGTAAACCGCATTATAAACACAGAGTTGTTTTCCTTCGACGGTAATGGTTTATACAACCTCCGCTTCAAGATTGGCTAAGCCAACTTCATGCCCAGCGATGGCAGGTATTTTGTATCACAAATTTTGATTATATACCTCAATATTTCATTTCATATATATATGAATGTCACAAACCGGTGGCGGCATGCATCACCGTGGCGTTTAAGATTTTGTGACCGTAGGCAATCTAAATTGAAGGTTTCATCATTCAATCAAAGGAGTCAGCACCATTGCACGAAGGCATATTAAAAACAAAAGTGATGGCTATCCTATTACAAGGCATTCAGAGGCCCAAAATTTGGAATTGCGTCATAACGAGCAGTTTCTGATGCATCAACCGCTTGACGGATTAAGCTTCATTGCCGGGTTGACGGAAGAAGATGGGTCGTCTGCCGCCGGTTCAACTTCTTCCTCCTCACCATCCAATGGCCGAAGTCATTGGTGGTCCAATCAATCCGGTTAAAGCCTCGAAGACAACCTCTTCACTTATAAGCTCAGCCGGATCAACGTCGAGGCATAAGTGTCTTTGACGGGTTGGTGGAACAAGGTTACGCACTTCCGAATAACAGCTCCAACCCGTCTGTTGTTCGCGTCGTAGAAGGAGCGGTGAACCGTCAGTTGGCCTCTTCTGCCAGCTTGACTCGCCAGAGGACGATCTCCTTGTTACCCGCTTGAGAGCATCATTATCAAATGCTTCGCCATTTTCTTGAGCACTTTGGGAAGCCTTTGGCTATGTCACCGGATCAAGGTCAGCTATCCATGCTTTGGCGCGAGTTAGTGCCAATAAGGTGCCAGCCCGGGCAGCGGATCGTATCAACTCTTCTATCTGTGCTGGTATCATAGATAGCCGGTCCAGTGTGTCCTTGATCAATGTCGGAGCTGCGTTATCATAAGAAGTGGTGCAAATAACTCGCTGGGTGCCGGTATACAGCTGTTCAATTAGCGATACGCTGCCTTGAGTTTCTTCCGCATGTCGAGCCTAGATGAGCAATGCGCCTACCTATACCGGTTTAAGAAAGTTCAGGTTAAACCGGAGGAAATTTCAAAACGAAATATTCATCACAACCTTGGTGAAACATTGCTTACCAAATATTGCAGAGGTCATGGCATTGATTTGGCGCTTTAATCCATGAGCTCTTCCACACCGTTTAATAGCTGCTTCAGCATCCTCCGACAGTTTTAGCAAGCCCGCCTTTTCAGTATCCCAGCTGGCCTGCTCGGACTTAAACCACTCCTTGAGCTGCTCCATAGTAGTCAAGGCGGTTTTCAGTTCATCCTTGGCCTTGGAGGTTTCTGCTTGTTGAGATTTCAGATTTTCTTGAAGATCATTGATTTGTGAGGCTTGTTGGCGTACCTCACTCTGCAACAAAAAGGGAGCATGTTAGTATTTTCATTACAAGTCCCAAGCGCATAACCAGTCATACACTTGGCACTTGGGGGCTAATGCATATTTGATCTTCATCTGCCAATAAAATCACAAAGTCCCAAGCTCAATACAGGTATTCAACTTGGCACTTGGGGGCTAATGGCTATTTGCTCAAACATGTTCTCACAAGGCGATATAAATTACAGTCCCGTTTAACTATACTAAGTTGAACTGCCCTTGGGGCTACATCGATGAATTCAAAGCATTGAGTTTTATGTTAAGTCTCGGTTTAACTATACTAAGTTGAACTGGCCCTTGGGGGCTACAACAAAGGATTCTGAAAGTATTGAGTTCTATATCAAGTACCGCTTGAAAGAAGATTACAAACAGCCCTTGGGGGCTACTATGCAATGAAGGTACAAGAGAAAGGCACAACTGTTTACGCTATAGCGCTCCTTCATAAGATTTACTGCATCGGCTTCAAAATCACGGCTTGTGTAGAGCCGTTCAGAAGCCGAGTGAAGGTCTTGGGCAGAGAAATTGTTATAAGCTGACAGATCAGTTTTTTCCTTCCCTTTGCTCATGGCAGTAAATTCTTCCTTGGCACTGTGCTTTGATAGAGCAACCAGATTTCCAGGGGTGGTATATGCGGTGCCCGTAACTACGACATCATCATCTTTGGTCGGGCTGGCCGAATTGGCATTTTCACCTGGGCTTGGCGCTTTCATACCCGGGCTTGGCGGATCAGCAGTTGAGTCCCGTTGTTCTGCTGCAGGAGTCGAAGGAGCAGGAGGATGTGACGTCTCAACTTGGACATCCGGTTCAACCTCTGGCGGATTAGCATTGGCATCTTGATTAACCCCAGCAGAATTGTCTTTAGCAACTTCGGGATTTTCACCATGATGCTCTGGAGTCTTCTCCGGATCAACATCCATAGTAGGGTCGAGGGTCTTGGCCTTTTTACTAAGACGAGCCTTGGTGCTACAACATCAAGGGTTAGAATATGGTAAACCGACAAATACAAGGAACAAATTAAGGAGTAACTACTTACCCAGCAGCAACTTTGAGAGGAGGCAGCTGAGTGGTGGATGAACCGCCGACGAGTTGGAAGAAGCCCGGTAATTGGGTCGACGGATTGAGAGGGCATCGGAAGAAACCTTTCAAAGGATAACGCTTTTCAGAGAACAAGTCACCTCACGACGACGTTTCCGGTTGGTGTGTCAACTAAACCGACGACGTAATTTGTTGACCGCTATGCCGGTCGTCGGGCGTTCTTCAGTTTTTGTGTCTTCAAAGAAAGTTTTGATTCAAATGAGCACAAGAGTGAGATTGTTTCACTTTCCGGACAGTCGCGGCGAATTCTTTTAACCGTACAAGATCGAATCGAAGAAAGAAGGATTACCTCAATAGGTTCTGCATGGCTGGCCTCAGCGTCATCCTGGGAATTGTAACTGTCAGTAAAATGAATGAAAAAAAGAACCAAGTAAGTCAAGCTCTACCTCATCATCTGATTCTTCATCTTCCGGCGGTTCAGAAGACTCGGCGGTTTTCCTCTTGCCAGCTTTCTTGGTGGTCTTGGTCTTTACACAAGGAACCCGGGCCGGTTTCGTTCGTTTCCAAAAGGAGTTGTTAGCCTGAGAATTAATAGAGAGATTAATACAATCAATATGGAATCAAAATCAATAGAACAATGAGAGGAACCTTACCACAGGCGGTTTGTTGGAGACGCAGAACGGGGCCAACCTGTAGCGACCAGACCCAAATGGATCAAGTCTCTGTGCTCAGTGTCATCCTCGGATCAAGAATGTCGACACCACACAAGATTGAAGGATTTATAGCAGAGTAGCAATCACACACTTATTACATCGTTGTCCACAAGGAACTGAATACAATAATATGGCTTAAGGCCATCTAATAATAACAGCGAAGGCTTGGAAGATAAGCGAGTCCATCAACTCCAACGGCATCATCGAGTATAGAACCACGACCTAACACCTTACTCGTCGTTCGAAAGTCTGCAACGTGAAAAGTTGCAGCCCAAAACGGGTCAAGACATGGAATATGCCGCAATGTAACACATAAAGAGCAATGAAGGAATAAGCCTATACTACATGCATATTTGGCTGGTGGTAAGGCTCTACGATTACATTTGCATAAAGCTGATTTTTCCTACATCAAAGGAATAATTTTATTTAACTATCATGGTGGTTGTTAAACATTGAGAATGGTTGACAGCATCCTCAATCCCAATTAAAAGTACTCATCAAAACCCAATAACTTTTATTAGAAGTAACATGTTGAGATTCACATGATAATCAAGTACCGGATACTCAAATTGTCCATAACCGGGACACGGCTAATCATGATTAGTTTATACACTCTGCAGAGGTTTGCGACTTTTCCCCACAAGACTCGATCGCCTCCGCTTGGTTCTCGCACTACATGGTGTTTGAGAAACGGATGACCGAGACATAGTCTTTCAGAAGCGCTAGCACCTTACATGTGGGTAGACCGTACCAACCTACATCCCCTACATCAGCTAGCCTACCCGTAAGAGTTCGTGACGACTTAGTCAACTACGCCAGAGCCCATAATTGGCTTGTGGCTGCACACGGAAGTTTCCAGCTTGAATAATCTTATGATCCCTTAGAGCACGGGTGGCGGTCCAAGAAATACAGCAAGTCTGATAGAAACCAGTGCCTCAATCCACCAAGATGTGTGTTAGGTTGCCACCTTAGATAAACCATTAATTAACAATCTCACATCTGTCATGGATATTCACTCACCCAATCCACGTCTACTAGCATAGCATGGCATGAACAAGCAAACGTAGAAGTAACTCCCAAGGTTTCATAAGTAAAACAGGTAATAGGTACTACCTCAATCTACTTCCCAATACCCACAATTTAATTAGATCCTAATCATGCAAGTGTTTGAGGGTTTGATCTAATGCATAAAACTGGGTATGAGAAAAGGTATGATCAAGTGTTACTTGCCTTGCTGATGATCCGCGAGTCCTAGAGATTCGAAATAACAAGCGGCGCACTCCGGGTGATCTAACGCAGACAAACAACAAGCATACAATAAGTACTCATCTAATGCACAGGGAAATCTCGAATAAAAGATCTAACCAGAAAGTTCAACTTAAGAACCCTGGTTACAAAAGAATCGAATCAAAACAAACTCCGAAAGTCGAAACTCGAGAGAGAACGTCTCGGTTTAGCGAACTGAAATTAGGTCAAAATTTCACAGTAGCAAAACTCTGTGAAAGTAGGGTAATCGGAACGGCGGTTTCATTCTTTAAACTCCAGCGCTTGAATCACCTGATTCCGATAAACGAGCGAGAAATAAAACAGTTTTGAAAATCAGATCTCAAATCAAATCGAAAAATAACGGATTAATTCCGATTAAAAGAAAACGACGAACGAGTTAAAAAGCGAACGTTCGTTAACAGAATCTAATCCAACGAACGCGTTCATTGAAACGAACGGTTCGGTGAACGTTCGTTAAATAAGAAAACCGAAAAAAATAAAACCAATCTAGGTTTTTTAAAAAAAAAACCGAACATATTTTTTTAAAACTAAACCGGACGGTTCACGGAAAAAAAAAAGCGAATCGGCGCTGGGCGGCGGTGGCTACCTCCGCGATCGCCGGCGAGGTCCGCGGGGTCCGCGGGGCTCAGGGGGTTCAAGGCGTCGGGCGGCGGGGTCCACGGCGGCGGGCGGCAAGCCCCACGGCGGGCGGGCGGCGGCGTCAAGGCCGGGCGCGCGGCGGCGGTCGCTCGGGAGGCTGGGTTGGGGAGAGGAGAGGGGTCCGGGGGGTTATAAAGGCGAGGGGGGGCGGTGGCTTGGGAGGGGGTCAAGGCGCGCCGGGTCCCAGGACTCGGGGCGGGCGGGCGTCGGCGGGTCTCTCCGGGCGGGCGGCCAAGGCGAGGAGGAGGCGGAGGTGGGCGGGCGCTGGCCTGGCCTGGCTGGCTGGGCCGGCTGGGCCTCGGTCCAGGGGGCTGTTTTTTTTTAAAATAAAATTAAACCAAAACGAATAAAAAAATACCAAACGAACTCGGATTTAAATAAAACAAATTTTCCCGACTCCTAAAATGAGTCTAACAAAATGAACTTTAAAAACAATATACATGCATAAAATTTTTAAAATGCTCATTTTGCCTAAGCAAAATAAATCTTCAAAACCAAATTTGGTTTATTTATAATACCTTCATTTTTCCTAATTGCTTGGGAAAGTCATATTATTCCCTCTCAAAATATTTTTGTAGGAAAAACTTTATGAAGATAATTTAAATAAATCCAATGATCCTATTTTCAAAATTTGGAAAATCCCAAATATGAAAATAATGAAACTTCCAACTCTCTCCGAGGGTCCTTGAGTTGCGTGAAATTTCTAGGATCGAAAAAATGCGAGAAAATATGATATTCATGATGACCTAATGTATAACATTCCAAATTGAAAATTTGGGATGTTACAAACCTACCCCCTTAAGATGAATCTCGCCCTCGAGATTCGGGTTGGCTTGAAAATAGGTGAGGGTGGTCCTTAAGCAAAACTTCCTCTCTTTCCCAGGTGGCTTCATCCTCAGTGTGGTGGCTCCACTGAACTTTGCAAAACTTGATAACCTTGCTGCGAGTAACTCTGCTGGCATAATCGAGAATCTTAACTGGCTTTTCCTCATATGTCAAGTCATCCTTCAACTGAATTGCCTCCAAAGTGCACTTGTGTCTCTTAACGGTACCTCTGCTATCTCGGGGTGACATTTCTTCAACTGAGAAACATGGAATACATCATGAACTCCTGACAGTCCTTCTGGCAATTCCAACTTATACGCAACTTCTCCCATGCGTTGCAAAATCTTATACGGTCCAACGAAACGGGGTGCTAACTTTCCTTTAACTCCAAAACGCTTAACTCCTCGAAGCGGGGATACTCTGAGATATACTCTGTCTCCAACTTCATACTCAATCGCTGGCGCTTTGAATCGGCGTAGCTCTTACCGTGCAGGACTGGGCTACCTTGAGCCTGTCTCAATCAACTTAACCTTCTGTTCGACTCCTTAATCAAATCTGGTCCAAATAATCGACGATCTCCGTTTAGTCCCATGACAATGGTGTCCTACACCTTCTTCCATACAAGGCCTCGAAGGTGCCATCTTTAAGCTGGTTTGGTAATCTGTTATTGTAGGAAAATTCTGCATACGGCAAATTTTCATCCCAACTAGATCCGTAATCTAGTGCACAAGCTCTCAAAGATGTCTTCCAAAATCTGATTGACTCTCTCGGTTTGTCCATCGGTCTGTGGGTGGAAAGCATGTGCTGAATTCCAATCGGGTTCCCAATGTTTCGTGTAACCGGTTCCAAAATTTCAAGTAAACTGGGTTCCTCTCGTTCGATACAATGCTCCTCGAACTCCGTAAGCACACAATTCTGGTCATGTATATCTTTGCCAACTTAGCACTGCTATAGGTAGTCTTGACTGGAATGAAATGAGCTACCTTGGTCAAACGGTCGACTATGACCCAAATCGAGTCATATCCTGAGCGGGTCTTTGGCAAACCTGTGATGAAATCCATGCCTAGTTTATCCCACTTCCATTCGGGTATCGGCAATGGTTGTAACAATCCTGCTGGCTTCTGATGCTCTGCCTTTACTTTCTGACATACGTCGCAAACTGCTACATACTCCGCAATATCCTTCTTCATTCCGGTCCACCAGAAAATATTCTTCAAATCCAAATACATCTTGGTATTTCCTGGGTGAATCGAATAGGGTGAATCATGGGCTTCTTGTAGAATCAACTTCCTGATCTCTGGGTCATTGGGCACATAAACACGGTCTTCAAACCATAGGGTATCGTGTTCATCTTCTCGAAATCCTTTAGCCTTTCCTTTGCTCATTTTCTCCTTTATAGCGGCAACTTCCTTATCTGCCTTTTGGGCTTCTCTGATTTTGTCCATTAGTGTCGACTGAATCTCCAATGCTGCTACATAGCCTCTCGAAACTATTTCCAAACATAGCTCTCGAAGGTCCTCGGCTAACTCATTGGGTATTCCTCCCATCATTAGGGTATTGACGTGGCTCTTACGGCTCAATGCGTCTGCTACGACATTAGCCTTTCCGGGGTGGTAATGCAATCTCATATCGTAATCCTTGATTAGCTCTAACCATCTCCTCTGTCTGAGATTTAATTCATACGTGTGAAGATGTACTTCAAACTCTTGTGATCCGTATATACTTCACAATGATTTCCAATGAGAAAATGTCTCCATGTCTTCAAGGCATGCACAACGGCTGCTAACTCCAAATCATGAGTGGCATAATTCAACTCATGGGGCTTAAGTTGTCGTGAAGCATACTGAAACAACTCTTCCTTCCTGCATAAGCACTGCTCCAAGTCCTCGACGTGAAGCGCCGTAATACACCTCATAATCCTTAGTTTGATCCGCAATATCAAACCGGTGAGGTAACCAATCTTTTCTTCAACTCCTGAAAACTTGCCTCACAGTCCTCATCCATATGAATTTGTTTTCCTTCTTCAACAATTCAGTCATAGGCTTTGCAATTCTTGAGAAATTCTCAATGAATCTTGGTAGTATCCTGCGAGTCCAAGGAAACTCGAATCTCTCAAACTGTCGTTGGTGCTTCCCACTTGGTTACGGTCTCAACTTTTGTGGGGTCAACTGCTATCCCTTCTCCGGATATAACATGTCCGAGAAATCCAACTTCCTTTAACCAAAACTCACATTTGCTGAACTTGGCATATAACTGGTGTTCCCTCGCCTCAAAACCAATCTCAAATGTTCCTTATGTTCTTCTTCATTCTTCGAGAAAATCAAAATGTCATCAATGAACACCACGATTTAACTTGTCCAAAAATTCCATAAACACTTTGTTCATCGTGTTCATAAAATAGGCTGGTGCGTTAGTCATCCAAATGACATAACGGTATACTCATACAGTCCATATCTCGTGGTAAATGCTGTCTTGGGTATATCTTGCTCCCGAATCTTCAATCGATGGTACCACGATCGCAAGTCGATCTTAGAAAACACTTTGGCTCCTTGCAAGCGATCAAACAGATCATTTATCATCGGTAGTGGGTACTTGTTCTTGATTGTTACTTCATTCAATCCACGATAATCAACAACCATTCTCAACGATCCATCCTTCTTCTCCACCAACAAAGCGGGTGATCCCCAAGGTGAAGAACTTGGGCGAATAAAACCTTTATCCAATAGTTCCTTAATCTGCTTCTTAATTTCGCCAAATCCTTTGCGGGCATCCCATGCGGTCGCCCGATATCGGGCTGTTCACGCTACAGCTCGATCAAAACTCAATGTCTCTATCCGTGGCATTCCCGTAACTCTTCCGAAATACATCAGGATAATCTTTCACCACTGGTACTTCTTCCTGTACCACTCCTGATAAACAATTAACTTGTGCTCTCCTCGGCTCGTGCCGTGATACATACTTAATCCTTCTTCCTTCTGGTGTGGTGAGCAAAATTGATCTTGTGGTACAATCTATGTTTCCTCCATACTTTGATAACCAATCCATTCCTAATATCACATCCAATCCTTGGGATTCCAGAACTATTAGGTCTGAGGGGAAAACATAGTGTCCAATCCTTAGTGGCAGTCGATCACACCATTTACTAGCCATGTACTCTGCTCCGGGTGAGGTTACTAGCATGGGTGACCTAAGGGCTTGGGTTGGTAACTTGTACTTATCCACAAATCCCTTGATATGTATGAATGCGATGCACCAAGATCAAAAAGAACAACCGCAGAAAAGACTTAACCAAAACTTACCGATTCTTGCATCGGGCTGATCTTCAACCTCCTCCACATCAATGTGGTTCACCCGTCCCCTGTTGAAAGGGTTGGGCTTCTTTCCGAGCTTCCATTGCCATTTCCATTCGGCCTTCGGACAATCATTTGCATAATGCCCAGTCTTGCGGCACTTAAAGCAAGTAATGTGACTCAGTCTACTTTGGATGGTGTAGACGGGTTGGTGCGGTTCTCGTCGTTGCTTCCTCCATTCCGCTCCCATTCTTGGTGCCATTATGGTTGTGCGAATTACCTCCTCCATGGGTATGCTGAAACTGAATTCCTGATTTAGGGGTATAACGAGGCTTCTGCCGGGATCCAGAGTTATACTTCCCTTGTCCATACTTCCGCTTGCGGTTCTCAATTTGTCTTGCTTTCCTTCAATCATGAGAGCTCGGTCTACTAACTCCTGGTAGTTGTTGAAACTTGCTACCATCAACGGCATGCTGAACTCATCATTTAGTCCTTCTAGAAACTTCTCCTGCTTAGCTGCATCCGTAGTAACGCCATCCGGGGCATAACGTGCTAATTTGCTAAAGTCATCCACGATCGCCAACAGTCCTTCCTCCTTGGCGTAAGTTGCGAAACTCACGCTTCTTCATGGCCATGGCTCCTGCTGAAACATGGGCTGTCTGAAAGCTTGTGAAACTGGTCCCATGTGGCGGTGTCACGGATAAGTGGCTGTGAAATTCTCCCACCATGTTGCTGCGGGTCCTTCAAGCTGATGTGCTTGCAAACTTCACTTTTCTCCATCATGCATCCTGCAGTGGTCAACTCCTTCCTATCTTGCGGAGCCACCATCTGCTACAATTGGCTCGGTGCTCTTGGAATACACCGCGGGTTCAGTCTAAGGAAACGAGTCGATGATCCGCAGTGGTGGTGGTGGCGGTGGGTTGTTGTTGTTGTTGTTACGCACCAATGTTTGAATCAGGTATTCTGCTGCTGGATCAATTGGGTGATCTCTGGCGGGAAAACGAATCCGGGGTCGCGTCTCGGAGGCATCTGATGGGTTTAGAAAAGAAGAGGAATGTAGAATAGAATGAGGTCTAAGGGGAGTCACTACCCAAATGCACATGAGCAAATGCACACAAAATCACTTCATTCAATCAAACAAGGGTTACAACGATCTAACTATCGCAAAAGTGTGTGTACTATAATGTTAACATGGAGGGAATACTACTAATATGTGGGGGTCTTCTACTAATTTGAACCGGTGGAAGACTCCATGATGTCTGCTCCAGCTTCGTCTTCAAAATCGGGTTCACTTGGATCCGAATCTGTGTCGTCGATGTTGATGTAGTCGATTGGGTGTTCGACATACTGGTCTTCATTCCTGAGCGCCAACTTCTTCTTGAGCTCTTCGATCTCGTACTTAAGATTGTTATTGTGTCTTGCCAGAGCTACGATCTCGTCCATGTAGTCTTTGCGTGTAGTCTTTAGTTCTTCTTCCAATTCGATGATCCTTTCCTTCGTCTTCTGCAACTCCAACATGTCATTGCACATTTGATTCTCTTGGCGTCGAATGTGCTGATTTAACTCCTGGATGAAAGCTGCAATGGACCTATCCTTCTTGGTGTTGACGACGTCCCAGTTGTCGTCTCGGCGTCCGCAAATCTGGTAGATGGTGTCCTTGAGGTCTTCTTGATAAACTTCTCCAATGCGTCCCATGGTGATGTGAGCTGCCATGCTCCTTCCCAGACTCCAAGTGGGTGCACTGAAAACACTATCTATTGGCTTGGTGATTGGGGCGAATGTCCTTCCTGGAACGTGAGCATGAATCTTCCAGCGCTCCTCTTCAGGCAGAGTGGCGTTGAAAGTCCCGGTGAAGCTTGGTAATCCAATGTTCAGGTACTTAGTAACTTCCTTCAAGTGAAATCCAAAAGGTGTGCCTTCATCCGGTTGGGTGTACTTAATCTTCGCGTCCGTCATCCTAAAGAGAGTAGAAAAGATGAGGAGTTAGAAAATGAGAAGAGAGAGTGATCTATGGCTTTAACTTAGTGGTCGTGTCCTCACAATCGGCGTGTGCTCGATACCATTCTCTGAGCGACCAGACCGAATGGATCAAGTCTCGTGCTCGTTGTCATCCTGGATCGAGAATGCCGACACCACACATTACTTGAAGGATTTATAGCAGAGTAGCAATCACACACTTATTACATCGTTGTCCACAAGGGAACTGAATACAATAATATGGCTTAAGGCCATCTAATAATAACAGCGAAGGCTTGGAAGATAAGCGAGTCCATCAACTCCAACGGCATCACCGAGTATAGAACCACGACCTAACACCTTACTGTAAATCGAAAAGTCTGCAACGTGAAAAGTTGCAGCCAAAAACGGTCAAGACATGGAATATGCCGGCAATGTAACACATAAAGAGCAATGAAGGAATAAGCCTATACTACATGCATATTTGGCTGGTGGTAAGGCTCTCTGATTTACATTTGCATAAAGCTGATTTTTCCTACATCAAAGGAATAATTTTATTTAACTATCATGGTGGTTGTTAAACATTGAGAATGGTTGACAAGATCCTCAATCCCAATTAAAAAGTACTCATCAAAACCCAATAACTTTTATTAGAAGTAACATGTTGAGATTCACATGATAATCAAGTACCGGATACTCAAATTGTCCATAACCGGGACACGGCTAATCATGATTAGTTTATACACTCTGCAGAGGTTTGCGACTTTTCCCCACAAGACTCGATCGCCTCCGCTTGGTTCTCGTGACTACATGGTGTTTGAGAAACGGATGACCGAGACATAGTCTTCGAAGCGCTAGCACCTTACATGTGGGTAGACCGTACCAACCTACATCCCCTACATCAGCTAGCCTACCCGTAAGAGTTCGCACGACTTAGTCAACTACGCCAGAGCCCATAATTGGCTTGTGGCTGCACACGGAAGTTTCCAGTTTGAATAATCTTATGATCCCTTAGAGCCCAGGTGGCGGTCCAAGAAATCTGAGCAAGTCTGATAGAAACCAGGTGCCTCAATCCACCAAGATGTGTGTTAGGTTGCCACCTTAGATAAACCATTAATTAACAATCTCACATCTGTCATGGATATTCACTCACCCAATCCACGCCTACTAGCATAGCATGGCATGAACAAGCAAACGAGAAGTAACTCCCAAGGTTTCATAAGTAAAACAGTAATAGGTACTACCTCAATCTACTTCCCAATACCCACAATTTAATTAGATCCTAATCATGCAAGTGTTTGAGGTTTGATCTAATGCATAAAACTGGGTATGAGAAAAGGTATGATCAAGTGTTACTTGCCTTGCCGATGATCCATGAGTCCTAGAGATTCAAATAACAAGCGGCGACCGGGGTGATCTAACGCAGACAAACAACAAGCATACAATAAGTACTCATCTAATGCACAGGAAATCTCGAATAAAAGATCTAACCAGAAAGTTCAACTTAAGAACCCTGGTTACAAAAGAATCGAATCAAAACAAACTCCGAAAGTCGAAACTCGAGAGAGAACGTCTCGGTTTAGCGAACTGAAATTAGGTCAAAATTTCACAGTAGCAAAACTCTGTGAAAGTAGGGTAATCGAACGGCGGTTTCATTTTAAACTCCAGCGCTTGAATCACCCGATTCCGATAAACGAGCGAGAAATAAAACAGTTTTGAAAATCAGATCTGAAATCAAATCAGAAAATAACGGATTAATTCCGATTAAAAGAAAAACGACGAACGAGTTAAAAAGCGAACGTTCGTTAACAGAACAAATCCAACGAACGCGTTCATTGAAACGAACGGTTCGGTGAACGTTCGTTAAATAAGAAAACCGAAAAAAATAAAACCAATCTAGGTTTTTTCTTAAAAAAAAAAACCGAACATATTTTTTTTAAACTAAACCGGACGGTTCACGGAAAAAAAAACGAATCGGCGCGGGGCGGCGGTGGCTACCTCCGGCGATCGCCGGCGAGGTCCGCGGGTCCGCGGGGCTCAGCGGGTTCAGCGTCGGGCGGCGGGGTCCACGGCGGCGGCGGCGGGCCAGCGCGGGGCGCGGGCGGCGGTCGGCTCAGCGGGGCTGGGTTGGGGAGAGGGAGAGGGGTCCGGGGGTTATAAAGGCGAGGGGGGGGCGGTGGCTTGGGAGGGGTCAAGGCGCCGGGTCCGGGCAGGACTCGGGCGGCGAGGCGGCTTGCGGCGGGTCTCTCGCTCGGCGGCGGCCTTGCGAGGGAGGAGGCGGAGGTGGGCAGGCGCCTGCCTGGCTGGCTGGCTGGGCAGGCCGGGCCTCGGTCCAGGGGGGCTGTTTTTTTAAATAAAATTAAACCAAAACGAATAAAAAATACCAAACGAACTCGGATTTAAATAAAACAAATTTTCCCGACTCCTAAAATGAGTCGAACAAAATGAACTTTAAAAACAATATACATGCATAAATTTTTTAAATGCTCATTTTGCCTAAGCAAAATAAATCTTCCAAAACCAAATTTGGTTTATTTATAATACCTTCATTTTTCCTAATTGCTTGGGAAAGTCATATTATTCCCTCTCAAAATATTTTTGTAGGAAAAACTTTATGAAGATAATTTAAATAAATCCAATGATCCTATTTTCAAAATTTGGAAAATCCCAAATATGATAATAATGAAACTTCCAACTCTCTCCGAGGGTCCTTGAGTTGCGTGAAATTTCTAGGATCGGAAAAATGCGAGAAAATATGATATGCATGATGACCTAATGTATAATATTCCAAATTGAAAATTTGGGATGTTACACAACCCGGTTTGGCTGCATGCGGAGATCGGTTCATCGAGCATTTTCTTCACTGACTCGGTAACTTCAAGCTCAGTTATTGATAGCTCGTGATGTCGTTGAGGATCTTTGACGTCACCAGTGTATTCGCATCAATCCAGTATGGGCGGCTTAATGGCAAGATGCCCCAAGAAACCCAACAATGGACAAGGTCAATACCAGTTAAACCGTTGGCCATCGAGCCCGAGTTTGATAATTTGGGGTGCAAAGTTCTTCCGTTCTGCGGCAGTCAAGCGCAAAGGCAATGGGTGGTTGTTGCTAAGCGGTGAGGCGATAACCCGGCAAGGGATTTTCTCCGTTAGGAGCAGTGTTCGGCAATAGAACCAGGTTTGATTCCAATCTTTAGGATGGCTATGATGTTTGGCGTGAGGGAAGTCCACTTCTTTCCTTTTTTGGATTGAAACGCCACCAAGTTCTGTGTTAGGACCGTCCGAGAACTCTGTACAGCGGTTCAAATGAAAGAAATCTCGGAATAACTCCACGGTTGGTTCTACTTGAAGATAGACTTCGCAGAAGACTTGAAAGTTGCATATATTGGACACAGAGTTCGGACCAATATCTTGTGGATGGAGTTGGAAGCTTGCGAGGACATCCCAGAAATTTTTTGATCCGGGCGGGCTGAATCCCCGGTCTAGGTGTTGCATAAAAACAATCACCTCTCCTTCTTGAGGTTCAGGCGGACATTCCGATTCCGAAACTCGCCAGTGGAGAACATTTTTTGAGGCTAAAGCGCCAGTGGTGACGTAGCCGTTGAGCTGTGTTTCCGTGATCCGGGACGGAACCCAATTGCAAGAAGAAAATTGTTTCGCCATTCCTAAGGGGGAGCTGAAAGAAAATCAAACAGTGCGGTTCACTTTGCTCACGGTTTGTAAGTGAAAATTCAGTGTTAAACCGTGAAATTACAATGCAAGGTACAGCTTGGCGGTTTAAGAGAGGGCTAATGACATATGGCGGATTGGCTATCAAGGATTAAACCGCCCATAGGCGAAAAGGCCTAGATTCAAGTTTTACGCTAAGTGTTGATGTAAACAGGTTTCACACAATGATCAAATCTATTTGGATCTACCGCAAGATCTATAAAACAGTTTTACTGCGTTCTTTAAAAGGCGTTCAAGAAAAACAGAAGGGATGTATACTCTACCGTAAGAAAAGGAAGGGCTGCTAGTATTAAAAACAGATCGGAATGACTACCGCAGGAGATCTATACCGTTTTTGGATTAAAACTACCACGACGGAAGGTAGGAAGAAGAGGAAAATGGAGGATCAGCGATGAGCTTGCAAAAACTTAATGCAGATCTAAAGGCAAAGAACAGAAGAAGTTTACCGCTGCAGATTATGGTGGAGGGGGGCGATGAGTCTCTGATCTAACTCAGGTTGATGCACCGGCCTTGGTTGGTGCGGTTCTCGAAGGTCGCGGACGGTGGCGGAGCTTCACAGCTGAGGTCGTCGCGAGGAAGAAGATGTAGAAGAGGAAGAGAAAAGGGGGACCTCGAGCTTTATTTATAAGGGAAAGAGTAAAAGGCAGGCGCGAGAATCAAGGCGTCCGAAGCGGCCGAGTGGGCGCGCCTGTCGCCTCGATTTTCGAGATAATCATTAATGAGAAGGGAATCTTTTTGATCCTTTTTATGCAGAGGTGATGTCATGACGGACCGTTGCGGTGCTCCGAAGATGACATCACGGCTGTTTACAAAAGCTCACAGGAGAAGTCAATACGGCGGTTTACAGCAACCAGAGAAGGGGATATCACGGCGGTTCAACAATTACAAGAAGATATTGAAGTTGAAGATTTTTTTATCAAGGATTGACATGAACCTGTTCAAATCAATCTGGGGCCTAATGTTGGGGATATTACTCTTTGGGCGAAACCGCCTATCTCGGGCCGGGTTAACTTCATCGATGAGTTCAACGGTGTAACCCAAGCATGAAAGTAAGGGCCCAAGGCCCATAGTCGGTTTAGAACACATGGCCGTAAACCGCCTGGTATGTAAACTTGTACTGTAAGTTAGGAATAGAGAGAGACCAACCCGGATACGAGTATGAACCGGAGATTGGGACTCTCTGACTCGACGGGCGTCACCCGTGTATATAAGGGGACGACCCGGGGCGGTTCAAGAGAGAGAACAACAACTCGAGGCCTAGGCGAAGCTTATTTTGCTCCCTAGTCATCGAGACCACATCAATCCCATCACAAACTAGACGTAGGATTTTACCTTCATCGAAGGAGCCGAACTAGTATAACTCTTGTGTCTTTGCGTCCGCTTTAACCCCTTCAAGTTAACCCGTAGCGATGGCTCCACGACAAAGTCCTTTCATCAGGACATCTGCCGTGAAAAAACCACGACACCTTCCGTGACGCTGATGAACCTTGCCCAAGCCCTGCCCGCCGACAAAGAAAATGAATAAAGGGGTTATTAAATAGTTCATATCATGAAATGACGAACTAGATAGGCCGAGATATATAGTTAATAATGATTGAAATTACCTGTTGACTATCCCAAACAAGATGTTATAGTCAGTATTTGCTTTGAGTAGTGAGTCCAGTATTTCAACTGTTCCGGCGTCAACTTTCATGATACACAAGATCCAGTGAAATCTGCATGCACACACGTTTGCATGTCTTAATTAAGCGGGCATATGTAAGCAAAAACATGTAGCTAGCTAGTAGGCAAAAACAGAGAATTTGTAGTACAAGACAAGGTGACTCACTTTGGAAGTTGTAAGGAAGTTGTATATCTTCATTGTATTTGAGGCGCTTCAAGAACTCTAGCATGTTGTCCTCTCGGCCTTTTGATGATGTGGATTTATTAGCCATGTGTATTCATTAACGGTGTTTGGGTCAATGAACCCAATGCCAAAGCGCCCACCTTTTCTCATTTCATACATCTTCATCCTCCATAATACCACGAAAAAGAATATAGTGAGGATAATTACAGGTAATGATTGATCAAAAGGATCACTACAACTAGCTTGAGACTTAAATTACAGAAAGAAATCACTTACGCATAATAGCAACGATTTATAGATTTGTCGAGTGCGTCTTGATTGTATAACTGAAACAGTTCGAATACTCAACGGACAGAGCTTTCTCATGGAAGTAATGCTCCTCCTTGACATTCACCATGAGGGACAATCGATTGAAATCTTGGTAATGTTCATGTACCATTGATGCAATTCATACATTCTCGTTGGGAGGTTCTTGACCTTGTCCGCTCGACCAAAGGTTGGCCCCTGACATATTTCCATTTTATTTCATCCTCTGTAAGCACGTGCATGGGCTCGATCTCGAGGAGTTGTCCAACAGTGATGTTGAGAACTTCAGCCGCATTATATGGTCCTTGGTTATTACCACATTGCCCACCTCGAACGTAAACTGTTTGCCCACAATAATATTGGGCCACAGATCTTCACGTGTTGTTGGCACAACAAGCGACGGGATCGATTATACCTTTGTTCTCCCAGCTGGGAATGGCTTTCCGCATTTTTGACAGGTGCTTGTTGTTTGCTCGATCCCGAGCTCGCCTCCTTACGTGAGACGTGCTCGATTTAAGTTCCCGATGTGGCGCTCATAGTCTGTGTCAACAGGCTTGGGAGCTGGTGGTTGAGCCATCTGAATGAAGTGGTCAATCGCTTCCTCGTGCACTTTCTCCCTTGGCGGCGATGGCGGTTTCGGTGCAAAATGGGCTTCCACCGGCCTTCGATATGGCTGCGTTTTCCTCCTCGGACTTGTCATAAGGCCTCTGCGGAAGAGGCGTGAGGCTTGTACCATATTTATATCGCTTGCCTCCGCTGTACTTCCTGTACTACCTCGACTTCGATCTTTTCGCACCATAGCTGCGGGTGTCTCTTTTGTGATTGCTTTGGCGGTGGAGGCGGTGGACGGGCTGAGTTGGACGAGGAGGAGTGGCTGAAGCTGTGTCGGACTTGGAGGAGGAGGGCCTGAGGTTGTGCGGACTTGGAGGAGGAGGGCGCCCTGACGCTGTGGCGGACTTGGAGGAGGAGGAGGCTGACACTTTGCCGGACTTGGAGGAGGAGTGGCTCGACACTTTGCGGACTTGGTGGACTTGCGGGAGCGGGAGTCTGCTGACTCGGTGGCGGAATTCGACGAGGAGTCGGCTGGCCGCGTGTCGGTGGCCTTCAAAGATGATGCAATCCTTTTCCATAGGATGATACGATGTTTGGCCTCTCCGAGAAAGTGCTCGTCGTCACCTCCAGGAATGTCAAGTTGTAGCTCCGAATATGGGTCCACCACCTCATCAACCAAGACACGAGCATAGCCCGCTGGAATCGGGTTGCAATGGAAGGTTGCCTCGGGGGGATTTGTAAAAGCAACGGCGTCCGCCACCTTCATGGATATGTTCTTCATTTTGAAGTGTAGCTCGCAGTTAGTGTTATCCGTGATGTCATCCACGGGGTATCTATCCAGCATTGCGTCGTCCGGGGCGGAATCCACGCTGCTTCTCGGCATGGATGGGGCGGTGCTATCCAATGCTGGATCATCCGCTAGCTGCTGCAGCTGCTGAGACCCCCTTTGGTGGCTAAGTGAGTCGATCTGCTCCTGCTGCCACTGGAATTTGACTGCCAATTCCGCTTGACTTGCTTCTAGTCCTTGAAGGCGTTCATAGTCCCGCTTCCTCTGCTCCTCCTCCATCTTCCTCTTCTTCTCCTCCGCAATCTTCTTTCTCGCACGGGTTACGTAGTCGTTGTTCCAGTCTGAAACCCCTCATACCACGGAATAGCGCCCTTGCCTCGTGTTCTTCCGGGTGTTCAGGATTTCCCGAGCACGCGTAAGCTCATCGTTCTCTCTGTTGGGCTGGAACACCCCCGATCGTGCCTCTTCTATTGCAACAAGTATCGCATCGTCGGCTCCCTTCAGACTTTCCCTCGTCGAAACATTGCCTGTCTTCGGGTCCAACTCCCCCCCTTGGGCATAGAACCAAGTCCTGCACGTAGGGGGCCAGCTCTTAGTAAGCGGAGTGACACCTGCATCCTCCATCTCTTTCTCGGACTTATCCCACTTAGGCATTGCCACCGCGACAGCCACCGCCCCACTTATGGAACTTATCCTTTTTCCGCATTCTTCTTGTTTATTCTCGACCGTTCCTTAGCTAATTCCGAATCCTTGAATTTCACGAAATCGTCCCAATCAACACGTTGGTTCTCTAGTGTTGCCTCGAATCTCGGAGTCTTCCTCCCTCCTTGGCGTACTTGTCCCATTCACGATTCTTGTGGTTCTTGAATGCAACCGCCATCTTCCTAAGAGCAGCGTCCTTGACTTTCTGCACATCTTCTTCTGTGAAATGATCTGGTAGGGTGAAATGTTCCATGAGAGTATCCCAAAGCAGATCTTTTTGTCTTTTGTCGACAAAAGTAACATCTGGACGTGGAGCAGCGTCCTTTTTGTCTTTTTGTCTTTTGTCTTTTGCTGGCTCTCTCCATTCTTGAAGGGAGATCGGGAGTTGGTCCTTCACAACAACTCCGCACTAACGAACGAACTTGTCCGCAATCTTCTTAGGCGCTAATGGTTCGCCTTTAGGTCTGATTGCCTCGATATTGTACTTTACGCCCTCCTTCAACTTTTTGTTCGGGCCCCGTTTCGTCCTTTTGCCTGAAGATTTGCTCGATCTGGATGGCTGAAAGAACAAAGATCGATTCGTTAATATATCTTCAAGTCATTTAAAACATGTGATGATCACGGATGCCCCTTATATAAATATATACACCTCGCGGTCTTTGTTGTTTCAAGATCAACATTTTCTTCGTCATCATCATAATCATAGTTCATGACTTCATCAATTCGATCGTCGCGATCGAATATCATATCACCCTCTCCGGTGTTGTTTAGAAATTGAACCGTCATAATCTTCTTCATTCCGATCATCATCGGCCCGTGAGGATGGCGTATCATATCGAACATGGCCTGTTCTCCTCTCTGCGGTATTGTCCACCATAGCTTTTATTTAATTAATCCAAAAGAAATATTAAACAATTTAGTATTCAATTACATCGTCTCGAATAATAGATATAATCTCGAATACATCATCTCGAATAATAGATATAATCTAGAAACATCGTCTCGAATAATAGATATAATCTCGAATACATCGTCTCGAATAATAGATATAATATCGAATACATCACGGCTAGGTAGCTAATAAAGATCGAATACTACAGAAGAATCTAGGACACTCATGGTTCTGCGGCGCTGGCTGTGGACACCCAAAGAGAAGGAACCCTCACGGGATCATAGCTGAAGTGAGATCCTCAAGAAACTGCCGGTATTGGAGAACCTGCCGCCTCTAACGCAACCATGTAGCGATGGGCGTCCTCGTCCTCCTCCCCGACACGACGACGTACCACCTCCGGCGGGCCGCTCCTCCGCACCAAACTGGCCCACGCGAACGCCACCAAACGAGATCGGGGTCGACGATGGGACCCGGGGCCGGGTTCCTCATCAAGCGGCGCGCCTCGAGCAGCACCTCCCAAAGCCAGCCAGGCGGAGCCCAATCCCGGACATGGGTCAGCCGGACGTCGTCGCGGACGTGTCGACGGCGAGGATGCGGGTCGGGCATCGTCGAGAACAAATACTAGCTATATGCCCGCAAAAAGTAACATTTTTTTAATGATTGGATTTTGATAACTAAAATTTCTAACATTTCTATATAACTAACATTTCTATAACATTTCTAACAATGCTATATATAACTAACATTTCTATAACATTTCTAATATTTTTACAACTAAAAAACAGAAAAAAAAATTATAACATTTCTATATATATAACTAACATTGGTATAAAAATTCTAACATTTCTAACTATTCTAACATTTCTAATTATTCTAACAATTCTAAAATTTCTAACTATTTCTGAAAAATAGAAAAATTTCTAACAATTTCTAAAAAACAGAAAAATTTCTAACTATTTGTATAACTAAAAAACAAAAAATGTATGTGTGTGTGTGCGCTCACCGGCCGGGAGGCGAGGGACGACGGGGGGCGGCGACGACGGGGATGACGACGACGGGGACAGGGGCAGGCGGCGGCAACGGGTCGAGACAGACGGGCGGCGACAGCGACGACGGGACGGGACGACGCGAGACGGGTCGGGACGGGCGGCGGTGACGACAGGGACGACAGGGACGGGACGACAGGCGGCGACGCGACGGGACGGGCGGCGGCAGGGCGGCGATGAGGATGGAGACGTCGGGGCGGCGGCGAGGCAGAGGAGAAGAAGCCGGATGAGAAACTGAAATTTTCGTAAGTGTTGTTTATATAGGAGGGCCTTTAGTACGGTTGGAGCCACCAACCTGTACTAAAGGCCAGTTTTGGCCAGCCAAGCGGCGAGCGACCCCTTTAGTACCGGTGGTGGCACAAACTGGTACTAAAGGCCCCCTTTAGTACCGGTTGGTGCCACGACCCGGTACTAAAGGGGTGCGCTAACACAGTGCGGTTCGAAAGTTTAGTCCCACCTCGCTAGCCGAGGGGCGACACTGCCTGGTTTATAAACCCCGTGCGGTAGCTCTCTCGAGCTCCTCTCCAAAGCAGGCCCTTGGGCCTCGTGTTCTGTGTTGCCTGTGGCCCACTGGCCTTTATGGCTGCATCCCGGCCCAACAACAGTTGGGTTTCTAGTCGTATGCAGGCCGCTCTGCCTAGTCTGTGCGGGCTTTTTTTTGCTTTATTTATTTTTGTGTTGTTTTTTGTGTATTTAGAGTTTCTTTGTGAATATTTTGCTTTAGGTACAAAAATTACAAACTTTCTGTTAGTGCCCGTAGTTTTCAAATTTGAATAGTTTAAATTTTGAATTATTTGAAATTAGTGTGAATCACTAGTTTGTGAATAACTTAACTTTAAAAATCAATAAAGGCATGAAAGAATTTGTTTGCACATAAAATTTCTTGGCGTTTCAAATGCCAAAACACATAACTACCCTAACTATTACAGAGATTCCCCTCTGGGTGTGAAACATGAAAGAAAGTGATGATAGAAGCCGATCACATCCCAGATCTTTGGGTGTGAAACTTTTTCTTCGCGTGTGTCCCTTTGCGCCAGAACCATGGAAAATCTTCATTATTTAACGGGATGCTCGGGTCAATATTCACTTTGTGAATGGAGCAATTTCATCAAACTTTTCATAATCTTCGACTTGTCTGTCTTGTCATCCACTCTCGATGTTTCTCTTCCCGTAAAGAACTATATGCCGCTTTGGCTCATCGTGCGATGCATTAAGCTTCCTTATCTTTTCTTTTTCTTGGCTTGGTAGACATGTCCTTCACATAGAAAACCTGTGCCACATCATTCGCTAGGACGAATGGTTAAATCTGCATACGCAAGATTGTTGAGATCCACTGTTGTCATTCCGTCTTCGCGGGTCTTCCGTTACCCGCCTCGTGTCATATTGGCCCATTTGCACGAAACAAAGGGACCTTTAAACCACGTCGATAGTCAAGTTCCCATATGTCCTGTATATAATCATAATATGTTTCCTTTCCGTCTTGGTTTACGCATCAAAGCGGACACCACTGTTTTGGTTGGTGCTCTTCTTATCTTGGGCGATCGTGTAAAATGTATTACCATTTATCTCATACCCTTTGAAAGTCATTATATTCAAGATGGTAATCGGGACAGCAAGTACAGGTCATCTTCAATAGAGGTGTCATGCATGGTATGCGTATACGCAACCAGCTGGCGAAACTCCTGGTTTGTTCACGTGTAATCCGGTCATCGAGACCGCTCCGGTGTTTGGGCGTAGCAAATTCTTGTGTTCATCCATATACGCAGCCACCAAGGCGGAATTCTGTAGAACTGTGTAGTGTGCTTCGGTGAGAGAATGTTCGTCCATACATATTATTTGTTCCCCTCCTAGCGTGCCTTTTCCATCGAGTCGCCCTTATGCCGCGATTCAGAACACCAATCGGCTTAAGGTCAGGAATAATGTCAATACAAAACTCAATGACCTCCTCATTTTGATGGCCCTTGGAGATGCTTCCTTCGGCCTAGCACTGTTATGAACATATTTCTTTAAGACTCCATGAACCTCTCAAAGGGAACATATTGTGTAGAAATACAGGACCCAAAACGTTAATCTCTTCGCATAGGTTAACTAGGGCGTGCGTCATGATGTTGAAGAAGGATGGTGGGAACACCAACTCGAAACTAACAAGACATTGCACCAAATCATTACAGTAACCTTGGTATGATTTCTGGATCGATTACCTTCGAGAAATTGCATTGAGAAATGCACATAGCTTCACAATGGCTAATCGAGCGTTTTCGAGAAAGCCCCTCAATGCAACCGGAAGCGATTGCGTCATAATCACGTGGCATTCATGAGACTTTAGGTTCGGAACTTTTTCTGCCATGTTTATTATTCCCTTTATATTCGACGAAGCCGACGGTACCTTAATCTTGAAAGGGCATTCAAAGAAGATTTCCTTCTCTTCTTTGGTAAGGCGTAGCTTGCATGACCACGATGTATGCCGTCTTCTCCGTGCATCGTTGCTGGTCCTCCGTGCCTCGGTGTATCTTTTTCTTCCCATACACGCCCAAGAAGCCAAGCAGGGTCATTCAAAGATTCTTCGTCACGTGCATCACGTCGATTCGGAGCGGACCTCTAGGTCTTTCCAATATGGCAGGTCCCAAAATATAGATTTCTTCTTCCACATGGGTGCGCGTCCGTCGGCGTCCTTGAACAGGTTGTCCGCCAGACCCTTTCCAAATATCACCTTCAAATCCTTGACCATATCATGTACATCAGCACCGATGCGGTGGCGAGGCTTCGTCCGTGATCCACCTCACCTTTGAAATGCTTGCCTTTCTTTCTTACGGGATGCCTGCTCGGAAGAAATCGGCGATGTCCTGTACACATTCTTCTTACAACTATTCAAATATATCTCGTCGGTATCATCCAAACAGTGCGTGCATCCGCGGTATCCCTTGTTTGTCTGTCACGAAGGTTCTTGAGAAGGCCAATCATTGATGGTCACGAACAGCAACGCCTTTAGGTCAAATTCTTCCCCATGTGCTCATCCCACGACGTACACCTATTCCATCCACAGTTGTAAGAGTTCTTCAACTAATGGCCTTAGGTACACATCAATGTCGTTGCCGGGTTGCTTAGGGCCTTGGATGAGCACCGCATCATAATGAACTTCCGCTTCATGCACAACCAAGGAGGAAGGTTATACAAACATAGAGTCACGGCCAGGTGCTATGGTTGCTGCTCTGCTCCCCGGAAGGATTAATGCCATCTGCGCTTAGACCAAACCATACGCTCCTTGTGTCATCTGCAAACTCCTTCTCGTACTTTCTTTCGATTTTTCTCCACTGCGACCCGTCGTGGTACTCTCAACTTTCCGTCTTTCTTACGGTCTTCTCGTGCCATCGCATCACCTTGGCATGCTCTTTGTTTTGGAACAACGTTTCAACCGTGGTATTATAGGAGAATACCACATCACCTTGGCAGGAATCTTCTTCTGGGCGCTCGCCCTCGACATCACCGTGGTCATCGCGATGATCTTATAGCGCAATGCACCACATACCGGCAGCGTTCAAATCCTCGTACTCACCGCGGTAGAGGATGCAATCATTAGGGCATGCATGTATCTTCCGCACCTCTAACCCTAGAGGGCGACAACCTTCTTTGCTTCAGTACTCTCGGGCAATTCGTTGTCCTTTGGAAGCATATCCTTTATCATTACCAGCAACTTTCCAAATCCTTGTCGGATACACCATTATCGCCTTCCATTGCAGCAATTCCAGTGTGGTGCCCAGCTTTTTCTTGTCACCTCGCAATTCAGGTACAACAATTTTTGTGATCCTCTAACATGCGCTGCAACTTCTTCTTCTCCAAATCACTTGCGCGATTTCTATTTGCATCGGCAATGGCCCGACCTAGATCATCAACTGGCTCATCGATGCCTCTTCTTCAGCTTCTTCCCGCATTGTCGGCTCAGCTTCTTCCGCATTACCGGCTCAGCTTCTTCCCCATTGTTGTATCATTGTATTCAGGGAACCCATGGCGGGATAGCTGTCGTCATCCTCTTCTTCTTCATTGTCTTCCATCATGACCCTCTTTCTCCGTGCTTGGTCCAAACATTATAGTGGGGCATGAAACCGGACTCAAACAGGTGGGCGTGAATGGTTCTTGGCGTGAGTAATTGTGACCATTCTTACAGCCAGCACATGGACAAGGCATAAAACCATCCGCCCGCTTGTTTGCCTCGGCCATAAGCGAGAAAAGTATGCACCCTCAACGAATCGGGGAGAGCATCGGTCATCGTACATCCATTGCTGGCTCATCTTCATTACACAACACGAATAGACCAAATTAATACAAGTTCATACATAAAGTTCATACAACACTTAAATGCAACAAACAAATAACTCTCTAGCTAAAGCATTTAAATGCAACAACAAATGCGATCAAGATCGCAACTAAGGTAACAATTGATCCAACAGCATAAT
Organism: Aegilops longissima; assembly: GCA_021605205.1. NCBI lineage: Eukaryota > Viridiplantae > Streptophyta > Magnoliopsida > Poales > Poaceae > Aegilops > Aegilops longissima. The sequence continues at coordinate 288,657,467 of CM038680.1, forward strand.
GATACCAAGCCTCACAATCGATGGCATATTTTCTAATCTTTCTAATCTTCAAGCGCATTTTCTCCGTCTTGATCTTGTGATCATCGACGACATCGGCAACATGCAACTCCAATTCCATCTTCCCTCCCTCAATTCTTTTCAATTTTTCTTTCAAGTACTCGTTTTCTCTTTCAACTAAATTTAACCTCTCGACAATAGGGTCGGTTGGAATTTCCGGTTCACATACCTCCTAGAAAAAATTTCTATGTCAACTTTATGGGCATAATTTGTCATAAACACGAAATGCAACTAGTTTTAAAAGAGAATATATATACCACATACGAATCATAACAAGGACGAGGGCCGACGGGGACGGATATCAAAACCATAGCACTATATGTATAACAAACAACGTACGGGTAAGATAATTATACGAGTAACTATATATCCAAATCACACAAACATCAATTTTTATATAACATTTCATGAACAAGAGGCTCACCACAAGGTGGTGCCAGCGACAGAGACGGTGCGAGGCGATCGACGGTGGTTTCTGACGGAGATTTAGAAGGCACTAAGTAAACCACACCTACATATGCAAACTAAGTGTTATTTTTGACCTCAAATTGCATATAAATCAAATACTAGCACATATATATATTTCCTCCCAAATTACTAAACTCACAAATTAATCGCTATATAAAGCATTGCAAGAGCTAATCTAGCAATGAGAGATGAAAGGAAAAAGTTGCTAACCTTTGTGATCATTTGAATGGATGGGGGCCTTCAAATGTTGACAAATTTTGGGCAAAATGTGTGATGAGCTCGAGAGGAAGAGGGGAAGAACAGAGAGGAGAGGGGAAAGGGGAAGAACAGAGCGAGCTTGGGTGGACGAAGGGTTTATGTAGGACGACCTTTAGTACCGGTTCGTGCCAAGAACCGGTACTAAAGGGCCTGGAGGGGCCCCAGTCTGACAGCATCCTGCCACCACTCTCATTAGTACCGGTTCGTGGCACGAACCGGTGCTAAAGGTTCGCCACGAACCGGTACTAATGATAGTGGCCCGACTAGCCATTGGAATCGGCACTAATGTATACATTAGTGCCGGCTCAAATTCAAACCGGCACTAATGTGCTTCATGTTTGACCCTTTTTCTACTAGTGTCTGTGTCACCCTATGTTATGACTATTACATGATGAACCGCATCCGGCATAATTATCCATCACTGATCCGATGCATACGAGCTTCCCATATACTGGTTTACGCTTATTTACTTTCCCGTTGTTACTGTTACAATCACTACAAAATACCAAAAATATTACTTTTCTTTCATTACTCTTTTGTTACCGTTACCACCACTATCATATTACTTTGCTACTAAACACTCTGCTGCAGATACTAAGTTTCCAGGTGTGGTTGAATTGACAAGTCAGCTGCTAATACTTGAAAATATTCTTTGGCTCCCCTTGTGTCGAATCAATAAATTTGGGTTGAATACTCTACCCTTGAAAACTGTTGCGATCCCCTATACTTGTGGGTTATCATGATACTGAAGAACTCGAAAGCATCCAACTCATACCACTACTACACGATGCTGCTAACACGACACTACGATCAGAGACCCTTCGAGAAACTGTGTGCGATGCCATAATCGCAAACGGTGCTGTATGAAAACCATCAAAAATGTGTAAAATGTTTGCGATGACGGATGCATCAAACATGGTTCAGATTTTAGTTGCATGTGCGATCCAGGGCATACGGTTTAGTCCAATGAACTGTTTGTGATGAGGCGGAACAAAAGAAACAGGCAACCTGATGAAGGCGTGTGCGATATAGAGCATACAGTTCACTCGGATGAACTGTTTGTGATTAGGCAACACAAAAGAAAGGGGCAGCCAGATGAAGGTGTGTGCGATATACAGCATATGGTTCACTCGGATGAACTATTTGTGATTAGGCAACACAAAAGAAAAAGTCAGCCAGATCAAGGTGTGTGTTATTGAAGGCATACGCTTCATAAGGATTATCTGTTTGCGATTAGGCAACAGAACAGAAATGGGTAAGCCAGATCAAAGTGTCTACGATTGATGGCATACACTTCACATGGATGAACTGTTTGCGATGAGCCACAACAAACTGAAACAGTTAGATAGATCAACGTGTGTGTGCTAGACGGGCACACTGAAAGGACCATGATGTCGCCTAGAGGGGGGGGGGTTGAATAGGCGTTTTAAAATCTTTTACGGATTTGGCTATATCCTAATGCGGAAATAAACTAAGCGGGTACATGTCAAGCACAAATTCTAAATATACTAGGCTCACTAAGTGCACCAACAACTTAATATCAACAAGATGAGAATAACGAGGATATGAGTAAGCACAAGTAAGTCACACAAACTTACTCAATGTATATCACGAGATATGGAAATGAATAATACACACAACCACGAGTAAGCAATACAAGCTTACAAAAATTGTATCACAATATATGGAATTGAATGATACAAGCAAACTCAAGTAAGCATTACAAGCTTACACATGTTATGTCACAAGATATGAAAATGAATGTTACAAGCTAGCAATTCACAGTAAGCATAAGATAGAACAATAGTAGAAAGTCTGAATTGCGAATATAAAGTGTAGGCCTAAATAATCTCTTCAAGGGAATGGCCAACACAATATAATGAGGACAACAAGATATAGTGAATGCACGGTTAAGTGACCGAAGTAAACCACAAGCAAGGAGTTAGGGTTAGGGATAACCAAAGTCACGAAGATGAGGATGTATCCCGATGTTCACTTCCTTGGAGGGAAGCTAGTCACCATTAGAGAGGTGGATGTTACCACGAAGGCACACCAACGCCACGAATGCTCACCCTATTCTCCTTGAGATATCACCACGAAGGCGATTCTCAACCACTAGTGGTAGACCTTGAGGCGGCCTCCAAACCTTCAAAAACTTTCCGGGGGACAAATCACAAGTTGATTCCTCACCGGAGCACTCCTACCGCCTAGGAGTCACCAACCTCCAAGAGTAACAAGAACAAAGGGGAAATGCTCAAGACTTGCTCAAATCACGAATTCCTTTGGTCAAGAGAGGGAGAGGGAGTGGATCTATCACTTGATTGGAAAAACTATCAAGAACTATCACGGATCTCTCCGGGATCTAAGATTTGGTGTAGGAGAAGTGAGAGGGAGCCAGTTGTGTTCTTGGGGCGATTTGGGATGAAGTGGTCAACCCTCTACCGGATGGGTAGAGGGATATATATAGTGGTAGTGCAAATATGGCCGTTGGAGTGTAAGTGGCTGTGTCGGGCTGGACATCCGGCCGCTGTGAAGTTTGCACACACATATGCAGAAAAACAGGTTACAGGGCCCGGACATCTGGCCGAAGCCCGGACATCTGGCCAAACTTGGGGCCCCGAACATCCGGCGTATACAAACAACATTTCGGTAAGGTTTTTGGACATCTACGGCCGGACATCCGGGCCAGGGGCTTGACATCCAGAGATATCACACAAATTAGACGCCCTCTGGATAGCAGTGGCCGGACATACGGCGAAAATCCCGGACATCCGGCCAACAAAAAAACTGCAGCCACCCCAAAAGTAAAACATGCATAACTTTCACATCCGGACTCCGATTTTGATGATCTTGGGCTCGTTTTGAAGCTATGGAAATGCTCCAGATCCTCACATAGAGAACCACCCAAGATAAACCAAAATGGAAGGTGCAAAGTATGTAAAGGTAAGATCATATACTTTGGGGAACCTATTTGGCTTTGGATTTACTTTGGTAGATGTATAGGCATATTGTATTTGTATTGGATAGGAGTGAAATATGCCTATATTGGAATATGATGTGAGGAAGTAGAAATAGAAGATGTTGACTTGAGCAAATCTATCACTAACCCCTTTGACCCCCTCTTAATAGTGCGGGATCCCTATAACACAAGAATCATAAAAGAACTATACTAGATAGCTTCCGAAAACTCATTCTTGAGCATATATCATTTTCGATGGTCATCGATCGTCACAACGAAAGCCAAAGGAACTAATACCTTTGACTAAAGCATTCCAATTGAGCTTGATGTTGACATTTATGCTTGGCTCAAGTCAGAACGATGATCTTGATCATGACACTTGGTGAAGGCTTCAAATAGCTCCCCCATAAGCCATGCGGGGAGCATTGCATTGTATTCATCTTCATACGTTTGTCATGTGATCATCCACAAGCTTCAAGCATGTAATCCTTCAGGATGGCTATCTTGAACTTGCCCTCGTCAACCATGATCATCAACACTTGATGTCATCCTCTCATGGACACTTGAGATCTCTCTCTCTCTCTCTCTCTCTCTCTCTCTCTCTCTCTCTCTCTCTCTCTCTCTGTGTGTGTGTGTGTGTGTGTGTGTGTGTGTCTCTCTCTCGATGCGAGCCCATGAGAATCACCTAACCCTCAAAAACATAGACAACACATAGTATGGGTTAGTACACAGAGTGCAATTGATAATTTCTTATCATACCACAAGATCCTATGTGGTGCATCGTTTGCGCTCGTGTGTTGACCATTTAGAGTTCGATCTCCGAGCATCATCTTGGTCAACCGATATCTCTACTCCATGTTTAATCTTGACGTCATGAAGGGTATATTGAATTCTTCACTTGAATAGCTTGCTCAATCATGACTCAACACATGAGTCCATTTTGATCATATCGTTGAGCCAATCCTAGAATTCATCATACAAATCATCCTTCTAAGATCTTGATCCATTATGGCTCAAACCATAGCTCTAAGAATGGCAACCCTCAAGATACTCCAATGAACTTCATTTTGATAATCTCGATGTAATTGTTGCTTCAAAGTAGTTGTCTTCCATTATTCTTCAATAATTTTTCAATGGGACTAACCTTAAAATGTATATCTCAATGCAAACATTAGTCCTATAGGATTGTTATTTAATTACCAAAACCACACATGGGGACTACATGTACTTCCAATCTCCCCCATTTTGGTAATTGATGACAAGCTCAACAAGAGGGTTTATAAAATGAATTTTTAAACAAGCATGCAATTTATCTGAGGATAAACTGTATACTTGGGATGGTTGTACTATCACCAAGACACTACACAGACACTACACAATCATTTGAGGATAGTACACCCATAGTATATAGAGCAAACTCCACCACAATACATGCATGTGTGAATGAACTTTGAACATCATTGCATATATTGGTTGACATAAACTAGGAGAAGATTTATCTATATACAATACTCATCCATGCAACAAGAATATATAACAAGGGTAGATATGCATGAGTGACAACAAGCACTACAAAAAATACTTATCTTAAACCCTCTAAACTTCTCCCCCATTGGCAAAAAATGCCAAAATGGATGGAAATATCTAGAAGACTAATATAGTATGAGTTCCTCCTTAATGTGTGCATATCGTGAAAATGTGAGTGAAATCAAATGCACATATTCAATGATGAAACATTTGAGGAGCTCAACCCATATTTTGGATCTAGAATGCAACAAGATAGTATGATATGAAAATAAGATTAAACATGGGAGGGAAACATTCAAAAGATCCAAAGAACATATTTTGGACAAGATAAAATAGGAATACCCAATGTGATTATGATGTCAAGTATGGGTCCAAAATACATCCAAAACACATGAGTGTGCAAGGATATATGCAATGCATACAAGCACTCATGACACAACCGCTTACCTAAGCAACTATACGAATAAAAGGAACACACAAAGTGGTCGGCAAGGAATAAATGACATCAAGGAAAGATATGAACTTTCTTATGTATAAAAGTTTCTTAAGTGGCCAATAATAATCATGATATGTATAAGCAAAGAAACCCGTCTACACAAAAAGGTCGTAATTGATAAGAACATGATATCCACGGGTGAATCCACTATTATACGACTTTGAGCCTAGCATAAGAGCAAGACACATGGCACAAAGAACATGGAACAAATTGATCTCATTTGTATAACACAAAGTGATGCAAGCAATCAAAAGATCCGACGATCCAGAAGGATAAAAGAATATTATGATTTGAGCAAAGGAGTGTTCTAAGGAAAATAGAGAAGCTCCACATGATTTGTGCACTATTTAGATTTTTTTTATTTGGATACAAGTGCACAAAATAGGATCATCACTCCACCAAAATCAATAGGAACACAAAACAATTGCAAGAAAGCATAGATAAGAAAAGAATCCTAGCAATTGCAAACAAAGATATGGTTGAGCAACATGTAAATGAGGCAACCTAATAATAGGCACAACCAAAATGATGTGTGTGAGTCACGTAAAAGCACTTGAGAAGACTAATATAAGGATGAGAATTAAGCATCAACATAGTCTTGAGTAAATGAGATACAAGGTGCCAGACATGTTCTCCCCATGCACACGAAGTTAAGCAGGTCACACACACATCAATCAACTGGGTTCACAAGCTCACTAATAGCAAATTAAAAATTAAAGCTTGTGACAACCCATGGTGAAGATAGGAAATAATAGGCTTGTCAAGACAAGCACGAGGACAACAAAATTCACCAAACATCAGTGCACTAAGATGCAAAGAGGTAAGACACGCACTCATACAACGAATGCTTCCATGGATCCACCAAAGATATAAAAGAGAATGAAACTGTGGACATGAAAGAATAGAGATACCAACTAGAGATGTAACTTATCTCACGTGTATAAGTTTCTAGGTAGATGACAATCATGGTGATATATATCCACAAAGAAGGATGTACACATGAAATAGTTACAAAAGGAAGGAATAAGATATCCAAACGGGAGTCATAAAATATACCAATGAGATCTTTGTTTGAAAGAATAGCACATGGCTCAATATAATCTTATTGTATATTAATGAACTCCAAACACACAACCATCAAAGACATCACAACTAGCAACAAGAGATCATTGTTGGTATGCTTTGAGAAAGGAAACAAGTATCACAGGAACGAGTCAAGAAATTCATGCCATGATGCAACCTAAGCAAGGTTGACCCCATTTCTATATATATGCATGAAGTAAATACTTGTTACCGAGATAGCATTGGTATGAAGTCGTAGATCAATAAAATGTCCAAGCTTGGCTCTAATTTCCTCATAGTGCCACCACCTTCATGAATAAGCAAAGCACCCAATGCTTCTCAAATGTACCTAAAACATTTTAAGTACAATATGGTCACCTAATTTGTTCAGTCCGAAGTAGTTAGCATAACTACAACACGTAGTGTAAAACCACTTAAGTATGTGCATATCGATATGAATTTGGATTTCATGCACATCTTAGCTATTAAGAATTTGATGGATTTACCATATATATATATGGGATTAAATAAAGCAAAAAAGGCATCCGAATTTACACATAGTAAATATGCATGACCAAGCCTACCAAAAACTAGGGAGATACAAATTGGACAAATGAACACATAACCATTAGTACTTCCAATAACATCACTAGACCTTCATGCTGCCCAAAAAGAAGCAAAGTGACAAATCAACATATGATAGCACACAAAGTTCAACATATGAACCAAGGAAAAATTAATGAGCATATAAGATATGGATTGCACACATACTCATAGGAATATCTCACTCAAGTAGATGTAGAACACTAAAAACAATGAGATAACAAACTCCCATAACTCCATACAAACTAATAAGATGAACTCGAACAAAATGGTGTTTCAAGTTATCATTCGGCGTAGAAACCACATAAGTACATGATCATCTATACTAACACAAGCATAACATGAGAGTTTAGAAATAAACACAATGCTTGGATAGTATATTATTAACATTGCAATTAGATATATCATCATGCAAAGCAATAATTGGAATAGCTTTAATCAAACGATTTTCTAAATATGATTTTGAAGATAGCCATGGGCAAAACCGCACAAGAATGCCATATGTAAACAAGGCATTGCATGCCATAGAGATATAAGATAATCTCAAATATATTCTAAGTGGCATCCCATAATTGTTCACATTTAACAAGGATTGTGATATGCACAAAGCATATCACCCCCCCCCCATAATGTGGTGATCCATTAATATCTAAAAAGAGCCCAATAAGATGCAACTAAAATGCAATGAAGGCTCAAGACTACACACACAAATATATGACGTGCATTGCAACCTACACATGCTAGATAACACAAATAAAGCATATTAGGAGACACAACATATACAAACACATGCTAGGTACAAAACCTAAACATGCATGGGGCTAGTAACTTTCCATGTAGACAATATAAATACAAGTTACCGCCACGAGGAGCATTGGAATGACAAATATGATGATAATTCACTTGACTTGGTTTAACCATAATGAATGGTGAGAATCATTTTTCTTCATGAACTAGCAAAGTCTCCAATGTCCTCCACACACTTATTGATCAAGTTTGAGCTCGATGGTCCCCAACCACATTGGGTCGTAAGAAGTTAGTAACAATAGGCTTGGCAACCCAAATGGTCATATCCACTTTCAAACCACTTTGGGCACCAACATACTTGGCAAACATATTGCCATCAATATCCTTCCTAAGTGAATAATGATAATTGATAACTGGAGGCTTAGAGATATTACCGTTGGGACATGATGAAGCTATGTGTCCCTTATTACGGCAAATATAGCAACATGTGCTACCCTTTATCTTCTTCTTTACCTTTTCAACTTGGAGAACATTATCTTGGTTAGGCATGGGAAGAGGCCTTTCATTATCTTGAGATTGAACTTGAGGCCACTTCCCTTGATGCTTCATACTTGAAGGCTTCTTCTTCAATGGACAAGATCTCACGTGGTGTCCAACATTCTTGCACTTGAAGCAAGTAATGTTGGCCGAATTCTTGACTTGATCTTGTCCCTTCTTCTTGTTCTTGGACTTCTTCTTATTGGAGATGAAATCAAGTCCTATTTTGTCTTGAGGATTCTTTTGCACACTCAAGATATTACCACAACATTTTTCCAAGTCTTTCTTCAAACTAGTAACTTGGTCCTTGAGCTCTTTATTTTCCTCTATAAGGTTAGTATTAACAAAAGAACTAGAGGAAGTAGACACTTCATGGTTAGAGCAACAAGACAAGGTGAGCAATTCATCATGAGTGGATATAATATGAGAGGTGGATGAATTGCAAGGATTTGCACATGGCAATAAAGCATTTAGAGTAGATGTGCTAATGTTCACATGAGACTCACAAGATTTTACCTCGGTGACCATAGCCTTGTGAGCTAACTTTAGCTTACTATGAGAGATTAAAAGATCATCGAGTGCCCGAGAGCTTTTCATGACTTTCTTCCAATTTCCCATAATTGCTTGTTAGCAAATCAAGTTGAGCACATATCTCAACATTCTCCTTCAAAACTTATGCTTCACATGAAATCGAGTTAGTAGCACAAACTTCATTATCAATATGAGAGGAGCAAGTAGCACTTAGTGACTTCTCATGAGTTGATTGAAGCTCCTCATGAGACTTAGAGAGTTTTATGAGCTCTCCCTTGAAACTATTTCATTCAAGGAGAAGGAGCTCAAAATCCTCTTTAAGGTTCCTCTTTTGAAGACCTCAAGTCACTAAGCGTTTCATGAGCCTTAGCAAGTTCATGTTCAAGTTGTTCAGTTTTAATTAGCTTGCTCATTAGGAAATAAATCATTACGTTTTTCAAAGCAAGCAAGAACATCTTGGAACGTTTTATAAGTGTTATTTTTAGCTCTATGAAGCGTTTTCCCAATCTCACAAAGATTTTGAGTCAAGTCATCATCATCATCATCATCATTACAACTATCATTGCTATCGCTAAGAGAAGATGATACCTCATCATTACCTTTTTCCATGAGGCACATGTGAACAAAGGAGGTTGATGATGATTCTTTTGGAGAAGAGAATTCTTCTTCAATCAAGCGTACCTCATATTTCTTGATTTCCTCTACACTGTTAGTCATAGAACAACTAGAGGAAACCAAAGCATTTCTATCATGGCAACACGGGAGATCAAGCATATCATCACAAACATTTGTTGAGGAATTCTTATCGGATATGCATGGACTATCAACACAATAATTTATACTATTTGTGGTGCTAGATGTGCTCAAGTCCAGAGAATATAGATCACTAGCATCTACACAAGCACGATGATCACTAATGATCTTAACACTATCATCACAAGATATTTCTTCACTCACCATGTCATTACCTTGTGGCACGCCACATGTTGGTGATGTGGAAGATATTGAATTGTGCAAGTAATCGGAGGTGGAAGCAATAGAGAGCTCTTCATGATTTTAAAATGTGGAGAACTCCTCCATCAACTCCCCAATAGAATATAATCTTCATCAAGATTGGACCCACCATATATATCTTCAAGTTTGGTCCAAGTATCATGAGCTGACTGGCAAGTCGTGACTACCTTAAACACTTCAAAGGTTAAAGCTTGATGAATGACAAGAGAAGTATCACAATCAAGATACATATCCTCAATAGATCGAGAAAGCCCATCCTTTGGAATAGAAATTCCTACAAGAACAATTCGCAAAGCATTTGGACCCATGGCCCTGAAGTGACAAAGCATGCGGATTCTCCATAGGTGATAATTTGTGCCATCCGAATAAAAAGTGTTGTTGTGCACTAAATCACTAGTCGACATCGATACTCTCCAGGCGGTGAAGCCTAATAAGGAGAGACCTTGCTCTGGTACCAATTGAAAGGACCAAGATGTCGCCTAGAGGGGGGAGTGAATAGGCGTTTTAAAATCTTTTACGGATTTGGCTATATCCTAATGCAGAAATAAACTAAGCGGGTACTTTCCAAGCACAAATCCTAAATATACTAGGCTCACTAAGTGCACCAACAACTTAGTATAAACAAGATGAGAACAACGAGGATATGAGTAAGTACAAGTAAGTCACACGAACTTACTCAATGTATATCACGAGATATGGAAATGAATAATACACACAACCATAAGTAAGCAATATAAGCTTTCACAAATTGTATCACAATATATGGAATTGAATGATACAAGCAAACTCAAGTAAGCACTACAAGCTTACACAAGTTATGTCACAAGATATGGAAATGAATGTTACAAGCTAGCAATTCACACTAAGCATAAGATAGAACAATAATAGAAAGTCTGAATTGCGAATATAAAGTGTAGGCCTAAATAATCTCTTCAAGGGAATGGACAACACAATATAATAAGGACAACAAGCTATAGTGAATTCATGGTCAAGTGACCAAAGTAAACCACAAGTAAGGAGTTAGGGTTAGGGATAACCAAAGTCACGAAGACGAGGATGTATCCCGATGTTCACTTCCTTGGAGGGAAGCTAGTCACTGTTAGAGAGGTGGATGTTACCACGAAGGCACACCAACGCCACGAAGGGTCACCCTTTTCTCCTTGAGATATCACCATGAAGGCGATTCTCAACCACTAGTGGTATACCTTGAGGTGGCCTCCAAACCTTCACAAACTTTCCGGTGGACAAATCACAAGTTGATTCCTCACCAGAGCACTCCTACCGCCTAGGAGTCTCCAACCTCCAAGAGTAACAAGAACAAAGGGGAAATGCTCAAGACTTGCTCAAATTACGAATTCCTTTGGTCAAGAGAGGGAGAGGGAGTGGATCTATCACTTGATTGGAAAAACTATCAAGAACTATCACGGATCTCTCCGGGATCTAAGATTTGGTGTAGGAGAAGTGAGAGGGAGCCAGTTGTGTTCTTGGGGCGATTTGGGATGAAGTGGTCAACCCTCTACCGGATGGGTAGAGGGATATATATAGTGGTAGTGCAAATATGGCCGTTGGAGTGTAAGTGGTTGTGCCGGGCCGGACATCCGGCCGCTGTGAAGTGTGCACACACATATGCAGAAAAACAGGTTACAGGGCCCGAACATCTGGCCGAAGCCCGGACATCTGGCCAAACTTGGGGCCCCGGACATCTGGCGTATACAAACAACATTTTAGTAAGGTTTCTAGACATCTAGGGCCGGACGTCGGGGCCAGGGGCCAGATATCCGGAGATATCACACAAATCAGACACCCTCTGGATAGCGGTGGCCGGACATCCAGGGAAAAGCCCAGACATCCAGCCAACACAAAAACTGCAGCCGCCCTGAGGGAGTCCTGGATTAGGGGGTGTCCGGATAGCCGGACTATAACCTTTGGCCGGACTCCTGGACTATGAAGATACAAAGATTGAAGACTTCGTCCCGTGTCCGGATGGGACTTTCCTTGGCGTGGAAGGCAAGCTTGGCAATACGGATATGTAGATCTCCTCCCATTGTAACCGACTCTGTGTAACCCTAGCCCTCTCTGGTGTCTATATAAACCGGGGGGTTTTAGTCCGTAGGACGAACAACAATCATGCCATAGGCTAGCTTCTAGCGTTTAGCCTCTCTGATCTCGTGGTAGATCTACTCTTGTACTACCCATATCTTCAATATTAATCAAGCAGGAGTAGGGTTTTACCTCCATCGAGAGGGCCCAAACCTTGGTAAAAACATCGTGTCCCTTGCCTCCTGTTACCATCTGCCTAGACGCATAGTTCGGGACCCCCTACCCGAGATCCGCCGGTTTTGACACCGACATTGGTGCTTTCATTGAGAGTTCCACTGTGTCGTCATCTTTAGACCCGATGGCTCCTCCAATCATCAACAACGATGCGGTCCAGGGTGAGACTTTTCTCCCCGGACAGATCTTCGTATTCGGCGGCTTTGCACTGCGGGCCAATTCGCTTGGCCATCTGGAGCAGATCGAAAGCTATGCCCCTGGCCGTCAGGTCAGATTTGGAAGTTTTAACTACACGGCCGACGTCCGCGGAGACTTGATCTTTGACGGGTTCGAGCCACAGCCGAGCGTGCCGCACTGTTACGATGGGCATGATCTAGCTACGCCGCCGAACAGTGCCCTAGAGGCCGCACCCATGTCCGCTCTGACCCTTAGCTCAGATCCGACTGCGCCAATCGAGGACGGGTGGTTGGACACCGCCTCGGGGGCTACAATCTCTACGGCGATCGAGCCGAACAACAACCTTGTCCTCTGCGAATCTCGTGACTGCAAGGTGCCGGACTCCTTTCCGGACTCCGGACCTTCCGCGCCCCTGCCGATGGAATCCGATTGGGCGCCGATCATGGAGTTCGCCGCCGCGGACATCTTTCAGCACTCGCCTTTCGGCGACATTCTGAATTCACTAAAGTCTCTCTCTTTATCAGGAGAGCCCTGGCCGGATTACGGTCAGTGTCGGAGTAATGGGCCACGGGTAGGCAAACCCGAGCCCCTGAACCTTTCAAAACATCAGGGCAGACTGCGCCCCTCAAGACCCCAAGACGAAGAGCCGCCTTCTGAGAGTCGACTGCCCCTCCCAGTCGAGTCTCTGAGACAGCCTCAAGATAAGCCGACTCACAGCCAGCGACTTCCGGTGAAGCCGGCTACGAGGAGTCGGCCCGCGACTCTAACCGCCTCCTACTGATGCGACTACTGACGGGACGGGATGGGGCCGCCTCGCAGCCCATCCCTGCCCCGTTCATAAAGGACAGGCATGGCCACAGAGCATCGTACTGACGAAGATCTCCGTCCGGCACGGCACTGTTGCCACGCCGGCCCTAACATCAGCCCCATGGGCAGATCCCTGTACCCACGATGGCCTGTCTGTACGACCCGAAGACGGCGGGACCCGCCTGTCGGCGGGAGTGCAGAAGACGGCGAGAGCACCCCAAGACGGACCCGCTGGGAGTCGGCCTCTGAGAGTCGGCCGGCCCCCTCTCACGGGTTCCGTGCGCCATTAACCAGACAAGACAGGGAGTGGCAATAGTGATCGCCCGTCAGGCGGCGGCACTGTTGCCATGACCCCAGAACCAAGCACGCGTCTTTAGAAGCACGACTGCAGTAATCCGCTGCCGGCAAGACCCGCCCGCGGCGAACAAGGGCTGTTGGCCCCATGCTGGACCGTCGGCGGGGCCCACTAGTCGGCGGGCCCCAGAAGTCGGCGGAGAAGACGGCGACTTAAGAGACTGACGGCTGGGACCTGCGCCCAGCCGGATTACCATTGTACCCACGGGGGGTAGGCCTATATAAACCCCCCGGGGCACCCATGCAACGGATTGGAACCTTGTAGTTTGACACACACACAGAGGGAAGAGAAGAGCTAGCCGTGCCCCTCTCCTTCCTCACCCCGAACAGCTCAAGGAGCAACCTTGTACTCACTTTGCCATAGTGATCATGCGGAGACCCCGCAGAGCAGCAGTAGGGGTGTTATCTCCCCGGAGAGCCCTGAAGCTAGGTAAGATTCACCGGCGTGCATGTCTTCGCCTCATCCCATTTCCAGGCACCGGCGACGTTCTACTCGCCCCCTCCATGATAAGCCATCCTTTGGCATATGTCGCACCCAACCCCCGACATTTGGCGCCCACCGTGGGGCTAGGTGCACCGTCGTCCGGAGACCTGCTCTGGATGGGAACCCTCTTCCTCCCTGGCGAGCGCAGCCAGCCCGGCACGCCAGACGGAGTCTGCGCCGACGCGCTGCATGGCGCTGAGGTTGCCTGCTCGGCGAGCTGCCTCGCCGAACTTGTCGGTGAAGTTCGCCTCTCCGACGAGCCTGCATTCGACCGAGGCACGGACGGCCCCGAGAGCCTCCTCGTGGGCCTCCTCGAGCAGCTCCACGTCGCCAGCGAGCCCGCCGCTGACCTGGAGTCCGTAGGCTCCATCGACCTGATGCTGGTCGACTCTGACACCGCGTCGCTCGACGTGTTCCCCACCAACATGGTGGTCTACGATGAGCCGCTCCCTCGCGCCGAGAGCGGCGGAAGCACCGTCACCGAGGTACTCGTCATCGATCACAGCGAGCCTTCCGGTGAGGGAGCTCATGACCCTCTGGATGCGGTTCTGCAAGACCTGACCCCGCCCATTCCGGAAGACGCTGACGGTGGGACGCTGGAGGCGCGCCGCCTTCAGCTCCTCGTAGGCGCGAAGAAGCTGGAAAGCATGAGACGCTTGTCAGAAGCCTACCAGCGCGAGATGGATCGCGTTGTGGGCGGCTCGCCGGCTCCGACTGGGCCTAGACGCCTAGGCGCGGTCCAGCAGCGCGGCGTAGCCATCGCCAACCTGTTCGGGGCGAATCGCCCTGTGTACGCCACGCCCGCGGAGAATATCCGTACCGCCCAGGCGGCGACAGACGAGCTGGATAACTTCGAAGGCGAGGAGCGCCGCCTGATGATGGAGCGAGTCCAGCAGCTCCTCGACGCGGCTGCCGCGCAAGACGAAGCCGACTGCCGCACGGAGGCGCCGCAAGGACAACACGGCGACTTGCCTCCCCGCCGAGATCTAGGCGCGACGTCTCGGACGCCGACTGGCGGCGTCCGTGGAAGAAAAAACAAGGATCCGGCTGTCAGCCATAGCCGGACTCACATCTCCATCGAGCGCGACGAAGACGGCCGCCCGAGAGCAGTAGAGCGGTGGTACGACTATCTGCCTCCACCTCTCCGCAGAGAAAGGAGAGTCTCCCCGCCACCCGTCGAGCATCCGACTCTCGGCAACCGCCTTGGCCGCCGAGAGGGAGTCGGAGAAAACGACGCCCGCCACCGGATCGAGCGACTCCAGCGATCCCTGGCGCTGGAAGAAGAAGACGAGTTGGGTCCGCCATGTTTCGGACCTCGCATCCGAGACGAGCCCTTGCCCAGAGGGTTCACACTCCCCCAAGATACACCCAAATACACCGGCTCCGTGAAGCCGGAGTACTGGCTAGTGGACTACTCCGGCCGTCGATAGCTTAACGGCAACAAGCGCGTTGCCGTAAAGTATGTTCCCCTCATGCTCCAGGGCATGGCCCAGACATGGTTGAACAGCTTGAAGCCCCGCAGCATCAACAGCTGGGTCGACTTCACCGAGGCCTTCGTCCGCAACTTCACGAGCACCTACAAGCGACCTCCCAAGCCTCGCCAGCTTTCCTTGTGCGTGCAAGGCCCCAACGAGTCCACTCCGATTACCTCACGCGCTGGGCTGAGCTCCGAAACTCCTGCGAGGGAGTGCACAAGGTGCAGGCTATCGAGTACTTCACCGCCGGGTGCAGAGAAGGCACCCTCCTCAAGCACAAGCTCCTTTACGACGAGCCGGAGACCCTCGACGAGCTGCTGATCATAGCAGACAAGTACGCCACAGCCGACTCCTCCATGAAGACGGAGATCGAAGTCAGTGTAACTGGCAAGGTAGCTCCACAGGCTCCCAGAACTCCGGCTGGCGATGCCAGTCGGCGACAGCAGCAGAATGATCACAAGCGCAAGGCCCCGCAGCCGGCTTCCAACAGCCGGCAGGTGGCGACAGTCGAAGACCAACAGCCAGAGGGGCAGCCTCCGGCCAAGCGGCAGAAAGGCGGCAAGTCCAACTGGTTGCCGGCCTTCTCTTACGAGCAAACTTTGGATGGTCCTTGCAAGTTCCATAGCGGTGCGAAGCCGTCGAACCACACCACTCGGAAGTGCCACTAGCTCACCAGGATCGCCAAGGGAGATGGCCTCATCCTCCCCCGCCTTCTGGGCCACCGCCTCCACCACCGCCCAGCAAAGAGTCGCTGTCGAGCCAGTCGGCGATAGACAAGATGAGTACCCAGAAGAGCATGGAGCTTATGTAGTGTTCACCAGTGTGGCCGACGATCGCCGCAGCAGGCGGCTGCAACATCAAGAAGTGAATGCAGTAGCATCAGATACTCCAGAATTCATGCACTGGTCCGAGAAACCTATCGCTTGGGCGAGCTGATCACCCGGGTGATGCCGAATCCGGGCTCCTACGCCCTGGTCTTGGGAGCCACCCTTGCCGCGATAGGCGGGCCGCTCGCTTCTCGCGGGTGCTGATAGACGGAGGCAGCAGCATCAACATCCTATACAAGGACACAATGGAGAAGTTAGGAATCAAGCAAAGACAGCTTCAGAACAGCCGGACGGTGTTCCACGGCATTGTACACGGCCTTTCACGCTCACCGATCGACAAGATCCGATAGACGTCCTCTTTGGGGACAAAGATCACTTTGCCGAGAGCCACCGTTCAAGTGGTGGACCTCAAAGCCCGTACCATGCTCTGCTTGGCCGACCTGCTTTGGCCAAGTTCATGGCGGTCCCCCACTACGCCTACCTCAAGATGAAGATGCCGAGTACCAAGGGGATTCTGACCGTGGCCGGCGACTATAGAAAGTCGTCCGCTTGTGCAGCTGAAAGCAGTCGGCTGGCCGAGTCCCTGGTGATCGCAGCTGAGAAGCGGCTTCTCGATCGGGTTGTGGCAATGGCCGGCAAGCAGCCAGAGATGTCACCCAACCCCAAGGAGTCGGAAGCTGAGGGCTCGTTCAAGCCGGCCAAAGAGACAAAGAAGATACCCTTGGACCCGGAGCACCCAGAGAGGTACGCTGTCGTTGGTGCAAACCTTGACAGTAAATAGGAAGGCGAGCTCGTCGATTTCCTCCGTGAGAATCGGGACATTTTCGCATGGTCCCCTAAAGACATGCCAGGTGTACCGACGGAATTCACCGAGCACAAGTTACATGTCCGATCTGATGTGAAGCCCGTCAGGCAGCCCTTGTGCCGCCTGTCAGAAGAGAAGAGAAGAGTTTTTGGAGAAGAGATAGCCCGGCTCCTCGCAGCCGGTTTCATCATGGAAGTGTTATTTCCAGAGTGGTTAGCGAACCCGGTCTTGGTACTAAAGAAGAACAAGCAGTGGCGGATGTGTATTGACTACACAAGCCTCAACAAAGCTTGCCCCAAGGACCCGTTCGCTTTGCCAAGAATTGATCAGGTGATAGACTCCACAGCCGGATGCGAGCTGTTGAGCTTCTTAGATGCATACTCAGGATATCACCAGATCAAGCTGAACCCAGCCGACAGATTGAAGACCGCCTTCATCACGCCGTTTGGAGCCTTCTGCTACCTGACCATGACGTTCGGCTTAAGGAATGCTGGCGCCACCTTTCAGCGTTGCATGCAGAAGTGCCTCCTCAAGCAGCTTGGCAGAAACGCCCACGTTTACGTGGACGACGTGGTGGTGAAGACGGAGAAGCGAGGAACGCTATTGGAAGACCTCAACGAGACCTTTGAAAATCTGCGCCGATTCCAGATCAAGCTCAACCTAGAGAAGAGCGTCTTCGGAGTACCAGCCGGCCAGCTCCTTGGTTTCCTGGTCTCTGAACGCGGCATAGAGTGCAACCCCGTGAAGATCAAGGCAATCGAAAGGATGAAAGTACCCCGCCGACTGCTGGATGTGCAAAAGTTCACCGGCTGTTTGGCGTCCATCAGCCGATTCATCAGCCGGCTGGGTAAGAAAGCTCTTCCTTTGTACCAACTCATGAAGAAGACCACCTTCTTCGAATGGAACCCCAAGGCGGACGAAGCTTTTCTCCAGTTGAAGAAAATGCTGACTACTCCCCCCGTGCTGGCGGCCCCGACTCCCAAGGAGCCCATGCTCCTGTATATTGCCGCCACCAGCAGGGTAGTCAGCACAGTCATTGTAGTTGAGCGCAAGGAGGAAGGCAAGGCGCTACCTGTCCAGAGACCAGTATATTACCTGAGCGAAGTATTGTCGACCTCCAAGCAGAACTACCCCCACTACCAGAAGATGTGTTACGGCATGCACTTTGCCGCCAAGAAGTTGAAGCCTTGCTTTCAAGAGCATCCAATCACCATGGTTTGCACGACCCCACTAGCAGAGATCATCGGAAGCTGAGATGCTTCTGGCCGAGTGGCCAAATGGGCTATAGAGTGGGCCCCCTACACCATCTATTACCAGCCCCGCACCGCCATCAAGTCGCAAGCACTGGCCGACTTCCTCGTCGACTTGGCCGAGACCTAGTACCTGCCGCCAGCGCCCACCCATTGGCGGATGCACTTCGATGGCTCCAAGATGCGCACCCGCTTGGGAGCCGGCGTGGTCCTCACTTCCCCCAAAGGCGACAAGCTCAAGTACGCACTGCAGATCCATTTCACCGCCTCCAACAATGTCGCCGAATACGAGGCGCTCATTCACGGGCTCCGGCTTGCCAAAGAGCTTGGCATTCGCCGGATCCTGTGTTATGGCGACTCCGACTTGGTGGTCCAGCGATCATCCGTGATCGGGCGCCAAAGATGCAAACATGGCGAGCTACCGTTTCTTGGTACAACAGCTGAGTGGATATTTTGAGGGGTGCGAGTTCCTCCACGTGCCAAGAAACGACAACGACCAAGCAGATACCCTGGCAAGAATCGGCTCCACCCGCCAGGCAATACCATCCGGTGTCGCCCTTCAGCGCCTCCTCAAGCCATCTGTCAAGCCGTCACCAGAGTCAGACTCCATTTTTGTGCCAACTCCCCCTAAAGAAGTCAGATCCGACTCCAAAGCCTCAGCAGACGGCACAAGAATTCTTGCAGACGGCCCAATAAACGTTGCAGTCAAAGCCGGCCCGGGGACTTCATAACCCGGCTCGGTGACTGCGGCGACCATTGCGAAGACTCCAGTACTCGGCCCGGGGACTGCGCCAGTCGGCCCGGGGACTTCTTCAACCCAGCAAGTCGCTGCGGACTCCAACCCGCCGCCTCCCAGCCCAGCCGCCCTCGTCCAAGTAGCAGTACTGGCAGTCGAAGAAATAGCAGCACCCTCATGGGCCCAGCCCATCCTGAAGTTCTTAGTAAGCGGAGAGCTACCAACCGATGAGACCTTGGCTCGGCAAGTGCAACGCCGAGCGGCAGCCTACACTATAGTCAACAGAGAGCTGGTCAGGCGTAGCGTCACTGGTGTCTACCAGCGCTGCGTCGAGCCAGAGCAAGGCCAAGCAATTCTCGAAGACATTCATCAAGGCGAGTGCGGCCATCATGCAGCCTCAAGAGCACTCGTTGCCAAAGCCTTCCGACATGGTTTCTTCTGGCCGACTGCCCTAGAAGAGGCCAAGGAATTAGTTCAAAAATGCAAGGGGTGCCAGGTGTTCCGCTCCAAGCCGTTTCAGCCGGCTTCTGCACTCAAGACTATCCCCATCGCCTGGCCCTTTGCTGTTTGGGTCCTGGACATGGTGGGACCATTGAAAACGGCACGAGGCGGCCTAACTCACTTACTTGTCGCGGTGGACAAGTTCACCAAGTGTATAGAAGCAAAACCCATCAAGAAGTTGAATGGTCCTACTGCAGTGACTTTCATCACCGACATCACGACTTGGTATGGCGTACCACACAACATCATCACCGACAATGGCACAAATTTTGCCAAAGGCGCCCTGGCCCGTTTCTGCGCGACGCAAGGCATCTGACTGGACTTAGCGTCCGTTGCCCATACGCAGTCAAACGGCCAGGTGGAGCGAGCGAATGGCCTCATCCTATCTGGCATCAAGCCTCGACTGGTCGAGCCACTGGAGCGTTCGGCCGGCTGCTGGCTTGAGGAATTGCCAGCCGTCCTCTGGAATCTGCGCACGAATCCAAACAAATCAACTGGCTTCACACCCTTCTTCCTCGTCTACGGTGCCGAAGCCGTCATCCCAACGGATATAGAGTTCGACTCCGCGAGTCACCATGTACACCAAAGAGGAAGCGGAAGAAGCACGTCAAGGCGGCGCCGATCTGCTGGAAGAGGGCGACTGTTGGCACTCAGCCGGTCCAAAGATCTACCAGCAGAGCCTGCGCCGCTACTACAACAAGAAGGTCAAGCCAAGATCATTCCAAGAGGGCGACCTTGTGCTCTGGCTGATCTAGCGAACAGCCGGCCAGCACAAGCTGTCGGCGCCTTGGGAAGGCCCATTCATTGTCAGCAAAGTGTTGGGCAACGACTCCTACTACCTGATCGATGCTTAGAAGCCCCGAGCACGAAAGAGGGACGACTCCAGCAAAGAGACGGAACGGCCATTGAATGTGAATCTCCTCCGAAGATTTTACAGTTGATGCAGTATGTACCACGCTACCCTTTGTGTTTAAAGTACCAAGACTTCGGGCCCCCCGAGACGAGCTCGGGGACTGCCCTCTTTTGTTATCTGTATGATAAGAATTATGCCTTCGAGTATGTTACTCTTTGTTATGCTATTTGGCACGGGCTCGACTAGTCGGCCGGGACTCGCCGCTCGGGCTATGAAATGCTTCCTGCAGTCGGACAAGTAACGTCTGACGCCCTAAGCCGTCTCTGTCGTCAGAAGCTCGCAGAGCGAGCGCTGTTTAGTGGGCAGGAGTAAGGAAGAACGGCGCCCTACGAAAAAATGGCTAAGGACCCAAAGCATAAACATAGTTTAAGTCGGCTTCCAGCCCGCTTTTGCAAAACCGACCCTTAAGTAGTCGGCTTGCTGCTTTCTACCCAACTTGTTTAAAGATTCTAAAAATGGCCAAGTACTTGCCTTCCGAAGGTAGCCAAGCACTTGACCCGAAAGGCAATCCAGAGCGGTTGTCCGATGGGCAAGGCGGCGACTTCGAGGAAAAGCGGCAAAGAAAAAAGCCATAAGAGCAATAAGCAAGGAAAGATAAAATTAGGATAATATTTACACAGCTTAGGCCCTTGGCCGGATCTTGAACAGAGGTTCGAATACACCGCTGGTGGAATTGTGCAATTAACAAGTTCTTTCAAAGACTATCAAAACAGATAAAATAAAGGCAAGACAGCGGCCTAGGAAGCGGAAGATGGGGTCGGAAGGCGGAGGCGGCAGCGGCGTCGAGCGCGGAGTGGCAGGCTGGGCGGTCTCGGCTTGATCGTCTCGGCGGCAGCCGGCCTGACGGGCGCGGCTCGTTCTTTGCGCGGCGGTCAAGCGAGGCTGGTCGCCGCCCGTCTTCTGGCGCCTCCATCTATTCTCCGTCCTCCGCCTCGTCTTCCTCCTCGGCGCTAGAGTCGATCACCTCCGCCGAGTCCTCGTCGTAGTCCGTGTTCATCCCGAACCACTCCGGCGGTGCCTCCCCACCGTCCTCAGCCCGCTCAGGGACGAAGATGTTGGTGTCCGTGTAGTCGGCAATAGCCGCCGCACGCTCGACGAGGGCGTCCTCCGTGGCCAGCAGCTCCGCATGGGCCTCTGACCGAACGCGCCAGCCGTCCAGATCCAGCCCGGATACCACGCTTGGCGAATTCCAGGGCCAGCGCGCTCCGGCCGAGCCGCGGAACCCTTCGAGCCTCAAGACGCCAATCATACCTCCAACCGGTCGGCGGTCCGGTGGGAGTCGAAATCGGCATGTCCCGCCACAGAGCAGCGATTGTCTGGGCGCCGACACGCTGAAGCCGGCGCAGCATCCGATGGGCCGGCCGCAGACGAGCCTCAATGCTCAGGAGCTGCTCGTCAAGGGTCTGGGGCGTTGGCAGCGATCTCAGCACCACCCGCCCTTCGCGCCTCGCGATCAGCCTCGATGGCTTGATTGGCCGCCTGTGTGTGGCCGGGGAAGAAGTCTGCCAAGAAGAAGAAGAAGCAAGTCAGAAAACCAGGAGTCGGCCCGACCTATGGTCGGCAGCTCAAAGGAAGAAGTAAAAACAAACTCACCATCGACGATGTCCTCGATTTCATGGAAGCCGGAGGTCAGCAGCGCTTCCTTGTCGGTCCAGGAGGAGCGCTCGCTCTCGAACTCAGCCAGGAGAGCAGCCTCTCTCTTCTCCGCTTCGTCCTGCGCCGCCTTAAGCAGCTCCCTCTGCTCTGCCAGCTGCGTAGCCAGCAGGTCGAGCTCTGCGGCGTGCTTGCTGCACTCCTCCTCCTTGGCGCGCAAGGCGGTGTTGGCCGTACCCAGCTGCCGCCGAAGAGTGGCGCTGGCCTCTGAAGAATAAAAAGAAGAAGGACGCAAAGTCGTTAGCTAAGAAGGTCGCGAGGAAGATCCGGCCCGACTGCGCAGCAGTCGGCCCGAATCTTGGGGACTACAGCCCGACGGGTGCGCCAGCACGCCCCCGCGAAGAAGGAAACTCACCTCGGCTCCTCGCCAAGTCGGCAGTCCGCTTGCCCAGCTCCTCAATGTTGCGGTTGAAGGCAGTGGCGCGGAGGTTGTGATATTCTTGCGACAAGAATTTCAGACAAAGGTAAAAATTTGGAAGTCAGCAAATAGAGTTCGAGCCACCGCCAAAGCAGCCGCCCGAAACTCGGGACTACACCAGTGGAGTGCAGGCCATGCACCAAGACAGAGAAGAGCGAGAAAAAATTCGAAGAAGAAACATACCCGCACGGCGGCTCGCGATGCCAGGTGCGCCTTGGAGCAGTTCTGGATAGCGTTGCCCTCAGCTCGCAGCTTCGCCTGGACGTCCAGGAGCGCCGTGTTCAGCGGGCCTGTGCCGCCTCCTCGCACCCACCCAATGGGCGCGCGCTTATCGCCTCGGCGTCGAATGGCCGACCGGCGCGCCGGTCTCAAAGGCGCAGCGCCAAGTCGCCTTCTCAAGACGGCGTCGCCACCGGCGGCGACGAAGAAGCAGCTTCGCCATGGCCTCGTCGTCGGTTGGCAGCACAGGCGGGTCCGCCGGCTGTTTGCCTCGCGCGCTCTCGGACCGCGGTGGAGGCGGCGGGGGTGGCACGGCCGTGCCCGACAGGGAGGCTTCGCCTCCTTCCTTCTCCGCGACGGGGAACTCACCGCCAACTCCCTCCATCTGCCCCGTGAACTCCGGCGGTGGCGGCGTAGAGCTCAGCGGGGTGACAAGCAGCACCGACTGGAGGCGCGCGGCCTCCTCGGCTCGCCTCTTGGCTGCAACGGCGGCTTCGACCTCCTCCAGCTTCTTCTGGGCGGAAGCCGCCACCTTCTCGGCCTCCGCCTTCTCCAGATGGGCGGCCTCCTCCTCGTCGCGCTTCTCATGCGCATTCCGCTCCGTCGCCTCCCGGAGGGCGGCCGCAGGATCAATCCGCCGAGTATTGGCGGACGTCTCTGCCGACCCCATGACCAGGGCGGCGGCGACTCTCCAAGGTGAGAGGAGCCTGATGAGAAAAAGACATAGAAATACTTGGACAAGACGGATCAGAAGAAAACAAGACAAAACAAGAAGTACTTACGCGGAGACCAGCGGCGGCTTCTTCACTTCCTTGCGGAAGCGGTTAGCCTTCGCGACCGCCTCTTCTCGCTGGGTCGCGGCGGCAGTCCCCCTGAACTTCTTCGCCCGGCCGGCTGGCAAGCTCGGCCCGGCTGGCAAGCTCGGCCCGGCCCGACGCTTCTTCGTGCCACCTCGACCACCCAAGGCGGCGGAGGAACTCGCGCCTGGATGGCCGGCTTTCGGTTGGCAGCGGGGGACGACTTCCCTCTCGTCGTCGTTGTCAGGCCACCGGGCGAAGGTTCTTTGAAGGCTGAAGTCGCCGGCCCTCCTCCTCCTCGGCGTCGGTCTCCATCACAACACCCCTAAGTCGGGTCGTCGGCGTCGCTCTCTGCCCGGTCGGGGCGACCACACGAGCCAGCCCAGCGGTGCGGCCGAGGGCTGCATGAGGGGATTCTGAATCGGAAAAGACCAAAGAAAATTAGAGCCGGATTCGGCTGAAGAAGGAAACAGAAAAGCAAGAGAGATGACTTACCACAGGCGGGGGGTTGGCGCGCGAGTACGGCTCCTTGCCGAACTGCCATTCCTCCGTGAGGCCGCAGTTCGCCAGGAAATTCACCGTGTCCACCACCTCCGCGTGGGGCATATCTTTGGAGCATAGCCGACTGGGGTCCCGGCGGCCGCTCATCTGACAGATCAGATGAAGTCGGCCTTGGAGAGGAAGAACTCGGCGCGCCACGAAGGTGGCTAGCAATCGCCCCGCCAGGCCTCCGACTGCGCCAAGACTCGAGCAGCCGCACGGCGGCGGCGCCCTGCGAGGTCGGCGTCCAGCCGATGGGACCAGCTGGGGAGTCGCCCCGCCAACTCGCCGGCCACGTAAGGCGGCAGGTTGACCCAGTCGCCTTCCGGGGCGACGTTCTTCACGTAGATATACGTGCGCTGCCACATCTTCACCGACTTGATGAGTGGGATGGCAGGGAAGGGGTTGTCGGGCACCGGCCTCCTCATGGTGATGAAAGTGCCGCACAGAGCCGGCACACGAGCAACGTGTGTGCCGAGCTTGGCCTGGAAGAATTCCCCCCACAGCTCGATGGTGGGGAGAACGCCAAGAAAGCCTTCGCACAAGGATGCGAAGGGGGCCAGCAGCACCACCGTGTTTGGAGTGAGGTGGTGCGGCTGGAGCCCGTGGAACTCTAGAAACGCGCGGAAGAAGCCGCTCGCCGGCAGCCCTAGCCCGCGCATGAGGTGCGAGCGGAATATGACCCGCTCGCCCTCCTCCAGCGCCGGCCTTATTTTGCCCGCCGGCGCGGCGCGGGTCCGCACTAGGTTGGTGCTGGGGATGCGGCGCGTCTGGCGAAGGAACTCGATGATGTCGTCGTCCACTATGGAGCCATCCCACACGCCGGAGCGCGCGGTGGCGGAGGAGGAGCTCATCTCCGCAGCGCGGCGAGGTTCGGCGCGGCGGAAGCAAGGAGGAAGACGAAGCAAGGAGAGGAAGCGAGAGGAAGCAAGGAGGGTGGGTGCGCGTGCGTCGCTGCCCCCCCCCCCTCCTTCTGCCTACTTCTAGGCGCCTAGGCTGAGAAGCCGAGGGTGCGGGCGTGGGATTAACTGCGCCCACGCCCCCACGCCCCCACGATTAAACCCATGACGTTACTGCGCGCAGTAACGGCGTGGGGAGCCCAACCGCCCGCACGGCCGCAACGGATCCGCCCGTGCGCCGAGGCGCGGTAGTGGCGAGCCCGCCGGACGGGCGATCTAGTCACGCTGGTGGCGGGCAGATCGCCTCGCCGCATGGCGCCACGTGGCAGGCCCATGACGGGCAGGCTGCACGAAGCTATCGAGCACGCTGCCGGATCCCGCCACGACCTTCAAACCTTTGAGGAGCAAGGCGGCTTCGCAAGGCCGACTCCAGCTAGTTGGCTCAAGAGAGACGGCGAGCGAGCAGATTCTTCCATTAGAGGGATGAAACTGTTGAGGCTCCTCGATATGTTGCCCTCGGCGCCTCACCGCCGGGGACTACTGTCGAGTAATGGGCCACGGGTAGGCAAACCCGAGCCCTGGACCTTTCAAAACATCGGGCAGATCGCGCCCCTCAAGACCCCAAGACGAAGAGTCCTTAGAGTCGTGCGAGAGCCGCCGATCGCCTCTCCCAGAGTCCCCGAGACGGCCTCAAGATAAGCCGACTCACAGCCAGCGACTTCCGGTGAAGCCGGCCACGGAGTCGCTCACGACTCCAACCGCCTCCTCATCGATGCGACTCATCGACAGACGGATAGGGCCGCCTCGCAGCCCATCCCTGCCCCGTTCAGAAGCGATGAGCATGGCCACAGAGCGCCAGATCGACGAAGATCTCCGTCCGGCGGGCATCAAGTTGCCACGCCGGCCTCGACATCAGCCCCATGGGCGATCCTCGTACCCACGATGGCACATGCATGCGATCCGAAGACGGCGGGACCCTTTGTCGGCGGGAGTGCGAAAGACGGCGAGAGCACCCAAAGACGGACCACCGAGGTCGGCCTCGAGAGTCAGCGCCCCTCTCACGGGTTCCGTCGCCATTAACCGAATAAGAAAGGGAGTGGCAGAGTGATCGCCCGTCGGCGGCGGCATCAAGTGCCATGACCCCATAACGAAGCTCGCGTCATTAGAAGCACGGCTACAGTAATCCACAGCCGGCAAGACCCGCCCGCGGCGGACAAGTGCTGTCGGCCCCATGCTAGACCGTCGGCGGGGCCCACTAGTCGGCGGGCCCCAGAAGTCGGCGGAGAAGACGGTGACTTAAATGACTGACGGCTGGGACCTGCGCCCAGCTGGATTACCATTGTACCCCCGGGGGGTAAGCCTATATAAACCCCCCGGGGCACCCATGCAAGGGGTTGGAACCTAGTAGTTTGACACACACACAGAGGGAAGAGAAGAGCTAGCCATGCCCCTCTCCTTCCTCACCCCGAACAGCTCAAGGAGCAACCTTGTACTCACTTTGCCATAGTGATCATGCGGAGACCCATGAGAAAGCAGCGATAGGGGTGTTATCTCCCGAGAGCCACTGAAGCTGGGTAAGATTCGCGGCGTGCATGTCTTCGCCTCATCCGTTTCCAGGCACCGACGACGTTCTACTCGCCCCCTCCATGATAAGCCATCCTTTGGCATATGTCGCACCCAACCCTCGACAGCCAGCAAGGTTGGGATGCGGATGATGAAGAAATTCAAAGCCCACCCACCACCCACTTGGTAGCCACTATCGATGATTTAACTAACATGCTCGACTTCGACTCCGAAGACATCGATGGTATGGACGATGAGTTAGGAGGCGAACAGGAACCACTGCCTATAGGGCACTGGACAACCACCTCATCTCACGATGTATACATGGTGGACACACCTAAAAGAAACGACGACGAGGAACAAAGGGACGCAACGAGGGATCGTTCCCTCGAAAAGCAGCCAAAGCGGCAGCGTAAGCGCCGCTCTAAACCCCACCTCGACAGAGACAGCAGCCATACAGACCCAGCCATAGAGTAGGGCGAACCGGCGGACGACGAACATGCCATCGAGCAATCGTCCGAACAGGGCAACTTAGATAAACCAACCGAACAATCCGTCCCCGGCGAAGATAACAGTCTAGATGACCTCACACCGGACAAGTGGCTGGAGCAGAAGAACCTCCACAAAAGGCTCGTCGCCACTGCGCGTAGCCTGAAAAAGTAGAAACGGAAGCTCAAAACAGCGGAAGATGCACTCAGAATTAGATGGAACAAAGTACTCAACACCGCAGACAAATATGGCGACAGTCGCCACACAAAGAGCTATCCGAAGCGAAAATTACTGCCGGAATTTGATGAAGAAGCCCTAGAGCCCCCGCAATCAAAAAATAAGGAAGCCACCTGGTCGGATATACAACCCCATGGCCAACATAGAGCGGCAAACGGCGCCGCACACAAGCCGGCACGCGATCCGCACAAGGATTCGCATCAAAAAGATGGCCCAGCCAGATCTATCTACGGGCCAAGAAAGCAAGCTTTAGTAAGAAATGCAACACAACAAGTATCCGAACATCGTGGCACACCCAAATATAGGGGTGCCGCACACCCCCTATGTTTCACCGATGAGGTGCTGGACTATGAATTTCCATCGGGATTCAAGCCCGTAAACATAGAGGCGTACGACGGAACAACAGACCCTGGAGTCTAGATTGAGGATTATATCCTCCACATAAACATGGCTAGAGGAGATGACCTCCACGCCATAAAATACTTACCCCTCAACCTCAAAGGGCCAGCCCGGCATTGGCTTAAAAGCCTTCTCGAAAACACCATTGGAAGTTGGGAAGCGCTCGAGGATGCTTTTCGGGCAAATTTTTAAGGGACCTATGTCCGATCTCCGGATGCAGACGATCTAAGTCATATAACTCAACAGCCGGAGAGTCAGCCCGGAAACTCTGGAACAGATTTCTTACTAAAAAGAACCAGATAGTCGACTGTCCGGACGCCGAAGCCTTAGCAGCTTTCAAACACAGTGTTCGAGACGAATGGCTCGCCAGAAACCTCGGCCAAGAAAAGCCAAGAATAATGGCCGCATTAACAAGCCTCATGACCCACTTTTGCGCGGGAGAGGATAGCTGGTAGGCAAGATGCAGCACCCGTGACCCAAGTACATCCGAAGTTAGGGGTGGAAACGGGAAACCGCGACGCAGCAAGGACCAGCGTTGGACCAAGGAAAACAACCCGAAGAGCACGGCAATCAACGCCGATTCAAAAGCTCTCGGCAAAATCAGAAAAAGCTGCCCCTCAAGGATAACAGGGACGAGTTATCTAACTTAAACAAAATCTTGGACAAGATATGCCAAATCCACAGTACTCCCGAGAAACCTGCAAACCATACCCACAGAGATTGTTGGGTCTTCAAGCAATCCGGCAAACTCAACGCCGAACGCAAGGGGCTTGACACACCAAGTGAGGACGATGATGAAACCCACAAGCAGAGCACCGGAAAACAAAAGAATTTCCCACAAGAAGTCAAAACAGTAAACTCACTTCACGTGACAAAAGGG
This sequence comes from Aegilops longissima, assembly GCA_021605205.1. Taxonomy (NCBI): domain Eukaryota; kingdom Viridiplantae; phylum Streptophyta; class Magnoliopsida; order Poales; family Poaceae; genus Aegilops; species Aegilops longissima. Next base: position 288,686,423 of record CM038680.1, read on the forward strand.
AAAAACAGAGTGGCGCCTATAGAGATACGCGCCATACGGCCTATCCTGAGGAGTCCCGCCATGGTTGTTAAAACCAATCACCTTCACCATCGATTACTCTAGAAGTATCCGGAGCGTAGGTTGGACTGCCTTGATATTAGATCCGGTAATTGACGGACTCCACTTTACACAAGTCCTAATGGACGGCGGCAGTGATCTAAACCTGCTATATCAGGACACAATCCGCAAAATGGGGATAGACCCAACAAAAATTCGCCATAGCAACACTTCCTTTCAAGGGGTAACGCCGGGCCCAGATGCCCATTGTACATGTTCTCTCCTATTAGAAGTTATGTTCGGCTCCCCCGACAACTTCCGCCGCGAAAGGCTAACCTTCCACATCGCCCCATTTACAAGTAGCTATCAAGCACTCTTCGACGCCAAGCTACCCCACTTTAATGCAATACCGCATTATGCATCTCTCACGCTTAAAATGCCCGGTCCGCGAGGCATCATCTCATTAAAGGGAAACATCGAGTGTTCCTCGAGCGCGGAAGACTGTGCGGCTGCCTTGACAGCCACACACTAAACCGGCTTCACTATTCAAAGCACCTAAACAGGTCGTTCAGACCCCGGACATGGCTAGATGAGTCCGGCGTAAACGTACAAGGGCTTACTAGCCGCCTACCCCAGTACAAGGGGCTCCGTGCATGTATCATGAAGAGACAATAAAGCTCAAGTTTACCCATTTTTTGAATTATTATTTGTTTATTCAATATAACTTACATTTTTGCACGACCTTTTTCAACTAAGTTCCTCTCTTTTACAGATGAAAACCGTGCTACACCCGTCCAGGATACGGCACAACGGAGACACAGGCGCAGACGTGCAGTAGGGACCCGTTCAATGGATTCTTTTTAGATTAAGACCCTACGTAAACCTTTCTCACTGTCTCTTGTTGATACACATCCCCCGGTTTTTTGGTATAACTGAGGAGGAGGCTGGCATCTTGGCATGTGGCCACGTCAGAATTTTGCGCGTACCTGGACACCAGGGGCTTATTACCAAGGGCGTTGTTCAGCCCATTTTCATAAAGACCGAATACCTTAGGGAGTGTTCGGCGTCGCGAGTTTGGCCTTATATGCATCAGCTCCGAATCATGTCTTTGGTCAAATGTTGGGTTTGCCCAGCTCCTGTGTTTTGCTGCCTTCGTTCCCGCTCTATCGGCTAAGGCGGCACCGGAGAACTATCTGCGATTGTGCCCGGTTCGCCAAAGCGAGCACCTCGAGAGAAAAGCCAAAACTGATTGTCATGATATAGCGTGAGACTGGTCAACCACTCGGTGACCCGCCGAATCTTTAGGATTCCTCCGCATCAATGAAGGGCGTTTCTCGGCCGAGCACACACGCCCGTGAATTGAGTGGCGCGTGCCCCTAGGGGCTATATAGTAGCCCCACCAAACTCCTATGGCTAAGTGAAAGTGATGAAGCATTATAGTCCGGTTGCCTAGTTAAACGCTATCACCTCCTTAATAGGACCAAGGCGTTGGATCAAGTGTGAAAATGCGCCTTCTACGAACACCCCCGCATTATATGCGTGGGGGCTGAAGCCGAAGACTGCCATCTTTCAGGTTATATACACATATACATTAATGGTCGCACATGAGGTATTTTAATTCTTGAAGGCACAAGTATAAAAAGCTTTTATATTCCTTCAAAACATTGTTTTACAATAATACATGTTATTCAAACATAATATCCTTCGAGCACTGTGTCTCTATTAAACGAGCGCCCTGCAGAACTTCCTGAAAATAGTGCTCGGCAGCTACTCGGCTCCTGTCCGAATCTTGGGATGCAACAGCGATGGCATTCATCTCCGCCCAGTATGTTTTGACACGGGCAAGAGCCATCCGTGCACCCTCTATGCATGCTGACCTCTTCATCGCATTGATATGCAGCACCGCACCAAGGAACTGCTGCACCAAGCTAAAATAAATCTTCGGCTCGGGCCTTTCCGGCCACAGATGACTCACGACATACTTCATGGCGAGTCCGGATAACCTAATCAGCTCCGTCCATGCGGCCAAACGATCGGTTAATGGAAGTGGGCGCTCTGGATTGTGGAACTGCGACCAAAAAAGCTTTTCCATTTCGCGATCCTTTTGATCTCGGAAGTGTTCCGCCGCATCCGCGGCACTCGCCGCCAAGTCCAGATAAGTGTCCGCCGCACTCCACAGCCAGTCCAACGGAGCATATTTAGGATCTCCAAACTTCATCTGCAGCATAAAGGGCTTTCCAGCCGCGATATTTCCGCCCTGACGGAGCTCCTCCTTCATAGCTCTCATCACAGAGCGAGCATCCTTGGCCTCGATAGTGGCCTTCTCCAGGTCCTTCGGTTCCGCCCGATCTTATTTTTCAAGAAGCTTGCAGCGGTCGGCAGCATTTTTCAACTTCACAGCCATCTCGGCCATTTCCTTCTTGCTTCGGCAGTGAGCAGCCTGTTCGGCTTTCAGCTCTTCAGCCGCCTTTAGGGCAGCCGCATCGCTTTTCCTGGCCTGCTCCTTGGCTCGGGCAAGTTCCGCCCGAAGGTTCCCCATGTCAGCGGCACCATCTGCATCAAGCACACATGTTGTAAGATACGGCCATCAAGCTCCTCTTACCAGGTGTCTTCGGAGAAATTACATACCTTGTGCCTCGTCAAGCCGCTTGTTGACAAGCTCGATGTCGGCAGCTGCCACGTCAAGTTGCCACTTTAGTTCAGCAAATTCATCAGTCTGGCTAGCCACCGAACACTTCGCCACCTACATACGAAGGGCGACATATTATACCTGGGATTATGATCCTCGGCACGCCGTCATTTTTGACAACGCACCGAGTCTCAGGGGCTACTATCTACACAGGGCGCATCTTATATATGCGGAACTATCAAAAGGTACATCATTTCACATACCTCAAAACCTGTCAGTAAACTCCTGACGGCCTCATACAACCCGCTCTCCGTGGATGAAATCCTTTCAATCACCGTACCCATCAACGCACAGTGTTCTTCTGAGATAGACGCTCGCCCGAGCAGATCCTTCAGCTCCTCCGACCGTGCACCAGACGGTGTCGGACTCGTCCGATGGCCTTTTTCGAAGGTCGGACACGGAGGGCTTTGAGGGGCCATACGACTGCCCTCCGGCCCTGCCGGATTCGGAGAAACCCTCCGTGATGACACCTCAGGGTCGCCCGCCTCGCAAGGCGGTACGGCAGGGGGAGGCGTTCCACTCTCCATCATCTCCGGACGAAGATCCCCTGAAGATGAACTCTGCAGAGAAGGGCTGAGATCCGAACTACAAGGTAAAATTTCGGTTATCTTCCTCAGAAATGGAACATGGATGTCTCTCATTCTAAAACTCCCCTCTATACTTACGGCTCGGTGGAGGGTTGATCCCCTTGGGGGCATAGTGCGGTCGAGGCATCTCCCAGCGTAGGACCCTCTGACGAAGATTTCTTTCCCCGATTTGAGAACATGGTCTCCGGGTCTTCTGAGGCGGTCCTCTTCTTCCTCTGGATAGAGGAATTTTCGATTCCTCCTTTCCTGACAGCCTCCTTCGGGGAGGCGGTAGCTTCCTTGTTCCCCCCTTCGCCTTTTTCCAAAGGCGCAACCTCCAGCATCCTGATTAACACGGGATCTGGCATGGTCTCAGGGAGGGGGGCCGGACACCTGATTAGCTTTGCTTTCGCTATCCACTCTTGTTTAAGGGACAACTCTTTTAAGGGAAATTTTATGATAAATGTACGGATAGCGTGTCCGAGCACAGGGCTACTTACTTGAGTATCCGGGCGATTGCAGCTCAGACCTGCATCCTCGGTCGAGTCCGGACACATTGCTTGTGATCCGAAGAACAATTGGTACATCTCCATGGGCGTCGCGCCCGTAAAATGTTGGAGAGCTCGTGGTCCCTCCGGATTAAACTCCCACAGGCGGAGGGGGCGACGTTTGCAGGGCAGGATGCGGCGAATCAACATGACCTACGTCACTACAACTAGATTGATGTCTCTTTCTAGGAGATCTCAAATGCGGCCCTGCAACAAGGGCACATCCTTGGACGGCCCCCAGTCAAACCCTTTATTGACCCATGACACTAGTTGTGGTGGGGGACCCGAGCAAAAGGCAGGTGGCGCCACCCACTTGGTGCCCATGGGAGGGAGCTGTGATATAAAACACTCTCGTTGCCATAAGCTGAACTCCTCTTGAAAAGAGCCCTCGGGCCATGGAGCGTCAGCATTCTTGCTTATAACAGCACCTCCGCACTCCGCGTGCTGCCCCTCGATCATCTTCGGCTCTACTTTGAAGGTCTTAAGACACAATCCGAAGTGAGGAGTAATACGGAGGAAGGCTTCAGACATGACAATAAACGATGAGATGTGGAGGATGGACTCCGGAGCCAAGTCATGAAATTCCAACCCATAATAAAACATGAGCCCCCACATCAAGGGGTCCGCCGGGAAACCAAGCCCCCGAAGGAAGTGAGACGCGAACACCATGCTCTCACCAGGCTTGGGAGTGGGAATAATCTGCCCTTAAGCAGGCAGCCTATGCGAGATTTCGCCGGTCAGATACATGGCATCTCTTAGCTTTAGGACGTCTTCTTCCGTAACGGAGGAAGGCACCCACCGGCCTTGAAGGTCGGAACCGGACATCATCGAAGGTCCGAAGCGCCTGAATCTGGAGCTTTGGGTGTTGGAACTCTAGGTGAGAGGCGGATTCGATTAAGATTGAAAGAAAGGAGCCGAGCCTTGGTCTCTTTATAAAGAGGTTGAATACCAAGAGCCCTCCCCGTGACCGTTTGGGACTCGGCTTCGATGGGGGAGACATACCAACAAACACGATTGGGTTACCCACGCCCGTATTGATTTAGAATCCCGGAATAAAGGGACACGATCTCTGCTTTGACAAGACGTGCCAAGGAAACCACCTCGCTAAATGCGCTGAGGTGGGACAGTAAAAACGATTTGAATAAAGGACAGCAGGATGGATTTGTGTAAATATTATTCTCTCTACGGTGGTATGTGGAACTTATTTTGCAGAGCCGAACACTACCCTTGTGTTCAAAATCTTCTATGAAGTATTCGGAGGAGGAACCCGCCATGAAATGCGAAGACAATCTGCTTGCGCCCGACTAAATCGTCATTGAAGCCTGGTTCAGGGGACTCTTGAGGAGTCCTAGATTAGGGGTGTCGGATAGCGGACTATAACCTTTGGCGGACTCTGGACTATGAAGATACAAAGATTGAAGACTTCGTCCCGTGTCCGGATGGGACTTTCCTTGCCGTGGTAGGCAAGCTTGGCGATACGGATATGTAGATCTCATCCCATTGTAACCGACTCTGTGTAACCCTAGCCCTCTCCGGTGTCTATATAAACCGAGGGGTTTTAGTCCGTAGGACGAACAACAATCATACCATAGGCTAGCTTCTAGGGTTTAGCCTCTCTGATCTCGTGGTAGATCTACTCTTGTACTACCCATATCATCAATATAAATCAAGAAGGAGTACGGTTTTACCTCCATCGAGAGGGCCCGAACCTGGGTAAAAACATCATGTCCCTTGTCTCCTATTACCATCCGCCTAGACGCACAGTTCAGGACCCCTGAGGGAGTTCGGACTAGGGGTGTCCGGATAACGAACTATCATCATCGGCGGACTCCAAGACTATGAAGATACAAGATTTAAGACTTCGTCCGTGTCCGGATGGGACTTTCCTTGGCGTGGAAGGCAAGCTTGGCGTCTGATATGTAGATCTCCTACCTTTGTAACCGACTTTGTGTAACCCTAGCCCTCTCCGTGTCTATATAAACCGGACGGCTATAGTCCATAGGACGAACAACAATCATACCATAGGCTAGCTTCTAGGGTTTAGCCTCTTTGATCTCGTGGTAGATCCACTCTTGTAACACACATCATCAATATTAATCAAGCAGGACATAGGGTTTTACCTCCATCAAGAGGGCCCAACCTGGGTAAAACATCGTGTCCCTTGCCTCCTTTACCAACCGCCGGGCCTTGCAGTTCGGGACCCCCTACCGAGATCCGCCAGTTTGACACCGACATTGGTGCTTTCATTGAGAGTTCCTCTCTGTCGTCACCGATAGTCCCGATGGCTCCTTCGATCATCAACAACGACGCGGTCTAGGGTGAGACTTTTCTCCCGGACAGATCTTACGTGTTCGGCGGCTTTACCTGCTGAGGCCAATTAAGCAGCCATCCGAGCAGATCGAAGCTTCGCCCTGGCCATCAGGTCAGATTTGGAAGTTTGAACTATCGGCCGATATCCGCGGAGACTTACCTTCGACGGATTTGAGCCGCAGCCAAGCGTGCCGCCTTGTCTCGATGGGCATGATCTAACTCTGCAGCCGAGCGGTGGCCACGAGGCCGCACAAAGATGTCTGCTCGACCCTTAATCCGGGCGGATTCCCCGATCGAGGGCGAGTGGTTGGACACCGCCTCGGGGCTACAATCTCTGGCGATCGAGCGAACTCCATCCCTGTCGCTGCGAAGACCTCGACTCCAGGGTGCGGACTCCTCTCCGGACTTGAACCCTCGCGCGCCCCCAATCGGATCCGATTGGGCGCCGATCATGGAGTTCACGGCGCGGACATATTTTAGCACTTGCCCTTTGGCGACATCCTGAATTCACTAAAGTCTCTCTCTTTATCCGGAGAGCCCTGGCGGACTACGGTCAGGAAGGGTGGGATCTGAGACGACGAAGAAATTCAACGCCCACCCACCACCCACTTCGTAGCCAATCGCCGATAGCCTACACGACGTGCTCGATTTCGACTCCGAAGACATCGACGGTATGGAGGACGATGTAGGAGACAACAATGAACCAGCACCTATAGGATGTTGGACAACCTCATCCCATGATGTATACATGGTGGATACACCTAAAGGAAATGAAGACGAGGAGCAACGGGACGCTATGAAGGATAAATCCCTCGAAAAGCAGTCAAAACGGCAACGTAAACACCGAACAAAGTCCCGCCTCAACAAAGACCCAGCCATAGAGTAGGGCGAACCGGTGGACAACGAACAAGCTATCGAGCAATCGTCCGAACAAGATAACTTGGATAAACAATCTGTCCCCGGCAGAGACAACATTCCAGACGATCTCACGCTAGACAAACCATTAGAGCAAAATGACCTCCAGAAAAGGCTCGTCGCCACTGCGCGTAGCCTGAAAAAGCAGAAGCGGAAGCTCAAAACAACGGAAGCTGCACTCAAAATCAGATGGAGCAAAGTATTCAGCACCGCAGATAAATACGGCGACAGTCGCCGAACAAAGAGCTACCCGAAAAGAAAGCTACTGCCCGAATTCGACGAGGAGGCCTTAGAGCCCCCACAATTAAAAAGCAAGAAGACCACCCGGTCGGATGGATGACCTCACAGCAAAAAGAGAGCGGCGAATGGTGCCGCACACAAGCCAATATGCGATCCGCAAGGATTCACATCAAAAGGATGGCCAGTTAGATCCATCTATGGGCCAAGAAAGCACGCCACAAAGCAATGCAATCGCCAAAATTCGAAGATCACGGCACACCCAAATATAGGGCGCCAGACACCCCTATGTTTCACCGATGAGGTGCTGGATCATGAATTTCAGCGGGATTCAAACCCGTAAACATAGAGGCATCTGACGGAACAACAGACCACAGAGTGCGGATTGAGGATTACATCCTCCACATACACATGGCTAGAGGAGATGATCTCCACGCCATAAAATACTTACCCTTAAACTCAAAGGGCCAACTCGGCATTGGCTTAAGAGCCTCCCGAAAATACCATTGGAAGCTGGGAAGAGCTCGAGGATGCATTTCGAACAAATTTTCGGGGGACCTATGTCCGCCCTCCGGACGCAGACGATCTAAGTCACATAACTCAACAGCCGGAGAGTCAGCCGGAAATTGGGAACAGGTTCCTTACTAAAAGAACCAAATAGTCGACTCTCCGGACGCTTGAAGCCTTAGCAGCTTTCAAACACAACGTCCGAGGCGAATGGCTCGCCGAACACCTCGGCCAAGAAAAGCCAAGAACAATGGCCGCGCTAACAAGCCTCATGACCGCGCTTTTGCTAGGGGAAGACAGCTGGCTGGCTAGATGCAGCACCAGCGACCAGTACATCGAAATCAGGGATGGAAATGGGAAATCACGGCGCTTGAAAAGATCAGCGCCGGAATAAAGAAAATGGCCCAAATAGTGCGGCGGTCAACGCCGATTCAAAAGCTCTCGGCGAATAACAAAACACTGCCCTAAAGGATAACGGTGACGAGCTATCCAACCTAAACAAGATTACGGATAGATATGTCGGATACATGGTACCTCCGGGAAGTCTGGAAACCATACCCATAGAGATTGTTGGGTCTTCAAGCAGTCCGGCCGACTTAACGCCGAACACAAGGGGTTCGACACACCAAGTAAAAGTGACGAAACCCAAAAGCACCACAAGCAGAGCCTCGAAAAACAAAAAACTTTCCCACAGGAGATCAAAACAGTAAACTCACTTCACGTGATCAAAGGAAAAACAGAGGCGCCCCTAAAAGGCGCGCCGCACTGCTGGTTGTCAAAACCAATCACCTTCGACCATCAGGATTATTTCGATAATATCCGGACGCAGGATGGACTGCCTTGATATTGGATCCTATAATCGACGGATTCCAATTTACACATGTCCTCATGGATGGCGGCGATGACATAAACCTGATATATCGAGGACACAATCCGCAGGATGGGGATAAACCAACCAAAATTCGCCGTAGCAACACCTCCTTTAAAGGAGTACTTCCAGCCCATCGCCCTTTGCGGGGCTCCATACTGCTAGAAGTTGTGTTTGGTTCATCCGACAACTTCCGTCGCGAAAGGTTACTCTTCCATGTCGCCCCGTTTAAAAGTAGCCATCAAGCACTATTGTTACGCGAAGCTTTCGCCCGCTTTAATGCAATACCGCATTATGCGTATCTAACACTTAAAATGCCCGGTCCACGCGGCATCACCTCGTTAAAAGGAAGTATTAAGTGTTACTCGAGCACGGAAGAAGGGGAGACTGCATCTACAGCTCCACAGCTATCCGGCTCCACTAGGCAAAGAACCTGAAATTGGTCATTCAAACCCCGGACACGGCTAGACGAGTCCGGCGCCTACTAGCGGCATACCCCCATACGAGGGGCTATATGCATGTATAACAAGAGACAATAGAGCTCAATTTTATTCTCCGAACCGTACTCTGTTCATTTAATATTAAGTACATCTTTACATACGATCCTTTTCTTTCAAACTAAGTTCCTCTCTTTTACAGATGAACAACGTGCTACACCGTCCAGGATCACGGCTGCAACGGAGACACAGGCGCAGACGTGTAGCGAGGACCCGTTGCAAGGATTCTTTTGATTAAGACCTGCGTAAACCTTTTTCGCTGTCTCTTGTTGATATACATTCCCGGTTCCTTAATATAACCGAGGAGGAGGCTGGTGCTTTGGCATTGGCGCACCAGAATTTTTTGCGTACACTGGACACAAGGGGCTTAGGGCATTATTTTGCCCATTTTCATAAAAGACCGAATAACTTAGGGAGTATTCGGCGTCTCGAGTTAGGCCTTATATGCATCAGCTCCGAATCATGTCTTTGGTCAAATGTTAGGTTGCCCGGCTCCTGTGTTTTGCTGCCTTACGTTCCGTTTTCACGACTAACGCGGCACCGGAGAACTCTGCGATTGTGCCCGGTTCGGCCGGGCGAGCACCTCGATGAAAGCCGCTTACTGACTGTCATGATATAGCGAGAGACTGGTCAACCACTCGATGACTCACTTGAATTTTAGGATTCCTCCGCATTAACGAAGGACCGTTTTTGGTCGAGGCACATCGCACCCAATTCGGAGAGTGCGGTGCCCCGAGGGGCTATATAGTAGCCCCACCCTCTAACTCCTATGGCTAAGTGAAAGTGATAAAGCATTATAGTACGGTTGCCTGGTTTGCTACGCCATCACCTCCTTAACAGGACCAAGACGTTGGATTAAGTGTGAAAAAGCGCTTTCTTTGCAAACACCCCCGCACTATGTGCGTGGGGGCTGAAGCCAAGGACTGCCATATTTCAGGTTATATATACATATACATAAACGGCCGCACATGGAGTAGTTTGCTACTTGAAAGCACAAGTATAAAAAGCTCTTATATTACATTGAGACATTATTTTCACAAATCATACATGTCATTTAAACATAACATCCTTTGAGCACTGCGTCTCTATCAAACGAGCGCCCGAGAGGACTTCTTCAAAGTAGTGCTCGACAGGTACTCGGCTTCTGTCCGAATCTTGGGATGCAACGTCAGTGACCTTCATCTCTGCCCAATATGTCTTGACATGGGCAAGAGCCATCCGCGCTCCCTCAATACACGCCGATCGCTTCATTGTGTTGATACGCGGCACCGCACCAAGAAACTGCTGCACTAAACAAAAATAGCTCTTCGGCTGGGGTCCGCCCAGCCACAAGTGAGTCAAGACATGCTTCATGGCAAATCCGGACAATCGATTCAGCTCGGCCCATTCGGCCAACCGATCGGTCAGCGGCAGAGGACGCTCCGGACTATGGAATTGCGACCAATATAGCTCTTCCCTTCTGTGCCCCTTCTGGCCCCGGAAGTGCTCAACCGCGTCCACAGCGCTCGCCGCCAAGTCCAGATAAGCATCCTCCGAACTCCACAACTTATCCAACTGAGCATACTTTGGATCCATATATTTCCTCCGCAGTAGAAATGGTTTTCCAAACGCAATTGCCCCGGCCTGACTCAGCTCCTCCTTGGCAGCTCTCAAAGCCGATTGGGCATTCTTGGATTCGGCGGCGGCCTTCTTTAGGCCCTCTTGTTCCGCTTGACGCTCTTTTTCAAGAACCTCGCAGCGATCGGTAGTATTCCTTAACTTTTTGGCCATATCGGCCATCTCCTCTTTGCTTCGGCAGTGAGCAGCCCGTTCATCTTCTAGCTCTTCGGCCGCCTTTAAAGCGGCCGCATTACTAATCCTGGCTCACTCTTTCGCTCGGGCGAGTTCTGCCCGCAGCTCCTCCACGGCAGCGGCACCATCTGCATTAAGCATACGAATAGTAAGACATGGGCGTCAAGCTCCCTTACAAGGTGTCCGCATAAAGGTCGCATACCTTGTGACTCGTCAAACTGTTTATTGACCAGCGCGATGTCCGCATCCGCCTCGTCAAGTTGCCGCTTTAGTTTGGCATATTCATCAGTCCGGCTGCCTCTGGACGCCCCGCCACCTGTTTAGGAGTGGCGATATGTTATAACTGAGAACTTGATCCTCGGCACGTTGTCAATTTTGACAACATACCGACTCTCAGGGGCTACTATCTATACAGTGCGCATTTTATATGCATAAACTGTCAGAAGATACATCATTTTTGCGTACCTCAAACCCCGTCAGTAAGCTTCTGACGGCTTCATGCAATCCGCTCTCCGCGGATGCAATTCCTTCAATCACCATACCCATTAGAAACACGGTGATCTTCGAAATAACCGCTTCGCCGAGCAGATCCTTCACTCCTCCGATCGCCGCGCCACTTGGCGCCGGACCTTCCGGCCCCACCGGACTTGGGGGAACCCTCCGCGATGACACCTCCGGGTCGTCCGCTTCACATAAGGGTGCGACAGGTGGAGGCGTTTCGCTCTCCATCATCTCCGGAAGAAGATCCCCCGAAGACGAGCTCTGCTGAGAAGGGCTGAGGTCCGAACTACAAGGTACAATTTCGGTTATATTCATGAATGAATACAGGGATGTTTCTTATTTACAAGACCCCTTCTTTTTACTTACGGCTCGCTGGAGGGCTGATCCCCTCGGGGAAATAATGCGGCTGGGTTATTTCCCAGCGCCGGACTCTCTGCCGAAGATTCCTTCCCTCTTTGAGGCCTTGACCTCGGATCTTCAGGCGGTCCTCTTCTCTCCTCGGAAGGTGGGACTCTTAATCCCTCCTTCCTTGATAGCCTCCTTCGCAGAGGCGGTTGCTCCCCGCTCCTCCCTTCGCCTTCTTCAAGAGTCTCGACCTTCAACATCTTGGTCAAGATGGGATCCGCGTGGTCTCGGGGAGGGCGGACACCTTATTAACTTCGCCTTGGCTATCCACTCTGTTCAAGAAACAGCTCCTTTAAAGGGCATGTATACAAAATAATGAATGAACAGTTTGTCCGGTTACCGGACTACTTACTTGAGTATCTGGGCGATTGCAGCTTAGTCCTGCGTCCTCGGTCAAGTCTGGACACTTCTCTTGTGATCCGAAGAACAGTTTATACATCTCCACAGGCGTCGTGCCCATGAAATTTTGGAGCTCGTGGTCCCTACGGTTGAATTCCCACAGGCGGAGGCGGCGTTTGCAGGGCTGAAGGCGCGGATCACCATAACCTGCGCCATCGCAGCCAGATTGATCCCTCTTTCTGGTGATCTCGAATCGGCCTGCAGCGGGAACGTCCTTGGGCCCCCCACTCGAGCCCTTGTTGACCCATGATGCCAGCCGCTGTGGTGGACTGGCGGAAGGCGGGGCGCGCCGCCCATTTGGTGCCCACAGGAGCAGTGATATAAAACCACTCTCGTCGCCACAAACCAAGCTCCTCTTGAAAAGAGCCCTCGGGCCACGGAGCATCAGCACATTTGCTTATAACCGCCCCTCCGCATTCTGCTTGTTGTCCCTCGATCATCTTTGGCTCCACCTGGAAGGTCTGGAGCCACAATCCAAAGTGGGGGTAATATGGAGGAAGGCCTCACATACGACAATGAATGGCGAGATATGGAGGATGGACTCGGATTCAAGTCATGGAAATCAAGCCCATAATAAAACATGAGCCCCGCACAAAGGGATCCGTCGGGAAGCCTAAACCCGAAGGAAGTGGGACCACGAATACCACGTTCTCGCCGGGCTTAGGAGTGGGAATGACCTGCCTGGAGCAGGCAGCCTATCTGAGATCTCTCGGTTAGATACCGGCGTCTCGTAGCTTTAGCACATCCTCTTCTATGACGGGGAAGACATCCATCGGCCGTCTTGATCGGAGCGGACATCGTCAAAAGTCCGCGCCTAAATCTGAAGCTTTGGGTGTTGGAACTCGGCGAGGCGAACTTCGATGGAGGTTTAAAGAGAAGAGGGCCTTGGTCTCATTATAAAGAGGTTGAATACCAAGAGCCCACCCCGTGGTCGATTAGGACTCGCCTTTGATAGAGAAGGCAGGCCGACAGGCACGGTTGGGTTACCCACGTCCGTATTGATGAGAATCCCGGAATAAGGGGGGCACGATCTACGCTTTGATAAGACGTGCCAAGGAAACCGGCTCGCTAAACGCGCTGAGGTGGAACAATAAACAACGATTCATATAAAGGCCTGGCCGTGGTGTGATGTCACGCCGCGGAATACGTCAGCAGATATGTGCAGAAAATTATTCTCTCTGGCGTTATGTGGAACTTGTTTTGCGAGCGGACACATCCTTGTGTTCAAAACCTTCTATGAATTATTCGAGGAGGAACCCGCCTTGCAATGCGAAGACAATATCGCGCGCCACTCGCTGTCATTGAAGCCTGGTTCAGGGCTACTTAGGGAGTTCGGACTAGGGGTGTCCGGATAGCGAACTATCATCATCGGCGGACTCCAAGACTATGAAGATACAAGATTGAAGACTTCATCCCGTGTCCGGATGGGACTTTCCTTGGCGTGGAAGGCAAGCTTGGCGTCGGATATGTAGATCTCCTACCTTTGTAACCGACTTTGTGTAACCCTAGCCCTCTCCGTGTCTATATAAACCGGACGGCTGTAGTCCATAGGACGAACAACAATCATACCATAGGCTAGCTTCTAGGGTTTAGCCTCTTTGATCTCGTGGTAGATCCACTCTTGTAACACACATCATCAATATTAATCAAGCAGGACGTAGGGTTTTACCTCCATCAAGAGGGCCGGAACCTGGGTAAAACATCGTGTCCCTTTCCTCCTGTTACCATCCGCCTGGACGCACAGTTCGGGACCCCCTACCCGAGATACGCCAGTTTTGACACCGACAACCCCCTACCCGAGATCCAGCGGTTTTGACACCGACACGCCCCAAAAGTAAAACATGCATAACTTTCACATACGGACTCCGATTTTGATGATCTTGTGCTCGTTTTGAAGCTATGGAAAAGCTCCAGGTCCTCACATAGAGAACCACCCAAGATAGACCAAAATGGAGGGTGCAAAGTATGGAAAGGTAAGATCCTATACTTTGGGGAACCTATTTGGCTTTGGATTTACTTTGGTAGATGTATAGGCATATTGTATTTGTATTGGATAGGAGTTAAACATGCCTATATTGGAATATGATGTAAGAAAGTAGAAATAGAAGATGTTGACTTGAGCAATGTCGGCTTTCTGGGAACGGGGGTCCCCAGACATGCCTGCCTGCGGGCCATGGCGTGGCTATGCTAGCGGGCCTGTACGGCCCATCTTCATCAACAAGGCATGCAAGACCCTCGCGAGGCGGACAACACAAGACCTATTCAGGAGCGAACTCTCTCCAGGAAGGCTCGCGAGGAGCGGAGATATCAAGGCGGGGGAAACCTCACGAGGCTCTCATTGTGTGAGCCATGACGATCGACACCAGGCAGGCGCCAGGCGGGCACCGGCGCGCGCAGCGTCCTTGTTTCCTCTTTGGTGCTAAGGAAGCAAGCGCAGGCGCGGAGTACCGAGGCATTAGGCAAAGGTTTCCATATCAGTGCAACAAGACCAAGTCCAGCAGGACAGCAAGACGGAGGTCACCGTGGAGCCCAAGACGGCGTCACCACCAGAGCCTTTCGCATGCGAAGACCACTTTTGTCAGGATAGCTTGTACTAGGTGTCCCCTTTCAAATTAGCCCGCCATTGTTGGTCCCTTCCCGCTCAATATTTGGGGAGAGGACCAGGGCCTATATAAGTAGAACTAGCCACCAGAGTAGGGGGGAGACCGGATCGAGTCCTCACCCACACAAGTTCGGCAAGCACAAGAACACCTCAACCTCAGGAGGCTGTTCTTCCCCTTGTACTGTCCATTATCAGCCCAAGAGGCAATCCACCACCACACGCTAGAGTAGGGTATTACACCACAACGGTGGCCCGAACCAGTATAAATCTCGTGTCTTTCTGTGTTGCTAGTTCAACAAGTTCGTTCACGATATCTTAGCGAGCTAAGGCGTGGATCGGTAGGAGGGAAAGAACTTCATGCGCACCCCAGAGTTCGAACCTTAAGGGTTTGCCGGAGCCCCACATCCGCCATTTGGCGCGCCAGGTAGGGGTGCGCCGTAGCTTCTCTTTGATCGATCTACGCTTCACCCTCATGGCAGGCACCCCGCCATCGACTCTGACGGCTTGCTTCGATGACGGGGCCAGGGGGCTCCGAGCCCTGGCCCCCGCCTTGCGGCGGGTGCGGTGGCCGACCAAGTTCAAGCCAGAGATGCGTCCGCGCTACGACGGCGCGGCGGACCCGACGACTTTCTTGATAGCATACGAGGAGGCCATCTTCGAGGCCAGGGGCGACGACAAGGTCATGGCCAACTGGCTCCCCATGGCCCTCGCCGGCGAGCCGCACGCCTCGCTGCTCAATGTAACATCCCAAAATTCTAAATTTTGGAATGTTATAATAAATAGATAGTTTTGATTGATTGTTTGATTGACTGACTGAAAGTGAGTGAATTTGAAACTTTTGAAAGTTAAATGAGAGGGAATAAAAGGGCTTTCCCAAACTTTCATTTTTGCTTTTATGATCTTCGGGAATTCAAATTCTTTTCATCACAAAACCCTGGAGAGAAGATGACATGACTTCTTCCATTTATTTAAATGACAAGGGGTGCTGAAAATATTTGAATTTCATTTGGAAACTATTTCCAATTCTTAAACTTCATGCAACTCAATGATTTTCACGAGCGAAGATAAAATGACTTCTTCAAAACATATGAAATATGAGTTGGGAGTTTCAAAGAAATAAATTCAAAGTTCTTTTGAATTTATTTTCAATTAGAGTTATTTGAGTTTTATTCAAATTATTTTCCTCCAGAAATAAAATATATGGAAAATAGGGTAACATGATTCCCTACATCAGAAAATTGGAGAGAAATAAATTTGAATTATTTTTGGTATTTTTAAAATGATTTTTTGTTGGATTTTACTAGGGCAGAAGCACTCTTTGTTACTTGAAGCTAGAATAATGTTCATCTTGTAGGAAATCTTTTTCTGAAAATTTTGATATATTA
Organism: Aegilops longissima; assembly: GCA_021605205.1. Lineage (NCBI taxonomy): Eukaryota > Viridiplantae > Streptophyta > Magnoliopsida > Poales > Poaceae > Aegilops > Aegilops longissima. The sequence continues at coordinate 288,702,679 of CM038680.1, forward strand.
TATGCCTATATAATATTTTCATTTTATTCTGTTTTATTATATTATTTTTCTCTGTTTGTTTAAAAAAAAGTTCCCTGGGCCAACTGGGCCGAAGCCCAGCCAGCCGGCCCAGCAGCGCCGCCCCTATCCTTCCCGAGCGGGAGTCCCGCTCGGCACGCCAGCTGCCGCCATGGACGCCGTCGCCGCCTGCCTCCTCCGCCCTTCCCACGCCACCTCCTCGCCCTCCCCATAAAAGCGCCGCCCGACTCCCTCTCTCTTTCCTCGCCTCGCCTCATTGCATCTCGCCGCCACTGCCACAGATCTTCTTGCCGCCCGCCGTCGCGCCCTTCACCGCCCACCTGCTTCAGTAGCATCACCGCCGCTCCCTCGCCGCCCTCGCCCCTCGTCGCGAAGCCCGCCTCGCCGGAGTTCGCCGTCGCCACTGCCATGCCTCGCCGGAGTTCGCCGCCTCGCCGGAGCCGCCGTTGGTTTACTCCCCGAACCGGTAAAAAAACGATAGAACTTCCCGGTTTTCGTTGTTTAGTCAATTTTATATTATTAGGACGGTTCTATTATTTTAGTTAGGTTAGTTAGTGGACGTTCGCTAGTTATGATCTGTAGCGAATGGTTTTTCATCGCATATGCTTTTGTAGCGAGCGTTCGCTCGATAGCTTTTTTCTTTTTCTTTTTAATTTCTGCCAGGGACCCTTCTGTGATTAAAAGTTTTACAGATTAGTCCCTGTACTTCAAACGACCACATATTTTTACTCGTTAGTCCAAATTCAACGAAACCAACGCTCACGTCTTCGTTATGATCCCCTCTATCTAGCAATCCAACTCAAACATGTTTTTGAAAGTTTAAAATTTGAATTAGATCAGATTTGAATTTGAACTTCGTTTGATCATAACTTGAGTTTCGTAACTCCGATTTAGTTGATTCTTTTTGCAAATTAAAGCTCTTGACATAAACTTTCTGATAAGGCCAAATTCACATAATTTTGGTACTGTTAGAAATTGTTTTATGTTGCAAGAGTTATTTGCTTGGTTTTGATGTTTTCTGAATCGTTTTCTTCGTTCTTTCCGATCTTTTGAGTGATTGCTTATGTGTGGTTACTATTGCTTGATTACGATAGATTGACCGGAGTGTGATGAGTAGAACTATCAGGAGTTCTGAGTGCGAATCATCTTCATCAACATTGCAGGCAAGGTTCACTTTGATCATACCTTTTATACTACCCAGTTTTATGCATTAGATCTATACTCAAACATTGCATGATTAGGATCTAATTAAATTGTGGGATGGGAAGTAGTTGAGGTAGTACCTATTACCTGTTTTATTATCAAACCCTTGGGAGTTACTTCTATGTTTGCTTATTATGCCATGCTATGCTAGTAGACGTGGATTGGGTGAGTGAATTCCATGACAGATGTGAGATCGTTAAGTTAATGGTTTATTTTAAGGTGGCAACTTAAACACACATCTGGGTGGATTGAGGCACCTGGTTTCTATCAGGATTTTCCTGTATTTCTTTGGACCGCCACCCAGGCTCAAAGGGATCATGAGATTATTCAAACTAGAAACTTCCGTGTGCAGCCACAAGCCATTATGGGCTCTGGCATAGTTGATTAAGTTGTGCGAACTCTTACGGGCAGACTAGCAGATGTAGGGGAAAGTAGGTGTACCGATCTACCCACATGTAAGGTGCTAGCGCTTCTGAAAGACTATGTCTCGGTCATCCGTTTCTCAAACATCATGTAGTGCGAGAAATCCAACGAAGGCGATCGAGTCTTGTGGGGAAAAGTGTGCAAACCTCAGCAGAGTGTATAAACTAATCATGGTTAGCCGTGTCCCCGGTTATGGACATCTTGAGTATCTAGTACTTGGATATCATGTGAATCTCATCATGTTACTTCTAATTAATATTGTTGGGTTTTTAATGAGTACTTTTAATTGGGATTGAGAATGCTGTCAACCATTCTCAATGTTTAACAACCACCATGATAGTTAAACAAAATTATTCCTTTGCAGTAGGGAAAAATTGGCTTTTCGCAAAACTGTAACCATAGAGCTTTCCACCAGCCATATATGCATGTAGTATAGCTTATTCTTTCATTACTCTCTATGTGTTATATTGCCAGCATATTCCATGTGCTGACCCGTTTTCGGGCTGCAACTTTTCATGTTGCAGACTTTTCAGACAACGAGTAAGTGATACGTTAGGTTTACGATTTCTACACTCAACTTTGCCGTTGGTGTTGATGGGAATCCACAACCTTGTTACTTCCACTATTTGGATTGAGGTAATAGTATTTACGTTATTTATACATGTGATTTACCTCTGTTATAAATCCTCGAGTACTGTGTGTGTCAGCATACCGATCCAGGGATGACACTTAAGCACAGAGACTTGATCCATTCGGGTCGGGTCTCTACACTCAATCACCCTGGATGCGCGGTGGCAACCTGGGAGGAACTCCGCGTCCTCTTCACCGCTCGCTACGCGGTACCGGCGCATCACGCAGTTGCGGCTCTGCTGGGCGGCTCCCAAGCGCCGCCTTCAGATCGCCACGTCAAGTCGTTCCTCTGCCAGATTGGAGCCGCTTCCAGACGCCCGGGGGCTCCGCCGGGTTGGGCTGCGCCAGAGGACGACCTCACCTTCGGCTCAGAAGACCACCCCGACTCTACCGCTGGCTTGGGCAAGCTCCCATTGCTCTGCACGCCCACCATCTGCAACGTGGCTGTAACCAAGACCCTCATCGACGGCGGTGCAGGCCTCAACTTGCTCGCCATTGAGGCCTTCAGCCTCCTTCATGTGCCACTCGAGCGGCTCAGTCTCAGCAAGCCTTTCTCGAGGGTTGGTGGCGGCACTGCCCACTCTTGGGGACAGATCCGCCTCTCCGTCACCTTCGGCACGCGCGACAACTATCGCACCGAGCTGGTCGACTTCGACATCGCCCGCATCGGCCTCCCATACAACGCCATCCTCGGGTACCCAGCTCTGGCCTAGTTCATGGCAGCGACTCATCCGGCCTATAACCTCATGAAGATGCCTGGAAGCAAAGGAGTCGTCACCATCAAGGGGGACACCAAGGAGGCCGTGACGGCACTCAAGCTTGCCTTCAAGACCGCAGCGGTGGCGCAGCCCACCGACGCCGGGACCCTCGAGGCCAAGGAGGCCGCGCCTACCAAGAAGAAGCAGCTGTTCACCAAAGACAAGGCAGAAACCAAGAAGGCGTCGGTCGACGAGGACGGGTCCTCAGGAGCCACCTTCACCATAGGTGCCGGCCTTAATTCCATCCAAGGGGAGGCGTTGGTGAAGTTCTTGCGTGCAAACAAGGATATATTCGCATGGAAGCCCAATCAGCTGGTGGGGGTTCCGAGAGAGGTGATTCAGCATCACTTAAGGGTGTGCCCCAACGCGCGCCCTATCAAGCAGCGGGCGAGGCGGCAATCCATGGAGAAGCAAGCCTTCATCTTCCAAGAGACCCGCAATGTCGGGGCCGGGTTTACAGGACATAAATCCCAGTAAACGACCCTTGTGTCATCACCAGCCCCAGGATTACTGTTGCTGGTGGACATTTCCTTGATATAGAATTCCAAGCAATTACAAGAGATTGGATACAAGACCACAAAGGTCCAATGAATATAACAAGGATCTCTAGTGGTGGATGACGGAACCGACTTGTGGATCTCCAATGTTGATGGGACCCCATTCCCACGGGAACAGCTGACCTGGATAACTCCTATCTCACGTGGCTGCTATCTCCGAATCCTAGGTTGCGGGGTCTTCGCAGTACTCCTCTCCGAATCATGATATGGCCAAGACAATAGCCAGGGACAAGCCAGTGAGTACGTTTGAATGTACTCGCAAACATCAAGAACAAAAGATATACCGGATGCATATGCTCATGATGAATTAAATTACATGCATGTGCTGACTAAGTATTAAAGCGTGGCATGCCAAATATTCATACAGAAAATAAGTCATGGTATTAGTAAATCAAAGAAATGAAACGGAACGTCGGTCTTTGGACCGCTCGAGAAATTCCAAGAGAAATGCCAAACGGGTGTCTAAAAGAGAATCGGGCGAGACAGGACCGCCCGAGAACTCAAACGACGCCACGAGAGGTCTTGAAAAGAAATGCCACAGTCGGGTGTCTTTTTGACGCCTCATAAAGGGCTTATTAGAAAATAATAACACAAGTATCCGGGTGGACTAGCCATCCCAAGTGATACTCAGCAATGAAAATAAACTTGAGTATCCCGGGTAGTCTAGCCATCCCAAGAGATACTCAAGGTTAAACATAAGAAGAAAAGGTTAGTCCACAACAATATCCATATCAACAATAATATTCGTAATAGCACCAATAGTGGCAATCACTATCCTGCAAAAGGAAGCATGATCACTTTAATTATTTCCTCCGGAGACTGACACTAAGACCGGCACTCGACCAACCCAGAATGTAGTCCTTAACCATGGACACGGCTATTCGAATAGATATAACTCTGCAGAGGGTGTACTCTTTACCCACAAGTACAGGATTTCTTTAGCCAGCACCGAGACGCTGACTAATTCCCATTACGGCCTTTGGATTGAAAACACACCTGACCAGCACACACCAGATTAATTGTCCGGATGCTAGGAATCACCCAAAGCATCGTTCAAGAGAAACTCTAAGGCGGGGAGACCATCGTCCCGAGTAGCATGGGATCACTATTAACACGCATGGATTACAAGGGGTGCCCCTTCTCGGCCCAGCCGGATACACCCATGCCCCCTGGCCCGTTGACTGGCATTGCAACAGGTACCTGGAAACCCTCATCATAGCCTCTCTGTACGGTGTGTGCACGGAAAGGGGTTAACAACTTACTGAACTGTACCCTGCCTACGGCGGGGACAAGTGGTAGCACGAACCAGTATGGGGGTTACCGGAACAAGACTCGATCTACGGTCAACTCGGGAGGTTTAAGTTTTCCTGCTATGGTTAGCACAATATAACTCCTCGGTAGTACCCAACAGGGTCACCACCTCTGGTATGTCTCAACATACCCTCACTGATCATTCTCGTCACCACGAGATTTCAGTCTCACGGTCACTTTTCTCAAGATTGATTCTTCCTGCAAATTAGCCTACACCAACATAGGCACATATGGCACATGAAAACAATCATACTCGCTTATACTTCATGTTTAAGTGAAAATAACATACCATCAAAGGGATCATGCATGTATGACGAACAATATGCATACTCTATAGGAATTCAACATGTTCATACTTCAAATACACATGCCACAAATAATTATGCAGACACCATATCATGTGTTCAAAATGCTTTCCTTGAGCATTCAGAAAGATTGGGTGCACTCCAAAACTTTGGAAATTATATCTCCCCTCCATTTTCCTATTTTCAAAAAATTTAATTAACGCATAATTCCAAAATAGTACATAAAAGTTGTGTGGAAATTTTTGAAATAAATACTAAAAGAAACTAGATAAAATTTGAGAAATACCAGAAAAAGAATCAAGTCATTGGGAGCTGTGGTTTAGAAACTAGAGCCAGTCTAGGGTCAACTCTGGATTTAAATTAAAACAGAAAAAGAAAATGGTTCGTTCGGAAATACGCTTTCAGAAAAGGAAGACATACTTCAGTGATTGCGCTTTCGCGGATCACGCCTTCCAGAGGAGGAGACGTACTTTGCGGAATACGCCTCCACTTAAACGAGCTGGCACAACGTTGGGTCACCGATAGTGGGCCCTCCTAGCCCACTAGTCAGGTTTGACCAGTCCACGCGCGCGCCTCCTTCACTGGCGGAACAGAGGCGGAGCTCCGGCGGTCGGCGCCGGCGAACGGCGGCACCGTTTGGAAAACCGAGGCCACCTATGAGCTCAGGAGGTTGAGGAGAACACGTGGGTACCCTCCTTGGTCGCTGGAGTGGAGGGAGTCGCCGGCGGCGAGCTCACCCGAGGAGCTCCGGTGGAGACGAATTGGGCGTTTCGCCTATGGTGGCTCCCGGGCAAAATCGAGTGCGGGGATGGATCAATGGGTGCTCAAGGAGGCGAGTGGTGGATAAACTTGTGAGAGGGAGTGTCGGACGACGTCAGAACCATCCGAACAGTGGCGACGGCAGTAGTTGCCAGAATCGGAGAAGACGACCTCCTCTGGTCATCTTGCTGCAACGAGTGTGTCAGTGAGGGAGAGGGATAGTGAGATGGTGCTGTTCGAGGGCCTTGGGTGGCTTTTTATAGGGAGGGGAGGGCTGTGCCACAGGTTCCAGAGATGAACACGTCGGCGGCGGCCATTGATGGCAAAGCACGGGCGGTGGCGAGGTAGGAGTGGCCGGCGCGGTTAGGTACGGACGGTGTCCGTCCGTATTTACCACGGGGTCGCGCTGGCTGGCTTGGGTGGCCCGGGCGGTGCCTTGCCCAAGCTGACCGCGGCAGCAGCCATTCAAGGCGAGTGAGTGGGTGGTGGTGAGGCTGGTGTGTCGCTAGTGTGGCCGGCGAGCTGCGGATGAGCTCGAGCCGTTGGCAATTAAGCGAGAGGGGCTCGGGCAGAGACGTGGCCGTGCGGGACTTGTCGGGCAGCGGTCTTGGTCATCGTGGACGGCGGTGGACGGCGCTAGGGGCCAAGCGAGGGTGTCGGCGAGGTTCCTGGTGGTCGAGCTGATCCAGAGGAGGATCAGGATGAGAGGAGGAGGCAGCAGAGTGGTGGCAGCAGCTCGGTTCCGACGCGTGCCAGACGCGCGCTCTGGACGCGCTCCGGACGTGCATGTAGCGTGCTCGACAAAATGCTTCAGTGGTCTAGAAGCCTCTGATGAGAGTGCAAATTCACAGTACTATGAGCCTAGTTGTTAGAGAGCTAATGGACATGCTGGTTTGGCGAAATGATCAAGTGTCCAGTGCAATATAGAAAGTGGCAACATTTCTGTCATGCCCACAAGGTATTTGACATAATGCTAGGCCAAGATCAAGGACTTTGATGGATTTGAAACTTGGCAGAGTGGGCTCGCTTTAGATGCTAGAGATGATGGTGGAGTTAGTTTGGCAAGATGAGAAACTTGCTAGTGCAAGTTTTACCAGAATTTAGTTCTGGACAGAAACTTCAGTGGCATGTTTGGTGGACTCAAAAGATTCCAATGGAGCTGATCTCCTGGAGTTAAGGTTTCGGTTGGAAGGACTACTAGATGGCAAAGTTACAGGAGCAATGGATCTAGGAAAAGTAGGGTTGCGGTTATAAATCAAGGATGGGACAGAATTTGAAAAGAGGATGTTTCACTCAAATTTTCAAAGGACATAGTTAGGTTTTTGCTCAAAAGTGACACATAGGAATCACCTGACCTCTCATAATTTTTGTGGGATTTTAAAACAATTATTTAAAATACTTGTAGTGCAATAGAGGTACTTTAAGTATTGAAAATGCTAGTAAAATAATTGTTTGTGGAATATTTTATTATGAAAATATTTCCTACTGTTATTATGATATAAATCAAATGATTTACTAAACAACCAAGGTACACAACATTTCACACAAATAATCTTCTTTGGAGGGAAGAAGTTTTGTAAAACAGGAAATAGAAAAGGCTTTGAAATTAATAAATGACCTAGTATAATTCAAAATTTTATCTCTGGCCACATTTTACTTAAAGAAATTATGATTAAATTTTTGAGGTGTTACAAACTCTAACCCCCTTAAGAAAAATCTCATCCTCGAGATTTGTTAAGGGCAGAAGAACTGAATGCAAATTACAACAATGATCATATGCAGAGTGCAATCATGGCAATGCACTTACGACATACGCCCAAAATTACAATACAACGGTTGCATCACGTAACCTAGTGCTAGCTACAGCAACAATGACCGTTTACGGTCCGAAGGTGAGATTTACAGGATCTTGTGGAAAGGGTCCTGGTGCTGGGGCACATTCTTCTTCTTCTGGGGGAAGTGAAGGAAGTAAACGAAGAACACACCCTTTCGGAATTGGCCATGGTTGTCCACCAATGGCGATGTGGGGATTTAGAACAACAAGGTAATGGAGGTAATCCATTAGTTGCTGGGTTAGATGCTCCTGAGCCATCACATACTGAATGAGATTAGCCAGAGGTGGATCCCTTTCTATACGTTCAAAATGGAACGTGGCTTCTTCTCCAGAAGCTGCGCGGCTCGGGAAATAGTAGTACTTCCTTTCACTGGCAGCGGGTACCGTGAATCGAGACGGTAATCGCTTCATAGCGGCAGCCTCAATAGCCATGCCTGAGGTTGGCATGGATCTCCCGACGAAGACAACATATGGAGGGCCTTGATTTAAATCCTCTCGTGGGATGTGCACAACTGCCCAGTATTTCGAGGAATCAGGGGTGATCCTCATTTTGAACAACTCATACTGGGGTGGGTGGCTGGAACCAAGTGTATTGTGGGTCAGATCCCACAAAACCTTAACGAAACTACCAGGGCTTGCATCTGGAGTTCGTAGGTAGGCTCCGAGGTGAGACATGGAAGGATGAATGGAGAAGAGTGGTGCTCAAGTGTGGTGGTGGCTGGTGTGGTGCATGGTTACGACCCCTTATAAGGTTCCTGGGTCAGGAAACACAATGCGGCGCTGGTACGACTTGTGCATTGGCTCCGACACACGATTGTCCAAGTCAAATTCTCGGACATTACTTCTCAAAAGGACTGTGACATATTACTATGCATGTCGGCAGTCACGTCTAGCATTTACTCTATTGCCATACACCAATAATTTACGTTAGATCACAAATAGTACCATCAAAACAATGGCATACGGGTAATTTTACAAGCTCGCTACGCCATGCGATTGCTACCTTGAAAATACAAGACAACATGACTACTAAGATTTGACAATACTCCTGGTGGATTCAGTCCACCTCATTGACTTCTAGTCGGGCGTGTCTTGTAGATGTCGAGGCTTCTCCGTGAGCTTCAGTGTTGGAGTTGTTTGGGGTAGGATGGGGAGCTACAGTGCTGGCATAGCGATGATGCCCCTCGTGGGGTCTCGTCGTCACAATTCCATTGAAGTAGGTCTCCAAGAGATGACGGAGTTCTCCTGGGGAGGCGAAGGCATTGCCTGGATAGATGACAGGAGCAGACCTTGGGGGCTCAACTGGCCACCCAAGCAGCATTATCGGGGTGTCAGTGTTAGTTGCAGCTTCACTTCTCACCGGTGTCAGGAGAGCAAGCGTCCTGCGAGTCGCAATCAGGTCATTAGTGACCTGATCGAATAGTGCCTCTTGCGCTCTCAGGTAGCGCACCAAATGCACCAGAGCAGGATCCGACTCATGGTCACCGTTGGCGACTTGGGTCGGGCTACCATAGCCTTCACGACTAGGGTAGTAGAAGAAAGGGCGAGTGTTAATCCTCGGCGACAAATGCCGAAGATGAACTACCCTCTCGGGCTGCAAGTTGGATGGCTTGGGGCTCGTCGGAGGTTGTCCTCCCGGTGAACCGGTAGGGACGCTCTGATGTGGTGCCCCTCCCGTAGATGTGCACTATGGCCCAGAAGTGATGGATGGCATCACTTGTGTGTTCCTGGTACACAACATATTCTGGGGGTTCGTCTATGCCAAAAGCACGACGAGTGAGATTGGCGAGGATCGCTACGAAATATCCAAGCTCAGATGAAGTGGTCTCGTTGCGGACGACGGGACCAGGCATCTTGATGGTTTGAGAATCAGGGTGCGAGTGAGAGTTGTGATGTGCTGAGTTTGGGCAAGGCTTCCTTTATAAGCCAACTGGAACAACTCAGGTGTCGGCCACGGGCGCACGGCTCATGGCCAAGGACGATAGGTTGGGCACCCACTATCAAAAAGATGTCGGCTCGGCACCGTGCAGGCTATCAGATAGGATGAGCTTGACGGTGGATAAGAAAGGATATGGACGGTGTGGAAACCTAGGGATAGTGACCAGGCTAAGATAGGATTAGCTGGTGGTCAGTCTGGCTCTGATACCAAGGTTGTCGGGGCCGGGTTTGCGGGACATAAATCCCAGTAAACGACCCTTGTGTCATCATCAGCCCCAGGATTACTGTTGCTGGTGGACATTTCCTTGATATAGAATTCCAAGCAATTACAAGAGATTGGATACAAGACCACAAAGGTCCAATGAATATAACAAGGATCTCTAGTGGTGGATGACGGAAGCGACTCGTGGATCTCCAATGTTGATGGGACTCCATTCCCACGGGAACAGCTGACCTGGATAACTCCTATCTCACGTGGCTGCTATCTCCGAATCCTAGGTAGTGAGGTGTCTTTGCAGTACTCCTCTCTGAATCATGATATGGCCAAGACAATAGCTAGGGACATGCCAGTGAGTACGTTTGAATGTACTCGCAAACATCAAGAACAAAAGATATACCGGATGCATATGCTCATGATGAATTAAATTACATGCATGTGCTGACTAAGTATTAAAGCATGGCATGCCAAATATTCATACAGAAAATAAGTCATGGTATTAGTAAATCATATCATGTGTTCAAAATGCTTGCCTTGAGCATTCAGAAAGATTGGGTGCACTCCAAAACTTTGGAAATTATATCTCCCCTCCATTTTCCTATTTTCAAATAATTTAATTAACGCATAATTCCAAAACAGTACATAAAAGTTTTTTCGAAATTTTTGAAATAAATACTAAAATAAACTAGATAAAATTTGAGAAATACCAGAAAAAGAATCAAGTCATTGGGAGCTGTGGTTTAGAAACTAGAGCCAGTCAAAGTTAGGGTCAACTCTGGATTTAAATTAAAACAGAAAAAGAAAACCGTTCATTCGGAAATACGCTTTCAGAAAAGGAAGACGTAATTTAGTGATTGCGCTTCACGGAGCACGCCTTCCAGAGGAGGAGACGTACTTTGAGGAATACGCCTCCACTTAAATGAGCTGGTACAACGTTGGGTCACCGACAGTGGGCCCTCCTGGCCCACTGGTCAGGTTTGACCAGTCCACGTGCGCGTCTCCTTCTCCGGCGGTCGGCGCCGGCGAACGGCGGCACCGTTTGGAAAACCGAGGCCACCTACGAGCTCAGGAGGTTGAGGCGAACATGTGGGTACCCTCCTTGGTCGCTGGAGTGGAGGGAGTCGTCGGCGGCGAGCTCACCCGAGGAGCTCCCGTGGAGACGAATTGGGCGTTTCACCTATGGTGGCTCCCGGGCAAAATCGAGTGCGGGGATGGATCAATGGGTGCTCAAGGAGGCGAGTGGTGGATAAACTTGTGAGAGGGAGTGCCGGACAGCATCAGAACCATCCGAACAGTGGCGGCGGCAGTAGTTGCCGGAATCGGAGAAGACGACCTCCTCTGGTCATGCTGCTGCAACGAGTGGGTCAGTAAGGGAGAGGGAGAGTGAGATGGTGCTGTTCGAGGGCCTTGGGTGGATTTTTATAGGGAGGGGAGGGATGTGCCGCGGGTTCGAGAGATGAACACGTCGGCGGCGGCCATTGATGGCAAAGCACGGGCGGTGGCGAGGTAGGAGTGCCCGCGCGGTTAGGTACGGACGGTGGCCGTCCATATTTACCACGGGGTCGTGCTGGCTGGCTCGGGTGGCCTGGGCCGTGCCTTGCCTGAGCTGACCGCGGCGGCGGCCATTCAAGGCGAGCGAGTGGGTGGTGGTGAGGCCGGTGTGTCGCTAATGTGGCCGGTGAGCTGCGGATGAGCTCGAGCCGTTGGCAATTAAGCGAGAGGGGCTCGGGCAGAGACGTGGTCGTGCGGGACTCGTCGGGCGGGGGTCCTTGTCATCGCGGACGGCGGTGGACGGTGCTAGGGGCCAAGCGAGGGTGTCGGCGAGGTTCCTGGTGGTCGAGCTGATCCAGAGGAGGATCAGGATGAGAGGGGGAGGCAGCAGACCGGTGGCAGTAGCTCGGTGCCGACGTGTGCCAAACGCGCGCTCTGGACGCGCTCCGTACGTGCATGTAGCATGCTCGACAAAATGCTTAAGTGGTCTAGGAGCCTCTGATGAGAGTGCAAATTAACAGTACTATGAGCCTAGTTGTTAGAGAGCTAATGGACATGCTGGTTTGGCGAAATGATCAAGTGTCCAGTGCAATATAGAAAGTTGCAACATTTCTGTCATGCCCACAAGGTATTTGATAGAATGCTAGGGCAAGCTAAAGGACTTTGATGGATTTGAAACTTGGCAGAGTGGGGTCTCTTTAGATGCTAGAGATGATGGTGGAGTTAGTTTGGCAAGATGAGAAACTTGCTAGTGCAAGTTTTACCAGAATTCAGTTCTGGACAGAAACTTCAGTGGCATGTTTGGTGGACTAAAAAGATTCCAATGGAGCTGATCTCCTGGAGTTAAGGTTTTGGTTGGAAGGACTACTAGATGGCAAAGTTACAGGAGCAATGGATCTAGGAAAAGTGGGGTTGCAGTTATAACTCAAGGATGGGACAGAATTCGAAAAGAGGATGTTTCACTCAAAATTTTCAAAGGACATAGTTAGGTTTTTGCTCAAAAGTGACACATAGGAATCACCTGACCTCTCATAATTTTTGTGGGATTTTTAAAGCAATTATTTAAAATACTTGTAGTGTAGAAGAAGTACTTTAAGTATTGAAAATGCTAGTAAAATAATTGTTTGTGGAATATTTTATTATGAAAATATTTCCTACTGTTATTTATTATATAAATGAAATGATTTACTAAACAACCAAGGACCACAACATTTCACACAAATAATCTTCTATGGAGGGAAGAATTTCTGTAAAAGAGGAAATAGAAAAGGCTTTGAAATTAATAAATGACCTAGTATAATTCAAAATTTTATCTCTGGCCAAAATTTACTTAAAGAAAATATGATTAAATTTCTGGGGTGTTACACGCAAGTTGGAGGCCGCGGGTACCATTCGCGAGGTTCGATACCCCACATGGCTGGCGAATGTGCGTCGACTTCACCAACCTCAACAAGGCGTGCCCGCAAGACCGTTCCCACGCATCGACCAGATCATCGACTCCACCGCCGAGTGCGACTTGTTGTGCTTCTTGGATGCGTTCTCAGGGTATCACCAGATCAAGATGGCGGTGGAAGATGTAGAGAAGACAGCCTTCCTGACCCCGTGTGGGGTGTACTGCTACACCTGCATGCCCTTCGGGCTGCGCAATGCGGGTGCAACCTTCCAGCGGCTGATGCACATTGCCTTAGGGCGACAGCTCGGGAGAAACACAGAGCCCTACGTCGACGACATTGTGGTGAAATCTCGGGAGGCGAGGACCCTGATCCAAGACCTGGAAGAAACCTTCGAGAACCTGTGCCAGGTGAAGTTGCGGCTTAACCCCGGAGAAGTGTGTGTTCGGTGTTCCTTCCGGCAAGTTGCTGGTATTCCTCGTGTCCCACAGAGGGATCGAGGCGAACCCAGAGAAGATCAAGCCATTGAATACATGAGCCCACCACGGACCCTCAAAGAAATGCAGAAGCTGGCCGGTCGGGTGACTGCATTGGGACGTTTCATCTCCAAGCTAGGAGAACGCGCCTTGCCCTTCTTCAAACTGATGAAGAAGAAAGGCCCGTTTGAGTGGACCCCGGAGGCCGACCAAGCCTTCCAAGACCTCAAGAGATACCTGACTAGGCCACCAGTGATGGTGGCGCCACGGCCTCTCGAGCCCCTGGAGCTCTACCTGGCCTCTACCCCGTACTCTGCCAGCGCAGCGCTAGTGGCGGTACGGGAGGAGCATCAAGCCAAGGGCGCGCTGCGCCAAGCTACAGCTAGAATGATGCAAGATTAGGAAGGTGCCGCGGAGGTCGCAGCGGCGTCAACACAAGACCAAGCTCGGCAGGACGACATCACGAAGACCCCTGCAAGCAACCAGGCACCAGGAGTTTCACCACCTCAGGAGACGTCCGGGCCCCTACAAGACACAAGCCTCACTAACGCGCCAGCCCTTGTCGAGCACCCGGTGTATTTTGTCAGCACGGTGTTGCGGGACGCAAGGGCACGATATCCCATGCCTCAGAAGCTCCTGCTCGCGCTCTTGGTGGCCTCGCGCAAGCTGCAGCACTACTTCCAGGGCCACCCCATCAAGGTCATCTCAGCCTACCCGTTGGAGAGAGTGCTCAGGAGCCCCAACTCTGCTGGAAGGTTCGCTGAATGGAACATCGAGCTACAAGCATTCCAGTTGGAGTTCAGCACTACCCGGGTCATCAAGGGAGCCGCGCTTGCTGATTTCATGGCAGAGTGGACGGATGCCCCAGCACTTGAAGTAGGCGAAGACCGGTCCACCTTGCCGAGGAGCGAGGCGCAGGATGGCTGGGTCATGTATTTTGACGGTGCCTTCGCGCATCAGGGCGCGGGGCTGGGGCGGTACTCATCTCGCCCACTCAGGACAAGCTCTACTACGCCATGCAACTCTGCTTTCAATAGGGTGAGAAGGTCTCCAACAACATTGCAGAGTACGAGGGCCTCATAGCTGGCCTAAAGGCCACAGCAGCTCTGGGGCTGAAGCGCCTTGCCGTTAGGGGCGACTCGTAGCTCCTCGTCAACTTCTCCAACAAGGTGTACGAGCCAAAGGACGAGCACATGGAGGCTTACCTCGCAGAAGTGCGCAAGATGGAAAAACAGCTCATGTGATTGGAGGTGCGGCATGTGCCCCGGGGCACCAACAAGGAAGCCTATGACATCGCCAGGAGAGCATCCAAGCGGCAGCCCTAGGAGGCTGGCGTCTTCGAGGAACGGCTCTTCAAGCCATCGACGACGCCTCCACTCTCAAGCACAGCTCAGTCTCGGGAGGAGCTCCCACGGCCTCCTGCCACAGGAGCCCCGGCCTGTGGGCCGACCTCAGGAGCTCGCTTGCTCTTGGCGCTCGAACATCAAGAGGCATAGTGGACCAAGGAATTCAAGGAGTACCTGATGCAAGGGACGCTGCCGGAGAAGGAAGAGGACGCAGAGCGCGTGGCCCGGCAAGCCACGGCATATTGTATCGAGGACGGTGAGTTGTACAGAAAGCGGCCAAACGATGTTTCGCTGCACTGCATCTCCAGCGACCAAGGAAAGGAATGGCTGGTTGACATACATGGCGGGGACTGCGGACACCACTCGTCGTCACGGACTCTCGTTGGCAAGGTGTTCCGCGGTTGGTTCTACTGGCCCACGGCGCTCAACGACGCGACCGAGTTGGTGAAGTCCTGCGAAGCTTGCCAGTTCCACGCCAAGCAGATACATCAGCTAGCTCAGGGCCTCCAGACCATACCACTCACGTGGCTGTTCGCAGTCTGGGGGCTAGACATCTTGGGCCCCTTCCCTCGGGCGCTAGGGGGCTAGCGTTACCTGTACGTCGCCATCGACAAGTTCACCAAGTGGGCGGAAGTGGAAGCTGTTCGCACCATCCCAGCCGGGTCCGGAGTCAAGATCATCAAGGGCATCGTGAGCCGTTTCGGAGGCCCCAACCGCATCATCACCGATAACGGTTCGCAGTTCACCAGTAACCTCTTCAAAACCTACTATGCTAACCTTGGAACGCAGATTTGCTACGCTTCGGTGGCGCACCCCAGGAGAAATGGTCAGGCCGAACGCGCCAACACGGAGGTCCTGAGGGGCCTCAAGACCAGGACCTTCAAGAAGAAGCTCGAGGCCTGTGGCAGGGGCTGGCACGACGAGCTCTAGTCCGTGTTGTGGTCCATCCGCACCACCGCCACCAAGCCAACGGGCGAGACCCCATTCTTCCTTGTCTACGGAGCTGAAGCGGTCCTCCCTCACGAGGTCAAGCATCGGTCCGCACGGGTTCAGGCGTTCAATGAAATGCAGCAGGACACCACGCGGGGGATTGACCTCATGCTGTGGGAGGAACGTCATCGTGAAGCTGCACTGAGAGCGGCAAGGTACCAGCAGGCGCTGCGGCGATACCACTGCCGCAACATCTGCTCCAGGACACTCGAGACGGGTGACCTCGTCCTGAGGCGGGTCCTATCCAGGGAAGGGCTGCATAAGCTCTCACCCATGTGGGAGGGCCCGTTCAAGGTCGTCCACATCTCCAGGCCTGGCGCCGTGCGCCTGGAGACGCAGGACGGGATACCCATCCAGAACGCTTGGAACATCCAGCACCTCCGGAAGTTCTATCCATGAAGCAAGGCCCAGAGCCTGAGAAGCAAGGCCAGAGCCTGAGAAGCAAGGCCCAGAGCCTGAGAAGAAAGGCCTAGAGCCTGTGAAGAAGGCCCGGTGCCTGTGAAGAATCGCCGCCCATGACACTCTCATGTAAGAATGAGTGGGGCTGTACATGCCCCGGAGTCTCAGGAGCGCCTGCCTCAGGCCCTGGGGCTCCCTCCCATGCCTAGTGGCAGCACTTAGCTCCGCGCTGGTGAGAAGACTTGAAGACTAGATTAGGTGCCGGACGCGGCTTTTCATTTGCTTTCCGTAGTGAGCTCGCTTTTCCTTAATCGAAGTTTGCTTCTGGTGTTCCTTGCTGATTCGATTCCCTCGCTTCTTACCGCATTTTCCGACTCTGGTTCGCTCGTGTCCTCTCTCTCGCATACCTCACAAGGGGGGCTAGGCAGGTGCCCTCGCGAGCGTTTTTCTTCTCTCTGTCTTCTCGAGAACCACCCTCGTTCGAGCCCGAAAGCTGGAATAGCTCTCCTAATCCGTGCCCCATGGGTACCGCGATACGAAGCGCCGGGTCAAGGCTTGGGTGAACGACAAATCTCCTGGCAAACTCCCTAACGAATTTTTGTAGTTCCTAAGCAATCGCAGACCACAAGGTCAAGATGGGCATGAGGAAGCAAGCGCCTCGTAAGAAGGAGGGCACCCCGAATGCACCAGGCTAAGTTATTTTTGTGCAAAATAGCCACACAACACTGAAACAACAAGCGTAGCATGATGGTTAATAAGTTATGGATCGATACATGCCCCTCTGGGCCCATGCTGGCTCCATTTTTTATGCAGGAAGGAAAAGGGAAACATAACAAAAGCGGCGCTCGCCCCTGCAGCAGCTGACGGGGGCAGGGCCTTGGCGACGTCCCGGGTCTAGTCGGACCCCTCCTCGCGCTTCACCGATGTGCGGCGGCGGGACGACCCGCTACCGCCTTCGACGCGGGCGCGGCGGCGTGGCGGCTGATCAAGGCCGCCGCTGCTGGAACTATCACAAAGGGAGGAGCAACCATAGCCAGACGAGGCGCAGCCGGCGGGTTCGTCTTCCTCCTCGCCCCGACCATCACCAAGGACGAACACCTCCTCGCCGTCGTTCACCTCGGGGCAGCATCCGGCGCGGTGACCGTCTTCCCCGAAGACCCTCACGAAGAGGGTCACGTCGCTGTCAAACTTGAAGTGGAGGGTGCACCACCTGCTGATGCTGCGCGCGTGGGCAAACGTCTGCCATCCGCGGGCCAGAGCAATGTGGCCCACGATGGAGACCTCGACAGCGACCCAAGAAGCCTGGCTGCAGCAACCATCTGCCTGCAGCCAGAGCCCGCCTGGACCGGAGGCTGGCAACTCGTCGGTGAAGAAGCGGGGGAGCTGGAGCCAGCTGCCGGCCTGATCCTCCTACCAGACAACGAACTCCGGCAGCATCTCTGACGCATGGAACCGCGGCCGGGGAGGCCACGCAACCATAGCACGTCTCCTTTCGTCGACAGGACTACCGCGACAAGAGCGACTCCTGCCGTGCACTGCGGTGCCACCTCGAGAGCCGGGGGCCACGTCCTCGCTTGGGCGTCGGGGAGTCGGGTCCCTCCCAAGGGGCCTTGCCTTTCTCCGTGGTGGAGAACCTCTTCGACGGTGCCATTGCTGCTAGCGGTGGAGCAAGGAGGAAGAAGCAAGCGAGCAAGGAAGAGATGGGCAACGGGGGCTCTGCCCCCCCTCCCCATTTATAGTGAAAGAAGGCCAACCGGCGCCTCCCACGATCACAGGTAATGATGGTTTTCCTTGCATGTCGCAGGGATTTACCAAATCGAGTAGTTGCCGAGGCGGCGTGGGGAAGTGGAGACGCCCATGTCCAATCAACCGCCACACGTCGACAAAGGCCGCATGCTTTGGGGCCCGCGGCGCTCCGTGCTTGGCCCTTGGCTTCGCCGCGAAGCCAAGCCCGAGCGCACCTTGGGCCCGGGGGATACTGTCGGTGTTCTGGGAACGGGGTCCCCAGACTTGCCTGCCCGCGGCCCATGGCGTGGCTATGCTAGCGGGCCTGTACGGACCATCTTCATCAACAAGGCATGCAAGACCCTCGCGAGGGGCCAAGCCTCGCGAGGTGGACGATGCAAGACCTCTTCAGGAGCAACCTCTCCAGGCAGGCTCGCAAGGAGCGGAGATATCAAGGCGGGGGAAACCTCGCGAGGCTCTCATGACGTGAGCCATGACGATCGACACCAGGCGGGCGCCAGGCAGGCGCCAACGCGTGCAACGTCCTTGTTTCCTTGTTGGTGCTAAGGAAGCAAGCGCAGGCGCGGAGTACTGAGGCATCAGACAAAGGTTTCCATATCAGTGCAACGATACCAAGACCAGCAGGACGGCAATACAGAGGTCACCATGGAGCCCAAGACGGCGTCACCACCAGAGCCTTTCGCAGGAGAAGACCACTTTTGTCAGGATAGCTTGTACTAGCTCTCCCCTTTCAAATTAGCCCGCCATTGTTGGCTCCCTTCCCGCTCAATATTTGGGGAGAGGACCAGGGCCTATATAAGTAGAACTAGCCACCACAGTAGGGGGAGACCGGATCGAGTCCTCACCCACACAAGTTCGGCAAGCACAAGAACACCTCAACCTCAGGAGGCTACTCTTCCCCTTGTAATGTCCATCATCAGCCCAAGAGGCAATCCACCACCACACACTGGAGTATGGTATTACACCACAACGGTGGCCCGAACCAGTATAAATCTCGTGTCTTTCTATGTTGCTAGTTCAACGAGTTCGTCTGCGAGATCTTAGCGAGCTAAGGCGTGGATCGGTAGGAGGGAAAGAACTTCGCGCACACGCTAGAGTTTGAACCTTAAGGGTTTGCCGGAGCCCCATATCCGCCAAGCAAATCTATCACTAACCCCTTTGATCCCCTCTTAATAGTGCGGGATCCCTATAACTCAAGAATCATAAAAGAACTACACTAGATAGCTTCCGGAAACTCATTCTTGAGCATATATCATTTTCGATGGTCATCGATCCTCACAACGAAAGCCAAAGGAACTAATACCTTTGACTAAAGCATTCCAATTGAGCTTGATGTTGACGTTTATGCTTGGCTCAAGTCAGAACGATGATCTTGATCATGGGACTTGGTGAAGGCTTCAAATAGCTCCCCCATAAGCCATGCGGGGAGCATTGCATTGTATTCATCTTCCTACGTTCGTCATGTGATCATCCACAAGCTTCAAGCATGTAATCCTTCAGGATGGCTATCTTGAACTTGCCCTCGTCAACCATGATCATCAACACTTGATGTCATCCTCTCATGGACACTTGAGATCTCTCTCTCTCTCACTATCTCTCGATGCGAGCCCATGAGAATCACCTAACCCTCAAAAACATAGACAACACATAGTATGGGTTAGTACATAGAGTGCAATTGATAATTTCTTACCACAAGATCCTATGTGGTGCATCGTTTGCGCTCGTGTGCTGACCATTTAGATTTCGATCTCCGAGCTTCATCTTGGTCAACCGATATCTCCACTCCATGTTTAATCTTGACGTCATGAAGGGTATATTGAATTCTTCACTTGAATAGCTTGCTCAATCATGACTCCACACATGAGTCCATTATGATCATATCTTTGAGCCAATCCTAGAATTCATCATACAAATCATCCTTTTAAGATCTTGATCCATTATGGCTCAAACCATAGCTCTAAGCATGGCAACCCTTAAGATACTCCAATGAACTCCATTTCTATCATCTCGATGTAATTCTTGCTTCAAAGGAGTTGTCTTCCATTATTATTCAATCATTTTTCAATGGGATTAACCTTGAAATGTATATCTCAGTGCAAAATTAGTCCTATAGGATTGTTATTTAATTACCAAAACCACACGTGGGGACTACATGTACTTTCACACACCCATTCTAATTAAAAGATGTGTGCTGACATTGCCTATTGCGGTGCACCCTATGGTGCAAACGCCACGTACGCGGCCGAGCAGGCACACGTGCCCACGTTACACCTTCCGGGAATAGTGCCGCACTTATATCCGTCAGTAAATTTTGAGCATGCGTCCTGTCACACTCCAAATTGCAAACCTGTTCACACCGATCAAAACCTAAACGGTTTCCCACTTAGGAGCGTATTACTACGCGGTTATAAATACTACTACTACTCCCAGATGACTGCTCAATCCTCCTCAACTCCTCATCCACAAAAAGTCAAAAACAAACAAGTCATTCATCACTGTTCCCTTGCGTCCTCCATTGCTAGCGTGAGTCCTGGGTCGAGAGATTGCGACCAGGGAGAGGCGAGCCTGGAAGCGGGAGCACGAGAGATGTCCCGCCTCGCCGCGATAGCAGCCAACATGTCCCGCCACACGACCGTAGCAGCAGAGAGGTCCCGCCGCACCGCCGAAGCAGCACGGAGGACCCGCCACACCGTCGATGCATCAGACTGGTTCGGCCGCGCCGCGGAAGCAGAAGAGATGTCCCGCCGCGCCGCGAATGCAGCAGAGATGTCCTCCCTTGCCGCGGTGGCCTGGGAAAATGCCTGGCGGGCAGGCGAGGACTCTTACAGGCGCATGCGTGCCCTTGTTCATAGGCAGATGGATCAGATCTCCAGGTGGGCGAGGTTGCAGGATGCCCTGCAAGCCTTGTTTGAACAGTCTACCGATGTCATCCGACAACTAAATGAGAGCAATGCGAAGCTCCGGGCTGAGCGCGACCTAGTGAGGGCGAAGATCGTCGGAAGTGCGGAGCAGCAGGAGCAGACCACTGCCTTGTTGAAGAGGACCAACGTCAGCGTCGAGAAACTTATGGACGAGAACAACAAGATGCGCATCGAGCGCAGAAGGTTGGTGGAGGAATACGTGGATGCTCTCAAGTAGCATCTTGAGGACAAGAAATAGCTCGTCACCGCTCGCCGCGAAGACTAGTTCCTGCGGCCTACAGCAACGCATCAAGAAACTAGAGATCAGCGAGCCAGATCGTTGTCTTCCTTCTTATTTTGCCCTTGTGTATTTCGGGCGTTGCCGCATGTGGCTTTTTTAATTATGTTTCTAAATATGTAAGACAATTATTATCCACTGTGATCGTCCTTATATTCATCATGCTTGCTATAAGTCGCAGTCGATGCTATATAGGTCCGTCGGATCTTACATCAAGATCCGTGCAAAACTTTCTTTTTAGATTTTCATTTTTCTATCTTAAATCTCATTCCAGTGAGATATATAGCAACGCCGTAGAATAGGTGCTCGGGCGCCATTAATGGAGACATTGGGAGGGAGGTGCGCGGCGGGTAGCGGTCAAAGGTCTCTCCTCCAGATGAGCATGCTTAGGGGTCTGATCGCACGCCTCGCGTACTCAAATAGCTACCCCGCACGACACCTCCTAGCCAATAAAAAAGGGGACGCGTGGCCGCATGTAATTGGTAATTCGAACGCCCACGGTTTCAATCATACTTGTGTTTCCGATTTGTAACGTGACAATACTTGTTCCAAAATGACTTTGTTGATTGTTAATGTGTGGGCCTTCGCAAATCGGACAGAAAACTTACCACAGCATGTTGGTTCCATGTCATGAGACCATGCCAAGTTTGATGATTTTCAGGCGTGTTTTGGAATTATAGGAATTAAAAAACCAAGTTTCTCAATCTTCCCGGCCGAGCCACAACGCCCAGATGTTTGAATTTCACCCCCATCTCTTGCATGGGACCTAGAAATTCACCCAAGGACACACATGTGATTTTTCAAACAACTCTGGTGCACTGGAGCATCTGCTTGTAGTTCAAATTTGAATTATGCACATTAAATGCCCAAAAACTCAATTAATGTATAAAAAAGCGAAACGAGCCCGGAACAATTCCAAAATTTAGCACTGTACTTCTATTTGGTCTAATCTGGCCGCGTAAAAAAATAAGGCGGGAGAAGGTAGTGTACGTATGTCGTTTCGCACACGGAGGTGACACGTTCTGTCTCGGAACCATGAGCCTTCTTGAGGGAAGCTCCGGTTTGCAAGAAGCTTACACCAAAGCTTGTCCCAATTCGGCCAAAAATATTAGCGCAACATGTTGGTGCCATGTCATGACACCATGCCAAGTTTCATGATTTTCAGGCTTGTTTTGGAATTACAGGAATTAAAAAACCAAGTTTCTCAATCTTTCCGGCCGAGCCACGACGCCCAAATGTTTGAATTTCACTCCCATCTCTTGCATGGGACCTAGAAATTCACCCAAGGACACACATGTGATTTTTCAAACAATTTTGGTGCACTGGAGCATGTGCTTGTAGTTCAAATTTGAATTATGTACATTAAATGCCCAGAAACTCAATTAATGTATAAAAAGGCCAAACGAACCCAGAATAATTCCAAAATTTAGCACGGTACTTCTATTTGGTCTAATCTGGCTGTGTAAAAAAGTAAGGCGGGAGAAGGTAGTGTACGTATGTCGTTTCGCACACGGAGGTGACACGTTCCCTCTCGGAACCACGAGCCTTCTTGAGGGAAGCTCGGGTTTGCAAGAAGCTTAGACCAAAGCTAGTCCCAATTTGGCCAAAAATATTACCGCAGCATGTTGGTGCCATGTCATGAGATCATGCCAAGTTGATGTTTTTCAGGCGTGTTTTGGAATTATAGGAATCAAAAAACCAAGTTTCTCAATCTTTCCTGCCGAGCCACGACGCCCAGATGTTTGAATTTCACTCTCATCTCTTGCATGGGACCTAGATATTCACCCAAGGACACACATGTGATTTTTCAAATAACTCTGGTGCATTGGAGTATGTACTTGTAGTTCAAATTTGAATTATGCACATTAAATGCCCAGAAACTCAATTAATGTATAAAAAAGGCGAAACGAGCCCGGAACAATTCCAAAATTTAGCACTGTACTTCTATTTGGTCTAATCTGGCCGTGTAAAAAAATAAGGCGGGAGAAGGCAGTGTACGTATGTCGTTTCGCACACGGAGGTGACACGTCCCCTCTCGGAACCACGAGCCTTCTTGAGGGAAGCTCCGGTTTGCAAGAAGCTTACACCAAAGCTTGTACCAATTCGGCCAAAAATCTTACCGCAACATGTTGGTGCCATGTCATGAAACCATGCCAAGTTTCATGATTTTCAGGCATGTTTTGGAATTACAGGAATTAAAAAACCAAGTTTCTCAATCTTTCCGGCCGAGCCACGACGCCCAGATGTTTGAATTTCACTCCCATCTCTTGCATGGGACCTAGAAATTCACCCAAGGACACACATGTGATTTTTCAAACAATTTTGGTGCACTGGAGCATGTGCTTGTAGTTCAAATTTGAATTATGCACATTAAATGCCCAGAAACTCAATTAATGTATAAAAAGGCCAAACTAACCCGGAATAATTCCAAAATTTAGCACGGTACTTCTATTTGGTCTAATCTGGCTGTGTAGAAAAATAAGGTGGGAGAAGGCAGTGTACGTATGTCGTTTCGAACACGGAGGTGACACGTTCCCTCTCGGAACCACGAGCCTTCTTGAGGGAAGCTCCGGTTTGCAAGAAGCTTAGACCAAAGCCTGTCCCAATTTGGCCAAAAATATTACCGCAACATGTTGGTGCCATGTCATGATACCATGCCAAGTTTCATGATTTTCAGGCGTGTTTTGGAATTACAGGAATTAAAAAACCAAGTTTCTCAATCTTTTTGGCCGAGCCATGACGCCCAGATGTTTGAATTTTACTCCCATCTCTTGCATGTGACCTTGAAATTCACCCAAGGACACACCTGTGATTTTTCAAACAACTATGGTGCACTGGAGCACGTTCTTGTAGTTCAAATTTGAATTATGCACATTAAATGCCCAGAAACTCAATTAATGTATAAAAAAGGCCAAACAAACATGGAATAATTCCAAAATTTAGCATGACACTCGTGTACTTGTTGCATGTGCACTATACGTAAATGTTCTAGCAATTCAAACACCATCCTTTCCCTCCGTAACACCATATTGTCTTTCAAAACATAATGAAAAAATCAGGTATACCACAAATAGTTTACTAGAAAGAATCGTGTGGGATGCGATATAAAATATCTTGGTGCACCGTCTTGTTTGGCTTACGCAGGAAGCTTCGTCGTTTACAGTCCACCGCCCCTGCTTGAACCACACTTTCCCGCTAGTTTCTCGTGGCACCGAGCGAAATTTTTTTGCCACCGCGGTAATATCTCTCTCCGCGTCACCTCCCTCCTACCAAAAGCCACATTTCCATTGTTCCTCCTTGATTTCCAAGTTTAAACCTTCACTCCTGCTTACTGGCAGCTCAGCCTCCTCGCCAGCGACCCTTCTTCTTGTAGCGCCGCCTCCTTGCCGGCTACCCTTCTTCTTGCAGCGCCGCCTCCTCGCCGTCGACCCTTCTCAGCGTCGCCTCGTCGTCGGCGACCCTTCTTCTTGCTGTGCGGCCTCCTCGCCGCCGACCCTTCTTCTTGCTGCGCGGCCTCCTCGCTGCCGACCCTTCTTCTTGTTGTACGGCCTCGTCGATATGGTCATGTAATCCAAACCCCACCCACACCATCCTCCTTCTTTCCCGTCCCACATGCCCCGACTGACGGAGCGACACCTTCCACTGAAATCACCGCCCCCCTCCTCCAATTAAGCGCTGCCCACATCCATTTTACACGCAGTATAACATGGAGCTGAGTAGCATGCGGCCGCACACGCGAACAAGGTCGCTATGGCTGACATGCGTGTCGATCGCCAGATCTTGGAGGAGCACCTCGTCTTCGAGGCCACCGTCGACACCGTCGCGCGGTTGTCCACTTTAAAATACAGTTCGTGATGTTTTCTCGAGGCCACCGCCAGTGCCATCTAGTGATTTGTCCTCTGTAATGTTAATATCCAATCTGATGTTCAGTTAACAGTTTGGTCCTCTGAAATGTAATGTTCAGTTAGCACTTTGGTCCAACAATTGCTACATTTCGTAGTACTGTTCTCAAGCATTCTTTGTTTTGTTAACTGTCTTATCTTCTAGTAGATGTTTCTATTCTGCAATGTCATGCTCAGTTAACTATTTTGGTTCATTTGGTTTGCTGTCCATTTCACTGTTTGGTTCATTTGGTTTGCTGTCCATTTCACTGTTTGGTTCATTTCTGCAATTTGATTTTCATTTGTTGTGGGTACAATTTTGTATTGTTATGCATGTGACATCAATAGAATTTGGCTGTACACAATACATATTCTATTGATAGTATGGCAACTCTCAGTTAACCTGATCAAGATCTTCCTTATGTGTGTTGCAGGGAAACAATGGGAGACACTGCGGTTTACCATCGAGGTTTGTTCAAGCAGGGTCCTTTGGCTAATAGCACATTATTGTGCAGTTGCAGGAATCATTCTAATATTTAGGTTTCTAAAGTTTGGTCTTGCACATGTGGGTCCTGCTGTGAGAGGCTTAGACCCACTGTTCGACCCATTTTGCATATGGGGAAATGAGGTGTCCTTGAATGTCAGTCAAGTCAAGAAACTCAGAAAGATTGTTAGGATGAAAAAACTTGCGACGAATAACAGCAAGATCTTTGTTTGCACAATGAAGAAGATATCAGTCAACTATAGGATGGTACCAACTCTTTTACCTTGTTTTTACCCCTTGCGCCATTTCAAAATTTACAACAACGATTTATGTATAGCTTTGTTTTCAGTACTTTTCAAAGCAGTTCACCGATAATTACCTCTCAAACCACCTGCATGGTCAAGAGGCGAGGAAGGTATTCATTCAACAACCACGGTACAATATTGAAGTCTTGCTGAAGAGGATGAAGGTTGGGTGGGCAATTATCCATAGCCACTGGTCTAAAGTTGCAAGGACATTCAACATCACTAAAGGCTCAATATTTGCCTTCCGCTTCTGTAGTTTCCCATATGAGATTCATCTGTCTATTTACCGTGTATGATGCTACTTTCCAAAGGTTTTTGATGCTGCATGTGAAACTTGGTGCTGTTGTGTAATAGCGTAACTGAGTGCCGAAGCTATCTGATGTAATTCGATTATGAAATCCTGGTTGCCTTTATACAGATATGAAATATCTGGCGTGTTTTATAAGAAATATCAGTTTGATTAGTACATGGATTATCAATAATAGGCTAATTACCCTGCTTATTGGGGGTTTCTTTTGCAAATGGTTACTCAGACAGCACCGTGGGCGATGAACTCAAACAACCCGCACGGCTTCTAGAAAGTAGGCGTGTTCGATCAACTAACAATCACACACGGCATCCGGCAGCGAACTGTTTGCGTTAGGCCACCTTGCACACACGTTTCCACACAAAGAACTGTGTGGGATGTACATACCTACGGAAATGATTTTCTGGTATTCACCGTGTGGGACGTGCATACCTACGGAAATGATTTCCGGGATTCACCGTGTGGGATGAACATACCTACGGAAATGATTTCTAGGATTCACCGTGTTGGATGTACATACCTACGGAAATGATTTCTGGGATTCACCATGTGGGATGTACATACCTATGGAAATGATTTATGGGATTCACCGTGTGGGATGTACATACCTACGGAAATGATTTCTGGGATTCACCGTGTGGGATCTACATACCTACGGAAATGATTGGGTTTCCATGCCTTGCCCGATCGCACATGGCCCCGGCCTGGGTCCCACGAGGGCCTATCCCCGACGATCTCTGGGTCGTGTGGGAAGGACCCCCCTATCACCCACACTCACTTGGCGATGGTTCCAAATGCCGTCGCGAAAGGGGTTTTAAACCGTTTGTTTAGGACGTCGATGTACCAGTGTACTCCGGTGTGGCAGAGCGCAGCCTACAGTGGTGGCCTCCCCCCATCTCTGATAAGCAGCAGAAGAGACCAATTACTACCCTTACAACATTATCATACAACATTATAGCAGCAGAAGTTTTGAGCAGAAGGTAATCAACTACACGAAGTTATCATTTCACATTCAAAAAGCAATGCACTTGTGGACATATGATGGCAACAGCTTGAACCCTTCAAAACTAGGGATTTCTTTATAATGAAACAAAACTGAAAATGTAAACCAAATTTCTACCTGACTTCTCCTTCGTAATTTCTACCTGACTAAAAATCTCTCTTACTTCAAATCAACATTCCACAGATATAAAGGAGGAAGTGATGCTTTTTTTGCATAACACTGGGAGTCTGTGAGACCATGGAAACAATTCAACAAACCCCGGCCACATTATCACTCGAAAAAAACCCAAATTTTTTGCATCTTTGACCCTTCAAATCACCTTGGAAACTCACCGGATAAAACCAAGGCACTATGCAAGGCATATGCAACCCAGGTCAGGAAAGTGTAAACACATTTGTTTGTACACTTATCAAAATGAAAGTGTAATCTTACAGTCTGACGCATTTAGATGCTTGAGCTGCGAACTTGCAAACTTCACTACTCCCACCAAACCTAGAACGCCATATTTCACAAGTGTTCTAGCTTACTAAGAAGCATAAGCGCTCGACGGCCCCTTTTAGAACAGTAAACCTTCAGAATAACTGAATGAGCAAATGCATACACCCCCAAATCCCTTCAATACATCAATCAAATGATTCCATTAAATCCTCCGAACCATCCCCACTATATGCGAGCATAGTAACCTGTAGCTACCCCCACACCATGAAGAAATCAGAGTAAATAATGCCGCACAGTGAAGCGGATCTATGCATCCCCACCAAAAACCACTCACGGTCACTAGGCAAACCTCCCATCATGGCTCTCTCCTAACACAAATCAGAGAACAAACCCATACACTCCTAAATCCCTGCCAATCCACTACCACGAATCAAGCAATGAAACAGCCGGTACAGCTAGGGTTTAGACTAGTGGCTGTGAGGTCGGAGAGCGTACCTGTACTCCCAGGTCCGGAAGCCGAAGCGGTAGAGGAGGAAGTGGAGGGGCTCCCGGTAGTTGAACACCTCGTCGCAGTCACGGTGGCGGCGGCGCGGCAGCAGGGTTGGTGCGGGGGCGGAGAGGGGGTCGCCAAGGCGGCACGGTGATGTGGGTGGCGCGGGCGGCGCGACACGGGCCGGGCGACGGGTTGGCGCGGGGGCGGAGAGGGGGTCGACGGGGTGACGCGGTGATGTGGGTGGCGCGGGGCGGGCGGCACACTAGGTTGGCGCAGGTGGCGGCTACTGCATGGGGCGCAGAGAGGCGGAGAGAGAGAGAGAGAGAGAGAGAGAGAGAGAGAGAGAGAGAGAGAGAGAGAGAGAGAGAGAGAGAGAGAGAGAGAGAGAGAGAGAGGGGTCGGGCGCGTGCGTTCTTGATTTTTAGTTAGGGCACGGTTCTTTGTCGTTTGCTAGCAGACAACAAAGAGCCTAGCTAACGGACGTCATTTTGTGCACTTTCTTTGTCGTGTGCTAGCAGACGGCAAAGAAAGTGGTCGTTAGGTGGCTGTCTCTAGTGGGCCACCCTCCCTCTTTGCCGTCAGCGAGAAGACGACAATGAATATATGTCGTGAGCTAGCGGACGACAAAGAGCCAGCTGACGGCAAACAACATCTTTGTCGTCATCTTATTCTTTGTCGTCAGTTTCATTTAACCTTATGGTAAAGACCTTCTTTGCCATCAGGTAGCTGACGGCAAAGATCCTGATTCCAGTAGTGTAGGATCGAAAGTATGTCCAGAGAGGGGGGGGGGGTGGTTAGACTACTTGACCAAATAAAAATATAGCCTTTTCCCAATTTTTGTTCTTGGCAGATTTTAGCAACTTTGGACAAGTCAAGCAATCTTAACACAATTCAAGCAAGCATGCAAAGAGTATATGAGCAGCGGAAAGCAAAGCATGCAACTTGCAAGAATGTAAAGGGAAGGGTTTGGAGGATTCGAACGCAATTGGAGACACGGATGTTTTTGTCGTGGTTCCGATAGGTGGTGCTATCGTACATCCACGTTGATGGAGACTTCAACCCACGAAGGGTAACGGTTGCGCGAGTCCATGGAGGGCTCCACCCACGAAGGGTCCACGAAGAAGCAACCTTGTCTATCCCACCATGGCCGTCGCCCACGAAGGACTTGCCTCACTAGCGGTAGATCTTCACGAAGTAGGCGATCTCCTTGCCCTTACAAACTCCTTGGTTCAACTCCACAATTTTTTCGGAGGCTCCCAAGTGACACCTAGCCAATCTAGGAGACACCACTCTCCAAGAAGTAAGAAATGGTGTGTTGACGATGAAATCCTTGCTCTTGTGCTTCAAATGATAGTCTCCCCAACACTCAACTCTCTCTCACAGGATATGGATTTGGTGGAAAGAATATTTGAGTGGAAAGCAACTTGGGGAAGGCTAGAGATCAAGATTCATATGGTAGGAATGGAATATCTTGGCCTCAACACAAGTGTAGGTGGTTCTCTCTCAGAAAATTGTAAGTTAGACGTGTAGGTTCATTCTGATGGCTCTCTCCCCGAATGAAGAGGAGGTGGAGGGGTATTTATAGCCTCCACACAAAATCTAACCGTTACACACAACTTGCCAAACTCGGTGAGACCAAATTGGTAAACTCGGTCGGACCGATTCAGCAAATCTAGTGACTGTTAGGATTTTCGGTGGGACCGACATGCAACTCGGTAGGACCGATATGGTTAGGGTTAGGGCATAACGTAATCTCGGTGAGACCGATTACACAAAATTGGTGAGACCGATTTTGGTAATAAGCTAACCAGAGAGTTGGTCAGGTAAACTCGATGGGACCGATTCGCTCATTTCGGTGAGATCAAAATGTTATAAAAGGAAAACAGAGAGTTTACATTGTAATCTCGGTGGGACCGATCGCTCATCTCGGTGGGACCAAAATGTTACGAAGGGAAACAGAGAGATTACAATCCCATCTCGGTGAGACCGAGATCCCTATTGGTGAGACCGATTTGCCTAGGGTTTGTGGCAGTGGCTATGACATCAGAACTCGGTGGCGCCGGATAGGAAGAATCGGTGGGGCCGAGTTTGACTTTTGGTTTAGGTCATATGTGGATGTGAGAAAGTAGTTGAGGGCTTTGGAGCGTATCACTAAGCACTTTGAGCAAGAGCCTCATTAAGCAACACCTCATCCCTCCTTGATACTATTGGCTTTTCCTATAGACTCAATGTGATCTTGGATCACTAAAATAGAAAATGTAGAGTCTTGAGCTTTGAGCTTGAGCCAATCCTTTTGTCCTTAGCATTTTGAGAGGTCCACTTTTCTCATCCATGCCATGCCAATCATTGAGCTTTCCTGAAATATTAATCTTGAAATAGCATTAGCTCGATGAGCTATATGTTGTTAGGAATTACCAAAACCACCTAG
This sequence comes from Aegilops longissima, assembly GCA_021605205.1. Lineage (NCBI taxonomy): Eukaryota > Viridiplantae > Streptophyta > Magnoliopsida > Poales > Poaceae > Aegilops > Aegilops longissima. The sequence goes on from CM038680.1 coordinate 288,733,008, forward strand.
GGATAGTTGCACTTTCAATCTCCCCCTTTTTGGTAATTGATGACAACATATAGATCAAAGCTTCGACAAATGATAATAAGAGTGAAAAACATTGTCGCTTTGAGAAGTATATGAAAAGCAAGAGCTCCCCCGAAATTTGTGCATATTTTAAGATTTGCTTTGGATTGCAAATGCACAATGAGTTAGGATCATGGGTTATTCTTCCATGTCACATACAACTTGGTGGAACGCTCAAAATGATAATAATTAAATACACGCATTTATCACCAAGCAAAGTAAATGATCATATGGGGATAGAAAAGGATAATGTCATCCAACAAGCATTAAGGTAGCATAGGTAGCATATGACCAAACACATGATCATCCAAGTATCACACAAAAAGCATAAAGTATCTCAAACAAGCAAATAACAAAGTTCAACCACCAAAAACAAGAGAGAACAAAGAGCAACACTCTCTCTCGAAGCCTATGATCTATACATTTTCTCCCCCTTTGGCAACAAGTTGCCAAAAAGTTCATAAAAATGCATAGTGCTAGATCGACTCTCAGGCTTGGTCTTCAGGTGGTGGTGTAGATAGAACTCCAAGGACGAAGGCATCAATTGATGTAGATGGAGCTGGTGGCACTGAAGCTGTAGCTGGTGCAGATGCAGTTGCTCTGGTGTCTGTAACTGGTACTGCAACAGATCTCTGACCTCTGGGCACTCTAGCGAAAGCATCAGTGGTAGACTTGCCCTTCTTCTCCTGCACTTCATCCTGAAGTTGCTCAACAACAGACTGTATCTCAGTGACCTTCACATCTAAGTCAAAGAACTTCTGCTCAATGATCCTCTCCAAGCTCTCCTGGTTTTGAGTCAGGGTGGCTGAGGGAGTTCCGGACTAGGGGGTGTCCGGATAGCCGAACTATCATCATCGGCCGGACTCCAAGACTATGAAGATACAAGATTTAAGACTTCATCCCGTGTCCGGATGGGACTTTCCTTGGCGTGGAAGGCAAGCTTGGCGATACGGATATGTAGATCTCCTACCATTGTAACCGACTCTGTGTAACCCTAACCCTATCCGGTGTCTATATAAACCTGTAACATCCCAAAATTCTAAATTTTGGAATGCTATATAAATTAAATATTTATGCTTGTTTGTTTGATAGTGGTGTGGTTGCTTGTGTGAAATTGAGTGAAATTTAAAACTTTCTGAAAGTTGAATGAGAGGGAATGAAATGACTTTCCCAAACTTCCACCTTGCATTTATGATCTCCATGTATTCAAAATCTTTTCATCACAAAACCCTGGAGAGAAGATGACATGACTTCTTCCATTTATTTAAATGACAAGGGGTGTTGAAAATATTTGAATTTCATTTGGAAAATATTTCCAATTCTGAAACTTTATGCAACTCAATGATTTTCACGAGAGAAGATAAAATGACTTCTTCAAATTAAATGAAATATGAGTTGGGAGTTTTAAAAGAATTAAATCCAAAGTTCTTTTGAATTTATTTCCAATTTGGAGTTATTTGAGTTTTATTCAAAATATTTTCTCCAAAAACAAAATATATGGAAAATAGGGTAACATGATTCCCTACATCAGAAAATTCGAGAGAAATTAATTTGAAGTCATTTTGGTATTTTAAAAATAATTTTGTTGGATTTTATTGGACTAGAAGCACTCTTTGCTTTACTTAAATTTGTGTGTATTTTATTTAACGCTAGAATAATGTTCATCATGTAGGAAATCTTTTTCTGAAAATTTTGATATATTATATGCCTATATAATATTTTCATTTTTTATCATTTTGTTTTCCTCTCTGTTTGTAAATATATATATATATATATATATACATATATATATATATATATATATATATATATATATATATATATATATATATATATATATATATATATATATATATATATATATATATATATATATATATATATATATATATATATATATATATATATATATATATATATGCTTGGGCCAAAGGCCCAAGCCGCCAACCAGCCGGCCGGCCAAGGCCAAGACCATCGCACGCACGCACCTAGGGAGCCAGGGAGCCAAGGTTTCCTATTCTTTTACAAATCCTAGTAGGATTTCATCCCGTTTCGTTGTTCCGTTTTTATTCCTAGGATTCCTAATCCTAGTTTATTTCTTGCCCCCTACCCTAAGCAAAACCCTCCCCTCCCCACTATAAATACCCAAGCACCCCCCCCCCCCCCTCCAACACATCAAACCAACACCTCTCCTCTCCTCTCCTCCCCTCTCCTCCCCTCTCCTCTCCTCTCCTCTCCGCAGCAGCAGCAGTGCAGCACCACCGCCGCCGCCAAGTGCCGCCGCCGCGCCCTCGACCTCTCCTGAGGTTTATATGATCTCCTCTCCACCGTCCCGTGATCTCCTTTCCTCTAGGATCAACCGCAACATCGGATCCGATCTTCTTCCTCAACTCCGACGACTACTCCGGTGAGATCCACGAAATCTCGTAATTCATTTTTTCAGAAAATAGCAATCTTAGAAAATTCATATCTTTTAGAGTTTTTAGTATTTTGAGTGATTCCAATTGCTATGTGTCACAAATTTGCTGAAGTTTCTGTTAGTGTCTCTGGATTTCAAATTTGAGTAGTTTAAATTTGAATTTGATAAATTTTGTTCAGATTAGTATTTTGGCCATAACTTGAGTTTAAAAATAGGTTTTAATTAATTCTTTTTGCTCCTGGTCACTTGTGATATTTTTTAGCTGTAGGATTTAGTTTGGTATTTTTGGAGTATTTTAAATTAGATTTTTAGTAAAAACAGTATTGTTTTGCTTATATAGTTGTTTTAGTTATGTAATTATTGTTTTTAATTATTTTTAGTTCATTCCTTTTGTAGATTTTCACTTGTTGTTATATGTTTATGTTTAGCTACAGTAGATAAATTTTTGTAGTTATTTATTAGTGTTTAGCTACTGTTTTTTGTAATTGCTTGTTTAGTTCATAGTGATAGTGGATAAAGATAGTTTTATTAGTTTTAAAAGTAATTCTTTTTCCACTTCAAGTTATATTGTTTTTCTGTTATTTGTGAACACATTAGTTGTTATATTTATTTAGTATAGTTTATTAATGTTTTAATAAATGATTTGCTGTTATAGTTGTCTTAGTGTTTTGCTAGTTGCTATATTTGTTCTAGTATTCACTAGATGGTTATAGTAGTTTTATATTAGTTCTTTTGTTAGTTAGTAAATTAGTAATTTATTTTCTGTTATTTTATTAGATTTATATTTTCTTTGCTGTAGAAAAAATATTAGAATAATTTAGTAATGTTATGTTAAGATTTGTGTGAGTTGGTCACCACTAGTTTTTCCTTGAATTTTTCTTTCAAGTTTTTCCTTTGGTTTTCGACTTGGTTTTCTTGTTGCTTTTATTTTGATTGAGTATTGTTATGATTGATAGAATTGATTGCTAGGATGATTGCTTATATGATTGTCTGTGTAATATAGATTTTCAAAGGAGTGACGAATAGTTCTACCAAGTCTTTATTCTGAGAGCGTTATTATCTTCATCAAGTAATACCAGGCAAGTTCACTTTGACCATGTTTTTCATACCTATGTGTTTTATTGCATCTAGTGTCATCTTCGCAACAAACCCTCCAGTAGTGATATTGAATTCTTGTAGTTGAGTAGTATGCATGAGGTAGGAACCCATCACCCTGTTACCAAGCCCGGGACGATATTTTATTTTAATGCTACGCTATAGTAGACGGGGTTTGGTATGAGTGCTCGGGAGTGGTGTGAGAATGGAGGATCTACGTCAATGACGACAATTCCATGATGGAATTTGCAAGGACTGCATCTTCAAGGCCTCAAGACTTCAAGACTCGAGACAAGAATTCAATACACACTACTGGGTGAAGGATGGTTGACGGGCACCCTGGAGAATCCAGTGGTTGGCCGGGATGCATGGAGAAGCACCATGACATCTTGCGGAAAGCTTCACCCAGACTCAAAGAGACGAAGAATACTTCATGCCCGGAAGCTTACCCAGCAACCGCAAGTCACTATGGGCTCGGCTTGGTTGACCCTAGTTGTGACTCTGCTAGGGCGGTGCTAGCAGATGTAGAACTACGGTAGGATTGAATGAGCACCGGACAGTGGTCAGGGGAACTCTTCGGAAGACCATGTTTCGGTCATCTTGTTCTCAAACACCCTGAAGTGCGAGAACGTAAAAAGAGAGATCGAATCTTGCAGGTAAAGTGTACAAACCTCTGCAGAGGGTTAAAACCTAATCGATTAGCCGTGTCCCCGGTTACGGACAATTTGAGCATCTGGACCTGGTTCTATCTCGGAACTCTCAACACCGTACTGATAACTTAATTGTGGGCAACTTATGACGATGTGGGCTATGAGACATCGGTTGGCGGAACCATGTCATGATAGAAAACTCCATAGTACAGACTCCAGTTATTCCTTTGATGTAGGGAAAATAAATCAGCTTTTACGCAAACAAAACTCAGATACAGAGCCACAAAGCCATACTGCATATAGTATAGTTTATCATCTGTTTTTCTCTTATTGTGATCTTGCGGTACATTCAATGTAATGACCTACACGGCTGCAACATATCATGTTGCAGGATTTTCTTCGACGAGTAAGAGTTACGATACAGGGTTACGGTCTACACTCAACCTGCCGATGGCGTTGATGGGACTCCATACCCGACTATTTGTTTCCGCTGTGACTTATGAGTTATATATCAGTTTTACGTTATTTATACATGTGATTGCAATTTGATATATACATTGATGTACTGTGTGTGCCAACATACCGATCCGAGGATGGCACGAAACACGAGGCTTGACCGTCTCGAGGTCGGGTCGCTCTGAATATGGTATCGAGCACATGTTGACTGTAGGACGTGACCCTAGAAACCGGAGAGCCCTAGGATAGGAAATTTCTAAAACTTTATTTTCAAAAAGACTCTTTACTTCTCATCCTTTCTGATTTTATCAAATAGACACTCTCACCTCAAATTGTTAGAATATACCCTTTTCTCTTTTGACCACACGGAAGATCAACTGAAGTCACTCCAAGAATTAAAGATATCGGACAACTGATGGCCATTTCAGAGTAAAGAGGATTTCACCATGCATTAGAAGAGTTGAAGTTGCAACAATTGAAGACTCCGAAGACTAGAAGAATTTGAAGAATCTGAAGAATTATTTGACCTTTAGAAGACCAAACCCCTGTTACACACTTACGTTAGATGCGGCGATTTGTGAGCTGTCATTTGTTTGATGTTTTCCGACAGCCACAAAGTAAAACCCGTTTCTTCAAAAACTATTGTTTGTATTGTGTGTATATCCCTCCCCACCTCTCTCATATCTCATCCCAAAACTTTTGGACCCAGTAGATGATGAATGAAGTTGGACCGGTATTCTCTGGACCGAAAACCCAGCCGGAGGCAGAGCTATGGATTCAGAACATGGAGAATCACTTCGGGAGCAATTTGGTTTCAAGGAAGAATGAAGTATCTTACGCTCTTCAGTACTTTGAAGGAAGTGCTGCAACCTAGTGGAAAATGCATCAAGCCATACAAGGATTTAATGGAGCAAAAACTTGGGAAGAATTCAAGAAGACTCTGACAAGATCTCGTCTTACCCGGAAGCACCATGATACACCAAGAAATAAACCTTGTGCCTGCAAGATTTATGGAGAAATAGGACACACCGGGAGGAACACAAGGATGGATGCCCTCATTGTGAGGAGAAACACCCACTGAGGAATGCTCAACTAGTCAGGTGACTTGTTTCTTGTGTGAAGGAACCACCCACTACCCGACTCAGTGTCACATTTACCCCATGGTGCAACAAATTATTCAGGAGCAGGAAGAAGGAATGAAAGAAGCCCTCCGAGAAGTTATGAAAGAACCTGTGATGAAGGAATGTGTTGAAGACCCCGATGGAGAAGGCCTAATCAGATTCTACTCCAACGCTTGCTATTCATGTGGAGAAGAAGGACATTTTCCCAAGATTGTACCAAGGAAAGAGAAGAATATCTCGGAGATTTCCGACAAAGAAGTGAAGTTTGACCTCGGGAAATAGAAGCTCTGATCATTACAGAGAAATCCAGAAGAGAAAAGAAGGCAACCCGAGAACAACGCAATTTTTGCAGAGAAGGACCTAAGTCATATCACTTGTTACAGGTGCAAGGATTTAGGTCATTACGCTAGTAAATGTCCAGAAAAGAAGCCAAGAATCCAAGGATCGTACATAATCACAAAGAAGCCCCGAGACATGTCGGAAGTCATTTGTTTTCGCTGCAAGGAAGCAGGACATTATGCTACTAAATGTCCCGACAAGATGAAAGCTGGAGTTGAGTAGTTGGAATTTTGATATTGGAAACAAGAGTAATAGAAAGCAATTTCATTTTCATGAGTTCGATGAGTTGAGTTTGTAATGGATTCATGAAATCAATAAAGTTAAGGTGACATGTTTTCATATGTTTAATTGTATGAATTGTTACTCTATGAACACGGATTTTGACCATTTTCGAGGATATGAGAAATATGGTCTATGGATGGATTTGTGAATTTCATTTTTATGGTGGTAGTACCCTGTGAAGAAGACTAGACTAATGGATAAGAAAATATATATTCCACGGACTGTAGTTCGAAGGAAAAAAAAAGGTTGGAGTTTTGCTTTTGATATGATGGTATGAAGAAACAGAGTACTACTGGATTTAAAGGAGGTGTAATATGGAACAAGAGAGTTACTCCAAGGATGAGTTAAAGCTGCACTAGTGTTGAAGTGGGCCATAACCCACAGGCCCAAGATTTTGAAAAGGAACAGATGTAACCTTGATAAAGGAATAAATTTGGAAGAATCAGTGATCCAATCAGCATACATTTCGTAGGAGGTTACGCAAAAACCTGAGAGTGGTGAAGTAACGATAGATGTTTTGTGTGGCTTGCTGAACCAAAGGATTTACTCGAACCCAGTTCGAGAACAAGAGAAATTCTGCAATGCTTGTGAGTATGCCCAAGTGTTAGAATACGTGATTCACTGTTTACATATGTGGTAATGATTCAAGTGCGGATGGATTGGCCTCCATACCGAGACTTCTATCATGAACTATCATATGTTGATGGAAAATCGAGAGACTTAAAACTTTAGAAGAGCGTCGACGACGACAAGCCAAAAACCTTAGAATGGTAGGACGATTGATCCATGTACCGCAACCGCTACAAACGAGGTCATACGGTGAGACCCAACCCAACCCATTATTCCTGCAGGAGAAACCTGTAATGGTCGACCACCATGAGATCTCGATAGTTGTTTATTGGCGACAAACCTGTCAGCTAAGGAGACACAGTCTCGGAAGAACCTCACCAGGATGAAAGGACACGATTGAGGAAAAGGTTTTGACCCTACCGGAAGAGCCCCAGTGTAGGAGTTACTTGAAGTTGTGAGAAGACCGATAGTGTTCACCCTAGGGATGGAGTACCGAGTACCGTTGGAACCATAACCCTGCTTTTAAGTGTGGTAGCACACTAGACCATTCGATCGATTTGATTTGCTTGGAAGACCCCAAACCCTAACCTTTTCTTGTTGCCTCTTGAATCTCGAGGACTAGATTAATTTTAAGTGTGGTAGATTTGTAACATCCCAAAATTCTAAATTTTGGAATGTTATATTAATTAAATATTTATGCTTGTTTGTTTGATAGTGGTGTGGTTGCTTGTGTGAAATTGAGTGAAATTTGAGACTTTCTGAAAGTTGAATGAGAGGGAATGAAATGACTTTCCCAAACTTCCACCTTGCATTTATGATCTCCATGTATTCAAATTCTTTTCATCACAAAACCCTGGAGAGAAGATGACATGACTTCTTCCATTTATTTAAATGACAAGGGGTGTTGAAAATATTTGAATTTCATTTGGAAAATATTTCCAATTCTGAAACTTTATGCAACTCAATGATTTTCACGAGAGAAGATAAAATGACTTCTTCAAATTAAATGAAATATGAGTTGGGAGTTTTAAAAGAATTAAATCCAAAGTTCTTTTGAATTTATTTCCAATTTGGAGTTATTTGAGTTTTATTCAAAATATTTTCTCCAAAACAAAATATATGGAAAATAGGGTAACATGATTCCCTACATCGAAAAAATGGAGAGAAATTAATTTGAAGTCATTTTGGTATTTTAAAAATAATTTTGTTGGATTTTATTGGACTAGAAGCACTCTTTGCTTTATTTAAATTTGTGTGTATTTTATTTAACGCTAGAATAATGTTCATCATGTAGGAAATCTTTTTCTGAAAATTTTGATATATTATATGCCTATATAATATTTTCATTTTTTTATCATTTTGTTTTCCTCTCTGTTTGTAAAATATATATATATATATATATATATATATATATATATATATATATATATATATATATATATATATATATATATATATATATTCAGCGCTTGGGCCAAAGGCCCAAGCCGCCAACCAACCCGGCCGGCCAAGGCCAAGACCATCGCACGCACGCACCTAGGGAGCCAGGAGCCAAGGTTTCCTATTCTTTTACAAATCCTAGTAGGATTTCATCCCGTTCGTTGTTCCGTTTTTATTCCTAGGATTCCTAATCCTAGTTTATTTCTTGCCCCCTACCCCAAGCAAAACCCTCCCTCCCCACTATAAATACCCAAGCACCCCCCTCCAACACATCAAACCAACACCTCTCCTCTCCTCTCCTCTCCTCTCCATGAGAAGAAGCAGCAAGACCACCGCCGCCAAGTGCCGCCACGCCTCGACCTCTCCCGAGGTTTATATGATCTCCTCTCCACCGTCCCGTGATCTCCTTTCCTCTAGGATCAACCGCAACATCGGATCCGATCTTCTTCCTCAACTCCGACGACTACTCCGGTGAGATCCACGAAATCCCGTAATTCATTTTTTTCAGAAAATAGCAATCTTAGAAAATTCATATCTTTTGGAGTTTTTAGTACTCTTGAGTGATTCCAATTGCTATGTGTCACAAATTTGCTGAAGTTTCTGTTAGTGTCTCTGGATTTAAAATTTGAGTAGTTTAAATTTGAATTTGATAAATTTTGTTCAGATTAGTATTTTGGCCATAACTTGAGTTTAAAAATAGGTTTTTAATTAATTCTTTTTGCTCCTGGTCACTTGTGATATTTTTTAGCTGTAGGATTTAGTTTGGTAATTTTGGAGTATTTTAAATTAGATTTTAGTAAAAACAGTATTGTTTTGCTTATATAGTTGTTTTAGTTATGTAATTATTGTTTTTAATTATTTTTAGTTCATTCCTTTTGTAGATTTTCACTTGTTGTTATATGTTTATGTTTAGCTACAGTAGATAAATTTTTGTAGTTATTTATTAGTGTTTAGCTACTGTTTTTTGTAATTGCTTGTTTAGTTCATAGTGATAGTGGATAAAGATAGTTTTATTAGTTTTAAAAGTAATTCTTTTTCCACTTCAAGTTATATTGTTTTTCTGTTATTTGTGAACACATTAGTTGTTATATTTATTTAGTATAGTTTATTAATGTTTTAATAAATGATTTGCTGTTATAGTTGTCTTAGTGTTTTGCTAGTTGCTATATTTGTTCTAGTATTCACTAGATGGTTATAGTAGTTTTATATTAGTTCTTTTTGTTAGTTAGTAAATTAGTAATTTATTTTTGTTATTTTATTAGATTTATATTTTCTTTGCTGTAGAAAAAAAATATTAGAATAATTTAGTAATGTTATGTTAAGATTTGTGTGAGTTGGTCACCACTAGTTTTTCCTTGAATTTTTCTTTCGAAGTTTTTCCTTTGGTTTTCGACTTGGTTTTCTTGTTGCTTTTATTTTGATTGAGTATTGTTATGGTTGATAGAATTGATTGCTAGGATGATTGCTTATATGATTGTCTATGTAATATAGATTTTCAAAGGAGTGACGAATAGTTCTACCAAGTCTTTATTCTGAGAGCGTTATTATCTTCATCAAGTAATACCAGGCAAGTTCACTTTGACCATGTTTTTCATACCTATGTGTTTTATTGCATCTAGTGTCATCTTCGCAACAAACCCTCCAAAGAGTGATATTGAATTCTTGTAGTTGAGTAGTATGCATGAGGTAGGAACCCATCACCCTGTTACCAAGCCCGGACGATATTTTATTTTAATGCTACGCTATAGTAGACGGGTTTGGTATGAGTGCTCGGAGTGGTGTGAGAATGGAGGATCTACGCCAATGACGATAATTCCATGATGGAATCTGCAAGGACTGCATCTTCAAGGCCTCAAGACTTCAAGACTCGAGACAAGAATTCAATACACACTCATGGGTGAAGGATGGTTGACGGGCACCTGGAGAATCCAAAGGTTGGCGGGATGCATGGAGAAGCGCCATGACATCTTGCGGAAAGCTTCACCCAGACTCAAAGAGACGGAAGAATACTTCATGCCCGAAGCTTACTCTGCAACCGCAAGTCACTATGGGCTCGCTTGGTTGACCCTAGTTGTGACTCTGGCTAGGGCGGTGCTACGATGTAGAACTACTAGTAGGATTGAATGAGCACCGGACGGTGGTCGGGAACTCTTCGAAGACCATGTTTTGGTCATCTTGTTCTCAAACACCCTGAAGTGCGAGAACGTAAAAAGAGGGATCGAATCTTGCGGGTAAAGTGTACAAACCTCTGCAGAGGGTTAAAACCTAATCGATTAGCCGTGTCCCGATTACGGACAATTTGAGCATCCGGACTGGATCTATCTCGGAACTCTCAACACCGGACTGATAACTTAATTGTGGGCAACTTATGATGATGTGGGCTATGAGACATCGGTTGGCGGAACCATGTCATGATAGAAAACTCCATAGTACAGACTCCATTTATTCCTTTGATGTAGGGAAAATAAATCAGCTTTTACGCAAACAAAACTCAGATCTGAGCCACAAAGCCATACCGCATATAGTATAGTTTATCATCTGTTTTTCTCTTATTGTGATCTTGCCAAGACATTCAATGTACCGATTTACACGGCTGCAACGTATCATGTTGCAGGATTTTCTTCGACAGTAAGAGTTACGATACAGGGGTTACGGTCTACACTCAACTCCGCCGATGGCGTTGATGGGACTCCATACCCGACTATTTGTTTCACTGTGACTTATGAGGTATATATTAGTTTTACGTTATTTATACATGTGATTGCACTTTGATATATACATTGATGTACTGTGTGTGCCAGCATACTGATCCAGGGATGGCACAGAAACACAGAGGCTTGACCGTCTGAGGTCGGGTCGCTACAAAACCGGAGGGTTTTAGTCCGTAGGACGAACAAAAATCATACCATAGGCTAGCCTCTAGGGTTTAGCCTCCTTGATCTCGTGGTAGATCCACTCTTGTAACACACATCATCAATATTAATCTAGCAGGACGTAGGGTTTTACCTCCATCAAGAGGGCCCGAACCTGGGTAAAACATCGTGTCCCTTGTCTCCTGTTACCATCCGCCTAGACGCATACGAGTCGGGACCCCTACCCGAGATCCGCCGGTTTTGACACCGACATTGGTGCTTTCATTGAGAGTTCCTCTGTGTCGTCACCGATAGGCCTGATGGCTCCTTCGATCATCAACAACGACGCGGTCCTGTGTGAGACTTTTCTCCCCGGACAACAACAACGACGCACAGTTCGGCTGGGTTAACGCCTCAATGGAGAAAGCTAAAACTGACCGTCATGATGGGGCGAGAGACCGGTCGCTGTTCGAGAGGTTTTTTGCGAGTCCTTAAAGACTTATGCCGCTTAGAGCGAGGAGTCGGATACTGTCCGCCAAGGCGTGATAGCGCCCCAAATTCAGCCTTCCAAGACTAGGGGCTTCACGAAATTTAAAATTATAGAATTCTATGGCTAAGTGAGAGTGTTCAAGCATTATAAGTCCGGTTGCCTTGTTCGCTGTGTTGAGCGCCTCCTAGATGGACCCAAAATGGGAACAAGAGCGCTCAAGTTTATCCCAACACCCCAAAGACTCGTGGCATGGGGGTGAAGCCGACGACTTGCCATCTCTCGATTTGATAAACAGCCGCATGTAAGGTAATATTTTAAATTAACAAGCGTTGCTTAGCGCTTATGAACTAAGTTTTCAGCGCAAAGGATAACAAAATGCGAGTCTACTCAAATATTACATCTTTGGAGCACTCGCCCGCCATAATACAGCGCCTTCAAAGACACTCTTATAATACATCTCGGCGCATGATGCTCCTTGCCCTCCGGTGGGGGTCCGTCACAAGCTTCGGGCATCCATCTTGCCCCAAAGGCACCTTTATGCGGGCAAGGCCCGACGGCACCTCAATACAAGCGGAATGCTTGATCACTTCAACCCACGGGCACACATCCATCACCGCCACACCAGGCCGAAGTAGCTCCTGTGCATGGCCTCCTTAGGCCACAAACCAACTATGAGGCCCTTCATGGCCTGTTCGCCGCCTTGTGGAGCTCGACCAGCTGCTTCACTGGTCGCTAAGGGCACTGGATGTCCGCCTCAGATACCGAGACCAAAGACCTTCTCCGCCGAGCTCCCTCCTCGCCCGGTAGAATGCGGCAGCATCAGACACGCTGCGAGGAAGATCTGCGAACGCCCCTGGAGAGCTCACATGCTTACTCTGCATGAAAAATGCCTTACCCGCTGCTATTTTCTTCACCGCCTCAATCTCCTGGAGGGCCTTATGAGCCGTTGCAAGCTCGGACTCTCGAGTCTTCGAGTCACGCTCCAAGCTCTCATGTTTTTTCACGAGATCCTGGAGCTCTTGTTGTACCTCCGCCACCCGCACGTCCTGCTTCTCTCGCTCGGTGCGCTCCACGGCCGCATTGCGTTCGGCCGCGGCCACTGCCTCCTTCAGGGTCGCCACCTCGTTAGTGGCCCCTACAATACCCACGTTATCCTTGTCATTTTTCTTGCAACCAAATCCTTTTCTGTAAGGTACAATTTTCATAAGGTATTACTCACCTTCTTTTTCCTCGAGCTGCTTCTTGGCATGGCCGAGCTCGTTCTCGGACCGCCGAGGTTTCCTTCAAAGTATTGACCTCCGCAGATCGGTCGGCGGAGGTCAGCAGCACAGCCTGCAATCCCATATTGACATATTTTTTATATGACTCCTGCGTTTATCTTTCTAAAAGATCCTCAGTCTGGCTTTTCTTTCCAAACACCGAACCGCGCATCAGGGGCTACTGTCTATGCGGTACCATTTTTATATGTTGAAATTTCTTACCTCAAAGCCTGATAGAAGACTGGTACAGGCTTCGGTCAGCCCGCTCTTGGCGGACTGAACTGTCCGGATCACCGCACTCATAACAGTGCAGTGCTCCTCCTCGATGGAGGCGCCATTGAGCGCCTCCAGTAAGCTATCTGGTGCCTCCGGTTGGATGAAGGACACCGGCGTCTTGCCCTTCTTGCGAAGGGATCGCTTACCGGACTCCGGAACCACTGAAGGTTCCGGCATGGAGTCCGGACAAGGGTCGGGCTTAGAGCCCCTGGGGGTCTTGCCCCCCACGCGCCTGGAGTCCGGGAGGTTGCCTTGTGGCACCTCCCGCGCCACCTCCTCATGACCAATCCCCCTTTGGAGCTCCGCTGCAGCGTTGTCCGCAGCATGAGCGAGGAGGCGGTCGGAAGCGAAGTACTCTCCATTTCTGACGAGCCCAGGGACCCGCTCGATGAATCGACGAGCTCGCCTTTGGGCGGGCTGCACGATTGTTCGACATTAGAGAACACTCTGCAATAATAAAAAGCCATGGGTATCCGGACACTTACGATCTCGCCAGGGGCTTGGCCCTTGTAGGCCAATCTCCCTCGTCGTGCCGCCGACGTTGGTGGAGAAGTCCGAGGAAGGGTTCTTCCTTCTTGACCCTCCGCCTCCCCAGTTAGCTAGCGGCCTTCCTTTTCTCTCCTCCCCACTGGGGAGAAGCTTCTTCTTCCTCCTCATCTTCAGGAGAAGATTCTGCTTCAGAATCTGACAGCACCTGGCGTCGGGAGCTCCTTCGGGTTCCCATGGCCTCCTTCTTGGCCTTCTTCTCCGGCACCACATGAGGTGCCGGAGCCAGCAGTCCTGTCAATCGGGCGTCCGCTGGGTCTTCTGGCAAAGGAGCCGGACAATTAATCTGTCCGGACGTCTTCAGCCAGACCTGGCGAAGAATAGGAATTTTTAGATCCCATGTAGAGTCAATCTACGGAAAAAGAGTCCCGTAAAGGGTAAAATAACTTACCTCGCCGGCTTGACGCAGCGAGCTGTATCCGCGATCTTCGGCGCCCTTGAACAACACCTTCCAGACATCTTCGTACGTGGTATCGAAGAGCCGGCTCAAGGTTCGGTGCTGTGCCGGATCGAACTCCCACAAATTGAAGTCCCCTTGTTGGCATGGGAGAATCCGGCGGATGAGCATCACCTGGATTACGTCGACAAGCCTGCGATTCTTATCCACCAGGTTCCAAGACGCGTGTTTGGAGTCTGGACAGCTCGTTCGAATCCCCCCACTTCAGGCCCGTCTCTTTCCATGACGAGAGCCATGTGGGGAATCCAGATCTGAATTCGGGGGCCGCCACCCATTCAGGGCCGCGTGGCTCGGTGATGTAGAACCACCCCGATTGTCTCCCCTTTATAGTCTCCACAAAGGAGCCCTCGAGCCATAGGACTTTGGCCATCTTGTCGACCATGGCGCCTCCGCACTACGCTTGGCTGCCCTTCACAACCTTCGGCTTGACACTGAAAGTCTTGAGCCATAAGCCGAAGTGGGGCTGGATGCAGAGGAAGGCCTCGCACACGACGATAAACGCCGAGACGTTGAGGACGAAATTCGGGGCCAGGTCGTGGAAGTCCAGGCCGTAGTAGAACATGAGCCCCCGGACAAATGGGTGGAGTGGAAAACCTAGTCCGCGGAGTAAGTGGGGGAGAAATACCACCCTCTCATGGGGACTGGGGTTGGAATAAGCTGCCCTGCTGTCGGGCAGCTGTGGCGCGATATCGCCGAACAAGTATCCGCCTCCCGCAGTCTTGTGATGTGCCCCTCCGTGACGGAGGAGGCCATCCATCTGCCTCCCGCTCCTGACATGGTTGGAGAAGGTTGAGGAGGAAAGTACGGACTTGGGCGCTAGAGCTCGAGTGCACGGAAATGGATGAGCTAAGGAGGAAGAAGGTGTAGGTGAAAGGGGTGAATCCTTATCCCCTTATATGGGCGGGCAAAAACATCTGTCCCCACCGGCCTGGTAAAACTCGATTATCTCCCAAGCATCACAATCAATGGCGCGGTTGGGTTACCCACGTCCGTATTGATGGGAATCCTGAATAAGGGGAACACGATCTCGCTCGACAAGACGTGCCAAGGAAACCGCCGCTAAACGTGCTGGGGTGGAACAATAAAACAATTCAATAAAGGCTTGGTAGTGGTGCGACGTCACGCCACAAAATACGCCGCAGATTGATCTTGTGTAATATTATTCTCTCTATGGTGGTATGTGGAATTTATTTTGCGAGCCGACACTATCCTGGTGTTCACAATCTTCTATGAATTATTCGGAGGAAGAACCCGCCTTGCAATGCCGAAGACAATATGTGCGCCGGACTCGTCGACATTGAAGCCTGGTTTAGGGGCTACTGAGGGAGTTCCGGACTAGGGGGTGTCCGGATAGCCGAACTATCATCATCGGCCAGACTCCAAGACTATGAAGATACAAGATTGAAGACTTCGTCCCGTGTCCGGATGGGACTTTCCTTGGCGTGGAAGGCAAGCTTGGCGATACGGATATGTAGATCCCCTACCATTTTAACCGACTCTGTGTAACCCTAACCCTATCCGGTGTCTATATAAACCGGAGGGTTTTAGTCCGTAGGACGAACAACAATCATACCATAGGCTAGCTTCTAGGGTTTAGCCTCCTTGATCTCGTGGTAGATCCACTCTTGTAACACACATCATCAATATTAATCTAGCAGGACGTAGAGTTTTACCTCCATCAAGAGGGCCCAAACCTGGGTAAAACATCGTGTCCCTTGTCTCCTGTTACCATCCGCCTAGACGCACAGTTCGGGACCCCCTACCCGAGATCCGCCAGTTTTGACACCGACAGTGGCCAATCCCTTCTCAATTCTCAGAGTGGAGGCAATCAAGTTGCCAAGCTGATCTTGCTTTCTCTTCAGTAGATACTGAGATGCCTCATCCATGGTTGGCATCTTTGCAACCTTTTCAGTCCTTGCCTTCTCCCTCTTTTCTTGTGCTTGCATAGAAGATGGTTCATTTTCATCCATTACCATAGTGTTATCCTCAAAGTCTGGGTAGATGGGCAGGTGCTCCTTGTCCAAGAGATATGTGCCAGTGCCCATCTTGGAGTTGATTAGCTCCTGGATCTGTGGGGCATACCCACAACTCCTCTTCTGATCTGCAGCTGTTCTCTTTATGATTTCCACCATTAGGCTCATGACTTTGAACTTCTGTGGGACATCAAATATGTGCAGCAAGTTGATGGAATGTCCTCTGATCATTCTGTGATCTCCTAATTTTGGCAAAAGAGTGTGCCTGAGGATCCAGTTGATTGTAGGCAGGCCTAACAGCAAGTGTTTCACAGAACCAAATTGGTGAGTCTCAAGATCTGCATCAGGAATCTCCTTGTACATGCTAGCCATTGAGTTGTGATCCTTCTTCTTCTTGGCATAGACATCCAAGTCATCTTCATTCTCCTCAGGAGTATTGATCAATTTTTCCCACTCTTCAACAGTTGACTGGTACCTAGTAGCTTCAGACATCCAGACAATCCTTCCATCTAGGTAGAAATGAGATGTGGAGTAGAACTGCATAATAAGCTCATCATTCCACTTTGTGAGCTTCTGCCCAACAAAGTCTTCTACTCCACAAGACTTGAAACTGTCATAGACTCCATGATAGTGTTCTTCATTTTCCTTGATGTACTCCCAGTCCACCCATCTCATATCACAGACTATAGGCTTCTTGTCAAGCAGAATTGTCTCATAGAAGTCCTGCTGTTCCTTAGTATGGAACCTGTAGTCCACAGCAGTCCTTCTCCTGGTGGCATATGGATCTGACTCTCTCCATATTCTCAATCCTGAATCCTTTCTGATTTTCATGTTCTCAGCTATTGGATGAGCATCGTTGTGATCTGGAATTTTGGGCTTCAACTTCCTCAAGACATGTGACTCATCATCTTCTTCTTCCATAGCAGCTTCAGGTACTGGGCCTTGTTCTTCTCTACTGCTGGGATGTTCCTGGTGCTCCTCTTGGGTGCAGTTTTGGGTTTTGGAGCAGCTGCTTTGGGAGCTTCTTTGGGCTTAGATGGAGCAGCCCCTGATCTTATAGCATCTCCCATAAGCTTTTGAGCTTTAGGAGCTGGTGCAGCAACCTCTTCCTCTTCCTCAGAATCTCTCATCATTGAGGGCTTGCCAAGAACTCTGGCAATAGTGGTTCTTGCCCTCTTCTTCTTCTTGCTCTCACCAGCTGCTTCTTCTTCAGATTCAATTGTGAACTTCATAGTTTCTCCTGTGGCAACTTTTCTTGGCTTAGACATGGGCTGTCTTCTTGCTGGAGCCTTTGTTTTCATACCTGGCTTAGTTGCAGCAGCTATGCTATATTCCTTTTTCAGAACTTTCTTCTTTGAGGTGGCCTCTTCCTCAACAGCCACATAGTCCTCATCCTCAGAATCTGGGGTTCTCTTCTTTCTGGCCCTGGTGGCTGCCTTTGGCAAGTTGCTTGGAGTGCTCCTGCTTCCATCATCAGAGCTGCTAGAGGGACTAGTGCCCTCACTCATGTGAACTTGCTCCTCAGACTTGTTCTGACTATCACTCTGATCTGACATGATGCAAACACTGACAGCTGACCCTCTGAATAGATTATAGATGAGATAGATTGGATGAGCATCACAAAGTGCAGAGGTTTTTGCAAAATAATGATTCAAAAACTTAGTTTTAGTTTTCCACAAAAAGCATTTCGGATCAACCTATTTGAAATGTCGGTGATACCGAAGAAGCTTTTGGAACCTAAACTGATGAACTCGGTCAGACCGAGTCACAGTTCGGTGGCACCGAGACTGCTAGGGTTTCACAAAGACTTGAACTCGGTCACACCGATTTGCAATTCTCGGTTAGACCGAGAATCACATGTGCAATGGCCTTAGCCAAATCGGTGGAACCGATTTCAACAACTCGTTTGGTCCGAGATGATTTCGGCGGAAACCTAACCCTAAATTTTCAATCCACAACTAAACTACAGAGTGATTTTGTTGGATAGAGTGATCTCAATTGTGGCAAGATACATGGCAAAACAATGTGCTAGGAATCAGAGTGAGATTAGCACAAAGATCAAGTCCACACCCTAAGGCGGTGATGGACCTGCTACAGCGGCAACGGCAGAGACGATTCCCGTTGACGGCAGCGGAGACCAGCGGCGGGAGGCAGCTGGCGATGAGGAGGATGATCTGGAGACCCAGGGAGGCAAAGAGGCTGAGCGCGGGTGAAGAGGTTCGGAAAATTTTCCAAATTTTGGCCCGGGAATATATATAGCCTAACCTTGTCGGTGTGACCGAGTGGAACAACTCGGTGGCACCAAGATGCATAACTGCAAACAGTTACTGCAACTCGGTGTGACCGAAAAGTTAAAATCGGTTGCACCGAGATTGAAAACCTAGATCGACTTAGTGATCTTGGTATGACCGAAATGGATGAATCGGTCAGACCAAAACGCACAAAGAAGTTTTGGAAGTTTAAGTCTATGACAAATCGGGGACTCCGAGTGCTCCTCACACAGAGTGGTTCGAATCTGACTTGATCAAACTTTGTGATGTAGCATGAATAGAGTTTGAGACGAGAAGAGCATAGATAGCTAGAGAAGGTTCTTAGGCATTCTTGTCCATCCACTTGGCAAAAGAAAAAGAAACCAATCAATCAAAACAACAAGTGGATGTCCTTGAATGAGTAAATTATGCAACCAACATGCTCACACAATAAAATGGCAAATGAAATATGTGGCAAAGCATGCACAACCAATTCTAGCATCTATCAAGCAGTTGGCGATGACTAGGTCATCTATATATGAGTATATTGACTTAGGAGTCAAATGAGAACATTTGATCATAGGTCATACTCATCTTTTAAGCACAAGTGGGGTTACCACTTTTACATAAAGCATTGTTGTGTTCACATCATTAGAGTTGCTTTAGCTCAATTCTTAGAGTAAAGCTCCCCCTAGATGTGAGATCCCCCTAAGAGGGATGAACTAACCTTGGGTTTTGTCGATGATGACTTCATGTAGGTGTTGAAGATGTGGATGCTCAATGTTGATGTAGATCGTTTGGAGCAATCCTTTGGAGTGAGTTGCACTTTCAATACCTACACGGCTTAGTCCCACAAGGAACAAACAAGGATATCCATAGACATAGAGTGATGCACACACAAGATGATGTCTATGAAAGCATTAGGTTACCTTGTCCCTTGTCTTACCAACAAGAGGTTTGTGACTCCTTGAACTAGTGCAAGATGTGGAAGTTGATTGCACTTGTTCTTGCCAAAATGATAAGAGTGAAGTATGTTGGCGGAGTCACCCTCAAGAACTCTCTAGTTCTTCTTCTTCTGGATCCACACCATTTTGATGGGAATCCTCGGAGTTGTAGTTGTACTTGATGAAGTAGAACTTGATGTAGTCTTGGGAACCCACTTTACCAAGGCCTTAGGTGCTTCTTCAAATGCATCAATTTCCTCTTGAAGCTTATCCTTGCCTTTTTGCTTGTTGTCTTGTGGTGGAAGATCATCTTAAGCTTGTGTCCATTTGAAAGAAGTAGGATCATACTTCTCTTATTGAGGAACAAACTTTGTCTTGGGGTATTGATCTTCTTCCCACTCAACTCCATTGGCATTGAACTTCCATTCAAAACCAACACCTTGGTTCTTCCGGTGCCTTCCTTGCTTGCGTACAATTTCCTCGAATTGCTTACTCCCGGCAAGGCTCTTGTAAACACCTTTCTCTATGATTACCTTCAATAAACTTTTTTCTTGCTCATGTGTAACTTGGCTAAGAGAGTCATTAGTGGAATCAAGAGAAATACTAGAAGCAACAACATTGGATTTGGCATGATTATTGTTACTACTAGAGGAAGAATCTTTCTTGTTCTTGTTACTAGACTTGACTTGAGGCATGTAAGTGGATAAGAGTAAACGCTTGGCAATGTAAGAAGAACTTTTCTTGTGAAGATCATCATTGATTGCCTTTAAGAACTCATGCTCTTGCTCAAGGTTGAGCTTTTCAAAACGTAATTTCTCATGAGTCCTTAAAAGTTCTCGATGATCTCCTAAGATAGTTTCATGAGCTAACTTAAGAGTGTTTAGTTCTTTAGTTAGAAACTCAATCTTCTCCTTATCATTGTCATTCGTTTTATCTTGATAAGCATGATTAATTGACGTTTCATCATAGTATTCATCACTAGAGTTGTCAACAAGTAAATCATCATCACCTAACAAGTCATCTTCATCACTATTGAAATCAACATACTCGGAATGTGTTACCTTTAGATCTTTGGCCATGAAGCATCTTCCAATTCCTTCATTTGGTGAGTCAAATATGTCGTAGGAGTTGGTTGACACAAGTGCTAGACCGGCAACACCTTCATCTTGAGTATATTCGGAGTCGGAGTGATAGCTTCTCTCGGAGTGATTGTCGGAGTCGGAGCCGGATACCATTCACCAACATGAGCTTGATGTCTTCGTTTTGTGTAGCTCCTTGATGACTTGTCCTTCCTTTCCGAATCCTTGCTTCTCCGGGATGTTCTTCGTTCATAACGATCATCTCTACTCCTTCTATCTCTTGATGGTGATTCTTCTCTTCTACTCCTTATTTTTGGAGAATCTTCTCTTCTCTTGTAGGGTGTCGTACACTCATTGGAATAGTGTCCGGGTCTTCCACAATTGTAGCAGTTTCGCTCTCGACTAGAAGATCTTTTGTCATTGTAGGACCTTGACTTGGAACTTCTCTCTTTGCTTCTACTCTTGTAGAACTTGTTGAAGTTCTTCACCATTAGGCTCAATTCTTCATTGAAGGTTTATTTCTCACTTGATGATGTGGGAGCTTCACATGAGGCTTTGTAAGCACCACTTGACTTGTTATGGAGCTCGTCCTTATCCTGGAGTGACATCTCATGAGCAACAATTCTTCCAATGACTTCTGTTGGCTTGAGATCTTTGTAATTGGGCATCATTTGGATCAATGTGTATACGGTATCATATTTTCCGTCCAAAGCTCTTAGGATCTTATTGATGATGAATTTGTCGGTCATCTCTTCACTTCCTATGCCGACGATCTCATTTGTGATAAGAGCAAGCCTAGAGTACATTTCAGCGACACCTTCACCATCCTTCATTTTGAACTTGTCAAGCTGACTTTGAAGCACATCCAACTTGGATTCTTTGACGGAGTCGGTACCTTTGTGCATATCAATCAAAGTATCCCAAATTTCCTTTGCATTCTCAAGACGGCTGATTTTCTTGAATTCTTCAGGGCACAATCTGTTGAAGAGGATATCACAAGCTTGAGCATTGTATTGCAGCATCTTCAACTCTTCCGCGGTAGCTTCACGGTTCGGTTCTCTCCCATCAAAGAATTCACCTTGCAAGCCAATACACGCAATAGCCCAAACGGCGGGGTTATGTCCAAGAATATGCATTTTCATCTTATGCTTCCAACTAGCAAAATTAGTACCATCAAAGTAAGGACCTCTACGGTGGTAATTTCCCTCGCTAGACGCCATACTCTCCTAGGTTGTGAAACCAAGGCTATGACTTCCAAAAGCTATGGAAATCAAAGCAAATGGAGACCAAAGCTATGATACCACTTGTAGGATCGAAAGTATGTCTAGAGGGGCGGGGATGATTAAACTACTTGAGCAAATAAAAATCTAGCCTTTTCCCAATTTTAGTTCTTGGTAGATTTTAGCAACTTTGGCCAAGTCAAGCAATCTTAACACAATTCAAGCAAGCATGCAAAGAGTATATGAGCAGCGGAAAGCAAAGCATGCAACTTGCAAGAATGTAAAGGGAAGAGTTTGGAGGATTCAAACGCAATTGGAGACACGGATGTTTTTGTCGTGGTTCCGATAGGTGGTGCTATCGTACATCCACGTTGATGGAGACTTCAACCCACGAAGGGTAACGGTTGCGCGAGTCCACGGAGGGCTCCACCCACGAAGGGTCCACGAAGAAGCAACCTTGTCTGTCCCACCATGGTCATCGTCCACGAAGGACTTGCCTCACTAGCGGTAGATCTTCATGAAGTAGGCGATCTCCTTGCCCTTACAAACTCCTTGGTTCAACTCCACAATCTTGTCGGAGGCTCCCATGTGACACCTAGCCAATCTAGGAGACACCACTCTCCAAGAAGTAACAAATGGTGTGTTGATGATGAACTCCTTGCTCTTGTGCTTCAAATGATAGTCTCCCCAACACTCAACTCTCTCTCACAGGATATGGATTTGGTGGAAAGAAGATTTGAGTGGAAAGCAACTTGGGGAAGGCTACAGATCAAGATTCATATGGTAGGAATGGAATATCTTGGCCTCAACACAAGTGTAGGTGGTTCTCTCTCAGAAAATGGTAAGTTGGAAGTGTAGGTTCGATCTGATGGCTCTCTCCCTGAATGAAGAAGAGGTGGAGGGGTATTTATATCCTCCACACAAATCTAACCGTTACACACAACTTGCCAAACTCGGTGGGACCAAATTGGTAAACTCGGTCGAACCGATTCAGCAAATCTAGTGACCGTCAGGATTTTCGGTGGGACCAACATGCAACTCGGTAGGACCGATATGGTTAGGGTTAGGGCATAACGTAATCTCGGTGAGAACGATTACACAAACTCGGTGAGACTGATTTTGGTAATAAGCTAACCAGAGAGTTGGTCAGGTAAACTCGATGGGACCGATTCGCTCATTTCGGTGAGACCGAAATGTTACAAAAGGGAAACAGAGAGTTTACACTGCAATCTCAGTTGGACCGATTGCTCATCTCGGTGGGACCGAAATGTTACGAAGGGAAACAAAGAGATTACAATCCCATCTCGGTGAGACCGATTTGCCTAGGGTTTGTGGCAGTGGCTATGACATCAGAACTCGGTGGCGCCGGATAGAAAGAATCGGTGGGGCCGAGTTTAACTTTTGGTTTATGTCATATGTGGATGTGATAAAGTATTTGAGGGCTTTGGAGCATATCATTAAGCACTTTGAGCAAGAGCCTCATTAAGCAACACCTCATCCCTCCTTGATAGTATTGGCTTCCTATAGACTCAATGTGATCTTGGATCACTAAAATAGAAAATGTAGAGTCTTGAGCTTTGAACTTGAGCCAATCCTTTTGTCCTTAGCATTTTGAGGGGTCCACTTTTCTCATCCATGCCATGCCAATCATTGAGCTTTCCTGAAATATTAATCTTTAAATAGCATTAGCTCAATGAGCTATATGTTGTTAGGAATTACCAAAACCACCTAGGGATAGTTACACTTTCAAGTAGTGATATTGTCGTAGTGCTTAGGTGAAGCCCTGCGCGGATCACTTCACCATCACCGTCACCACGCCGTCGTGCTGATGAAACTCTCCCTCGACACTTTTCTTGATCAAGAGTTCGAGGGACGTCATCGAGCTGAACGTGTGCAGAACTCGGAGGTGCCGTACGTTCGGTGCTTGATCGGTTGAATAGAGAATACGTTCAACTACATCAACCGCGTTAAGCTAACGCTTCTTCTTTCGGTCTACGAGGGTACCTGGACACACTCTCCCCCTCTCGTTGCTATGCATCTCCTAGATAGATCTTCAATGAGCGTAGGATTTTTTTTAAATTGCATGCTATGTTACCCAACATGGGGAACAGGGGACATGGGACACAATATTTACCCAGGTTAGGGCCCTCTCTAAGAGGTAATACCCTACGTTCTGCTTGGTTATATTGCTTTTGTATATGGGGATTACAGAGTTGATCTACCACGAGATCAGACAAACTAAACCCTAAACTAGTAGGATGGTGATTATTGTATTAGCCTCTACGGACTAAACCCTTTGGTTTATATAGACACCAGGGGTGCTAGGGTTTACATATAGTCGGTTACATCAAGGGAACGTCAGATCTTCCATATTGACTTGGAGCACACACCGAGGCACAGAAAGTCTTCGATTCGGATAGGTGCGGGCCATGAGAGATAGGCCGGCCACCCGAGGACCCCTAGTCCAGGACTCTGTCAGCGGGTACTCAACAATCCTTTATAGGAGTAATATGGCTATTAATGGTGAAGATTATTCCATTTGTTACATATCTCAAATATTAATTGGGCATTAATACACCAAGATTTTGGTTATAAAACTAGGACATGGTGCAATTATCGTATCTTATCTACTATAAGTGTGACCAATCAACTAGGGTTAACATTATCCATATGAGAAGATAATGTGAAGATCTTTCCATTTATTACATAATTCAAATGGTTTTTGGGCATTAGTACTTCAAGATTTTTGTAATAAAAACCAAGAGGTGGTCAATTATCATATCTTATGCAATTAATACCACGACATCTTTCATTCCAGCAATGCAATTTATTGCTCTTCTTGAATGACAACCATTCATTTCATGATAGTTGCATAAATTTATAAATATGATGGTAGACACCTTAACAAACTGAACATTTCATATTTCCACCATGAAAGAAAATCCATCTATCAGTGTGACCATTCTCTTAGCATATTTTATTCTAACCATCGGAGGAAAGGAAGTAAAGTGTATAACACAAGAAGAAAATACTAGCGCGATCCCATTGAATCATAAAGTCAATAAGACTATTCTGGTATGTATAGATTCATCTTAGTTGTACATCTATAATCATTTTTTGGACTATGAAGTTTAGGAGATACAAAATAGGTTGACGGAAGAGATGTTTACGAGTGCATCGATGTGAATCTACAACCAGCCTTTAGCCATCCACTACTCAAAAGCCACAAGATCCAGGCAAGTTTTAATAATCAATATATTATAACATTCATGTACTGGCTAAGTAAAACGTAGATGTTCATGTAGATGTATAGGAATGGTATGTTATTTGAAATAGATAGTGGCAGGTTGGTAGATAATGTATATAATCATGGTAGCAATTATTTGAACTCCAGTTTTTATACTAATACTTCATAAATAAGCTTTCACGACACATCTAGTGTTCTTAATTTGTCTTCATGTTATCTTTATTTTATAGAATAGAAATATACAACATTTTGGTATGATCGCCAAGCAGGGCAACATGCAAATTCTAATTTTATTGATATGTTTAATTGCGCATTATAACACCTAAACATGTACACTTTTGATCATTTTTTCTCAAAGTACATGTTGATTAAATTTTCCTCATTAATAGATGGAACCAAGCTCTATCCCACTAAGTACTTCTACCAAATCTCCATTGATGGATGCCATCCCACAAGCCCAATTGGCCCTGATTGAGTGCCCTATAGGAACGATTCCAATATTACGCAACAAAGGAGGGGTCCACATGCCAGTAGAAACTATTGGTAAAGTGATTAGCCAGGATGAACATGAGGTGAGTTTTTAATATGATATTTTGGGTGATTCAGTTATCATGGTAGATTATGACAATGTAAACTTTACCTTGGAGTTGTTGAATGCACAACGTTTTTGCCTTGCAAACCACATGTCAAAACAATAATTACCTAACAACATTCTAGGATTTTATCGCATTAGATTCATCCTTTGGATAAAAATATATGACCCAAGGTAGTCAAATAAGTAAATGCAAATGATTACTTGTATAAACATTTTTACACTTGACATTTGTGTTACCATTGGAGTGGATTAAACTTTTCTCCAAGTGTTTCGTCTATATTGACCTTAGTTGCACCATTAAGTGATGTTCATCAAAATTTTGTTGTGATATGATGTCAATCTTTCTTATGTTTAATAGGCATTAGTATTTTCACTATAAACAAGTCAATATCTTGTTTGGGCTTGCAGGTTGCAGGAATAGAGTATTTTGATGTGATATATGGGACGCGGGCTAAAATAAATGTCTATAATCCTATGGTGAAGAATAATAGTAAGGATCTAAGTGCATCATGGATACAAGTTAGTAAGGTACAAAAAGTAGGTGTTGCAGATGGGATAGGGGCCGGTTCCTGGGTTTATCCAAGCTACAGCGGCGACAACTTTGCTAGGTTTCATGTTGCTTGGGTAAGCCATAAATATTTCTTTGGATGCACATTCTTTAATTTAAGAATAACTTATAATGATACCCTTTTATTGACATTGATACACATTTATGTGAAGCTTGATGGCTTAAAGGTTTGCCCTGATCATGATTGTGGATCTTTTGTGCAAGTAAGCTCAAGTGTTGGTCTAGGAGGAAGACTTAAACCAATTTCTATCTATAATGGACCACAATACGTCATAGATGTTGTTATTTTCAAGGTATTCTCATGTAAATATGTCTGCTAATTCTTGTATTTTGTTTTCTCATATGAAACGAATGATATTTTGATGAAAACTTGAAGACTTTGCTTAAACCAAACCTATAGGTCATCAACCCATAATATAACACAATATTACTAAGAACCTTTTATTGTACAAAATATTTTAACATGGGGGGAGACTCCCAGATATATCTCTAATATTATATTCATGTTAACACGACATACAATTAAAATGATAGTTTCACCTCACCACAAGCATTTTATCAACTGTTATTCATTTCAACTTTGTTAAGAATTTACATGAACCTTTGATTTATTTTAGGATCCAAAGACTAAAAATTGGTGGATGGATTATGGTCCACAAAACATACATATTGGATACTGGCCAAGGGAAATTTTCCATTTCATGAAGGATCAATGTAATTATGCATTATGGGGTGGATATGTTCAAGGACCAACGGCCTCATCAGACTCTCCACAAATGGGTAGTGGTCATTTTGCTTCGGAAGGATTTGGAAAAGCAGCGTTTGTGAGTAATATCCAAATTATAGATAATGAAGGCAAGTATGTTACTCCAAATGACAAGAAAACTGGTCTTGTCGCCACCAATTTATCCAAATATACTGCTAAGGCTCATGGTTATGGATATAGTCACTATGGCGTGCATACTTACTATGGTGGACCTGGTGGTTTTGTTTGAATATATATGTATAATTATTAATAAAGTTTCCATAATCTAATTAATATGTCGACTTGAACAAATTATTTTGTGATTTTATTATTTTCTAATGTATTTATAGTGGTGGATAAGTTAGTGTAGGTTAGGTTTGATTTCCTCAGCTATACACCGTATATTTTGGTGTTTCTTCTAAAAACTGTTATGTTTGATGCCGTATAAGAATAAGAGAGACAAACATGTTAATTGCACTACATGTAATGTAGATAAGACATTGAATACATTGTCAATTCTTGGGATAAGTGAGAACCATTTTATTTGTGTGTCTCATCTTTCACGGTACGTTAGGCAATTTCATAGATTTCCTAAAAGTTTAAAAAGGTTCCCATGTGATGGTAAGAAGACATGATGAACTTCTAAAGCAATGATAATGCCTAGACCAATTCTTGACGAAGAGAGTGGAGACAGGGTTGAAGGAGATGAAAGGGGAGATGTAGCTTTGTCTTCTGGCAATGACATGGTGTTAAGGACATGCAAAAACTACCGAGAAGGAAATGAGTGGGGAGAGATTTTACATTTTCCTCTATGAATAAAACACATGTCATCATGTTGGACAAACATTTCTGAACTAGAACAATCATTGATCGATTTTCCTTTATATATTTAATTAGCTTGTCTATGAGGTGAAGTTGTTAGGTATGTAGATGCAGTCGACAACATATAGCATGGCGATTAAGTCATCGAGGATGGGAATCGGGTCAATGTGTGAATGTTGGATGGTATTACTTCTATAAAGGATGTTGGAGTACCCGCCTTCCTGGGCTCGTCGAGAGCGAAGAGCGCCTTCTGGCCGTCCATTGACGGGTGGCATGTGTCGGGAGCCTCTCAGGCAGCTCAGGTGCCGTCTGATCTCCCTAGACGACAAGGACCTAGGTGACACAGCTGGAAAGTCCATGATGGGTGGACAGCCCAGTGTCCATCGCGCCCCTGATGACCTGCAAGTCACACGATTTAGTTGTATCTTTATCGAAGTAAGAGTATTGTGTTGGAAATATTCCCTAGAAGCAATAATATTGTACTGTTATATTTCTATGTTTACAAAGAGTTTATATTCTACGCTATAACTGCTATGATCCTGGAATATGTGATTCAGTGGAGAACTCATATGTGTGTGTGGAATGATAAACGGTAAAACCTCATTCATAGTATTGCCTCTAACACTAACTCAAGTTTTGTTTGTGATCATGTTTTCCGGATCTTGGGATACCATTATGTGTAACGATAGTACCAAAACAACTTTCAGAATATGATGTTGGAAGAACGATCATATTGAATTGATCCAACTTGTTTGTTATACTTTGAGATGCTACCATCACAGGTCAATTGTGATAACTCTACAAAAAAACACTTTGTGTTGTCACTGTAGGTCACGTTTTCTGACATGCATGTACATCCATGATGATTTTATGACAGAATCAAGATAGTCAAACCTGTGCTGTCGTAGAAGTGTCCCATGACAATACTGAAATTATCATCTTGGAAGTGACCACTTCTATGACGATAAATGGCGTGTCATGGAAGTGTTTTCGTCAAGGGTAACCGACATGTGGCATCCATCGTAACGGGTCACCATTAAGTTATCGGGTCCCATTTTGGATCCAATAACCCGTTAACAGCAATGACCAATTGCGGTTTTCCATGTGTAAAATTCTCATTGGCCGAAAGAACCACATGTCAACTCTGCGTTGGAACGGATGTCATCCAGCGAATGGATGGGGCGCGCCTATGATACATCGACTCGTGGCTCGGCCCAATAGTGGCCCATTCATGTCAAAAGGATGGCCCGTTTGACTTGGTCAAAAGATAGCGGGCCGGCCCTCGAAAAGCCTGTTAATGGCTTGTTTGCATATAACACATTTACAACCCGCTAACTCACGGCCCGTTATGGCCTATCCGAATTAGGCCCAGTAGCGTCATCTGGGCCGTCCAATATGATTCCTGCTCGTTGTAACTTTCGGCCCATGTATGGCCCAGGACGTCTTTCAGCCCATATGAGGCCCTTTGTACCTCTGGGCCCATTAACAGCCAGTGCTGAAACTGGCCCATAATGAATAGTATATCTCTTTATACCCATTAATGGCCCATTATTCCATTTGGGCCGTTTCCAGCCCGTGTTAGCTTTCGGCCTTCTAAGGGCCCATTTATTCTTGGGCTCATTTCCAGCATTTGATTACTTACGGTCCGTTACTGGCCTGTTCCGCTTTGTGACGCCCCCGATTCAATTGTACACTAATCATACACGCAAATGTGTACGATCAAGATCAGGGACTCATGGGAAGATATCACAACGCAACTCTAGACACAAATTAAAATAATACAAGCTTTATATTACAAGTTAGGGGCCTTGAGGGCTCGAATACAGAAGCTCGAATACAGACGAGTCAACGGAAGCAAACAATATCTGAGTGCAGACATAAGCTAAACAAGTTTGCCTTAAGATGGCTAGCACAAAAGCAACAACAATCGAAGAGGCAACGCCTCCTGCCTGGGAGCCTCCTAACTATTCCTGGTTATTAGCAGCCTCCACGTAGTAGTAGGTACCCTCGGGGTAGTAGTAGTCGTCAATCGTAGCGACTAGTTCCTGAGATCTGACATCTGGTTGCAGCATCAGAGAAGAATGGAAAATAGAGGAAAAGAGGAAGCAAAGAAACCGTGAGTACTCATCCAAAGTACTCGCAAAGCAAGGATCTACAGTAGATATGCACTGGTATCAAAGGGAAGTGGTTGTATATGTGAACTATACTGCAGAATGCCAGAATAGAGGGGAAAGCCTAGCCTATCAAAGACTAGCATCTTCTTGAAGCCACCATCTTGCAGCATTTAGAAGAGTACATAATAGCATTTTATAATTAGCAAACATGTTGTAGCATTAACGCCCAGAGATCCTTTCTTGACTCCCTGCGAGAAAGCAATCCCGGAGCCAGCCATCATATCCAATCCACATCTCAGTAAACAGTTCTAGTTGTGAAGATCGGAATACAACTCCATATCGTCCTGTTATCGTGGAAACGACTATCCGAATAGATTAACTTCCTTGTAGGGGTGCACCACATTACCCAACATGCTCGATCACTCTGGCCGGACACACTTTCTTGGGTCATGCCCACCCTCGGATGATCAACACGTCGCAGCCCTACCTAGGCCCAACAAAGAGGTCAGCATGCCGGTCTAAATCCTATGCGCACAGGGGTCTTGGGCCCATCGCCCATTGCACACCTGCATGTTGCGTATGCAGCCAGTGAGCAGACCTAGCCCCCTTATACAAGTGCAGGAGTTCCAGTCCAATCCAACACGCACCACTCTATCACTGATGTCTGAAGAGCTTTGGCTGATACTATGACGATGAGTGCCCATAACTGTTCCCTCGTGGTGGTTAGTGTGTATAGACTAGTGGCCAACTCAGACCAAATAACCAATCTCATTAGTGTCTTGGGAGCGCACGGTAATGAGTAGAGACTCACGATCATGTGACCCCGTCGCCCCGTCTCATGGACTTACAGCAAGGGCTCGGAATGCCCGGCCGTGCCATGTAGAAATCTCGCGGGTACCCTCCAGGTCAACCCGACTACACATCAACTCGCGGGTACCCCTCAGGGCCGACCCGACTTCAATAACATGGGGCTATGGTAAAGTCAAAGTAAATGTGTGTCCAAAATAGCAAGGGGAAACCCCAGGAATCACCCTCGATGGATTCCCACTCGATGTAACCATCAAGGTGGACTAAGAGGAATCGCCCTTGATGGTCCACACTTGAGGGGTTGCACGATAGAGTCTACATCAAGAGTGGAGAAGGAGGAATCACCTTCCATTGGCCACGACCGATTAACTACACTAGGGAGTTAACATCCGAAGTGATGTATGAGGTATCACCCTTGGCACTCGATAGTAGCTCTGTAGAGTCGTACAACTAAGGGGGTGTGATGTGATGTGTAGGCCCTGGACGTTGATCATCTTGATCGAGTCACCTGGTAATCCAAGGGGGCAACAAGGACAAGGTGAGGGGTCACTGATGGATCACTAACCAACCTATACTAAGAAGTTTAGGATAAGTAGGTATGGTACAAGAGCAGGTTACAAAAGCAGGTTGTGCATCAGATAGGGGTAGTCAAGTACAGTAGCAAAATCTAATGCAAGCATGATAGAGAATCAAATGGGCGATATTGGAATGATCAAGGGGGGTTGGCTTGCCTCTAAGCTTCGCTGAGAAGGAGGGGTTGTCAGGAGTGTATCCGACGTCTGGAGCAGCAACGTTGGTCTTGAAGTCTATCAGGGAAAAGAGGAGGAAGAAACGATGAATACAATGCAAACAAATGCATGATGATGCACACCATGACGTTAAGCGGTGTTAGTGTAAGTGCAACTAGTGCCACCCCTAGTTGGTTTTGGAGTATTGACGACAAATGTGGTTGAGGGACTAATGCATTTGTGAGAATTGCAGGATAACACAGGTAGTGTCCCCCATTGATTCGGTTTACCTACCGGAGATGACCCCTAAAAATGTATGAAGACATTGACGACAAAGGTGGCATGTGAAGATATTCACATTGAAGACTATGACATGAGAAGACATTGAGTGAAGACTATGGAGCGCAAAGACTGTGTCATTTCGTTGTTTCCTTTTCTTTTTTGTTGAGTCATAGGAACCACCGTCTTTGTTAAGTAGGGTCCAAGTGATCAAAGTCGAAATGGTGAAGTGATGCTCAACCCAAATCCTATGTCTTGAGCGAAGACAATGAGAGCAAATCTTATCCAGAGCTGGATGAGTCAGCTTTGCTTGTAGCCCAAGTAAAGTTGTTGTGTGTTTGAAATCTGACCGTTGGAACACGTGTCAGTTCCTTAGTGACCCAGGGTCATTTCGGACATATCAGGTCGGGTTGCCTAGTGGCTATAAATGCCCACCCCCTACACCATAAATTGGTGGCTGCTCAGAGTTAGTGCACGGCTTTTGTCGTTTGAGAGCAACCCACCTCGAAGCCTTTGAGAGAGAGAAATCCTTGCGAGGATGAAGCCCAAACACCCAGAGCCAAAGAGTGTTAGGCATCATCAAGTCTTTACATGCATGTGACACTGAAGACTTATTACACTTGAGGACTGTGAATCCTCCAACCGGTTAGCCGTCGCGTTCGAGCATCCAAGAGTCATTGTGGATTGCGGTGAACGCATGATCTGTGAAGGTTCGGAAGTCTACCTTGAAGACTTACCAAAGTGATTGGGTGAGGAATGTGTGTCCTTAGCTCAAGGGAATAAGGTGAAGACGTGGTCTTGAGTTGAATCTCAGCCTCCCTAACCAGATGTCAGCTTGTCACAAAGAATGGAACTGGTCCAACAAATCCTGTGTCTTCAACAAGTGACTGGTTCTATCTTCTCCCTCTCCTTACTTAGAGTTTGTCTTTGTGAAGTCATTCCCTATTTGTCATACCTGTCTGACTTCATTGTTTGACTACTTCTGTTGATTGGCTTCTCACTATCTTCCATCTTGATCCTTACTACCAAGCTGCTATTAGTCTTGTACTTTCCCGTTATTCCATACTTGAGTATGGTTTGCTTGTTGTAGTTTATCTTTCGCTGCATATCAATTAGGTTATTTCTATTGTTTGTCTTCGAAACATCCATGTTTTGAAGACTTTCCTAAAAATCACCTATTCACCCCCCCCCTCTAGTCGATAACTAGCACTTTCAATTGGTATCAGAGCAAGGTACTCCCTTGTTCTGTGTGATTTGGTTTAACCACCTGGAGTTTTAGCTATGTCGACTGCAGGGATAATCAAAGTCTCCGCTGCTTGCCCCGTGTTCGATGGAACTGACTATCCCTACTGGAAGAATAAGATGTGCATGCATCTTGAAGCCATTGATGTCGACCTCTGGTATATCGTCAAGAACGACGTTCCCAAAACTGGTGAAGGTGTCACCCCTGCTGATGTCAAGAAGTTCATTCAACTGGACTCTACTACAAAGAACATCATCTGTGTTCATCTAACCAAAGGACAGTATGGCCGTGTGAGTGCTCTGGAAACGTCGAAGCTAGTCTGGGACTGGCTATCCAAGGTCAACGAAGGCGTCTCAACCCAGAGAGATCAAAGGATCAGTGTTCTTCGCAACCTCTTCAACCGCTTCAAGAGAAACGACAATGAAAATTTCCAACTCACGTTTGATCGCCTCACTGACATCACAAATGAGCTTCATGCTCTCAGTGCCATTGAGATCACCAAGCATGAAATCGTCAAGAAGAAGAAGAAGAAGAGCAAGGAATATGATTACGATGACAAGAAGAAGAAGAAATCCTCAAAATCTTCTTCCAAGTCCTCATCTAAGTCTTCATCTCATAAGAAGAGCTCATCCGCAAGGCTCGTGCTTTTGTTGGCAAGGAGATGGATTCAGAGGAGGAGTCTACTTACGAGGAGGCGGAGGTGGAGTCGAGGAGGAGTCCGACCACAGCGTTGCAAGTCCGGCTCTAGCTACAGCCTATGTTACCAAGTCTATCTTCAACATCAAGACAATGGCTTCCACACCAATGTTGATGCTAATGACAAGGACGACTCTTCTCCCACCTACTGCTTCATGGCACGTGGTGCCAAGGTAAAATCACGCGATGCTTACTTTCAAACATCAAGTGAAGATGACTCTGATTGTGAATCCAAACCCAGCTACAAAACACTTGCTAAAATTGCAACTAAACAACATAAAGCTATGGAACATACTCAAAAACTGTTAGACAAAAGCGATGACCTGTTGGACGCGGAAACGACCCATTCTCAGTCCTTAGTTGAAGACATAAAAAATCTTAATGTTAAGTACCAGGAACTTGAAAGTCCTCATGAAACGCTCTCAACCACTCATGAAAATCTTTCCTATGATTATCTTCAAAGGAAGCAAGAGCTTGAGAAATTGAGAGCGGCTCATGAAGATCTTCAAAAGGAGAATGAGTCACTTCGCGCTCAACGGATCAGTCCCGCTCAGGCAGGATTTGAACCACCATGTCCAAAATGCCTTGAGCGTGATAATGCTACTTCTATTGCTGAATGTTCTACTGCTGCTACTGTTGCAATATCTTCAACTGTTGATGTGGTAACTAACCCCTCTGTTGAGGATGCCACCACTATTGCTGATGAAAATGCTAGGTTGAAGACATTGCTTGAAACAGGGATGTACAAAAGTCTCAAAGGGCATCAGACACTGTGCGATGTCCTCAAAAAGCATATTCTGAACCGAAACCCTAGGAAAGAGGGTGTTGGGTTCGAGAGGAAAATGAATGTTGATGGCTCCTACTGGAAGCCTGAGCAGTATCCCAAAACCACATGGGTTGCTACAAAGGGACCTTCAGTGGATCCATCCACCTTATCTGGCTTCACTTGTGCTAACCCTATTATCATTGATGAATCCTTTGATGCAAACTATAAACTGTTTAAGAATCAGAATGGTGAAGTGTTTGCCAGGTATATTGGTACTAACTGCATGAATGGGCCACCTATGAAGAAGATCTGGGTTCCCAAAAGTTGTCTTAAGAATCTTCCTGTGAATGTCATCATGACACCGCCTCGGAAGAAGACAAATCCCAGACCAAAGGCTTCATATGGTCCAAAGGCTTCATCTGAGACAGAGGACTCACAGAGTCACCCTAACGCCAATGTTTTGCAGGGAAATCATACTCAAACTTATGAATATGAGTGTGTTTCTTCAAACCGCTATGTTCATAAAACTAAGAACTTTTCTACTTATTCATATGAGTACTATTCACCTCCTGCAAGGCTATTTGCTAGGGCTTCAAAGCCGAAGTTCTCAGATGCTGCACTAAGACTCATTGCTTCTAAGCCACCCCTGAAGATGTGGGTGGTTAAGAAGAATTAACTTTCTTTTGCAGGGAAAGGACTCCAGCCAGAAATCAAAGGCGTCTGATGCTAATGCTGGGGACCTAAAACATCTTGTAGGGCGCAAGATCAAATGCCCAAATGTCTTACTATGTATTTTGTTCCTGAATCGCATGCCAATCATCCTATCAGTCCTAATCTTGTTCTGAGCTTTGATAATCCTCTTGTCCGTCAAATGTTTATGCTTCACAATACTCTTGGTGAATCCTATCCCCTAACTGTACTGTAGGGTATGACACCTCATGCTTTTCAGAATGGATTATGGACAGCGGATGCACTAATCATATGACTGGTGATCGAAGTCTTCTCATGGACTCAACCTTACGTCCATCTGACAAGAGTCACATCACATTTGGTCATGACCTTTGGTAAAAGCAAGGTATTGGGTCTAGGTAGAGTTGCAATCTCAAAGGATCATCACATGGATAAAGTGATGCTTGTTGAATCCCTTGGTTTCAACTTAATGTCTGTCTCAATGCTTTGTGACTTGAACATGATTGTAATATTTGGAAAATATCGTTGCCTTGTACTAATGGAATCTGAAAAGTCTCTATTCTTTGAAGGGTATCGGAAAGATGATCTGTACATGGTAGATTTCTCAGCAGGACCACAACTTGCCGTATGTCTTCTAGCAAAAGCTTCAGAGTGTTGGCTCTGGCATCGAAGGCTAGGGCATGCTGGAATGAGGAACTTACACACTCTCGCAAAGAAGAAGCATGTCATAGGCATCGAGGGTGTCAAGTTCAAGAAGGATCACTTGTGCGGTGCCTGCGAAGCTGGAAAGATGACAATGGCCAAGCATCCCTCGAAGACAATCATGACGACATCTCAACCCTTCGAGCTGCTACACATGGACTTATTTGGCCCTACTCACTACTCTACTCTCACTAGTACTGCTTGTCTCTATGGCTTCATCATTGTTGATGATTATTCAAGATATACATGGGTGCATATAATTCTCTACAAGACTGAAGTGCAGGACGTCTTCAGACGCTTTGCCAATCATGCTATGAACAACTATGGCATCAAGATCAAGCATATCAGAAGTGACAACGGCACAGAGTTCAAGAACACCGGCCTCGACCTTTACCTGGATACATTGGGCATCACTCATGAGTTCTCAGCTCCATACACACCTCAGCAGAATGGCATCATGGAGCGCAAGAACAGAACACTCATTGAGATGGCACGGACGATGCTCGATGAATACAAGACTCCAAGAAAGTTCTGGCTGAAGCTATTGATACTGCATGCCATGTCATCAACCGTGTATATAGTCACAAGCTTCTGAAGAAGGCATCCTATGAACTCCTCACTGGTAAGAAGCCAAATGTCAGTTACTTCAGAATATTTGGTGCTAGGTGCTGCATCAAGGATCCACATCAAACTTCAAAATTTGCACCGAAAGCACATGAAGGTTTTATGCTTGGTTACAGAAAGGATTCACACTCCTACAGAGTCTTCAACCTCTTTCACTATAAAGTGGTTGAAACTGTGGATGTCTTGATTCGATGAGACTAACGGCTCACAAAGAGAGCACCGCCAAATGTGCTAGATGAAGTTCCACCTAGTGAATCCATCAAGCTAATGGGAACAGGAGAAATCATACCGTCTGAAGCACAACCTGAAGAGGAACTTATCATTTCTGCACCTAATCAACCTGAAGACAATCCTCCTAACGATGACAATGATCAGCAAGAGAAAAATCTTCGTCCGGTTCATCCTCGTGTTGCAAATGAAGTACAGATTGAGAAGATAATTGACAGCATCAATGCGCCTGGTCCACTCACTCGTTCAAGAGCAACACAGCTAGCAAATTTATGTGGGCACTTTGCATTCGTCTCAATATCTGAACCCAAGAAAGTTGCTGAAGCCTTCATGGAACCTGAATGGATTCAAGCCATGCAAGAAGAACTTCAACAGTTCAAACTAAACAATGTCTGGGAACTTGTCAAGCGTCCTGACCCTCGCAAGCACAACATAATAGGCACAAAATGGATTTATCGCAACAAGCAAGATGAGCATGGTCAAGTTGTCAGAAACAAGGCTCGTCTCGTTGCTCAAGGATACACTCAAGTTGAAGGGATTGACTTTGATGAAACGTTTGCTCCTGTGGCTAGGCTTGAAGCTATTCTCATATTGCTAGCCTATGCAAATCATCACAACATCCTTCTGTATCAAATGGATGTGAAAAGTGCATTTCTCAACGGCAAGATTGAAGAAGAAGTGTATGTTGCACAACCTCCTGGCTTTGAAGATCCAAAACATCCTGATATGGTATACAAGCTCAACATGGCATTGTATGGCCTCAAACAAGCCCCTCGCGCTTGGTATGACACACTCAAAGACTTCCTGACGAGCAAAGGCTTCAAACCTGGTTCCCTAGATCCTACACTCTTCACGAAGACATATGATGGTGAACTGTTTGTGTGCCAAATATATGTGGATGACATTATCTTTGGCTGCACCGATCAGAAATACAGTGATGAGTTTGGACACATGATGCAAGAGCAATATCAGATGTCCATGATGGGTGAGCTGAAGTTCTTCCTTGGTCTTCAAATTCGTCAGCAAAGCAATGGCATCTTCATATCTCAAGAGAAGTACCTCAAAGACTGCATGAAGAAGTTTGGAATGCAACACTGCAAAGGTTACACGACGCCAACGCCAACCAAGAGTCATCTGGGTCCCGACGCCAATGGTAAAGAGTTCGATCAAAAGGTATACCGCTCCATGATTGGTTCTTTACTTTACTTATGTGCATCTAGGCCAGATATCATGATTAGTGTTTGCATGTGTGCTCGATTCCAAGCGGCGCCAAAGGAATCCCATCACTTAGCTGTGAAGCGAATTCTTCGATATTTGGCTTACACCCCAACACTAGGATTATGGTATCCAAAGGGCTCAGAGTTTGATCTAGTTGGATTCTCGGATGCTAATTATGCTGGTGACAAGTTGGATCGCAAGTCTACATCAGGCACATGTCACTTTTTGGGACGATCACTTGTCTGTTAGTCTTCAAAGAAGCAGAACTGTGTATCACTCTCCACTGCTGAATCTGAATACATTGCTGCTGGATCTTGCTGCTCTCAGCTTCTATGGATGAAGCAAACTCTCAAGGACTATGGCATCCATCTGAAACAAGTACCACTCTACTGCCACAACGAAAGCGCCATCAAGATTGCCAACAATCCAGTTCAGCACTCGAAGACAAAGCACATTGAAATTCGTCATCATTTTCTCAGAGATCATGTTATGAAGGAAGATATTGATATCATACACGTCAACACTGAAGAGCAATTGGCAGATATCTTCACAAAGCCCTTGGATGAGAAAAGGTTTTGCAAGTTGCGGTGTGAGCTAAATATCTTGGAATCCTTGAATGTCCTATGATCAGGCACACATCCTAACACTTATGCATGTTGATGACTTAGATGTGCAACACACGAGGTAATGTATATCTTCAATGAATGAAGACTTACACTCTGAGTGTGAATACATTAATTCGGATTTGACTTCGGAGCGCCACGATAATTGTGCACCGTGTCTGGGTCTAATACTTCCTATACGGTGGGTAACGCCACCACCAAACTTTTGTTTGGAATGTTTTTCTTGGCGTTACATTTGCTAAGTCTTCGCATTGGTTTGTCTTCATGTTTATCTTCACAATGTTGATTTGGTCTTATTATATATATATATATATATATATTAGTGTTATATCCTCTACAACATTCACTTATAGCTATGTCTTCTCGTTTGAATCTTTTGAACTAAGTGAATGTGATCGGACCATAACCTCTCTATGCTTCCTACCTCAAACTCTATCTATCCAAATCATATGCATTCTATTGAAACCGTCGAATGTCTTCTCTGCGTCCTTGTCAGCAGAAGATACATAGACAAACATTAAATCTGTTTTAAATGCTCAATCCTTTTTGCCTGAAACCCGGAGAAGCCGGAACGACCACCCACAGTCCAGGCGTGCGTGGGAACATGGAACAACTTCCAATGTGTTGCATGTTCGCCACGTGTCCCTCAGATGTGAACCGCCAGGGCCACCTGCGTAATTGCGTTGTGCCGTCCCTTTCCCTATAAATGCACATCCAATCGCGGTCAAAATCTTTCTTCCACCTCTCCACCTCGACAACCCCTAGAGCGATCGCTAGCTCTCGACGACGCCGGGGACGAAGCGCTTAGCTGCCATGACCTCACCAACATCGTCTTCACGCTGGCCGCGGACATCGTCTTCTCCGCCGCCGTCGTAGGTGTCCTTCATCGCCAAGTTAGGGCACAGAAGATCGAACTGCTTGGCCTCATCTTCTACTGCGTCTAGCAGTTCATCGTGTGGTAAATTAGAACTCTCTTTTTACCGTCTTTTTGATCCGATAGATTTATCCTTTCTACCAAAAGTGGTTTCTGCCTTCATAAATTTGGATCTATCCTGTTTTGCATCTCAAATGATGCCTAGTATGTTCACTTATGCTTCACACATAGTTATATTCCTCACTTGTACCTATTCTTGGATTCGTACATATCTGGAACCAACTCTCAACATATAAGTGAATGTCTTCGCGCTGTGAGGTCAATGTCTTCTAAACTGATTTATCTTCAAAATCTTCTGAGAATGCATATGACCTCTTCCCCTTCCCTCGCATCTCTAATGTTGTCAAAGGTACATGTCCGTGGGAGAATCCCTTGGTTCTCATAGTCTGCATTCATTTGCAGAATTCCTACAGCATCATATCAACTCTCCGAAGCCGTTCTGTCGACCAGCAAGCGGAAGCCTTTGAAGCCTTTGACAGTGTTGAAGCCATTCAGTCTAAACTACATGGCCATAGAAAAATCAGCAAGGAAGGGTGGCAGACAGCGCCGTGGGGTCACGTCAATGGATCTGCCCGAAGATCTCTATGAGCTTTACAAAACTGGTCCTGAAGAGAGCTATGGTCAACGCAAGACACGAATCCGATGGATTCGAAGATATTGGGCCGAGCAATGGTTCAAGTACAGATTTTTCACCAAGGAATATGCTGAAAAGAATGCTATCAAACGTCCTTGGGGAGATATTCACTACAAAAATCTTCAAACCAAAACCAGATTTGAAGCTATTGCTCAGGGTTTCTACCCTTGCATGGTTCGTGGACCATAGCCTGCTGATGCCAACCCATCCTCTCTGCTATGGTGTCGTGAAGACAATCTGTTCAAGCGCAACTTTCAGTTTGCCAAGAACTCAGCCAAAGAGAACAAGAAGTCGCAGGGATTAGTCTTCAACCCAGGTCCCTCTGCTCCTCATGCAGATGGCACACGTGAAGCTGAACCCAATCTTGTTGGGCCCTTCTACAACCTAGAAGGTCTCATCACTCACATTATGGTTGAAGGGGCTGTCGTGGATCAACTGCGGATGATTACTAATTCTAACGCTCCAGCTCACCACCGAAGCCTAAGAAGCTGAAGAAACCCAAGGCTTCGAAGCCTTCCACTGCACCAAAAGCTTCACGAGCGAAGCCTCTGGCCACTGCTCCTCCTGCACCGAGTGTGCAGTCTGAAGATCTCTCACGCATCCCCAAGTCTGAGAAGAAGAAGAAGCCCGTGCACACCACTAGTCAAGCACTGACTCCTGCTGCTGTTCTAAGAAATGAGAACGATGCCATTGATCTGTCGAGTGACGACGATCTTGCTGATGATGCTCTAGAACTGCTGATAAAGAGCAAGCAAGAGGCGGAAATCTTCAATGATTTACCTCTCTTTGACGTGGAAGTGCTGAACAATTTCATCGATGAGTGGTTTGACACCCCCAATCTCAGCTCTGACGATCCGCAACTCCCCGTAGGCCTCAGCGTCTCCTTCCATGGCGCCATTGCTCTTGAGCTGGCTCTTGCTCAGAAAATCGTTGAACTGAAGCACAAGACCGACTATGAAAAGGCTCAGTTCAAGAAGCATATGGCCAACCTCAGTGAGACAGACGTCCAAAACTTCAAGACCATGATGCATGAGCTCAAGGAGACGTTTCACAAGAAGCGTGATGAAGCTAAAGGTTCTCGAGAGCGCATGAAGCTCTTGGCTGCCAAGTGTGTTCAAGCCTACAACGAAGCTGAGAAGCGCAAGGCACTTAGGCATCATGGCATCGACCCCAAGATGGCTGCCAACCAGAAGAAGCCTGCTGTGGACCAAGCTGATACATCCAGGTGGGAAGAACCTTGCATTGTCTCCCCTGCTAGCCTGACAGGCGTGAAGCCTAAGGTCCCCACAGTGGCTTTAGAGCTTCAGAAAACAAGGCAGCTGAAGCCAAAGCCAGAAAGCGCAAGACCAAGAACACCACTGACGATGCTCCACCTACCAAGAAGCGAAAACCCAAGAAGAAAGATCGGGCTGCTCCCTCAGATCCCCTTGTCATCGAGCCAATTTCTATTGCTTGTCCAGCATCTGCACATCAAGAGCGTCGTATGATAGTTATGAGCCTGCTTCCACAGAGGCTCCTGAAGCTGAAGACATTCCAGCTGTTGACCCCACCGCAGCTGAAGACATTGGTCACCATGACAATGTAGAAGATGATGAAGTCCTTCCTTAGATCGAGCAAAATGTGGTATCATCGGCTATTCTCACAAACAACAAACTCATCAACATTGGTCGTCCCTTGACGCCAATTGCTCAGGATGATTCATGGGCTGATCACCCTCAAGTCTCCCCCGTGAAGAAGAAACACCAACTACTCCCCCAACTCAAGTCACCACTCCGGTGCTTGAAGATGAATACTTTGTGGCCCAGACAACTCCATCTCCACAAGCTTCGCCAGCATTTCGCAGGCTTCGTAAAGGACCAAGGCCACAAGTCACTCTGTCGAGTGTTACAGAAGGAGAAGAGCACAAATCAGTATCTCGCCAAGTATTTCCTGAAGCCTCTCCAACTGCGAACAACTCTGAGTCTGAAGCCAACGCGGCTGAAGATATTCCAGCTGCATCAGCCGATGACCAAGAGGAACCAAGAGTTGAAGAAGAACATGTTGCTACACCCCCAACCAACCCTGAAGTTGTTCTCGAGGAGAACGTGTCCGACCCTCCAGCTACTCGAGTGGAGGTTGATAACATTGAGGCGACCACCAACACTGACATTGAAGCCAATGAAGTTGTCATGGCTGACGCTCATGTGGCGCCTGAAGTTAATGTGGTGCCCGAAGTGATTGCTCCTGAAGCCAATGCTGCACCGGATGCAAATCTACAGCCTGAAATCACCACCACAACCACTGCCACTGCTCATGTACCGCCTCCAAGGCCACACACCATCAAGCAAGCATTTGATCGTGGTCAGTTATCACTTGTCGATGGCCCATTCGGTTCCTCCACTTCTGCCTCGGTCCACAATTTGACTATCATATCGAGCACATGCCTCGGTCCGAAGCCTAAGCCAAGACGCCAAGGTTTCCAGGTACTGCAACCTCACCAGGGTCATTCAATGCAAATGGCTTCATTCCCACAACACTTTCTTTGATAGTGCCAAGAACCCTATTCAAGCCAAGGATTTCATCGGATCGGTTCGAGCTATCAGCAGACGCAGCTACTATTCCTGTGTTCTCTATGACCAAGGCGATCTTTCCACATATGTCCTCGAATCTGAAGCCATTGTTGGACTGCCCTGCCTTGAAGAAGCCCTTGACTGCTTCCGTGATGCTGGTCTGCTGAACTTTGTGACTGATAAGGAGCATTGGAATGAAGAGCTTCTGCTACAATTTTATGCTACCCTCCACATTCGCGGCTACAACAGGGATCCGAAGACTTGGGTCCTTGAGTGGATGACAGGAAATGTACATCATGAAGCCAAAGCTCTTGATATCATTGAGCTAACTGGCCTTCCCACTCCAGGTGAACTCTACGAGCCTGGTTGTCAGCTTCACCGTAGTGCATTGGAGAGCATCTTTCAGAAGTCAGAGCCCAACATGAGCCAAATACTAAGCATGATGAAGCCTCTGCCAC
This sequence comes from Aegilops longissima, assembly GCA_021605205.1. NCBI lineage: Eukaryota > Viridiplantae > Streptophyta > Magnoliopsida > Poales > Poaceae > Aegilops > Aegilops longissima. The sequence continues at coordinate 288,776,052 of CM038680.1, forward strand.
GTGACGCTGAATACCCAAGGGAGTTCTTTGTTGAATACCTAGAGTATCTGCCATGAACAATCTATCATATCATAAGGCGAACTCTCTAGCCCATCAAAGGACATTCTTCTGCAGCGAAGCTTGAAGGAGCGATGAAGACATTGGTCTTTTATATCTTCAATGGCATCAGCTTCAATGCTCAAGACTTCTTTATCAGACAATTGGTTGCATCAGGCTCTGATCTCTTTGGTCTGAAGTTCGACGCTCCATGGGTTATGCGCCTTATCAAGCTTCACTCTGCCGTCAACTATCAACCTTCTGCTCGCAACCATCTGATATTTTTGCCAGAGGTTGATATGTCAGTTGAAGCCATATACCTAGAGCCAGCCAAGGAGCCTGTTTGTCTTCACAATGCTGATCACCAAAGCTTCACACAGCCCATTGAAGGAGTCCAGGCCGTCACTCGTGTTTATCCTTTGGTTGGCAATACACGCTTACCTCACCGTGCTCAAACTGAAGCCACTGAGAGCACTATTGCTCATAGGCCTCGGAAGCGATCTCGTGTTCTCAATAACCGTGAGCTTCTCATTGGCCTGCATCAGAAACAGGATAAGCATCACTACTGGCTGAAGCGGCGGATGCAAAGCCTCTTGGTGGACGTCAATCGAATTCGCAATCTTGCCACCAAGAATGCCTTTGTCACTCATGAAACATGTCGGCGGTTGAGGGAGTCCTGGATTAGGGGGTGTCTGGATAGCCGAACTATCACCGTTGGCCGGACTCCTAGACTATGAAGATACAAGATTGAAGACTTTGTCCCTTGTCCGGGTAGGACTTTCCTTGGCGTGGAAGGCAAGCCTGGCGATACGGATATGTAGATCTCCTACCGTTGTAACCGACTCTGTGTAACCCTAACACTATTCGGTGTCTATATAAACTGAAGGGTTTTAGTCCGTAGGACGAACAACAATCATACCATAGGCTAGCTTCTAGGGTTTAGCCTCTCTGATCTCGTGGTAGATCTACGCTTGTACTACCCATATCATCAATATTAATCAAGCAGGAGTAGGGTATTACCTCCATCGAGAGGGCCCAAACCTGGGTAAAAACATCGTGTCCCTTGTCTCCTGTTACCATCCGCCTAGACGCACAGTTTGGGACCCCCTACCCGAGATCCGCCGGTTTTGACACCGACATTGGTGCTTCCATTGAGAGTTCCTCTGTGTCGTCACCTATAGGCCCGATGGCTCCTTCAATCATCAGCAACGATGCAGTCCAGGGTGAGACTTTTCTCCCCGGACAGATCTTCGTATCCGGCGGCTTTGCACTGCGGGCCAATTCGCTAGGCCATCTGGAGAAGATCGAAAGCTACGCCCCTGGCCATCAGGTCAGATTTGGAAGCTTAGACTACACGGCCGACATCCGCGGAGACTTGATCTTCGACGGATTCGAGCCGCAGCCAAGCGCGCCGCACTATCTCGACGGGCATGATCTAACTCTGCTGCCGAACAGTGTCCTGGAGGCCGCACTAGCGTCGGTTCCGACCCTTAGCTCGGAGCCGACTCCCCCGATCGAGGACGAGTGGTTGGACACCGCCTCGGGGGCTACGATCTTTACGGCGATTGAGCCGAACTCCATCCCTGTCCTTTGCGAAGACCGTGAATCCAAGGCGCTGGACTCCGAACCCTCCGCGCCCCTGCCAATCGAATCCGATTGGGCGCCGGTCATGGAGTTCACTGCCGCGGACATCTTTCAGCACTCGCCCTTTGGCGGCATCCTGAATTCACTAAAGTCTCTCTCTTTATCAGGAGAGCCCTGGCCGGACTACGGTCAGGAAGGTTGGGATGCGGACGACGAAGAAATTCAACGCCCACCCACCACCCACTTTGTAGCCACTGTCGAAAGTTTAAGCGACGTGCTCAATTTCGACTCAAGACATCGACGGTATGGACGGCGATGTATGAGACAACCAGGAACCAGCACCTATAGGATACTGGACAGCCACCTCATCCCACGATGTATACATGGTGGATACACCTAAAGGAAGTGACGACGAGGAACAACGGGACACTACGAAGGATAAATCCCTCGAAAAACAGTCAAAACGGCAACGTAAACGCCGCACCAAGTCCCGCCTCGACAAAGACCCAGCCATAGAGCAGGGCGAACCGGTGGACGACGAACATGCTATCGAGCAACCGTCCGAACAGGACAACCTGGATAAACAACCCGTCCCCGGCGAAGATAACAGTCCGGACGATCTCACGCCGGACAAATTGTTGGAGCAGAAGAACCTCCACAAAGGCTCATCGCCATCTGCGGCAGCCTGAAAAAGCGAAGCGGAAGCTCAAAACAGCGGAAGATGCACTCGAGAATCAGATGGAGCAAAGTACTCAACACCGCAGACAAATCGGGCGACGATCGCGAACAAAGAGCTACCCAAAGAAAACTATTGCCCGAATTTGATAAGGAGGCCGTAGAGCCCCCACAATCAAAAAGCAAAAAGGCCACCCGGTCGGATGGACGACCCCACGGCAAACAGAGAGCGGCAAATGGCGCCGCACACAAGCCGGTACGCGATCCGCATAAGGATTCGCATGAAAAGGATGGCCCAGTTAGGTCCATCTATTGGTCGAGAAAGCAAGCTCTTCAAAGCAATGCAACACGCCAAATATCCGAACATCACGGCACACCCAAATATAGGGGTGCCGCCACCCCCTGTGTTTCACCGATGAGGTGCTGGATCACGAATTCCTAGTGGGATTCAAACCCATAAACATAGAGGCATACGACGGAACAACATACCCTGGAGTCTGGATTGAGGATTACAACCTCCACATACACATGGCTAGAGGAGATGATCTCCACGCCATAAAATACTTACCCCTCAAACTCAAAGGGCCAGCCCGGCATTGGCTCAAAAGCCTCCCTGAAAATACCATTGGAAGTTGGGAAGAGCTCGAGGATGCTTTTCGGGCAAATTTTCAAGGGACTTATGTCCGTCCTCCGGATGCAGACGATTTAAGTCATATAACTCAACAACCCGGAGAGTCAGCCCGCAAATTCTGGAATAGGTTCCTCACCAAAAAGAACCAAATAGTCGACTGTCCGGACGCCGAAGCCTTAGCAGCTTTCAAACATAACGTCCGAGACGAATGGCTCGCCAGACACCTCGGCCAGGAGAAGCCGAGAACCATGGCTGCACTAACAAGCCTCATGATCCGCTTTTGCTGGAGATGATAGCTGGCTAGCAAGATGCAGCACCAGCGACCCAAGTACATCCAAGTCGAGGGATGGAAATGGGAAACCACGGCGCAGCAAGGACCAGCGCCGGATTAAGGGAACGGTCCAAAGAGCGCGGCGATCAACGCCGGATTCAAAAGCTCACGACGAACAATAAAAACTGCCCTTAAGGACAATAGCGATGAGCTATCCGACTTAAACAAAATCTTGGACAAGATATGCCAAATCCACAAGACTCCGGGAAGCACGCAAACCGTACCCACAGACATTGTTGGGTCTTCAAGCAGTCCGGCAGACTCAACGCCGAACACAAGGGGCTCGACACACCAAGCGAGGATGATGACGAGCACCACAAGCAGAGCCCCGGAAAACAAAAGAATTTCCCACAAAAAGTCAAAACAGTGAACTCACTTCAAGTGACAACAGGGAAAAACAGAGCGGAGCCCATAGAAATACGTGCCGCACGGTCTATCCCAGCAGAGTCCCAACGATGGTTGTCAAAACCAATCACCTTCGATCATCAGGACTATTCCGGAAGTATCCGGAACGCAGGATGGACTGCCTTGATATTAGATCCTATAATCGACGGACTCCAATTTACACAAGTCCTAATGGACGGAGGTAGCGATCTCAACCTGCTATATCAGGACACAATCTGCAAAATGGGGATAGACCCAACCAAAATTCGCCATAGCAACACCTCCTTCAAAGGGGTAATGCTAGGCCTATATGCCCATTGTACGGGCTCCCTACTGCTAGAAGTTGTGTTGGGCTCGCCCGACAACTTCCGCCACGAAAAGTTAACCTTCCACATCGCCCCATTCGAAAGTAGCTATCAAGCACTACTGGGGCGTGAAGCTTTCGCCCGCTTTAGCGCAATACCGCATTATGCATCTCTTACACTTAAAATGCCCGGTCCACGCGGCATCATCTCATTAAAAGGGAGTATTAAGTGTTACTCGAGCACGGAAGAATGCGAGGCTGCCTTGACAGCCCCACACCAATCCGGCTCCGCTAACCAAAGCACCAGAATAGGTCATTCGAACCCCGGACACGGCTAGACGATTCCGGCGCCTACTAGCGACATACCCCGGTTCAAGGGGCTGCCTGCATGTACAACAAGAGACGATAAAGCTCAATTTTATTCACTTTTCGAACCGTACTCTGTTTATTTAATATAAAGTACATTTTCCGCACGATCCTTTTTCTTTTTCAAACTAAGTTCTCTCTTTTATAGATGAACGCCGTGCTATACCCGTCCAGGATACGACACAACGGAGACACATGCGCAGACGTGCAACAGGGACCCGTTGCAAGGATTCTTTTCAGATTAAGACCCTGCGTAAACCTTTTTCACTGTCTCTTGTTGTTACTCATCCCCCGGTCTCTTATTATAACCGAGGAGGAGGCTGACGTTTTGGCATCGGCCGCGTCAGATTTTTGCACGTACCTGGACACCAGGGGCTTGTTACCAAGGGCATTGTTTGGCCCACTTTATAAAAGACCGAATACCTTAGGGAGTGTTCGGCGTCTCGAGTTAGGCCTTATATGCATCAGCTCGAATCATGTCTTTGGTCAAATGTTGGGTTTGCCCGGCTCCTGTGTTTTGCTGCCTTACATTCCGTTTATCGGCTAACGCGGCACCGGGAGAACTATCTGCGATTGTGCCCGGTTCGCCGGCGAAAGCACCTCGATGAGAAAAGCCAAAACTGACTTTCATGATATAGCGAGAGACTGGTCAACCACTCGATGACTCACCGGAATGTTTAGAATTCCTCCGCATTAACGAAGGACCGTTTTTCGGTCAGGCACATACGCACCCCGAATTCGGGAGAGTGCGGTGCCCCAGGGGCTATATAGTAGCCCCACCCTCGAACCCCTATGGCTAAGTGAAAGTAATAAAGCATTATAGTCCCGTTGCCTAGTTTGCTACGCTACCACCTCCTTTATAGGACCAAGACGTTGGATTAAGTGTGAAAGCGCGACTTTCTTTGCAAACACCCCCGCACTATGTGCGTGGGGGCTGAAGCCGAAGACTGCCATCTTTCAGGTTATATACATATATACATCAACGGCCGCACAGGAGGTAGTTTACTACTTGAAGGCACAAGTATAAAAAGCTCTTACATTAAATTGAAACGTTGTTTCATAAAATTATACATGTCATTCAAACATAACATCCTTCGAGCACTGCGTCTCTATTAAACGAGCGCCCGGAAGAACTTCCTCAAAATAGCGCTCGACTGGTACTCGGCTTCCGTCCGAATCTGGGGACGCAACGTCGGTGGCCTTCATTTCTGCCCAGTATGTCTTGACACGGGCAAGAGCCATCCGCGCACCCTAAATGCAGGCTGACCGCTTCATTGCGTCGATACGCGGTACCGCACCAAGGAACTGCTGCACTAAGCCAAAATAACTCTTCGGCTGAGGTTTCCCCGGCCACAAATGAGTCACGACATGCTTCATGGCAAGTCCGGACAATTGATTCAGCTCGGCCCATCCGGCCAACCGATCGGTTAATGGAAGAGGACGCTCTGGACTATGGAACTGCGACCAAAACAACTCTTCCCTTCTGTGCCCCTTCTGGCCTCGGAAGCGCTCGATCGCGTCCGGGGCACTCGCCGCTAAATCCAGATAAGCATCCTCCGAACTCCACAACCGGTCCAACTGAGCATACTTCGGATCCGTGAACTTCCTCCGCAGCAGAAAAGGCTTTCCAGTAGCAACATCCACCGCCTGACGCGGCTCCTCCTTTGCAGCTCTCAATGCGGAGCGGGCATTCTTGGCTTCGGCGGTGGCCTTTTTCAGGTCCTCTTGCTCCGCTTGACGTTCTTTTTCAAGAACCCCGCAGTGGTCGGTAGAATTCTTCAACTTTATGGCCATTTCGGCCATTTCCTCTTCTTGGCAAAGTGAGCAGCCCGTTCGCTTTTAGCTCTTGACCGCCCTTAAAGCAGCCGCATTACTATTTCGACTTGCTCTTTTGCTCGGCGAGTTCCGCCGCAGCTCCTCCACAAAGAGCGGCACCACCTGCATTAAGCATACAAGTAGTAAGGCACGGGCGTCAAGCTCCTTACCAGCGTCCGCGAAGAAGTCACATACCTTGTGACTCGTCAAACCGCTTATTGACAAGCGCGATGTCCGCATCCGCCTCGTCAAGTTGCCGCTTTAGTTCGGCATATTCATCGATCCGGCTGGCCACGGACGCCCCGCCACCTATTTAGGAGCGGCGATATGTTAGAACTGAGATTATGATCCTCGGCATGATGTCAATTTTGACAACATACCGAGTCTCAGGGGCTACTATCTATACAAGGCGCATTCTATATGCATAAGCGCCGAAGGTACATCATTTTGCGTACCTCGAACCCCGTCAGTAAGCTTCTGACGGCTTCATGCAATCCGCTCTCCGGATGCAATTCTTTCAATCACCATACCCATTAGCGCACGGTGATCTTCTGGGATAGCCGCTCGCCCGAGCAGATCCTTCAGCTCATCCGACCGCATGCCAGTTGGCGGCGGACCTTCCGGCCCCACCGGACTCGGGGAAACCCACCGCGACGACACCTCAGGGTCATCCGCCTCGCATGAAGGTGCGACAGGTGGAGGCGTTTCGCTCTCCATCATCTCTGGAAGAAGATCCCCCGAAGACGAGCTCTGCTGAGAAGGGCTGAGATCCGAACTACAAGGTATAATTTCGGTTATCTTTAGAAATAAATACAGGGATGTCCCTTATTACAAGACCCTTCTTTTTACTTACGGCTCGCTGGAGGGCTGATCCCCTTGGGGAAATAGTGCGGCTGGGGTACTTCCCAGCGCCGGACTCTCTGACGAAGATTTCTTTCCCCTCTTTGAGGCCTTGACCTCCGGATCTTCCGAAGCGGTCCTCTTCTCTCCTTGGAGGGTGGGACTTTTGATCCCTCCTTCCTCGAAAGCCTCCTTCGTGGAGGCAGTTGCTTCCCTGCTCCCCCCTTCGCCTTCTTTAAAAGGCGCGGCCTTCAACATCTTGGTCAGCATGGGATCCGGCGTGGTCTCTGGGAGGGGAGCCGAACACCTTATCAACTTTGCCTTGGCTATCCACTCCTGTTCAAGAAACGGCTCCCTTAAAGGGCATATATATGATAAATGAATGAACAACCTGTCCGGTTACAGGGTTACTTACTTGAGTATCTGGGTGATGGCAGCTTAGACCTGCATCCTCTGTCAAGTCCGGACAATTCTCTTGTGATCCGAAGAACAGTTTATACATCTCCTTGGGCGTCGCGCCCATAAAATGTTGGAGAGCTCGTGGTCCCTCCGGATTAAACTCCCAGAGACGGAGGGGGCGACGTTTGCAGGCGTAGGCGCCAATCAGCATAACCTGCCGCCACGACCAGAATGATCTCTTTTTCTTGGAGGTCTCGAATCGGCCCCAACAAGGGACGTCCTTGGGCGGCCCCAGTCGAGCCCCCGGTTGACCCATGATGCCAGCCAGCTGTGGTGGACTGAGTGGAAGGCGGGTGGCGCCACCCATTTGGTGCCCCAGGGCGGTGATATAAAACCACTCCTGTTGCCACAAACCAAGCTCCTCTTGAAAAGAGCCCTCGGCCACGGAGCATCAGCACGCTTGCTTATGACCGCCCCTCCGCACTCTGCTTGTTGCCCTCGATCATCTTGGCTCCACCTTGAAGGTCTTGAGCCACAATCCAAAGTGAGGGGTAATATGGAGGAAGGCTTCACATACGACAATGAATGACGAGATATGGAGGATGGACTCCGGATTCAAGTCATGGAAATCCAGCCCATAATAAAACATGAGCCCCCGCACAAAGGGATCCGTCGGGAAGCCTAAACCCCGAAGGAAGTGAGACACGAACACCACGCTCTCGCCGGGCTCGGGAGTGGGAATGACCTGCCCTAGAGCAGGCAGCCTATGCGAAATCTCGCCGGTTAGATACCTGGCGTCTCGCAGCTTTAGCACATCTTCTTCTGTGATGGAAGAATACATCCATCGGCCGTGCTGGTCGGAGCCGGACATCGTCGAAGGTCCGAAGCGCCTAAATCTAAAGCTTTGGGTGTTAGAACTCAAAGCGCGAGGCGAACTCGATGGAGGGTGGAAAAAAGAAGAGGGCCTTGGTCTCATAATAAAGAGGTTGAATACCAAGAGCCCTCCCCGTGGTCGATTGGGACTCGCCTTCGATAGAGGAGGCATGCCAACGGGCACGGCCGGGTTACCCACCCCCGTATTAATGAGAATCCCGAAATAAGGGGGCACGATCTACGCTTTGATAAGACGTGCCAAGGAAACTGCCTCGCTAAGCGCGCTGAGGCAGGACAGTAAAAAACTATTCGAATAAAGGCTTGGTCGTGGTGTGATGTCACGCCGCGGAATACGTCGGCAGATCTGTGCAAAAATTATTCTCTTTACGATGGTATGTGGAACTTGTTTTGCAGAGCCGGACACTATCCTTGTGTTCAAAACCTTCTATGAAGTATTCGGAGGAGGAACCCGCCTTGCAATGCGAAGACAATATGCGCGGACTAAATCGTCATTGAAGCCTGGTTCGAGAGACTCTTGAGGAGTCTGGATTAGGGGTGTCCGGATAGCGAACTATCACCGTTGGCGGACTCCTAGACTATGAAGATACAAGATTGAAGACTTTGTCCCTTGTCCGGATAGGACTTTCCTTGGCGTGGAAGGCAAGCTTGGCGTCTGGATATGTAGATCTCCTACCATTGTAACCGACTGCTATATAAACCGAAGGGTTTTAGTCCGTGGGACTCATACCACAGAGCTTCTAGGGTTTAGCCTCTACGATCTCGTGGTAGATCTACTCTTGTACTACCCATATCATCAATATTAATGAAGCAGGAGTAGGGTATTACCTCCATCGAGAGGGCCCGAACCTGGGTAAAAACATCGTGTCCCTTGTCTCCTGTTACCACCCGCCTAGACGCACAGTTCGGGACCCCCTACTCGAGATCCGTCGGTTTTGACACCGACAGCGGTCATGGAAGAGTTTGACATTGCTGAGTGTTGAAGTAGATCTTCAAGACGATGGCTTCACTGAAAGATTCAAGTTTGACTCCACTCCTCCAAGGACTGTTGTCTTGCGTCAAACTCCCTCTCTTGAAGACTCTGACTATTCCTCCTCAGCTGCAACGGTGAATGCCAGATTCATAGATGACCAAGATGATGCTACCTCACCACCTCCTACTTCGGCGCGTATCGACACTGCGCCAAGTTCTTCTGCACCGCCAAACCCGTCACGACCCCTGCATCTTCTCCTACTCCTTCCGAAAGCGAGTAGAGGCTCTATGTCTTCAAACCTTTTGGTCCTTCTTGACAAAGGGGAGAAGCATATGAGTTGATAGTCTTCGAGCGGGTCCATATGGGCGGTTGCTTTCTATTTTTCCTAGTGTTTACAACTCTCGCTTTTGATGCATTTGGTTTTTTTGAGTTGTAACACTTAAACTTGATGCGATGATAAATTCCGCATGTGCGATGATAAATCCCGCACTTAGTCATATTGCAGACGTCCATTTCTCAATATGCATGTCATTATCTTCGATATATCAAATCATGCATGATTAATTGTCTTCATGAGTTGAAGAGATCTCCATAAGTACAACCTGCGATGTGCATTTGCATTCCAAAAGCAAATTACTTATATGCACATCTTCAGGGGGAGCCTTTTGCTACTTATGAAGACAATACCTTAATCCTTTACAATTTCACATACTTTTATCCCCGTTGAAAACTTCAACCAGTTTATCATCAATCACCAAAAAGGGGGAGACTTTAAGTGCATCTAGTGCCACCCCTAGTTGGTTTTGGAGTATTGACGACAAACCTGGTTGAGGGACTAATGTGTTTGTGAGAATTGCAGGATAACACAGGTAGTAGTCCCTCATTGATTCGGTTTACCAACCGGAGATGACCCCTAAAAATGTATGAAGACATTGAAGATAATGGTGGTATGTGAAGATATTCACATTGAAGACTATGACATGAGAAGACATCGCGTGAAGACTATGGAGCGTGAAGACTTAGTTGTTTCATTGTTTCCTTTTCTTCTTTGTTGAGTCATAGGAACCACCGTACTGTTGAGTGGGGTCACAGTGAACAAAGTCAGAGTGACTGAAGTGATGCTCAACCAAAATCCGATGTCTTCGAGCGAAGACAATGAGAGAAAATCTTATCCAGAGCTGGATGAGTCAGCTTTACTTGTAGCCCAAGTCAAGCTGCCGCGTGTGTTTGAAATCTGACCGTTGGAACACGTGTCAGTTCCTTAGTGACCCAGGGTCATTTTGGAAAAATTAGGTCGGGTTGCCTAGTGGCTATAAATAGCCCACCCCCTACACCATAAATTGGTGGCTGCTCAGAGTTAGTGCACGGTTTTTGTCGTTTGAGAGCAACCCACCTCCGAAGCTTTTGAGAGAGAGAAATCCTTGCGAGGACAAAGCCCAAACACCCAAAGCCAAAGAGTGTTAGGCATCACTGAAGTCTTTCTGTCCACGTGACCTGAAGACTTGTTACACTTGAGGACTCTGAATCCTCCAGCTGATTAGGCGTCGCGTTCTGAGCATCCAAGACTCATTGTGGATCGCCGGTGAACGAAGACTATGAAGGTTTGGAAGTCTACCTTGAAGACTTACCAGAGTGATTGGGCGAGGACTGGGTGTCCTTAGCCCAGGGGGAATAAGGTGAAGTCACGGTCTTCTGAGTTAAATCCCAGCCTCCCTAACCAGACGTACAGTTGTCACAACAACTGGAACTGGTCCAACAAATCATTGTCCTCACCAAGTGGCTAGTTCTATCCTCTCCCTCTCATTATTTACAGAATGTCTTCGTGAAGTCATTGCCTATTTGCATTACCTGTTTGACTTCGCTGTGTGACTTCTATTGTTGTTTGGCTTCATACTATCTTCCGTCCTGATCTTTACTACCTAGCTGCTATTAGTCTTCGTGCTTTCTATTCATTGAATACTTGACTATGGCTTGCTTAGTGTAGTCTACCTTCTGCTGCATATCAATAGGTTCATTTCTATTGTTTGTCTTCGAAACTCTCATGTTTTGAAGACATTCATAAAAATCGCATATTCACCCCCCCTCTAGTCGATAACTAGCACTGTCCTTGGCGTGGAAGGCAAGCTTGGCAATATGGATATGTAGATCTCCTCCCTTGTAACCCGACTCTGTGTAACCCTAGCCCCCTCGGTGTCTATATAAACCGGAGGGTTTAGTCTAACAGGACAACAACAGTCATACCATAGGCTAGCTTCTAGGGTTTAGCCTCTATGATCTCGTGGTAGATCAACTCTTGTAATACTCATATCATCAAGATCAATCAAGCGAAGTAGGGTATTACCTCCATCGAGAGGGCGAACACAGGTAAACATCCTGTCCCCGCCTCTGTTACCATCCGCCTTAGACGCATAGTTCGGGACCCCTACCGAGATCCGCGGTTTGACACCGACATTGGTGCTTTCATTGAGAGTTCCACTGTGCCGTCACCACAAGGCTTGATGGCTCCTTTGATCATCGGCAACGATGCGATCCAGGGTGAGGTTTTCCTCCCCGGACAGATCTTTGTATTCGGATGCTTCGTACTGCGGGCCAACTCGCTTGGCCATCTGGAGCAGATCGAGAGCTACGCCCCTGGCCGTCGGGTCAGGTTTGGAAATTTAAACTACACTGCTGACATCCGCGGAGACTTGATCTTTGACAGATTCAAGCCCATGTCAGGTGCGCCGCACAGTCACGACGAGCACGACTTAGCTCTGCCGTCGGACGGTGTTCAGGAGATCACACCTGTGGCTACTCCGGCCATAGATCCGGAGTCGATTGCACCGTCCGAGGACGGGTGGGTGGACCCCGCCTCGGAAGCCACACACTCAGTCGCGATAGAGCCGAATACCGACTTCAGCTCCTATGAGACCTGTGTCGCCGGATCCTCGGATTTGTCCCCGGCCACAGGCCCTAAACCGCCTGCGTCTGTGCCTATCGAATCTGATTGGGCATCGATCATGGAGTTTTCCTCCACGGATATCTTTAAGCACTCACCACTGGGCGACGTGCTAAACTCATTGAGGTCTCTCTCCTTGTCAGGAGACCCTTGGTCGAACTATGTCCGGCTAGAATGGGATGTGGACGACGAAGAAATTCGCTGCCCACCCACCACCCACTTAGTAGCCACTGTCGACGATTTAACCGACATGCTCGATTTTGGCTCCGAAGACATCGACGGTATGGCGACGATGAAGGAGACGAACAGGAACCACCGCCCACAGGGCGCTGGACTGCCACCTCATCATATGATATATACATGGTGGACACCCCCAAAGAAGGCAATGGCGATAAGGCAACGGAGGATAATCCCTCCAAGATGCAATCCAAGCACCGACATCAGCGGCGCCGCTCTAAGTCCCACCATAGCAAAAGTAGCGATACCGGCACAAGAGACAATAACGCTTCAGATAGTGCTGAAGACGACGACAATCCCCTCCAGCCAGACCTCGAGCGGGAGGATGAACAAGCTTGCCCTCCGGAACAGGCAGCAAACGGAGAATCAGAAGATGACAATTACATGCCTCTCTCCGAAGACGAGGTGAGCCTTGGCGATGAAGAATTTATCGTGCTTGAGGGTCCCGTCGAGCAGGAGTGCTTCAAGCATCGGCTTATAGCCATAGCAAATAGCTTGAAGAAAAAGCAACAACAGCTTCGAGCTGATCAAGATCGGCTAGCGGATAGATGGACTGAAGTCCTGGCGGCCGAGGAATACGAACTCGAGCGCCCAACCAAGAGTTACCCAAAGCGCAGGTTGCTACCCCAACTCGAGGAGGAAGCATTAAAACCAACATCACCAGCGTATGATGTGGCTGATCGGCCACCTCGTGGCCGAGACAGAGGGGCACATCAGCCCGAGGTCCAGCCCACACCCCGCCACCATTCAAACAAAAATACCAAGGCCCGGGGCAACACGCGGGACCTGTGAGACATATTGGAAAACAAAGCAGGACATACAAGATCGATCTACGGATCACGGGGTCGCGCCCCAATGCGTAACGATGATCGTCACACCGGATACACTAAAAACAAATCCAGTCGGGCCGAATACAGCAGACAAGACTCGTATGAACTACGTCGTGACATAGCCTGACACAGAGGCGCCGCACACCCCCGATGCCTCACCGATGAAGTACTGGATCATGAATTCCCAGAAGGATTCAAACCCGTGAACATTGAGTCATATGATGGCACAACAGAACCCGCGGTATGGATCGAGGATTTCCTCCTCCACATCCGCATGGCCCGCGGTGACGATCTACATGCCATCAAGGACCTCCCAATAAACTCAAAGGACCAGCTCGGCATTGGCTGAATAGCCTGCCAGCAACTCCATTGGCAGTTGGGAGAATTTGAAAGATGCATTCCTTGACAACTTCCAGGGCACTTACGTGCGACCACCAGATGCTGATGACTTGAGCCACATAACCCAACAGCCAGGGGAATCGGCCAGGAAATTCTGGACTCGGTTCCTAAACAAAAAGAACCAAATTTTCGACTGCCCGGATGCCGAGGCCTTAGCAACATTTAAACATAACATCCGGGACGAGTGGCTCGCCCGACACCTCGGCCAAGAGAAGCTGAAGTCCATGGCAGCCCTCACGACACTCATGAGCCGCTTTTGTGCGGGCGAGGACAGCTGGCTGGCTCGCAGCAACAACACATCAAGAAATCCTGGCAATTCAGATGCCAAAGATACTAACGGCAGACCACGTCGCAACAGACACAAGCACCGCAACAACGGCTACAACGCCGAAGACACGGCGGTCAATGCCGGATTCAGTGGCTCTAAATCCGGTCAGCGGAAAAAGCCGTTCAAAAGAAGCAATCCGGGCCCGTCCAGTTTGGACCGCATACTCGATCGCTCGTGTCAAATGCACGGCACCTCCGATAAGCCATCCAATCACACCAACAGAGAATGCTGGGTGTTCAAGCAGGCCGACAAGTTGAATGCCGAAAACAAGGACAAGGGCTGCATAGCGGCGGCGAGGAGCCTCGGCCGCCCGAACACGGGAGGGACGAAGAGGTTCCCTCCACAAGTGAAAGCGGTGAACATGATATCGCAACCCATATTCCCAAGAGGAGCGGAAGCATGCACTAAGGGACGTCTATGCGATGGAGCCAGTCGCCCCAAAGTTCAACCCATGGTCCTCTTGTCCAATCACCTCGATAGCAGGGACCACCCCACTAGTATCCGTCATGGCGGATCTGCCGCATTGGTCCTTGACCCCATCATTGACGGATTTCACCTCACTCGCGTCCTTATGGACGGTGGCAGCAGCATGAACCTGCTCTATCAAGAAACAGTGTGCAAAATGGGCATAGACCTCTCCAGGATCAAACCCACCAAAACCACCTTTAAAGGTGTAATCCCAGGAGTAGAGGCCTGTTGCACGGGCTCAATCACACTAGAAGTGGTCTTCGGATCTCTGGACAACTTTCGAAGCGAGGAGTTAATCTTTGACATCGTCCCCTTTCGCAGCGGCTATCACGCACTGCTCGGACGAACTGCATTTGCCAGATTCAATGCGGTACCGCATTATGCATACCTCAAACTCAAAATTCCTGGACCACGCGGGGTTATAATAGTTAATGGAAACACAGAGTGCTCGCTCCGCACGGAGGAGCACACTGTGGCCCTCGCAGCAGAAGCGCAAAGCAGCCTTATTAGGCAAACCGCCAATTCGGCGAAACAGACCCGGACACCTTCAAGCGAGTCCGGAGTACCCCGCAGGAGGATCGCCAGGCATGTTTTGAGCACGCCTAGCAATTCGGCCTCCGTTCTAGTCCCAGTCAAGTGGCGAAATTTGCGCCGCGCGTACATAACTGCGCACTCAAGATACCATGGGCATAGGCGGAGGCACCGCTACGGCACGTCCCACAATGCGGCACAACCGCCCCAGGGGCCATATACCTTTATCATTTTCTCTCTTTCAGGACCTTACTCTCTGGAAGCCCTTTCCGACAGTCTAATTGTTGGACCCATCGCGGTAAGGAAATACCAAGGAAGCAAGAAGCTCTGACGTACAAGGCAATCCCCAGGTGGTCTCTGATAACGATCGAAATACCTGTTTTACATACCCATACGCAGCTTGCCCTTGGATAGAGCATGTCAAATAGTCCTATTTTTTTTGCTTATTGCACTACTTGTATCCGTACGCTTTGACGTATTATTTAATAACAATGCATAGCGTTAGTCTATTATTGCATTCCCTTTCTTTTTCCCTTATGCTTATTCGACAAATTGCACCCATACATTCTAAAATGCGACTAATCGCCGAAACCAGTATACCCCATAATATGGCGTGAAGTCCGAACACTTTGACAGTGTGGCACCGGAACTTATAGCATTATATGCATCAGCTCGAATCATGTCTTGGGTCAATAGTTGGGTTTTCCGGCTCCATGTTTTGGTACCTTCGTTCCGCAATATCGGCTAAGGTAGCATGGCGGAACTCTGCGATTGTGTCCCGGTTCTTCGGACAAGCACCTCGATGAAAATCGGCTATTTGTCATGATAAGGCGAGAGCTGGTCGCTGTTCGAGAGGTCTCAAGTCCTTAAAGACTTTTTTCGCTTGGCGAGGAGTCGGCCTTGCCCGACTTAAGCGTATATAAGCGCCCAAATTGACCTTCCGAATACTAGGGGCTTCGCCAAAATTTAAAATTGTAGACTTCTATGGCTAATTGAGAGTGATAAAGCTGTATAGTCCGATTGCCTGGTTCATTGTGCTGAACACCTCCATCGAAGGACCCAAAATTGGGATAAAGAGCGCTCAGGTTTATCCCGAACACCTCAGTACTAGTTACATGGGGGCAGAAGCCGACGACTGGCCAACTCTCAGATTTTATAAATGGCCGCACAGAAGGTAATATTTTAAATTAACAAGCGTTGCATAGCACAAATGAACTCGTTTAATATTACAGGATCACATGAGTACATTCATTCAAATATTACATCCTTAGCACATTCCTCCACCACAAGGCGAGCACCCTTCAGGACACAGTCATAATACTTTTCAGGGTGGTGATGCTCCTTGCCCTCCGGCGGCCCCTCCTCCACCAGCTTTTGGTGTCGGCTTCCCATGATGCATCTTCGCCCGGGCAAAAGCCCTACGCACCCTCGATGCAGGCGGACGCTTTATGACTTCAAACCGTGGGCAGGCATTCACAAGCCGCCTCACCAGGACGAAGTAGCTACTGAGCAGGGCTCGCCAGGCCACATCCGGACTATAAGACCGTTCATGGCCTGTTCGGCCACCTTGTGAAGCTCGACCAGTTGCTTCAACTGGTCGCTCAAGGGCATTGGGTGTTTGGTCCCAGTATACTGAGACCGGAACAACTTCTCCGTCGAGCTCCCCTCCTCGGCCCGGTAGAACTCTGCGGCATCCGACAAAGTGCAGGGTAGATCTGCGAACGCTCCTGGATAGCTCCGAACTCGGGTAAGTAAAAAGAAAGTTTCCTTCGCATGCTTGCTTTGCATAATGAATGCCTTACCCGCCGCTATCTTCTTAACCGCCTCAATTTCCTAGAGGGCCTTTTGGGCTTGGCCTTGGCATGTTATGCGCTTTGAGGGCCTTCCATAGCTCGGACCCTTGCGTCTTAGAGTCAAGCTCCAAGGACTCGTGTTTCTTGTCGAGAGCCTGGAGCTCTTGCTGCACCTTGCCTACTCGAGCCTCTAGCTTCTCTCGCTCGACGTGCTCCTTGGCCGCTTTGTTTTCGGCCTCAGATAGCGCCTTCTGCAGGGCCGCCACTTCGGTCGTGGCCCCTAGTTCCAAAACCAAAATTTTCCTTATCAATATTCAGACGGGGTGTCACTTACCTTTGTTCTCTTTGAGCTGCCTCTTGGTAAGGCCGAGCTCTTCCTTGCACAGCTCAAGGTCCCGCTTCAGTGCGGCGACCTCCGCAGTACGAGCGGTTGCGGCCAGCAGTGAAGCCTGTTTATTCACATAGAC
Organism: Aegilops longissima; assembly: GCA_021605205.1. Lineage (NCBI taxonomy): Eukaryota > Viridiplantae > Streptophyta > Magnoliopsida > Poales > Poaceae > Aegilops > Aegilops longissima. The sequence continues at coordinate 288,793,272 of CM038680.1, forward strand.
ACATTCTGATTAGACTCCTGCGATTATTATTTGATCCTCTATTCGGCCTTTCTTTGCGAACGCCAAACAAAGCATCAGGGGCTACTGTCTATGTTGTAACATTTTCTTACAATTTGATTACTTACCTCAAAGCCGGTTAGGAGGCTGGCACAGGCTTCAGTTAGTCCGCTCTTAGCGGACTGAACCTTCTTGACTACCGCACACATAATAGTGCGGTGCTCTTCGTCAACGGAAGCGTCGTGAAGCCCTTCCAGCAAGTTGTCCGATGCCTCTAGATGGACAGAGGCCATTGGCACAGACGGCTTGCCCCCCTTAGTGAGGGTTGCTGTCGAGAATCGGAACCCTTTGGAGGTTCGGCGCCGTGTCGGCTTGGGGATAGACTTGCTGCCCCCGGCGTTAGGGCCCAGGGGAGTCTTGCCCCTCGTGCGCCCAGCGCCTTGAATGTCGCCTTCGGGCGCCTCCGGAACTGTCCCCCTTGGTTCAGTTTCCTTTGAGACAACACCTCGGCATCGTCCATAGGGCGGGGGGAGGAAGCGGTCGGGAGTGAATCGCTGTTCATATCTGACGGGCCCGAAGAATCATCTGACGAAGATATGTCGATATGGGCCCGGGATGGACCGCATAATCATGTGCGGCGTGATAAGAAACAATACAATAAGATGTACCAAGAATTATTATGGTATCCGGATACTGACGACTTCGCCAGGGGCTTGTCCCTGGGTAACCACTCCTCGTCGCGGAAAGCGGCCGTTGTGGAGCAGTCCGGGAGGAGGGTCCTAACCTTCTTGGACCCTTCGGCCTCCCTTGATGGGGCGGCCTTCCTTTTCCTGTCCCCCCCCCCCCGGCTGGGGGGGGGGAGAACTTTCCTCTTCCTCCTCCTCATTTTCGTGGGAGGAGTGCGCCTCGGTGTTTTCGGACGATGAGTCTGATATAACCTTGCGCCGGAGACCCTTCCTGGTCCCCGTTGCCTTCTTCTTGGCCTTCTTCTCCGGCATCTCATAAGGCGCCGGAACCAGCATCTCCGTTAGGAGAGCATCTGCTGGATCTTCGGGCAGGGGGGGCTGGACAATCGATCTGCTCCATTGTCGCTACCCAGTCCTATTAAATGGCATGGAGGCTTAGATCCCGCGCGTGGTTATACTGGGGAAAAGAACATCTTATGAGATATAAAAGACTTACCGGATTGGCAGGGTGCTTTGCGCTGAGTCCGCGGTCCTCGGTAAGGGGAGGAGGTACCTCGGCTCCCTTGAACAACACCTTCCAGACATCCTTGTGCGTCGTGTCGAAGAGCTCTCACAGCGTCTGGTGCTCGGCTGGGTCGAACTCACACAAATTGAATGCCCGTCTTTGACACGTGAGGATCCGGCGGAAGAGCATGACTTGGACCAGTTGACAAGCTTGATTTTCTTGCTCAACATGTTTCTGACGCAGGTCAAGAGTCCGGTCAGCTCTACCGAGGAACCCCCAGGATAGGCCCTTCTCTTTCCAGGAGGTGAGCCGCATGGGGATTCCGGATCGAAATTCGGGGGCCGCCACCCAGTTGGTGTCGCGCGGCTCGGTGATGTACAACCACCCCGATTGCCACCCCTTTACGGTCTCCACATAGGAGCCTTCGAGCAAGGTGACGTTGGGCATTTTGCCCACCATGGCGCCTCCGCACTCCGCTTGGTGGCCGACGACCACCTTCGATTTAACATTGAGGGTCTTCTGCCACAGGCTGAAGTGGGGCTTGATGCGGAGGAAGGCCTCGCACACGACGATAAACGCCGAGATGTTGAGGATGAAATTGGGGGCCAGATCATGAAAGTCCAGCCGTAGTAGAATATGAGACCGCAGACAAATGGGTGGAGGGGAAATCCCAGTCCGCGGACGAAGTGGGTAAGAAATACCACCCTCTCATGGGGTTATGGAGTAGGGACGATCTGCCCCGCATCTGGTAGCTGGTGCCCGATATCCGCGGCCAGGTATCCGGCTCCCCGTAGCTTTGTGATGTCCTCCTCTCCGTAACGGAGGAGACCATCCACTTGCCACCCGCTCCGGACATGCTTGGAGTGGTTCGAGGAGAAAATGCGAACTTGGGTGCTGGAGCTCAAGTGCGCAAGAATGGATGAGCAAGGAGGAAGAGGGCGTGGGTGAAAAAGATGAATCCTTGTCTCTTTATAAGGGCGGAAGGAACTATGCGCCTCCCCACCTGCCTGGTAAAACTCGCTTATTCCCCAAGCGCCGTAATTGATGGCGCGGTTGGGTTACCCACACCCGTATTGATGAGAATCCCGTGAAAAGAGGGACACAATCTCTGCTTCGACAAGACGTGCCAATAGAACCGCCTCGCTATACGTGCAATGGCAGGCTCGGAAAAACGGTTCGTCATGACCAGACCATGGCAGAACGTCATGTTATCAAAGTTGTCAGCAGATTAGATTTGTGGAAATATTATTCTCTCTACGGTGGTATGTGGAATTTGTTTTGTAGAGCCAGAAACTATCCTTGTGTTCAAAATCTTATATGGAATATTCGGAGGAGGAACCCGCCTTGCAATGCCGAAGACAATCTACGCGCCGGACTCATCGTCATTGAAGCCTGGTTCAGGGGCTACTAAGGGAGTCCTGGATTAGGGGGTCCTCGGACAGCCGGACTATATCCTTTGGTCGGACTATTGGACTATGAAGATACAAGATTGAATACTTCGTCCCATGTCCGGATGGGACTCTCCTTGGCGTGGAAGGCAAGCTTGGCAATACGGATATGTATCTCCTCCCTTGTAACCGACTCTGTGTAACCCTAGCCCCCTTCGGTGTCTATATAAACCAGAGGGTTTAGTCCGTAGGGCTACAACAATCATACCATAGGCTAGCTTCTAGGGTTTAGCCTCTAGGATCTCGTGGTAGATCAACTCTTGTATTACTCATATCATCAAGACCAATCAAGCAGGAAGTAGGGTATTACCTCCATCGAGAGGGCCCGAACCTGGGTAAACATCGTGTCCCCCGCCTCCTGTAACCATCCACCTTAGATGCACAGTTCGGGACCCCCTACCCGAGATCCGCCGGTTTTTACACCGACAACGGTTACCCAGTTAAGTGTACCTAGTTTCTGCACGTGGAGCTGACAGGGGGTCCCAGTATAAGTCAGCAGGCTGACTGGACCCATCTTATCCGTTTGAATAGTAAATGGTGGGCCCCTAGTGTCAGTGAGACATTCTACTAAACCAGTTTTTATTAGAATAATTAACAAGTGCGGGGTCCGACTGTCAGTGGGGTCAGCAGACTGTTAGCGCTAAAATAGGATTAGGGCCACCTAATTGAAAGGGGCCCGGCCCCACTAGCAAGGGGCATAGCCGGCCCCTGTAGCGAGGCACACACGGGCACTGGAGGCGCCGGCGGCCAGGCCAGTGGGTAGTGGCGGGTGGCCCCGATGTGGGACAGGTGCAGGAGGTGCCGACGCGGGGCAGGCACGAGCGGCAGCAGGCGGTTAGCGGCAGAGGCAACAGCAACGACGGCCAGACGGTGGGGAGTTCCGGCTGGCACAGCCGGCAGCGGCAGGACTCGAGCGGGGCTGCCAGGCAGAGCAAGCAGCAGCAGGAGATGCGGCGACACCTGGTAGAGGCAGGGGGCGGCGAGCACCACATGGCGTGGGCGCGAAGGTAGGTCGTCGGTGAGGAAACTATAGAATATGTGAATTCCACGATGTATTGCTCTTTGTGTGTAGGCACATATATATGATGTACAAAGGTGGGCGACGGACCTCAACTATACAAAGAACTAGGAGGCGGGCCCAATACACAATATGCACATAACACATATACTCACCCCCCCCCCCACGCAGTCGAAGCGGCACCACGGCTGACGCAAAGACTGGACCGGAACTCCTCAAATGATGCCGTAGGCAAGCCCTTGGTCATGATATCGGCAAATTGTTAGGAAGTAGGGACGTGCAAGACACGAATATGGTCAAGGGCCACCTGTTCCCGAACAAAATGAATATCCAACTCAATATGCTTGGTCCGTCGATGATGCAACGGGTTAGCGGAGAGGTAGACCGCCGAGACGTTCTCGCAGTAGACCACCATGGCGCGGTCAACAGGGCAAGAGAGCTCCTGAAGCAGCTGGCGAAGCCACGAACACTCGGCGACGATGTTGGCCACCGCACGATACTCAACCTCAGCACTGGAATGAGAGACCATAGGCTGCCGCTTGGTCAACCATGAGATGAGTGAGGGTCCAAGATAGACACAATAGCCCGAAGTGGAGCGACGAGTGTCAGGGAAGCCCGCCCAGTCTGCATCGGAGTAGGCAGTGAGGGCGGTGTCGGCGGAGGCGTGAAGCGTGACAACAAGATCCATAGTGCCACAGATATAGCGGAGAATCCGCTTGGCGGCAACCCAGTGAACGTCTCGAGGAGCATGCATATGAAGACACACCTACTACACGGCATACTGGATCGCCGGTCGAGTCAGAGTGAGGTACTGGAGAGCACCAACGATAGACCGATAGAAAGCAGCATCCGAAGTAGGAGATCCATCGGTGGCAGAAAGCTTGGCCTTCGTATAAACAGGCATAGCGGAGGGCTTGCAGTTAAGCATGCCGGCGCACTCAAGGAGCTCGTCAGCGTACTTCCGCTGATGAAGGAAGAAGCCATCCGGACGGCGAACCACCTCGACACCGAGGAAGTAGTGCAAACGACCCAAGTCCTTGATGGCGAACTCAGCGCGAAGATGAGCCGTGAGCAGACTGAGCAGACCAGCCGTACATGCCGTCAAGATGATGCCGTCGACATAGAGTAGCAAGTAGGCCGTGTCAGAGCCTTGATGATAGACGAAGAGCGAGGCGTCCGAGCGGGTGGAGCGGAACCCAAGCTGGTGGAGAAACACCGCGATGCACTGGTACCAAGCGCGGAGCCTGCTTGAGTCCGTACAATGACCGCGAAAGCAGGCACACATGGTAGGGAAGCGTCGGGTCAACAAACTCGGTGGTCTACTGGCAGAAGACCTGCTCCTCGAGGTGACCATGGAGGTAGCCGTTGGAGACGTCCATCTGGTGCACCGGCCAAGAACGGGAGACCGCAAGGTGGAGAACCATGCGTATCGTGCCAGGCTTGATGACCGGAGCGAAGGTGTCGGTGAAGTCGATGCCAGCACGCTGTCGGAAGCCACGAATGACCCAGTGCGCTTTCTAGCGATCAAGTGTACCATCAAGATGGAGCATGTGTTTAAAGACCCACTTCTCGGTAATCACGTTGGCGTGCCGGGGACAGGGAACAAGATGCCATGTCCGGTTGCACAACAGGGCGTCAAACTCCTCTTGCATCACAGCCATCCAGAGCGGGTCACGAAGAGCGGCTCAAACGGACGACGACAACGGCGACGGCTCAGAGGTGGACAACGTAGTCATCCAAGGCATAGCGCGAGCTCGGGCGAAAAACGTCCGTACGGGCTCTGGTGACCGGACCGGCCACATGCGCCAAGAGGGCAGGGGCGCCGGTGGCGCCGAGGGGGCCGCGGGCGCCGGGGGGCTGTCGGTGTCAAAACCGGTGGATCTCGGGTAGGGGGTCCTGAACTGTGCGTCTAAGGCGGATGGTAACAGGAGGCGGGGGACACGATGTTTACCCAGGTTCGGGCCCTCTCGATGGAGGTAATACCCTACTTCCTGCTTGATTGATCTTGATGATATGAGTATTACAAGAGTTGATCTACCACGAGATCGTAGAGGCTAAACCCTAGAAGTTAGCCTATGATATGATTGTTGTTGTCCTACGGACTAAACCCTCCGGTTTATATAGACACTAGAGGGGGCTAGGGTTACACAGAGTCGGTTACAAAGAAGGAGATCTACATATCCACATTGCCAAGCTTGCCTTCCATGCCAAGGAGAGTCCTGTCCGGACACGGGACGAAGTCTTCAATCTTGTAACTTCATAGTCCAACAGTCCGGCCAAAGGATATAGTCCAGTTGTCCGGAGACCCCGTAATCCAGGACTCCCTCAGTAGCCCCTGAACCAGGCTTCAATGATGATGAGTCCGGCGCGCAGATTTTTCTTCGGCATTGCAAGGCGGGTTCTTCCTCCGAATACTCCATAGAAGATTTTGAACACAAGGATAGTGTCCGGCTCTGCAAAACAAGTTCCACATACCACCGTAGAGAGAATGATATTTCCACAGTTCTAATCTGCTGAAACGTTTGGCAGCATGACATCATACCACGGCCCGGTCATTATTCGAACCGTTTTTCTCAACCAGCACCGCACATATCGCGAGGCGGTCTTCTTAGCACGTCTTGTCGTAGCAGAGATCGTGTCCCCTTATCACGGGATTCTCATCAATATGGGTGTGGGTAACCTAACCGCGCCATCAATTACGGTGCTTAGGGAATAAGAGGTTTTACCAGGTGAGTGGGAAGGCGCATTCGCCTCTTCCACCCTTTATAAAGGGACAAGAATTTACTCTTTTCACTCACGCCTTCTTCCCGATTCATTCCCTTCTGCTCAAGCTCCAGCGCCCAAGCGTTCATCTTTCTGCCCATAAAGGGTCCCCCGAAGATGTCCGGATCCGGAGCAGGAGGCAAATGGATGGCCTCCACCGTCCGAGAGAAGGATATCAGAAAGCTTCGGGAGGCCGCGTATCTGGCCAGGCAAAATCAGTCACCGTCTCCCGACGGCGGGACAGATAATCCCTACCCCGGAACCCCACTAAAGGGTTGTATTCCTCCCTCACTTTGTCTGCGGGCTAGGGTTTCCCCACCACCCGTTCATTCGTGGCATCATGTATTATTATGGGATCGATATACACGACCTGTCCCCTAATTCCTTCCTCAACATCTCGAAATTCGTTGTCGTGTGCGAGGCTTTTCTCCGCATTTCGCCGCACTTCGGTTTATGGCTGAAGATTTTTAACGTGAAGCCCAAGGTGGTGGGCGGCGAGCACGCCGAATGCGGGGGCGCTATGGTGAGCAAGATGCAAAATGTCATATGGCCAACGAGAACCTTTAATGATTCTATCAGGGAGTGGCAACAACAGTGGTTTTACATCACGGAGCTGTGCGGCAAGGAATGGGCCACCCCTCCCGAGTTCCGATCCTGTGCCCCCCTGCGGCTTACATCCTGGATTAAGAAATGCCTGGACTAGTCCTCATCCGATGAAGTGTTGGCACTCCAAACGCGCGTAGAGGATATGGGAGACAAGAACATCGAACTTGTCAATGTGGTCCAGGTGATGTTAGTTCGCCGGACCTTGCCTTGTCGGCACCGGACTTACAATTTATGGGAATTTGATCTGGCCAGGCATCAGACCTTGCGGGAGCTTTTCGGCTCCTCGCGCAAGGACATTTGGAAGGTGCTTTTTAAGTCCAGCAAATCATGGCCGGATTCTGCCGAGGACCGCGGGTATCAACTGTCCTGCCCTGCAAGTTCGGTAAGTCATCGAAACTTTTTATCCGCGTAACCCATGGGAAGCGCTTAACGCGTTTTACACAATTCTCCAGGGCTGGACGAAGAAGGCGGAGCGGATCCATTGTCTGGCCCCGTTGCCCGAAGAACCGGACATCCCACTTCTGACGAAGATGCTGGTGCCGGCGCCTTACAAGGTGCCCGAGAAGATGGCCGAGAGGGAGGCCAAAAAGACCCGGGGCGGCCTTCGCCGCCGCGGCACTTCAGGCACCATATCAGAAGGCTCCAAAGCCCATTCCGTCTCCGAAGAGGGCGAGGAGGAGGAGGATGAATCCCCTACAGGGGAAAGAAAGAAGAGGACAGCCTCTGCAAACTTGGAGGCCGGGCTGCCCAAAAGGGGAAAGGCTCCTCTTCCGGAGGAGTCCACTGCCACCGCCGACAACGGCCCAGCATGGGATCCCAGGGCCCAGCCCATGGTGAACTCGTAAGCATATAAAATCCGAGCACATTTTAGGCGCCCGGACTCATCGTGGCTTAATATTTTAACCTAAGCCATTTTTTTTGTATAGTCCGGCGAGGCCCCGTACCAAACAGTCCGCATCAGAGGATTTGCTGAGCTCAAATGCCATGGAGAGCGGGACGCCCCCAAAGGTCCCTTCCTCCAAACAGGTGTATTACACCGAGGCTTCATCCCAGAAGGACCTCAGCCAAGGAGGAAAGGAAAACCCCGTGTAGACGGCGTCTGGAGGTCGAACCTCAGGGGCCGGACATATGGGGGAGAAGATTCCCATGGGGGCTGAAGGCGGGGGTGATCCTGAGCCCGACTCCCGTCCGGATGCGATTCCAGAGACCTATACAGCTCCAGAATCAAGCAGGCAGCCTCCTTCAGCTGGAGGGGGCGTGCCTGTTCCACCAGCGACATCTGTCTATCCAGAAGTGTCGGATGCTTTGATGGTGGCTTTGAAAGACGCCTCCATCGTTGATGAACGCCGTGCCCTTATGGGTGCGGTGATTGAGAAGATTCGATCAACTGAGAGTGGACTGAACGAAGCCTGTATCAGCCTTATAAGAGGCTTTGAGGTATGTTTTTTGAGCTATCGAAGAGTGTCATAGTATAGATAGTAGCCCCTGATACATTGTTCGGTGAAAGAAAGAACTGGATAGGGGATCAAACTAATGATCGCGGGAAGGCTCATTGAGTGACATTGATTTCTCTTCTGTTACAAACAGGCGTCTGTAGCGGCTACTGCCTCTCGCACTACTGAGATCTCCGGACTGAAGCAAAGTCTGGAGTGGGCCATGGAAGAGCTTGGCCCGTTGAGAATGCAGTTGAGAGATAAACAAGGTATGCACAAGCTTTGCTCCCATTTATTGCGGAATAGATTTTCAGTATGAAACAAGCTGCATAATGTGTGCTAGGGGTTATGACCGAAGTCGAGGCCCTCAAAAGGGCCATTGCCGAGGCCGAGAAAAAGACGGCCACAGAGCGGACTCTTCGTGAGAAACACGAGGCCGGAGTTATTAATGTTGAGCAGAAGGTGCAAGAGGCCATAAGGAAATGTGAGACCTTGGAGCAGAGTTTGACGGAGAAAGAATCCGAACTCACCAAGGCTCGTCAGGCCACGAGCGATGCCCGGGGGGAAGCCCAAAGCACCCTGCAGGGGATCCAAGAGGCGAGGAAGATCGCGGCGGGTAAGGCTTTTTCCATGTAAAGCAAGTGTTTGAAGGGAAAGCTCTATTTCTGATTTTGAACCCGGATTTCTCAGGGGTATTTGCCGAGCTACCTCGCAGCATATCAGATGCCACCCAATTCTACCGAGCCGAAGAAAGGAACACCGCGGATAAGCGCTTTTGGTCGCAGTATTTGGCGCCGCAGTATCTGGTGCCTTTCGCCGATCAACTGAAACAGCCGATCGAACTGCATAAGGCGGCGGAACTAGTCATGAAAGATCTGGTTATCCGGCTATGGCTTGCCGAGCCGATACCAAGTAGCTACTTCGGACTCGTGAAGCGGCTTGTAGATGCTTGCCCTAGACTTGACGTCATCAAGCGGTCGGTCTGTATAGAAGGTACGCGAATGGCCTTCGCCCGCACAAAGTTGCACTGGGGGAAGATGGATGCCAAGAAGCTGGTGACCGAAGGACCTCCTGAGGGGAAGGAGCACCGCAAGCCCGAATTGTATTATCAGAATGTTCTGAAGGGATCCTGCCTTGCAGCGGAACTATGCACGAAGGACATTATATTTCCATGAATGCCAACAGTGTTGTCCTTTGTAATGTTTGAACAAGGTCGTTTATTTGTCGCCTGTTATATAGAAGTTTACCCTCCTGTGCGTCCGTTTTATATGTTAAACCTGAGAGTTGGCCAGTCGTCGGCTTCTGACCCCACGTAAGAAGTACGGGGGTGTTCGGGATAAACCTGAGCACTCTTTATCCCAGTTTTGGGTCCTTCGAAGGAGGTGCTCAGCACAACGAACCAGGCAATCGGACTATAGGGCTTTATCGCTCTCACTTAGCCATAGGAGCTTTAATATGGTAGGCGCAGCCCCTTGTGTTCGGAAGACCATACTAGGGGCTCTATAAGCGCCTGATCGGAGAGAAAACCGATCCGTCGCAGGATGCATTGATTATGGCATTATGCGGGAGAAATCCTTAAAGATTTTATAACCGCTCGAACAGCTGACCATCTCTCGCCGTATCAAGACAGTCAGTTTTTGGCTTTCTCTACTGTGGTGCTCATCCGTAAGAACCGGGACACAATCACAGTAGTACTCCTAGTGCTACCTTAGCTGATATAGCGGAACGTAAGGTACCAAAACATGGGAGCTGGCCAAACCCAACTATTGACCCAAGACATGATTCGGAGCTAATGCATATAATGCTATAAGTTCGGGGTGCTGAACTTCCATGAAGGTGTTCGGACATTTATTGCCGTGTTATGGGAAAAAGGAAGCCCCTGGCATTTTAAGGCATGTGTACGGATGCCACTTGACAGAATGATTTCGGTAAGAGATAATCAACAGGTAAACATCATATAAATCCACATGTTGTATTTGAATAATACGTCTGTGTGTATGGGTACAAGTAATGTGATAAAAAAGGGTTATGATGGTAGAACCTGCTGTGACCAGGGGGAAGAGGTTGAGTGCGGATCCGTAATATAGTCGAACGGTCACTTCGGGGAATGTCTAAGGATTCCCTAACGCGTTCAAGCTGCTTCCGTGTAGCCCGTCCTGGTCGGTGCAAAGGTGAACCTGCGAAGGAAATGTAAGAAGTGTTTACGTGCCGGAGGGCGGTTGAACCGCTGAGTTCGGCCTGTCCTGGCCTTCGCCGGAGTGTTTAGTTGAGCTCCGGACGAGCCGGGGTATCCTTCCGCGAAGTAGTTCGGAGCCCCTTGACCGTGTCCGGGAGCGTGGACGGTGACTCGAGGTTCAGCTGCATGATGTTGCTCGTTGTTTTTGCTACGAAGGCAGTGATGTATTTGTTGGTGCCGAGGGAAGGTTCGGCCTTGCCATGAACCGTAATGACGCCGCGTGGACCGGGCATCTTGAGTTTACGGTAGGCATAATGTGGTACCGCGTTGAATCAAGCAAACGCGGTTCGTCCGAGCAGTGCTTAATAATTACTGCGGAAAGGGACGATTTCGAAGATTAATTCTTCGGTATGGTAATTTTCTGGTGATCCGAAGACTACCTCAAGGGCAATGGAGCCTGTACAGCTAACCTCAGCACCTGGAATAATGCCTATGAAAGTGGCTTTAGTGGGTTTGATCACCGAATGATCGATACCCATCTTGCGCACTGTGCCCTGGTAAAGCAGATTTAGACTACTGCCTCCATCCATAAGGACTCGAGTGAGGTGAAACCCGTCTATTATTGGGTCGAGGACTAGTGCGGCTGGATTGCCCTGATTGGTGTTGACTGAACGACCCGTGCGGTTGAAGGTGATCGGCCCTAGTTTGTATTGTGAGACGACTAGTTCCGTTGGGTTGCCATCCCTAAGGATGCATGTCCGGTCCTCGTTGGTAAGTTGGGTGGTATTTACCACATTCACCGATTGGATATGCGGGGGAAATTTCTTTTGCTCTCCTGTGTTCGGTGATCTGGGCTCTTCGTCGCTATCGTCGCTTTGAGATCCCCCTTCATCTTTGGCGCCTGCCCTGCCGGCTTGTTTGAAGACCCAACATTCTCTGTTGGTATGGGTGGCTGGCGTTTCTGGGGTGCCATGAATTTGGCATTGGCGATCCAGTATGCGGTCCAGACTGGATGGACCTGGATTTTTATTTTTGGGTGGCCCTTTCCGCTGACTGGACTTTGAGCCCATGAACTCGGCATTAACTGCCGTATTTTTGGCGTTTTCCCCATATTTGCAGCGCTTGTGTTTGTTGCATCGTGATTTGCCGTTGTTATCCCTGGCTTCTGATATGCCAAGTTTGCTTGTTGTATTGGTATTACGAGCCAACAAGCTATCTTCGCCCACACAAAAGCGGGACATAAGTGTTGTGAGGGCTGCCATGGATTTTGGCTTCTCTTGGCCGAGGTGCCGGGCGAGCCATTCGTCACGGTTGTTATGCTTAAATGCCGCTAAGGCCTCTGCGTCCGGACAGTCGACTATTTGGTTCTTCTTAGTTAGGAACCGTGTCCAGAATTGCCTGGCCGATTCCCCTGGCTGCTGAGTTATATGGCTCAAGTCATCGGCATCCGGTAGTCGCACATAAGTGCCCTGGAAGTTATCAAGGAATGCATCTCCAAATCCTCCCAACTGCCAATGGAGTCTTCTGGCAAGCTATTCAGCCAATACCGAGCTGGTCCTTTGAGTCTTAGTGGAAGGTACTTGATGTCATGTAGATCATCACTGCGAGCCATGTGGATGTGGTGGAGGAAATCCTCGATCCATACCGCCGGATCTGTTGTACCATCATATGATTCGATATTTATGGGTTTGAAACACACTGGAAATTCCTGATCCATTACTTCATCAGTGAAGCATAGGGGGTGTGCGACGCTTCTGTGCCGGGCTATATCACGACGCAGTTCATATGAGTCTTGTCTGCTGTATTCGGCCCGTCCAGATTTACCTTTAGTGTATCCGGCGTGACGGTCATCGTCCCGCGTTGGTGTGCGCCCCCGTGACCCGTAGATCGATCTTGCATGTTTTGCCCTGCTTTCCAATGCGTCTCGCAGGTCCCATGTGTTGCCCCGAGCCTTGGTATTTTTGTTTGAGTGGCGGCGGGGTGTAGGCTGAACTTCAGGCTAAAACGCCTCTCTGTCTCGGTGACGAGGTGGCCGGTCAGCCGCATCATACGCTGGTGATGTAGGTTTCAATGCATCCTCCTCGAGTCGGGGTAGGAACCTGCGCTTTGGGTAACTCTTGGAGAGGCGTTCGAGTTCGTGTTCCTCGACCGCGAGGACTTCGTCCATCTGTCTGCTAGCAAATCTTGATCAGCTCGAAGCTGTTGTTGCTTTTTCTTCAAGCTATTTGTTGTGGCTATAAGCCGACGCTTGAAGTGCTCCTGCTCGACAGGATCCTCAGGCGCGATAAATTCTTCGTCGCTGAGGCTCACCTCATCTTCGGAGAGAGGCATGTAATTGTCATCCTCCGTTTCTCCATCTGTTGCCTGTTCTGGAGGGCTAGCTTGTTCACCTTCCCGATCTAAATCGTGCTGGAGGGGATTGTTGCCGTCTTCGGCACTATTCGGAGTGTTATTGTCTCTTGTGCCGGTACCACTACTTTTGCTATGGCGGGACTTAGAGCGGCGCCGACGCTTGGGTTGCTTCTTGGAGGGGTCATCCTCCGCTGTCTCGTCTCCATTTCCTTCTTTGGGGGTGTCCACCATGTATATATCATATGATGAAGTGGCGGTCCAGCACCCTGTGGGCGGTGGTTCCTATTCGTCTCCTGCATCGTCGTCCATACCGTCGATGTCTTCGGAGTCGAAGTCGAACATGTCGGTTAAATCGTCGACAGTGGCTACCAAGTGGGTGGTGGGTGGGGAGAGAATTTCTTTGTTGTCCGCATCCCATCCTAGCCGGACGTAGTTCGGCCAAGGTTCTCCTGACAAAGAGAGGGACCTTAATGAATTTAGCACATCGCCGAAAGGCGAGTGCTGAAAGATATCCGCGGAGGTAAACTCCGTGATCGGCGCCCAATCGGATTCGATAGGGACGGACGCAGGCGGCTTGGAGTCCGTGGCCGGAGATGAATCCGGTGGTTCGGCAACACGGCTCTTGTAAGGGGTAAAGTTAGTATCCGGCTCTATCGCCACTGAGAGTGTGGCCTCCATGGCGGTGGTTCGGATGGCGTGATTTTCTCAAGATTGAGGGCCGGAGCAGTTGCAGATGCGATCTCCCGAACACTGTCCAACGGCAGAGCTAAATCATGCTCGTCGTGATTGTGCGGCGCACCTGACATGGGCTCGTATCCGTCGAAGATCAAGTCCCCACGGATGTCGGCGGTGTAGTTTAAGTTTCCGAACCTGACCTGATGGCCAGGGGCGTAGCTCTCGATCTGCTCTAGATGGCCAAGCGAGTTGGCCCGCAGTGCGAAGCCGCCGAATACGAAGGTCTGTCCGGGGAGGAAAACCTCACCCTGGACCGCATCTTTACCGATGATCGAAGGAGCCATCAAGCCTTACGGTGACGGCACAGTGGAACTCTCAATGAAAGTACCAATGTCGGTGTCAAAACCAGCGGATCTCGTGTAGGGGGTCCCGAACTGTGCGTCTAAGGCGGATGGTAATAGGAGGCGGGGGACACGATGTTTACCCAGGTTCGGGCCCTCTCGATGGAGGTAATACCCTACTTCCTGCTTGATTGATCTTGATGATATGAGTATTACAAGAGTTGATCTACCACGAGATCGTAGAGGCTAAACCCTAGAAGTTAGCCTATGGTATGATTGTTGTTGTCCTACGGACTAAACCCTCCGGTTTATATAGACACCAGAGGGGGCTAGGGTTACACAGAGTCAGTTACAAAGAAGGAGATCTACATATCCGTATTGCCAAGCTTGCCTTCCACGCCAAGGAGAGTCCTATCCGGACACGGGACGAAGTCTTCAATCTTGTATCTTCATAGTCCAACTGTCCGGCCAAAGGATATAGTCCGGTTGTCCGGAGACCCCTAATCCAGACTCCTCGGGGCCGCGGCGCCGGGGGAGCGCGGTCGCCAGTGTCTGGGGCGCCAGGGGGGCCGCGGGCGCCAATGTCTAGGGCGCCGGGGGGCACCAGGGGCGCTGGAGGAGCCGCAAAGGCCGCGGGAGCTGGGGGCGCCAGCGCCGCGGCTGTAGGAGGCGCCGCATGCGAGGGGCGTGCCTCAAAGCCAGGGGCGGGCCAAGAGAGGCGTGTGAGCGACCTGGGAGAGGAATCGAGGAGCCCGCGTCACCAGTGGCGGGAGGAACAGCCGGGGGTACCTGGTCAAACAGAAACACATGCTCATCAAAGTAAACGTGCCGGGAAGTGAACACACGGCGGGAGACGGGATCGTAGCACCGATATCCCTTGGAGTTGGAGGGGTAGCCGATGAATATGCAAGCGATAGATTGAGGTGCAAGCTTGTGAGAAGCAGTGTCGGCAGTGCTCGGATAGCAAAGGCACCCAAAAATACGCAAGTCGTCATAAGACGGGGCGTAGCAAAGAGAAGATGGTGAGGTGCATAGTTCCACTGTGGGCGACAGGGTCTAATGTTAAGAAGAAGTGATGCAGTGGCGAGTGCGTCCGGCCAAAAACGAGGCGGCACGTTGGCCTCAAACAGGAGCGTGCGAACGCTGTCATTCAGAGTGCAACGGACGCGTTCAGCTCGATCATTCTGTTGTGAAGTGTACGGGCATGTGAGGTGAAAAACTGTGCCGTGATGCGAAAAAAGGTGCGGAAAGCAAGGTTGTCGAACTCTTTTCCATTGTCTGTCTGAAGCACAAGGATGGGACGCCCAAACTGCATGCGGACATAGGAGTAAAAGGCTGTCAAGGTAGAGAGTGCATCGACTTTCTGCGCAAAGGAAAAGTCCACACACAATGAGAATAATCATCAAGAATGACTAGATAATATAAATAGCCCGAGTTACTGGGAACTAGAGAAGTCCATGCATCGCTATGAATCAACTGAAAAGGAAAAGAAGCAATGGTGGTGGATTTATTAAATGGCAGGCGAACATGTTTGGTGACTCGACATGCATGACAAGTGTGATTCTCGATCTTATTGCAACTGAAACTCCTAAGAATATGACGAAGTGTGACGGGGTTGGGATGACCCAAGCGAGCATGCCAGAGATCAATGCCAGCGGAGAGAGCAACCGGTGCGGTGGTGATGGATGAAGGCGATTGCACCAGATAGAGCTCGTCGGGGCTATCACATCGGTGAAGTACCATCCTGGTTCGAGCGTCTTTGACACAAAAACCAAGCTCGTCAAATTCAACGGTAATAGGATTTTCACGAGTGAAACAACAAACAGAAATAAGATTTCTTAATAAGATGAGGTGACACAATTATGTTAGACAAAGATAATGGAGTAGAAGTAGAAGGAAAAGTGTGTGATAGGAAGTGTGGAACCGTCGCCGACAATGATTCGGCGGTCGGTGGAGACAAGAGTGAAGCAGGCAAGGTTACCAGGATGAGCAAAATGTGAGCCGTAGCACCTGTGTCCATGTACCAATCACCACCTCCAGTGTAGTTGTGCGGCGTAGGAGCGGCATGCAGCCCGGTGAGGAGCACCGGGTCCCAGGGCACCGGCGACAGGGCCGGCGAGGGGGACGGAGACGCCATGGGTAAGCTGTGGCTGCCGCTCAACGGCGGCGGTGGGTACGCTCCATACAGCCCCGGCTGCAACTGCGGTGCCGGGTAGGCCGGATGGCTTGCCGAAAAAACCTACGGACCCGCTGACAGATGCTGCAAGTGTTGGGCGCCGTCTAGCTGCTGCCCAGCGGGCGAGTACTAGCCCGCTGATGACCCCCACCAGTACCCGGGAGACTCGTACGCGGGCGGAGCCATGTACGCAGGCGGAGACCCGTACATGGATGCGGGGGGAGTCCCATATACCCCGTACGTGGGAATGGGCGCGTCGTATGTGGCGGCCGCCCCTATGGCGGCGGGGCCCCGCGTAGGTCACCGCCGGCGGAACGGCAGAGGCGGCGGCGGACGGGCCGGGTGACGGCATTGCGGGTCCGGCAATGGCGATCGGGCGGTTGGGTGGCAGCAGCAGGAGGCTTCGGTGACGCGGGTGGCAGTGGCAGGCGAAGCGGTTGGGCAGTCGGCTGCAGACGATACACGCGGCAGCAGCAGCGGCTTGGCGGGCAAGCGCGCGGCAGCAGCGGGTATAGAGCCGCGGCACAGCTCGGCGCAGCACGTAGTGAGAAGTGGCAGCGGTGCAGCGAGCAGGCTATCCGGCGTTGAGGGCTGGCGGCAGCTAGCGAGGAAGCGGGCCTGCAGGCGGGCGGCTCGGGCGATGCAGCGAAGCAGGGCGATCGGCTCGGCAAAGCAGCGATGCAGCGAGGCAGGGCCAGCGGCTCGAGGAAGCAGCAATGCAACGAGGCGGGGCTAGCGGATCGGGCAAAGCAAGCGATGCATCGAGGCAGGATGAGCGGAAGCAGCGAGGCGGATCGGGCGATCGCGCGGGTGGGCTGGCAACCGGAAGGGCTGGCGGGTGGGGCGTCCAGCATGACTGGGTGGTGCGCGGCAGAGAGGAGCGGCGGCCAGCGCGCAAGACGCACGGGCGGCGGCGAGGTGGCGGCGGCAGCAGCGGAAGGCTAGGGTTGAAACCTAAAAACTGATACCATCTAGAATATGTGAATTGCATGATGTATTGCTCTTCGTGCATAGGCGTGTATATATGATGTACAAAGATGGACCACAGACCTTAACTATATAAAGAACTAGAAAACAGGCCCAATACATAATATGCACATAACACATATACTCAACATGTCTAAAAAAACACATATACTCAACAGAAACGGCCACGCGTGGGAGGCGGCCTGGCCGGAGGCGCGCGAGGGGAGCCGCAGGCATGGGCGCTGGCAAGCAAGCGAGAGCGGCAATAGCGGCTACAGCAGAATAGCACGGGTGGCAGCTAGCAGATCAAGAGCAGCATCTGCGAACAGTAGCGAAGCAGAAGAGCAGCTACGACATGAGCAATGGTAGTAGGCAATGCAACAGCAAGCAAAGAGCAGCAATGGCAGCTTAAAGAACAGCAGCAACAGTAGTACGCACACACGTATGTACGCGTACGCACGGGCTCGGATGAGCTCGCGGTCGGAAGCTACGACAACAAAATCAAAGCAAAGGAAGGGGGCTCCCGAGAGAAGTTCACAGCTCATTGGCGTGCTTGGGGAGGCCGGAGGGACTCGGAGTCGGCTGAATCGAAAGCGAGACAGTGGTGGCCTATGGTGGACGGGATCGTGGATGGCATCGAGTTGGTGCAGTCCCAGCTCATGGCGCTTCGTGTAGTCGAAGAGGATGATGAGGCGCTTCTCCTGGACCGGACGGAGTGGCAAGGGGAGCGCGGTGGCTGCGAGGTCGATGGCAACAGCGGAGACGGAGGCGTCGGTGAGGGAGAGGGCAGCGTCCCATAGAGGAGGAGGGTAGAGGGGCATGGGTGAGTGGGGAAGTAAGTGGGGTGCAGGGGAGAGGACCGAGTCGTCCCGGGGCCTTATCCCCTGCCGACGCCGGCGAGGTGGTCGGGCGGGAGCCGCCCCTGTAGCGATGGGACTAGAGGGGGCGTGTGGTGCCGGAGCTGGGCCGGCTGAGACCAAGGCCCAGGGGCACGGGGCCTTTCTCTTTTTCCCCCTTTCCTTTTTCTTTTGATTTTCTCTTCAAAACTTTTCTGTCTTTTATTTTAAAAAAGCAAAATAGTTTTCTAAAAATGCTTGCACCTAAAACATCATTATAACTTAGGCCACCGCTATAACAAATTTGGCACCAAAATAAAGTAGTTTTTTTATTTTCATAAATTAAAAACAATTGCATTATTATCCAGGCCATTGTTTTAATTATATTAGGGCAATTAAACACTTTGTAACAAGTTGGTTTCACCATGAAAAATATACAGGGATTATTTGAAATCCAATGAACATTTTTGTTGGACAGTTTGAAGAAATAGAAATTTGACTTTCAATTTAAATTTGAATTTGAGTTTTTAATTTGAGCAAGTGGCACTTAAGCTTGAGAAACAAGATGACTTGGCAAGATTAGAGGGAGATTACTGTCACGTTATTCTTGGGGCATTACAAATCTCCTCCACTACAAGAAATCTCGTCCCGAGATTTAAGAGGTGGAGTAAGGGGGAAAGTTCTGGTTACGATATACTAACGGATCTTCTCGGTCTTGGTTGCTGTTCTTGAAGAAGTTGGTCCCTTTCGTCGATGCCTTCATTTCTCTGGCTTAGGTCATCCTGTTGAAGTCGCCATCCTTTCTTCAAGGTCTTCATCGTCCTATGAATGCGATAAGAGGGGAAAACTCTGGAAGAATGCATATCCACAAGGTAGGGCATCCGATGGTGAACTCAGGGAAGAAGACATGAATTATTTCTCGAGTTCTAATTTAGGGAATTCGTTGAGAGAAATATGCGATGGTACAAAAGTTTCAAATTGGCAGGCAATCATTTGATGCCTAATCGGAAGGTGAAAAGGGGGGTCAGAGCAACAAAATAAATACTGCGTTTGATACTAGAATAGATAATCTCCAGGATGGTGGCTCGTGATTTACATACGAAGCCAGGCGTGAGGAATAACTTTGGAAACAGGGGTGCACAGGAGAGTCAGGTTTCGATCCTGTGGAAATGTGGGTATTGGGCCCACCATGTGGGTTAAAAGTAGGAAGGGCACTGACATCGTGTACGGTCATGATAGCAAGGCATGTTAGATGATAGCATCTCGGTTATGTTGGCAACATCGTTGGTACCAAGGGCGAGGGACGCAGATGACCATTTTCCTGCTCGTTAGGACGAGGCGAACAAATAGGCAAAGTTCTCGTCCATCGGTGGTTACAGGAATGTCATCAACAATAGTAAAAGGGTATTGCTGACAGAGTTGTACACCAAGGTTTTTACCAAATCAGGGAATTACCTCTGCCCAGACAAGTTAGATTATGAGAAAGGTTAAACAAAACAATGGAAAGGAAAATGTGTTTAAACACAAATATCAGGAGTATTTCCTTCCCAAGGACAAGCAAAGGATGATATCCATGACAGGATAGTAAGTAGATTACCATTTAGGTAAAGGGGAGAGGAAATTCAAGACATTACCCATACAATAGTGTTTGGATAAGTGATCAAGAAACATTTAGCATTGCGCCTCCAATGTTCTTAATGATGTTCGGAGTACCACAGTCATGCTTCGGGATAGAATTGACATGGTCATCGGGTAAAGGTCGGACCTTGGGAACACAACTGATCCATGGGTAATTTCATGTAATTTTATGAGGAAAAGATGATGACGTGGCCAATGGGTTCAGTAGCAATCCATCGACATGTCAAAAAGGATGTATTTACAACATTATCTGAACAAGTTTGTGTTGGGGGGGGAGGCAAAAATGTTGTCGATGATAGCACAAATCATCAAGGGGCAAGGATGGTATTTCTCAACATGAATTTGATTGATATTATGGAAGAGCTCAGAAAATGTTGATGATGATCACGACACATTTGTCGAGAGATTTCATGAAGATGTAATCGATCGACGATGACATAAGTCAAAGAAATGATGAAGCGGAAGGTTATTGGAACCACGGGTACGACACAAACTCAAAATCAAGCTTGTTGTTCAAGGCAAAATGATATGGCAAGGAAAATCGACGTAAGCTTAGCTCATCGTCGAAAATTGTGCTCCGGGAAGAAGGAGCAGGTAGCATAGTCAAAATTTAGCATGATAATGATATAGCCGATCAGGCTAGGAATGACTTGAAGGATTATTAAACTCGTAAGCAACGAAAATTACTTAGAGTTATTGAATTGGAGTGCAGAATCGATTCACTTATCGGTGTTCTCAAGTGACTAATAATTCAGAACCCGAGGGAAATCTGAAATTGGTGAGAAGCAATACTAGATGAAGACTCACAGGAAGCAACACAAGTCTTTGATATTCTCGAGATACCAGAGGGTAATACTCAAAGGAAGATCAAAATAGAGGTTGCGGAGATGTATTGGTCTGTAGAAGAAAAGTACTTTAACTTGTCCGAGAAATAGAGTCAAAGGAGAACAATCATGGTAGGAAACACGATTGCAAAAGACCAAATCGAAAATACAAGAAGAACTTATAACAAGGGGATAGTTATTTTTAGAAGGAGCTTCAATGATAAGGTATACATCGTGTCCATGGGCATGAACACAAATTTCAAGGTTGACTCCCACTTCTTCAAGGCATAACCTTTCATTCACTTCTCGCTTTCGAAGAAGTTGTAGGTGTTGAAATTTTTTCTGACGAAAAGCCGGTAGAATGTAACCCGCATAACTTTCAAGTTTAAGCAGATTAGGAAAGGCATAGGTTCAACCCAATGGGGCATCTTAGGAACACATAACTTAAACTTCATGAGTAAGTTATACAATCTTGAATGCAGAGCATGGTTGACAAAGTAGAGGATACAATTTACCAAAGGCATTATGTTTTCGAGGAAAAGGCTCCCAAGGTTATTGAATATGAAGGACATAGCTGTGTGGGATTCTAGCCGAGGAACTTACTGACCAGATGCTCCTGGCACGTGGCCCTGGGGACGATCCGATGTTGAACTAAACCTTAATGGCGACAAATAAACACTGGAACGTTCTCTGTTGGAACGTTAGCGGCATCAATTCAGAAAAAAAACAGTTGGCGATCCGTAATGCAATTGAAATTAGTGGTTGTTCAGTAGTTTGCTTTCAAGAAACCAAGCGTGAAACTTTTGATGCGTCGTTTGTTAAACTCTTTTTCCCTAAGAAGTTTGATATGTTTTAATTTGCTTCGTCTGTGGGTAATTCTGGGGGCTTAACTATTGTGTGGATGAGTTCAGTTTTCACGGGTGTATTTGTTTTTTCTGAAACCTTCGCACTTGGCGTTAGGCTTACTTCGACCCAGTCCAACGATTCGTGGACACTTGTTAATGTATATGGTCCGTGCGCCGACCCCAATAGAGCATTGTTTACTGCGTGGCTCTTTGATCTCCAAATTCCAAATGGGGAAGATTGGCTCATATTAGGAGACTTCAACTATATCAGAGCGCCTGACAATCGTAACCGTGTGGGTGGTGATGCTAATGACATGTTAATCTTCAACGAATTCATACGTAGGCAATCGTTGGTAGAATTACCAATCAAGGGACGCTCATTCACATGGAGCAATATGCAAACTAACCCCCTCCTTGAGCAGTTAGACTGGCACTTTACCTCGGTTGATTGGGCAGCCAAGTACCCGAACACGGTAGTCATGCCTCTGGGAAAGCCCACATCGGATCATGTGCCTTGTTATGTTAGTATTCAGACCAAAATACCCAAAATCAAATTGTTCCGCTTTGAGGATTACTGGATCAAACAACCAGGTTTCTTTGAAGTAGTGCAACGATCATGGAACAAACATTGTTATGCCCCGAACGCAGCTGCGGTCCTGTGCAAAAAGATCAAAACCTTGCGATATGATCTGAAACAGTGGAGCAAGAGAATATCTAAACTGTCTGTGTTGATTGATAATTGCAATAAAACTCTCTTGGAACTTGACGGTCTTGAGGACCGCCGGCGGTTGTCAGTGCCAGAAGCAAACTTCAGAAACATCCTGAAGAAGCACCTTCTTCACTTGCTTGACTACAAAAAGGTGTACTGGAAGAAACATTGCACTGTTAGGCACTTCAAATTCGGTGATGGCAACACCAAGTTCTTCCATAGAGTTGCTACTGAGCGTTTCGGCAGGAACAATATTGCCTCACTACGGTTGGCTAATGGTTCAGTCGTCTATGACCATGTGGGCAAGGAGGTAGTGCTGTTGCAAACATACAAAGATAGGTTGGGCTGCTCTACCCCTACCAACATGAAATTCGAGCTTGACCGCATCATTAAAAAAGTGGATGGATTGCAGTCCCTGTCAGAGCCCTTCACCCGAGAGGAGATTGACCAGGTGGTCAAAGAGATGCCATCAGATCGGGCTCCTGGACCCGATGGTTTCAGTGGAAGCTTCATTAAATCCTGCTGGCATATTGTCAAGGAGGAGTTCTATCGCCTTTGTTTTGATTTTTATGCAGGCACTTTGGACCTTGAAAGTTTAAACACTGGCTTTATCACCCTCATCCCCAAAAATCAATCGCTGGAGACAGCGGATGAATATCGGCCCATAACACTTCACAACTGCTGCCTCAAATTACTGACGAAGCTCCTGGCAAATCGTTTACACAAAGTGGTCCTTAAAATTATCCACCGAAACTGATATTGATTCTTGAAAGGTAGGTCGATCCAAGACTGTGTGGCGTGGGCATATGAATTCATTCATCAGGGTCAAGCTTCGAAGAGGGAGATTGCCATTCTTCAGCTGGATTTCGCAAAAGCCTTCGACACGATCGAGCACGCTCCAATGATGCAGATTATGGAATGCATGGATTTCGACAATTGTTGGCTGGGGTGGATCCACTGCTTGTTCTCGATGGCAAAGTCCTCGGTACTCCTAAACGGAACCCCCGGTAGGCAATTCTTCTGTAAGAGAGGGGTGCGCCAGGGTGACCTGCTGTCCCCTCTCATCTTCGTCTTGGCAGCTGACCTTCTTCAAGTAGCCATCAATGGCGCCTATTGGAGGGGGGAGCTCGAGCTACCCATGCCCACCGTGGAGAGTGACTATCCAGCTCGAGCTACCCATGCCCACCATGGAGAGTGACTATCCTGTGATGCAGTACGCGGATGATACGATCTTAGTGATGCCAGCTGATCAAGCGCAAGGTGAGACGATCAAGCGCATCCTTCAGGACTATGCATCCTCCATAGGTTTGCGCATCAATTTTCATAAATCTACTCTGATGACTGTCAACACGGCAGTGGATGCAGTGGAACGACTGGCTGAGGTTTTTGGGTGCAAGGTTGGGGAGATGCCGTTCACGTACCTTGGCATGCCTATGGGCACGGCTAAACCCACCGTGTCTGACCTGATGCCGCTCGTGGCTTCAGTCGAGCGTAGGTTGTCCACTGCGGCATCGCTGTTGGACCTTGGATCAAAGCTCACCTTAGTCAACTCGGTGGTCACATCCCTCGCGATTTATGCTATGTGCTCAATCAGACTGCCGCTGAAGATCCTGGAGCACCTTGACAAACTAAGGAGATACTGTCTCTGGGCGAAGGAAACAGATGATGGTCACAAAGCTGTGTCCATGGCGGCTTGGACCCTAGTCTTTCGCCCCAAAGAGAAAGGTGGGTTGGGGATAATTAATCTTCAAATTCAGAACCAAGGCCTGCTGCTCAAACAGCTGCACAAATTTTACAACCGATGTGATGTGCCATGGGTTAACCTGATTTGGTCCAAGTACTATGAGGTCTTGGTGCCCCATGCAGCTGATCTGTGAGGGTCGTTCTGGTGGCGCGATATCCTGCAGCTTACTCCAACTTACAAAGGGATTACGTCGGTGGAGGTGCGTGATGGGAGCACAGTGCTGTTTTGGAAAGATCTATGGTACAACTTCATCCTCAGTGATAGCCACCCCAGGCTGTTCACCTTTGCGTCTGACGAAGATGTCTCGGTGCATGCGCTACTGACAGCGCCGACACTTGGGTGAAATTTTTAGCTGCCACTCTCGACACAAGCCAGGGAAGAGCTGCGTGATCTTCAAGGCAGCTTGGCCTCCGCTGAGCTGACTGAAGCCCCCGACATCTGGAGATGCGTCTGGGGCCGCGCGCTTCAATCCCAAGAAATACTACGATCATTGCTTTTGTGAGGTGGTGGCTGACGATGCATTCAAATGGATCTGGAATTCGAAATGCACTAATAAATGGAGGGTTTTTGCATGGCTCCTTCTAGCGGACAGGCTGAATACCAGGAACATGCTGAAGAGGAGAGGTATGAAGCTACGAGATGACGTGTACACTTGCCTCCTCTGTGATGACCCACCTGAAGAAACGGTTGAGCATCTATTCTTCGATTGTCCATTCAGTAGGGCATGTTGGACACAGCTGGGTATCGATTGGATGCACGGTGGAAACAGGCTCCAACTTGTGCATGAGGCGAAAGCCAGGTGGGCGAACCCTATGTTTATGGAGGTATTTATCATTTCGGCCTACAGCATTTGGAAGGTACGCAACAACAGGCACTTCAGAGGGGTGATGCCTGCATTTGTGGGCTGGCTTCTCAGATTCAAGACCGACTTTCATATGATGAGGTACAGGGTCAGGGAGGCTTTGGTGCCATTTGTGGATAGTTTTGTCACTTCCATCTAGTTTACAAGACAGAGCACTACTTTGTATTGCATTTTTGCCCACTCTTCTTCCTTCTCTCTAGTGGTGAGGGCTTAAAATACCCATCCAAATGTAACATCACAGAGTTGTTCATGTGTATTTTGTTGAGTTAATTTAAAGTCAGTGAGAGGCTGCCCTCACTGTCCTGAGCTTTCAAAAAAATATGAAGGACATTGTCGGATAAAATCCAACAAAGGATCTGGTGGTCCACAAGGGATCTGACGTGAGCATCGGTACTCAACCAAAAGGAGAAAGAATGCAAGGAGGTCAGATTATAGATACAACTGACTAATTCAAAGCTCAAATGCAAAGGAACTATGATTTCCAAATCAAGGGATCGGAAGAAAACGCTCTAATTAAGGATGGATAAGTTGATTAGACTTGGGGGTACAATCGACGGCAAATTGATTGGTCGAGAACCAGCTGCTCCCAAAATGGTGTCTGAGCTATAAGGATGAATTCTAGGATTCGACTAGGGATTGCGAGCATTCGTAGACATACTAAATCATTAGACTCAAAACGACAATGACAAGGGATGTCAATAAAGATTACTGTAATTAACCATAATGTAAGCAGGTAAGGAATATCAAGATCAATATCCTACTGAGGATTACGAAAGATCGAATAGTATTTCAAAGACTTTTGTGAAAGACATGAACAACTGGGGATGAACGAATCCCCGGTAATTGCGAGGAATTATTCGTACAATTATTCATGCGGAAAAGGAGCTGCAAGGCAGCAGGAACAATTGATTCTCGGAATATCTGAAAGTATTATAGGGTATCTTGTAATAACAAGAGCAATCGGAAAGGAATGTATGGACGGCAACAGTATGTAGCTATCCATAGGGATTTATCGGTGGTAGGGAATTGCAATGGCTAAGGTTACAAGGGTCTTGGGAAAACATCAGAGAGTATCTTAGAAGTCTTCTTTTGGCGCACCGTCTTGTGTGGCGTACGCAGGAAGCTTCATCGCCTACAGTCCACCGCCCACGCTTGAACCACACTCGCGCACCAGTTTCTCGTGGCACCGAGCTAAATTTTTCTACCACCATGGGAATATCTATCTCCCCCACCAGAAGCCACATTTCCATTGTTCCTCCTTGCTTTCCAAGTTGAATCCTTCACTACTGCTTACTGGCAGCGCCGCCTCCTCGCCGATGACCCTTCTTCTTGCAACACCGCCTCCTCGCTGGCGACCCTTCTTCTTGCTGCACGGTCCCGTCGATATGGTCAGGTAGTCCACACGCCACCCACACCATCCTCCTCTTTCCCCATCCCACATGCCCCGACCGACGGCGCGACACCTTCCGCCGAAATCACTGGCCCCATCCTCCAAATAAGCGCCGCCCATAGCCATTTTGCATACAGTATGACATGGAGATCAATAGCATCTGGCAGTAGAGAAGAAAATGATGACCGCACACGTAGACGAGGTCAATATGGCTGCCATGTGTGCCGACCGCCTGATCTTGGAGGAGCACCTCATTTTCGAGGCCACTGTTGACACCGCCATGCGGTTGCCTACTTTAAAATACAGTCTGTCCTATTTTCTCGAGGCCACCGCCAGTGCCTTCTAGTGATTTGTCATCTGTAATGTTAATATGCAATCTGATATTCTGAAATGTAATGTTCGGTCAACAGTTTGGTTCAAAAATTGCTACATTCCGTAGTATTGATCTCAAGCATTTTTGGTTTCGTTAACTGTCTTATCTTCTAGTATATGTTCTATTCTGCAATGTCATGCTCAGTTAACTGTTTTGGTTCATTTGGTCTACTATCTAGTTAATTGTTTGGTTCAATTATGCAATATGATTTTCATTTGTTGTGGGTACAATTTTGTATCGTTATGCATGTGAGAAATAAATCAAATTTGGCTGTACTCAATACATATTCTACTGATAGTATGGCAAATCTCAGTTAACCTGATCAAAATCTTCCTTATGTGTTGCAGAGAAACAATGGGAGACACTATGGTTTACCATCGAGATTTGATCATGCATGGTTCTTTCGCTAATAGCATATTATTGTATAGTTGCAGGAATCATTCTAATATTTAGGTTTCTTACAATTTGGTCTTGCACATGTAGGTCCTGCTGTCATAGTCTTAGACCCACTGTTTGACCCATTTTGCATATGGGGAATGAGATGTCCATGAATATCAGCCAAGTCAAGAAACTCAGAAATATTGTTAGGATAAAGAAACTTGCGACGAATAACAGCAAGATCTTTGTTTGCACAATGAAGAATACATCGGTCAACTATAGGATGGTACTAACTCTTTTACCTTGTTTTTACCCCTTGCGCCATTTCAAAATTTATAACAAGGATTTATGTATATCTTTGTTTTTAGTACTTTTCAAAGCAGTTCACCGATGATTACCTCTCAAACCACATGCATGGTCAAGATGTGAGGAAGGTATTCATTCAACAACCACGGTACAATATTGAAGTCTTCCTGAAGAGGATGAAGGTTGGGCGGGCAATTATCCATAGCCACTGGCCTAAAGTTGCAAGGACATTCAACATCACTGAAGGCTCAATATTTGCCTTCCGCTTATGCAGTTTCCTAGATGAGATTCATCTGTCTATTTACAGTGTATGATGTTACTTTTCCAAAGGTTTTGTATGTTGCATGTGAAACTTGGTGTTGTTGTGCAATGTCGTAGCTAGCTATATCCCTCTTTAGTGTAACTAAGTGCTGAAGCTATCTGATGTAATTCGATTATAAATCCTGGTTGCCATTATACGGATATGAAATATCTAGTGTGTCTTATAAGAAATGTCAATTTGATTACTACATGGATTATCAATAATAAGCTAATTACCCTACTTATTGGGGTTTTCTATTGCAGACGGTTACTTAGACAAGACCATGGGCAATGAATTCAAACAACCCACACAGTTTCTAGAAAGTAGGCGCGTTGGATCAACTAACAATCACACACGGCTTCCGATAGACAACTGTTTGCATTAGGCCACCTTGCACAAATGTTTCCACACAAAAAAGTGTGTGTGATATACATACGAATAGAAACGTTTTTCCAGGATTCACTGTGTGGGATGTACATACGAACGGAAACGATTGGGTTTCAATGCCTCGCCCGACCGCAAACGAGCTCATTTTTCCCCCGCCTGTGTGGCTGGAGGGACTATCCCCGACGGTTTCTGGGCTATGTGGGAAGGACCCCCTATCGCACGCACTCACTTGGCGATGGTTCAAAACACTGTAACGGAAAGGGGTTAAAAACCGTTTGTATAGCACGTCCTCTGTTGGAAAAGGCAGTGCCTAGGAGGCGCTTAGGCACTCCTAGGCGCTAGGCAATAGCCAAACGCCTCACCTAAGGCATAAATGGAGGTCTAGGCAGGGCAAGCAAGGAATTGCCTACGCAAGCAAGAAATCATGCCACATACTACACTAGTATGACAAACAGGTTATATTCCAATGGTAGTAGACGGTAATTAACTTATTTATATGCCCTAAACTAATATCAACACCCATATAATAATCCCAAATACACTACGAGTAAAAACTATATTACCGCCTAGGCCACGCCTAGGGCGCTTAGGCACCGCCTAGGCACTAGGCGAAGGCCAACCGCCTCGCTTACGCCTACCGCTTTTTCCAACCTTGAGCACGTCTCTATACCAGTGCACTCTTTCAATTCTTCAGCACTTCCATTTGGCCAGCCTTGTGTATTTCATCATTGATATGCTTAACAAATAGATTCCTCAGTTGTGCAAATTGCTTCAATCTGTACAACTCTGGAACCTAAGTCAAGAACACTTGATGAAATTCTTCAAGACGATAAGGGTCAATTTCCTCAACTAGTTTATTTTGAAAATCTCTGAGAACGCATGTGAATCTTCCCTATTTCCTCACAACTATACTCTATTCACATGTAAAATATGTCTGCCGACGAACCTCTAGGTTCTCATCAACTTAATTCATTTGCAGCACAACTTGAGGAAAAACTTCAAACTTCATCAAAGTCCTCACAAGTTCAAAAACCTCAGTTAAAGAAAATGGTTGATGGAAAGAGACCACAGAAAGGTGGCAAGAGAAAGGAAGAACGGATAGCATTTGAGATCCCTGATGACTTAGGGTACAACACCCATGATGTAAATGATCATGGCAAGGAAACAAAAGAGCAGCGCAAAACTCGCATGCAGAAAATCAAGAGATACTAGACATATGAGTGGAGGGCTTACATATATGTGACTCCAAAATATATGAAGGATTTCACTATGAAGCCTTCGTGCAAGAGACCACCTCTTGATGAAGGTCAAGAGGCTGATCCCACAAGTGTTAGAAGGGGTGAAGAATTCCCCCAGGAATATGAAAGGCATCAGGCAAAGTTGGTAAACAAGCTAAAAAGGCTCATATGTCAATTTTGCATCATGTTTCCTTACTGTTATTTATAATGTTTTTATCCATAATAATGCTTTTTGGATTAATTCTAATGCCTTTTCTCTCATAATTTACAAGGAACACACCAAGAGGGAGAATTCTGGCAGCTGGAAATCTGGACCTGGAAAAGCCACATCAGTCCACCTATTCTGCACAACTCCAAATGAGCTGAAACTTCACGGATAATTTTTATGAATTATTTGAGGAATATTGGAGCCAATAAACAGCAGAGGGGGGCCACCAGGTGGGCAAACCCACCTGGGCGCGCTAGGCCCCCCCCTGGCGCACCCTGGTGGGTTGTGGCCTCCTCGACCCACCTCCGGTGCACATCTTTTGGTATATAAGTCATTATGACCTAGAAAAAATAAGGGGAACACATTCGGGATGAAGCGCCGCCGTCTCGAGGCGGAACTTGGGCAAGAGCACTTTTGCCCTCCGGCGGAGCGATTCTGCTGGGGGAACTTCCCTCCTGGAGGGGAAAATGATTGTCATCATCATCACCAACAACTCTCCCATCTTGGGGAGGGCAATATCCATCAACATCTTCACCAGCACCATCTCATCTCAAACCCTAGTTCATCTCTTGTATTCAATCTTGTTACCGGAACTATAGATTGTTGCTAGGGGGTGACTAGTAGTGTTGGTTACATCTTGTAGTTGATTACTATATGGTTTATTTGGTGGAAGATTATATGTTCAGATCCATTATGCATATTAATACCCCTCTGATCTTGAGAATGTTTATTGTTTTTGAGTAGTTACCTTTGTTCTTGAGGTCACGGGATAAATCATGTTGCAAGTAATCATGTGAATTTGATATGTGTTCAATATTTTGATAGTATGTATGTTGTGATTCCCTTAGTGGTGTCATGTGAACGTCGACTACATGACACTTCACCATATTAGGGCCTAAGGGAATGCATTGTGGAGTATTTAAATAGATGGTGGGTTGCGAGAGTGATAGGAACTTAAACCCCAGTTTACGCACTACTCCGTAAGGACCGATTGGATCCTAGAGTTTAGTGCTATGGTTAGAATTTATTCTTAATACTTTTCTCATAGTTGCGGATGCTTGCGGGAGGGTTAATCATATGTAGGAAGTTTGTTCAAGTAAGAACAGCCCCTAAGCACCGGTCCACCCACATATCAAATTATCAAAGTAACCAACACAAATCAAACCAACATGATGAAAGTGACTAGATGAAATTCTAGTGTACCCTCAAGAACGCTTTGCTTATTATAAGAAACCGTTTTGGCCTGTCCTTTGCCTCAAAATGATTGGGCTACCCTGCTGCATACTTGTTACAATTATCGTTACTTTCTCATTACAAATTACCTTGCTATCAAACTAGTCCGCTACTTACGATTTTAGCACTTGCAAACATTACCTTGCTGAAAACTACTTGTCATTTCTTTCTGCTCCTCGTTGGGTTCGACACTCTTACTTATCAAAAAGAGCTACAATTGATCCCCTATACTTGTGGGTCATCAAGGCTATTTTCTGGTGCCGTTGCCGGGGAGCGAAACGCCATTGGTAAGTGGAATTCGGTAAGGAAACATTTATATAGTGTGCTGAAATTTATTGTCACTTGTTACTATGGAAAACAATCCTTTGAGGGGTTTGTTTGGGGTATCTTCACCTCATCCGGAACCACAATTAATTTCCCCTCAACCTACTGCACCTACTGAAAATATTGAATATGAAATTCCTTCGGGTATGGTAGAACAACTGCTAGCTAATCTTTATGCATGAGATGGAACCAAACATCCTGATATGCACTTGATATATGTGGAACAAATTTGTGGATTGTTTAAGCTTGCAGGTTTACCCGGAAATGAGGTGATGAGAAAGGTTTTCCCTTTATCTTTGAAGGGAAAAGCATTAGCATGGTATAGGCTATGCAATGATATTGGATCATGGAATTGGAATCGTTTGAAATTGGAGTTCCACGAGAAATTTTATCCTATGCATCTAGTTCATTGTGATCGGAATTATATATATAATTTTTGGCCTCGTGAAGGAGAAAGTATCTCTTTAGCTTGGGGGAGGCTTAATTCAATGTTATATTCATACCCCAATCATGAGCTCTCAAGAGAAATTATTATTCAGAATTTTTATGCTCGGCTTTCTCATAATGATCAAACCATGCTAGATACTTCTTGTGTTGGTTATTTTATGAAGAAAAATATTGAATTCCAGTGGGATATTTTGGAAAGAATTAAACGCAACTCTGAAGATTGGGAACTCGACAAAGGTAAAGAGTCAGGTATAAAGCTTAAGTATGATTGTGTTAAATCTTTTATGGATACCGATGCTTTCCAAAAGTTTATCACTAAATATGGACTCGACTCTGACATAATAGCCTCCTTTTGTGAATTATTTGCCACTCATGTTGAACTCCCTAAAGAGAAGTGGATTAAATATCACCCGCCTATTAAAGAAGAAATTAAGGAACCAGTACCACTTAAAGAAGAAACCATACTTTATAATGTTGATCCAGTTGTTCCTACTGCTTATATTGAGAAACCTCATTTTCCTGTTAGGACAAAGGAACATTGCTAAAGTTTCAACTGTGGTTAACAAAAGCTCTGTTAGAACACCTAAACCAGATGAACAAATTAGAGTTGAGCCTAATATTGCTATGGTTAAAGATCTCTTAGAAGAAGATGTGGATGGGCATGTTATCTACTTCTGTGCAGAAGCTGCTAGAATTGCCAAACCCAAAAAAGGGATAAAAATAGACCAGTTGTTGGCCTGCTTGTCATTTCAGTTAAAATAGGAGATCACTGCTATCATGGTTTATGTGACATGCATGGGTGCTAGTGTGAGTGTTATTCCTTACAAGTTATAAAAAGAAATTAGGGAAGACATAGCACCTACAGAGTTAGAAGACATAGATGTTGCTATTAAACTTGCTAATAGAGACACCATATCACCTTGTGGGATTATTAGAGATGTTGAAGTCTCGTG
The DNA here is from genome assembly GCA_021605205.1 of Aegilops longissima. NCBI lineage: Eukaryota > Viridiplantae > Streptophyta > Magnoliopsida > Poales > Poaceae > Aegilops > Aegilops longissima. The sequence continues at coordinate 288,825,410 of CM038680.1, forward strand.
TGGGAAAATAAAATATCCTACTGATTTTCTTGTTCTTGGTACCCCGCAAGATGACTTCTGTCCCATTATCTTTGGTAGACCTTTCTTGAACATAGTTAATGCTAGGATAGATTGTCAGAAACAAACTGTGGGTGTTAGCTTTGGTGATGAGTCTCATGAGTTTAATTTTTCCAAGTTTAGTAGAAACCATCATGCAAAAGAATTGCCTAGTAAGGATGAATTAATTGGCCTTGCTTCTATTGATGTGCCACCTACTGATCCTTTAGAACAATACTTGCTAGATCACGAAAATGATTTACATATGCATGAAAGAAATGAAATAGATAATATTTTCTTTGAACAATGTCCTCTACTTAAACACAATTTGCCTATTGAAACTCTAGGATGTCGTCCTCCACCTACAGGTGATCCCGTGTTTGAATTAAAACAATTGCCGGACACTTTGAAATATGCTTATCTTGATGAAAAGAAAATATATCATGTTATTATCAGTGCTAACCTCTCGGAACATGAAGACGAAAGATTATTGAAAGTTCTAAGGAAGCACCGAGCTGCTATTGGATATACTCTTGATGATTTAAAGGGTATTAGTCCCACTCTATGTCAGCACAAAATTAATATGGAACCTGATGCTAAACCAGTTGTTGATCATCAACGTCGACTAAATCTGAAGGTGAAAGAGGTGGTAAGAACGGAAATATTAAAACTTCTGGAAGCAGGTATAATTTATCCTATAGCTAATAGTAGATGGGTAAGTCCTGTTCATTATGTCCCTAAGAAGGGAGGTATAACTTCTGTCCCTAATGATAAGAATGAACTTATTCCACAAAGACTTGTTACAGGCTACAGAATGGTAATTGATTTTAGAAAATTAAATAAAGCAACTAGAAAAGATCATTACCCTTTGCCTTTTATTGATCAAATGCTTGAAAGATTATCTAAGCACACACACTTTTGCTTCCTTGATGGATATTCTGGTTTTTCACAAATACCTATTTCTCAACCTGATCAAGAAAAGACCACTTTTACTTGTCATTTTGGAACCTATGCTTATAGACTATGCCTTTTGTAATGCACCTGCTACATTTCAAAGATGTATGATGGCTATATTCTATGACTTTTGTGAAAAGATTGTTGAGGTTTTCATGGATGACTTTTCTGTCTATGGGAAGTCTTTTGATGATTGTTTAAGCAATCTTGATCGAGTTTTGCAGAGATGTGAACAAGCAAATCTTGTCTTGAACTAGGAGAAGTGCCACTTTATTGTTAATGAAGGCATTGTCTTGGGTCATAAAATTTCTGAAAGAGGTATTGGAGTGGACCAAGCTAAAGTTAATGCAATTGAGAAAATGCCATGTCCCAAGGACATCAAAGGTATCCATAGTTTCCTAGGTAATGCTGGTTTCTATAGGAGATTAATCAAAAACTTTTCTAAAATTTCTAGGCCTCTTACTAATCTTTTGGAAAAGGATATTCCTTTCATTTTTGATGATGATTGTCTGGAAGCCTTTGAAACAATCAAGAAAGCTTTAATCCCTGCACCTATAGTGCAACCACATGATTGGAACTTGCCTTTTGAAATTATGTGATGCTAGTGATTATGCTATTGGTGCTGTTCTAGGGCAAAGAGTTGATAAGAAATTGAATGTTATCCATTATGCTAGTAAAACTCTAGACAGTGCTCAAAGAAATTATGCTACAACTGAAAAAGAATTCTTAGTAGTGGTATTTGCTTGGATAAGTTTAGACCTTATATTGTTTATTCTAAAGTAACTGTTCACACAGACCATGATGCTATTAAATATCTTATGGAAAAGAAAGATGCTAAACCTAGACTTATTCGTTGGGTTCTCTTGTTACAAGAATTCGATTTGCACATTATTGATAGAAAGGGAGTTGAGAACCCCGTAGCAGATCACTTGTCTAGGCTTGAAAATGTGCTTGATGACCCACTACCTATTGATGATAGTTCTCCTGATGAGCAGTTAGCTGCAATAAATGTTTCTAATAGTACTCCTTGGTATGCTGACTATGCTATTTACATTGTTGCTAAATATTTGCCACCTAGCTTTACATACCAACAAAAGAAAAAAAATTCTTCTATGATTTAAGACATTACTTTTGGGATGACCCACATCTTTATAAAGAAGGAGTAGATGGTGTTATTAGACGTTGTGTGCCTGAGCATGAACAGGGACAAATCCTACGGAAATGTCACTCCGAGGCTTATGGAGGGCATCATGCTGGAGATAGAATTGCTCACAAGGTATTGCAATATGGATTTTATTGGCCTACTTTCTTCAAGGATGCCCGTAAGTTTGTCTCATCTTGTGAGGAATGTCAAATAATAGGTAATATCGGTAAGCGTCAAGAAATGCCTATGAATTATTCACTTGCTGTTGAACCATTTGATGTTTGAGGATTTGATTACATGGGACCTTTTCCTTCCTCTAATGGGTATACTCATATTTTGTATGCTATTGATTATGCTACTAAATGGGTAGAAGCTATTCCAACTAGTAGTGCTGATCACAACACCTCTATGAAAATGCTTAAGGAAGTTATTTTCCCAAGGTTTGGAGTTCCTAGATATTTAATGACTGATGGTGGTTCACATTTTATTCATGGTGCTTTCATAAGCTTGCTAAGTATGATGTTAACCATGGAATCACATCACCGTATCATCCTCAGTCTAGTGGTCAAGTTGAGCTTAGCAATAGAGAGATAAAATTAATTTTGCAAAAGACTGTCAATAGGCCCCGGAAGAATTGGTCTAAGAAATTAGATGATGCACTTTGGGCTTATAGAACAACATATAAAAATCACATGGGTATGTCTCCTTATAAAATGGTTTATGGAAAAGCTTGTCATTTGCCTCTTGAGTTAGAACATAAAGCTTAATGGGTAGTTAAAGAACTCAACTATGATTTCAAACTTGCCAGTGAAAAGAGGTTATTTGATATAAGCTCATTAGATGAATGGAGAATCCAAGGTTATGAAAATGCAAAGTTATTCAAAGAAAAATTTAAACATGGCATGACAAAAGAATTCAAAAACGTGAGCTTAAAGTCGGATAATATGTTCTTTTGTACAACTCTCGTTTGAGATTCTTTGCAGGCAAACTCCTCTCAAAATGGGAGGGTCCCTATGTCATCGAGGAGGTTTACCGGTCTGGAGGCATCAAAACAAAATAATTTCGAAGGCACTAACCCGAAGGTTGTCAACGGGCAACGAATAAAGCATTATATCTCAGGTACGCCTATTAATGTTGAAAGTAATATTATCCAAAATTTGACACCGGAAGAGCACATAAAAGAGTCCTCCGGGAACACTCCAGAGTCGTGAAAATGAGGAGGTACTGATACGGTAAGTAAGCAGACTCCGAAAAATTTGCAAAAATATTTTTTGTTAGTTTTGGAATAATTTAGAATTTTGGGAATAAAGAAACTGCCAGGAAGTGTTCCCTGGTGGGCACAAGACCCCAGGGTGCTTGGCGCATCCAGGTGGGTTGTGCCCACTTGGGAAACCTCCCGTACTCCATTTTTCTTCCATATGATTGTCCTGCAAGATAAAAAAATCTATATATACTTCCTGAACCTGTTAACCACCGTATCGCGAAGAAATCATCTATTCTCTTTTCTTGTTGTTTCTGGTCATATTTATCAAGCTAGGAATCATGTCTTCCTGCTCCTCGAACAACATGGAAGAAGATGCTTGGCTGATGAAGATCGAGATGAAGAGGGAGGAGCCCACGGACATCGCCAAAGGAGAACTGAGTATCGGGTATGGGCACTCCCCTTGGCTTCCGCCAAGCTTGGGGGAGGTGCCCCGGTATCGTATCATCCCACTATCTTTTTTGCTTTTACTTATCTTAGTCCAATCATTTGCTTTAAATGAAATAAAGTTTAGTTTGATCCTTTCTTATTTGAAAGTTTGCTTAGTGATCTATCATTTTAATCGTGTGCAAGTTATATAATAAAGTTTAGTGTGAGTTTTTGCTTTCTTTGCTCTCATGTTGCAAATAAAGAAAATAAATAAGAAAGAAAGAAAAGAGAAAAGAAATAAATAAATAAGATTATATACTAATCCTATGGTAGGTGATAGCACCACATAAGGAAAAGTATAAGTAAGAAAATTTTATTAGAGATTGACAAACATAGCATTAGTCAATGATGCAACTCGTGAAAGAATTAATAAGGGAAGGGAAGATTCACATATAAATATACTATCCTAGAAATCTTTTGTGATTGTGAGCCCTCATCAAAATATTATATGCTAAAATTGTTGACGTTGGACAAGGAAGACAACTTAATGATTTATGTTTGTTTATATTCACATAGAAGTCATATTGTCATAGATCCTTCAACATGTGGTGCTTGCCACTATCTTTGCTAGCCAGAAATTCCACACTAAGTAGAGATACTACTTGTGCATCCAAAAACCCTTAAACCCAAATCTTTCTCAAGTGTCCACCATACCTACCTATGGATTGAACAAGATCCTTCAAGTAAGTTGCCATCGGTGCAAAAAGGCAATAAAAACTGCTTCTAAGTATGTAAGATCATTTAGTGTAAGAGAAAATTGAGCATTGTAAGACTGCATAATAAAGGTTGTCATCTTAAGGGGCAATACAACGTGACGTTCTCTTGCACTAAGGGATTGAGAGTGCAAACAAATAAGCGCATGGCAACCTCTGCTTCCCTCTGCGAAGGGTCTATCTTTTATTTTTATGAATTTACTTTTATGCAAAGAGTCAAAGTTTTCCTTCTATTCATTTTATTTTTCTCTTTTGGCAAGCATCATGTTGTGAGGAAAGTGAAGGAAATATGCCCTAGAGGCAATAATAAAGTTATTATTTATTTCCTTATATCATGATAAATGTTTAATATTCATGCTAGAATTGTATTAACCAGAAACTTAATACTTGTGTGAATACATAGACAAACAGAGTGTCACTAGTATGCCTCTACTTGACTAGCTCGTTGATCAAAGATGGTTATGTTTCCTAGCCATTGACATGAGTTGTCATTTGATTAACGGGATCACATCATTAGGAGAATGATGTGATTGACTTGACCCATTCCGTTAGCTTAGCACTCGATCGTTTAGTATGTTGCTATTGCTTTCTTCATGACTTATACATGTTCCTATGACTATGAGATTATGCAACTCCGCTTACGGGGAACACTTTGTGTGCTACCAAACGTCACAACGTAACTGGGTGATTATAAAGGTGCTCTACGGGTGTCTCCGAAGGTACTTGTTGGGTTGGCGTATTTCGAGATTAGGATTTGTCACTCCGATTGTTGAAGAGGTATCTCTGGGCCCACTCGGTAATGCACATCACTTAAGCCTTGCAAGCATTGCAACTAATGAGTTAGTTGCCGGATGATGTATTACAGAACGAGTAAAGAGACTTGCCGCTAACGAGATTGAACTAGGTATTGAGATACCGACGATCGAATCTCAGGCAAGTAACATACCGATGACAAAGGGAACAACGTATGTTGTTATGCGGTCTGATCGATAAAGATCTTCGTAGAACATGTGGGAGCCAATATGAGCATCTAGGTTCCGTTATTGGTTATTGACCGGAGACATGTCTCGGTCATGTCTACATAGTTCTCGAACCCGTAGGGTCCGCACGCTTAAAGTTTCGATGACAATTATATTATCAGTTTATATGTTTTGATGTACCGAAGGTAGTTCGGAGTCCCGGATGTGATCACGGACATGACGAAGAGTCTCAAAATGGTCGAGACATGAAGATTGATATATTGGATGAATATATTCGGACACCGGAATGGTTCCGGGGGTTATCGGATATATACTGGAGTATCGGGGGTTACCGGAACCCCCCTGGGGGTTTAATGGGCCTACATGGGCCTTAGTGGAGAAGAGGAGGGGCGGCCAGGACAGGCTGCGCGCCCCCTCCCCCTCTAGTCCGAATTGGACAAGGAGGGGGGCGACACCCCCCTTTCCTTCTTCTCGTCCTCCTCCTTCCCCCTTCTCCTAATCAAACAAGGAAGGGAGGGAGTCCTACTCCCGGTGGGAGTAGGACTCCTCCTGGCGCGCCCCTCTCCTGGCCGGCTGCCTCTCCCCCCTTGATCCTTTATATACCAGGGCAGGGGGGCACCCCATAGACACAACAATTGATCATTGGTCTTTTAGCCGTGTGCGGTGCCCCCTCCACCATAGTCCACCTCGATAATATCGTAGCGGTGCTTAGGCGAAGCCCTGCGTCGGTAGAACATCATCATCGTCTCCAAGTCATCATGCTGACGGAACTCTCCGTCAACACTCGGCTGGATCGGAGTTCGAGGGACGTCATCGGGCTGAACGTGTGCTGAACTCGGAGGTGCCGTGCGTTCGGTACTTGATCGGTCGGATCGTGAAGACGTACGACTACATCAACCGCGTTGTGCTAATGCTTCCGCTTTCGGTCTAAGAGGGTACGTGGACACACTCTCCCCTCTCGTTGGTATGCATCACCATGATCTTGCGTGTGCGTAGGAATTTTTTTGAAATTACTACGTTCTCCAACAGTGGCATCCGAGCCTGGTTTTATGCATAGATGTCATATGCACGAGTAGAACGCAAGTGAGTTGTGGGAGATATAAGTCATACTGCTTACCAGCATGTCATACTTTGGTTCGGCGGTATTGTTGGATGAAGCGGCCCGGACCGACATTACGCGTACGCTTACACGAGACTGGTTCTACCGACGTGCTTTGCACACAGCTGGCTGGCGGGTGTCAGTTTCTCCAACTTTAGTTGAACCGAGTGTGGCTACGCCCGCTCCTTGTGAAGGTTAAAACAACACCTACTTGACAAACTATCGTTGTGATTTTGATGCGTAGGTAAGAACAGTTCTTGCTCAGCCCATAGCAGCCACGTAAAATTTGCAACAACAAAGTAGAGGACGTCTAACTTGTTTTTGCAGGGCATGTTGTGATGTGATATGGTCAAGGCATGATGCTAAATTTTATTGTATGAGATGATCATGTTTTGTAACCGAGTTATCGGCAACTGGCAGGAGCCATATGGTTGTCGCTTTATTGTATGCAATGCAATCGCCCTGTAATGCTTTACTTTATCACTAAGCAGTAGCGATAGTCGTAGAAGCATAAGATTGGCGAGACGACAATGATGCTACGATGGAGATCAAGGTGTCGCGCCGGTGACGATGGTGATCATGACGGTGCTTCGGAGATGGAGATCACAAGCACACGATGATGATGGCCATATCATATCACTTATATTGATTGCATGTGATGTTTATCTTTTATGCATCTTATCTTGCTTTGGTTGACGATAGCATTATAAGATGATCTCTCACTAAATTATCGAAGTATAAGTGTTCTCCCTGAGTATGCACCTGTAGCGACCCGACCTCAAACGGTCAAGCCTCTGTGTATCTGTGCCATCCCTGGATCGGTATGCTGGCACATACAGTACATCAATGTATATATCAAAGTGCAATCACATGTATAAATAACGTAAAACTGATATATACCTCATAAGTCTCAGCAGAAACAATCGAACGGGTGTGGAGTCCCACCAACGCCAACGGCAAGTTGAGTGTAGACCGTAACCCTACAACGTAACTCTTACCCATCGTAGAAATTCCTGCAACATAAGACGTTGCAGCCGTGTAGGTCAGTACATTGAATGTACTGGCAAGTCACATTATAAGAATAATGAACCTATTTGTACATGCAATTTGGCTGGTGGAAAGCTTTAAGTTTAGTTTTTTGCATAAAGCTAGTTTTTTCCCTAGAATAAAAGATATTATCTTACCACTACAGTATTGCATAGGATGAGTTGGCAAACCCAACTCAACCCATTCCCAAAGTTTCATTTAAAACCCAACTATTTAATTAAGGGTGATGAGATCTCCCAGCATTTCCACTACTAGATGCTCAAGTTGTCCGTAACCGGGGACACGGCTAATCGATTAGGTTTTAACACTCTGCAGAGGTTTGCGCACTTTTCCCCACAAGACTCGATCGCCTCCCTTGAAGTTCTCGACCGCTGGCGTTTGAGAACAGGATGACCGAGACATAGTCTTTCGAAAGTATTCCCCCGTAACCCACGGATAGGCCGGTACACCTACTCATTCTACATCTGCTAGCCTATCCCGGAAGAGGTCATACTATCTACTCAACTAAGCCAGAGCCCATATTGGCTTGTGGTTGCACACGTAAGCTTCTAGACATGATAATACGATTGATCTCTTTGAGCCTGGGCGGACGGACCACTAGTGGTGCACCACCATGGATTAACCATGCATGCTCCCATGTATTACCACCATTCAAACCAAACCTCCGCCTAGGTAGTTCATTAAGTTATCTTGGTTCTACTTACTACTTTGTCACTCATCTCTCACAATGAACACTTCCCAATCCACGTCTACATTGGCGAGGCAAAATTAAACTTACGTGGTGGTGACAAAGGTATATGGTTCAAACCTACCTCAATGAACTACTAGGTAACGGCATAGCCATCTGGCAACAATAAATCCTACCATGCAATCCTACCACAAAAGGACTAAGTGCATAATATAAACATAGGTAATTGGAAGAATGGTCAAATGTGAACTTGCCTGATAATAGTTGATGAAGATTATAACGCTCTCAGAAATTTACTTAAAAGAACTATTCACACTCTCGATGAAAATCTATAAAGTCAAACATTGCATTCGCATAAGCAATCATTTCAGAGAACCAAATAACATGCACAACAAAAAGACTCAGGAAAACCAAATGAAAATCCAACACACTCAACTATCACAAAATTTTCTAAGCGCGAAACAACATGTGACATGAGGTTCAAAAATGTGATGCGAACTATGGTGCATACACGGCATATGAGTAAAACTACTATGGACAGATCCTAAGTGTGTGAAAATATTTTGAGAAAGGTCTAGCTGATAGGGTTTGGCTACAGTGACACGGTGCAAAAAGAATTACATCAATCGGAGCTACGGTTTAAGAGATATGGCTAGTTGAAGTTTGAATTCAAATCTGAATAAAGTTCAAATTTGAATTTGGAAAAGTTTACAAACATGATGCTACTGGGTAGATCTGAACATGACGAAGAATTTGCCGCTGGTTTCATCGAGTTTGGACCTACGGTTAAAAAGTTGTGGCTATTCTAAGTTTAGGGGCTAATATGCTAATTCCAGGGACTAAACGGTGAAACAAAAAAGAAAAATAAACTGCGAACCGGCCCTTGGCCACGTGGCAGATTCCTAATGGCCAAAAGGTGTTCGCTGCAGAAGTTTATACGGTGAACGACCGCTATCTAAGCAAAACGGCGGTGGCTAACTAAAGCAAAAAAAACGATCGGTTTTTTTTAACAAAACCCGCGGTTTAAGAAACCCGCGGTTAACCAATCTAAACAAAAAAAATGAACGGAGGGAGCGAGCGGTCGTCTTACAGAGGCGGCGACGACGTACAGGGGCGGCAGCGCTGGCGTTGGCCGGTGATGGGGCGGCGACTCCGGCGCTCCTCGACGACGGGGAAGGAGGCGGCAGGGTCCGGCACGGCGTCCGCGATCCGCTGGTGGGGTTGGCGGGTGGCGGGGTGGTCGGCGACGAGCGTAGGGAGGCGGCGGCGTTCGGAGCTCCGGTGAGGACACGACACGTCGGGGCGTTATCTCCGGTGGTCCCTAAGGGCAAAGAAAATGTCAAACGGATGCTCATCGACCCGAGCAATATTTTGGTGAAGAAGAACAGGGTCGGGGCGGTTTACTGGCGGCGTTTTACTCCGGCAAGGAAGCTCTGGCTCCGGTGAGATCCAAAGCAGGAGGGCGTCGGCAACGGGTGGTGTGAGGCGAAACGAAGTGGCAGAATGGAGAGAGGGGGTCGAGCGCTTCTTATAGGCGCGGAGAGAGGGCTCGGGAGCGAGGGATAAGCTCTATCCCTAGAGCTTCGGCCGGCGGGTTCGGGTGTGTGCGTGTGCGCACTTATCCAGCGGGGTCTGCGGGAGGTTAGGGACGACCTGGGGAGTGGGCCCCGTGGGTCAGCGATAGGGGAGAGATGAGCGAGGGAGAGAGACGAGCGGGCGAGCGATGCGAGCGCTCGGGCGTTGGGAGCAGGCCGCGGGCTGAAGTGCACGGCTGGCTGGGCCTGCGCGCGCGTATGTGTGTTTTTTTTAATTCAAAGAAAAAAATGCAACAGAAGAAAATAAAAATTCTACATAGGCATATTATATACCAAGATGTTCAGAAAAATACCCCGAATAAGATGAACCATTTTTCAGGTTCAACTAAATTCCACAAAAATTAATAAAATTCAAACAATGCTACTATTGCATTTAAAATCAATAAAAATCATTTTTAAAATAGCAAAATGATTCCAAATTTATTTTCTCCTAATTTTCCATTGAAGGGAATCATTTTACCCTTATTTCCATTTATTTATTTTAGGAGAAAATAATTTGAATTAAAACTAAATAACTCCCAAGAGGATTTGAAATCTGAATTCAAATAACTTCAAAGTGACTTTGAAATTATTTCTTTGAAACTTCCAACTCTCTTTCTTCAAATTTGAAGAAGTCATTTTGTCTTCCTCATGAACTCATTGAGTTGCTTAAAGATTCTAAATTTGAAATATTTCAAATGGAATTCAAATCATTTTCAAACCCCTTTTATTTTCTTCAAATGGAAGAAGTCATATTATCTTCACTCTAGGGTCTTGATGAGATGACTTTGAATTCATGGAGATCAAGAAAAATGCAAGATGAAAGTTTTGGGAAAGTCCTTTTATTCCCTCTCATTCAACTTTCAAAAAAATTCAATTTCCACTCAATTTCACACCATCAATCACACAACAAACAAACAATCATAATTATTTATTTAATATAACATTCCAAAATTTAGAATTTTGGGATGTTACAAACTACCACCCTTAAAATGAATCTCGTCCTCGAGATTCGGAGAGGCTAGAAAGAAGGTTAGATTTGGGGGGTCTCCTTGAAAATCCATTCATCAACACAAGGTATGGGGTGCTACCACCCTTAGAAGCATGGTTACGCTTCCAACAAAACTCATGTACTTCGCCCTTTGGGTTGATGGTGTCGGTCCTCTCATACTCCGTGGAGTAACTCTTTCTTTGAAGCTCTTCCGGTAGGGCATAACCTTTTCCTCAAAATCTTGAGTCCTTGCATCAAAATATGATCCTTCCGAGACTGGGTCTTCTTAGCTGACAGGTCTGTCGCCAATGCTAAACAACTATCGAAAATCTCATTGTGGTCAACAATTATTGGTTCTCCTGCAGAAAATGGGTCTGGGTTGAACCTCACCGCATAACCTACGATTGGCAACAGGTGCCTGTACTGGGTTTCCATCATCCTGCCATTCTAAGGCTTTTGGTTTGTCGTGTCGACACTCTTCTAAGTTTTTAAGGCTCTCTGATTTTCCATCAACATATGATAGCTCATGAAAGAAGTCTCCGGTATGGGGGCCAATCCATCCCGTACTTGAATCATTACCACATATGCAGATAGTGAATCACGTATTCTAACACTTGGGCATCCTCACAAGCATTGCATGACTTCTCTTCTCCACGAACTGGGTTCGGGTAATCCATTGGTTCTGCAAGCCAAACAAAACCTCTATCGTCTCTTCACAACTCTTGGGTTTACGTAACCTCCTATGGAACGTCTGTTGATGAAATCACATCTTCTTCCAGAATTCTTTCTGCAACAAGGTTGTGCTCGCTTCTTATCAAATCCTGGGTCCTGTGGGTTATGGCCCACTTCAACACTTGTATATCTTTAACTCATCCTTGGGGTTACTATTGTTCCATATTCCAACATTACATCTCCTTTTAATTCCAATAGTACTTCATTCCTTCATACTCTTGGGGTAACTATCATAACTAAAACCAAACTCCAACTCATTTGTCCAAACTCCACTCTATGGAATACATTTTATTTTCCCATTGTTCAAGTGTTCACACAGACAAGTATCGCCAAAAAAAATGCACTGGTTCATCCATAATTCTCTTCATATCAAATCCTTTATTACATCCTTAACCACTACTCAAAACTCAAATTTCAAAAGTACTCTATTATAAAAGCTGCCATCCACATAGTTTGGTATGGTCAAGCATTACTTCCATCTTTATTCATTTGCCATACTTGAAGATGCTTCAGTCCCACTAGAACTGTGCGATGTGATCCTTCAAATCATCAATGTTTTGCTTCATCGTGGTGACCATGAGCTTCATGTCCATCATCTCTGCATGTACCTCCCTCAGGTATTCCTGAGTGTGACGGAGTCTTGCTTCTAGTATTTCTCCAATCTGACGTATGGCCTCCATAGCAGCTTCACGAACAGAGTCAAAGAATGTTGCTCGTGGTACTCGAGAAATGAAAAAGTATTGCCCCATAGTCTTTGGGCAGACTCCCTTCACACGGTGGAGGTGTATCTCCACGTACCAAAGTTCAACTCCATTCTCCATGAAAGGATAACCCTTGTAGACTGCATCTCCTTCAAGATGAATATGCTTCATCATGTCCTTCAGGATTTTTGGGTAATCCTGATCACTAGTCAGGGTCATGATCGTTTCCGGCCCTTGAGAAAAGACTCAGAAGGGATGTCATCTGCAGGCATAAAATAGAAGGGTACTCGGGATAATGTATGTATTTCCTTCGGTGAAATGTGGTTGTTTTCCGGAAAAAGTTTGGTGTCAGCTTGTCCATGGGTTCAAGATTTATGTTTGAGTGAGACAGTGAGAGAGGTACTCACAATCAACAAACAACTCATAACATCTCATATGAGATTCCAACCACATCAACTTTTATTGCTTCATGAGCTATTACAATTTCCATTTCATAACTCTACTCAACATCCTCAATGAAAATAAAAGTATATTCCACATTTATTACATTCTTTATTCCAATATCAAGATCTCAACTACTCTGCTCAAGCTATCCTCGGGTCTGAACATTCTCTGGAAAAATGTCCTACTCCTTTGCAGCGTAAACAAATGACTTCAGACAAATCCAGAGGCTTCTTGGTGGCTATCTTGGTTCCTTGGGTTCTTGGCTTCCTTGCTGGGCATTCGCTAGCGTAATGACCTAAATCCTTGCACCTGTAACAAGTGATATGACTCAGGTCCTTTCCTGCAGAAATTGGGTTGTTCTGGGCACACATGCTCCTTCTCTTCCTAGACTTCTTCTTTCCGATCATTTCTTCTAACTCTTGTGGATCAAACTCCACTTCTTCTATCATGAAGTCTCCCAGATACTCTTGGCTTTTCTTCGTGCAATACAGTGAAAAATGTCCTTCTTCTCCACATGAATAGCAAGCATTGTAGTAAAATCTGTTTAGGCTTTCTCCATCAAGGTCGTCAACATCTTCCTTCATCACAGGTCCTTTTAAACTTTCCCTGAGGGCTTCTTTCATTGCTCCATTCTGCTGCTTGGCAACTTCTTGTACCTTGGGCTAAATATGATACTGGGCAGGGTAGTGCGTAGTTCCTTCACACAAGAAACAAGTAATCTGCCTAGTTAGGCATTCTTCCGCTGGGTGACTTCCTTCACAATGAGGGCATCCATCCTTGTGTTCCTCATGGGTGTGTCCTATTTCTCCGCATATCATGCAGGCACGAGGTTTCTTCATCGGGTTATCATCTTGGTTTCGGATAAGACGGGATCCCAACAGAGTCTCCTTCAATTGCTCCCAAGTTTTTGCTCCATTATATCCTTGTATGGCTTGATGCATTTTCCACCAGGTTGCAGCACTTCTTGTAAAGTACTGAAGAGCGTATTGAACCTCATACTTCCTTGCAACCAAATTGCTCCTGAAGTGATTCTCCATGTTTTGAATCCATAGCTCTGCCTCCAACTGCGTGATCGGTCCAGAGAATACAAGTCCATCTTAATTCATCTTCTATTGGGTCCAAGGGTTTTGGGATGAGATACGGGAGAGGGATAGAGAGATATACACACAAACAATATAGTTTTGAAAATAAGTTTTATTTGCTGCTGTCGTAAAACAAACACAAAATATGACAGCTCATAAATCATCGCATCTAACGTGAGTATAAAACAAGGGTTTGGTCTTCTAAAGGTCATATAATCTTGGAATTCTTCCGTGTCTTCATATTCTTCGAGTCTTCGACTGTCGTAGCATTAATTCTTCTAGTGTATGGTGAAGTCTGATACCTTGTCCTTCTCGGAGTAGTCTTATTAGTTGATCCTCCGTGTGGTCAAAGGGAAAAGGGGTATTGTCTAACTATTTGGGGTAAAAGGAATGATTTGATAAAGCTCAGAAAAGAAGAGAGGTAAATGATCTTTTTGAAAAGAAAGTTTTAGAGAAATCCTTTCCTAAGGGAATTCCAGTTTCTAGGGTCACGTCCTACAGTCAACATGTGCTCTAATACCATCTCTGAGTGACCCGACCTCAAACGGTCAAGCCTCGTGTATCTGTGCCATCCCTGGATCGGTATCTTTGGCACATACAAAGACATCAATGTATATATCAAAGTGCAATCACATGTATAAATAACGTAAAACTGATATATACCTCATAAGTCTCAGCAGAAACAATCGAACGGGTGTGGAGTCCCACCAACGCCAACGGCAAGTTGAGTGTAGACCGTAACCCTACAACGTAACTCTTACCCATCGTAGAAAATCCTGCAACATAAGACGTTGCAGCCGTGTAGGTCAGTACATTGAATGTACTGGCAAGTCACATTATAAGAATAATGAACCTATTTGTACATGCAATTTGGCTGGTGGAAAGCTTTAAGTTTAGGTTTTTGCATAAAGCTAGTTTTTCCCTAGAATAAAAGATATTATCTTACCACTACAGTATTGCATAGGATGAGTTGGCAAACCCAACTCAACCCATTCCCAAAGTTTCATTTAAAACCCAACTATTTAATTAAGGGTGATGAGATCTCCCAGCATTTCCACTACTAGATGCTCAAGTTGTCCGTAACCGGGGACACGGCTAATCGATTAGGTTTTAACACTCTGCAGAGGTTTGCGCACTTTTCCCCACAAGACTCGATCGCCTCCCTTGAAGTTCTCGCACTACCTGGCGTTTGAGAACAGGATGACCAAGACATAGTCTTTCGAAAGTATTCCCCCTTAACCCACGGATAGGACGGTACACCTACTCATTCTACATCTGCTAGCCTATCCCGGAAGAGGTCATACTATCTACTCAACTAAGCCAGAGCCTATATTGGCTTGTGGTTGCACACGTAAGCTTCTAGACATGATAATACGATTGATCTCTTTGAGCCTGGGCGGACGGACCACTAGTGGTGCACCACCATGGATTAACCATGCATGCTCCCACTGTACTTCGCCACCATTCAAACCAAACCTCCGCCTGTAGTTCATTAAGTTATCTTGGTTCTACTTACTACTTTGTCACTCATCTCTCACAATGAACACTTCCCAATCCACGTCTACATTGGCGAGGCAAAATTAAACTTACGTGGTGGTGACAAAGGTATATGGTTCAAACCTACCTCAATGAACTACTAGGTAACAGCATAGCCATCCGGCAACAATAAATCCTACCATGCAATCCTACCACAAAAGGACTAAGTGCATAATATAAACATAGGTAATTGGAAGAATGGTCAAATGTGAACTTGCACGATAATAGTTGATGAAGATTATAACGCTCTCGAAATTTACTTAAAAGAACTATTCGTTACTCTCCGATGAAAATCTATAAAGTCAAACATTGCATTCGCATAAGCAATCATTTCAGAGAACCAAATAACATGCACAACAAAAGACTCAGGAAAACCAAATGAAAATCCAACACACTCAACTATCACAAAATTTTCTAAGCGAAACAACATGTGACATGAGGTTCAAAATGTGATGCGAACTATGGTGCATACACGGCATATGAGTAAAACTACTATGGACAGATCCTAAGTGTGTGAAAATATTTTGAGAAAGGTCTAGGTGATAGGGTTTGGCTACAGTGACACGGTGCAAAAAGAATTACATCAATCAGACTACGGTTTAAGAGATATGGCTAGTTGAAGTTTGAATTCAAATCTGAATAAAGTTCAAATTTGAATTTGGAAAAGTTTACAAACATGATGCTACTGGGTAGATCTGAACATGACGAAGAATTTGCCGCTGGTTTCATCGAGTTTGGACCTACGGTTAAAAAGTTGTGGCTATTCTAAGTTTAGGGGCTAATATGCTAATTCCAGGGACTAAACGGTGAAACAGAAAAGAAAAATAAACTGCGAATAGGCCCTTGGCCACGTGGCAGATTCCTAATGGCCAAACGGTGTTCGCTGCAGAAGTTTATACGGCGAACGACCGCTATCTAAGCAAAACGGCGGTGGCTAACTAAAGCAAAAAAAAAACGATCGGTTTTTTTAACAAAACCCGCGGTTAACCAATCTAAACAAAAAAATGAACGGAGGGAGCGAGCGGTCGTCTTACAGAGGTGGCGACGACGTACAGGGGCGACAGCGCTGGCGTTGGCCGGTGATGGGGCGGCGACTCCAGCGCTCCTCGACGACGGGGAAGGAGGCAGCAGGGTCCGGCACGGCGTCCGCGATCCGCTGGTGGGGTTGGCGGGCGGCGGGGTGGTCGGCGACGAGCGTAGGGAGGTGGCGGCGTTCGGAGCTTTGGTGAGGACGCGGCACGTCGGGGTGTCGTCTCCGGTGGTCCCTAAGGGCAAAGAAAATGTCAAACGGATGCTCATTGACCCGGGCAATATTTTGGTGAAGAAGAACAGGATCGGGGCGGTTTACTGGCGGCGTTTTACTCCGGCAAGGAAGCTCCGGCTCTGGCGAGATCCAAAGCAGGAGGGCGTCGGCTACGGGTGGTGTGAGGCGAAACGAAGTGGCAGAATGGAGAGAGGGGGTCGAGGGCTTCTTTAGGCGCGGAGAGAGGGCTCGGGAGCGAGGGATAAGCTCTATCCCTAGAGCTTCGGCCGGCGGGTTCGGGTGTGTGCGTGTGCGTGCTAATTTAAAATCAATAAAAATCATTTTTAAAATAGCAAAATGATTCCAAATTTATTTTCTCCTAATTTTCCATTGAAGGGAATCATTTTACCCTTATTTCCATTTATTTATTTTAGGAGAAAATAATTTGAATTAAAACTAAATAACCCCAAGAGGATTTGAAATCTGAATTCAAATAACTTCAAAGTGACTTTGAAATTATTTCTTTGAAACTTCCAACTCTCTTTCTTCAAATTTGAAGAAGTCATTTTGTCTTCCCTCATGAACTCATTGAGTTGCTTAAAGTTTCTAAATTTGAAATATTTCAAATGGAATTCAAATCATTTTCAAACCCCTTTTTATTTTCTTCAAATGGAAGAAGTCATATTATCTTCACTCTAGGGTCTTCTGATGAGATGACTTTGAATTCATGGAGATCAAGAAAAATTTAAGATGAAAGTTTTGGGAAAGTCCTTTTATTCCCTCTCATTCAACTTTCAAAAAAATTCAATCATAATTATTTATTTAATATAACATTCCAAAATTTAGAATTTTGGGATGTTACAGCACCGTTGCGAAAGTTCTTCATGCTGAGACACCACGTGATGATCGGGTGTGATAGGCTCTACGTTCAAATACAACTGGTGCAAAACAGTTGCACACGAGGAATACTCAGGTTAAACTTGACGAGCCTAGCATATAACAGATATGACATCGGAACATGGAGACCGAAAGGTCGAGCGTGAATCATATAGTAGATATGATCAACATAGTGATGTTCACCATTGAAACTACTCCATCTCACGTGATGATCGGACATGGTTTAGTTGATTTGGATCACGTGATCACTTAGAGGATTAGAGAGATGTCTATCTAAGTGGGAGTTCTTAAGTAATATGATTAATTGAACTTAAATTTATCATGAACTTAGTAGCTGATAGTATTTTGCTTGTCTATGTTGATTGTAGATAGATGGCCCGTGTTGTTATTCCGTTGAATTTTAATGCGTTCCTTGAGAAGGCAAAGTTGAAAGATGATGGTAGCAATTACACAGACTGGGTCTGTAACTTGAGGATTATCCTCATTGCTGCACAGAAGAATTACGTCCTGGAAGCACCGCTAGGTGCCAGACCTGCTGCAGGAGCAACACCAGATGTTATGAACGTCTGGCAGAGCAAAGCTGATGACTACTCGATAGTTCAGTGTGCCATGATTTACGGCTTAGAACCGGGACTTCAATGACGTTTTGAACGTCATGGAGCATATGAGATGTTCCAGGAGATGAAGTTAATATTTCAAGCAAATGCCCGAATTGAGAGATATAGAGTCTCCAGTAAGTTCTACAGCTGCAAGATGGAGGAGAATAGTTCTGTCAGTGAGCATATACTCAAAATGTCCGGGTATAACAATCACTTGATTCAACTGGGAGTTAATCTTCCAGATGATAGCGTCATTGACAGAATTCTTCAATCACTGCCACCAAGCTACAAGAGCTTCGTGATGAACTATAACATGCAAGGGATGGATAGGACGATTCCCGATCTCTTCGCAATGCTCAAGGCTGCGGAGGTAGAAATCAAGAAGGAGCATCAAGTGTTGTTGGTCAATAAGACCACCAGTTTCAAGAAAAAGGGCAAAGGGAAGAAGAAGGGGAACTTCAAGAAGAACAACAAACAAGTTGTTGCTCAAGAGAAGAAACCCAAGTTTGGACCCACTACAAAAAAAATACACTTCCGTGATGATACGTGTTTGTCACAGTAGGTCGCGTTTTCTGTCATGCATGTACATCCATGACAAATTTATGACAGAATCAAGATAGTCATACTTGTGCTGTCGTAGAAGTGTTCCATGACATTGCCAAAATTATCATCACGGAAGTGTCCACTTCCATGACAATGAATTGCGCGTCACAGAAGTGCTTTCGTCAAGGGTGACCGACATGTGGCATCCACTGTAACGGAATGCCATTAAGCTATCGGGTCGGGTTTTGGATCCGATAACCCGTTAACAGCCCCGACCAATGTGGATTTTCCACGTGTAAAATCATCATTGGCTGGAGGAAACATGTGCGGCTCACCGTTGGGACAGATGTCATCCGCTCATTGGACCGAAGGCGCCTATGATACGGTGACACGTGGCACGGCCCAACAGAGGCCCATTCCTGTGAAAAAGGCCGGCCTAGTAAAAATTAGCAGGCCGGCCCATATAAGGCCTACTTGTGTCAGGTCCATTTAAGCCCACGGCCCATACGAGATGTGCCAATTCGGCCCGTTAAAGATTTGACACCATTGCAGCCCATCGTCAGTTCGAGCCCGTTAACAGCCCGCTATATATTTGGGCTCAATATCGGCCCGATGATATTTCGGCATGTTAATCACCCATTTAATGGATGGGCCAATTTTCAGGATGTACATCTTTCGGCCTTTTAGCGACCCATTTAAATGTTGGGATAATTTCCGGCCCAGTGTGTCTTTCAGCCTGTTGACGGCCCATAAATCTGATGGGCCATTTGTAGTCGGACCTGAGTTCCGGCCTTTTAGCGGCCCATGTAAGTGTTGGGCCAATTTCTGGCCTGGTGTCACTTTCAGCCTGTTGACGGCCCATAAATCATTTGGGCCATTTGTAGTCGGACCTGAGTTTTGGCCTTTTAGCGACCCATTTAAGTGTTGGGCCAATTCCCGGCCCTGTGTGCCTTTCGGCCTGTTAATGGACCATAAATGAGTTGGGCCATTTGTAGTCGGGCCTTAGTTTTGGCCTTTTAACAGCCCATGCCCTTCATGGTCCAATACCAGCCTGGTTTCTCTTTCGGCCTGCTAAAGGCCCACAACACAGTTGGTCCATTTACAATACGACCTGACTTTCGGCCTCTTAGCGGCCCATGCTCTTCATGGTCCAGTACAAGCCCGCTGTCTCTTTCGGCCTGCTAAAGGCCTACAGTATAGTTGGGCCATATGTAGCCCAAACTTAGTAACGGCCCGTGAAATAAATTGGGGACACCTGTTGCCCGCTTCGATGTTGGCCTATTAACTACCCGAGAGGTAAGAGGGTCGACCATTAACTTTCGGCCTAGTAACGGCCCATTAACTTAATGGGCCCACTAAAGTTCATTCACGTCTTTAGGCCAAATTAGATAATTTGAGCCCATTACGACGAGCAATTATGCACAGGACCAAAACCGATCAAGCAAAGGTACGACATACAGGGAATAACGTTGCACATCCAGCATATATTACATGAAATTACATCCACTGGGCAATCAAAGATTGATGCGGTGCAAATAAATGAGCAGAACCTAACCATCTACAATGTCACAACTGCAACCCCAAAGATGATGACGCCCATAAGCATAAGGGCAAGTTCTTGCTGCTTTGCTACACCGTGTTCGAAAACATTGATCGCTTGTTGCGTCATGCGACTCTCACACCTCGATTCATCCACCTTTTCCATCATTGCTTCAGCCATTAATTGGTTCACAAACATACATTTATTCCGTTGCATTGAGATGAGGATATCTTGAACAGATTCAGATTGCGATTTTGGCAGGCTTGTATTATTGATAGTGGAGAGTGTCTCACCAATCGCATCATAACATAAATTAGGACGGGACCAAACAGATTAATCATGAGTTATTGCCATATTACCTGGCCTAGGTTTACTTTGGAAAGAAACAATGGGGTTGCCTTGCTATTTTCGAGTTTGTCTTCTTATCTTCAAAGAGCTCGCACAAAATTAATACACTAGCATTTCTATCATTGGCCAAGTCAGATAATAGGAAAGCAACATTGACACAACGAACGTTTGGGCAACTAGCCTACACCAAATTAACACAATATGGCACAGCTATCATCAGCCAAGTAAGGTAATACGAAAGCAACATTGACACAATGAATGAATGGGCAACCAGAGAAGCACTACAATTCAGTAATGTGCGTGATATGAGATAGTACATTCATGTAGCTCAGTATGCAAAACTACCAGGCAGTTTTCCTTACAAAAATCAACATTGGCGCCTTTAACATTTTGCTACAACTAATTTTAAATCAGATAAAGGTTAGATTCATACGATTAACAAAATACATGCTGATGTAAAAATATAGTGATATACAACAGGTACTTACATCAGCATTGGAGCATAGAGAATTCCCGCAAGATATTTTCCTCGAATACGATCCCAATGGAGGAAGTCTTGTATCGTTTAAACTTATTTTCTAAAAGAGAGATGGGTAAGAAATATGTAGAAAATATGATCAGAATGCTATAAAATTTCATGATGCGAGGATACGCACACGCTTCTTAGAATGGAGTTGACATTCTTTTGCTGGACTGGAGCAGACTAGTTCTTTGGCCACTGGAATCTGCTTATTATCAGTGGGTGTCGGTGTCAAAACCGGCGGATCTCGGGTAGGGGTCCCGAACTGTGCATCTAGGCGGATGGTAACAGGAGACAAGGGACACGATGTTTTTACCCAGGTTCGGGCCCTCTCGATGGAGGTAATACCCTACTCCTGCTTGATTAATATTGATGGTATGGGTAGTACAAGAGTAGATCTACCACGAGATCGTAGAGGCTAAACCCTAGAAGCTAGCCTATGGTATGATTGTTGTTCGCCCTACGGACAAAAACCCTCCGTTTATATAGACATCGGATAGGGTTAGGGTTACACAGAGTCGGTTACAATGGTAGGAGATCTACATATCCGTATCACCAAGCTTGCCTTCCACGCCAAGGAATGTCCCATCCGGACACGGGACGAAGTCTTCAATCTTGTATCTTCATAGTCTAGGAGTCCGCCAAAGATGATAGTTCGCTATCTGGACACCCCTAGTCCAGACTCCTCAAGAGCCCACTCAACCAGGCTTCAATGACGACAAGTCCGGTAGCGCATATTGTCTTCGGCATTGCAAGGCGGGTTCCTCCTCAAATACTTCATAGAAGGTTTTAACACAAGGATAGTGTCCGCTCGCAAAACAAGTTCCACATACCACCGTGAGAGAATAACTTTGGCACAGATCTGCCGACGTATTCCGCGGGTGACATCACACCACGGCCGTGCCTTTATACTGAATCGTTTTTTTACTGTTCCACCTTCTGCGTTTAGCGAGGCGGTTTCCTTGGCACGCCTTATCGAGCGGAGATCGTGCCCCTTATTCCGGATTCCCATCAATACGGACGTGGGTAACCCATCCGCGCCATTGATTACGGCGCTTGGGAGATAAGCGAGTTTTACCAGTCGGGGGACCATAGCCGTCCGTCCATATAAGGGATAAGGATCCACCTTTTCACCCACGCCTTCTTCCTCCTTTGCTCATCCATTTCCTTTTCTGAGCTCCAGCGCCCAAGTCCGCACATCCCACCTCAACCTTCTCCAACTATGTCCGGGGCGGGAGGCAGGTGGATGGCCTCCTCCGTCACGGAGGGGCACATCAAAAAGCTGCGGAAGGCCGGATACTTGTGCAGCAACATCGCGCACCGGCTACCCGACGAGGGGCAGCTCATTCCAACCCCCAAGCCCCATGAGAGGGTGGTGTTTCTCACCCACTTCCTCCGCGGACTAGGTTTTCCACTTCACCCATTTGTCTGGGGGCTCATGTTCTACTACGGCCTGGATTTCCACGATCTGGCCCCGAAATTTATCCTCAACATCTCGGCGTTTATCGTCGTGTGCGAGGCCTTCCTCTGCATCCAGCCGCACTTCGGCTTATGGCTGAAGATCTTCAATGTCAAGCCGAAGGTAGTGGGCCGGCACCAAGCGGAGTGCGGAGGCGCCATGGTTGGCAAGATGGCCAAAGTCCTATGGCTCGAGGGCTCCTTTGTGGAGACCATAAAGGGGTGGCAATCGGGGTGGTTCTACATCACCGAGCCGCGCGACTCTCAATGGGCGACGGCCCCTGAATTCCGATCTGGCTTCCCCACACGGCTCTCATCATGGAAAGAGACGGGCCTGACATGGGGGGATTCGGACGAGCTGTCCGGACACCAAACCTGTGTCCGAAACCTGGTGGACAAGAATCTCAGGCTTGTCAACGTAATCCAGGTGATGCTCATCCCCCGGATTCTCCCATGCCAACAACGGCCCTTCAAATTGTGGGAGTTCGATCCGGCACAGCACCCAACTCTGAAAAGGCTCTTCGACACTACGTACGAAGATGTCTGGAAGGTGCTGTTCAAGGGCGTCGAGGCTCCCACATCCGCTACCGAAGATCGCGGATTCAGCTCGCAGCGTCAAGCCAGTGAGGTAAGTTATTTTACCCTTTATGGGACTCTTTTTTCATAGTTTGACTCTATGCGGGATCTAAAACTCCCTAACCTTTGACAGGACTGGCTGAAGACGTCCGAACAGATTAATTGTCCGGCCCCCTTGCCAGAAGACCCAGCGGACGCCCGATTGACAGGGCTGCTGGATCAGGTACCTCACGTGGTGCCGGAGAAGAAGGCCAAGAAGGAGGCCACGGGAACTCGAAAGAGCTCCCGGCGCCAGGTGTTGTCGGACTCATCGCCCGACAACCCTGAGGCGGAATCCTCCTCTGAGGAAGGGGAGGAGGAAAAAGAAGCCTCTCCCCCAGTGCGGGGAGAGAAGAAAAGGAAGGCCGCCCCAACTGGGGAGGCCGGAGGGTCCAAGAAGGGAAGGACCCTTCCTCCGGACTTCTCCACCAACGCCGACAATGACGAGGAGGAGTGGCCAACAAGGGCCAAGCCCCTGGCGAGATCGTAAGTGTCCGGATACCCATGGCTTTTTTCCATTGCATAGTGTTCTCTAATGCCAAACAATCATGCAGCCCGCCCAAGGATTTGCAGCTCGCCCGCTTGCCGAGCGGGTCCTCGAGTTCGCCGGAAGTGGAGAGTGCTTCACTTCGGCCGCCTCCTCCGACGCTGCGGAGGACGCTGAGGTGGGGCCCCAAGAGGGCCTGGTCAAGACGAGTGGCGCAGGAGGTGCCGCAGGCAACCTCCCTGACTCGCGCGAGGGGAGTGAGACCTCAGGGCTCTAAGCCCGACCCTCGTACGGACTCCACACCGGAACCTTCAGCGGTTCCGAAGTTCGGCAAGCGGCCCCTTCGTAGGAAGGGTAAGACGCCGGTGTCCTCCGTCCAACCGGAGGCACCGGATAGCTTACTGGAGGCGCTTAACGGCGCCTCCATCGACGAGGAGCACCACACTGTTATGAGTGTGGTGATCCAGAAAGTTCATTCCGCCAAGAGCGGGCTGACTGAAGCCTGTACCAGCCTTCTAACAGGCTTTGAGGTAAGTTTAGAATATGTAAAAATGTTATGGCATAGATAGTAGCCCCTGATGCTTAGTTCGGTGTTCGGAAAGAAAAGCCGGACTAAGGATCTAAAAAGATATACGTAGGAGTCTAACATAAGTATGTCAATATGGGAATGCAGGTTGCGCTGCTGACCTCTGCCACACTGACTGCGGAGGTCAATGTATTGAAGCAGAGCCTCGATCGGTCCGAGAACGAGCTCGGCCGTGCCAAGAAGCAGCTCGAGGACAAGGAAGGTAAGTAATACCTTATTAAAGAAATACCTTATAGAAAGGATTTGGTTGCAAAAAATGACAGGAATAACGTGGGTATTATAGGGGCCATGAACGAGGTCGCGACCCTGAAGGACGCGGTGTCCGCGGCCGAAAGCAAAGCGGCCGCAGAGCGCACTGAGCGAGAGAAGCAGGAGGAGCGGGTGGCGGAGTTGCGGCAAGAGCTCCAGGCTCTCGTGGAAAAACACGAGAGTTTGGAGCGTGACTCGAAGACTCGAGAGTCCGAGCTCGCCTTGGCTCTTGAGAGTGCCAAAGCCGCTAAGGCCGAAGCCCAAAAAGCCCTCCAAGAAATTGAATCATTAAATAAGATAGCGGCGGGTAAGGAATTCTTTATGCAAAGCAAGCATGTGAAAGTGAATTACCTATTACTTACCCAGATTCGGAGCTCTCCAGGAGCATTCGCAGATCTGCCCTGAAGTGTGTACCGATGTCGCCGCGTTCTACCAGCGCCAAGGAGGGGAGCTCGACGGAGAAGGTGTTCTCGGTCTCAAGATGTCGAGGACGAACGTCCGGTGCCCCTGAGCGACCAGCTAAAGCAGCTGGTCGAGCTCCACAAGGTCGCCGAACAGGCCATGAAGGGCCTCATAGTTCGGCTGTGGCCATTGGAAGCCATGCCTGGGAGCTACTTCGGGCTAGTGCAGCGGCTGGTGGACACCTCTCCATGGATTGAAGTCATCAAGCGCTCCATCTGCATTGAAGGTGCCCGTCGGGCCCTTGCCCGTGCTAAAGTGCACTGGGGCAAGCTGGATGCGGAGAAGCTTGTGACGGATGGACCACCGAAGGGCAAGGATCATCGCAAGCCCGAGATGTACTATGAGGGCGTCCTGAAGGGTGCCCGCCGTATAGCGGATGAGTGCTCCAAAGATGTAATTTTCTAAAAGACTCGCATTTGTTATCCTGTACGCTGAAAACTTGTTCATATGCGCTAAGCAACGCTTGATAATTTAAAATATTACCTTCTGTGCGGCCGTTTATCAAATTTGAGAGATGGCAAGTCGTTGTCTTCAGCCCCCATGCCACGAGTGCTGGGGTGTTTGGGATAAACTTGAGCGCTCTTGTTCCCATTCTTGGGTCCGTCAAGGGAGGCGCTCAACGCAACGAACAAGGCAACCAGACTTATAGTGCTTGAACACTCTCACTTAGCCATAGAATTCTATAATTTTAAATTTCGGTGAAGCCCCTAGTATTCTGAAGACCGAGTTCGGGGCGCTATCCACGCCTTGGCCGGACAATGTCGGTTCCTCGCTCTAAGCGGTATAAGTCTTTAGGGACCCGAAAAAACCTCTCGAACAACGACCGGCTCTCGCCCTATCATGACGTCAGTTTTAGCTTTCTCCACTTCGGTGCTCAACCCAGCTCAATCGGGGCACAATAGCAGTGGTTCTCCCAGTGCTACCTTAGCCGATATAACGGAACGTAAGGTACCAAAACATGGGAGCCGGGCAAACCCAACTATTGACCCAAGACATGATTCGGAGCCGATGCATATAATGCTATAAGTTCGGGGTGCCGCACTTGTGAAAGTGTTCGGACTTATCACACCATATTTTTGGGGTACTTAAGCCCCTGGTGTATTGGCCGTACCAAAGTGTACGGGTGCAACATGTCATGGAATGAACATATATATATAGATAAAGAAAGGAGTGCAATAATAGGCAAGAGCTATATATTGGTTATTAAAAAGAAACTGCAAATAAAAGCAGAACGATACAAATTGTGCGATAAGCAAGGGATGGGACTATTTAACATGTCCCCCTCCAGGGGTAAGCTGCGGGGTGGTATGTAAAACAGGTATAATGATCGTAGTAGAGACCACATGGACACTCGACGTAGCTTTCTGCTTCCCTGGCTGTTGCATCATGAGTTCGGCAATTCTAGTGCCGGACAGGACTTCTGGAAAACGGAGTCCTGAAAGTAAGAAAAAGAATGACACAATCGGGCCCCCGTGCGGTTGAGCCGCGTGCAGGCGTGCGTGGTCGTGTTCTCCCTTATGCCCATGGTATCTCCAGAGCATAGTTATGTACGCGTAGTCCTGGCTTCGCAATGTTGCGAGGGCTGGGGTTGGGGCCGGATTGCTACGCGTGCTCGGATCGTGCCAGGCGGTCTTGTTGTAGGCTACTCCGGGCGCGCTTAAGGGTGGCCGGACGTTTAATAGCCGGACTCGAGAATTGCTGTGGGAGGCTGCTTTGCACCTCCGCCGCGAGGGCCGCCGTGTGCTCCTCCCTTCGGAGAGAGCGTTCGGTGTTTCCATTGACCATGATTACTCCTCGAGGGCCTGGCATCTTGAGCTTGAGGTATGCGTAGTGCGGCACTGCATTGAACTTTGCAAATGCGGTTCGTCCAAGCAGTGCGTTATAGCCGCTGCGGAACAGGACTATGTCGAAGATTAACTCTTCGCTTCGGAAGTTATCCGGGGATCCGAAGACCACTTCGAGTGTAACTGAGCCTGTACAATTGGCCTCTACACCTGGTATTACGCCTTTAAAGGTCATCTTTGTGGGTTTAATCCTTGAGGGGTCTATGCCCATTTTGCGCACTGTATCCTGATAAAGCAAGTTTAGGCTGCTACCGCCGTCCATCAGGACTCTAGTGAGGTGAAATCCGTCGATGATTGGGTCAAGAACCAATGCGGCGAATCCGCCGTGACGGATGCTAGTGGGGTGGTCCCTTCGATCAAATCTGATCGGGCAGGAGGACCATGGGTTGAACTTCGGGGCGACTGGCTCCATTGCATATACGTCCCTTAGTGCACGCTTCCGCTCCCTTTTGGGTATGTGGGTTGCATATATCATGTTCACCGTCCGCACTTGTGTGGGAAAGCCCTTCTGTCCTCTATTGTTCGGTGGTCGGGGCTCTTCCTCATCATCGCTATGCAGCCCCTTGTCATTCAGTTCGGCACTTAGCTTGCCTGCTTGCTTGAACACCCAACAATCCTTGTTGGTGTGATTGGCTGGTTTTTCGGGGGTGCCATGTATCTGGCACAAGCCATCGAGTATTCGGTCCAAGTTGGACGGGCCCTGGGTATTTCTTTTGAATGGCTTCTTTCGCTGACCGGGTTTAGAGCCTCTGAATCCGGCATTGACTATCGTATCTTCATCATTGTCACCGTTAATGCGGCGCTTGTTCTTGTTGCGACGCGACCTGCCATTGTTGTCCTTGGTATCCGAACTACCAGGGTTTTTGGTCAAGTTGTTACTACGAGCTAGCCAGCTGTCCTCTCCCGCGCAAAAGCGGGTCATGAGTGTGGTGAGGGCTGCCATGGATTTCGGCTTTTCCTGTCCTAGGTGCCGGGCAAGCCACTCGTCGCGGATGTTATGTTTGAAGGCTGCAAGGGCCTCTGCATCCGGACAATCAACGATTTGATTTTTCTTGGTTACAAACCGTGTCCGTAATTGTCCGCCGATTCTTCCGCTGCTGAATTATGTGGCTGAGGTCATCGGCGTCGGTGGTCGCACATATGTGCCCCGAAGTTATCAAGGAATGCGGCTTCCAGTTCCTCCCAACAACCAATTGATTCTGCTGGCAAGCTGTTAAGCCAATGCCGAGCTGGTCCTTTAAGCTTGAGTGGGAGGTATTTGATGGCGTGTAGATCATCACCGCGGGCCATGTGGATATGGAGGAGGTAGTCCTCGATCCAAACCGCAGGATCTATTATGCCATCATATGATTCGATGTTTAGGGTTTGAAACCCTCGGGGATTTGATGATCCATTACTTCATCTGTGAAGCATAGTGGGTGTGCGGCGCCTCTGTATTGTGCTATATCACGACGCAGCTCAAATGAGCTTTGTCTACTGTGTTCGGCCCGGCCGGAATCGTTGTATCCGGCGTGATGGTTATCGTCGCGTGTTGTGGGGTGCCCACGCGATCCGTAGATCGATCTTGTTTGCCTTGCCTTGTCCTCCAATATGTCTCGCATGTCCGCGCGCTTCCCGTGCCTTGGTACTTTTCGGCGGCGCCGGAGTGCGGCTTGAATGGAGGGTCTAGAGGCCTCTCTCGTCGCGACCACGGGTGGCGGTCGGCCGCATCATGCGCTGGTGATGTAGGTTTGGGTGCTGCTTCCTCTAATTGGGGTAGCAGCCTGCGTTTGGGGTATCTCTTGGAGGGGCGTTCGAGTTCATACTCTTCGGCTGCAAGGACTTCAGTCCATCTGTCAGTTAGCAAGTCTTGGTCAGCTCTAAGCTGCTGCTGCTTTTTCTTGAGGCTGCTTGCCGTGGCCATAAGCCTGCGTTTGAAACGCTCTTGTTCGGTAGGATCCTCAGGCACGACAAATTCATCGTCGTCGAGGCTTGCCTCATCTTCGCAGGGGGGCGCATAATTATCGTCCTCTACCTCTTTCTTTTCTCGCCAGACCGTCGTGCGTTCTTCCTTCTCCTCCTCCGCGCCGAGTCCTGCTGGAGGGTCGCTTCGCACTGCTCGGGTATTATTGTCTCCCGTGCCAGAATCACCATTTTTACTGTGGCGGGATTTAGAACGGCGCCGCTGACATCGGTGCTTGGGTTGTTTCTTGGAGGGGTCATACTCCGCCATTCCATCGCCATTCCCATCTTTTGGGATGTCCACCATGTATATGTCATATGACGAGGTGGCCTTCCAGTGCCCTGTAGGCGCTGGGTCTTGGCCGTCTCTGGCATCGTCGTCCATACCGTCGATGTCTTCGGAGTCGAAGTCGAGCATGTCGGTTAAATCATCGACAGTGGCTACAAAGTGGGTGGTGGGTGGGCGTTGAATTTCTTCGTCGTCCGCATCCCAACCTTCCTGACCGTAGTCCGGCCAGGGCTCTCTTGATAAAGAGAGAGACTTTAGTGAATTCAAGATGTCGCCAAAGGGCGAGTGCTGAAAGATGTCCGCGGATTCGATTGGCAGGGGCGCGGAGGGTTCGGAGTCCGGAGAGGAGTCCGGCACCTTGGAGTCACGGTCTTTGCAAAGGACAGGGATGGAGTTCGGCTCAACCGCCGTTGAGATTGTAGCCCCTGAGGCGGTGTCCAACCACTCGTCCTCGATCGGGGGAGTCGGCTCCGAGCCAAGGGTCGGAGCGGACTCTGGTGTGGCTTCCAAGGCACTGTTCGGCGGCAGAGCTAGATCATGCCCATCGAGACAGTGCGGCGCACTTGGTTGTGGCTCGAATCCGTCGAAGATCAAGTCTCCGCGGATGTCGGCCGTGTAGTTCAAACTCCCAAATCTGACCTGATGGCCAGGGGCGTAGCTTTCGATCTGCTCCAGATGGCCAAGTGAATTGGCCCGCAGTGCAAAGCCGCCGAATACGAAGATCTGTTCGGGGAGAAAAGTCTCACCCTGGACCGTGTCGTTGTTGATGATCGAAGGAGCCATCGGGCCTATAGGTGATGACACAGAGGAACTCTCAATGAAAGCACCAATGTCGGTGTCAAAACCGGCGGATCTCGGGTAGGGGGTCCCGAACTGTGCGTCTAGGCGGATGGTAACAGGAGACAAGGGACACGATGTTTTTACCCAGGTTCGGGCCCTCTCGATGGAGGTAATACCCTACTCCTGCTTGATTAATATTGATGGTATGGGTAGTACAAGAGTAGATCTACCACGAGATCAGATAGGCTAAACCCTAGAAGCTAGCCTATGGTATGATTGTTGTTCGTCCTACGGACTAAAACCCTCCGGTTTATATAGACACCGGATAGGGTTAGGGTTACACGAGTCGGTTACAATGGTAGGATATCTACATATCCAGATCGCCAAGCTTGCCTTCCACGCCAAGGAAAGTCCCATCCGGACACGGACTAAGTCTTCAATCTTGTATCTTCATAGTCTAGGACTCCGCCAAAGATGATAGTTCGCTATCCGGACACCCCTAGTCCAGGACTCCTCGATGGGAGTTGGGTTTCTCTGTCTTGGAGCAAGATCTATGAAAAATGGAGTTGGTTTATTATCTCCGACGCTTGGATCTTTTGCAAAGACCTGGTTTGTAACCCTTCAGATTCTAACATAGTCGTCTTCCCCTTGCATGCCTTATATAGGAGAATGGTGATTCAGTTATAGAACATGCTACAGCAGAGATGGAATAGGTACTGAAGAATAGAAAGGCATGACATATTGACATGTATTCCCTCCATCCGGAAATAAATGGATGGGTCTAGGCGTACTTTAGTTCTAGATACATCCAGTTTTATCCATTTCTGTGACATTTAATCCGGACGGAGGGAGTATGATGTAAGAGCTAGGGATACGACAGGACAACGCAGTAAAAAAAACACTGAAAAACCCACTGCAGAACCAAAGTAATCAAACACACTGATATGAGATAGTACACTCATGCAGCTCAGGATGCAAAACTACCAGGAAGTTTTCCTTGCAAAAATCAACATTGTGGCCTTTAACCATACATTTTGCTACAACTAAATTTAGATCAGATAAAGGTTGGATTCACGCCGATTAACAAAATACATGCTGATGTAAAAATATAGTGATATACAACAGGTACTTACATCAGTATTGGAGCACAGAGAATTCCCGCAAGATATTTTCCTCGAATACGATCCCAATGGAGGAAGTCTTGTATCGTTTAACCTTATTTTCTAAAAGAGAGATGGGTAAGAAACATGTAAAAAATATGATCAGAATGCTATAAAATTTCATGATGCGAGGATACGCACACGCTTCTTAGAATCGAGTTGACATTCTTTTGCTGGACCGGAGCGGACTAGTTCTTTGGCCACCGGAATCTGCTTATTATCGAGAGGAGTTGGGTTTCTTCGTCGTTGGAGCAAGATCTATAAAAACTGGAGTTGGTTTATTATCTCCCGGCGTTTGGATCTTTTGCAAAGGCCTTGTTTGTAACCCTTCAGATTCTAACATAGTCGTCTTCCCTTGCATGCCTTGTATAGAAGAATGGTGCTTTAATTATAAAACATGCGACAACAGAGAGATAGAATAGGTATCAAGAATAGAAAGGCATGACATATTGACATGTATTCCTCCATCCGGAAAAAAATGGATGGGTCTAGGCGTTTCAGTTCTAGATACATCCTTTTTATCCATTTCTGCAACATGTAATCCGGACGGAGGGAGTATGGTGTAAGAGCTAGGGATACGACAGGACAACACAGCAAAAAAACACTAGTTGAATGTAAAACTGTATGCTAGTGGAATACGTATAGAAATAACTTTGGCAACATACACGTGTATGATTGGGAAAATAAGATGGCATTGCAACAGAGCACTAGAACAACACTTCAATGTAAAAAAACATGGTATGGTAGACAGATGAAGTACATACTGATGAATAACAATGCATAAGATATTCAGAAGCATGATGTCCAAATTAAGCATATGGCATTGCGATAGAGTAGAATGACAGTACTTGAATTTGAAAACATGTTATCATGAATGGAATAGGTACTGAAAAACAGGAAGGCATGACATATTTACATGCATGATCAGCGTGCTAAGCACATGGCATTGCAACAGAGTAGATACACTCTAGGACATTATATGCATGGTGTACCCATATCACAGGCCAAGTTAGAGCAAGGACCTTGTGGGGTGAAGAGGATTCATCATCTTTCTGCAAGTCTTCTGAAGAACTGCCTTTACATGTTCCATCATATTGGGTATCATTGAAATCAAGTTTATTGGCCTTTACATTGCTCCGTGAGGTTCTTGTGGATATATCATTGTGTGCAATTATATCTGACATGCATGGAAGACAACTAGTAGTTAGGTTTATGTAATGAGTGCCTGTAGGAGATGACATAAATAGTAGGACTGGGGTTAACTAGCAGCAACGGGTCTCATAAACTAAAGGGAGAACACAGATGAAAGCTACAGAATATGTATCGTTTGTACTCGAGATTAACTAGATGGCACACAAAAGTATTAAAGAACAACATAGGTAATACTAGAAGTGGTATAATACTATAATCACCAGCCTGTGGGATAGCATTGGTTGATGGATGATAACTATGGAACATTGTTACCTAAAGAACAAGTATCTTAGCAAAACTACGGAACATCGTTAACTCCTGAACAAGACCCTAAGAGATCAGCATGAATATACAGTGAAATGTGATGATCTATTTTCCATGCTTAGATGAATAACAAAGCCATAAATGTTGCACACAAGTAAGATGAGGGTACAACCTATCTGGCTGCCATCCATAGGAGTGAGCATCATGTGCTGACTTGTTGATGGCCCTGCAGTTGTTGTGGCTGTCCATGTCGGGCACACACATTCGATGCAGGAACTGTTGAGTGGGGACTATAGCTCCCTTCCGGTGTATGCTTCCCTTGTTGGAGCAGCTGCGGTGAGTCGAAGACAATGTGTCCAAGATGCAGATAACGATAATGTTAAGAACGACATATCTCTTTGATCTGAAGAAATACACTAAGAGATCAACAGCAAGGTACGAGAGTGGTCACACGTCTGTTGACTGAAGACTAAATTGGGGTCACACGATTTTATTTTATTTTGGTATCGTCTGATCTCGCGGATGGCTGGCCGTCTTGTGCCTCCCGGCTGACACTGTTCGGAATCTTCCCCGAAGAGCAAGCAACCAACGGTAGAGCAGCCTGCCTCCGCGGTCCGTGGCCCTGGCCAAAACCCCGCTCCCCGCCCCACCGCACTGCCGTGGTTGCGCCGCCCTCGGGCCAATCCACAAAGACTCCCGTCATCCAGATCCGGCGGCGGCAGTACCTTCAACCCACGCAACTCTAAAATATAGCCATCTAAGCGCTGCTTCCGCGGTGAACTTGCGGCCCCGCACCCTTACGTTAGACACCAGCCAACCGGCAGCCTAGGAGCTCCGCCGCCTCGAGGGGTGTTGCTTCCTATTGGGAATCGATTGGCCCAGAATAAAAATTCAAACAACTGACGCCTAAATAAAGTGATTTGAGATGAGGGTGCGACCTATCTGGTGGCATGGTGAAGTAGGCAGGTCCAGCTGCCGAGTCGGTGAGGCCGACGCGGTTGCGGTGGCGACCGGCGGCACGGAAAGAGCGATGTCGCGATGGTCGATGGCTACGCGGAAGCTGCGCCAGGACTCTGGACGGATCCGAAGTTGGAGCCGCTCCGGCGCCGTGAACAACGGCGGGGGTGAATCGGCTCCGGTACGTTTCACGCGGCCGTTGTCAAGGCAACACCAGCAGCACGGAGTAAGAGGCACACGCCCCAGTGCACAATGGCAAATGGACAATATCTCTGGCATTAGGGAGGAGGGCGGCTGTGAAATTGGTGCGGTGGGGGTGCCATGGAGGTGGGGCTGAGGTTTCATGCTCGGGAGAAGGGAGCTTCCGGGAGAAGGTGATTTACGCCCACGAGGTATGAATGGGGCGGGCGGGGGGAATTGGGAGGAGGGAACCATGTCTAACGGATGCATTTGTCTGAAATGTGAGGGGGAGTTACAGTCCTACCCTTGCCTATAGGCTTCTCGGCTTGGGTCTGTGTACTGAGGGTCGGGGATAGTAGAGTAACTTTGCTTCTCCCCAAATAGTGGGCGGGAGCGATTTCGGGCGAGGAGGGCGTGTTTTGAACTATACTCGGCGTGAGCGATTTCGGGCGAGGAGAGCGTGTTTTGAAATAGTGGGTGTCGGTGTCAAAACTGGCGGATCTTGGGTAGGGGGTCCCGAACTGTGCGTCTAGGCGGATGGTAACAGGAGACAAGGGACACGATGTTTTTACCCAGGTTCGGGCCCTCTCAATGGAGGTAAAACCCTACTCCTGCTTGATTAATATTGATGATATGGGTAGTACAAGAGTAGATCTACCATGAGATCAGAGAGGCTGAACCCTAGAAGCTAGCCTATGGTATGATTGTTGTTCGTCCTACGGACTAAAACCCTCCGGTTTATATAGGCACAAAAGAGGGTTAGGGTTACACAGAGTCGGTTACAATGGTAGGAAATCTACATATCCGAATCGCCAAGCTTGCCTTCCACGCCAAGGAAAGTCCCATCCGGACACGGGACGAAGTCTTCAATCTTGTATCTTCAAAGTCCAGAGTCCGCCAAAGGTCATAGTCCGGCCATCCAGACACCCCTAATCCAGACTCCTCAAGAGCTCCCTGAACCAGGCTTCAATGACGACGAGTCCGGCGCGCATATTGTCTTCGGCATTGCAAGGCAGGTTCCTCCTCCGAATACTTCATAGAAGATTGTGAACACAAGGATAGTGTCCGGCTCTGCAAAGCAAGTTCCACATACCACCGTAGAGAGAATAACATTTACACAAGTTCAATCTGCTGACGTATTCCGCGGCGAGACATCACACCACGGCCAAGCCTTTATTCGAATCGCTTTTATTGTCCCACCTCAGCTCGCTTAGCGAGGCGGTTTCTTGGCACGCCTTGTCAAAGCGAGATCGTGTCCCTTATTCCGGATTCTCATCAATACGGGTGTGGAACCCAACCGCGCCATTGATTACGGCGCTTGGGAGATAAGCGAGTTTTATCAGCCGGTGGGGACGCATAGCTTTGTCCGTCCATATAAGGGGATAAGGATCCACTTTTTCACACACGCCTTCTTCCTCCTTTGCTTATCCATTTCAAGACTGAGCTCTAGCGCCCAAGTCCGCACATCCCACCTCAACCTTCTCCAACTATGTCCGGAGCGGGAGGGAAGTGGATGGCCTCCTCTCACGGAGGGCACATCAAAAGCTGCGGAAGGTCGGATACTTGTCTGACGACATCGCGCATAGGCTCCCCGACAAGGGGCAGCTCATCCCCATCCCCAGCCCCATGAGAGGGTGGTGTTCTCCCCACTTCCTCCGTGGACTAGGGTTTCCACTTCACCCATTTGTCTGGGGGCTCATGTTCTACTACGGCCTAGATTTCCACGATCTGGCCCCGAATTTCATCCTCAATATCTCGGCGTTCATCGTCGTGTGCGAGGCCTTCCTCTGCATCCAGCCTCACTTCGGCTTATAGCTAAAGACCTTCAATGTCAAGCCGAGGGTAGTGGGCAGCCGCCAAGCAGAGTGCGGAGGTGCCATGGTGGGCAAGATGGCCAACGTCCTATGGCTCGAGGGCTCATTTGTGGAGACCATAAAGGGGTGGCAATCAGGGTGGTTTTACATCACCGAGCCGCGCAACTTTAAATGGGCGGCGGCCCCCGAATTCCGATCTAGCTTCCCTACACGGCTCACCTCATGGAAAGAGACGGGCCTGACGTGGGGTTATTCGGAAGAGCTGACCGGACTCCAAACCTGCGTCCGAAACCTGGTGGATAAGAAACTCAAGCTTGTCAACGTAGTCCAGGTGATGCTCATCCGCCGGATCTTCCGATGCCAGCAACGGGCCTTCAACTTGTGGGAGTTTGATCCAGCACAGCACCGAACCTTGAGCCGGCTCTTCGACACTACGTACGAAGATGCCTGGAAGGTGCTGTTCAAGGGCGCCGAAGCTCCCGCATCCGCTACCGAAGATCGCAGATTCAACTCGCAGCATCAAGCCAGCGAGGTAAGTTATTTACCCTTTACGGGACTCTTTTTTCATAGTTTAACTTTATGCGGGATCTAAAACTCCCTTACCTTTGACAGGACTGGCTGAAAACGTCCGGACAGGTTGACTGTCCGGCTCCCTTGCCAGAAGACCCAGCAGACGCCCGATTGACGGGGCTGCTGGTTCCGGCACCTCACGTGGTGCCGGAGAAGAAGGCCAAGAAGAAGGCCACGGGAACTCAAAGGAGTTCCCGGCGCCAGGTGCTGTCGTACTCATCGTCCGATGACTCCGAGGCGGACTCCTCCCGCGAAGACGAGGAGGAGGAGAAAGAGGCCTCTCCCCCAGCGGGGGGAGAGAAGAAAAGGAAGGCCGCCCCAACCGGGGAGGCCGGAGGGTCCAAGAAGGGA
Source organism: Aegilops longissima (assembly GCA_021605205.1). Lineage (NCBI taxonomy): Eukaryota > Viridiplantae > Streptophyta > Magnoliopsida > Poales > Poaceae > Aegilops > Aegilops longissima. Next base: position 288,861,709 of record CM038680.1, read on the forward strand.
AGGACCTTTCCTCCGGACTACACCACCAATGCCGACGACGACGAAGAGGGGTGGGCACCATGGACCAAGCCCCTGGCGAAATCATAAGTGTCCGGACACCAGAATAACTCATGGCGTTCCATTTGTCGCACAACATCTTCTAATGCCGAGTATAACCGTGCAGCCCGCCCAAGGACGGTCTCGACGATTCGTTGAGCGGCCCCCTGGATTCGTCAGAGGTGAATAGCAGCTCACTTCCGACCGCCTGCCTCCTCCCGCCGCTGATGACGCCGGGTGGTGTCCCAAAAGGCCCAAGCTTGCCTTCCACGCCAAGGAAAGTCCCATCCGACACGGGACGAAGTCTTCAATCTTGTATCTTCAAAGTCCAGAGTCCGCCAAAGGTCATAGTCCGCCATCCAGACACCCCCTAATCCAGACTCCTCAAGAGCTCCCTCGAACCAGGCTTCAATGACGATTTAGTCCGCGCGCGATATTGTCTTCGCATTGCAAGGCAGGTTCCTCCAATACTTCATAGAAGATTGTGAACACAAGGATAGTGTCCGCTCGCAAAGCAAGTTCCACATACCACCGTAGAGAGAATAACATTTACACAAGTTCAATCACGACGATTCCGCAGTAGACATCACACCACGCCAAGCCTTTATTCGAATCGCTTTTATTGTCCCACCTCAGCTCGCTTAGCGAGGCGGTTTCTTGGCACGCCTTGTCAAAGCAGAGATCGTGTCCCCTTATTCCGGATTCTCATCAATACGGGTGGTAGAACCCAACCGCGCCATTGATTACGGCGCTTGGGAGATAAGCGAGTTTTATCAGGCCGGTGGGGACGCATAGCTTTGTCCGTCCATATAAGGGGATAAGGATCCACTTTTTCACACACGCCTTCTTCCTCCTTTGCTTATCCATTTCCGCGCACTCGAGCTCTAGCGCCCAAGTCCGCACATCCCACCTCAACCTTCTCCAACTATGTCCGGAGCGGGAGGGAAGTGGATGGCCTCCTCTGTCACGGAGGGGCACATCAAAAAGCTGCGGAAGGCCGGATACTTGTCTGACGACATCGCGCATAGGCTCCCCGACAAGGGGCAGCTCATCCCCATCCCCAGGCCCCATGAGAGGGTGGTGTTCCTCCCCCACTTCCTCCGTGGACTAGGGTTTCCACTTCACCCATTTGTCTGGGGGCTCATGTTCTACTACGGCCTAGATTTCCACGATCTGGCCCCGAATTTCATCCTCAATATCTCGCGCTCATCGTCAGCAGCGAGGCCTTCCTCTCAGATCCAGCCTCACTTCGCTTATAGCTAAAGACCTTCAATGTCAAGCCGAGGGTAGTGGGCAGCCGCCAAGCAGAGTGCGGAGGTGCCATGGTGGGCAAGATGGCCAACGCCCTATGGCTCGAGGGCTCATTTGTGGAGACCATAAAGGTGGCAATCAGGGTGGTTTACATCACCGAGCCGCGAACTTTAAATGGGCGGCGGCCTGAATTCGATCTAGCTTCCCTACACGGCTCACCTCATGGAAAGAGACGGCCTGACGTGGGGTTATTCGAAGAGCTGACCGACTCCAAACCCGTCCAAACCTGTGGATAAGAAACTCAAGCTTGTCAACGTAGTCCGTGTGATGCTCATCCGCCGGATCTTCCGATGCCAAAGAACGGGCCTTCAACTTGTGGAGTTTGATCCAGCACAGCATCGGTCTCTGAGCCGCTCTTCGACACTACGCACGAAGATGCCCGGAAGGTGCCGCTCAGGCGCCAAGCTCCCGCATCCGCCATCAAGATCGCAGATTCAACTCGCAGCATCAAGCCAGCGAGGTAAGTTATTTACCCTTTACGGACTCTTTTTCATAGTTTAACTTTATGCGGATCTAAAACTCCCTTACCTTTGACAGATCGGTTGAAAACGCCCGACAGGTTGACTGTCCGCCCCTTGCCGAAGACCCAGCAGACGCCCGATTGACGGGTTGCTGGTTCCGCACCTCACGTGGTGCCGGAGAAGAAGGCCAAGAAGAAGGCCACGGAACTCAAAGGAGTTCCCGCGCCAGTGTGTCGCACTCATCGTCCGATGACTCGAGGCGACTCCTCCCGCCAAGACGAGGAGGAGGAGAAGAGGCCTCTCAGGCCGGGGAGAGAAGAAAGGAAGGCCGCCTAACCGGGAGGCCGGAGGGTCCAAGAAGGAAGGACCTTTCCTCCGACTACACCACCAATGCCGATTTACGACGAAGAGGGGTGGGCACCATGGACCAAGCCTCGGCGAAATCATAAGTGTCCGGACACCGTAATAACTCATGGCGCTCCATTTGTCGCACAACATCTTCTAATGCCGAGTATAACTGCAGCCCGCCCAAGGACGGTCTCGACGATTCGCTGAGCGGCCTCGATTCGCCGAGGTGAATAGCAGCTCACTTCCGACCGCCTGCCTCCTCCCGCCGCGGATGACGCCGGGTGGTGTCCCAAAGGGGCCCAGCCAGAGGAGGTGGCTGTGGAGGCGCCAAGAAGGCGACCTCCCGACCCAGGCGCGCAGGGATAAACCTCAAGGGCTTCAAGTCTGCCTCGTGCCGGACTCAGAGCGGAACCTTCAAGTGGTTCCGAGTCCGACAGCGCACCCTTCGTAAGAAGGGCAAGATCATGACGCCGGTGACCTCCGCCCAACCGAGGCACGGATGATTTGATGGAGGCGCTTAGCAGCGCTTCCATCGACGAGGAGCACCGCACTGTTATGAGTGTGGTGATCTGTAGGTTCATCCGCCAAGAGCTGGCTGATCAAGCCTCGTGCAGCCTTCTAACAGTCTTTGAGGTATGTATTTAAGATATGTAAAAATATTACCGCATAGACAGTAGACCCTGATGCTCAGTTTGGTGTTCGGAAAGAAATAGCCAAACTGAGGATCTAAAAAGATATACGCAGGAGTTTAACATAAGTATGTCAATATGGGAACGCAGGCTGCACTGCTAACCTCTGCCACACTGACTGCGGAAGTTGATGCATTAAAGCAGAGCCTCGAGCGGTCCGAGAACGAGCTCGGACTTGCCAAAAAGCAGCTCGAGGGCAAGGAAGATAAGTAATACCTTATGGGAGTATTTAAAAGATGTGGTTGCAAAAGATGACAGGAATAATGTGAATACTGCAGGGGCCACGAACGGTGTCCAAGGCCTAAAGCAATGCGGCCGCGGAGCGCGCCAAGCGAAAGAAACAGGAGGCGCGGGTGGCGGAGGTGCGGCAAGAGCTCCAGGCTCTCATGGAAAAACACGAGAGTTTGGAGCATGACTCAAAGACTCGAGATTCCGAACTTGCCTCGGCCCTTGAGAGCGCCAAAGCCGCTAAGGACAAAGCCCAAAAAGCCCTCCAGGAAGTTGAGGCGATGAAGAAGATAGCGGCGGGTAAGGCATTCTATATGCAAAGTAAGCATGTGAAAGTGAATTATCTGTTACTTACCCAAACCCGGAGCTCTCCAGAGCATTCGCAGATCTGCCTCAGCAGGTGTCCGATGTTGCCAGATTCTACCGAGCCAAGGAAGGAAGCTCGACGGAGAAGGTGTTCTCGTCTCAAGATGCCGAGGCGACACCGTGCCCTTAGCGACCAAATCGAAGCAGCTTGTCGAGCTCCATAAGGTGGCCGAACAGGCCATGAAGAGCCTCATAGTTTGGCTGTGGCCTAAGTAAGCCATGCCTGAGAGTTACTTCGGGCTGGTCAGGCGGCTGGTGGACGCCTGTCCATGGGTTGACGTTATCAAGCGCCTCCGTCTGATCGAAGGTGCTCAGAGGGCCCTTGCCCTTGCTAAGGTGCACTGGGCAAGATGGACGCCGAGAAGCTTGTGACGGACGGACCACCACCACGCAAGGAGCATCGCAAGCCTGAAATGTATTATGAGGGCCTCTCAAGGGTGCCCGCTTTATAGCGATGAATGTTCCAAAGATGTAATATTTGAGTAGACTCGCATTTGTTATCATGTACGTTGAAAACTTGTTCATATGCGCTAAGCAACACTTTTGAATTTAAAATATTACCTTCTGTGCGGCCGTGTATTAAATTTGAGAGATGGCGAGTCGTCGGCTTCAGCCCCCATGCCACGAGTGCTGGGGTGTTCGGGATAAACTTGAGCGCTCTTGTTCCCATTCTTGGGTCCTTCGTGGGAGGCGCTCAACGCAAAGAACAAGGCAACCGGACTATAATGCTTGAACACTCTCACTTAGCCATAGAGTTCTATAATTTTAAACTTCGCAAGCCCCCGTATTCGGAAGACCGAGTTCGGGCGCTATCCACGCCTTTGGCCGACAATGCCGACTCGCCTAAGCGGCATAAGTCTTTAGGGACTCGAAAACCTCTCGAACAGTGACCGTCTCTCGCCCTATCATGACGGTCAGTTTTAGCTTTCTCCATTGAGGTGCTTAACCCAGCTCAATCGGGGCACAATCATAGTGGTTCTCCCAGCGCTACCTTAGCCGATATAACGGAACATAAGGTACCAAAACATGGGAGCCGGGCAAACCCAACTATTGACCCAAGACATGATTCGGAGCCGATGCATATAATGCTATAAGTTCGGGGTGCCGCACTTGTGAAAGTGTTCGGACTTGTCACACCATGTTGTGGGGTACTTAAGCCCCTGGTGTATTGCCCGTACCAAAGTGTACGGTTGCACAATGTCATAGATGAACATATATATATATATAGAAAAAAGGGAATTCAATAATAGGCAGAAGCTATGTATTGTTTATTCAAAAGGTGCAGAAGAGCAAAACGATACAAATAGTGCGATAAGCAAGGACGGACTTTTAACATGTCCTCTCCGTGGGTAAGCTGCATGGATGGTGTGTAAAACAGGTATACTGCTTGTAATATAGACCACCTGGACACTCGACGTATGTAGCGACCTGACCCAAAAATCGGTCAAATCTCTGTGTCTGTACCATCCCAAGATCATGCTGGTACTCACAGTACATTGATGAAATAATCAAAGTTCAATCACACCTGAATTTATGACACGATTCTCATATAGAGTCTTTATTACAATAGAATAAATTCGGCCGAAGGCCAACTCATGAGAAATAAACTAAGTAAAGCTGCGAAGCGAGAAGAATAGCGAGTCCATCCGACTCAAAGGGCAATCGCTGCGCGGAGCGTAGCCTCACTCCTGATCGAATACTCCTCTGCAACATAAGACGTTGCAGCCGCAGGTCAGCGCTTTTGAATATGCCGGCAAGTCAATAAGAGAGAACAACAATAAAATTTACTAACACTATATGCAATTTGGCTGTGGGCTCTAGGTTTCATTATTTTGCTAAAAGCCAGTTTTTTCCCTACTACAAGGGACTTGCTTGCAAATACTACAAAATTGTTGGTAGTTATTGAGATGGTTCCGCCAACCAATGTCTCATTCCCAAATTATTAAGTCATAACCCGTCAATTAATTTATTAATTTTAGTGTTGAGATTTCCGAATACTTCCAAGTTCCAGAGGCTCAAATTGTCCGTAATAGGGACACGGCTAATCGATTAGATCTTTTCTCTGCAGAGGTTTATGCACTTTACTCGCAAGAATCGCTCCTCCTTTTAAGTCTTCGCACTTCATGGTGTTTGAAGACGGACGAACGTAAACAGGGTCTTCCAAGAGTTCTTCGCCACCGCCGGTACCCATCCAATCCTACCGCTTCTTGACATCTCGTAGTACCGTCCGCCAGCGCCACAACTAGGGTTGACCAAGCCGAGCCCATAATGGCTTGTGGCTGCACAGGTAAGCTTCCGGTCAATGGGGTATACATCCGCCTCTTCGTGGCTGGGTGAAGCTCGCAAGATGTCATGGCACTTCTCCATGCATCCCGCCAACCACCGGGTTCTCTGTGGTGCCCACAACCGCCCTCCACCCAAGAGTGAATTCAAGTCCATCTTGAGCTTGAAGTTCATGGGGTTGTCATCATCTTGACTCTCACATCTCCCTTATGCATTCACTCAACCAACCCCGTCTACGAGCATAGCAAAACTAAACTACTTCGTCCCGGGTCATGGTAACAAGGGGAATTGGTTCATCCTACCTCATGATACTACTCAAGAACATAACTTCAAAATTTCACCTACTGCATGCATGGTGGGGAGGTATAATTCTAATGCAATAAAATCATAGGTATTATAAAGATATATGATCAATGACTTGCCTTGCTGACGATCTTCGTAAGCTAGGGACTCGTGGTAGCAAGCTTCGCACTCCGGAAATTCTACCGAGGCAAACAATAACCATAATAAGCACATACCATATGATCACTTAACACAATAGCATAGCAACATAACACACCAAAACAAACGAATCAAAACCCAAAGGAAAACTCGAAAATCCAACTCGAAGTTTTCCTACTTCAAGCAACAACTAAAAATAGTTTTACATAACAAAAAATTTCTTAACATAACCTAAACATGGGTTTATGTTAACTTAACAGAAAAGAATGCATTAAGCAACTAGGAGCAAAAAGAATCACTTTAAAAGCTATTATAAAACTCCTATTAGGCCTAAAGCAATTTCTAATAACAAAAAATAAAATAAAAGTTTTATTTATTATAAATAAAAGTCCATGCTCTAAAGTGACAGAAACTAACCTAGAATAATCTATCACATATGAAAAATAAATTTATTGGCTAACTAAAACAATAGGAAAACAGTAGCTAGTTAATTAATTAAGAATAACATGATTCTGATTAAAACTATTTTTTTATTAATCCTAAAATGTCCAAATAAATTCCTACGGTTAGGCAATGTCAAAACAAAGTTGTGACAAAAGAATCACCCAAAAATAATTTTCCTAACCCATTTTATAGCAGAATTACTATTCTGTCTAAATCTAAAATAAAGAAATTTTAAATAATTTTAACATGCCTAATTATATTTTCTACAGAAACTATAAGAAATTTGCAAACCAACAAAAAAAGAATCACTAAAAATATTAAGTAGATAAAAGATATGAATTTTTCAAATTGAAACTATTCTGTTAAAACAGAAAACGAAAATAAATAGAACGGTGACTTACCGTCGGCGACGCGACGGCAATGCTCAAGGGCGAGTGCTCCGGCCTCCGTGGTCGGGCGACGGCGGGAGTTCCCGGGTGCGGACGAGCGAGGGGTGGGTTTGGTGGAGTTGGTGGAGCCTGGGATGACCGGGCGTCGGCGGGGGTTAATGGCGGCGGCGTGGTTCGGTCTCCCATGAAAGGCAGGGGAGGAGGAGGGCGCCGGGTGAGGGGGCGAGGGGGAATGGGGTGAGGGGAGGGTATTTATAGGGGCCTCGCCTTGGACGAGGGGGCAATCGGGGCGGATTCATGGCGAATCCCGGATCCGCGGATCCGGAGAGCGGGCGCGCGAGGGTGGCGGGCGGGGTAGGCGACGGGTGGGACCACCTGCGGTGAGGGAGAGGGGAGCGTTGGGTGCGGGCGATCGAGCGGTAGCCGGTTCGGGCGAGGGGTCGGGCGGGCCGCCGGGTTGGGCGCGGGGCACTGGCTGGGCGGGTTCGTGGGCTGCCCAGTCGGGTCAAGTTGGGCTGGATCAGCCGGGCGCCGGGTATTTTTCTTTTTTCTAATTTTATTTTAAAAATAAAAATAAAATAGAGATAATATATAAAATATAAATATTTTATATAGGACATATATATATCAAAATGATCAGGGGAATATTCCCTATCATTTGAACATTTTTCCAAGGGCAAAGTCCAAACTTTATAAAAATTCATTTTTTTCAAATTCAAATAAAACTCAAATTTGAATTCAAAACTTTTGGCAATGTTTTTCCTCTGATATTTTTGGAGTGTCATGTTTACTCCTCTCATACTTTTTCTCAAGTATTTATCAGGCATAGTTTTTGAAATGATTCCCATTACCAAAATTTGAATTCAAATTCCAACACTCCAAAACTTCAAACTTCAAATGCCACTCAAATTCAAACAGAATGCATAGATGCTTAGCTATAATTGTAAAACATTCCAAATAGGAAATTTGGGATGTTACAAACCTACCCACCTTAAGATGAATCTCTCCTCGAGATTCGGGTTGGCTAGCAAGTAGGTGCGGTGGTCTCAAGAAGGTCCTCTTCGCCCTGTGTGGCTTCCTTCGAGTGATGACTCCACAAGACCTTGCAAAACTTGATGATCTTGCGGGTGACTCTGTTCGCAGTCCTCGAGAATTTGGACGGTTTCTCCTTATAAGTCAGATCACCGCTGCTGTATGGCCTCTAGGGGCACCGTGTCTCTCAACGGAATATCGGCCATGTCAAGATGACACTTCTTCACCGAGAAACATGGAAGACATCATGGACTCCGGACAATCCTTCCAGCAATTCCAACTTGTAAGCAACTTCTCCACGACGCTCGAGGATTTTGTAGGGCCAATGAATCGGGTGCTAACTTTCCTTTGACACCAAACCTCTTGATTCCACGGTGGAGACACACGAAGATATGCTCGGTCTCCGCTTCGTAAGTTACTTCCTTGCGCTATCGTCGGCATAACTCTTCTCGCCTCGACCGAGCTATCTTGAGCCTATCTCGAATCAGGTTGACTTTCTCTCGAATCTCTCGATAAGATCGAACCGAAAAGTGTTCGATCTCCAACACCATCCCACAAGAATGGTGTTCTGCACCTCCTTCCGTGATAGAGCTTCGAAGGGGCCATCTTCGATCGGTCTCGATAACTGTTATTGTAGGAGAACTCCGCGTATGGTAAATTATCATCCCAGCTAGACCCATAGTCCAGCACACAAGCTTTCAACATGTCCTCCGTAATCTGGTTGACTCTCTCGGTCTGTCCATCTGTTCATGGATGAAAAGCTGTATCGAACTCCAGCCTCGCACTCCAAAGTTTCATGTAACTCGATTCCAAAACTTTGAGGTAAATTGTGTTCCTCTATCCGACACGATACTCCTCGAACTCCATGCGCACATACGATCCTGGTCATGTATATCTTGGCCAACTTAGCACCGGTATAGGTAGTCTTCACGGAATGAAGTGAGCTACCTTGGTCAATCGATCAACCACTACCCAGATGGAATCATAACCTGAACGGGTCCCGGTAATCCTGTGATAAAATCCATTCCAAGTTTTCCCATTTCCACTCGAATCGGCAAAGGTTGTAGTAACCCCGCTGGCTTCGATGTTCCGCCTTTACTCATTGGCATACATCGCATAATCGCTACGTACTCGCAATATCCTTCTTCATACCTGTCCACCGTAAACTTTCCTTCAAATCCAGATACATCTTGGTGTTACCGGGTGAATCGAGTACGTGAATCATGAGCCTCCTGAAGAATTAGCTTCCTCGAGTTCGGGATCATTGGGTACATAAATACGATCCTCGAACCATATAGCTCCATATTCATCCTTACGAAACCCTTTAGCTTTTCCTTCATTCATCTTTTCCTTTATCTCATCAATTTCCTTGTCCGACTTCTGGGCTTCACGAATTCTTTCGGCCAAAGTGGACTGAACTTCCAGAGTTGCAACATATCCTCTCGGAACTATCTCCAGTCGGAGATCTCTGAGGTCATCTACTAACTCCTGGGGTAATCCTCCTGCTATAAGAGTATTCACATAGCTCTTACGGCTCAAAGCATCCGCTACAACATTAGCCTTTCCTGGGTGGTAATGCAATTTCATATCATAGTCCTTGATTAACTCTAGCCATCTCCTCTGTCTGAGGGTCAACTCTTTCTGCGTGAAAATATACTTCAAGCTCTTATGATCGGTGTAAACATCACAACGGTTTCCGATGAGGAAATGTCTCCAGGTCTTGAGTGCATGCACTACTGCTGCTAGCTCCAAATCATGTGTGGCATAATTCATCTCGTGTGGTCATAGCTGTCTGGAGGTATAAGCTACAACTTTTCCTTCCCGCATGAGTACTCCTCCGAGTCCCCGACGAGAAGCGCCACAATATACCCGTAATCCTTGTGTATGTCCGCAAAATCAGCACCGGGCTGTAACCAAACGCTTTCTTCAATTCCCGAAACTGGCTTCACAATCCTCGGTCCAAATGTACTTGGCATCCTTCTTCAACAGCTCAGTCGTGGGCTTGGCAATCTTCGAGGAATTCTCAATAAACCTCCGATAATAGCCAGCGAGTCCGAGAAAACTACGGATCTCCTTGACTGAGGTGGGCGACCGCCAATCGGTGACTCGATTCAACCTTGGCGGGTCAACGCTATTCCTTCTCCTGAAATAACATGTCCGAGGAATCCGACTTCCTTCAGCCAAAATTCACATTTACTGAACTTGGCATACAACCGATGTTCTCAAGTTTCTCCGAACTTGACGCAAATGTTCCTTATGCTCTTCCTCGCTCTTGGAGAAAATCAGATATCATCGATGAACACCATGACAAACTTGTCCAGATATTCCATAAATACCTTGTTCATCAAATTCATGAAGTATGCAGGGCATTAGTCAATCCAAATGACATGACGGTATACTCATATAAACCATACCGTGGTGAATGCTGTTTTGGGTATATCCTTTTCACGGATCTTCAATCGATGATACCCCGATCAAGATCGATCTTGGAGAATACCTTGGCTCCAACTAGCTGATCAAATAGATCATTAATCATCGGCAGAGGGTACTTGTTCTTGATGGTCACGCTGCTCAACGAACGATAGTCCACAACCATTCTCAAGGTTCCATCCTTCTTCTCTACCAAAAGAACTGGGCTCCCCAAGGTGATGAGCTTGGCGAATATATCCTTTCTCCAATAACTCATTTATTTGATTCTTGATCTCTTTCAAATCATTCGTGGCATCCGATAGGGTCTCTTGGATATTGGGGCTGTGCCGGCAATAACTCAATCAGAAATTCAATGTCCTCGTCCGTGGCATTCCCGTAATTCCTCCGAAACACATCGGAAAATCTTGCACCATCGGCACTTCCTCCTAACAACTCCCGTGAGGGAATTCACCGATTCTTCATCCGCTACGCCCGGATACATACTTGATCCTCTTCGCTCCGGGTGGTGAGCGAGAGTCGACTTGTGGGCACATCTATGTTTCTTCAAACTTTGTCAACCAATCCATGCCAAGGATTACATCCAAGGTCCGGGTTTCCAATACTATGAGGTCTGCGGGAAATTTATGGTTTCCGATGTTGAGGGTTGCATGACAGCCTAAGCCTGCCATCATTTCTCCTCCCGCGAACCGACGTGAAGAGGGCTTCTAAGGGTTCTAGTGGGCAACCCGCATTTTTCCACAACTACCCTTGATATGAATGAATGTGTTGCACCGTAATCAAAGAGTACCAATACCGGATGTGAATTTAATAAAACTTACCAACCACAGTTGTCGGCTGCTCATAGACGCCCTCCACGCCAATGTGGTTCACCCGAGCACGAGGAAAAGGGTTGGGCTTCTTTGCCGAGCTTCCATTGCCGCTTCCATTCCTCCGCTTGGCCTCCGGGCAGTCGGTGGCATAGTGCCCTGTTTTACGGCACTTGAAACAGTGATGTGACTCAGATCTTTCTCGAGCCGGGCAGACGATGTTGGTTGCCATTGCCGTTTCCATTGCCTGTCTTGTTGTCCTGGTTGCGGTTGTTTCCATTTCCTCCATGGTTATGTCCTCCATGGGTGTGATGGGTATGCCCTCCCGAGTATGGGGCATAACGGGCTTCGCGAGCTCCGAGTTGTACTTCCCCGCCATACTTCCGCTATGCTATCAATCTGTTGCTGCTTGCCTTCAAGTATGGTAGCCTTGTCTACCAGCTCCTGGTAGTTGGTGAAGGTAGCCACCATTAGCTGCATTCCCAGCTCGTCATTGAGTCCCTCGAGAAACTTTTCCTGCCTTGCGGCATCTGTGGCCACATCATCCGGGGCATAGCGAGCTAACTTGTCTGAACTCATCCACGCATCGCCCCACAAGACGGTTCTCCGGCGTAAGTTGCGGAACTCACGCTTCTTCGTGCTCATGGCTCCAGCTGAAACATGAGCGCGCGAAAGCTTGTCGGAACTGATCCCACGTGATGGTGGCGATGGGATATGTGGCGTGTAGTTCTCCCACCAAGAGGCTGCAGGTCCATCAAGTTGATGTGCGGCAAAGCGCACCTTTTCTGCCTCTGTGGCACCCAGCAGAGTGGCTAACTCCTTCCGACCTTGCGGAGCCAATCATCGGACACAATCGGCTCAAGTGCTGCTAGAGAGCACCGCGGATTCAGCCTTAGGAAGCGGGTCAAGTTGTCAGCGGGGGTGGTGGCGGTGGATTGTTGTTGTTGTTGTTGTTCGTTCGATGAGCATCTCGCATGAGGGCATTCTCTGCTGGATCAGCTGGGTGAGCTCCGGCGGAAAGTTGAGACCGGGGTCACGTCTCGGAGGCATCTGGTGTTTCGGAGTGGGTGAGAAAATTAGAATAGAACGAGGGTCTAATGAGAAAATATCACTACCCAAATGAATGCACAAACATAATCACACCAATAATTTATTCAATCCACTCAAACATGGTTCAATCTCGATTACAAATATCTCACGACTAATCGAAAATAACGACCTAACTGATCGACGAAAATAAAATAACATGGCGGTCGACTAAATGTCTTCATCAATAATCCTTGCGTCCTCTAGTGTGATGTCCTCCGGTGTGGCGTCCTCTGATGCGGCGCCTCCTCTTGCGGCTTTCTTCAGTGGAGCTCCCTTCATAATCCTGGTCATTGCTCACGAGAGGTCCGTCATCTCCACTCGGGAAAAGGTCCTCTCCCAAGTCCATCTTCTCCTATAATGCGGCAACATTCACCTTCAGATTGTCGACTCTCTCCATGAAATCCTTGATTTCTTCTTCATGGTCGAGGAAGTCTGCGGTGCCTTCTCCTCCAGCCCAGCCACGGAACAACAGCCTCCCTGTACCTTCGAGTTACGGCGAGTCCGGATCTCCCGCTTCTGAGGAGACACTCCAAGTCTTGGACATAAGAGAGAATGGAGTCGCCCTCACGGCACGGATGATATCTCCATTCCTTGCTCGCGAGAAACCATGGCGAGGTCCGATGGATCGAGCTCGCCCTGCACTCTTCTCGGAGATGTCCAAGTGCACGATAAATCGCCATGTCTCTTCCGAGGATCCAGCTTGAAGTCGGTAAACTCAAAGTCAATAGGCTCAGATGTCCTCCGGGTTCTCTCGAATGTGCACCTCGATCCTCAGAGCGGTATCCGCTGGAAGTGCATTGGTAGGCTTCCCGTGATCGAGGGCACAGCAATCTTCAGCTTCTTCACCATCTGGTCCAGCTTCCGCCGAAGGGCATCGCCTCATCTGGCCGGCAAAACTCCGTAGCAAACTGGGTGAACTCGCGCCATCTAGAATGTTGAAAATCGGAGAGAAGTCGAAATGAACAGCGGAGAATTACGGAATGATAAGGATATAAAATAAATAGTCTCTTCCTATGGCTTTCCGATCCTAGGGGTTACGCCCTACGGTCAACGTGTGTTCGAATACCATCTCTCAGAGCGACTGACCCAAAATCGTCAAATCTCGTGTCTGTATTCATCCCAAGATCATGCTGGTACTCACAAGACATTGATGAAATAATCAAAGTTCAATCACACCTGAATTTATTACACGATTCTCATATAGAGTCTTTATTACAATAGAATAAATTCGTCAAGGCCAACTCATGAGAAATAAACTAAGTAAAGCTGCGGAAGCGTAGAAGAATAGAGAGTCCATCCGACTCCAAAGGGCAATCGCCAAGCGCGGAGCGTAGCCTCACTCCTGATCGAATACTCCTCTGCAACATAAGACGTTGCAGCCGTGCAGGTCAGCGTTTTGAATATGCTGGCAAGTCAATAAGAGAGAACAACAATAAAATTTACTAACACTATATGCAATTTGGCTGTGGGGCTCTAGGTTTCATTATTTTGCGAAAAGCCAGTTTTTTTCCCTACTACAGTGGACTTGCTTGCAAATACTACAAAATTGTTGGTAGTTATTGAGATGGTTCCGCCAACCAATGTCTCATTCCCAAATTATTAAGTCATAACCCGTCAATTAATTTATTAATTTTAGTGTTGAGATTTCCGAATACTTCCAAGTTCCAGAGGCTCAAATTGTCCGTAACAGGGGACACGGCTAATCGATTAGATCTTTTCTCTGCAGAGGTTTATGACTTTACCCGCAAGAATCGCTCCTCCTTTTAAGTCTTCGCACTTCATGGTGTTTGAAGACGGACGAACAAATCAGGGTCTTCCAAGAGTTCTTCCGCCACCGCCGTACCCATCCAATCCTACCGTTCTTCTACATCTCGAGTACCGTCCGGCCAGCGTCACAACTAGGGTTGACCAAGCCAGAGCCCATAATGGCTTGCGGCTGCACAGGTAAGCTTCCGGTCAATGGGGTATACATCCGTCACAACTAGGGTTGACCAAGCCAGAGCCCATAATAGTTTTTGAAATGATTCCCATTACCAAAATTTGAATTCAAATTCCAACAGCTCCAAAACTTCTGAAACTTCAAATGCCACTCAAATTCAAACAGAATGCATAGATGCTTAGCTATAATTGTAAAACATTCCAAATAGGAAATTTGGGATGTTACAACGTAGCTTTCTGCTTCCTTGGCTGTTGCATCGTGTGTTCGGCGATTCTACTGCCAGATAGGGCTTTGTGAGAACGGAGTCCTGAAAGTAAGAAAAAAAGAAGAAAAGAAAATAATGACACAGTCGGGAGCCCCTGGTGCGGTTGATCCGCATTCTGGGCATGCCGTGGTTGTGCCCCTTCCCCTATGCCCATGGTATTTCCAGAGCGTAATTATGTACGCGTAGTACTGGTTTCGCAATTTCACGAGGGCTGGGGCTTTGGGCCGCATTGCTATGCGTGCTCGGAAGGTGCCAGGCGGTCTTGTTGTAGGTTACTCCGGGCGCGCTTGACGGTGTCCGGACGTTTAATAGCCAGACTCGAGAATTGCCTTAGGAGGCTGCTTTGTACTTCCGCCGCGAGGGACGCCAGATGCTCCTCCGTCTCGGAGAGAGCGCTCGGTGTTTCCATTGATCATAATGACTCGAGGACCTGGCATCTTGAGCTTGACATATCGTGGTGCGGCACCGCATTGAACTTTACAAATGCGGTTCGTCCGAGCAAAGGCGTGATAGCCGCTGAACGGGACTATGTCAAGATTAACTCTCGCTTTGGAAGTTATCCGGGATCCAAGACCACTTCAAGTGTATCTGAGCCTGCATGCTTGGCCTCTATACCTGGTATGACGCCTTTAAAGGTCGCCTTCGTGGGTTTAATCCTTGATGGGTCTATGCCCATTTTATGACCGTGGTCCCGATAAAGCAGGTTCAGTTGCTGCCACCGCCCATTAGGACTCGTGAGATGAAATCCGTCAATGATTGGGTCTAGAACCACTGCGCGAATCCGCCATGGCGGATGCTTAGGGTGGTCCTTCACCAAAAGTGATCGGGCGGAAGACCACGGGTTGAACTTTGGGGCGACTGGCTCCATCGCATATACGCCCCTTTAGTGCACGCTCCGCCCCTTTTGGGTATGTGGGTTGCGATATCATGTTCACCGTCCGCACTTGCGGGGGAAGCCCTTCGTCCAGATTGTTCGGGCGGCCGGGCTCCTCCTCATCATCGCTATGCAACCCTTGTCATTGTTTTCGCATTTAACTTGCTCGCTTGCTTGAACACCCAACAATTCCTGTTGGTGTGATTGGCTGGTTTTCGGGTGCCGTATCCGCACGAGCGATCGAGTATTCGGTCCAAATTGGACGGGCCCGAGTATTTCTTTTAAATGGCTTTTTCCGCTGACCGGGTTTAGAGCCTCTGAATCTGGCATTGATCGCCAGATCCTCAATTATCGCCAGCACGCGGCGCTTGTGCTTGTTGCAACGCGACCGTCGTTGCTGTCCTTGATATCCAAATTACCAGGGCTCTTGGTCATGTTGTTACTGCGAGCTAGCCAGCTGTCCTCTCCCGCGTAAAAGTGGGTCATGAGTGTTGTGAGGACTGCCATGGATTTCGGCTTTTCCTATCCTAGGTGGTGGGCAAGCCACTCGTCACGGATGTTGTGTTTGAAGGCTGCAAGGGCCTCTACATCCGGATAATCGACGATTTGATTTTTCTTGGTTAGGAACCGTGTCCGAATTGTCCGCCGATTCTCCGCTCCTGAATTATGTGGCTTAGGTCATCGGCGTCAGGTGGTCGCACATATGTGCCCTAGAAATTGTCGAGGAATGCGGCTTCCAGGTCTTCCCAACAACCAATTGACTCTGCTGGCAAGCTGTTAAGCCAATGCCGGGCTAGTTCTTTAAGCTTGAGTGGGAGGTATTTGATGGCGTGTAGATCATCACCGCGGGCCATGTGGATGTGAAGGAGACAGTCCTCGATCCAAACCGCAGGATCTGTTGTGCCATCGTATGATTCAATGTTTACGGGTTTGAAACCCTCAGGGATTTGATGATCCATCACTTCATCTGTGAAGCATAGTGGGTGTGCGGCGCCTCTGTATTGGGCTATATCACGACGCAGCTCAAATGAGCTTTGTCTCATCGTGTTCGCCCGGCCGAGTTGCCATATCCGGCATGACGGTTATCGTCACGTGTCGTGGGGCGCCCACGCGATCCGTAGATCGATCTTGTTTGCCTTGCCTTGTCCTCCAATATATCTCGCAGGTCTTGCGCATTTCCTCGCGCCTTGGTATTTTTTGAGCGGCGCCGGGGTGCGGCTTGAGTTGAGGGCCGAGAGGCCTCTCTGTCGCGGCCACGAGGTGGTCGGTCTGCCGTGTCATGTGCTGGTGATGTAGGTTTGGGTGCTTCCTCCTCTGATCGGGGTAGCAGCCTGCGTCTTGGGTAGCTCTTGGAGGGGCGCTCGAGTTCATACTCTTCGGCCGCAAGGACTTCAGTCCATCTGTCAGCTAGTAAGTCTTGGTCAGCTCTAAGCTGTTGCTGCTTTTTCTTGAGGCTGCTTGCCGTGGCCATGAGCCCGCATCTGAAACGCTCTTGTTCGACGGGATCCTAGGGCACGACGAATTCGTCATCGTCGAGGCTTGCCTCATCTTCGGAGGGAGGCATGTAATTATCGTCCTCTACCTCTTCTTCTGCCGCTCTCTCCTGAGGGCTGGCTTCTCCATCCTCATGTGCTGAATCCTGCTGGAGGGGGTTGTCTTCGGCACTGTCCGGGGTGTTATTGTCTCCCGTGCCGGAATCACCATTTTTGCTGTGGCGGGATTTAGGGCGGTGCCGCTGACGCTGGCGCTTAGGCTGTTTCTTGGAGGGGTCATCCTCCGCTGTTCCATCGCCATTCCCATCTTTTGGGATGTCCACCATGTATATGTCGTATGATGAGGTGGCCCAGTGCCCTGTGGGTGCTGGTTCTGGTCGCTCTCGCATCGCCGTCCATACCGCCGATGTCTTCGGATTCAAGTCGAGCATGTCGGTTAATTCATCGACAGTGGCTACGGGTGGGTGGTGGGTGGGCTTTGATTTTCTTCGCCGTCCGCATCCCAACCTTCCCGACCATAATCCGCCAGGGCTCTCCGATAAAGAGAGAGACTTTAGTGAATTCAGGATGTCGGCAAAGGGCGAAAAGAAAGATGTCTGCGGCGGTGAATTTATGAACGGCGCCAATCGGATTCGATTGGCGGGGCGCGAAGGCTCGGAGTCCGGAGAGGAGTCCGCGCCTTGGAGTTACGAAGCCGCAGCGACGGGTAGGTGTACGGCTCAATCGCCATAGAGATCGCAGCCCCGAGGCGGTGTCCAGCCACCCGCCCTGATCGGGCGCGGCCGGCTCGAGCTAAAGGTCGGAGCGGACTCGCGCGGCCTCCAGACACTGCTCGGGCGGCAGAGCTAGATCATGCCCTCGTGATAGTGCGGCGCGCTTGGCTGTGGCTCGAACCCGTCGAAGATCAAGTCTCTGCGGACGTCAGCCATGTAGTTCAAACTTCCAAATCTCACCTAATGGCCAGGGCGAAGCTTTCAATCTGCTCCAGATGGCTGCTTAATTGGCCCGCATGCAAAGCCGCCGAATCGAAGATCTATCCGGGAGAAAAGTCTCACCCGAGCGCATCGTTGTTGATGATCGGAGGAGCCATCGCTACTAAAGATGACGACACGAGGAACTCTCGATGAAAGCACCAATGTCGGTGTCAAACCGCGGATCTCGGGTAGGGGGTCCTGAATCGCAAGGCCTAGGCGGATGGTAACAGGAGACAAGGGACACGATGTTTTTACCCAGGTTCGGCCCTCTCGATGGAGGTAAAACCCTACTCCTGCTTGATTAGTATTGATGATATGGGTAGTACATGAGTAGATCTACCACGAGATCAGAGAAGCTGAACTCTAGAAGCTAGCCTATGGTATGATTGTTGTTCGTCCTACGGACAAACCCTCTGGTTTATATAGGCACCAAAGAGGGCTAGGGTTACACAGAGTCGGTTACAATGGTAGGAAATCTACATATCCGTATCGCCAAGCTTGCCTTCCACGCCAAGGAAAGTCCCATCCGGACACGGGACGAAGTCTTGAATCTTGTATCTTCAAAGTCCAGGAGTCCGGCCAAAGGTCATAGTCCGGCCATCCGGACACCCCCTAATCCATGACTCCCTCAGTGGGCACGAGCTATTTCGGGCGAGGAGAGCATGTTTTGCCAACCATGGTTTATGAATTATTCGGCACATGTCATTTCGGCCGAGGAGAAGGCGCGTCCGGATGAAGTTACGAACCTACCCTCGATGTACAATGGGCCAATTGATGCGTGTCCCACATAGGATGGTAATTTCGCGTCTCCCATTTATTTGCTCGGGCGAATTCCACCGAGCAGAGAGGATGTTTAACGGTTCGTTCAAATTTTGGGAGAACGAGCATCCACGTCTACCTTACCAAGTCGATTTGGATCAAATTTTGAAATATTAGCTTGCCACTTCTTTTTTAGATGGAGAGATGATGCTCGGGAGTAATGTGTTTTTACATGCTCATTGCTAGCGATTTATTATATGACAAATAGTTGACCCACTCAAAAATGCGAATCAAACCGAAAATGAAATATCTCGATTCAATGAAATAGCTCGTTCAGTATGTCAAAATAGTGAACTAAATCCAAAATTGAACACCTCAATCGAGTAGCATGTTGTACAGTATTATAGTACTCCATGAACATGTTGAAAGTCAAATTAATGAACTTGTTTGATATACGCATATATCCTTTCATGTGTGGATTGGACACAACATGTTCTCCAATTTAAATATTTGAATGCAAGTTTATATCGAAACATGGTTTATATCAGTCGTTGATGCATAAAACACAACCTCCCCCTCTCCCGGACTCCTGTTCTCTCTCTCTATCTCTCTCTCTCTCTCTCTCTCTCTCTCTCTCTCTCTCTCTCTCTCGCCGACAATCTTCAATTCTGTCGCACGCATCCGACACAAAAACCTTGTTGGTCCCTCTCCATCTCTCTCTCTCTCTCTCTCTCTCTCTCTGTGTGTGTGTGTGGGGGGGTCTTTCTAGTTCGCATGCATATATACACCATCTATAGGTCTCTCTCAAGACACTATGTATGATACTCTAGCTAGTCCAAGCTAGATATCTTGGGTGCACTCATCAGACGCACACAAATTCCTTGGCTCTTTGCTCAGAACTCTCTCCCGCACCACTGTCGCCTCGGAGCTCTTCCCCCTCTCTCAAACTCTCCATCCACTGGCCACACATACACATGCATATCTCACTGCACTCGATAGGCCCATCTAAAACTCTATCTCTCCCCCCTCGTTCTCTCTCCATCTCACACGCGCACACACACAATCTCATGCCCAGCTAGCCAAGTATGATGGTCTCTCACTCAATTGTAGGCACACACAGCCCCCCCTATATGTATATGACTAGCTAATCTTAGTCTCCATCACAAACATGTGCATGGTCTATCTCGATTTCTCTCGGGCATCTTTCTATCGCAAGACGCACTCCCTCGATCTCCCACCCATATAGTCCCCTCACGATCTCGACGGGATCTCTCTATCACAAACACACCCTCTCTCCCTCCCCATGCGTCCATGCCATCCATGTGTCCTTCTCGACCTTTGGTCCTTGTTGGCCAGACCTCTATTGGACATGTGCTACATTGGTGTATCTCTCCGTTGCAAACAATCACACACTAGCTATCTTTGTCTATCTCCTCGCCTCGCTTTTCCATCTCGGAGATGCATGCATGATATGTTCGTATAAGAAACGAAAAAACACACACTCTATCTAATTTATCGTTTGTTGTCACTTTCTCTTTCACACACATACTCTTTATGCACACTTACCCATTCTCCTTCACACACACTTGATCTGTCTCGACTGAGGCACCCTCCTCGGTCCATAGCATATAGATTTATTGAAAAGTCAAACATCACAAAGTTTGACCACGTACGTGGAGAAAAAGAATTACATCTAGTACGGCAAACATATACCATTAGATTCACCATGAGATGTAGTTTTGTATGATGTATCTTTGGTATTGTAGATATAAATAACATTTGCGTAAAACTGATCAAAGTATCCAAAGTTTGACTTCTAAAAATTTACATGCACTGCATTATCGAGCGGATGGAATATGTCTTTCCCCCTCTCAGCTATCTGACGCGCCACTCAGCCTTATCGGGGCTCCTCAATCTCTCTCAAACTTTATTGGTCAGTTAGGTTCGTGACCTGACCCTCATGCCTTGATGGCCGGTACTGCCTGGTGTGGACGTGAGATGTAAAATATTTCTGCCTGGCCAGGCTTGTATGGTGCTGAAGCGTTTGGTTCATGCTTGACGTGGTATTCTCACGGGGGTGCAAGATTTACATATGCCACAAGGTGGCTTTGTGTGAGGGCAAGACTGCTGCTGATAGGCCCGGGAGCGGGTATGCGAATAGCACGCGGTGGTTTACCCAGCTTCGGAGCTCTCCGGAGAGATAATACTCCTACTGCTGCATGTCTGAGTGTATCTGATATATCTAGTACACAGTGCTCCTGGAGCTGTATCTGGGCTCAGTGCCATAGGCATCTGGCTTTGTATATACCTATATGAGGCATGCTAGTGGCCGGCCATGCTCATGGCCGTGAGCATGTGTGCCCATGTGGATGGATGGATGGCTAGCTAGCTCTCTTGCTAGCTAGCTTGCTTGTGCGTGTGAGCGTGAGAGTCCATCCTGATGGATGGATGGAGCTAGCTTATATAGGCATGGCTAGCTTGATATGTAAGCTATGTGGGTAGCTTAGGAAGTAAGCTAGGTAGGCATGGTGGGGTGTCATCCTTGTCCCCTAGGTCACTTCATAAATAGTGCCAGGGGACAAGTGACACTGTACATGATGGCTGGGGTGGCACGTGAACAGTGCCAGGTACGGTCGTCACGTCGGGGTCGCGTCGGGCGGCAGCCAGCAGTCGGCCTGGTGGTGCAGGCAACCCGGAGTCGGCCTGGTGGCGCAGTCGGCAGCCCGGAGTCGGCCTAGTGGTGAAGTCAGCAGCCTGCAGTCTGCCTGGGCGGCCGGGGAGTCGGACTGAGGGGCTTTGCTAGGCCCGATGTCTTGGAATATCGTCTTGCCGTCTTCGGGGTATCCGTGTCCAATTACTCCGACGGTAGCCCCCAAGCCTCCGGGGAACTTTGGCAAAGTTGGGCGGAGGTTTTTTGGCGAGTGTTCGTGGAAATGATCATGAAAAAAGACAAAGTTAGTCCACGCGGATATATCACATGATTGCTTTTAGCATTCCAAGTTTTATGCGGAGGGTGCCGACTCGGTTTCGTCCGTGCCCCCTTAATCTTTTTCATGTTCCCTCCGCTTTTTGGCTTGTGCTCTCGCTCGCCGGACAGCCGCTCTGCGGTCTGTGGCTGAGAGTGGGCCGCGAAGTGGAGTGTACAGTACTCAAAGTCTGGGAGCAGATTCAACCGAGTTGATACTAGTAAAGTAAATGGTTGGGTCGCCCGAAGCGTTTCTCTTCCCGGACGTTTTTCGCGTGGGCGGCCTCCAGCGTTCACTCTTGCTAGCCGGACAGCCGCTCTGCGGTCTGTGGCTGAGAGGTGGGCCTTTGGAACTACACGCTACTAAGCCGCTCTGCGGAAATAACGCCCGAGGCCAGCGGCCAGCCCTCGGCCAACTCGGCAAGGCCGGGCGAAAGTGATGCAACTGTAATGAAATGCGAAGGTAGCCCCCGAGCGTCGCTCGGGGTTATCCATGCTCTTGTGGTGCAAAAAATATGCGGGTGAGGAGCTCACATTGATTTTCATGTAGCCGAGGCGGAGTTTGCCTAAGACAGCCGGCGCGGCCCGGAGCTCGCGGAGCGCGACGGCGCACCCGCTGGGTGTGGCCTTCGAGCCCCCGGGTGCTCGAAGCGGGGCCCCGGCCGGTCAGGCTCGACCGGCCAGGCGGAGAGGCGTCTTGCAACGCCCTTCTTCTTCTTTTTCTCTTCTGCCGGCTGCTGGCAGCCGGACAAAACTCTTCTCTTGTCTGCAATCTTGGGCGCCAACAAGACTACCAGCTGGGTGTAGCCCCGAGATTCGGGCTGATCTGCTGAGCGATCAAAGGGATCTCCGTAACTACTTTGTCCTATTCATCGCGGGCGCGCGTTAAGATCCGCTGGATGTAGCCCCGAGATTGGTCGACTCATCGGCGGTCGGGCGGATCTTCCGCAACTACTTTGTCTTCTTCTTGGCGAGCGCGTCAACAAGACCAGCTGGTGTAGCCCCGAGATTCAAGGCCGACGGCTGAGCAGTCGGGCCGGATCTCCCGGCAACTACTTTGTTTTCTTTGTTGAAGTTGATTCTTTTTACTTCTTCTCTTTGTCTGGCTATGGTAGCCGGACCCCGACTCAGCAGTCGGACTTCTTTGCAGCCGGCTAGGCAGCCAGCACCTTCTTCACAGCAGGTGGTCGGACGCACATCTGGCAGTCAGACGAAATTTTCAGCATGCTCGGCCAGTCGGACGCGCATCTGGCAGTCGGACGCAAATTCCAGTCGGCTACGTGCAGTCGAACGCACATCTGTTTCTTTTTTTTTTCAGGTCCAACTCTAGCTAGCTTGACTTTTCTCTTTTCAGCCGGCCTCCCAATTTTTTTTCAGGTCCAACTCTAGCTGGCTTGACTTTTCTCTTTTCAGCCGGCCTCCCATTTTTTTTTTGGCAGTCGGCCCGACTCTTCTCTTTCTCTGTCTCCGCAGGGGCAGCCGGTCCCTCAGCCTCTGCCGAGCAGCCGACCTGGGGCGGGCGCCGGGAGGCGGAGGGGGCCGGAGCCGGCTAGCCATGGGGCGGCGCCGGGAAGCCTTCCGGCGGGCGCGGCGTCGGAGGCGGCCGCAGACACCGCGGAGGAGGACGGGACCACGGGCGGATGAGCGATCGGCCGGCGAAGTCGACGGCGACCAAACGCAGGCGGAGCAGCCTGCCGGGTGGCGGGAAGCCGCCCAGGCGGCGGCAGGCCGGGTTACGAGGAAGCCGGCGCGGCCGGATCGCTGGGTGTCGGGGAGGAGATGGGGACAGGCGCACAGAAGCTGGCCGGGACGCGCGGAAACCGGCCGGCGGACGGGGCTGGACCCGGCGCTGCGCCGCTAGAGCTGAGGACGAGGCGGAGACGGCCGGGCGCGGACCCGGCGCGCGCAAGGCGGCGACCCGCCAACCGGGCGTGGGAGGCGACTCGAGCGGGCGACGCGAGAGGATGCGCTGGCGCGAGCAGCCGGGCCAACCGCGATGGCGGAGGCGGCCGGGCGAGGCGGACTGGCGCGAAGATGGCCCAGTGCCCAGCGCTGGCACGGCCGCGCGTCGTGGCGAGGCCGACGAAGGGGAGCCGGCGGAGGCGGCGGCCGGGTGCTGGGACCCGCACGGAGAGCGGAGCCAGCCCGAGGGTTGGGGGCGGCCGCACGCGCGACCAGGCCATCGGCGGAGGCGGAGACGGCGGCCTTGGGACCAGCCTTGGCGCGAGGCGGCCGACGCAAGTCGGAGCCGCCCGAGGGTTGAAGCGGCCGGGCGTGGAGCGGGAGCCGGAGCTGGCGCGCTAATCGGACGGAGGCGGCGCCCGGCACTGCGGGATCTTGGTCGGAGAGAGCGGCGCGGCGACCGGCGGCCGGCAAAACCGGACCTTGGCGCGTTGGTGCGATGGTGCCGGAAGGGGCGATGTGGTGCAGCGGGTGGCCGCGTCAGGCGGTCGAGGACTCAGCAGTCCAGCAGAAGTGGCCGGAACCGGCGCCGCTGCGCCGGAGACGGCGCGGCCTGCTGCTGCTGGGAGTGGTTTAAGGGGTCGCGCTTGCAGGCGTTGGTGGAGCCGCGACGGGGACAGCGGGGTACAACAGCCCACTGGGCGGAGGAGTGCAGCAACGCGGCGTTGGCGGGCCATGCAGCCTTGGCCGATGCATGCGCGGGCGGACGCAGGATGCGTGACAGTGGCCGGAGACAACGGGCACAGGCGCCGCTGATGGAGCTGGGCGCTGCCCTCTGCTCGGCGGGGCGAAGTGCAATGGCCGGAGATGCGTGAGGCACAGCAGCAGCAAATGGCGCCATTGCACATGTAGTACACAGGTAGTGTTTGACCGCGGTTTGACTTGCATCTGGGAAGTGCATGGATGGTATATGTAGGAGCGAAACGCATTCCGGCCGGAAGCAAGGCGCAGCGCGGAGGAGAGCAGACGCGAACGACGCGTGGATGCACACGGCCGACCGAAATGATCCCGCGCCGCGCGCGGGCGCGGGCGGACTGCCGGCGTTGCAACGGTGGTGATGATGAAGGCGGCGAGGCCGACGACGAGGACGCTTATCCCAGCGGCCGCCGCGGGCGGGTCAAGTCGAGCCCCGGCGCTACGGAGAGACGGCGTGGCGCGCGGGTGATAGTGAAGATGGTCCCGCCCGGACTGCGAAACCAGCAGCAGCGCGGTAGCATAGTACCGCCCCAAGGTGGGCACCAAATGTCGTGGTATTCTCACGGGGGTGCAAGACGACATATGCCACAAGGTGGCTTCGTGTGAGGGCAAGACTGCTGCTGATAGGCCCGGGAGCGGGTATGCGAATAGCACGCGGTGGTTTACCCAGCTTCGGAGCTCTCCGGAGAGATAATACTCCTATTGCTGCATGTCTGAGTGTATCTGATATATCTAGTACAGAGTGCTCCTGGAGCTGTATCTGGGCTCAGTGCCATAGGCATCTGGCTTTGTATATGCCTATATGAGGCATGCTAGTGGCCGGCCATGCTCATGGCCGTGAGCATGTGTGCCCATGTGGATGGATGGATGGCTAGCTAGCTCTCTTGCTAGCTAGCTTGCTTGTGCGTGTGAGCGTGAGAGTCCATCCCCTGATGGATGGATGGAGCTAGCTTATATAGGCATGACAAGCTTGATATGTAAGCTATGTGGGTAGCTTAGGAAGTAAGCTAGGTAGGCATGGTGGGGTGTCATCCTTGTCCCCTGGGTCACTTCATAAATAGTGCCAGGGGACAAGTGACACTGTACATGATGGCTGGGGTGTTACGTGAACAGTGCCAGGTACGGTCGTCACGTCGGGGTCGTGTCGGGCGGCAGCCAGCAGTCGGCCTGGTGGTGCAGTCGGCAACCCGGAGTCGGCCTGGTGGCGCAGTCGGCAGCCCGGAGTCGGCCTGGGCGGCCGGGGAGTCGGCAACCAGCGATCGGCTGGTGGTGCGATCGGCAGCCTGGTCGGCTGGGCGGCGGGAGTCGGCAGCCAACAATCGGCTGGTGGTGCAGTCGGCAGGCCGGAGTCGGCCTGGTGGTGCAGTCGGCAGCCCGGAGTCGGCCTGGTGGCGCAGTCGGCAGCCCGGAGTCGGCCTAGTGGTGAAGTCAGCAGCCTGCAGTCGGCCTGGGCGGCCGGGGAGTCGGACTGAGGGGCTTTGCTAGCCCCGATGTCTTGGAATATCCTCTTGCCGTCTTCGGGGTATCCGTGTCCAATTACTCCGACAATGCTTGGGCCAGACAAAGCATCAACGTCCCATCAATCAATCCATGCAATAATTATTTAATGCTAATATCCATCCATGTTGCTGTTAGCCTCGTGGCCACACGACCGAGCACGGCCAGCGTTGAAATCGGTCACCCGGCGAGGCTACTTGCGATGTCCGGAGTTCAGCCAAAGCTAATTAAAGTGCAAGGAACCCAGGCCAGGCGGGCTTTCTTTTTCACAGGTAGCAACCAAACAAGCCTGCATGAAATCCAGCCACAACCCGGGCCAGTGCAAAAGATGCTCAGGGCGCAAGCCAAACGGCATTATATCTCCTGGTTCACACATACACATGTCTCGCTCGCGCTATACATATAGACCCATCCAACACTCTCGCCCTTGTTCTCTCTCCATGTGACATGCACCCCCTTAAGTACCATAATCCCTCACTCCATCATAGGCGCAAGCACTCCCCCCTCCTAAGTATGATTATCTCTTACTAGCCATCAGGAACACACGTATTGTCTCCTTCCATCCATACGTCTATCTCGATATCTCTCGGGGCATCTTCTATCGCGCACACACCTTGTCACTCGATCTCCCACCCATGTAGTCCCATCACGATCACCAGGGGATCTCTCTATGACAAACATACACTCTCTCCTCCCCATGTCTGCATTTTCTCCGTACATCTCTCTCGACCTCTCTCCCTTGTTTGTCAGACCCCTCTTGGCCACGTGCTAGGGGTCTTGTTCTCTCGGTTCCAAACAACCACACACTATCTCCTCACCTTGCCTCCGTTGTCGAAGATGAATGTGTGATATGTTTGCATAAGACACGCATGCTTTTTCTCTAATTTTATCGTGTGTTGTCCATGTCTCTTTCACACACGCACACACACTTTTTTCACTCTCTCTCTCTCTAGTTAGGGAGTCTGTCACGTCCATAAGCATATTGATGTTTTGAAAAGTCAAACCTCAGAAAAGTTTGACCAGGTATATGTGGAGAAAAACATTTACATCTGGAACGATCATTAGATTCATCACAACATGTACTTAATTCATACTATCATTTATCTTTGGTATTGTAGATATAAGTAATTTCTTTATAAACTTGGTCAAAGTTTCAAAAGTTTGACTTAAAAAATGTTGGAACTACATTATCGAGCGAAGGGAGTAGCTCTTTCTCTCTCTCTGCTATCTCTCACGGGCCTCCCCTCTCACTCGAACTCTCTATACCGACGGATTATACGCTCACTGTGTCAGCATATAGCTCTGTATATTGTTTAGTTGACCGGTCAACCAATCCACATGATGCCTTGTAAGCTCGTGTTATGTATCTTCGTGTGCTGGCCCATGTGGCAGTGGGTGAAAGTAAGTAAACTAGAGGCCCATATGACACGCGGTGAAGTAAACAAAGTTGAAACCACTTGGGGTAGCACCCCGCACGCTAGTAAATTGAGGGCGCATTGAGGACAAACTTCTTGCGCGCGAAGGACACACTCGCGCACAATTCACCACTGCGCGGCGGCATGCATGTATGAAGGGCCTTTTCGCGCACCCAACACACAACACACGCCGGACACGTGTACACCGGCGTCCCGTCGGTTGAGATGGACGGCGAAGCAGCCAACAAGCAGAGGCGGCTCGAGCCAAAACCGCATCCGGCGAGCCTGGACTTCATCAGCAGCCTCCCCGACGACATGTTGCTTGTCATCATCGGCCTCCTCCCCACCAAATCTGCCGTGTGGACCGCCCTGCTCTCCCGGCGGTGGCGTCCCATCTGGCGCTGCGTCCCCCTCAACCTCACCGTCGACAGCTGCCTCTGCGACGGGGATTGCAAACGCATGGCCGCAGTCTCCAAGATCCTTTCATCGCACCCTGGGCCAGCCAGGCGCCTTGACATCCGCATGTTCAGTACCAACTACAAGGTCCAACCCAAGTTCGACGAGTGGTTCTTATGCCCCGCCCTAGATCAGCTCGAGGAGCTCAGCTTTGAAGCTGGACGATGTCGCTCTCTGCCGCCGTCCGCGCTCCACCTCACGTCAACGCTGCGCCGCCGACTTCAGCTCTGTTATCTTCCCAGTTAATGCCGCGCCCGCCTTCTTCTCCCTCAACTCAAGCAGCTCGACCTCTTGATGTTGTCATCTCGAAGAAGGCTATGGAGCACCTGCTCTGCAGCTGTCTTGCGCCGAGTACCTTCGTCTTGAGCAGATCCACGGGTTCATTAGCCTCCACATCGCCTCGACGAGTCTCCGATGGATTTATGTGGCTTGCTGGCCCCGCAAAAAGACATCAATTGGGAAGAGATCACTCCAGCTGTTCCATGTTATGGTCATTGAGAATGTGCCTTTCCTTGAGAGATTGCTTGTATCAGATCTAGAAGGTCCAACAAAAATCAGGGTCATTGATGAGCCGAAATTGGCAGCGTTGGTGTACTCGTCTGCCAAATTCTCCGAACTCTCTATTGGATCCGTGATCGTTCAGGTACAACACTCATCTTCTTCTCCGTCTTCTTGAAATTCACATTTTTTAATTTCTTCTTGATGTATTTACGTCCGTCTTCCAGAAATGATTCCCACAAGCTTGACCCAGTCCATGCGTACAGTGAAGATCTTAGCACTAAAATCTATCAGCCCCAATCTGGATCAAGTTGTTGGATTCCTTACATGCTTTTCGTGCACGGAGAAGCTACTCATCGAGGTGAAACTTCTTTCCTATAAGTAAACAGTAATCACAATGTAGCTCAATTTTTTCGTAATTTTCCCAAATTACGATGACAAGTGTAGTGTTCAAAACTGCATCTACGCACTGCACCGAAAGAAATTTTTTTAGTATTTTTTCTCACGTGATCACCTGCATCGTTTTTATGCTATACTACTATAGTAGCCTAGGCTAGTCATAGTGGAAAGTAAATTAGACTACTCCAGTAACTCTATGGTTACCCTAAGAGCAAGTACTACCTCCGTCCTGGTTTACTCTTCCAATTTTGTAGTATCAAAATTTGACCATAGATTTAACTGACAAAATGTTAATGCATGTCACTAAGAACTATATCATTGGATTCTTATTTGAACATAATTTCAAATGGTGTAATTTTTAGTGACATGCATTGGCATTTTCTTAGGTAAATCTATGGTCAAAATTTTATACTAAATCGAGTAGTATTCCTTCGTCCCAAAATTCTTGTCTTACATTTGTTTAGATACGGATGTATCTAACACTAAAATGTAACTAGATACATCCGTATTTAGACAAATTTAAGACAAGAATTTTGGGACGGAGGGAGTACTAAAAGTGGGCTATGTAGGCCAAAACATGTGCCAAATTTACTTGTGATGCATTTGGCATCGATGCCCTCCATTGCTCACTGGTGCCCCAATCTAGATCACCTACTTTGCTCGGTGCCAAATTAACTCACGAAATGAAAAAACACACTGGGAGAGAGAGGGAGGACTGAGGCAATAAAAACACTTGTTTGGGAGAGTGAGAGGCTGGTGTAGTTGGTTTGATTGATTTGTTTATACATGTGGGTCTATGTGCACAGCGGTGCCAACTCTCTCACATCGCGAGGCGGTGCCAAAATCTTTGATTTGACATCGATCGTATTATGTGGCATACTTTTGTGAAATATGGCATCGGCCACATAGTGGAAGGCAACAAATGCCCAAGCTCTTCACGTGCTCCTAGTTAAATGAGAGGAAACATAAAGAGAGAGAGAGAGAGTGTCACATCCCAGATAGACCATGCATTAGGGTGTGCATCATGTTTAAATTTCATCTGAATTTGAAATGGGAAGGCAGAAACCCCGAACACCCCCTTAAAATAACTAGGGTTTACTAAAATTTAATTCAATGAATCCGAAATGCCCTTCAAAATGCTCATCCTCTTTGTTTGGGTTTAGGATCCATGTCAAAGAAGGTGGAACATCTTCTAGGTCACCTAAGGGTTCTATAATTAAATCACAAGTTTTTGAAATGGGCATTTTAAATTATGAAAATTATTTTAAGTGTTCAAAAATTGTTAAACTAAAATGTTTCATGTTGGGAATATTCCAACATGTGACCAGGAGCATTTTGGTAATTTTTTGAAAAGGTTTTGGTATTTTTAAAAACCCTAAACAGAATTGCAGAAATAGAAAAAGATAAAAAAAGAGAAAACACTTACATGCGCCAAGAATCGCCCACTGCCGCCCAGCCCAGCAGCCCCATGGTAATGCTGCTTGGCTCGGCCAGCAGCAGGCTGGTGCCGGGCAGCGAGCCTTGGCGCCACGCAGCTGGCCGCCGCCCTGCCTCACCCTCGCCGCCTCGCCCATTGGGGCGACCAGCGTCGTCTCCCGACCTCCAGACACCCCATTCCCCCCTCTCTCTCTCTCGCTCGCCCTCGACCTGGCCGACGCCATCGCCGACACGCCACCGTCGACGCCGTGCTCCCCGCCGTCCACGCACCTCCCCGTCATGTCTGGCAGCTCCGCCGCACCCCGTTACCCCTAGCCAGCTAGTTCTCCTCGCTCCAAAACCCCCCGAGGCCACTACTCCGACCTCGACCGAGTCCAAGGCCGCCGGAGATCCCCATCGTCGCCGCCGACGCATCAGTCCACCCCCGGCACCGACGAAGCTTCCCGCAGGTTCATCGTGAACCTAGCTACCCCTCTATCCTCTCCGTTCTCTTCTTCTTGCACCACAGCGAGCGGTCGATGATCGCCTGAACCCACCGCCGCGGGACTCGTCGCCGACGAGCCTCCGGTCACCTATTGGCCACTCCACTATGCCCATCGCACTCACCACACCTCCACGAGTCTAACCGCGCACTCCCCGCGCCTCGCCGAGGCCGCTAACCCCTAACCCGTCGGTGGCCGAGCCCCGGTCGCCGCCCGACTCGTCGCCGGCGCCCACTCCGGCCATCCCGACCTGAACTAACTCCACCACTAACCGCGGCTCACCTCTAGCTACCCGTAGATGCTCCCCGCGTCCCATTTGGAGCCCGGAAAGTGCAAAAGCACTTGCTCCGCCGCGTCTGGCCTCGCCGGCGGCTAGACGCCGGTGAGTTGACCTCACCCGTGGGCCCTGTTGACCCTCTGGGTCAATGACAGGTGGACCCCCTTCGGCTAATCTAATTAGGATTAGTTTTAATTAAAACTAATTAGTTAAACTAACCTGACATGCGGGTCCCACTGGTCAGTTTGACCTGGACGACCCCGTTGACCCCCGACGTCATCTTGACCTCATCTTGGCGCATTAATTCTAATTCTGGAATTATTTTTATATAATAAAATCCAGAATATAATTCAAATTTCAAATGCTTATAACTTTTATTCTATAACTCCAAATGCAAAGATTTATATATGAAAATTTATCAGAAAAATACACTCTATCCATTGGTACAGGTTTCATGCATGTTAAAACAAGTTAACTATGCTGAACAACCAGATTAAGATTTTGCACCATTAGGACTAACTCACATGATCTATCATTTGAACCTTTGGTTCAAATGAGATCATCCCCTATCCCTCCAACTTGCATTAGGCCAACACACATTCATCTTGCCATGTCATAGCATGCATCATAATGTTGCATATTGGTTGTATGTTTATTTTGGTGTGTTTTCATGATAGGTTCTGCCCCCGAAGATAACCTCGATAACCCATCTGAAGGGCAGTTCTCTACCCCAGTTCCATCAGGCAAGCAATTCATTGATCATTTCGATACAAACCCATGTTCTCGCTTCTGCTCTCATTTACTGCATTAAGACAACGCGATTCAACTGTTGTGTGCTGCGGTAGTTGAACCCACTTCCTTTGCATGACCTGTCATTGCCACAGTAACTAGATGAAACCCACTAGTATGTGTAGGAGTTGATTGAGCCATGTTTGTGATTCCTACCATGCTATGCTTGCTATGCTTAGAGTTGTGTCAGTCGGCTCATCGGGATGATGAGCTGGAGTGAAAGGTTGTGTTGGTTCGAGAGTGTAAGTGTTGAACACGATTTGGTAAAGGTATCGATGAGAGGCCATGTAGGAGTACATGGTGGGTTGTTTCATTGAGGCGAACTTAAGAACTGAGATCTGTGTTTGTGATCCATGAACCAGCTACTACCACACATTGGGATCCTTAATTGACCCTCTCGGCTTCTTAACCACCCCTGTTCATAGTCCGGGAGTTGCAAGTAGTTTCTGGTGTTTGTAGCATCTTTGGGGCATGCATAGCGCTGACCTTAGGGGTGGGTTGTGTTGCGGTAGGCACCGTGGCCGGTGTACCGAGTGCCGTTTGGTATCTCGGGAACCCTGCACACATCGTTCGGGGCTGTATGGGAAACCTCGGCGGACTCCTGCGGATGGAACCGAATAGGCGATAACCTGGACTAGGGACTTGTGTGTTTAGGTAGGCTGTGGCCGACACCCACGTTGGGCTTCCGCTTGAAGGTTGCAGTACATGTCGTAAACGACGATAAGTGGTGAGCGTGTGTGAAGAAGTATACCCTGCGGGGTTAAATATGATCTATTGAATAGCCGTGTCCACGGAGAAGGACTTCGGGTTACCTATATCAGTTCATAGACAAGTAAATGGATACTACTAAAAGCCTCAAGATAAGTGTGAGTATCGTGGATGGCCCTCTCGGGGATGACGAGAGAGGATCCACGGTGGAGTATTGTGATGGTGGTTAGTGGACTCGTGTACGACAAAATGCTTTACAAAGTGTGTCACGTAGGATAGCTTAGCCAAGAGTCAAAGCTGGCTTGCTGCATTTAACTCCACTTCCTTCCTTGAGAATGTGCATGTATGATAGGATTACGTGGTAAGACTTCTGAGTACTTTGTACTCATGTTTGCCTAATCAATATTTTTCAGAGGACTATACTACCCTCTCGACGGATTCTATGTAGATGTTGACTTGACGAGTAAGCTAGCCACCCGGTGGCGATCTAAGACTTGTGAAGGGCCATGTAGATAGAAAGGCTCCAACAAGCTTTCTTTCTTTCTAGAGTCGTACTCGAGACTACTTTGCTTCCGCATGTGCTTGTATGATTGTATGACTTGAGTGTTGGGTCATGTGACCCCTACCTGTATGACTATGTTATGTATGGCTCCTCGGGCCTCTTAAATAAAGTACTTGAGTTGTAGAGTTTTGTTGTGATGCCTTGTTGTATTTACTCATATCGGGCATAATGTGTGTATGATTGAAATGCTTGGTATGAGTGGGATCCGACAATCTAGTTGTTTATCCTTGGCAGCCTCTCATATGGGGAAATGTAGTCTCGTGCTTCGGCGATAGTAGTCCGCTTCTGACCGGTTCACCGAGTCCTGCTAGCCCAAAGACTCTGCTTGGACACTTGGTGGCGGCATGTGATTCATTTCGTTCCTATATCCATCCCTTGGGAAATGTCACGCGGTGATACTTGAGTCCTGCCTAGCTCTGCTACAGCCGGGATACGGAGTCCTGTTAGCCAGTGCTACAGCCCAAGTTCATACGTTGATGACCGACATGCTCGAAGTGTTTCATGTATGCTGTCCCCATAGGTTAGTGCCGCTTTGGGTTCACGACTAGCCATGTCGGCCGGGTTCTTTGTCATGTGGATGCTAGCGACACTATCATATCGTGAGCCAAAAGACGCAAACGGTCCCGGGCCATGGTAAGGCGACACCGTGGGAATACCGTGCGTGAGGCCGCAAAGTGATATGAGGTGTTACCAGCTAGGTCGATGTGACTTGGAATCGGGGTCTGACAGCGTTGGCATCGAGCGGGGGCTGCTCAGAGGTCCGCTAAGCCAAACTGGTCAAGTTGAGTCTAGAAATGCTTTAGTTATATGTAGGGAATTGATTGTGGGAGGAACGTAAGGCTCTTTTACTCCTTTACCTTATGCCCTCTGATCTGAGTCATCCTCTTCTCATTCAACGTGGGTTTAGGACTAGGCTCTCTTTCTCTATCAGGCTCACGTGTTACTATCCGTAGTACCTTGTAGGATTGTTGGTTACATCCTCAGTTCAGTGTTACTAAATTTTAGTATGCTACCATTTGAACCAGAACCTTGATATGATGTTGTTGAGTGGTTTTGCAAATCTGATTTTGAATGTCTCAAATTTGATTTGAGCATTTACAGATGTTATGCTGCCCGATTTTCCCTAGAAATTCTAATGCCTTTGCATTATGGCTGTGCTTTCAGATGGCCACCCGTTCCCAGAACCAAGTGGTTCGCCTGACCCGCTGCATCGATGTGTGCGGTCACACGGCCATGTTGGTTAGGGTGATGATTGAGGCTGGTTATCGATGGTATCCTGAATATACCGTCGAGGAGCAGTTCAGGGATTTCAATCAAAGCCAATACCTATGCACGGTCGGTTTATCCATCCTACCCGAGCTCTTGAGCCACTTCACTTTGTTCTTATGGGCTCGGAATCACTATTGGAATGTCTGTACAAGATGCAGCCTATTCCATGATGACTATCATTCGAGCGGGACTGCTTTGTTGAGCAACACCGACTTCCGCTATATGCGGCATCTCTTCACAGGCGCATGGCTACCTCCAGGGTTTGTACAGTGATGCATCCCATGAGGACTCACTCCTCCGTACTACCACCGAGTTGCTGGAGGACAAGGACCGTGAGAACCGGGCCTTGCGTATGGAACTGTTTAATGCCCGTTCGGACCACTGGGCTACTCTGACTAGGTTTGCACCTGCCGTGCAAGCCGGATGTATGGACATGAGGGACTTGTACCCTGTGCGGGCAAGTCTGCCAGACTTCATGGAGTGGCGTGAGGTTGGAGGCATCACTCCACCTCGTGGGCCTCTTCTGCCACCGTTTGTTGGTCCACGGCCACATCCGAGTCCTTATGGTCCACAGGCCCCACAGGATTATGCATTTCCGGACGATCATGTTCCACTTCAGTGTCTGGTGGTGACTTCTATGAGAACTACTATGGAGCTGCACGAGATAGTAGTAGTATTCCTAGTATGGTAATGGTTGTGTTTCCACCGTCTGCGTGACCCGTGGAATACGACTTAGTGTGTATCGTTCCTAAGTGTAGAAAAATAATGTATAGGAGTTGGAATGCTTCCGATGAGATGTAACGCCTTTCCTTATAGTTGTACTCCGTCGGGCTTGTACTAAACTATGAATGGTGTGTATGACCGATGGTATATATATATGGCAGTTTATATTACCATGTCATACGGATGAACATCTTTGCATTCCATACTGTCCATTACCTTCCGCACTTCCTTATTAATTCTGCCATCCTGGTTTAAACCTTTGTTTTGTCTCCCGGGATGGTCAACACTCGAATTCTCCTGCTGTCCCGAGCAGGGAGAGGCCATGCAGCCAGAAATGTGAATCTGCATAACCGCCATCTTTGGCTGAGGTGATCTTTGAAGCGAGCGCAATAAGCCTTGAAACCAACCGCTTATTGGGCGGATTGAACAAAACACAGCCGCCAGCCAAGAAACGATGGGGTTTCACTCAATGACTTCGTCAAGCTTTATCCTCAAAATTCAAATGCTCCGTCGAGCCACTCGGCGCCGATGATTAGCTCCGCATGATATCATCACAAGCTGCGTTCCGCCAATGTGTCCGAGGTGACAAAGTTACCTTTGCCGCCTATCATCTGGAAGGCCTGCCGCCACTCGGTGGGAAAACTATGAGGCTATCGTCCGGCTGGACAAGTTACAACTTGGGATGAATTCAGTGCCGCCTTCATGAGCACCATATTCGAAGGACTTATGGACCGTAAGCGTGAGGAATTCTGCAGTTTCACCCAAGGCGGCTGAGCGTGGATGCCTACAACCGTGAATTTGGGAGGTTAGCACGTTATGCTCCCAAGAAGTTTCTACCGATGCTAAGAAGCGGCGAGGTTCCGTAAGGGACTTAGCCCCGAGCTACGCCGAGATCTCCGTCTGCATGAATGTACCTCTTTCGAAGCTAGTCAATAAGGCTATCGCCGCCGAGGGCAGCGGACTGACTTGAGGCTTCACGCAAGCACATCCGTGATTACGGATCGTCATCCGGCTCTGGTCTCGAAGCGCGGGTTTGGGTCCCAAATCGGCTCTACCACCAGTACACCCCGAGGCCATCCTTGAGGCGCCTCGCCCCAACCAACCGTATTTTCCACCCAAGACATATGGAGGTCCAACGCTAATGTTGCTCCACGGCCAAATGTGATCACTTGCTTCAAATGTGGAGAGGCGGGCCACTATATTCGAGAGTGTCCCAGAACAACCCCAATCAAGCTGGAAAATCTGTTGGCGCGGCAAGCCAGCAGAAAGGTTCCCTATGCCAAGCCGGTTGCCACCGCTCGTGGCCATGTCAACTATGTCTCTTTGAAGAAACCTATGAGGATCCCAACGTCGTCCTCGATGCGCTTCTTGTTAATTGCCATCCGCAAAGCTGTTCTTTGATCTTGGAGCATCTCATTCATTTATTTAAGAGAGCTATGCTCGTTTGCACAACACCACATTCTGCGACATGCCTACCTCCATGGAAATTCAAACTCCTGGTTCTAGATGGCAAACCTCTAGAATAAGTCATGGGAATGAAATTCTTGTCGACAGATTAGTCTTTCTCGCATCCTAATAGCTCTTAAGTCCTCGGACATAAACATCATCTTGGGTATGGACTGGATGTCAGCCCATTATGCCAAGATTGATTGCTCGACTAGAACCGTTCAA
This sequence comes from Aegilops longissima, assembly GCA_021605205.1. NCBI lineage: Eukaryota > Viridiplantae > Streptophyta > Magnoliopsida > Poales > Poaceae > Aegilops > Aegilops longissima. The sequence continues at coordinate 288,898,172 of CM038680.1, forward strand.
CTTACTCATCCTTGGGTAAAACGGTGGATGTTTTAACCCGAGTGTCTAAGCGTCGACTTTACTCCTAAATGCCAACCCTCTTCCGGATCTCAAGATATTCCGGTAGTCCGTGATTTCCGGATGTCTTTCGGAAGAACTGCCAGTGTTCCACAGACGGGGATGTCGAGTTAAGTGATAGATCTTGTTCCGGAACCGTCCCAATCTCTAGAAGACCTTATAAGATGGCACCCTAGAACTAGCTGAACTTAAGAAACAACTCGATGAGTCCTTGCAAAAGGGTTTCATCCGTCCTAGTTCATCTCCATGGGCTTGCCCGTCCTCTTCGTCAAGAAGAAGGATGATGCGGATCGGATGGTTGTAGATTACCGACCATCAATTTGGTCACTATCAAGAACAAGTATCCGCTCCCGGGATCAACGACACGTATGATCAGCTCGCTGGATCCTCGATCTTTTCAAGATGGATTTGAGGTTGGGCTACCATCAAATCAAAATCAAAACGAGGACATACCCAAAACGGCCTTTGTCACTCGTTATGGCCAATCTGAGTACACCGTCATGTCCTTCGGATTAACCAATGCTCCAGCCACCTTCTCTCGGTTAATGAACTCAATCTTCATGGAGTATTTGGATAAATTAAATAGTGGTATACCTCGATGATATACTCATCTACTCCAAGAATGAGGAAGAACATGCCGAACATCTAAGGCTAGTATTGATGAAACTTGAGAGCACCGCCTTTATGCCAAATTCTCTAAATGTGAATTCTGGTTGCAGTGACCTATCTAGGACATGTAATCTCTGGTAAGGGTATTGCTGTCAATCCCGGCGAGTTCAAGCCGTCCTTGATTGGACTCCACCTGAATCGGTCAAGCAAGTTCGGAGTTTCCTCGGTTTAGCGAGCTATTGCCGCCGCTTAAATCGAAATTTCTCTAAAGTTGCTAAACCTCTAACGAACTCCTCAAGAAAGATAAGAAGTTCGAATGGGCGCCACAGTCTGCGAGATCAGCTTTCGAGGCTGAAAAGGCGCTGACATCTGCTCCGTACTTGTTCCACCAGATTTCTCTAAGGACTTTATTATCTATTGCGGCGCCTCGCGACAAGGACTAGGTTGCATACTCATGCAAGATCGTCATGTGATTGCCTCGCATCTCGACGATTCGTCCACATGAGGATAACTATCCCACACGATCTAGAGCTTGCAGCGAGTGGTTCATGCACTCAAAACCTGGCGACATTACCTCCGGGTAATCGTTGCGAAATCTACACGATCACCAAAGTCTGAAATATATCTTCACCCAACGGTTTGAATCTCGGGCAAAGGCGTTGGGTCGAGTTGATACAGATTTCGACTTAGGAATATCCTACACCCGAGCAAAGCCAATGTCATGGCTGGCGCACTAAGTCGCAAATCTTCTTGTAACAATTTGATGTTACAACAAGGTCAACCAATTCTCCACGAGGAATTTACGTAAGCTTAATCTTCACATTGTTCCTCGAGGATTCCTTTCCACCACGGTGGCGAAACCTGACCTCACGGATCGAATCAAGGCTGCTCAGCGGTATGATAGAGGATATCTCGGATCAAGGAGAACATTGCTAGCGGAGCTGCTAAATGTTTCTCCATAGATGAAACAGTGTTGTCTTCTTGAAAACCGCTTGGTGGTTCCCAAGAAACAACAGCTACGACAATTGATCCTTAAGGAAGCTCATGACTCTCCTCTCACCATTCATCCCGGTAGTACTAAAATGTATCAAGATCTCGCGGAGGTTTTGGTGGACTAGGATGAAGAGAAAATCGCTCAATACATTGCTAATCTGCGACGTTTGTCGTCGAGTTAAGCGAGCATCAACGGCCTCTTGGTACCCTTCAACCTTTGGAAATTCCTGAATGGAAATGGGATAAAATCGGTATGGATTTCATTACGGGTTTCCCAGGACCAAGAGAGGAATAACGCTATCTTCGTCGTTGTTGATCGTCTTTCCAAAGTAGCCCACTTCCTCCCTGTTCGTGAGAGTATAACCGCTAGCCAGCTAGCTGATTTGTACATCTCCTAATAGTGTCTCTTCATGGTGTTCCATCGAGATTAACTCCGACCGTGGAGTCTCTTCACCTCTCGATTTTGGGAAAGTTTCCAAAACGCTATGGAACTCGTCTCTCTTTTACCGCTTTCCATCCCCAATCAAGTGGTCAAGTAGAGCGAGTCAATCAAATCTTAGAGGATATGCTTGAGCTTCATCATCTCTTTCGGCATGAATTGGGAGAAATGCCTTCCATTCGCCGAGTTAAACTTATAACAATAGTTATCAAGCCAGTCTGGCAAAGCCCTTTCAAGTTCTTTATGGGCGAAAATGTGAACGCCTCTCAAGCTGGTGAAACCGGGGAGACAACTCTTTGGCGGATATGATTCGAAGCGAGGAACAGGTTCGCGTTGTTCGTGAGAATTTGAAAACAGCCCAATCTCGTCAAAAGAGCCAATATGACCGCAAGCATAAGCCTATGGCTTATGAAATTGGCGAGAAGGCTTACCTTCGGGTTACTCCTTTGAAGGGAACCCATCGATTCGGTATCAAGGGCAAGTTGGCTCCTCGTTACATTGGACCCTTTCGCATTCTTGCCAAGCGAGGGAAGTTGCCTACCAATTGGAACTACCTCCGCATCTTTCCAAGGTCCATGATGTCTTCCACGTTTCCCAACTCAGCGTTGCTTCTCGGATCCTATCCGTGGAGTGGACCACAAACGCTTGATCTCCAAGATAACCTCACCTATCGAGAGTACCCGTTCGTATCCTCGATCAAACCGAGCGTACCACTCGGCGTCGGAATATCAAGTTTCTAAAGGTTCAATGGTCAAACCATTCCGAGCAAGAAGCAACTTGGGAAAGGGAGGATCGTCTTCGACTTGAGTACCCCACCTTTTTCATAATAGATTCTAAATCTCGGGGCGAGATTCTTTGAGTGGGGGTGAGTTGTCACATCCCGGATAGACCATGCATTAGGGTGTGCATCATGTTTAAATTTCATCTGAATTTGAAATGGGGAAGGCGAAACCCGAACACCCCCTTAAAATAACTAGGGTTTACTAAAATTTAATTCAATGAATCAAAATGCCCTTCAAAATGCTCATCCTCTTTGTTTGGGTTTAGGATCCATGTCAAAGAAGGTGGAACATCTTCTAGGTCACCTAAGGGTTCTATAATTAAATCACAAGTTTTTGAAATGGGCATTTTAAATTATGAAAATTATTTTAAGTGTTCAAAATTGTTAAACTAAAATGTTTCATGTTGGGAATATTCCAACATGTGACCAGGAGCATTTTGGTAATTTTTGAAAAGGTTTTGGTATTTTAAAACCCTAAACAGAATTGCAGAAATAGAAAAGATAAAAAAGAAAACACTTACATGCTCGACAAAGAATCGCCCACCTGCCGCCCAGCCCAAAGAGCAGGCCAACAGCTGCTTGGCTCGGCTTGACGAGCAGAGGCTGGTGCCGGCCGGCAGCCTTGGCGCGCGCCACGCAGCTGGCCGCCGCCTGCCTCACCCTCGCCGCCTCGCCCATTGGGGCGACCAGCGTCGTCTCCCGACCTCCCAGACACCCCATTCCCCCCTGTCTCTCTCTCGCTCGCCCTCGACCTGGCCGGCGCCATCGCCGACACGCCACCGTCGGCGCCGTGCTCCCGCCGTCCACGCACCTCCCGTCATGTCAGCAGCTCCGCCGCACCCGTTACCCCTAGCCAGCTAGTTCTCCTCGCTCCAAAACCCCGAGGCCACTACTCCGACCTCGACCGAGTCCAAGGCATGGGAGATCCCCATCGTCGCCGCCGCGCATCAGTCCACCCGGCCCCGCAAGCTTCCCGCAGGTTCACCGTGAACCTAGCTACCCCTCTATCCTCTCCGTTCTCTTCTTCTTGCACCACAGCGAGCGGTCGATGATCGCCTGAACCCACCGCCGCGGGACTCGTCGCCGACGAGCCTCCGGTCACCTATTGGCCACTCCACTATGCCCATCGCACTCACCACACCTCCACGAGTCTAACCGCGCCTCCCACGCCTCGCCGAGGCCGCTAACCCCTAACCGTCGGTGGCCGAGCCCGTCGCCGCCCGACTCGTCGCCGGGCGCCCTCCGGCCATCCCGACCTGAACTAACTCCACCACTAACCGCGGCTCACCTCTAGCTACCGTAGATGCTCCCGCGTCCCATTTGGAGCCGGAAAGTGCAAAAGCACTTGCTCCGCTTGCGTCTGCCTCGCCCGGCGGCTGAGCGCCGGTGAGTTGACCTCACCGTGGGCCTGTTGACCCTCTGGGTCAATGACAGTGGACCCCCTTGGCTAATCTAATTAGGATTAGTTTTAATTAAAACTAATTAGTTAAACTAACGACATGCGGGTCCCACTGGTCAGTTTGACCTGGGCGACCCGTTGACCCCCGACGTCATCTGACCTCATCTTGGCGCATTAATTCTAATTCTGGAATTATTTTATATAATAAAATCCAGAATATAATTCAAATTTCAAATGCTTATAACTTTTATTCTATAACTCCAAATGCAAAGATTTATATATGAAAATTTATCAGAAAAATACACTCTATCCATTGGTACAGGTTTCATGCATGTTAAAACAAGTTAACTATGCTGAACAACCAGATTAAGATTTTGCACCATTAGGACTAACTCACATGATCTATCATTTGAACCTTTGGTTCAAATGAGATCATCCTATCCCTCAACTTGCATTAGGCCAACACACATTCATCTTGCCATGTCATAGCATGCATCATAATGTTGCATATTGGTTGTATGTTTATTTTGGTGTGTTTTCATGATAGGTTCTGCCCGAAGATAACCTCGATAACCCATCGAAGGCAGTTCTCTACCCCATTCCATCGGGCAAGCAATTCATTGATCATTTCGATACAAACCCATGTTCTCGCTTCGCTCTCATTTCTGCATTAAGACAACGCGATTCAACTGTTGTGTGCTGCGGTAGTTGAACCCACTTCCTTTGCATGACTGTCATTGCCACGATAACTAGATGAAACCCACTAGTATGTGTAGGAGTTGATTGAGCCATGTTTGTGATTCCTACCATGCTATGCTTGCTATGCTTAGAGTTGTGTCAGTCGGCTCATCGGGATGATGAACTGGAGTGAAAGGTTGTGTTGGTTCGAGAGTGTAAGTGTTGAACACGATTTGGTAAAGGTATCGATGAGAGGCCATGTAGGAGTACATGGTGGGTTGTTTCATTGAGGCCGAACTTAAGAACTGAGATCTGTGTTTGTGATCCATGAACCAGCTACTACCACACATTGGGATCCTTAATTGACCCTCTCGGCTTCTTAACCACCCCTGTTCATAGTCAGGGAGTTGCAAGTAGTTTCGGTGTTTGTAGCATCTTTGGGGCCGCATAGCTGACCTTAGGGGTGGGTTGTGTTGCGGTAGGCACCGTGGGTGATGTACCGAGTGCCCGTTTGGTATCTCGGGAACCCTGCACACATCGTTCGGGGCTGTATGGGAAACCTCGGCGGACTCCTGCGGATGGAACCGAATAGGCGATAACTGGACTAGGGACTTGTGTGTTTAGGTAGGCTGTGGCCGACACCCACGTTGGGCTTCCGCTTGAAGGTTGCAGTACATGTCGTGTAACGCGGCGATAAGTGGTGAGCGTGTGTGAAGAAGTATACCCTGCGGGGTTAAATATGATCTATTGAATAGCCGTGTCCACGGAGAAGGACTTCGGGTTACCTATATCAGTTCATAGACAAGTAAATGGATACTACTAAAAGCCTCAAGATAAGTGTGAGTATCGTGGATGGCCCTCTCGGGGATGACGAGAGAGGATCCACGGTGGAGTATTGTGATGGTGGTTAGTGGACTCGTGTACGACAAAATGCTTTACAAAGTGTGTCACGTAGGATAGCTTAGCCAAGAGTCAAAGCTGGCTTGCTGCATTTAACTCCACTTCCTTCCTTGAGAATGTGCATGTATGATAGGATTCTGTGGTAAGACTTGCTGAGTACTTTGTACTCATGTTTGCCTAATCAATATTTTTCAGAGGACTATACTACCCCCTCCGACGGATTCTATGTAGATGTTGACTTCGACGAGTAAGCTAGCCACCCAGGTGGCGATCTAAGACTTGTGAAGGGCCATGTAGATAGAAAGGCTCCAACAAGCTTTCTTTCTTTCTAGAGTCGTACTCAGACTACTTTGCTTCGCATGTGCTTGTATGATTGTATGACTTGAGTGTTGGGTCATGTGACCCTACTGTATGACTATGTTATGTATGGCTCCTCGGGCCTCTTAAATAAAGTATTTGAGTTGTAGAGTTTTGTTGTGATGCCTTGTTGTATTTACTCATATCGGGCATAATGTGTGTATGATTGAAATGCTTGGTATGAGTGGGATCCGACAATCTAGTTGTTTATCCTTGGCAGCCTCTCATATGGGGAAATGTAGTCTCGTGCTTACGGCGATAGTAGTCCGCTACTGCCGGTTCACGGAGTCCTGCTAGCCCAGCACTCTGCTTGGACACTTGGTGGCGGCATGTGATTCATTTCGTTCCTATATACATCCCTTGAAATGTCAGCGGTGATACTTGAGTCTGCCTAGCCTGCTACAGCCGGGATACGGAGTCCGTTAGCCAGTGCTACAGCCAAGTTCATCGTTGATGACCGACATGCTCGAAGTGTTTCATGTATGCTGTCCCCATAGGTTAGTGCCGCTTTGGGTTCACGACTAGCCATGTCGGCCGGGTTCTTTGTCATGTGGATGCTAGCGACACTATCATATCGTGAGCCAAAAGGCATAAGCGGTCCGGGCCATGGTAAGGCGACACCCGTGGGAATACCGTGCGTGAGGCCGCAAAGTGATATGAGGTGTTACCAGCTAGGTCGATGTGACTTGGAATCGGGGTCCTGACAGAGAGAGAGTGAAAAAATATCACTAGCCAGCCAACCCTCTCGTATGAGCGAATGATATTGGTACGGCAATCTTATGCAGCCAGCTGCTCTAATATGTTCTCTTCTTTTGCAGATAAAAAAAGACCCGAAAGTGAAAAATGTGTTGCACTATAACAATCTCATCGAATGCCTTGATCTCCATCTTACAGAAACTGATTTGATCGACTACCGAGGCAGCACATCTGAGATTAAATTGGCGAGTTCTTTGTTACGGAGGCAAGTGTGCTCAAGGTAATGAGGTTTGGCGTTCTCTGGCGCAACAATGAATGGCGTCTTGATCACATAGCGTCTAAGCCTAAATGACAAAGTCTCCGTAGAAGCTGAATTTGTTTTTGAAACATCAAGTGGCCAGAGACTCTAAAACTTATTTTCCCATTAATGACTTGTCAGGGCGGTGGATTTTAGTTTGTACGATAGAGCTGCATCCACCTAAAGTAACGAAAGTTCTTACGTAAACTTCCTAGTAATTCCCTCTTCGTAGGTGCAGCATTACTCCTAACATTTGTAATATCAGTTTGAAACATGTAATATTGTCATGTCCTATTCCTGTGTCAAAATCCTGCAAATCAAACAGGTCCTGAGTTGGTGATGATGTTGTGTCTCCCATCTTTCACCAATAGCCGTCGGATCTAGATCTGACGCATACAAACCAAGCTTCTCCATTTTTGCAAAAATATGCCCGCACTTGTTCCCTATTTACAAGCAACTCCTTATCTCTCACAATCAGCCTTATCTCCTCCCCACCAAATCTAGAAGGCCGTGGAAAAATCTGGCGCGATGGCCGCTGCCTGAGCAGTCCACCCCCAATCTTGGTGTTCCGTGCAATGCACGGGCATCTACGCACGGGAAATTATGTCGAACAGGGCTAGTTGTAAGCAGGCTAGCTCTACAGCCATGATGATAGTGACTGCAGACGGTGAGGCTGACTATGGTATGCGAACACGGCGCCTACACTCAGTGTCATCTCCGTGGCAGGTCTTGTCGGTTCCTTTGTGAGGGCAGCACGTAATAATTTGACCAACGGGTAGTACAGTGCTAGTACTCCTACTACTACATTGGTAGTACTACTACTAGTACTAGTAGCACCACGGTCTGGATTTAGGAGTACTACCACGTCCATCTGGATTTTAGTATTTGACTAGCAATATCTAGTAATGCATGTCACAAAAAATGTACTACTCCATCTATAAATAAATACATGGTGTTTTATTCCTAAGTATTTTGGGATTATTTGGTGTAAACAAGGAGGGAGTTAATGCACCGTGCCTAAGTATTTTGGGATTATTTGGTTTTCGTAAGGTGACTTACACAAAATTTTTGTTTACATGCATTAACATTTTATTAGTTAAATCAAAAGTCAAAACTTGGCGCAAAATGCAAAGGGGACCAATAATCCAGTAAACATCAAACTTCTCTCATTTGGCCCGAACTAGAGGTCCGGTGAGATGACCATACTGCACCGGCACAGAGGGGACACAGCTTCATTGACTTACGGCAACTGCCTTTGGGTGAATGACACGTGGGCCCAGGGGGTGGCTGGCCCACCTATCACTACTAGGAAAAGGGCTATAGATGGGATGGACACTAATAGAGCACCTGTCAGGTGGTGCGCCATTAGTGTGGAAGACACTAATGGCGCACCAGCCACAAGGGGCGCCACTAGTAACAATTTTTTTTAATTTTTCCAAACATTCTAATGGCGCACCATGGCACAGTGCGCCATTACTTGTGTAAACAAGTTTGATGATATTTTTTAAAAAATTATCACTATTTTTATAAAAAAATATTACTGTTATGATTTAAACAAGTTTGAACATATTTAAACACAAATAAATATCAAACAACATTTTAAATGCATAAATACAAAAATGGGAAATGCAGGAATCGAACCCAGGACCTCGATGTGTGTTACTGCGTCTTGACCATCGGGCTAGTCGGCTTGTTACGATGGAGTGGGGTTATGTGTAATATAACCTGACCTGTCGAGCTAGTAAATTCTAATGGCGCCCGGCGGGATGCGCCATTAGAATGGTTGTACTTATGGCGCACTAGGGGTGGGGTGCGCCATTAGATCCCTCCCCCCAGTTCACCTGTTCCCCTCGCGCTGTTGCCTCCCTCCCTCCCTCGCCAGATCCACTCGACCCAAGCCGCCGCCCCCTTGCTCCGCCCCCTCCGTCCGCTGCACCTGCCGTCGGCCCGCCCGCTGCTGCTGTGGTCTTCACGCTGCCCAGCGCCGCCCGATCCCGGGACTCCACCCCGCCGCCCGCGCCCCGAGCAGGATCGGCCGGCCGCGCCACCTGCTCCTCTCTTCTCCTCCTCCCTCCGACGAGCGAGGCCTCCTCCGGCCCTGCAGCAGCCAGCGCGCGGCCCAGCACGCCCACCCCGCCTGCACCTGCCGTCCTCCGCCACCGGCCCCTGCTCTCCTTCGACCGCGGCGAGCAAGGACCCGGACGAGCTCGGACCCGACCCGACCCCTTCGCCGACCCCGACCCCTTCGCCGACCCCGACCCCGACCCCTCTGGCGACCAGGTACCTCTCCTCCTTCCTCCTTCCTCCCTCTCTCCACCATTCCCCATTCCTTCCAACCGATGCTCCAAACTGAATGTATTGGCAGTGTGTTAACTGAATTTTCACACTGCATTTTTGTAACTAGGGTTTATCTTGGGTAGGACCAGGAGATGTCTTACGAGTTTTGTTTATCTTGAATATCTTGGGACAATATTTTGGCCATATGGTTAACACACTGAATTTTTGTTTTTGTCTTGAGATAGCTAACGGTTCATTCCAGGTCTTTTGAGATAGCTAACAAAAGAAGAATACAACAGATGAGGCAAAACCTAGTTACACCAAAACTACTTTTGGAGTAGTAATTCTTAATGATAGAAGTTGATGAATAATGTAGCAACGTGAGTGTATGATGTATTGCCATCCATTCACTGAATTTTTTTGACGATGTGTTAACTGGATTTTTTGACGATGTGTTAACGGCCACTTATCTTCATTTCAAAGCCCAAGTTGCAGCCCTTTAGATTGACAAATGGATGTAAGGTATCTTCTACTACATTTGGAGTATGGTTACGGCTCACACCGTAGTTGTAATTCTACTATAAATTTGCACTATAAATCTATTGAAATTATCTGTTAATACAATGCAATTACATGTCTCTGTATTTACCTCCTGTTCTATACCTTGTACTAGAAGTCAGACAAAAGAATATCAGTTCTACTTTGCCCCTAGTAGATCTGGTAGAGTAAGAAACTCCCTTATAATGATGCTTTTCTCTAGAAAAAATGATCCTGGATTTTTTTATGGTATTCTTTGTGGTATTAAGATGGAAACCAGGGATACTAGTTCTGTTAGGAGATGGTGTTATATTAAGATGCATATATTGTTATGTTACGCAAATTGTATCATCTTACCACTTAAGTCAGCCTTCCCTTTAGGCAGAAAATTCAGTTAGGAGCTACTGTCAAAAACTTGAGCTACTGTCAAAAAATTCAGTTATGGCATCTAGAATTATGTCAGTTTTATTTTGTAACCAAAGTGTTAGGAATTCTGTCCAAACTGTAGTTTTCAGTATTCTGTCCAAACTGAAAACTGTTAAAAAGCATGATGTTTCTTGGATTTCTGTAAAGATGATGATGATGGAACACATGGTCTTGGATTTCTGTAATGATGATGGAACATTATAAAGCATTGTACTCCAGTGTGTATGAAGGATACAAAAATTTTAGCAACTTCTCTGATTTTATAAAGTTGTTCTTATATGGGTGAAACTTAACTTGTTTTTAGGCTAGTGCAGGGTGTTGCTTTATTGTGATGCCTCTGAATTACTTGTGATCACATTGAGAAAGACTTGCAAAGATGATGATCATCTTTTACAGAAAAAATTTTTTGTAAACACTTCAGTAACTTTGCTAGTTTATTGGGTTTTGTCTCCGATCATTGTGTCGTGATGAATTTGCAGGTACCCCGGGAGGCCCTTGAGTTTTCCGGAATGTCGATTAACTTCCGTTCCGGCAAATTCGGGTACTCCATATGTCCTATTATCAGCAAAGGTCATGCTGAAATTTTCCGTGAATTTTAGCATGACTTTGCTAAAAATCGAACATATGGGGTACTTGCTACTAATGCATGGGCGGGGTATCTTAGTACTTAGTTCAATGGGATCAAGCTGCCCTTTATTCTTGCTGCATTAAACCATAGGTGGCAATAGAGCCAAGTGATTAGTGCCAAGTGATTAGGCCCAACCTAGGTTTCACGGCCATAAGTGTTTTTCATTTCGCACCAAACATCATAACAATCACAACAAGTGTTCGCACCAACATCATAACAATCACATAACTACATAACAAAAGCAAACTTGTTCATCATTACAAAAGCAAACTTGTTCAACATAACAAAAGCAAACTTGTTCAACCACATAACTACAAATTGAGACACATAATACCACAAACAACTCATTATCCCCAGTAGTAGGGTTCATCCCAATGATCATCCGCCTCTTGCCATTGCTTCAAACCTTCTTTGATGGTTTCGATTTTCTTCCATGCCTCGTAGGTGACATACGCATCTTCCGCGGCGTACTCGATGAGGTTGTTTGGCAGTGGGCTGTCCCCCCATAGTTTGTGGTCCAATTTCTTGTTGATCTTCTGCTTCATTTCCTTGTAGGATGGGTGGATGAGGCTGGCTGCAAACTCAGCCAAAGACTGCCACTTCTTTCCATTGTTTGGAACTCTCCATTTGTGCTGCATGTCGATGAACTTATCGGGGTTGATCTCCAAACCAGACAACTTCAGCTTCTCCTTGTCACCTCCAATGAAGAAGCCAACAAAGGTGTACAGCTTCTTCTCCTGCAGGAGTGGGCGGAGTTCCTCGGTCCTGCATCAAATTAATCTGGTGCATCAAATTCATCTACTTCAAAAACTTCAGAAACTACTAATTAGACGAAACTTGAGAACTTGAACTAGTATTGCATCTACTTGAACTTGAACTATTGCATCTACTTGAAACTTGAAACTTGAAACTACTAATTAAACGAAACTTGAACTTGAAACTTGAACTTGAACTAGTATTGCATCTACTTGAACTTGAACTATTGCATCTACTTGAAACTTGAAACTACTAATTAGGCGAAACTTGAACTAGATGTTTTACCATTTGGTTGTCAAGGTGATGTGGTATACCAGGGCGAGATCCTCCACGCATAAATGCAGAACTGCAGCCATTTGCGGAGGTTCGTCTTCCCTGTATACTCGACATCAACATGTCGACCGAGACAGCATGCCGCCCTCCTCCTCGATCTCGCGGATCCTCTTGTCGGCTTCGTGCGCATTGCTGGTGCATCGACATCAGCGGATCCTTGGTGGATATCAACCTTGAGCGGCACGGTGTAGTCCTCGCTTACGCGGGGGACGGAACATCGTCGTCGACCACCGGCGGCTCCTTGCGGGCGCCTCACCACGGTGTTGCTGGCGAGATGGAGGAGTTGCTCCACGATGCCTCCGCCATTCTCTTGGCGAGCGGAGGGGAGTTGCTCCACGATTCCTCGCCATTGCCCTCTTGGCGGCGATGGTGGAGGCGGAGGGAGGTAGAGGAGGAAGATGGAGCGGCAATGGAATGAGGAGGGAGGCAGAGGGAGGAAGATGGAGCGGCAATGGACTGGAAGAAAATCCCCACTGCGTCATGGGGAGTTGCCAGTGGAGGGGAGACGTGGGGAGTTGCCAGGGAGGGGAGACGTGGGGAGTTGCCTCGAAAACTCAAACGTCCTGCCCTTTGGCCCTCAAAAACTCTGGAGGGGAGACATGGGCCCTTTGGTTCCTCCTGTTTCTGAAACAAAACAAAAAATAACAGCCATATTTTGCTCTAAAATTAATGATCACTTAAGAGATCAATCTTCAAGCATTAAAATAGCACCAAAATAGTCACTGCAGCCATCCAAAATGGCACCAAAACAGCACCAAAACAACATCAGCCAAAACAGCAAAAAATGCCACCAAAATGGCACCAAAATATCAGCCAAAATGGCACCAGAGTTTTAATGCATTATATCTTCACCATCAGCCAAAATGGCACCAAAATGGCACCAGATTTTGCATTGTATCTTCACCATCTACCTCTTCATCACCAAAGTCTCATGCGGTTTGCTACCTAGAGAGAATTGTAGTAGAAAAACTACATCAGGATCACATCAACAAAAACTACAGAGAAGGTCGATCACCAATCAAAACAAGGACCATGCAATAATAGTATAACCTTCATGTCCATTCGCTACTCATCGTCGTCGATACGAAAACAAGGAACTCTATGCCCACTCCTGTTTTCCTCATCATCACTCCTGTTTTCCTCATCATCACTCCTGTTTTCTGCACCAGCATCATAACAATCACAACAAGTGTTCTACACCAGCATCATAACAATCACATAACTACATAACAAAAGCTTCATTGGTGTCCCCGATTCCCAGTTTCACGGCCAGCAACTTGCACAATGCGCAGGCGGCGCCATTGGTGTCTCCGGTGGCGCCATTGGTGTCATCGGCGGCGGCGGTATAGGTGTCTCCGGCGCCGGCACGACCATTGGAGCTTAATGCACCCGGGTGTACGCCGGCCGGCACCTCGCCAGCAAGCGGCCCCTCCATCAGTTGCACGCCCGCCGTTGGCGGTGCCTCAACATTAGCCGAGCTCGACGCCATCATCACGGTAAATTATTAAGCCTCTCGGTCGAGGACTTCATCTCCTTTTGCCTTTGACTGGGCATCCTGACGCCCTACATGTTTTCGCAGGGCGCCGCCGATGTTCCGTGCACTCTCCTGCACTTCATGGACGACGAGTTGGTCGATATCGCCAAGGGCAATATCGTTCAACCGGGCAACCCCGTGTTCCACGATAAACCGATGCCACCCACCATGTATAGGGTTCAACTGGTTCGGGTGCTGCCAGGCTGCGACAAGTTTTTACCTCCGATTCAACCAGCCGGGGCCGACGAAGAAGATCTGATGACCCTCAGCGCCTGCCTAAGCTGGCCCCTGCTTTGGTCGAAGAGCCAAATTCGTTTCGGGGCGGGGGACACCACCCCACAGACAAGACCGCCAGTCGTGCCGGCGCCGCGCCATGGCAAGAACGCCGCAACGCTACCAGACATGCCGGACATCCCTATGGCACAGGATCCGGACATGCATATGGCACAGGATCCGGACGACGATGACAACGACGACGGTACCTTTACCAACGTTGATAAGTACTTTGCCGAACATGGGTACGGTGACGAGTTCGGCGGGCCTCCTTATCAAGAACCCAACCAAGGCGACCGCGATCTGGCTGGTGCGGCGGAGAAATCAATTGCAACAGCATCGCGTCGGCATTCAGTTCTCGAGAGACGCCTCCGGCTCTGTCGTCGGCTTGTGCATAGAGATGCCGTCGTATGTCGTGTACAAGGGTAAGGTTCCCGGAGTCTCGACGGCCGGGAGGTGTCGGAGACAGGTTCACCGTTCAGCGATAACAGATTACAAAGGGTACATCACTAGGGCGGGGCGGAATCTAGATCGCCCGCTATCTAGAGGAGAGAGGAGGGCGTTGGAGGAACCGGGTGAAGACCAGTTTCATCGCGACGATGCTCATCGTGATGACCGCAGCTCTCTTCTATGTGATGGTAGTTTAGATGATCGATATCGACTTGTAATGTGAAGACAAACTCGCTACTCGCGGTCTCCGAGACTTGTAATGTTCTATCTTCGTTCGGTCTTTTGTATTCGGAGACTAATATGATGAATTGTATTCGGGGACTTACCTTCTATTGTATTCGATGAATCTGCTATTGCTGTGTGGTGCTGTCTATATTCTGTCAAATAATATATTTTGTAACCTGTGAAAAAATCATAAAAAAAACTAATATTAATACTAATGGCGCACCAGACAAGACACTAATGGCGCACTGTAATAATCACACTAATGGCGCATCATCCACTGGTGTGCCATTAGAAAGCCAAAGCACATGGGTACATATGGCACCCTGGGAGGAATTCTAATGGCGCACCGTAGGCAATTCTAATGGCGCACTGCTTGGTGCGCCATTAGAACACCAGATACTAATGGCGCACCAGTTGTGCGCCATTAGAATTTAATTCTAATGGCGTGATGCTAGTGGTGCACCAGTAGTGCGCCATTAGTAGGCAAAACTGGTGCGCCACTAGCATGCCTTTTCCTAGTAGTGTATCATACAACCAAAGGCTGGTGCAGTAGACGGCCGAGGAGTAGTACGAAATCCTACGCACCTACGCACACTAACCAAGGGCAAGAGTGATCACTCGAATCGAAAGATCAGTTGACTAGAAGCTAAGCTAGACCCATGGAGGCGATGAGCGCGAGCATCAGCCGCCTGTGCCAGATGGTCCACAACGCCAGCCTGTGGCCCGGAACCGAGGAACGTCTCCAGGTAGTATTGCTTGAGGCCGCCAGGGCGAGGGGCCGCTTGGACGAGAGCTTCGTCTCCTTGTTCGACGATGTCCTCGTCGGTTTCCTTGACAAGTTCACCGCCGTTAAGAAGCTTGCGGACGACTTTGACGTAAGCCTCCAGTGACGCGCCCAAGCTCTGCGATGCCCGCCACCCTCAACGGCCACTATGGTGACAACCTCTTCGACGCACTGGTGGCCCTGCGAAAGTCCCTCCATCGCGCCAGAGAATGTCCACCTCGAGGTCGCGCTCGCCGCGCAGCGCCTGGTGCAGCAAGACACCATCGACATAATCACCCACGTCTACGCGCAAATCGTCCACAAGGACTACTACATGCAAGAGGAGGACGATAGGACGCTGGCCTTCTTGGACCGCAGGGCAACCTTGGACGGCATTGTTCAGAAGCACGTTGAGCTCGCCGCCAACGCCGCTGCTCCTCACACATCAGTTGGTGACCCGGCGCACTAGGGCGTGAGGATGTCGTTGATGGATCCGTATGTATTTTTATCTTTCTGTCAAATCGATGTAGTAGTATATGATACTACAGTAATTATCTTACCTTTCGCATCAACTTCATAATTTTCGTACGTACTCTATGCATGAATGGCGCCAGAACCAAACTTCTCATTACTCTAGGCAAAATCGTTATTTTCTATCTATCGGTCGCGCCATGGAGCAGAACCAAATTTTACAAGTTACGAGTTCAAAAGGAAAAGCCTGCCGTGTTCGCGTCGAACCCCCACACGGTTGGTCCGGCACGCTGCTCAAGCGGGAATGCGTGCGGTGTTGCATTTTCACTTACAAGTGAGACCACAGTTGAGCGAACTGACTATCGGCAAACCCCCACCCCGCCCACCACGCGATGGCTGAGAAAAACAGGACGGAGAAGAGATGGCTGTAGCACGGACTCTAAGAAAATTGGTGTCGGATGGGACTCGTGTGGGTGGCGTGTGCCATACTGCTAGATGTGAATGCTAGTTATGACCCATGCCACCCCACTATATGGAGCCTATATCGAGGTACGTAGAACAAATTTCCTGCAGCCCGTGCTCAGCCCTCCTCTATCTCTCTTCTCAGCTAGCCAGCGGACGCGCGGAGCCCATCGTTTGTTTGCTCACATGTGGCCCCACATGTCAGTGAAAACGCAAGAGGACCAACTGAACCTGCACATCTTTCACCTCGACGTGCTGGTGATGAAAAACAAATCCAATAAAGATCTTCGGTGGCCGCTTTTGGAGTTACTCAAGAGTAGTAAGATTCTATTTACAGTTTAACCCAAGATGCACATCTCGTGGCTTCAATTACCACTCTATTTTCTTTAATGACACGACCTGGATGCTGGATGTTCCATGTGTCAGCAAAAGGAGGAAGAACCCGACCAAATCTTCGGTTGTGCTCTCGGATTAGACTAGTTGTGCTAACTTAAATTTTTTATTGTGTACTCCCTCCGTTCCAAAATACTTGACTTCCATTTGTCCAAAAATGGATGTACCTATATACTAAAACATGTCTAGATACATATATATTTTGGCAAATAGAAGGCATGTATTGTGCAACAGAGGGAGTAGAATGGATGCAAGTTTTTGTATTGGGAAGAAGAGTACATCCATATATTGATAGAGCGCAATTTAGTAGACGTTCTATCACTTTTAGCTAGCACAGAGGCTAGAGATGAGATTAGTGCACTTGTTGATACTCCTACTAGAATAGAGGCTAGACATGAGTGTTGATACTCCTACTAGAATAGAGGCTAGACATGAGACTAGATGCGAGGAAGCAACGTCTATTTCTTTACACTCGGAAAAGAAAGAAGCACGCAAGATCAAGCCTCCGCAGATCTACAATGAATGCATCGAGAAGGCACTAATCCAACTTACAGGAGTAGTAACATGTATTCTTGTGGTTCTTGTTTTCTTTTGTCTTGCTTTTCTAGTCAAAAATATCATTGGAGTTCGTGCAAAACGGAGGTCCGTTTGGGGTCCTGCGTTGGAGTTGGCCTTACAAGTGGGACCGCAGTTAAGGAAACCGACTATCGGCAAACCCCCACCTCGCCTTGCTGCGATGGTTGTAGTTAGAGAAAGGACGAGGTTGAAGAGATTGCTCTAGCACGGACTCCAAGAAATAATACGGTGTCAGATGGATGTCGTGGTGGTGGCGTGTGCCGTACTCCTGGACGTGAATGCTTGTTCTGGCCCATGCGACCCTACTACTCCTACTACTTACTCCTACTATATAGTACTAGTATCGAGGATTTGAGGTGCTGGTTATGTACAGCGAACACATTAACATATGGCTACAGTAAAAACACCCGCCCGACGCGCGAATCATGTGAAGCTAGTACTCCGTTTAGGTGAATAAGTCGTATTAGAAGGTGCATCACGACCTAGGTGCAAGCAGATTGGTGGAAAAGAATAATATTTCTCTCTTCTAAACACAACATTTAATCACAGCAGTTAAGAGGATGCCTTATTAGCTACCCATGCAGGCCATCGTAATTCATAGCATGCAAAGCGCTTTTATTTATTGACTAATAATCGCATGGACGTGATCCATGCATTGGTCCTTGCCCGAGCAAAAAAAGGGGAGGAAAGGGGTTTCCACGGGAGACAACGAGGCAGAGGTGGAAGTGCTCGCTGGCGAACAAGGCAGGGCGGGCATAGAGATGGAAAGGTAATGAATGGCGCCTAAACATTTTGGGAAAATCTAATTTTCGTAAGGTGACTTACTCACCTATACGGAGGGAGTACAAATAGTGTACTACTATTGTTGATTGGCCTCATCCGATAACCTGTTGCAATGCACGTACAATTATGTATTCGGAAAATATTTTTTTGCCTCGTCGCACCACTCACTCAGAGAAGCGACTCGAAAGCCATTCATAAATTTAGTAAGTTTATCACAGGCATATCATTTTATTACATACAATAGGTCATCAACCCACATCGACAACGAGGATACATTATAAATACTAAAGTTTTCACCACACAACAAATAACAAGCAATGAAATGAACTTCAACTCAACCATTCCTCGGCGTTGGAAACGCTTGCTTTGAACCACAAGTGATTCTCTGGGACGGGCCATCCATTGTCGATCTGGAGACCAACGCAGGATTGATCATCCAGGCTGAAGCGGCCTACTATATCAGTACCAGGGTAGGGAACCACCCAAATGTCTGAGGTATAGACACAGTTGCTTCTCATAAATGGTACTAGTAACGTTGTGTCAATAGCAGTTGGATCGCCTTTCACCATCATCGGATAGTTTTGTCCAAGGAAGAGCGAGTTTTCTCCAAGACTATCAATTCTGTACCAGGGAGAAGGAGTTGGCGCTAGCACACTAGTATCCATCCCGAATACCATGCAACGGGTGTTGGAACAGGTCCGGAGAGTGCGACCATGGGAGACTACACCTGCTTCCTTAGCAGTAACATCATCAGTGGGCTGTATACACACAAGAAGAGGTGATCCATCAGAATTAGTTGCCAGGCGCCACAGAGTATATGGGCGCTGCTCGTCCTCATGCTCGTGATCATCACCATCGTCATCTCCCCCTTGGTTATAAAAAATTTCAAGTATAGGTGGTGGGATGTTCACAGGACCTTGGAAACACAAGAAGAAGGTTAATTAGTAAAGGGAAACTTGCTAACTCGCATGCGTGTGGATGAAACAATTATAATTACGGTGGAAGACAAATGTACCGAAACTACGAGGATCCCATGCAAAAAAAAGTGCCACGAGTGGTGGCAGCAAACACAAGGCCCTCGTATTGAATTGCATCACAGTACTCATCCGTGTACAGACACTGATTTTTGAGCAATATCCATCGAGTCAAACCACCAAGGACGGCAACAAGTTTGTCCAAGATAGCAACAACTTCATAGCTGTCGTAATTCCAAGAGCGGTTGGGAACTCGAAAAATTGCTATCTTCTGTAGAAGACAGTCACCATGATCGTATTTGAACGTGCGTACAATACCGGTGTGCTCAACCTCTGGGCAGTCTGCTGAGATTTTTGGAAGTGGAACCGGGTCACGAGTGTACACATTCACAAGTTCCCACTGCAGATTGGACCCAATGTAAACAACCCAATCTCCATTTGCGCTCGCCCAAGCCTTGCCCTCAAGCGATGGCATCTTAACATCATACGTATCATTATCAAGCGGCATCAACTTGCACAGGGCGAGGCCTCCGTCGTGCCGGCGCCAGTCATCAGGGTCACGACGAAGAAGATAGGGGAGATCAAACCGCTCCTTGGCTCTTGGGTTCCTTGTAATGATGTTATTAGTTGAGTCGAGAATGGGCTTGAACGAACCTACCATGCTAGCCGAGGTGATGGCGTCACACCGATCAATGAGTTCCTCCACCACGTCATCTTTCAGATCGGGGCAAGAATAACAGGGTCATTTCTGGCCTGTTCCCTCCATGGAGAAGACGATCGAACAATGGCAGAAGAAAGGGTGAAGGGCTGAAGGAAAATGGAGGGGGGAGAGGAAGAGCGTGCGACAGCAGTTCCAAATCGAGAGGGAAAGGCGAAGAGTCGGTGGACGGTTGCGAGTTTGCCATGGTTCACGAAGAGGCGCCCCGGCCTACACGTCCATTCGGAAATACTCCTACTACTCGCCTGTCTCACTGATATGTTGGAATGGGACCACATGTCAACGAAACATGGTGTGTATTTCTCGTGCAAAATGCGATCTGGCCGCGTTGGCCCGAGTTGCCGCATTAGTTATCGACCTTTATTTTTTAAGGGCGTGCCGATCAGTTTTGAAGCACGACTAACTGGTACTGTACGCAGAGAAAATATAAACTACTCTACCACTACTCCACCTCCAGTATAGTAGTACAGTATAAAAAAGATATATAGGCTGGAGCTTCAGTGCTTTCTTGCTAAGGGCTATGTCGGTGTCAAAACCGGCGGATCTCGGGTAGGGGGTCCCGAACTGTGCGTCTAGGCGGATGGTAACAGGAGACAAGGGACACGATGTTTTTACCCAGGTTCGGGCCCTCTCGATGGAGGTAATACCCTACTCCTGCTTGATTAATATTGATGATATGGGTAGTACAAGAGTAGATCTACCACGAGATCAAGGAAGCTAAACCCTAGAAGCTAGCCTATGGTATGATTGTTGTTCGTCCTACGAACTAAAACCCTCCGGTTTATATAGACACCGGATAGGTTAGGGTTACACAGAGTCGGTTACAATGGTAGGAGATCTACATATCCGTATCGCCAAGCTTGCCTTCCACGATAAGGAAAGTCCCATCCGGACACGGGACGAAGTCTTCAATCTTGTATCTTCATAGTATTGGAGTCCGGTCGTGACGATAGTCCGGCTATCTGGACAGCCCCTAATCCGGGACTCCCTCAGTAGCCCCCGAACCAAGCTTCAATGACGATGAGTCCGGCGCGTTGATTGTCTTCGGCATTGCGAGGCGGGTTCTTCTCCAAATTCCATATACTTGTCGAATAGTGTCCGGCTTCTGATAAATGCTGCGCTCCTTGGCTTCTACGCCCAATAATGGCCATCTTCCACGTGTTTGAACGAATGCGAAGAGCCAAGGTATTTTTACAACTACCCCCCTAGCCGCGCAAATGAGTCGCCTGTAAAAGGGGCAAGGATCTAGATCTGAGTCACACCATCCCTCCTTTGCGAGCTTTCATCGGAGCACCTCTGACCAACACCCATTCCATCATGGACAGTCGACGCGGCTCCTCCTCTCGCGCTCCCATGCCCCAGCCAGGAAATTGGGAGAGATGCTTAGTCCCGCATAGCGAGCTAGTTATACTCCAAGCCATGGGATTTCTCCCCCCGGCCTTCATGGTCCCGGTTCGAGCCGGACTTGCCACCTACAAGGGCGGGAAGCAGGGGGAGAGCATCCCCGATCCCTCTAAAGGAGAGTGGGTATGCTTCATCTCTTATCTAGTAAGAGGACTCGGATTTCCAATCCATCCGTTTCTCCGGGGGCTCCTGGAGTTCTACAGCCTCAAGTCGCACCATCTTACTCCTGCCTCCATCTTGCACATCGCGGGCTTCGTGGCCCTTTGCGAACTGTTCTTGGGTGTCGAGGCTCATTTCGGGCTGTGGAAGAGAATATTCTGCCTAGTACCCCATTCTCATGAGGGGTCAATATATCAAGTGGGCGGAGCCGAGCTATGGCGCATCGCCGGGACCGAATACCTCTCCGGAACCCCAAAGAAGGGGTCCAAGACCGGCCTTGAATGGTTTTACATGGAGGGCGTCCGCTGCCGGATCCTGTTCGGATCGGCCTTCCGGAGTTCAGCAATGCTCCTCTGAAGAAGCGCCTAAGCTGGCGCCCTCGGAGCCCCCGGAGAGAAGATGACCAGGATGTCCTTTATTTGACGAGCCGAATAAGGTTACTGGCTCATGCCGGATTGACCATGACAGGAGTCATGGCAATCTGCATTATGAGGGGAGTGCAGCCGCTCCTATACAGGGCCACCCCATGTGGGACTTCAACGGGGAGGACGACACCACCCGCCATGGCCGCAAAGGGCCAGGATCGGTCACCGAACTGGTAAAGATCTTGTCTGCCATGTATAAAGGGGAGGAGGAGGATTTCCTCCGTGTCAATCCATCAAGGAGTTTTCTTGAATAATCCTCGAAGCTGGGTAAGCAAACATCTTTGTGACCTGTCCGATCCATGTTCCCATGGTTAAATATCTCATTTAAGTGGTTTCACTTGAACTGCTACCGGACTGTGGAGAAGATACACAGCCGCCCCACAACCCGAGGATCCGGAGCGGTCCTCGATCCGACCTCGAAGAGGATCCGGATATAAAGGTGGAGTTGATCGACGGGTATTCCACCAACTTAGCATCGACAATGCTTAGGTTGCCATTACGGCTGATTACCGGAATACTTCCACCTCACGTAAATCGACCGAGATCCCAAAACCCCGATAATGACCCACCCATGCTTATTTTGATCACCGTATACCAATGGTGCTTCGCAGGGGTACCTTGAGGCAGAAGCCGAACCAGCGGCTGGCCAACAAAGGGCAGTCGGCCCCGCAGCTAAAAAGTGCGGTCGGATCGAAACTCCGCTGCAACGGTATGGCGTGTCACCATACTCGAGTGATTGATTCCTGGAAGGCGTACTAACGCTGGTGCTCTTTTCGGAAAAAGCGCTCGCGGATCGAGTCCGGAGATGTTGCTAATCGAACCTTCACGGCCAGGCTTCAAAGCCGGGTCCGAGGCTGAGGCGAGCACGAGGCGTCGTCGGATGCTCCTCGGCGAGAGGATGCCGACAGGTTGTCCGCCACCAACTCCGAGGTGGAGAGCGCCTTGAATCACAGCGCCGCGGACAGTTCTTCGTGGCGCATGTTTCTCCCGGAGGCCTTGAATGCCTTGGATTCGGAGATGTGCACCTCCGTGCCGCTCAAGATGGTCTAGCGAGCCACGGGCAGTATGTAAAGGACATACGGGTAAGGAAATTTGACGATTATATATGCGAGTAGCCCCGAGACTTAAAATAGTTAGAATAACTGATTTAAGGATCATTTGTTATGCAGGATCTTACAGAAAAGAATACCCGACTGTCCCAGGAGCTTGAAGAGTGCAAGGCCCAACTTGAGGCTGCACTAGCCGCTACAGGGGGAGCCGCAGAGACCCCCACTGGTAATATACGCTTCAAAAAATAAATAGTTTATGAAGTGCGGCGGGTGTGTAAATCTGACAAAAACATTGCAGATGGCCCCGGACTAGATCCGGACAAGCAACAGCTCTTGCGCCAGCTAAGGGCCGGCGAGAGCGTGCTTACGAGGGTGCGGCAGGAGAAAAATAACCTCCAGGATGCCAACACCAAGCTGGGTGAGGAACTAAAAGATGTCCGTGCCCAGTTGTCTAACTCCGTAAAGGAGAATCGGCGGCTTCGTCGCGGCATTTTCAGTAAGTGCTTGAGCGAACTTTGAAAGAGTTCGGCGAGGAAGGCGACTAACATAAACGTGTATGTAGGTTTGCTCGCAGGTCGTCCTGAGGAGGAGATGCCCAGTTCTTCGGATGATCTTCTTCCCGAATTGCGTCGGCTACGAACGAGTCCGCCGGTGATGAAAGGCATCGTCCGTGCCTTGTGGCCATCTATCTCCCTGCCCAAGGTATTGGGGAGTTGGCGAGTGGCTTCAAGGAACGCGGCGGCGCTTCGACTATGGAAGATATCGGCCTGCCGTCAAAGGCGCCGAGGAGGCACGGGCCATGGTAAAGACGCGGTATATGAAGGCTGACCCAAACCACATGGCGAGGTCGGACTGTGGGGCTGATGGGATGGAGATCCTGAAAGCTTAGTGTACGCCAAGTAGAATTGGCCGCCAAGTATTCCAGGAAGATTGTAAATTAGATAGCCTATTAGATGGCATTGAGGAGGAATACAATAAGTCGAGTTGACTATTGAAAAATGTGACATGAAAAAATGTCTTCTAGCGGATTGTAGATCGTTTGTCATAGCGGACCTTTTAAGCTCGACCTCGGGACCCAATTGTCCGGAGTGTGTCCGAATACCTTCGTGGTTATATAAGAACCGGGGTATGCATGGAGACTAGGCGTAGGGGTCATTATTGCTGTATCAGACAAGTGCCCAACTAGTTATGTTATATTACATGGGTAGTAAGAAACATCTTCCAGGAGAATAGTTCCGTTAAGGGTTCCTTTATTTGGGATGCATGCCCTAAAGTGCATGTCAAAGCTGCTATGAAAGCAGAAAATCATCAGGGGGCAGATGGGTAAATAATTAAAATCATCTTTCAGTTCACCGACCGAATATTCCCTTAAGAGCGCTAGCTTTCGTCTTCACCCGGTCGAGGTACACATCCGGTGACCCGGCAATAACAATCGCAGAGGTGCTCCCTTTACCACCTAGCCGAACAATCGGGAACGTAGGGGTAAGCACAGGAGCCAGGCAACCCAGCTTGGCCAAAACTTAAGTCATATCGATGCATATAATGGTGAATAAAAGGTACATGCGGAAGTTTAACGCATGTGTTGGGCGTGAAGCCCGTAAGATAAGCTTCTGTTAAAGAAGCCCCCAGGTATAATGAGCGCGGACAGCGCGTCAAGTGTGTGCGAAAAAAGCGCAAACGAGCCTCTAAATGCTCCAAGAAGAAGGAGGAGGAAGGAGAGGAATAAAAGATAGCAAAAATAAAAAATGTGGGTGGAGGAAGGAGACGAACTTGGAGTCCGGCACTTAGGCGTAGAATCTTCGAAGACGGGCTGCGTTCCATGGGTTCGGCTCGAGTCAGTTATCCGATGCGTTTCGCAGACGGTATGCTCCGCCGGTCAGGACCTGGTCCATGATGAAGGGACCTTCCCATTTGGGCTTGAGTTTGTCCTTTTCTTGTCCGTTGGCGTGGGACTAGTTCGCCAGCGTTATAAGCTTTGGCCCATACTTCCTGCTTTGATATCTTGAGCCTCTTTGTTGATAGAATGCAGAGCGAGCTTTTGCCATGTCGTGCTCCTCCTCCAATGCGTCCAAACTGTCCTGCCGATCAAGCTCGGCTTCTCTTTCTTCATACATGCGCACGCGAGGTGAGTCATGTATTATGTCGCAGGGCAAGACTGCCTCTGCGCCGTACACCATGAAGAATGGTGTGAATCCGTAGTACGATTCGGCGTGGTCCGCAGCCCCAGTCTGGTCGAGCTCCTCAACCCGGTCGTGTTAGATTCCATGAGGGACCGCAGATGTCCGGGTTTAATGCCGCTCATGATTAGACCATTTGCCCTTCGACTTGGCCATTGGTTTGAGGGTGATAGGCGAGGCGTGTCGAGCTTGATGCCCATGTTTTCGCACCATAATTTGACCTCATCGGCCGTGAAGTTGGTGCCATTATCGGTGATGATCTTGTGGGGACACCGTAACGGTGCACTACCCCGATATGAAGTCTATCACTGGTGCGGATTGGCCGTTTTAACAGGCTTGGCCTCTATTCATTTGGTGAATTTATCCACCATGACCAATAGGTATTTTTGCTTGTGGGTTCCTCCTTGAGGGTCCAACCATGTCAAGCCCCGGACCATGACGGCCAGTGATGGGTATAGTTTTAAGGCGGTGGGTGGCATGTGGCTTTAGTTAGCAAAAGCTGGCAACCGACGCTTGTCGTTGGACTAAGTCCTGCGCATTTGCCGGGTCGTCGGCTAATAAAATCATGTCGGAAGGCCTTGCCTACAAGGGCCGGGACTCTGGCGTGGTGCCCACCCAGTCCGGCATGAATTTCAGCCAGGAGGTTTCGCCCTTCCTCTTGAGAGATACACCTTTGAAGGACTCGGTAGTGCTTTTCTTATAAAGCTCTCCCTCATGGACTTTATAGGCTTTAGGCGCCGTACTATGCAGCGAGCCTCATTTTGGTCTTCGGGAGTTCCTGCCTAGTTAGGTAGGCTAGGAATGGTTCCGGCCCACGGGCGATTACCGCCATTATTTAGTGAGCGAGAGGGTGTTATCTCGGGGCGAGCCTCCGGTTGTGTCAGTGTTGGCGTCGGCGGTGCGGTTGGGTCCGGATTGATATTGCCGGACTCCCCTTCCCATAGTACGGATGGCTTGAACAGCCGTTCCAGAAAGATATTGGGTGGGACGGGAAAGTGCGTTATATCGACTAGAGGGGGGTGAATAAGCGATTTTTAGAGAATTTGACAAATTCTTCACTTGAGGAATTTGTTGGTGAGGAAATTCCTTAGCGAAGAAATACATGCAATGGAATAAGTACTCGAGAGTAAGCATAGCAGATTACAGGCATAGTCATCATGATGAAATGAAGACAATCACAGAGTACGAAAAGCGTAATCACGGGATAACACAAGATGAAGACAAACAAATCAAGAAATTGAGCGAGGAAATTGAGAAAGTCTTTAGTCAAAGTCTTCAAATGCAGATATGAACAAACACTCAACACAATAATGAGGAAATGAAAGGGTTGAGGAAATAGAACCGATTAGGTTGGTGAAGACAATGATTTGGTAGACCAGTTCCAACTCTTTGTCTCGGTTATGCGTCTGGTTGGGCGGCTGAGTATTTAAACTCGAGGACCGCAGTCCGGACACCCGATCACCGAGCACGCAGCTCGGGACACCAAGTCCTCACCGTATTCTCCTTGAACTAAGGTCACGCAGACCTCGTCCAATCACTCGTGGTAAGTCTTGAGCAACTTCCAAACCTTCACAGACTTGGTCACTCGGCGATCCACAATTCCTCTTGGATGCTCTAGACCGTGGCCTAACCGTCTGGAAGAAGCACAGTCTTCAAAGGTAAAAAGCGTCGGATCCACGCAGGATCAATTTCTTCAGTGATGCTCAATCACTTTGGGTTTGTTGGGGTTTGGTTTTTGGGTTTTTCTTCACTTTTGGATTTTTCCTCACTTGATGATTTTCACTCAAAGTCCTCAGAGGATGGGTTGCTCTCAAATGACAAGTGTCAAGTTCTCTCGGAGCAGCCAACCAACTAGTGGTTGTAGGGGGCGGCTATTTATAGCCTAGGGAGCAGCCCGACATGATAAGACATAAATGCCCTTCAATGATATGACCGTTAGGTGGATAAGATATTTTGGGACAGCTGGCGTGCAGAACAGCAACGGTCGGAAATTTGAATATCAAATTCCTCAGGGCTATCATGTTCCTCCTTTGTGTAGGCAATTCGCCTTTGGCGAATTCCTAACTCCTCGGGCGAGAACAAATTCTCGTGACCGGAAGAGCTTCGTCTCGCATCCTTTGAAGAAATTGACTGAACTGTATGAGATTTCAAAGGCTTCACTCGAAGGGTTTGGTAGGTGTGGGATTTTGAGTTGAGCATCAAATGGAAATTTTCCTTAGTATTTCCTCGACCCCTTTAACAAAGACGGTGTTTCCTATGACTCAAGAAAGAGAAATGAAACTACGAAAACAAAAGTCTTCACGCTTCATGTT
This sequence comes from Aegilops longissima, assembly GCA_021605205.1. Lineage (NCBI taxonomy): Eukaryota > Viridiplantae > Streptophyta > Magnoliopsida > Poales > Poaceae > Aegilops > Aegilops longissima. Next base: position 288,925,484 of record CM038680.1, read on the forward strand.
CCTCAAATGAATACCAAGTCTTCAAGGTCACACCAATTTCTTCACTTTCAAAGTCTTGAAAAGTCTTGAGAATATCAAAGTCTTGGTTGAAGAACTTCATTTTTAGAAATCGACTTTCATTGTAAATATCAAACTCCTCATAGACTTATAGACCTGTGTACACTCACAAACGCATTAGTTACTTAACCTATAAGTCTTCAATTCACCAAAATCACTAAGGGGCACTAGATGCACTTACAGGACGGCATCGCATTTTGCACCGATGCGTGCCAATATGTCCGCCGCCTGGTTGTTATCCCGGGCTATATGATGAAATTCGAGCCCTTGAACCGTCTTGACATTTTAGGACCGCATTGCGGTATGCTGCCATTTTCGGATCTTTGGCATCAAAGTCTCCGTTTATTTGAGATATTGCGAGGTTTGAATCCCCGCGCACCTCTAGGCGTTGAATGCCCATGGAGACTGCCATCCGGAGGCCATGCAGAAGGGCCTCGTATTCGGCTGCGTTGTTGGAGTCCGTATACATTATCTGAAGGACGTATTGGACTGTGTCCCCAGTTGGGGACGTCAGGACGACGCCAGCCCCCAGGCCGGCCAACATTTTGGAGCCGTCAAAGTGCATGATCCAGTTGGAGTATGCGCCATACTCTTTAGGGAGTTCGGCTTCGGTCCATTCGGCCACGAAGTCGGCCAAAACCTGCGACTTAATAGCTCGTCGTGGCTTATAAGTTATATCGAATGGAAGGAGCTCTATGGCCCATTTAGCAATCCGGCCCGTCGCGTCGCGGTTGTTTATAATGTCGTTAAGAGGTACTTCGGAGGCTACCATTATCGAACACTCTTGAAAGTAGTGTCGCAACTTCCGGGATGCCATGAACACCGCGTATGCTATCTTTTGATAGTGTGGGTACTGGGACTTGCATGGAGTTAGGATAGTGGACACATAATAAACCGGTTTTTTAACAGGGAACCGGTGTCCGTCCGTTTCTCGTTCGACAACAAGCACCGCGCTGACAACTTGATGTGTTGCGGCGATATATAATAGCATTGGTTCGCCCACGTTGGGCGCGGCCAGGACCGGATTTGTTGCCAAAATGGCCTTTATTTCTTCTAGTCCGGCCGTGGCGGCATCCATCCACTCGAAGTGTTCGGTGCGGCGGAGGAGGCGGCAAAGGGGTAACGCCTTTTCCCCCAATCGGGAAATAAAGTGGCTTAGAGCCGCTACGCATCCTGTCAATTTTTGTATTTGTTTGAGGTCTTTTGGAATATCCAATTGTGACAGAGCTCGGATCTTGGCTCGGTTTGCTTCAATTCCTCTACCGGACACAATGAAGCCCAGGAGCTTTCCGGCTGGAACGCCGAAGACGCATTTTTCCGGATTGAGCTTGATGCCATATTTTCGAAGATTGTCGAATGTGAGCCTCAAGTCGTCTACTAGAGTTTCGACGTGCTTGGTTTTGACGACCACGTCATCTACATATGCTTCCACTGTTTTGCCGATTTGATTTGCCAGACATGTCTGAATCATGCGCTGATATGTTGCGCCGGCGTTTTTGAGCCCAAAGGGCATTGTGTTGAAGCAGAAGGGGCCGTATGGAGTGATGAATGCTGTTGCAGCTTGGTCTGGCTCCGCCATCTTGATTTGGTGGTAGCCGGAGTACGCGTCAAGGAAGCACAATGAGTCGTGTCCTGATGTAGCGTCAATGATTTGATCAATTCGAGGGAGGGGGAAGGGATCCTTTGGGGAAGCCTTATTAAGGTCCTTGAAATCAACACATAGGCGCCAGGATTTATCCTTCTTTGGTACCATCACCAGGTTTGCTAGCCAGTCCGGATGTTTTATATCTCTGATGAATCCGGCTTCCAAAAGTTTGGCTAGCTCCTCTCCCATGGCCTATCTCTTGGGTTCGGAAAAGCGCCGAAGAGCCTGTTTGACTAGCTTGAATCCTTTTAGGATATTTAGGCTGTGCTCGGCCAGCTGACGTGGGATTCCTGGCATGTCTGAAGGGTGCCAGGCAAAGATGTCCCAGTTTTCTTGTAGAAATTCTCATAGTGCGGCGTCCACATCAGGGTTTAATTGTGCCCCAATGGAGGCCGTCTTTGCAGGGTCCGTTGGGTGGACTTGGAATTTGACTATTTCATCCGTTGGTTTAAAAGAGGTGGACTTGGATCTTTTATCAAGTATCACATCGTCCCTGTTCACCGTGGAGCGCATCGCGGTGAGTTCCTCGGCCGCTAGGGCTTCGGATAGTGCCTCAAGGGCTGGTGCGGCTGTCTTGTTTTCAGCGCAGAGTGCTATGTTCGGATCACTAGCGAGAGTGATGATTCCGTTAGGTCCGGGCATTTTAAGCTTCATGTACCCATAATGGGGTATAGCTTGAAAAATTGTGAATGCCTCTCGTCCTAATAAAGCATGATATCCGCTGTTGAGCAGGGCCACTTGAAATGTGACCTCCTCGACCTGTAATTGTCCAGCGAGCGAACACTACGTCGGTGTGATTTTTCCTGTGCAGCATGCTTCCGGCTAGGGATTATTCCTCTAAAGGTTGTGCTGCTTCGCTCAATGCGGTTCCAGTCTATTTCCATTTTTCAGAGGGTTTCCTCATAGATGAGGTTTAGTCCGCTGCCGCCGGCCATGAGTACCTTAGTAAGGCGAAAGTCGTCCACTATCGGACTGAGGACCAATGTGGCTGGTGCTCAGGCTGTTCGGAATTTAGGTTCGTCACTGGCATTAAAGGTAATAGCCATGTCACTCCATGGATTTATTGTTGCTACTTGGTAGACTTCGGCAAGGCTGCGGAGTGTTCGTTTTCGCATGTTATTTGATGCGAAAGTCTCGAAGACTGTTAGCACCGTACTGGTGTTGCTGGGCTTGGGTTCTGAAGCTAGAAGCTCCTCGCCACTTTTGGCTACCTGCCGCAGTATCCAACATGCTCGAAGGCTATGAGTTCGAGTGGCGCCCTCTGTGCTATGAATTTTGCAGGGTCCGTTTAGCCAACCCTCCAATATAGTTCCATACCCTTTAGGGGGTTTTGGTTTTTTGGTATTTGACCCAGGTGCTTGATAATGATGCACCCTTTTGTTTCGGACTAGGGATGTATTCGGGGCCGGATTATCCCAAAATTTACTTTCCGTTTTCCAGGCGCTCTCCATCGCACAACACTTTTGTACTATGGTCACCAAGTCAGTAAAGCGTGTAATTTCACGATGACTTATGGCGTTTAGGATTCCCTTCGTCCATGCAATTATTGCAGAAAATTGGGATTGCGTCCTCCTCTCGGCAGTCCTTTATCCTGTTCATAACCAGCAGGAATCTGGCCCAGTAATGATGTACTGTATCAGCGGGCTCTTGCCGAATTCGAGAGAGATCGCTAATGTTTGGGTGGGCGGGTGGAACTAGATCCGGAACCCCGTCAATTTAGGACTCGAGGGCGAGAAGTTTCGAACTCGGAAGTTTGGATTTTTTAGTGTTATCCAATGAGTCCGACCCGCTGCCTGACTTTAAGTTCAGGGCTTGATCGACATCCGTCCCTCCGCGGGAATCCGGCATGGAGGGATCGGGAATCCGGACGTAGCTAGTCCTTAAGATAGAAGAAGAATCGCCGCATTGCTCCTCTATCACAGCAACATGATGGGTAGCCTGGGGAGAGTTGATCTCTCTCATATCGGTTTTAGGCCCGATCCGGTCGTAGTCTGTGGCGACTCCCAGGGCGGCGATTCGATCCAAGAGCTCGTTTACGGAGGAGAGCTCGATCGGATCTAATTGTTCGGCAAGTTCCGAATTGACATGGAGATTGGTTTCGATGACTCGAGAGGTCATCGTCGGCGCGGTGGCCGGACTGGTGGTCATAAGAAAACCACCTAGCCGAAGAGTCTGGCCAGCGGCCAAGGCTCCTTTGGCGATGGTATCGTCTTTAAAGACGAGATGAGGCATCCTACCTGATGGCGACGACACAGAGGAACTCTCAATGAAAGCACCAATGTCGGTGTCAAAACCGGCGGATCTCGGGTAGGGGGTCCCGAACTGTGCGTCTAGGCGGATGGTAACAGGAGACAAGGGACACGATGTTTTTAGCCAGGTTCGGGCCCTCTCGATGGAGGTAATACCCTACTCCTTCTTGATTAATATTGATGATATGGGTAGTACAAGAGTAGATCTACCACGAGATCAAGGAGGCTAAACCCTAGAAGCTAGCCTATGGTATGATTGTTGTTCGTCCTATGGAATAAAACCCTCCGGTTTATATAGACACCGGATAGGTTAGGGTTACACAGAGTCGGTTGAAATGGTAGGAGATCTACATATCCGTATCGCCAAGCTTGCCTTCCACGCCAAGGAAAGTCCCATCCGGACACGGGACGAAGTCTTCAATCTTGTATCTTCATAGTCTTGGAGTCCGGCCGTGACGATAGTCCGGCTATCCGGACACCCCCTAATCTGGGACTCCCTCAGGCTGCCCACTTGCTTCTCACACTACCACCCTCTCTCCCGATCTAAAAAGATGGCCCCTCTCTCCCTCCTCACCGGTGGTCACAGATCCGCCGGGGAAGAAAAGGACGTGCATCATTGACACACTCGTCATCAGCGAGCGAGGTCACGCACTGACGACAATGCCGTCCTCTCAGACCTAGCGCTCGCGCTGGATGGCCTCCGTCCCCAAGCTCGCTGCCGTGGTGTGTGCGGAGGGCAGGCGACCACGAAGCCACTTCCCCGACCCTCGTGTATGATACCTCTTTTCGAACCATAACCTTGTTCTATTGCCCCATCTGCCACGTCGTTTCATGTGGATCTTTTTCCACTCCACCATCTTCCCAATTTGCTATCCTCTGCTCTGCTGGCCACGCAGACGAAAACCATAATTTGCACTATAAAAGGAAACCCTACTTCATGCAGACTAATCCACGTCTGGGTTGAATAAGGAAAGGAAGGGAGACTGTACTGTCCGAGAAAGTAGGCATCGAACCCGCATCTAGGTTGAGAAGGGGAAAATCAGTAGCTAAGGAATAAGTCTCGTGTCTCTTGGTTGAAGAAGGGTGGAAAGGCATGACAACGCAATAGAGAATAACCAGGTCGATAGGTTTGTTGCCCTCGCATAGGAAAAAGGTGGCTAAAGAGAACAAAAATGGGACGTAATCCACATATGCTGCCTGGATATTTGTTGCTCTGGGCAACCATACCTCCCTCGCCACTCTACGTCCGTGGAGGTACATCGTACTGGTGCACCCGCTGTCTGAATGGGCCTCCCATGCTCTAATTGCCACTTTTTTTGCTGTTAGTATAATGCCAGCAGTCAAGTCAAGCAATGCTACTGCTAAAGTGATGCCACATTTAACTAATGCCGCTCTCAGTCTAATGCCACCGATAAATTTAAGCAATGCCATTTAATGTCACTGGATTATTTCAGGGTTAGCTATTGATTGTGGATGTATTAAAGATTTTTCAGCTAAGGCATTCTAATGTTATTGCACAGCCAGTATACCAATGATGAAACTTGTTACTACCTTCAGATTTTTGCACTGTTAATGCTTATAGATTACATACCTCACTTTCATGATATAAGTTAATTTTTTTGTACAGTGTCACCAAAATGCCAAGGCGCTGATGTCATTTTATTTTGGTTAAACTTCACAGACAATTATGAAGACAAGAGGAAAGGTCAAGAGTGAGCACCTCCTCCTCCGGCTGTTCTCCTGATTCGTTCGATCAAGTTTTTATGTTTGATCGATTATCAATATTGGGATAGCAATGTTTAAGGTCCCTCCGAGTTCGAAATGATATTTACCTTGGAGGTACATGGTTTGCAATTTTTTTATACTGTCATTAGTTAATAATGCTAGTTACCTTCAGACTTTTGTATTTGGTTTAATGCTCATGCACAGCTAGTATAAAAAGGCTGAAACTTGTTACCTTTACATTTTGTATTGTTAATTCTTATAGAAACCTTCCAGTGCTAGAGTTTATTGAAATCTGTTCAGTAAAACCATTGTATTGTACCCTGTAATAAACTAACTACTCTACTGTTGCACTAGCCACTGGATTAGTGTATATTTATAGTATTCGAATGGAGTTGCATTAGCGTATATACACAAATAAAGTGTGGCAAGCTTTCCCAGATATGTGCTCAAGAAAACTATTACCTGTTTTTCTAAATACTAGACGTTTGGGTACTTTAAATTGAACCGCGAAAACGTCTTATATTAAGAAACAAAGGGTGTAGAGTTTACTCAAATTATCCCGTAAAGCTAGTCACACCTTTGTTAAAATTAATGTTCATTATGTTATCGGAGGAGGTCTCAGATGTTTGTCTCTAATGCCCGTCGACTACATACCGACATCATGATGTAATGTTAAGTCATTTCCTTTTGTATAGTGTCACTGAATTGTTAAAGCGGTGATGGCATTTTATTTTAGTAGAACTGCACAAAATTTGCTTAAAAGAAGAGGAAAGGTCAGAATGGCTCAGTTTTTCGAAAAAAACTATGTATGCCTTCGACATCACCGCTTGTTGCTTTATTTATTCCTTCAAACAGGTGGTTAGAAACAGTCTTGCTACCTTTTCCCATTAATAAATTGGAATGCTTATATTTGTGAGTCTATGCTTCAACTAGTGCCACTTTTAGAGTAATCACACTTTCAATATCTATGCAAACAGGGATGCTCGATTTTAGTGGAACTGCACAAAAAGTCCAACTGGTTCAACATTAGGAACATGTTTTTTTTCCAAACCTTTATATCCAATTGGTGGCACTATGAGCTATTCATTACGAAGGTACATGGTTTGCTACTATCTTGCTACTCTTTTTGTACTGTCATTAGATAGTAATACTAGTGGTTTGCATGTGAATTTATTGGCAGGGTGGACCTACATTGGAGGTGCAGGACAGGATTCAATGATTGGATGCTCAATTTCGGTTGTATCGATTTCACCTCTTCTATCACTGTGAACATGGATATCCTTGGTCTGATGAAGAATAGGCGCTATATTTCTGCTCTGAACCAGCAAATCAATTCAGTATGAAATTGTCCAGGCAAAACATAATCAGTATCAGATTCTCCAAAGGTAACATGATGATGCTAAGCGGAAGAGACATGTTTAAAACGAAAATTCAAGGTGTGGTATATGTTTAGTAGCTGCTTGATATTTGTGCAGACAGAGATGTCTGCCCGTTGCTATTTGGCAAACAAACAAAGTTTCCGCAATTTTGGTTGAACTGCACAAGAGAATAGTATAGTCACTACATGCAGTGCCATTTGAAAATAGACACAGAAAGATTGGATAGTCACTTCATGGACTGCAGAAAAGTAGTAATGTACTATTTATTGGCCAACACTAGGTGCTTCATTGCTTTGGTCTGATTATACAATGGGCATCATTTTGCCTAAGTTAAAGTTTGTATTCAAAATAGTCTCATGGTGTGATCGAGAGAAGACCAAATCATATTGCGGTGGATGTTCCTCCATCATGTGTGGTTCATTCTCATGGTTCCAGCTGTTGGTGAAACCACTTACGTTTGCAAGAGGAATTGTAGACTTCACAAACAAATTTGTCTTTCGATCAGTCTTGAATGTTGGCCAGGAGAAGCATCCTTGTTAGTAGGAAGAACAGATGTTTTTTCTAGATCTTTGCTTTCGGAGCTACATATTTGTATATGATCTATGAATCATTGAGATGCATTAACATGTTGATCTTATGTATGAGAATCGTACTAGTTAGTTTTAGTTGCGACGCAAGATCAGAAGTGGCTGATCTTTGCTTTTGGAGCTACATATTTTTATATGATCTGTGAATCATTGAGATGCATTAACAATTACTTATTTCTGTTTGCTCGGTGTTTACAAATTCTTGATCGATCACTAGCTAGCCTACAAATGCGCTCTGGCAGTTTTATTTGCGACACGAAGATGCAAAGTGGCAGTTTTTGAATAAAATGCCTACCTCCAAGAAGTCGACAAGCTACACTATTGATCCTACACGGATAAAAATGCCTACCTCTGAAGAAACTGACAAGCTACACTATCGATCCTACATGGATAAATAGCGGATCACGCACGTACTACCTCCTTTCTGGTTTGCAGGGCTCAATTCAAGAAACGACCTACTCGATCCTATACAAATAAATAGCGGATCACGCACGTACTAGTACCTCCTTTCCGGTTTGCAGGGCTTAATTCAAACCTCTCACCAACCAAGGTACTCCCTCCATCCGGGTTTATTAGTCCCATGAGCAAAGCAGCAGGACCAAGGCATGGCAATAATTAACGACATGTAGAAGTTTAAGCCTAATTAATTCCAGCGATTTAAGTGGCTGCATGCGTGCCCTCGGCATATAGAAGTTTAAGCCTAATTAATTCCAGCGATTTAAGTGGCTGCATGCTGCTTCGCGTACTGCCTGCGAGCAATTCTGAGTGCCTGCATGCAGCCGGCCGTAATTAAGGCAGCTAACTGATGCAAAAAAATATACATTTTCATTATTGTGGGCTTTTTAAATCCGTGGAATCATTATTGACAAGGTGGGAGATGATTTGAGTGCACTCGTTTGACCGCCATGCCGGCGTGCGACCCAGACGGGATGGGACGGGACGACACAGTCATAATTTCAGTTTCTCTAGTTTTCCACGGCAAGCTGGCGCGCTAAGCCATTATGCATTGAATTCCGATGACCGTCGAACTACCTTCCTCCTATAATTACTATTTCCCGGCCTTCTACGGTGCCACCGTGACCCAACTGGCCATATCCTCATAAGCCCCCACCGGCCCGACGTTGCTCGCCACGTCCGCGGTAGGCGACGCCGGAGGCAGTCACCGCCGGAACGAGTGTTCGGGTTTTCACCGGAAGGCAGACGGAGGGAGGGGGCATTCTATCTGTCTTTAGATTGCAATGCGGAGATCGAGGAGTTTTTGGAGCGCGACCGCATGGCGGAGGAGCAGGAGTTGTTGGAGCGCGACCGGCTGGCGGAGGAGCAGCGTATCGCCGATTTGCACCACCAGCAGGACATGGAGCAGCAGCGCACCGACACTCTGAGAGGCGAGCAGAGCGCCCGCAACTGGGCCGACTACGTGGAGGCCGGCGCCCGGCAAATAGCCCTGGAGGCTGTCGGGCACGCACGCGTTCGCAACACCGATTTTTACTACCAACTCGTCAAGTGGTTTTCCCGCTTGGAAGCCGAAGCTTCGGTGGACCATGCTGGCATGGAAAGGGCCAACGCGCGCGAGCAACGCGCCCTATCGCACCTCTGGCAAGTCCGAGGCAAGGCGTAGGACGCCGGTGCCGGCGTTTAGCATGGACAGCAGATGGCGGCCGGCATCGTCTAGTTAGCTAAGAGTAAGTTAGTACTTGTACGCTACTAGAGTGTTAGTGGGAGTAGATAGTTAACTTGGCTATGATGGTTGTCCACGTGGAAGTTCAGTAATCTATATGTGGATCATACCTGTTAGTTTGCTCTGAATGTTGAACTTTCCGTTTGAACGTATGGAATGGGCTGTTATTTTTTTAAATGGGTTGTATTTGTCCTCCACGGGTTTAGAGGCTGATTTGTGGGCCTAGCAAGTTGACGCGTACACAATCGGGAGATGATTGTACATGGAGAGGATGACAACAGGACCCGCCAAGGTCATGGCGATGCATAAGCAAGTGCCTCCTTATTTCATGCCAATAAAAAATGGCTCCTCCTAGTGGATTTCGACATCTGGGTCCCATGCCATTGTCAACGTAGTCAATAAACGAGAGAATTACACAACGGCGGTGACACGAGGACCCAACAACTCGCCCGATTATTTTGTTTTGGGTTAATTTGATAAATGCCACTCCAAATCTGGTGTATTCGAGAAATGCCACTGCAATTTCCAAACTTTGAAAAATGCCATTTCATGCCATTTCTAGTGGCACTTTTCGAAGTCTTGATTGGCGTTTTTCAAAGTTTGCAAACTGCAGTGGCATTTTTCAAAGTTTGCAAAAATTGCAGTGGCATTTTTCAAAGTTTGGAAATTGCAGTGGCATTTTTATGAATCACCATAATTTGAGTGGCATTTATCTAATTTGTTTTTGAGACGGAAGCAGGGTGTCAACTGGGCTGTGCGGGACACTCTGGCCTGTCTAGACAGCCTTTTCTTTTATGTTTACCACAGACCAGCCCAGTAGTTTTTTTTCTTTCTGAAAATGGCTAGCCCAGTTTTTTTGTGATTTGTCAAGTAAGTCGCTTTATCAGGCCTGTTGGGCTGCAAATCTTTCAAGACGAGGAGAACTTCATTCGGCTAGCCGAGAAAATGGCCTATCAGTAATGAGAAATGGGCTGTACATTTTTAAAACACATCAAACCGGAAATTAGTTTCAAATATCTTTTTTTCATTTCGAGATTTTAAATTCCATTGATGTTTATGCGTGGACAATTTATTGGATTTTATATTGATATACATTTATTTTTAAAATCAGTCTGAATGTGACTCGAAATTTCGGGATTAAAAACAGTTCAGACCGCACCAACATATGCAAAATTTCGTATAATTTTTTAACCGTGGCCACAATATGGGTTGTAATGCTAAGAAAAAGAATATGGGCTCCAAAAAAACACGTAAGAATTAGCAAATGGGATGTAAATTATTTGAAATAATGGCAGATGGGTTGTATGCTGTTTTCCACAGATTTGAGGCTTTCCACATATGGCCTGTATACTGTTGGATGTCCATCCAATGGTCGTCGTGCTTCTTCAATCTCTGCTCTTGCTGCTCCAGCCGCTCAAACAAGCGCCGGCGAGACTGCCTGCTCCCTCCTCCTCAGGTCAGGTGTCTTTGCCCACAAGCAGACCTCACCACCCCGTCGTACTCCCATCGCTGGCCTAGCCATCCTCTACTTACCCACACCTGTTGTTATTCTCCGGCTACGGCAGACGAACCAGTAAACCCTCGTATAGGCGTACTCCCCTCCGCGTGGGAAACAAAAACAACTGCCGAGTCTTCCCTGCCTCTGTGTCGTTCCCTTCCTAGGCCTCGCCGTCGTCCACCGCCCTGGTGCTCTCGGTGTGGCGTGGTCAACGTGGTCAACGACAGACATGCATCTGAAGTGGACTGTACATGGAGAGGCTGACAGCTGGGTCCAGGCCGCACGCAAGGAAATGCCTCCTTATTACGTGAAAAATAATGATTCCTCCACCTGACATCTGGGACCCACCGAAAGGGCCTCAGTTTTTGCAAAGAAAAAGCGTTACACCACGACAGCTCGGACCCACCAGCTATATCTTCGCACACAAGGAAGTGCCTCCTTATTACGCACAAAAAAAATGAATACTCCCCCTGCTAGTTGGGACCCAGTATAGTGGGCCTACTAAGTTGACGGGGAGGAAGGGCTTTGTCAACTTAGTCAATATGCACGATTCTAGCCCGACTAACCGTACGATGTCCATCCAACGGCCGTAGTGCTTCTTCAACCTCTGGTCTTCTTGCTCCAGCCGCCCAAAGCAGCGCCGATCGTGTCGCCTGCTCCTGCCTCCGTGGCCGGGTCTGTCTTTGCGGCGGAGGCCTCACCGCCCAGACTACTCCCGCCACACAGCCATCCCTCCGCTCCACTCACCCACACCCTCGTTATTCTCAAGCGGCGGCAGCGAGCCAACCGATGAACCCTCGTACTCCTCTCCGCGTGGGCATCCACTGTCGCGTCTTCCCCGGCTCCGTGTCGTCCCCTTCCTAGGCCTCGCCATTGTCCACCGTCGTGGTGCTCTCGGCGCGGCGTGGTCAATGTGGTCAACGACCGAATTCCATCGGAAGAATACTGTACATGGAGAGGCTGACAGCTGGGTGCACGACAGCCGCAAGGAAGTGCCTCCTTATTACACGGAAAATAATTATTCCTCCACATGACAGCAGGGACCCACCAGACACCCACCATTATATCACGAAAACAACGTTTGCCCCTGACTGCTGGACCCACCCGACGGGCCACCGTATTTCGCGAAAAAAATGTTCCCCCTGCTGTCAGCTCGGACCCACCGAAAGTGCCTCCTTATTACGCACAACAAGATGAATACCCCCTGCTAGCTGGGACCCACCTTGGTGGGAGGCTGACTTGTGGGCCTACTAAGTTGACGGGGAGGAAGGGCTTTGTCAACTTAGTCAATATAAACGATTCTAGCTCCAGTGACCGTACGATGTCCATCCAACGGCCGTAGTGCTTCTTTAACCTCGGGTCTTCTTGCTCCAGCCGCCCAAAGCAGCGCCGATCGTGTCGCATGCTCCTGCCTCCCGTGGCCAGATGTGCTGCCGCGGAGGCCTCACCGCCCCTACTATTCCCACCGCTGGCCAGGCCCTGCGGTGATGGAAGCCTCACACCGCAGCCGAACCAGTGAACCCTCGTACTCCTCTCCGCGCGGGCTTCCACTGCCGCGTCTTCCCTGGCTCCGCGTCGTCCCCTTCCTAGGCCTCGCCGTCGTGCACCACCCTGGTGCTCTCGGTGCGGTGTGGTCAATGTGGTCAAGGAACGACTTCCATCGGACGTGGACTGTACGTGGAGAGGCTGATAGCTGGGTCCACGACAGCAGCAAGGAAGTGCCTCCTTATTACACGGAAAATAATGATTCCTCCACCGGACAGCTGGGACCCACCGACGGGCAAATGTATTTCGCAAAAAAAAATGTTCCCCCTGACAGCTGGGACCCAGCAGCTACATCTTCGCACGCAAGGAAGTGCGTCCGGGCAAAAAAAACAATTCACCCCCCTGACTGCTGGGACCCACCAGCTACATCTTCGCACGCAAGGAAGTGCGTCCGGCAAAAAACGATTCTCCCCACATTGCTGGGACCCACCACTACATCTTCGCACGCAAGGAAGTGCTCGATACCGGGACCCACCTGGTCGAGCGTGCGTGGCGTTGTCATTCGGTCGCGAACGATATGCGTACATATATACCGGTGGATGTAGAGGCGCGCATTACGTGTCGTAGTAGAGGCGCCGCACGTAGCATGTACAAATGCGTGCGCCGGCGGTGCAAGAAAGAAAATACGGCCACGTATGTGTACATACGGGCGGGGTCTCGAACGCCTACTCGCGCATACGTACGGCCAGGGCTCGTGTACATGGTTGGGTCGGAACGGAGAAACAGCGTCGTCGTCGTGTTCATGGGGAGGCAACAAAATGTGTCGTGTTCATGGGGAGGTAACGGAATGCGTCGTGTTCATCGGGAGGCAACGGAACACGTGGGAGCCAACCGACTGGGTCGGAACGGAATGCGTGGTCGTGTTCATCGGGAGGGCTTGGACGGAACAGGCGATGGAAACGAGGCCTGGCGTACCGCACAACGGAGGAAACGGCCTTGTGTTCGACCGGCCACGTTCGAAACGGGATCCTATTCACCGGGAGGGGTCTGGCGTACCGCAAAACGGACGAAACGGACCTCCTATGGTCGAAATGGGGGTCCTGTTGATCGAGAGGGGTGTGGCGTACCGCAAAACGGAGGAAACGGACTTGTGTTGGAGCGCTACGATTGAAACGGGGGTCTTGTTGATCGCGAGGGGTGTGGCGTACCGCAAAACTGACGAAACCGACCTCCTACGGTCGAAACGGGGGTCATGTTCATCGGGAGGGCTGTGGCATACCGCAAAACGAGACTCCACGGGATACTGTTCATCTCCACCATCGGCCTCCTCCAGCCTCCACGGGCTACCGTCGACCTTCTCCAGCCTCCACGGGCTCCTGTTCATCCAGCCTCCACCGCGCGCTACTCCACCGGCTACTGTTCAACCACCCCTCCACCGTCTACTGTTCATCCAGCCCTCCACACCACGGGGTCCTGTTGAACCACCCCTCCACGGGCACCCCTCCATCGTCTACTGTTCATCCAGCCCACCACCACACCATGGGGTCCTGTTCATTCAGAGGCAATGCCACCGCTCACTGTTCATCCAAACCCCCGCAACGCCACCGCTCATCCTGAGGCAGCATCGATCGGCTTCGCTAGCGGCGAGAGCGGCGAATCGCCGATCGGGTTCGATTAACGCCATCGATCGATCGCTCGGGTTCGATGTCGTGAGGCTGCGGTGCAATCGCTTGGTTCGATTAGAGCCCAACGCCTCCTGTGTTCGATTAGAGCTAACGCCTGCGACGCACGCTGCAGACATGTACGAGAGAAACGCCAGACGCTCGCTCCCGACCTCCCACCGTAAACGGAACTCGCCGAAATTTTCCTCGCCTCGCTTCTACCACGGTTTTTCCGTCATGGAAGATCCAAAGAATGTCATGCAGCTGCGTCTCCGCCCGCCAGGGACGAAAAGCCCATTTTCTGTCATGATTTTTGTCATAGAAGTAGGAGCCCACCACATCTATGATGATACCGGTTTTGTCACAATTATCGCTATAGAAGTGTCTTATGTATGACAGAAAAAAAAAAATCCGCTCGCCCAAAATGTCACGGATGTGTCTTTTTTGTAGTGACCAAAGCACAGATCGAGTGCTTCTCTGCAAGCGCATCGTCATCGGAAGCGGAACTACCCCAAGCATTTTGCGGATAAGAAGGATGGCAAGGTGAACAAAGGTATATGTGATATACATGTTATTGATGTGTACCTTACTAATGCTTGCGAGCACTGGTATTTGATACTGGTTCTGCTAATATTTGCAACTCGAAGCAGTACTACGGATTAACCAAGATTGGCTAAGAACGAGGTGACGATCGCGTGGAAATGGTTCCAAGTCGATGTGATCGCGGTCGGCACGCTACCTCTACATCTACCTTCGGGATTAGTTTTAGACCTGAATAATTGTTATTTGGTGCCAGCATTGAGCATGAACATTATATCTGGATCTTGTTTGATGCGAGATGGTTATTCATTTAAATCAGAGAATAATGGTTGTTCCATTTATATGAGTAATATCTTTTATGGTCATGCACCCTTGAAGAGTGGTCTATTTTTGTTGAATCTCGATAGTAGTGATACACATATTCATAATATTGAAGCCAAAAGATGCAGAGTTGATAATGATAGTGCAACTTATTTGTGGCACTGCCGTTTAGGTCATATCAGTGTAAAGTGCATGAAGAAACTCCATACTGATGGACTTTTGGAACCACTTGATTATGAATCACTTGGTACTTGCGAACCGTGCCTCATGGGCAAGTTTCTATGATCTGATCGTGGAGGAGAATATTTGAGTTACGAGTTTGGTCTTCATTTGAAACAATGCGGAATAGTTTCACAACTCACGCCACCCGGAACACCACAGCATAATGGTGTGTCCGAACGTCGTAATCACACTTTACTAGATATGGTGCGATCTATGATGTCTCTTACTGATTTACTGCTATCATTTTGGGGTTATGCTCTAGAGACGGCTGCATTCACGTTAAATAGGGCACCATCGAAATCCGTTGAGACGACGCCTTATGAACTGTGGCTTGGCAAGAAACCAAAGTTGCTGTTTCTTAAAGTTTGGGGCTGCGATGCTTATGTGAAAAAGCTTCAACCTGATAAGCTCGAACCCAAATTGGAAAAATGTGTCTTCATAGGATACCCAAAAGAGACTGTTGGGTACACCTTCTATCACAAATCCGAAGGCAAGAATTTTGTTGCTAAATTCGGAATCTTTCTAGAGAAGGAGTTTCTCTCAAAAGAAGTGAGTGGGAGGAAAGTAGAACTTGATGAGGTAATTGTACCTGCTCCCTTATTGGAAAGTAGTTCATCACAGAAATTTGTTCCTGTGACACCTACACCAATTAGTGAGGAAGCTAATGATGATGATCATGTAACTTCAGATCAAGCTACTACCGAACCTCGTAGGTCAACCAGTGAGATCCGCACTGAGGCGATGCACGTAATCCTATTCTGGAGGTCATGTTACTTGACCATAACAAACGTACGAACTATGAGGAAGCGATGATGAGCCCAGATTCTGCAAAATGTCTAGAGGCCATGAAATCTGAGATGGGATCCATGTATGAGAACAAAGTGTGGACTTTGGTTGACTTGCCGGATGATCGGCAAGCAATTGAGAATAAATGGATCTTCAAGAAGAAGACTGACGCTGACGGTAATGTTACTGTCTATAAAGCTCGACTTCTCGCGGAAGGTTTTTGACAAGTTCAAGGGATTGAATACGATGAGACTTTCTCACCCGTAGCGATGCTTAAGTCTGTCTGAATCATGTTAGCAATTGCCGCATTTAATGATTATGAAATTTGGCAAATGGATGTCAAAACTGCATTCCTAAATGGATTTCTGGAAGAAGAGTTGTATATGATGCAACCGGAAGGTTTTGTCGATTCGAAAGGAGCTAACAAATTGTGCAAGCTCTAGTGATCCATTTATGGACTGGTGCAAGCCTCTCGGAGTTGGAATAAATGTTTTGATAGTGTGATCAAAGCATTCAGTTTTATACAGACTTTTGGAGAAGCCTGTATTTACAAGAAAGTGAGTGGGAGCTCTGTAGCATTTATGATATTATATGTGGATGACATATTGCTGATTGGAAATGATATAGAATTTCTGGATAGCATAAAGGGATACTTGAATAAGAGTTTTTCAATGAAAGACCTCGGTGAAGCTGCTTATATATTGGGCATCAAGATCTATAGAGATAGATCAAGACACTTAATTGGACTTTCACAAAGCACATACCTTGACAAAGTTTTGAAGAAGTTCAAAATGGATCAAGCAAAGAAAGGGTTCTTGCCTGTGTTACAAGGTGTGAAGTTGAGTAAGACTCAATGCCCGACCACTGCAGAAGAAAGAGAGAAGATGAAAGATGTTCCCTATGCTTCAGCCATAGGCTCTATCATGTATGCAATGTTGTGTACCAGACCTGATGTGTGCCTTGCTATAAGTTTAGCAGGGAGGTACCAAAGTAATCCAGGAGTGGATCACTGGACAGCGGTCAAGAACATCCTGAAATACCTGAAAAGGACTAAGGATATGTTTCTCGTTTATGGAGGTGACAAAGAGCTAGTCATAAATGGTTACGTTGATGCAAGCTTTGACACTGATCCAGACGATTCTAAATCACAAACTGGATACGTGTTTACATTGAACGGTGGAGCTGTCAGTTGGTGCAGTTGTAAACAAAGCGTTGTGGCGGGATCTACATGTGAAGTGTAGTACATAGCTGCTTGGGAAGCAGCAAATGAAGGAGTCTGGATGAAGGTGTTCATATCCGATCTAGGTGTCATACCTAGTGCATCGGGTCCAATGAAAATCTTTTGTGACAATACTGGTGCAATTGCCTTGGCAAAGGAATCCAGATTTCACAAGAGAACCAAGCACATCAAGAGACGCTTCAATTCCATCCGGGATCTAGTCCAGGTGGGAGACATATAAATTTGCAAGATACATACGGATCTAAATGTTGCAGACCCGTTGACTAAGCCTCTTCCACGAGCAAAACATGATCAGCACCAAGACTCCATGGGTGCTAGAATCATTACTATGTAATCTAGATTATTGACTCTAGTGCAAGTGGGAGACTCAAGGAAATATGCCCTAGAGGCAATAATAAAGTTATTATTTATTTCCTTATATCATGATAAATGTTTATTATTCATGCTAGAATTGTACTAACCGGAAACATAATACTTGTGTGAATACATAGACAAACAGAGTGTCACTAGTATGCCTCTACTTGACTAGCTCGTTGATCAGAGATGGTTATGTTTCCTAGCCATTGACGTGAGTTGTCATTTGATTAACGGGATCACATCATTAGGAGAATGATGTGATTGACTTGACCCATTCTGTTAGCTTAGCACTCGATCGTTTAGTATGTTGCTATTGCTTTCTTCATGACTTATACATGTTCCTATGACTATGAGATTATGCAACTCCCGTTTACCGGAGGAAAACTTTGTGTGCTACCAAACGTCACAACATAACTGGGTGATTACAAATGTGCTCTATAGGTGTCTCCGAAGGTACTTGTTGGGTTGGCGTATTTCGAGATTTGGATTTGTCACTCCGATTGTCGGAGAGGTATCTCTGGGCCCACTCGGTAATGCACATCACTTAAGCCTTGCAAGCATTGCAACTAATGAGTTAGTTGCGGGATGATGTATTACGGAACGAGTAAAGAGAATTGCCGGTAACGAGATTGAACTAGGTATTGAGATACCGACGATTGAATCTCGGGAAAGTAACATACCGATGACAAAGGGAACAACGTATGTTGTTATGTGGTCTGACCGATAAAGATCTTCGTAGAATATGTGGGAGACAATATGAGCATCCAGGTTCCGCCATTGGTTATTGACCGGAGACGTGTCTCGGTCATGTCTACATAGTTCTCGAACCCGTAGGGTCCGGACGCTTAAAGTTTCGATGACAGTTATATTATGAGTTTATATGTTTTGAAGTACCGAAGGTAGTTCGGAGTCCCAGATGTGATCAAGGACATGACGGGGAGTCTCGAAATGGTCGAGACATGAAGATTGATATATTGGACGACTATATTCATACACCGGAATGGTTCCGGGGGTTATCGGATATATACCGGAGTGCCGGGGTTTACCGGAACCCCCCCCCCCCGGGGGGTTTAATGGGCCTACATGGGCCTTAGCGGAGAAGAGGAGGGGCGGCCAGGGCAGGCCAGCGCCCCCTCCCCCTCTAGTCCGAATTGGACAAGGAGGGGCGGCGGCGCCTGTCGGTGTCAAAACCGGCGGATCTCGGGTAGGGGGTCCCGAACTGTGCGTCTAAGGCGGATGGTAACAGGAGGCGGGGGACACGATGTTTACCCAGTTCGGCCCTCTCGATTGAGGTAATACCCTACTTCCTGCTTGATTGATCTTGATGATATGAGTATTACAAGAGTTGATCTACCATGAGATCGTAGAGGCTAAACCCTAGAAGCTAGCCTATGGTATGATTGTTGTTGTCCTACGGACTAAATCCTCCGGTTTACATAGACACCGGAGGGGGCTAGGGTTACACAGAGTCGGTTACAAGGGAGGAGATCTACATATCCGTATTTCCAAGCTTGCCTTCCAGGCCAAGGAGAGTCCCATCCGGATACGGGACGAAGTCTTCAATCTTGTATCTTCATAGTCCAACAGTCCGGCCAAAGGATATAGTTCGTCTGTCTGGAGACCCCCTAATCCAGGACACCCTTAGTTGCCCCTGAACCGGACTTCAATGACGATGAGTCTGGCACGCTGATTTGTCTTCGGCATTGCAAGGCGGGTTCTTCCTCCGAATACTCCATAGAAGATCTTGAACACAAGGATAGTTTCTGGCTCTGCAAAACATGTTCCACATTCCACCCTAGAGAGAAAGATATTTCCACAAATCTAATATGTTGACGAATTTTCATAACGTGACCTCACACCACAGCCTGATCATTATTGGAACCGTTTTTCTCAATCAGCCTGCCATCGCACGCTTTGCGAGGCAATTTTATTGGCACGTCTTGTCGAAGCAGTGATCGTATCCCCCTTATTACGGGATTCTCATCAATACGGATGCGGTTAACCCAATCATGCCCGTTGGTATGACTCCTCGATTTTAGGCAAGTCCCAAACGGCCACGAGGAGGACGCTTGATATTCACCCTCCTTATAAAGAGGCCAAGGCATGTCCTTTTTTCTCTCGTACTCAATCGAATCCTTCCCCCGCCTCGAGTTTCAACACTCAAGGTTCAGGTCAGGCGCTTCGGACCATCAACCATGTCCGGATCCAACCTTCAAGGTCGGTGGATGCCTTCCTCTGTCAAAGAGGAAGACATCAAGAAGCTAAGAGAGGCCAGGTATTTGACCGGCGAAATCTCGCACAGGTTGCTTGCTCGACGGCAGGTCATTCCCACTCTGAACCCAGCGAGAGCATTGTATTCATCTCTCACTTCCTCCGAGGGCTAGGCTTTGCTCTAGATCCCTTTGTTAGAGGGCTCTTGTTCTATTATGGGCTGGATTTCCATGACCCGGCCCCGGATTCCATCCTTCACATCTCGTCGTGTGAGGCCTTCCTCCACATTACCCCACACTTCGGCCTATGGCTCAAGACTTTTAATGTGAAGCCGAAGATGATTGAGGGGCGACACGCAGAGTGGGAGGTGCCGTAATAAGCAAAGGCGCCGATGTTCCTTGGACAAAGGGTTCCTTCCCGGAGGTGTCCAGTTTATGGCAACGGGAGTGGTTTTATATCACAGCTCCCCGGGGTACCAAGTGGGTGGCCGCCCCTGCCTTTCGCTCGGGCCCCCCGCCACAACTGACGTCATGGATTAATAAGGGGCTGGACTGGGGGCCAGTAAATGATGTGCAGATATTGCAGAGTCGCATCCGAGATCTCCTCGAGAGAGATGTCAGCCTGGTCACGGTAATGCAAGTCATGCTAGTTCATCGAGTCCTGCCTTGCAAATGTTGACCCCTACGTATGTGGGAGTTCAACCCGGAAGGACCGCGAGCTATTTAGCACTTCCTTGGCATGACGCTCGAGGAGATGTACAAATTGTTCTTCGGACCACAAATAAGGTGTCCGGACACCACCGAGGATGCGGGTCTGAGTTGCAATCGTCCAGATACCCAAGTAAGTAATCCCGTGGCCGAACATGCTGTCTTTTTATTTATCACAACATCATTCTGAAAAGTCGCTCTTTGACCAGGACTGGGTAACAAAGGCGAAGATGATCAGGTGTTCGGCCCCCCTTCCCGAAGGCTCAGCAGATCCAGTACTGGCCAGAATGCTTGAGCCGGCGCCTTATCAGGCACCCTCAGGGGAAGATAAAGGGGGGAATAAAGAGGCTGAAAGCGGGCCTCGCTCATTATTCATCCAAACCGGGGGGGAATTAGCGCCTCCATGAATGAGGAGAATCGGGGAGGAGAATCTGAAATTCCCTCTCCCCAAGGAAGGAAGAGGACCACCTCTGAAGACCTGGAAACAATGGTTTCCAAACGGGGGAAGAAATCTTCGCCAGAGGGTCCTGCCTCGGAGGGTACTGAGGGAGTCCTGGATTAGGGGGTGTCCGGATGGCCGTACTATAGCCTTTGGCCGGACTCCTGGACTATGAAGATACAAGATTGAATACTTCGTCCTGTGTCCGGATGGGACTTTCCTTGGCATGGAAGGAAAGCTTGGCGATACGGATATGTAGATCTCCTACCATTGTAACCGACTCTGTGTAACCCTAACCCTCTTCGGTGCCTATATAAACCGGAGGGTTTTAGTCCGTAGGACGAACAACAATCATACCATAGGCTAGCTTCTAGGGTTTAGCCTCTCTGATCTCGTGGTAGATCTACTCTTGTACTACCCATATCATCAATATTAATCAAGTAGGAGTAGGGTTTTACCTCCATCGAGAGGGCCCGAACCTGGGTAAAAACATCATGTCCCTTGTCTCCTGTTACCATCCGCCTAGACGCACAGTTCGGGACCCCCTACCCGAGATTCGTCGGTTTTGACACCGACATTGGGGCTTTCATTGAGAGTTCCTCTGTGTCGTCATCTATAGGCCCGATGGCTCCTCCGATCGTCAACCACGATGCGGTCCAGGGTGAGACTTTTCTCCCCGGACAGATCTTCGTATTCGGCAGCTTTGCACTACGGGCCAATTCGCTTGGCCATCTGGAGCAGATTGAAAGCTACGCCCCTGGCCATCAGGTCATATTTGGAAGTTTAAACTACACGGCTGACATCCGCGGAGACTTGATCTTCGACGGGTTTGAGCCACAGCCAAGCGCGCCGCACTGTCACGAGGGGCATGATCTAGCTCTGCCGCCGAACGGTGTCCTGGAGGCTGCACCAGTGTCCGCTCCGACCCTTAGCTCGGAGCCGACTACGCCGATCGAGGACGGGTGGCTGGACACCGCCTCGGGGGCTGCAATCTCTATGGCGGTTGAGCCGTACACCTACCCGGTCCTTTGCGAAGCTCGTGACTCAATGGTGCCGGACTCTGAACCTTCCGCGCCCCTGCCAATCGAATCCGATTGAGCGCTGATCGTGGAGTTCAACGCCGCGGACATCTTTCAGCACTCGCCCTTTGGCGACATCCTAAATTCACTAAAGTCTCTCTCTTTATCAGGAGAGCCCTGGCCGGACTACGGTCAGCAAGGTTGGGACGTGGAGGACGAACAAATTCGATGCCCACCCACCACCCACTTCGTAGCCACTGTCGATGATTTAATCGACATGCTCGACTTCGACTCCGAAGACATCGATGTTATGGACGACGATGTAGGGGAGGAACATGAACTAGCACCTATAGGGCACTGGAGAACCACCTCATCTCACGATGTATACATGGTGGACACACCTAAAGGAAGCGACGACGAGGAACAATGGGACGCTACGAAGGATCATTCCCTCGAAAAGTAGTCAAAACGGCGACGTAAGCGCCGCTCAAAGTCCCGCCTCGACAAAGACAACAGCCATACAGACCCAGCCATAGAGCAGGGCGAACCGGTGGACGGCGAACATGCTATCGAGCAACCGTCCGAATAGGACAACCTGGATAAACAACCCGTCCGCGGCGAAGATAACAGTCCGGACGATCTCACGCCGGACAAGTTGCTGGAGCAGAAAAACCTCCACAAAAGGCTCGTCGCCACTGCACGTAGCCTGAAAAAGTAGAAGCGGAAGCTCAAAACAGCGGAAGATGCACTCAGAATCAGATGGAGCAAAGTACTCAACAACGCAGACAAATACGGCGACAGTCGCTGAACAAAGAGCTACCCAAAGCGAAAACTACTGCCCGAATTTGATGAGGAGGCCGTAGAGCCCCCGCAATCAAAGAACAAGGAGGCCCGGTCGGATAGACGACCCCATGGCAAACATAGAGCAGCAAACGGCGCCGCACACAAGCCGGCACGCGATTCGCACAAGGATTGGCATAAAAAAGATGGCCCAGTTAGATCTATCTACGGGCCAAGAAAGCAAGCTCTAGTAAGAAACGCAACACATCAAGTACCCGAACATCACGGTACACCTAAATATAGGGGCGCCGCACACCCCCTATGTTTCACCGATGAGGTGCTGGATTACAAATTTCCAGCGGGATTCAAGCCTGTAAACATAGAGGCATACGACGGAACAACGGACCACGAGTGCGGATTGAGGATTACATCCTCCACATACACATGGCTAGAGGAGATGACCTCCACGCCATAAAATACTTACCCCTCAAGCTCAAAAGGCCAGCCCGGCATTGGCTTAAAAGCCTCCCTGAAAACACCATTGGAAGTTGGGAAGAGCTCGAGGATGCTTTTCGGGCAAATTTTCAAGGGACCTATGTCCGACCTCCGGATGCAGACGATTTAAGTCACATAACCCAACAATCCGGAGAGTCAGCCCGAAAATTCTGGAACAGATTCCTTAATAAAAAGAACCAAATAGTCGGCTGTCTGAACGCTGAAGCCTTAGCAGCTTTCAAACACAACGTCCGAGATGAATGACTCACCAGACACCTCGGCCAAGAAAAGCCAAGAACAATGGCCGCATTAACAAGCCTCATGACCCGCTTTTGCGCGGGAGAGGACAGCTGGCTGGCAAGATGCAGTACCAGCGACCCAAGTACATCCGAAGTCAGGGATGGAAACGGGAAACCACGACGCAACAAGGACCAGCGTCGGACCAAGGGAAACAGCCCGAAGATCACGGCAGTCAACGCCGGATTCAAAAGATCTCGGCAGAATCATAAAAAGCTGCCCCTTAAGGATAACAGGGACGAGCTATCTAACTTAAACAAAATCTTGGACAAGATATGCCAAATCCACAGTACTCCCGGGAAGCCTGCAAACCATACCCACAGAGATTGTTGGGTCTTCAAGCACTCCGGCAAACCCAACGCCGAACACAAGGGGCTCGACACACCAAGCGAGGACGATGACGAACCCCACAAGCAGAGCACCGGAAAACAAAAAAAATCCACAAGAAATCAAAACAGTAAACTCACTTCACGTGACAAAAGGGAAAAATAGAGCGGCACCCATAGAGGTACGCGCCATACGGCCTATCTCAGAGGAGTCCCGCCACTGGTTGTTAAAACCAATCACCTTCGATCATCAGGATTACTCTAGAAGTATACGGAATGCAGGTTGGACTGCCTTGATATTAGATCCGATAATTGGCGGACTCCAATTTGAACAAGTCCTAGTGGATGACGGCAGTGATCTAAACCTGCTATATCAGGACACAATCCGCAAAATGGGGATAGACCCAACCAAATTTCGCCATAGCAACACTTCCTTTCAAGGGGTAATGCCAGGCCCATATGCCCATTGTACGGGCTCTCTACTGCTAGAAGTTGTGTTCGGCTCACCCGACAACTTCCGCCGCGAAAAGTTAACCTTCCACCTCACCCCATTTACAGGTAGCTATCAAGCACTATTGGGACGTGAAGCTTTCGCCAGCTTTAACGCAATACCGCATTATGCATCTCTTACACTTAAAATGCCCGGTCCACGCGGCATCATCTCATTAAAGGGAAGCATGGAGGGTTCCTCGAGTCCGGAAAATCGTGCGGTTGCCTTGACAGCCACACAATAAACCGGCTTCACCAATAAAAGCACTTAGACAGGTCGTCCAGACCCCGGACACGGCTGGACGAGTCTGGCGTAAACATACAAGGGCTTACTAGATGCATACCCCGTACAAGGGGCTCCGCGCATGAACAACAAGAGACAATAGAGCTCAATTTTATTCATTTTTTGAATTGTACTTTGTTTATTTAATATAACATACATTTTCGCACGATCTTTTTCAACTAAGTTCCTCTCTTTTACAGATGAACACCGTGCTACACCCGTCCAGGATACGGCACAACGGAGACACGGGCGCAGACGTGCAGTAGGGACCCGTTGCAAGGATTATTTTCAGATTAAGACCCTGCGTAAACCTTTTTTACTGTCTCTTGTTGATACACATCCCCCGGTTTCTTGCTATAACCGAGGAGGAGGCTGGCGTTTTGGCATAGGCCACATCAGAATTTTGCGCATACCTGGACACCAGGGGCTTATTACCAAGGGCGTTGTTCGGCCCGCTTTCATAAAGACCGAATACCTTAGGGAGTGTTCGGCGTCTCGAGTTAGGCCTTATATGCATTAGCTCCGAATCATGTCTTTGGTCAAATGTTGGGTTTGCCCGGCTCCTGTGTTTTGCTGCCTTACGTTCCGCTCTATCGGCTAATGCGGCACCAGGAGAACTACTGCGATTGTGCCCAGGTTCGGCCACGCGAGCACCTCAGTAGAGAAAGCCGAAAACTGACTGTCATGATATAGTGTGAGACTAGTCAACCACTCGATGACCCGCTGGAATCTTTAGAATTCCTCCGCATTGACGAAGGGTCGTTTCCGGGTCAGGCACATACGCGCCCCAAATTCGGGCGAGCGTGTTGCCCCTAGGGGCTATATAGTAACCCCACTGTCGAACTCCTATGGCTAAGTGAAAGTGATAAAGCATTATAGTCCGGTTGCCTAGTTTGCTGCGCTATCACCTCCTTTGTAGGACCAAGACGTTGGATCAAGTGTGAAAAGGCGATTTCTGCAAACACCCCCGCATTATATGCGTGGGGGCTGAAGCCAAAGACTGCCATATTTCAGGTTATATACACATATACATTAACGGCCGCACAGGAGGTGTTTTAATTCTTGAAGGCACAAGTATAAAAAGCTTTTATATTCCATCGAAACATTGTTTCACAATAATACATGTTATTCGAACATAATATCCTTCGAGCACTGCGTCTCTATTAAACGAGCGCCCTGCAGAACTTCTTGAAAATAGTGCTTGACAGGTACTCGCCCTTCATCTCCGCCCAGTATGTCTTGACACAGGCAAGAGCCATCCGCGCACCCTCTATGCATGCTGACCGCGTCATTGCTTTGATATGCGGCACCGCACCAAGGAACTGCTGCACCAAGCCAAAATAACTCTTCGGCTCGGGCCTTTTCGGCCACAAATGAGTCTCGACATCCTTCATGGCAAGTCCGGACAACCTATTCAGCTCCGCCCATTCGGCCAAACGATCGGTTAATGGAAGTGGACGCTCTGGATTACAGAACTGCGACCAAAAGAGCTCTTCCATCTCGTGATCCTTTTGATCTCCGAAGTGTTCGGCCGCGTCCGCGGCCCTCTCCGCCATGTCCAGATAAGCATCCTCCGCACTCCACAGCCAGTCCAACTGAACATATTTAGGATCCGTGAACTTCCTCCGCAGCAGAAAGGGCTTTCCAGCCGCGATATCTCCGGCCTGACGTAGCTCCTCCTTCATAGCTCTCATCGCAGAGCGAGCATCCTTGGCCTCGGTGGTGGCCTTCTTCAGGTCCTCTTGCTCCGCTCGACCTTCTTTTTCACGAAGCTCGCAGCGGTCTGTAGCATTCTTCAACTTCACGGCCATCTCGGCCATTTCCTTCTTGCTTCGGCAGTGAGCATCCTGTTCGGCTTTTAGCTCTTCGGCCACCTTTAAGGCAACCGCATCACTTTTTCTGGCCTGCTCCTTGGCTCGGGCAAGCTCCGCCCGAAGGTTCTCCATGGCAGCGGCACCATCTGCATCAAGCATACATGTTGTAAGGCACGGGCATCGAGCTCCCTTACCAGGTGTCCGCAGAGAAACTGCATACCTTGTGACTCGTCAAGCCGCTTATTGACAAGCGCGATGTCGGCATCCGCCACGTCAAGTTGCCGCTTTAGTTTGGCAAATTCATCAGTCCGGCTAGCCACCGGACGCTCCGCCACCTACATAGGAAGGGCGACATATTATAGCTGGGATTATGATCCTCGGCACGCTGTCATTTTTTACAACGCACCGAGTCTCAGGGGCTACTATCTACACAGGGCGCATCTTATATATGCGGAACCGTCAAAAGGTACATCATTGCACGTACCTCAAAACCCGTCAGTAAACTCCTGGCGGCCTCGTACAACCCGCTTTCCGCGGACGAAATTTTTCAATCACCGTACCCATCAATGCACGGTGATCCTCTCGAGATAGACGCTTCCCGAAAGCAGATCCTTCAACTCCTCCGACCATGCACCAGAGGTGCGGACTCGTCTGATGGCCTTTTTCGAAGGCCGGACACGGAGGGCTTTGGGGGGCCCCACGAGCGCCCTCCGTGTGACGCCCCGAGACCGATGCTCTAGATGCTTTCTATTTATTTTAGTTGTTGCCGTGTGTTTATTATGTTTGTTGCACTATCATAATTGTTTTGCATATTTCATTCCTATATGTTTATGCCATGATCATGTTGAGTGCCTTGTCATATATTTGCTTCTTGCACCATGCTCATCTCACTTGTTATGTTGCATTGTACCCTTGTCATTTTACATTTCATCATGCTCATCATGTGGGTTGCATTCTTCATGTTGTGTGTGCATCACCCCTTTTCTATCTCTCTCAAACCAAGCCATGCACCATCACCTTCTCCTTCCTCTTCTTTTACTCCTTTATGCAAGTGCCATTTCTCCCTTCTCCATTAATGTTCAATCTTTGCCAATAAATCATGCACCATGCCTTATACCTATCTGTCAAGTATCATCCATTTTGGAGTTGTTTTGGTTGGGTTCAAAAATGTCTCAAGTTTGAATTTAATTCAAACTTGAAATATTTTTATATCCTTAAAAATGGCCAAAGAAATTTATTGAAATAGTGCATATCTCCAGGGGATCATATTAATTTTCTTCCTAGCTTCAAACCCCTCCAATCCCTCTGTGCTTTTTGCCCTTTTATTTCTGTTTGAAGAAATAGAAAATAGGCACAAGCAACACCCCCAGCGTAGCCCAGTCCAGCCGAGCTGCGGCCCAGCTTCAGCGCACCCGCAGCAGCCCACCTAGCCTCCAGATCCTTTTTCCACCTGAGACTCACTTACCCCTCTCTCTCACCCGTCCCACGTGGCCTATCTGGACCCGCGCGTCATTGGCTGATCTGTAGCACTCACCCACCTTTCTCCTACCTCTCCCCACTACTTTACACGCACGCCATGGCCACGGTGGCCGAGCCAGCCGCGCCTGCATCCCTATTTAACCCCTCTTGGCGTCCGAGCCCTCCTAGGGTTTCCCTCTTCCCCTCTCGCCGCCACCACCTCTTTCCTTTCCCCTGTTTCTCCTTCTTCCTCAGGAGCCAGAGAACAGAGAGCACCACCGAGAGCTTCGCCGTTGCCTGCATGGTCGGAGGCCACCACAGTCGTCTCCGGCATGTCCATCTTCTTCCTCGACGTCGACTACACCCGTTCAGACTTCTTCCCTGCCCTAGGTCGCCTCCACTACGTCGCCATCGCCTTCGTCTTCCTCTTCGTCACGGACCCGAAGCCCCGCCAATCAACGCGTCCTCGCCTCGCTGCACCACATGTCCGCATCCTCATCTCGTCCCCACGGGACCTAGGTGAGCGATCATTTCCCCAGCCCCTCTCCGGTTCGATTACGCGTTGTGGTTTCCGATCCCGTCGCCTCGAGGCCATGTCCGCCATGGACGACCATGGCAGCGAGCCCAAGCTCGTGTTCTAGGCCCTGCTCGCTTCACCTATTGCATGCATCCTCACACGCACTCCAGCATGCTGCACACGCTCACGCACTCAGCCGCCGCCCCTCTGTTTCGCCTCGCCGCGCCCGACTTCGCCCCTGCATCGCCACGCTTCGGGGTGGCCCGAGACGGGCTTCTTCTTGAGGCTCATGCTGTGGACTCCTCCCGCAGCCCTCCACACGCACGCGCACCTCCTTAGTCTATTCCGCACGCCCGCCGTTGCCTCTCAAGCCCCGCCATCGCCACGGGTGCCCTCGCTGGCGCCGTCGTTGCAGCCGTCGTCTTCTCTGTCTAAACAGAGAAGCTCGACCCTTGGTTATCTCGTAGAAGGCCGCGTCCTTTCCTATCAAGAGCAGCCTCGGCAGCACAGTGGTTTGCACCACGCTGCTCCATCCGTGAGGTCCTGGGTTCAAGCCCAACTCTCCCTCCCATTTCATTTTGTTGTTGTTTGTTTCTCCTGTGTCATTTTTTCAATCAATCACACCCACCCACAGCTGATTGGGCCAAATCCTCCTGGGCCACTACCACTATTTCAGATTCGGCCCGATGTTATATTTTTTCCGATCTGTGATTTTGTCATATCCAAAGGCTCGCATATTTTCAGAACTGCCATTGTTTTGCTTTGCTCATATTTAAATATGCACGCATACAAACTAAACAAACTATATATGTAAAATGCTTAGAATTTTATCTAGTTTCACAATATGCTGCTTTCATCCATGTTCGAACTGTTTAAAATGATGTTTGCAAATCATTTGCATGATTGACATGTTAACATGATTTATTTCATAACTAAATAACCGTAGCTCGGAATTAAATGTTCCTTATATGTAAATGGGGTGGAAAAATGCCTAGTTTAACATGGTGCACTTTATTTTGCTGTTTAACAACCTTATAATTGTGTTTAGGACAGAACAGTACCAAATTTGAAATATGCATATGAGGATTTTCCGGAATTGTTGTTTGTTATTTCCAGCCTCATTTAAATTGCCTAGATAGGTAGTTTTGTTGTGCATCAACTCTTGCCATGTTAACCAACATTTAAATTTGTCATGCATCATACTTGGTTGAGCATCATGCCATGTTATGTGTTGTGTGTTTACCATGTTATTTGTTTCTTTCCGGCTGTGCTCCTTCTCGTTAGTTCCTGTTTCGTTGTGATCGTGAGGATTCGTTCGCCTACGCTTGGTTCGTCTTCGTGGCTTCATCTTCTTCATGGGCTCGTTCTTCTTCCTAGCGGGATTTCAGGCAAGATGACCGTCACCTTCGATCTCATTACTATCATTGCTATGCTAGTTGCTTCGTTCTACCACTATGCTACGTTACCTACCACTTGCTTATCAAGCCTCCCAAATTGCCATGAACCTCTAACCTTTGTCACCCTTCCTAGCAAACCGTTGTTTGGCTATGTTACCGCTTTTGCTCAGCCCCTCTTATAGCGTTGCTAGCTGCAGGTGAAGATGAAGATTGCTCCATGTTGGATTATGTTTATGTTGGGATATCACAATATCTCTTATATTATTAATGCATCTATATACTTGGTAAAGGGTGGAAGGCTCGGCCTTATGCCTGGTGTTTTGTTCCACTCTTGCCGCCCTAGTTTCCGTCATATCGGTATTATGTTCACGGATTTTGCGTCCCTAACGCGGTTGGGTGATTTATGGGACCCCCTTGACAGTTCGCTTTGAATAAAACTCCTCCAGCAAGGCCCAACCTTGGTTTTACCATTTGCCTCACCACTACCTACCTTTCCCTTGGGAGTAATTAACCCAAGGGTCATCTTTATTTTAGCCCCCTCGGGCCAGTGCTTCTCTAAGTGCTGGTCCAAACCGAGCGATGTCCGGCCCCCTCTGGCAACCGAGGTCTATGCCAACCCGTCGTCTTGCTCATCCGGTGTGCCCCGAGAACGAGATATGTGCAGCTCCTATCGGGATTTGTCGGCACATTCGGGCGGTCTTGCTGGTCTTGTTTTACCATTGTCGAAATGTCTTGTAAACCGGGATTCCGAGAGTGATCGGGTCTTCCCGGGAGAAGGAATATCCTTCGTTGATCGCGAGAGCTTATCATGGGCTAAGTTGGGACACCCCTGCAGGGTTTGAACTTTCGAAAGCCGTGCCTGCGGTTATGTGGCAGATGGGAATTTGTTAATATCTGGTTGTAGTAAACTTGAAGTAAACTCTTCTAAAATACACCAACCGTGTGCGTAACCGTGATGGTCTCTTTTCGGGGTTGTTCGAGAGGAGAACACGGTTTCTGGGTTATGTTTGACGTAAGTAGGAGTTTCAGGATCACTTCTTGATCATTACTATTTGACGACCGCTTGCTTTGCTTCTCTTCTCGCTCTTATTTGCGTAAGTTAGCCACCATACATGCTTAGTCGCTGCTGCAACCTCACCACTTTACCCCTGCCTTACCCATTAAGCTTTGCTAGTCTTGATACCCATGGTAATGGGATTGCTGAGTCCTCGTGGCTCACAGATTACTACAACACCAGTTGCAGGTACAGGTTATACGATGATCATGACGCGAGAACGATGTTTACTTGTGTTGGAGTTCTTCTCCGTCGATCTTGGGTTAGGTTCCTGGTCGGCAGCCTGGGCTAGCAGGGTGGATGTCGTTTGAGTTTCTGTTTATGTTTCATCCGTAGTCGGGTGTTGATCTTGTATATGATGTATTGTTGTATTCTTGTGACATTGTATGTCTTGGTTGTATCCCCACTATTATGTAATGTTGATGTAATGATATCCACCTTGCAAAAGCGTCTTCAAGATGCGCTTCTATCCTTCGTGGGACCTTTGAGTTCCTTTAGGATAGGGTCAAATCTTGGGCGTGACACTCCGCCCCTGCCGGATTCGGAGAAACCCTCCGCGACGACACCTCAGGATCGTCCGCCTCGCTAGGCGGTACGGCAGGGGGAGGCGTTCCGCTCTCCATCATCTCCGGACGAAGATCCCCTGAAGATGAGCTCTGCTGAGAAGGGCTGAGATCCGAACTACAAGGTAAAATTTCGGTCATCTTTAGAAATAAAACAGGGATGTATCTTATTTTAAAGCTCCCCTCTCTACTTACGGCTCGCCGGAGGGCTGATCTCCTTGGGGAAATAGTGCGGCCGGGGCATCTCCCGGCGCAGGACCCTCTGGCAAAGATTTCTTCCCCCGCTTTGAGGCCTTGGTTTCCGGATCTTCAGAGGCGGTCCTCTTCTCCCCTTGGATGGAGGGATTCTTGATCCCTCCTTTCTTCATAACCTCCTTCGCGGAGGCAGTAGCTTCCTTGTTCCCCCCTTCGCCTTCTTCCAAAGGCGTGGCCTCCAGCATCTTGGTTAGCATGGGATCCGGCGTGGTCTCAGGGAGGGGGGCGGACACCTGATCAGTTTTGCTTTCGCTATCCACTCCTGTTTAAGGGACAGCTCTTTCAAGGGCAAGTTTATGATAAATATACGGATAGTGTGTCCGGGTACAGGACTACTTACTTGAGTATCCGGGCGATTGCAGCTCAGACCTGTGTCCTCGATCAAGTCCGGACACATTGCTTGTGATCCGAAGAACAGTTTGTACATCTCCACGGGCATTGCGCCTATAAAATGTTGGAGAGCTCGTGGTCCCTCCGGACTGAACTCCCACAGGCGGAGGGGGCGACGTTTGCAGGGCAGGATGCGACGAATAAGCATGACCTGCGCTACTATGACCAGATTGATCTCTCTCTCTAGGAGGTCTTGAATACGGCCCTGCAAGAAGGGCACGTCCTTGGACGGCCCCCAGTCAAGCCCTTTATTGACCCATGACGCCAGCCGCGGTGGAGGACCCGAGCGAAAGGCAGGTGGCGCCACCCATTTGGTGCCCCTGGGAGCTGTGATATAAAACCACTCTTGTTGCCATAGACCGAGCTCCTCTTGAAAAGAGCCCTCGGGCCATGAAGCGTCAGCACTCTTGCTTATAACAGCCCCTCCGCACTCTGCCTATTGCCCCTTGATCATCTTCAGCTCCACCTTGAAGGTCTTAAGCCACAATCCGAAGTGAGGGGTAATGTGGAGGAAGGCTTCACATACGATGATGAATGATGAGATGTGGAGGATGGACTCCGGATCCAAGTCATGAAATTCCAGCCCATAATAAAACATGAGCCCCCTCACGAAGGGGTCCGTCGGGAAGCCTAGCCCCCGAAGGAAGTGAGACGCAAACACCATGCTTTCACCGGGCTTGGGAGTGGGAATAACATGCCCTTGGGTAGGCAGCCTATGCGAGATTTCGCCGGTTAGATACCTGGCATCTCTTAGCTTTAGGACGTCTTCTTCCGTGACAGAGGAAGGCATCCACCGGCCTTGAAGGTTGGAGTCGGACATCATCGAAGGTCCGAAGCGCCTGAATCTGGAGCTTTGGGTGTTGGAACTCGAGGCGAGGGGCGGATTCGATTGAGATTGAGAAAAAGGAGCGGGGCCTTGGTCTCTTTATAAAAAGGTTGAATACCAGGAGCCCTCCTCGTGACCATTTGGGACTCACCTTCGATAGAGGAGGCGTGCCAACGGGCACGACTGGGTTACCCACGCCCGTTTTAATGAGAATCCCGGAATAAGGGGACACAATCTCTGCTTTGATGAGACGTGCCAAGGAAACCACCTCGCTAAACACGCTAAGGTAGGACAGTAAAAATGATTCGAACAAAGGCTTGGCCGTGGTGTGATATCATGCTGTGGAATAAGTCAGCAGATTGAACTTATGTAAATATTATTCTCTCTAGGGTGGTATGTGGAACTTATTTTGCAGAGCCGGACACTATCCTTGTGTTCAAAATCTTCTATGAAGTATTCGGAGGAGGAACCCGCCTTGCAACGCCGAATACAATATGTGCGCCGGACTCGTCGTCATTGAAGCCCCTTTGCTTGTCCTCAAGCAATTCAGTTGATAAACTGGAAGTGATAAAGAAAAACTTTTACAAACTCTGTTTGCTCTTGTTGTTGTAAACATGAAAAGCCAGCATTCAAGTTTCAGCAAATATTATGAACTAACCATACTCACAATAACACGTAGGTCTCACAATTAGTCATATCAATAACATAATCAACTAGCGAGTCATAATAATAAAACTCAGATGACAACACTTTCTCAAAATAATCATAACATGATATAACAAAATGGTATCTTGCTAGCCCTTTCTGAGACCGCAAAACATAAATGCAGAGCACCTTTAAAGATCAAGGACTGACTAAATATTGTAATTCATGGTAAAAGAGATCCAGTCAAGTCATACCCAATATAAACCAATTGTAATGAATGCAAATGATAGTGTGCTCTCCAGCAGGTGCTTTTTAATAAGAAGGGTGATGACTCAACATAAAAGTAAATAGATAGGCCCTTCGCAGAGGGAAGCAGGGATTTGTAGAGGTGCCAGAGCTCGGTTTTAAAATAGAGACTGAATAACATTTTGGGCGGCATACTTTCACTGTCAACGTAACAACTATGAGATGGCTGTATCTTCCATACTACATTCATTATAGGCAGTTCCCAAACATAATGGTAAAGGTTTATACTCCCCCTCCTCCACAAGCATCAATCCATGGCTTGCTCGAAACAACTAGTGCCTCCAACATTCAACGGGTCCCAGGGGGAGTTTTGTTTGCAATTATTTTGATTTAGTTTGCATAAATCATGGGACTGGGCATCCCGATGACCGGCCCTTTCTCGTGAATGAGGTGCGAAGTCCACTCCTCTTGAGAATAATCCACCTAGCATGGAAGATATAGGCAGCCCTAGTTGTACATGAGCTGCTCGAGCATACAAAACAGAATTTCATTTGAAGGTTTGGAGTTTGGCACATACAAATTTACTTGGAATGGCAGGTAGATACCGTATATAGGAAGGTATAGTGGACTCATATGGAACAACTTTGGGGTTTAAGGAGTTTGGATGCACAAGCACTATTCCCGCTTAGTACAGGTGAAGGCTAGCAAAAGACTGGGAAGCGACCAACTGAGAGAGCGACAACAGTCATAAACATGCATTAAATTAATTCACACTGAGTACAAGCATGAGTAGGATATAATCTACCATGAATATAAATATCATGAAGGCTATGTTGATTTGATTCAACTACATGTGTGAACATGTGCCAAGTCGAGTCACTCAATTCATTCAAAGGAGGATACCATCCCATCATATCATATCATAATCATTCTAATAGCATGCTGGCACGCAAGGTAAACCATTATAACTCATAGCTAATCAAGCATGGCACAAGCAACTATAATCTCTAAATGTCATTGCAAATATGTTTACTTCATAATAGCTGACTCAGGAATGATGAACTCATCATATTTACAAAAACAAGAGAGGTCGAGTTCATACCAGCTTTTCTCATCCCAATAAGTTCATAATATATCATCATTATTTCCTTTCACTTGCACGACCGAACGATGTGTATAATAATAAGAGTGCATGTGCATTGGACTAAGCTGGAATCTGCAAGTATTCAACTCAAGAGAGAAGACAGGGTAATATGGGCTCTAAGTTAAATAAACATTCATGCATATGAGAGCCACTAAGCATTTTTAATATGGTCTTCTCGACCCCCAAAGGAAAGGAAAGAAAATAAAACTATTTACACGGGAAAGCTCCCAACAAGTAAGAAGAAGAGCTAGAAATCTTTTTGGGTTTTCAATTTTAATTCTACTACAAGCATGGAAATTAAATTAAGTAATTTTTTTGGTTTTTCTTAAGGTTTATCAAACACACAAGAAGAAAACTAGAAAAAGAAAATTAAACTAACATGGATAATACAATGAAAGAGTATGAGCACCGAGGACTAGTGTGTGAACATGAATGTAAAGTCGGTGAGAAATACGTACTCCCCCAAGCTTAGGCTTTTGGCCTAAGTTGGTCTAGTACCAAGGACCGCCTGGCTGATATCCATAACTGGGGTTGTACAGAGATGCAGAGGCAACAGCCTCCTGAGCAGCAGCGTGTTGGCGAACTGCCTCCATTCCCCACTCATATTCAGTTGCTTCTTCCCTGGTGACAACATATCTTCCTTTTGCATGATAATCAAAAAGGTAGGGAGCAGTAAGAGTAACAGGGACGATGTTGTGTCTGTCATAGATTAGTCGATAATGGAGGAATTGTTCATTCCTCTCAAGAAAATGATGATGGAACATAGCTTCTTTATCCAAATAAACATGAGGTAAAATCATATCCCCCTCTCGTGGAGCTATATTAAGAAACTTAGCTACACGGGTTGCATAAATTCTTCCAAATAAATCTCCCTTTCTACTATTATTCTGCAACCTACGTGCAACTATTGCCCCCAAGTTATAACCTTTATAACCTGACACGACACTCTTGAGGACACAAAGATCAGGAGCACACATGTGACATACTTCGTCCTTACCATTAATGCATCTACCAATAAAGAGAGCAAAGTAATGTATAGCAGGAAAATGAATGCTCCCTATGGTAGCTTCTGCCACGTCCCTAGATTCTCCCACATTAATACTAGCAAGAAAATCTCTAAATTCAGATTTGGAAGGATCATTAATAATACCCCACTGCGGGAGTTTGCAAGCAGTTGTGAAATCCTCTAAATCCATGGTATAAGATGTATCATAAATATCAAACATGTGTGACGCCCCCGATTTAATCGTACACTAATCATGCACGCAAATGTGTACGATCAAGATCAGGGACTCACGGGAAGATATCACAACACAACTCTACAAATAAAATAAGTCATATAAGCATCATAATACAAGCCAGGGGCCTCGAGGGCTCGAATACAAGTGCTCGATCATAGACGAGTCAGCGGAAGCAACAATATCTGAGTACGACATAAGTTAAACAAGTTGCCATAAGATGGCTAGCACAAACCGGATACAGATCGAAGAGGAGCAGGCCTCCTGCAGGATCCTCCTAAGCTACTCCCCGGTCGTCGTCGGTGGGCTCCACGTAGTAGTAGGCACCTCCAGTAGTAGTAGTCGCCATCGACAGTGGCGTCGCTCCGGCTCCATCGTGCAGTTGCAGCAATCGAGTATAGATAGGGGGAAAGGGGAAACAATGCAACCGTGAGTACTCATCCAAAGTATTCGCAAGCAAGGAGCTACACTACATATGCATGGATATATGTGTAAAGGGCCATATCGATGGACTGAACTGCAGAATGCCGAATAAGAGGGGATAGCTAGTCTTAACGAAGACTACGCTTCGGACACCGCCTTGCAACAGGTATAGGAGGGCAATCAAGACCTCCAAGTAACATCACATAGCAATAATCCTACCCGCGATCCCTCCTCATATCCACGAGAGAGAGCGACCACCGGTTGTATCCGCACTTGGAAGGGTGTATTTTATCAAGTATCCGGTTCTAGTTGTCATAAGATCAAGGTACAACTCCAAGTCGTCCTGTTATCAAGATCACGGCTATTCAATAGATTAACTTCCTGCAGGGTGCACCAACTTACCCAAAGACGCTTGATCCCATTTGGCCGGACACACTTTCTGGGTCATGCCCGCCGCGGAAGATCAACACGTCGCAGCCCCACCTAGGCACAACAGAGAGCCAACACGCCGGTCTAAACCTAAGCGCCAGGGTCAGGCCCATCGCCTGAAAGCACACTCGCATGTTGCGTCGCGGCCGAAGGCAGACCTAGCCTAACAGCGTTCCAGTCCAATCCGGCGCCAAGCGCCGCTCGTCGACGTCTGAAGTGCTTCGGTGATACCACGACGCCTGGATACCCATAACTACTCCCGCGTAGATGGTTAGTGCGTATAAGCTCGTAGCCAACCCGGATCAAATACCAAGACCTCGTTAAGCGTGTTAAGTAACATGAACGCCGAACAGGCCAGCCCACCTCTCTCCTAGGCGGTCTCAACCTGCCTGCGCTCCGCCACAAGGATCCATCCAGAGGGCCGTCGGGACAAAGGTCCTTTCAGCCCCAATCCGTGAATCACTCATGGGTGCTCCAAGTCGACCCGACTTTAGTCTCCACATGTATCATGTATAAGTATATAGTATATACCCGTGATCACCTCCTGAGTGATCACGGCCATAGCACGGCAGACGGACAAGAATGTAGGGCCACAGATGAAAGTACTAGCATCCTATACTAAGCATATAGGATTGCAGGTAAGGTAACAACAGTAGTAACAAGGACAGGCTATGCAGCAGTATAGGAGTATCTGAAAGCAGTAACATGTTACACTACTCTAATGCAAGCAGTGTAGATAAGAGTAGGCGATATCTGGTGATCAAGGGGGAGGGGGGCTTGCCTGGTTGCTCTGGCAAGAGAGAGGGGTCACAACACCGTAGTCGAACCGCCACCGCAGCAGCGTCGGTCTCGTAGTCTACCCGAGAGAAGAGGGGGAAGAAACAATGAATACCAAGTAAACAGATGCATATCGATGCATGACATGCCAAGAAGCGATGCTAGGCGTGCCCTAACGTGGTATGAGGGGGTACTCGTTAAGGGGGAAACATCCGGGAAAGTATTCCCGGTGTTTCGTGTTTTCGGGCAGAGGAGCCGGAGGGGGAAAGTTGTAGGTTCGATAGGTTAGGAGGGTGTGGCGGACGAACGGACTGCGTATCCGTGTTCGTCTCGTCGTTCTGAGCAACTTTCATGTAGAAAACATTTTCATCCGAGTTACGGTTTATTTTATATGATTTTCTAAAGTTTTAAATCATTTTTAGAATTTAATTAATTAATTTAATTCAACATTATCCAAAACAGTGTTTGCTGACATCATCATGACATCAGCATGACATCAGCAGTCAACAGAGGTGCTGACTGGTCAACTGACATGTGGGTCCCGCTGTCATTGACTAAGATTAACTAAAACAGATTAATTAGTTTAATTAGTGATTAGGTTAATGTAATCAGGATTAATTAACATTAATTACTTAATTAATTAATTAATTAATGTTTTAATTATTTTAATTATTATTTATTTATTTAATACTTTTTATTTATTTTTAATATTATTTTTTCAAATCGTTTCGGGCGGGCCCTACAGTCATGTACATGAGGGCCATAGCGTGTGGGCTATGAGTTAATCGGGCGAGCCCGGATGGGCACCCGGCGGCCGTTCTGGTCGGCGATGAAGGGGCGGGCGCAACGCGACGCCGGCGGACGACGGCGCGCGTCGCCGCCGGACGCAGAGGCGGGCTGTGGTGTGAGGGTCGGCGCGTGAACGGACAGCGAGAGCCGGTTGGCGCGGCGCGGCGACGTGACCAAGGACGACGAGGCGTGAGGGCGCGACGAGCGGATGGCGTGGAGGCGAGTAGGAGGAGGGCCTCATAGGGGTAGCGAGGACGGGCAGCGGGGTCGAGGGGGTCGACGGGACGACCGGGCGACGGGAGGAGGCAGGCGGCGATGGCGTCCGGCGACGAGGTGACGGCGATAAGCGAGAGATCCCGGCCGTGGGGCTGCAGCGGTGGTGGGGCTCCGGCGCAGCATGGGGTGGGATGGTGCGTAGGTGCGACGGAGGCGTCGAGACCGAGGCGACGGGCGGCGTCGGGACTGGTTGCCAGCCAACATGGGGCCGTGGCGGCGGACGACGGGTGGCGGCCTGCTGGTGGTCGCCGGTGACGGAGGGAGGCGGGGCAGCGCCGGTGATGGGGGCGTAGGGGACGACGGGTCGGCACCGGGTCGGCGATGGCGAGGCAGAGGCCTCAGACGAGCAACACGCGACGAAGGAGGGGCGAGTAGGCGACGGGGATGGGCGCCGGCGTGGTGGCGCCGGGGATGGTGAGGTAGATGGCGTCGAGCGGCGCTCGGCGGCGTCCGGATCGAGCGGGGGTGAGCGGCTCGGGCGCCGCGGGGTTGAGCCCCTGTCCCAGATCGGGGGTGGAGGGGCCGGGGCGGCACGCGGACAGGAGGAGAAGGAGGGGCGGGCGCCGGCGAGGTGGCGCATCGGGGTGGTCGGGCGGAGACGGGTTCGATCCCCTCGATCCAATCGGGGGGGGGGCAGATGAGGAGCGGGTCGGGGGGAGTGGGGTCGATGCCTAGGGTTTGGGGGGATATGGAGGCCTGGCTGGGCTCGGTGGGCGGTCGTGGCTGGCAAGGCTGGGCCGTTCGCCCAATGAAGGGGGGTTGTTTCTCTCTTTTTCTTCTTCTTGTTTTCCTTTTTTTCTTTTATTTATTTCCTGTTTTCTTTTAACTCTCAATTTATTTTAGTTTCAAAAATACCTAAGTGGCACCTAAATTGTTCTTACAAATTATGCCACAACCACAAGATGTTTCATCCCTAAATAATATAATTTAATATTCTACAAAATACGAAAGGCATTTAAATAATGGTTTTAGCTACTGTTTTGCTTGATTTATTTCATTTAAACATTTTATAAAGGCTTGGCTTCTTCACCAATATTACATATGATTTATTTGTCACATTTAGGACATTTTAGTTTTGATATTTGAAAACTTTTTTTGTTTGACTTTATTTTGAATTTGAATTTGAACTAAGTTTGATACACGTGAGGTTTAGCAAAATTTTAATCATGATGACCTGGCATCATTAACGAAGGTTTACTGTAGCTTGATTATCCGGGCGTCACAACATGACACTAGGAGAATTACGCGCATAGTTATATCTAAACCTCCGCACAAAAGAATCAGTCAACTGATAGTACTGCGGACACCTATCTTGTAAGAAGTCCTCCAGCTCGGCATTACGCATATATCGTCAATTCCTCCTTGAAGCCTGCTTCGACCATAAAATCATCGGATGGCCACTCACAAGCCCGTACATTTGCGTCCCTCGACAATTCAACATCTTGCTCACGTATAGCAATCCTTGGCCCTTTCTTTGCCGAGGAATCTCCTTGGTACATTCTTCTAAGCATATTTGTTTTTCTGAAAAGAATCTGAAATTTTAGTAACTTCAAAATAAAAGTGCATAAAACTAAACAAGATTGATAGAAACTACTCCTACAAGTGCCTAGAGCCTATATCATGCATTGGAATTGCTTGGGACCTCAAAAATTTAACATGCAAGCTCAAGAACATGGTCACCTAAGCAGCAAAAATTTGCAATGAATAAAGCACTAGAACAAAAACTAATTGGACCAATGGAGGGGTCACATACCAAGCAACAATCTCCCAAAGCAGATTTGTGAATGGAGCTTTGAGCTAAGAGATCGAAAATCGCAGCAAAACGAGCTAGAACTCGTGCTTGAGCTGGATGGGGATTTGTTTGGGTAGAAGATGAAGTGTGTGGATGCTGGCATAAGTGGAGGGGAGCCACCAGGGGCCCACGAGACAGGCGCGCCCTGCTGAGGCGTGCCCTCCTCTCTCGTGGCCTGGTGCTTGCCCCTTCTGCAGTGTTTTCAGTGCCTAAAATCCTCAAATATTCCAGAAAAAATCATACTAGATTTGCAGGGCATTTGGAGCACTTTTATTTTCGAGCTATTTTTTTAATGCACGGATAATGCAGAAAACAGACGGATAATACTATTTTGCTTTATTTAGTCTAAATAACAGAAAGTAAAAAGAGGGTATAGAAGGTTGTGCCTTCTAGTTTCTTCCATCTCGTGATCATCAAAATGAACCCACTAACAAGGTTGATCAAGTCTTGTTAACAAACTCATTCCGAATAACACGGAACCGGAGAAATTTTGAATGACACTAAGTTACCTCAACGGGGATATGAAAATCCCCAACAATAAGAATATCATACTTTTTCTTGACAGTAGGGAGAGGAAATTCAAAACCTCCAAAAATGATAGTTGGAACTTTTCCAATTGAATTGATGCTATGAACTTGAGATTGTTTCCCCAGAAAGTGTACCGTATGCTCATTACCATTAACATGAAAAGTGACATTGCCTTTGTTGCAATCAGTAACAGCCCCTGCAGTATTAAGAAAAGGTATACCAAGGATAATAGACATACTATCGTCCTCAGGAATATCAAGAATAACAAAGTCCGTTAAGATAGTGACATTTGCAACCACAACAGGCACATCCTCACAAATACCGACAGGTATAGCAGTTGATTTATCAACCATTTGCAAAGATATTTCAGTAGGTGTCAACTTATTCAATTCAAGTCTACAATATAAAGAGAGAGGCATAACACTAACACCGGCTCCAAGATCACATAAAGCGGTCTTAACATAATTTCTTTTAATAGAGCAAGGTATAGTTGGAACACCCGGATCTCCAAGTTTGTTTGGTATTCCACCCTTAAAAGTGTAATTAGCAAGCATGGTGGAAATTTCAGCTTCCGGTATCTTTCTTTTATTTGTGATGATATCCTTCATATACTCAGCATATGGATTTACTTTAAGCATATCAGTTAAGCACATATGTAGGAAAATAGGTCTAATCATTTCAGCAAAGCGCTCAAAATCCTCATCATCCTTTGACTGGGATGGTTTAGGAGTAAAGGGCATGGGTTTCTGAACCCATGGTTCTCTTTCTTTACCGTGCTTCCTAGCAACAAAATCTCTCTTATCATAACGTTGATTCTTTGATTATGGGTTATCAAGATCAACAGCAGGTTCAATCTCTACATCATTGTCTTTGCTAGGTTGAGCATCAACATGAACATTATCATTAACATTATTACTAGGTTCATGTTCATCACCTGATTGAGTTTCAGCATCAGAAATAGAAATATCATTGGGATTCTCAGGTGTGTCTATAGTAGGTTCACCAGAAGCATGCAAAGCTCTATTGTTTTTCTTTTTCTTCTTTTTAGAAGAACTAGGTGCTTCTAAATTATTTCTCTGAGAATCTTGTTCGATTCTCTTAGGTTGGCCTTCAGGATACAAAGGTTCCTGAGTCATTCTACCAGTTCTAGTAGCCACTCTAACAGCAAAGTCATTTTTATTATTTAATTCATCAAGCAAATCATTTTGAGCCTTGAGTACTTGCTCAGCTTGAGTAGAAACCATAGAAGCATATTTGCTAACGCGGTGAAGTTCATCTTTAACTCTAGCCAGATTATCACCTACGCGTCCTATCTCAAAAGCATTATTCTTTAACTCTCTACCAACATAAGCATTTAAACTTTCTTGTCTAGCCATAAAGTCGTCAAATTCATCTAAGCACGGGCTATGAAATTTAGTAGAGGGTATTTCAACTTTATCATATCTATAGAGAGAATTTACCTTTACTACCTGTGTCGGGTTATCAAGACAATGTGGTTCTTCAGGCGGTATGTTAAGACCATATATTTCTTCAATAGGAGGTAAATTCTTAACATCTTCAGCTTTAATACCTTTTTCTTTCATTGATTTCTTTGCCTCTTGCATATCTTCAGGACTGAGAAATAAAACACCTCTCTTCTTCGGAGTGGGTTTAGGAATAGGCTCAAGAGTTGGCTCAATTGGTTCAGGAATTACTTCAGGAACTGGCTTAGGAACAATCCAATTATTTTCATTAGTCAACATATTATTCAATAATATTTCAGCTTCTTCGACTATTCTTTCCCTGAAAACACAACCAGCACAACTATCCAAGTAGTCCTTGGAAGCATCGGTTAGTCCATTAGAAAAGATATCAAGTATTTCATTTTTCTTAAGAGGATGATCAGGCAAAGCATTAAGTAACCGGAGAATCCTCCCCCAAGCTTGTGGGAGACTCTCTTCTTTGATTTGCACAAAATTATATATTTCCCGCAAGGCAGCTTGTTTCTTATGAGCAGGAAAATATTTAGCAGAGAAGTAATAAATCATGTCCTGGGGACTACGCACACAACCAGGAGCAAGAGAATTATACCAAGTATTAGCATCACCCTTTAATGAGAACGGAAATATCTTAAGGATATACAAATAGCGAGACTTCTCATCATGAGTAAATAGGGTGGCTATATCATTCAACTTGGTAAGATGTGCCACAACAGTTTCAGATTCAAGGCCATAAAAAGGATCAGATTCAGCTAAAGTGATAATGTCAGGATCAACAGAGAATTCATAATCCTTATCAGTAACACAAATCGGTTAAGTAGCAAAAGAAGGGTCGGGTTTCATTCTAGCATTAAGAGACTGTTGCTTCCATTTAGCTAATAATTTCTTAAGATCATTTCTATCATTGCAAGCAAGGATTTCCAAAGCAGCTTTTTCATTCATAACATAACCCTTAGGAACAACAGGTAAAACATAATCATTGGGGAACCTTCATCATCACTATCATCAGTAATAGGATCTTCAGTAATTTCATCCTCTCTAACTCTAGCAAGTTGTTCATCTAAAATTCACCTAATGGCAAAGTAGTATCACGTCTGTAAGTAGTTTCATCATGCATAGCGTATGGCATCATCGATAACATGCGACATATCGAACTCATAGCAGAGCAGGTTTAGGTGTCGTAAGCTTACTAATAACGGAAGGAGAATCTAGTGCGAGCTAGATGGCAGTTCCTTACCTCCCTCGTAGTTGAGGGCAAAATAGTAGTTCGATCGTCTTTCAAGTTCTTCATAGTGATCAACAGATATAAATCCCAAGTGACTCGTAGAGTAGAGCTATGCTCCCGACAACGGCGCTGAAATTAGTCTTGATAACCCACAAGTATAGGGGATCGCAACAGCTTTCGAGGGTAGAGTATTCAACCCAAATTTATTGATTCGACACAAGGGGAGCCAAAGAATATTCTTGAGTATTAGCAGTTGAGTTGTCAATTCAACCACACCTGGATAACTTAGTATCTGCAGCGAAGTGTTTAGTAGCAAAAGTGGTACGATAATAAAGGTAATGGTAGCAAAAGTAAAGATAAATGTTTTTTGATTTTTGTAGTAGTTGTAACAGTAGCAACGGAAAAGTAAATAAGCGAAGAACAATATATGAAAAGCTCGTAGGCAATGGATCAGTGATGGATGATCGCAACAGCTTTCGAGGGTAGAGTATTCAACCCAAATTTATTGATTCGACACAAGGGGAGCCAATGAATATTCTTGAGTATTAGCAGTTGAGTTGTCAATTCAACCACACCTGGATAACTTAGTATCTGCAGCGAAGTGTTTAGTAGCAAAAGTGGTATGATAATAA
Organism: Aegilops longissima; assembly: GCA_021605205.1. Lineage (NCBI taxonomy): Eukaryota > Viridiplantae > Streptophyta > Magnoliopsida > Poales > Poaceae > Aegilops > Aegilops longissima. The sequence goes on from CM038680.1 coordinate 288,969,856, forward strand.
AGGTAATGGTAGCAAAAGTAAAGATAAATGTTTTTTGATTTTTGTAGTAGTTGTAACAGTAGCAACGGAAAAGTAAATAAGCGAAGAACAATATATGAAAAGCTCGTAGGCAATGGATCAGTGATGGATAATTATGCCGGATGCGATTCCTCATGCAATAGTTATAACATAGGGTGATATAGAACTAGCTCCAATTCATCAATGTAATGTAGGCATGTATTCCGTAAATTGTCATACGTGCTTATGGAAAAGAACTTGTATGACATCTTTTGTCCTATCCTCCTGTGGCAGCGGGGTCCTAGCGGAAACTAAGGGATATTAAGGCCTCCTTTTAATAGAGAACCGGACCAACGAATTAACACATAGTGAATACATGAACTCCTCAAACTACGGTCATCACCGAGAAGTATCCCGATTATTGTCACTTCGGGGTTGTCGGATCATAACACATAATATGTGACTATAGACTTGCAAGATAGGATCAAGAACACACATATATTCATGAAAACATAATAGGTTCAGATCTGAAATCATGGCGGGCCCTAGTGACAAGCATTAAGCATAGCAAAGTCATAGCAACATCAATCTCAGAACATAGTGGATACTAGGGATCAAACCCTAACAAAACTAACTTGATTACATGGTGAACATAGTGAAACGCGATGAAACTTTCTCTCTGATTTTTTTCTCCCCAAGACGGAATATATGGAGTTGGATTGAGGTCGGAGGAGGTACAGGGGCCCACGAGATAGGGGGGCGCGCCCTAGGGGGCCTGTCTCGTGGATAGGACCTGGGCCCCCTGGTGTATTTCTTTCGCCCAGTATTTTTTATAAATTCCAAAAAGTGCCTCCGTTGATTTCCAGGACATTTAGAGAACTTTTCTTTTCTACACATAAAACAACATCATGGTAGTTCTGCTGAAAATAGCATCAGTCCGGGTTAGTTTCATTCAAATCATGCAAGTTAGAGTCAAAAACAAGGGGAAAAGTGTTTGGAAAAGTAGATACGTTGGAGACGTATCATAGACCGACTCCTGCCTGCATCTACTACTATTACTCTCCACATCGACCGCTATCCAGCATGCATCTAGTGTATTAAATTCATGGAGAAACGGAGTAATGCAATAAGAACGATGACATGATGTAGACAAGATCTATTTATGTAGAAATATACCCCATCTTGTTATTCTTAATAGCGATGATACATACGTGTCGGTTCCCCTTCTGTCATTCGAATCAAGCACCGTAAGATCGAACCCATCACAAAGCACCTCTTCCCATGGCAAGAAATATCAATCTAGTTGGCCTAACTAAACCAAAGATTCGAAGAATAAATACAAGGCTATAAGTAATCATGCATATAAGAGATCAAAAGACTCAAATAACTTTCATGAATAAAAAACATAGATCAGATCATAAACTCAAAGTTCATCAGATCCCAACAAACACACCGCAAAAAAGAGTTACATCAAATAGATCTCCAGGAGACCATTGTATTGAGAAGCAAAAGAGAGAGAGGAAACCATATAGTTACTAACTACGATCCCGTAGGTCTACAATGAACTACTCACGTATCATCGGAGAGGCACCAATGAGGATGATGAACCCCTCCGTGATGGTGTCTAGATTGGATCTGGTGGTTCTGGATCTTGCGGCGGCTGGAATTGATTTTCGTCGACTCTCGTAGGGTTTTTGGAATATTGGGGTATTTATAGAGAAAAGAGGCAGTGCAGGAGGCCACCGGGGTGGCCACAGGACCAGGCGCTCCCTGGTGGGTTGTGCTCCCCTCGGAGCCCCCCTCTGGTACTTCTTTCGTCCACCGGGTGCCTTCTGGTCTCTCCAAAAAGATTTGCTGTGTTTGGACTCTGTTTGGTATAGTTTTTTTGCGAAGTAAAAAAACAAGAAAAAAAAACAACTGCCACTGGGCACTATGTCAGTAGGTTAGTTCCAAAAAATGATACAAAGTTGCTATAAAATGATTGTAAAACATCCGAGAATGATAATATAACAGCATGGAACAATAAAAAATTATAGATACGTTGGAGACGTATAAGCATCCCCAAGCTTAATTCCTGCTCGTCCTCGAGTAGGTAAAGGATAAAAACATATTTTCTGATGTGGAATGCTGCCTAACATGTTCATCACATATTCTTTTCTTTGTAGCATGGACATTTGTACTTTTATATGATTCAAAGCAATAGTCAAGTTTTGACATGAAGATTTCAATACTCAAGCATATCAACAAGCAACCATGTCTTTAAAAATATCAACACTAAAGCTAGTTATCCCTAGCCCATTATGCTCAATCATTGATCCATTCATGAAACACACTCGCATATTAGCTACACCCAATTCTCAAGTACGATCATAGTGCCCCTTAGTTGGTCCTTTAAGAGAAGATGGAGACTCAAAATAAAAATTGCATAAAGTAAATAGAAAGGCCCTTTGAAGTAGGGATTTGTAGAGGTGCCAGAGCGAAAATGATAGAGATAAAACATTTTGGGTGGAATGCTTTTCCTGTCAACGAAAATGATCGAGTAGTTCCCAATACTTTCCATGCTAGATATATCATAGGCGGTTCCCAAATAGAAAATAAAGTTTATTCATTTTTCCACCATACTTTCACTTTCCATGGCTAGCCGTATCCACGGGTGCCTTCCATACCAACACTTTCCAAAGAATTTATTATTTGACAACATAAAGTAAATTCATTTTTCATTTCGGGACTGGGCATCCCTAATACCTTTGCCGTACTCTCGTGCAATGACAAGTGAATAAACACTCATCTTGAGAATAACACATCTAGCATGGAAATACATCAGCCACCCTGTACCGTTTCATGAGCGGTACAAGGACACAAAAGAGAAATTTATTTCAAAAATTAGAGATGGCACGTACAAATTTGCTTAGAATGGCAAAAGAATACTGCATATAGGTAGGTATAGTGGACTCATAGGGCAAAACTGGTTTAAAGGATTTTGGATGCACAAGTAGTGATCATACTTAATGCAAAATGAAGGCTAGCAAAAGATTGAGAAGTATACAACCAAGAAACGAAAAATCTCATAAGCGAGCATTAAGCATAACTAACACTGAATAATGCACCACAAGTAGGATGTAATTTCATTGCATAACTATTGACTTTCATGCTTGCATAGGGAATCACAAACCTTAACACTAATATTCTTACTAAAGCATACTTACTCATCAACATGACTCACATATTATATCATCATATCGCAAAACTATTACAAGGAATCAAGTTTATTTTGTCCAATGATCTTCATGAAAGTTTTTATTATATCCTTCTTGAATATCTATCACTTTGGGACTAATTTCATATGTTGCTTTTGATAGCTCAAACAAATATAAGTGAACAACATGAGCATAAAATTTTTCTTCTCTCAAAATAATTTAAGTGAAGCAAGAGAGAATTCCTTCAAAAATACTAACGCACACCGTGCTCAAAAAGATATAACTGAAGAACTAGAGAATTCCATAGCTCAAAAAGATTTAAGTGAAGCATAGAGAGCAATTCTAACAAGTAATAGCATAATTTTGGCTCTCTCAAATAGGTGTGCCCGACAAGGATTCATGACACAAAATAAAAATCAAAAGACGCAAAGACTCATATCATACAAGACGCTCCAAGCAAAACTCATGATATGTGACGAATAAAAATATAGCTCCAAGTAAAATACCGATGGTCGTTAGAAGAAAGAGGGGATGCCACTCGGGCATCCCCAAGCTTAGTTGCTTGCTTCTCTTTAGATAAAAGCTTGGGATGCCATGGGCATCCCCAATCTTAGGCTCTTCTTACTCCTTATTCCTTCATCCATCGTGATCTCACCAAAACTTGAAAACTTCAATCACACAAAACTCAACAAAACCTTCGTGAGATCCGTTAGTATAAGAAAGAAAATCACTACTATAAGTACTATTGTATTATATATACAGTCTCAAACCCTTCAAAAGAGTCCATATATTCATCAAAATAAGCACACAACGCAAAGAAAACAAAATCCGTCAAAAAAAAAGAACAGTCTGTAGCAATCTGAAAACTTTAGATACTTCTGTAACTCGAAAAATTCTGAAAAATTAGGACAACGTGGGCAATTTGTATATCAATCTTGTGTATAATATTCAGAATTTTTCCTTGCTTCTGTGATTTTTCAAAATTATTTTACAGGACACAAAAGTTTCTGTTTTCCAACAAGATCAAAGCAACTATCACCCAACATGATCCCAAAGGCTTTGCTTGGAAACACTAATTAAAACATAAAAACACAATAATAGTAGTAGCATAATTGTGAAAACACTCAAGAACAGAAAGAAAAAGACAAAAACAAATTTTATTCATTAGTGTGCCTCCCAACAGTGCTATCGTTTTACGCCCCTAGCTAGGCATAATGCAAAGATCTAAGTGTTGTCATCTTTATTTCTAGATCCATAAGTGTAACATCAGATCATCATGCATATCATATTTTTATTGCATTGTTGGCTCGATCCTAGAAATCCTACGCAACTCAAGGACCATGGAGAGAGTTGGGGATTTCATTATTTTCATATTTAAGTTTTCTCAAATTTTGAAAAAAAGGGATCATTTGATTTTATTTATTTTATCTTCAATTATTTCTACTGTCAAAATATGAGAGAGGGAATAAAATGACTTTCCCAAAATAAAGAAATAATGAAGATTTAATAAAAAAATCAAATAAGATTTTATTTTGGAGTTTTTGCCTTTTATTTGAATTTAGGAAAAATGCGTTTTCAAAATTGCATTTAGGCCCCAAATAAATGTTCATCTAGTCCGCTTGATTTTAGAAGCTGGGGAAAATTTATTTCAGGATTTTCGGAGTCCGTTTAGTATTTCTTTTTATTTTTCTTCTGCGCGGAATTACTTAAAAAAACGCGACCGACCTTGGGCCGTGCCCGAGCGGGACTCCGCTCGGGGGGCACTATAAATAGCGCCGCCCCGGTGCCCCCCAAGGCCCGAGCCGTCCCCCCAGTTCGAGCCGCCACCAATTTCACCAATGCCGCCGCCGCCAAATTTCACCCCGCCACTGCCCACGCCCCCAGCCCAAACCCTAAGCCTAACTCGAAGGCCAGCGCCGCCGCCGTCGCCGGAGCCGCCGCCGCCGCCGCCGACCCCGCCGCCGAGGTTCGCCGCGCCTCGACTTCCGTGCCTTCGGTTTTTTTTAAAACCGAACGGTTTTCGTCGGTTTATTTTTTAGATCGGTTTTTTTTCGGTTCGGTTAAATAGCGAACGTTCGTTCGTTCATTTTTAACGAACGCGTCCGTCAGATTAGTTTAGTTAACGAACGTCCATCCGTTAACCTGTTCGTTGTTTTTCTTTTTCTCAGATTTAATCCGCGATTTTTCTGATCGCGATTCCTGATCCGATTTTCGTTTTAGTATAACTTTTCGCTCGTTTATCGGAATCAGGCGATTCAAGCGCCTGGAGTTTGGTATCGAAACCCTCTTTTCGAATATCCTACTTAAACAAGTTTTTTCTACTGTAAAATTTGACTTAGATCCAGATTAGTAAAACGGAGCTGTTTTCTTTCGTCGTTTGACTTTCGTTGATTCGTTTGATTTGTTTCTTTTTGCAAACCGGAGTTCTTAAGTTGAACCATCTGGTTAGTCCTTCTATTTGAGTTTTACCTATGCATTAGATGAGTACTTATTGTATGCTTGTTTTTTTGTCTGCGATAGAATACCCGGAGTGCGCCGCCTGTTACTTCGAGTCTCTAGGTTTCGCGGATCATCAGCAAGGCAAGTAACACTTTGATCATACCTTTTCTCATACCCAGTTTTTATTGCATTAGATCAATCCCCAAACATTGCATGATTAGGATCTAATTAAACTATGGGTTGTGGAAAGTAGTTGAGGTAGTACCTATTACCTGTTTATTTTCAAACCCTTGGGAGTTACTTCTACGTTTGCTTATTATGCCATGCTATGCCGATGAGCGTGGATTGGGTGAGTGTATTCCATGTCGGATGTGAGATTGTTAAATTAATGGTTTATTTAAGGTGGCAACTTAAACACACATCCGGGTGGATTGAGGCACTGGTTTCCATCAGACTTGCTGTACTTCTTCGGACCGCCACCCAGGCTCAAAGGGATCATGAGATTATTCAAACTAGAAACTTACGTGTGCAGCCACAAGCCATTATGGGCTCTGGCATAGTTGATTAAGTTGTACGAACTCTTACGGGTAGACTAGCAGATGTAGGGGAAAGTAGGTGTACCGGTCTGCCCTATGTAAGGTGCTAGCTCTTCCGAAAGACTATGTCTCGGTCATCCGTTTCTCAAACATCATGTAGTGCGAGAAATCCAATGGAGGTGATCGAGTCTTGTGGGGAAAAGTGCGCAAACCTCTGCAGAGTGTATAAACTAATCATGGTTAGCCGTGTCCCCGGTTATGGACATCTTGAGTATCTAGTACTTGGATATCATGTGAATCTCATCATGTTATTCTAAATAATATTGTTGGGTTTTTAATGAGTACTTTTAATTCGGATTGAGAATGCTGTCAACCATTCTCAATGTTCAACAACCACCATGATAGTTAAACAAATTTATTCCTTTGCAGTAGGGAAAAATTGGCTTTATGCAAAACTGTAACCATAGAGCTTTCCACTAGCCAAATATGCATGTAGTATAGCTTAATCCATTATTATTCTCTATGTGTTACATTGCTAGCATATTCCATGTGCTGACCCATTTCGGCTGCAACGTTTCATGTTGCGACTTTTCGCATTTACAGTAAGGTGCTTAGGTCGTGGTTCTATACTCAGTGATGCCGTTGGAGTTGATGGACTCGCTTATTCTTCCAAGACTTCCGCTGTTATCGTATTTAGATGGCCTTAAGCCATATTTATTTTATTAAGTTCTCTCTTGAGACATTCGATTGTAATAAGTGTGTGATTGCTACTCTGTTATAAATCCTCCGAGTACTGTGTGGTGTCGGATTCTCGATCCGTGGATGACACTGAGCACAGAGATTAGACTGTTTGAGGTCTGGTCGCTACAATAAGATGCCCTCATGATTGATTCATATGGTGGCCTAATTCTTGTTCTAGGGAAGTGTTCCATACCCTTCCTTAGTGGAAATTGAAATTTAATATTGCCTTCTTTCATATCAATCACGGCACCAATAGTGCGTAAAAGGGGTCTACCAAGAATAATTGGACACGATGGATTGCAATCAATATCAAGAAATATAAAATCTATGGGAACATAATTCCTATTTGCAAGAATAAAAACATCATTAATTCTTCCCCTAAGCTTTTTATAGTTGAATCCGCCGAGTGCAAATTTGAAGAACATTCTTCAATATCGGTAAGACCGAGTACATCACATAAAGATTTCAGAATTGTAGAAACACTAGCAGCCAAGTCACATAAAGCAAAACACTCATAATTTTTAATCTTGACTTTGATAGTAGGTTCCCATTAATCATGTAATTTTCTAGGAATTGAATTCTCTAATTCCAAGTTTTGTTCCAAAGCTTTCATCATAGCATCAACCATATGTTTAGTAAAAGCTTTATTTTGTTCATAAGCATAGGGTGAATTTATCATCGATTGCAACAAAGAAATAGAATCAATCAAAGAGCAATTATCATAATTAAAGTCTTTGTAATCCAAAAGAGTGGGCCCATCACTAGTTAAAGTTATGACCTCTTCAAACCTTTATCAATTTTCCCTACAAGATTTTCACCCTCCGAATTATCGGGACGCCTCCTAACTAAAGTTGACTCTTCTTTAGTCTCTTTTTCATCAATCTTAATTTTACTAAACAGAGAATCAATAGATGAAACACCAATCATTTTCAGATCTTCATCATTTTTATGAAAGCAATCACTAGAAAACACCTTTTCTGAAAATTCTCTTATAGCTCTAAGCATAGATGTTCTTTTCTTACTTTCATCCATAGAAACATATAAAGCTTTAATTGATTCTTCTACCTTAGGCACAAAAAATTTCATCTTGAGATTTTCTACATCATGATAACTTCTATCAATGCTCTAGACATATCATCAATCTTACTCAACTTTTCTTCTATCATAGTATTAAAATTCTTTTGAGCATTGATAAATTCTTTAATATTATTCTCAAGATCAGAGGTGTTCCTATTATTATCATAAGAAGTATTACCATAGTAATTACCATAATTATTAGAGGAATTTCCCGAAACAGGTCTAGGATTAAAATTACCTCTATAAGCATTGTTATTATAATTGTTTCGTGAAACAAAATTCACATATACGACATCACTATTTTTCTCAATCAAAGTAGACAAAGGCACATCATTAATATCAATAGGAGCATTTTTATTAGCGACCAACTTCATAAGAGCATCAACTTTTTCACTCAAAGAATTTATTTCTTCTATCGAATTGACCTTTTTACTAGTAGGAGCTCTTTCGGTATGCCATTGTGAATATTTGCCATAATATCATCAAGAAATTTAGTAGCTTCACCCAATTTAATTTCCATAAAAGTACACCCCGCGGCGGAATCTAAAAGATTTCTAGAAACAAAATTCAATCCCGCATAAAAAATTTGTATGATCATCCAAAGGTTTAAACCATGAGTAGGACAGTTTCTTAGCATCAATTTCATTCTTCCCCAAGACTGCACAACATGTTCATGCTCAGGTTGCCTAAAATTCATGATTTGCGTCCTAAGGGAAATAATTTTCACGGGCGGAAAATACTTAGTAGTAAAAGCATCCTTGCACTTATCCCAAGAATCGATACTATTGCGAGGCAAAGAAGAAAACCAAATTTTTACACGATATTGCAAAGAAAACAGAAATAATTTCAACTTCACAATATCATTGTCCACATATTTTTTCTTTTGCATATCTCATAATTCCACGAATGTGTCAAGATGGGAGGCAGCATCCTCATTAGGAGTACCAAAAAATTGACCTTTCATAATGAGATTCAACAAAGCGGCATTAATATCACAAGACTTTGCACTAGTGGCGGGTGGAGCAATTGGAGTGCTAATAAAATCATTGTTGTTGATGTTGGAGAAATCACACAATTTGGTGTTCTCTTGAGTCATTGTGACTACGCAACAAGATTGCACTCAAAAACAGATCTGACGAGAAAACGACGAACGGAAAAGAGGGCGAATACAACGGCAATTTTTTTGTGAAGTGGGGGAGAGGAAAATGAGAGGCAAATGGCAAATAATGTAAATTGCAAGGTGATGAGATTTGGGATTAGGAACCTGGTAGATGTTGATGATGTCTCCCCAGCAATGGCGCCAGAAATTCCTTTTGATGCGGGTTGAACTACGTCGGTATTTCCCCAAAGAGGAAGGGATGATGCAGCACAGCTACGGTAGGTATTTCCCTCAGTGACGAGACCAAGTTCATCAAACCAGTAGGAGAACCACGCAACACCACATAAACGACTCCTGCACACAAAGAACAAATACTTGCAACCCGACGTAAGAGAGGGGTTGTCAATCCCTTTTGGGAAACGATGCCAGATATTGTCAAGTTGACGGGATAAAATTGTAGTAGATTTATAGATGCAAATAAAATTCAGCGAGGTATTTTTGGGTTTTTGATAATATAGAACTAAAAATAAAAGCAAATAAAAATAGATCAGGAAAGCAAATATAATAAAGAGAGAGACCGGGGGGCGTAGTTTTCACTAGTGGCTTCTCTCGAGAAAAGTAGCATACGAAGGGTAAACAAATTACTGTTGGGCAATTGATAGAACTTCAAATAATCATGACGATATCCAGGCAACGATCATTATATAGGCATCACGTACAACATTAGTAGACCGACTCCTGCCTGCATCTACTACTATTACTCCACACATCGACCTCTATCCAGCATGCATCTAGTGCATTAAGTTCATGGAGAAACATAGTAATGCAATAAGAACGATGACATAATGTAGACAAGATCTATTTACGTAGAAATAAACCCCATCTTGTTATGCTTAATAGCAACGATACATACGTGTCGGTTCCCCTTCTGTCACCGGGATCAAGCACCGTAAGATCGAACCCATTACAAAGCACCTCTTCCGTGGCAAGAAAAATCGATCTAGTTGGCCTAGCTAAACCAAAGATTCGAAGAAGAAATACGAGGCTATAAGTAATCATGCATATAAGAGATCAAAAGACTCAAATAACTTTAAAGATAAAACATAGATCTAATCATAAACTCAAAGTTCATCAGATCCCAACAAACACACCGCAAAAAACAGTTACATCAAATAGATCTCCAAGAGACCATTGTATTGAGAATCAAAAGAGAGAGAGAGGAAGCCATCTAGCTACTAACTACGGACCAGTAGGTCTACAATGAACTACTCACGTATCATCGGAGAGGCACCAGTGAGGATGATGAACCCCTCCGTGATGGTGTCTTCTGGAATATTGGGGTATTTGTAGAGCAAAGAGGCGGTGCGGGAGGCCACCGAGGTGCGCCCAGATGGGTTGTGCTCCCCTCGGAGCCCCCCTCTGGTACTTCTTTGGCCAAACAGGTGTCTTCTGGTCTAGAAAAATCTCCAAAAAGTTTTGCTGCGTTTGGACTCTGTTTGGTATTGATTTTCTGCGAAGTAAAAAACAAGCAAAAAAATAGCAACTGGCACTGGGCACTATGTCAATAGGTTAATCCCAAAAAAAATGATATAAAGTTGCTATAAAATGATTGTAAAACATCTAAGAATGATAATATAACAACATGGAACAATAAAAAATTATAGATACGTTGGAGACGTATCAGTCCTCAACACCGAAGCTGGAGCAAAAAGCAATTGTTGGTCGTGGAGCTAGGCCAAGTCCCAAGAGCAAGGCCGTTGTGCCTCTGGTTGATGAACATGGGCTCGCTGACGAAGATGAGCTCACAAAATTCCTCAGAAGAAGGCAAGAGCAAGCTACAATAGCCAAGAACCACTACAAAAAATACACATCCGTGATGATACGTGTTTGTCACAGTAGGTCATGTTTTCTGTCATGCATGTACATCCATGACTATTTTATGACAAAATCAAGATAGTCATACCCGTGCTGTCGTAGAAGTGTTCCATTACACTACCAAAATTATCATCACGCAAGTGTCCACTTCCATGACGATAAATCGTGCATCACAGAAGTGCTTTCGTCAAGGGTGAACAACACGTGGCATCCACCATAACAGGTCGCCGTTAAGCAATTGGGTCAGGTTTTGGATCTGATAACCCGTTAACAGCTCGGACCAATGGGAAATTTCCACGTGTAAAATATCGGCTTATCAGTGGGTCAGATAGGTGCCTATGATATGTCAACACATGCGATGGCCCACCACAGGCCCATTTAGCTTACAAAGGCCGGCCTGTTTGACTTCGTCAAAAGTTAGCGGGCTGGCCCATGAAAAGCCTGTTAACAGTCTCTTTGCAAATAGCCCATTTAATGGCCCGGTAACTCACGGCCCGTTAGGGCCTACCAGAAATCGGCCCAACAATGTCATGTGGGCCGTCGAATATAACACCAGCCCGTTTCACTTTCGGCCCATGTATGGCCCATGACGTCTTTCAGGCCATAAGAGGCCTTCGTATCTTTAGGCCCTTTAGAGGCCCACGGTGACTCTAGCCCATAATGAATAGTAAATTTCTTTGTACCCCTTAACGGCCCATGATTCACATGGGCCGTTTCCAGCCCGTGTTAGCTTTCGGCCTACTGACGACCCATACGTTCTTGGGCTCCTTTCCGGCCCTCGATTACTTCCGGCCCGTTACTGGCCTGTTCCCCTAATGGGCCAAATTCGGCCCGTGGCAAGAGTCGGCCCGTTTCTGGCATGTTAACCCGTTGGCCGTTTCCAGCCCGTCCTATATTCTGGCCCATTAACGACCCGTTATGCCTGTGACAGAATTAAACCTTTGCTGTCCTTCGGCCTGTTAATGGCCTGCTATTGTACTGGGCCGATTCCAATTACGCCCGTCTACGGCCCATGTAGACCCATTTATCCGACGGCCTGAGGCCCACCGATTCTAATGCCCTGTTGGAGGCCCATTTATCGACGGCCCGTAGGAGGCCCATGGATCCTACGACCCGTAGCAGGGTCAAGGTTACCACGGTCCGTATATGGCCCATGGTTGTTGCGGCCACTAGCAAACCAAGGAAAAAGAAGACTAGGAATAAATAAGCCCGAAACTAACTCTAGGCTATTAAGGCGATTGCACAGATTACATCCACTGGGCATCAAAGATCGCCACTAGTGCAAATATATGGAACACCCTACACTATACAAAAATGGCTTGCTGTTTTCTTCAGCCGGTGGCTGCATGTTAAGAACAAATTTTGTATCGCAACAAAACAAATTACAACTATAAAACAAAAGGAAGGTTGGCATAAAAGTTAACAGTCTAGCAGATAATTGGACCACCAGCAGTTCAGAAGCTCAGTTCATTTAACCTGACTGTTATGTTTTCATGTTGTATTGTCCGATGGAGCACCATAACCATCGCCTTCATTTCTCCTAGGCTCCTGAACAACATAGCAAATGTCTGATAGTCTGGTTTCAAAATCATGCATATCTGGACGACATCGAACAATATTTTTCCTTGTTTCACAAAGGGTCTCTGTTAGGGAATGGACTTGTGTGTGGAGCGCAGATATAACATTGTTTTGAGCTTGCATATCTTGATCATGAGGGAGTTTGGACGGGATTTCCTTAACAACCAACCCATTATTACACAAGAATGTGATGTTGGCACTGTTAGTGGATAGGTACTGACCCACTGCAGCAAGAGCTGACATTGCGGTTATAGTTGCCTCGCCACCTTCAGAAGGTGGCGGTTCCACAATTTTTTTCCATAGCTTGCTGAAAAGTTGAGTTTTTACATTAGTAGTACCAGAACTGAAGATATTAAGGAGGCAGCAAAACCAAACAAAATAGCTTTGGTCTATATACAAAACTTATTCTAGTGAACCCATGTAAAATATTAGTTGTATTTTACTGCAAAGTACATAATAAAACCAGGTTCCAAACATATGATCTTGTACCATGGCTAATGTATTGTCTATTTCTTCACATTGTATTGACAGCTAAGGATAAAGAGACAAAGTTTATAATAACGTAAGCATAGTATGACATCATTCATATCACAAAACAACTGAGAACAGACAAACAGGCAATTGTAACATTATGTGGGCAAGTCCAGCACATAACTAGATTACAGGTCAAGATCAAAGGAACATCACTCCTCTCTTTTAAACCTTGTAAGGTGCAATGATATGCTAAGACAATTGTGTATAAAATTGAAAAGAGTAATAGACATTGGCTACAAACCATGCAGTTCAAGGCACGAGTCAGAGTAAGTAGTAGTTAAAAGGCATGAGGATTAAGGACTTACAACAGCGGCTTTGACTAGTGTAGTCATGCCCTTCGTCTTGCTGGTGTGATAGTCCTTGAAGATTTCCACAACATTTGGTTCAGGTACTTTTTGGTCCTTGCGGGCTTTCCTCTGCATTTGGAACAAGTCAATATAGATCTGATAATATGGTACAACGAAAAGAGTGAAACAGCACCTAATTACAAGAGCCTCGCAGTGTGCAATATAGCTACGAGATCCTGTCGTCTGTTAGAATTTCACTTTCGTACGGTTGGCCTTGTTCTTTGAACAGTTCACCTACAAGAAGATAGATTTGTGTGGCACATGCATAAATAGGACTTCAACATGTGATCTGATCACATATATATAATGTACCTCATACTTTGGATTAGACCGGTGTTTAACGAGGCCTCTCCAATCTTCATTCGATATATTTTCCACTCGAGATGTTTGGGCAAGTTCACTATTAGCCTTTCCTTCAAAGTGAGTTTTCCTCAAGTTATACCGATACTGTTGCAGAGCAAACATGAAAACATGTGTGCAAGCTTGTTTGGTTGCATCATCTTGGCTATCCAACTTGAACCTCATCTATTGAAAATTATGGGAGTCTCATTATCAGCAACCTAGAAAGTATGGGACAGAGCAAGACGATATTACTAGTTTCCATACATAACCATACTTACAGATAAATGGTCGAGGAAGGTGTTGAACTGGGTTTCGTCTTTGTCATTCCTGTACTGAATCCATGTTGGGAGGATATGTACATGACACCTAACGGCAACCGCTGCCTCTGATACTAACTTGGCCGACTCTGTAGCATCACGTGGCCTTTTTAAACCTGCCTCAAAACGGATCTCCATTCTTCCTCCTCTAGATTTAGTTAACCTATCGAGCATTATCCCTGAAGTTTGTTTCCTCTTGCGCCTAAGTGCTAGTCCAACAATGAACATAGGAAGTGTTAGTGTGCATCAAACTGTGAGACTACATATAAAGAAGCATGCAACTGTAACTAGACTCCAGCAACTACCTTCTTGCTGTTGAAGCTCACAAAGTTCATCTGATCTTGCCAACTCATCTTGTGTCAAGAGTGCTTCGGAAGTAGTGTCAGGTGGCAAGGGAGCTTGGGAACATGCTGCTAGCTGAGTTGACCAACGAGTAAGTCATGCAGCTGGAAGTACTGTGGAAGGTGTTGCAACAACTAGGGCTGTCTCTGCTTGTTTGGTGGCAGCTATTTGTTTCTGTTTGGCTTGTTCTGCAACTCGTGTAGCACGGGATACCCTGTTTGTACAATTTTCTGCTAGACTTTGACCTTCTATTGCACCATCAGTACCAGCAGAATCTGCAGGATTCTTCCGCTTCCCTTTCCCTGTCATTCTGTGTTGCTTCCTCTTTATCTGTGTCATGTTAATTCAAGCCGACAAGAAAAACAAATAACAATTTAATTCTTCAGAACAAATTGATGCATGATACAGACGAACTGAACTTTGATGTTAGACAACCACATGATAGGAGGATGTAATATGTACGGAAAACAGGACGGCATGAGATAACCAGAACTATGATGTGTAAACTAAGAAGAATACATTTAACTAAATTAGAAGCAATGCAATGGAAGGTAGACACCATATGAAAGATGCTACAAATATCGCTCTGCCAAGTTAACAGTGTTTCATCATAAATGGCGTTTAAACAGTGAAGCAGTACAAGAAATAAATCATATGCAAGATGCAAACAACATCACACTACCAAGTTAAGGTCTCTCGTCATTAGTGCCATTGCATATTGACAACACTGCATATTCACAGCTTATGATGTGTAAACTAAGGAGAAGGCATTCCAACAAATTAGAAGCAATGAAAGCTAGACACCATATGAAAGATGCAACGAATATCACTCTACCAAGTTAAAACTGTCTCATCATAAGTGCCATTTTAACAAATTAGAAATAGTACAAGCTAGAAAAGAATGCGAGATGTAACCTATATCACACTCCCAAGTCAAATGTGTCTTATGATAAGTGATTGTTGCAGGTTACACAACAGTAGTACTTTGATGTAAGAACATGGTGTGATAGACAGATATTGTATGTTCTAGAAATAGGAACACGTGTCTTATTCACAAGTATAATGTGTACAGTAAGCAGATGGAATTCAACAAAATTAGAAGTAATACAAGCTAGACATCATACATAACACGCAACCACATATAACAGTGCCAAGTTAGAGGGAGCACCTGTGATGGTGCACTAGGGGAGACGTGCTCATCATCAACACAGCTACGTTGAGTGTCTATGCATGTGTTGTCTTGGAAATCATCTTGGGGGATGGAGGAGAGAATCAGAGAGGCCCTCGCTTTGAAGGAGCACCTTTATCCACTGCCTTGCTAACTTCCTACTGCTTTATTCATTATGAATTGTCAAGTAAAACCGACAAGAAAAAGCAATAAAATTCACTCTTTAGAACTCATTCGTGCATGATACTGACAATCACTACTTTGATGTAAGGCAAACACATGATACCAGGATGGAATAATACGAAAAACAGGACGGCATGGCATATTCACAACTGTTTGTGTAAACTAAGCAGAAACCATTTCAACAAATAAGAAGCAATGCAAGCTAGACACCACATGAAAGATGCAACCAATATGACTCTGCCAAGTTAAAAGCGTCCCATCATAAATGGCATTTCAACAAATTAGAAGCGGCGCATGCTATAAATCATATGAAAGATGCAACTAATATCACACTGCATATACTAAAGGTGTCTCATCATATTGATTAACGCGGGATACAAAAAAATAGTTTTATGTAAGTACATGCTTAATAGACAGATGTAATATGTACTAAAAACTGGAAGGCATGTCACATTAACAGGTACAATGTATAAACTAAGTAGAATAGCACATGCAATTTAACCAGACTGGAAGAATTACAATCTAGACAACATATGCAACATCCAACCACATATCACGCTGCTAAGTTAGAGCAAGCACCTGCGATGCTAGAGTAGGGGAAATGCGGTAAACAACTCTAGATCTATGTTCACTGTCTTCATCTAGCCTTGCTGTTTCTTGAGAATCATGTGGGGAGGCTGACGCTCCATTCTTTAAACGAGGATCTTTTCTCCCAGTAGTCCACTGGCCTTACTGCCTCATCATAAGTGATTGATGAGGGATACACAAGAACATTAGTTTGATGTAAGAACATGGTTAATAGACAGATGTACTAGTATGTACCAAAACAGGAAGGCATGTCATATTCAAAGTATAGTGTGTAAGCTAAGCAGATGCAATTTAACCAAATTGGAAGCAATACAATCTAGACATCCGACTGGAGTGGCGAGCATGATCATCTAGGACTTGAGAGCCTGGTGGGAGGCGGGCTGCTTCGCCACCCACTACAAAAAAAAGACACATCTGTGACATTTTGGGCCGAACGAAAAAAATTTTGTCATACTTATGACACTTCTATGACAATAACTCTGACAAAACTCGGTATCATCATAGATGTGGTGGGGTCCTACTTCTATGACAAAAAATCATGACAGAAAATGGGCTTTTCGTCTTGGACGGGCCGGAGACGCAGCTGCATGACATTCTTTGGGCCGTCCATGACGGAAAAAACCGTGGTAGAAGCGAGGGCGTGGAAAATATCAGGGTGTTCCCGGTTACGGTGGGTGGTCGGGACCGAGCGATGCGCGTTTCTCTCATACACGCACGCGCGTGGGTGCGAGGCGTTGGGCTCTAACTGAACCCGAGCGAGGAGTTGGGCTCTAACTGAACCCGAGCGATTGCACTGCAGGCTACGCGTTACTGAACCCGAGCGATCGATCGATGGCTATTAACTGAACTCGATCGAGCGATTCCTTCGCTACTGCTGCTAACTGAAGCCGATCGATGTTGCCTCTGGATGAACAGTGAGCATTGCTGGGGGGGTGGATGAACAGTTCCCGGTGGGGGTGGATGAACAGGACCCCGATCGATCGAGCTGGTTGGGGCTGGATGAATAGGACCCCGTGGAGGGCAGGATGAACAGGACCACCCCGTGGAGGGCAGGATGAACAGTAGACGGAGGAGGGCTGGATGAACAGTAGCCCGTGGAGGGGTGGTTGAACAGGAGCCTGTGGAGAGGGCTGGTTGAACAATAGCGGGTGGAGTAGCGCACGGTGGAGGCTGGATTAACAGGAGCCCGTGGATGAACAGTAGCATGTGGAAGATGGAGGAGGTCGACGGTGGATGAACAGTAGCCCGTGGAGGCTGGAGGGGTCGACGGTGGAGATGAACAGTATCCCGTGGAGTCCCGTTTTGCGGTACGCCACACCCCTCCCGATTAATAGGACCCCCATTTCGACCGTAGCGCTCCGACACAAGTCCGTCTCCTCCGCTTTTGCAGACGCCACACCCTCCCGATCAACAGACCCGCTTCGACCGTAGGGAGGTCCGCTTCTCCGCTTTGGCGGCACGCCGCACCCCTCCCGGCGAACAGGATCCTGCTTTCAAACGTGGCGGTCGAACACAAGGCCGTTTCCTCCGTTCTGCGGTACGCCAGGCCTCGTTTCCATCACCTGTTCCGTCCAAGCCCTCCCGATGGACATGACGACACATTCCGTTCTGACCCAGCCGGTTGGCTCCCCATGAACCCGATGACGATGATGTTTCTCCGTTCCGACCCAGCCATGTACATGAGCACTGGCCGTACGTACACGCGAGTAGGCGTTCGAGACCCCGCCCGTATGTACGTACATGGCCGTATTTACTTTCTTGCACCCTGGCCGATGTACATACGTGTATATGCTACATGTGCGCCTCTGCTATGACACGTACACGCCTCTACATCGACCAGTATGTACGTACACGTTCGCGACCAGAATGACAACACTACGTACGCTTCGACCAGGTGGGTCCTGACTGTCAGGCACTTCCTTGCGTGCGGAGATGTAGCTGGTGGGTCCCAGCAGTCAGGGGGGCGAATCGGTTTTTTTCGAACGCACTTCCTTGCGTGCGAAGATGTAGCTGGTGGGTCCCAGCAGTCAGGGGGAAACATTTTTTCACGAAATACGGTGGCCTGTCGGGTGGGTCCCCGCTGTCAGGTAGAGGAATATTTATTTTGCTCGTAATAAGGAGGCACTTCCTTGCTGCGGCCGTGGACCCTTCTGTCAGCCTCTACACGTAAAGTCCACGTCCGGCAGAAGTTGTTCCTTGACCATGTTGACCACGCCGCGCCGAGAACGCCAGGGCGGTGGACGACGGCGAGGCCTAGGAAGGGGACGACGCGAGCTGTGGAAGACGCGCAGTGGATGCCCACGCCAGAGGAGTATGAGGGTTCACCGTTCGCTATGTGTGAGGCTGCGTCCGCCGCATAATAACAGGGGTGTGGGTGAGTAGAGGGATGGCCTGGCCAGCGGTGGGAGTAGTAGGGGGCGGTGAGGCCTCCGCCGCATCACAGCCGGCCATGGGAGGCAGGAGCACGAGGCACGACCGGCGCTGGTTTGGGCGGCTGGAGCAAGAAGACCAGAGGTTGAAGAAGCACTACGACCGTTGGATGGACATCGTACGGTCAGTGGAGCTAGAACATGCATATTGACTAAGTTGACAAAGCCTTCCGTCCCCGTCAACTTAGTAGGCCCACAAGTCATCCTGCCACTATACTGGGTCCCAGCTAGAAGGGGAGTATTCATTTTTTGTGCGTAATAAGGAGGCACTTCCTTGCATGCGAAGATATAGCTGGTGGGTCCAAGCTGTCAGCGGCAGTAATGTTTTTTTCGTGAAATACAGAGGCCCTTTCAGTGGGTCCCAGATGTCAGGTGGAGGAATCATTATTTTGCGCGTAATAAGGAGGCATTTCCTTGCATGCGGCCGTGGACCCAGCTGTCAGCCTCTCCACGCACAGTCCACTTCAAATGCATGTCGGTCGTTGACCACATTGACCAAGCCTTGTAGAGAGCACCAGGGCGGTGGACGATGGCGAGGCCAAGGAAGGGAACAACACGGAGGCAGGGAAGACTCGGCAGTTGTTTCCCACACGGAGGGGAGTACGACTGTCGGTGTCAAAACCGGTGGATCTCGGGTAGGGGGTCCTGAACTGTGCGTCTAAGGCGGATGGTAATAGGAGGCGGGGACACAATGTTTACCTGTGTTCAGCCCCATGCCGATGGAGGTAATACCCTACTTCCTGCTTGATTGATCTTGATGATATGAGTACTACAAGAGTTGATCTACCACGAGATCGTAGAGGCTAAACCCTAGAAGCTAGCCTATGATTATGATTGTTGTTGTCCTACGGACTAAACCCTCCAGTTTATATAGACACTGGAGGGGGCTAGGGTTACACAGATTCGGTTACAAGGGAGGAGATCTACATATCCGAATTGCCAAGCTTGCCTTCCACGCCAAGGAGAGTCCCATCCGGACACGGGACGAAGTCTTCAATCTTGTATCTTCATAGTCGAACAATAAGGCCAAAGTATATAGTCCGGCAGTCCGAGGACCCCCTAATCCAGGACTCCCTCAGTAGCCCCTGAACCAGGCTTCAATGACGACGAGCCCGGCGTGCAGATTGTCTTCGACATTGCAAGGCGGGTTCCTCCTCCGAATACTCCGTAGAAGATTTTGAACACAAGGATCGTGTCCGTCTCTGCAAAATAAATTCCACATACCACCGTAGAGAGTATAATATCCCACAAATCTAATCTGCTGACACATTTTGCAGCATGACATCACGCCACGACCCGGTCATTATTCGAACCGTTTTTCTCAACCAGCTACTGCACATATTGCGAGGCGGTTTTCTTGGCACGTCTTGTCAAAGCAGAGATCGTGTCCCCTTATCACGGGATTCTCATCAATACGGGTGTGGGTAACCCAACCATGCCATCAATTACGGCGCTTGGGGAATAAGCGGGTTTACTAGGCAAGTGGGGAGGCGCAGAATCCCTGCTGCCTTTATAAGGGGATAAGGACTCCCTTTCGCACCCACGATTTCTTCCCGATCCATTCCCCTCCGCCCAAGCTCCAGCGCCTAAGCGTTCATCTTCTCTGCCCACAAAGGCCTTCAGAAAATGTCCGGATCCGGAGTAGGAGGCAAGTGGAAGGCCTCTACCGTCCGGGAGAAGGATATCAAAAAGCTTCGGGAGGCCGGGTATCTGGCCAAGAAAATCAGCCACCGTCTCCCGACAGCGGAACAGATCGTCCCTACTCCGGAACCCCACGAGAGGGTTGTATTCCTCCCTCACTTTGTCCGCGGGCTAGGTTTCCCCTCCACCCGCTCGTCATGCATCATGTATTATTATGGGATCGATCTTCACGATCTGTCCCCTAATTCCTTCCTCAACATCACGACATTCATTGTCGTGTGCGAGGCTTTTCTCCGCATCTCGCCACACTTCGGCTTATGGCTGAAGATTTTTAATGTGAATCCCAAGGTAGTGGGTGGCGAGCACGCCGAGTGCAGGGGCGCTATGGTGAGAAAAATGCCCAACGTCACATGGCCAACAGGCACCTTTAACGATTCCGTCAAGGAGTGGAAACAACAGTGGTTTTACATCACCGAGCCGCGTGGCACGGAATGGGCCGCTACTCCCGAGTTTCAATCTGGTGCCCCCTGCGGCTTACATCCTGGGTCAAGAAGGGCCTAAACTGGTCTTTGTCCGACAAATTGTCGGTGCTCGAGACGCGCGTTAAAGATATGGGAGACAAGAACATTGAACTTGTCAATGTAGTCCAGGTGATGTTAGTTTGCCGGATCCTGCCTTATCAACACCGGACTTGCAATCTATGGGAATTCGATCCGGTCAAGCACCAAACCCTGTGAGAGCTTTTCGGCTCCTTGCACAAAGACATCTGGAAGGTGCTTTTCAAGTCCAGCAAATCATGGCCGGACTCCGCCGAAGACAGCGGGTACCAACTGTCCCACCCTGCAAGTTCGGTAAGTCATCATACTTTTTATCCGCATAACCCAAGGGAAGCGCTTAATGTGTTTTCTACAATTCTCCTAGAGCTGGACGAAGATGCTGAAGAAGACGGCCGAGAAGGAGGCCAAAAAGACCCGGGGCGGCCTTCATCACCGCGGCACTTCGGACACAATATCTGAAGGCTCTGATGCCCATTCCGCCTCCGAAGAGGACGAGGAGGAGGAGGAAGATGAATTTCTGCGGGGAGAAAGAAGAGGATGGCCTCCGCACACTTGGAGGCCGAGTCACCTAAAAGGGGAAAAGCTCCTCTTAGGAGGAGTCCACTCCTGCCGACAATGACCCGGATGGGATCCTGTGGCCCAGCCCCTGGTGAATTCGTGAGTATATTGAATCCGAGTATGTTTATGCATCCAGACTCATCATGGCATAATATTTTAACCTGAGCCATATTTTTTGTAGTCCGGCGAGGTGCCGTACCAAGCAATCCTCATCAGAGGATTCGCTGAGCTCGGATGCTATGGAGAGCGGGATGCCCCCGAAGGCCCCTTCCTTCAAACAGGTGAATAGCATCGAGGCTTCGTCCTAGAGGGACCCCGGCCAAGGAGGAGAGGAAAAGACCGTGAAGGCGGCGCCTGGAGGTCAAACTTCAGGGGCCGGACACATGGGGGAGAAAATTCCCATGGGAGCTGACGGCGGGGGGCATCTTGAATTCGGCTCCCAGCCGGATGTAATTTCGGAGGCCAATGCAGCTCCAGAATCAAGTAGGCAGCCTCTCTCGGCTGGAGGGGGCATGCCTGTTCCACCGGCAACCTCTGAAGAGCGCCTCCATCGTCGATGAACACCGTGCCCTTATGGGTGTGGTGATTGAGAAGATTCAGTCTGCTGAGAGTGGACTGAATGAGGCCTGTATTGGCCTTATAGAAGGTTTTGAGGTATGTTTTATGATGTTTTGAAGAGTGTCATGGTATGGATAGTAGCCCCTGATACATTCTTCGGTGAAAGAAAGAACTGGACAGAGGATCAAATTTACGTTCGCAGGAAGACTCATTGGATGACATCTATTTCTCTTATGTTATAAGCAGGCGTCTGTAGCGGCTGCTGCCTCTCATACTGCGGAAGTCTTCAGACTGAATCAAAGTATGGAGCGGGCCAAAGAAGGACTTGGCCAGTTGGAAATGCAGTTGGGAGATAAACAAGGTATGTGCAAGTCTTGTTCGCGTTTATTGCGAATGAACTTCCAGTATGATGAAATATGTTTCATGATTTGCACTAGGGATCATGACCGAAGTCGATGCTCTTAATAAGGCTCTGGCTGAGGCCGAGAAAAAGGCAACCACAGAGCAGGCTCTTCGTGAGAAGCACGAGGCCGGGGTTATTAAAGCTGAGCAGGAGCTGCAAGAGGCCGTGAAGAAATGCGAGATCTTGGAGCAGAGTTTAACGGAGAAAGAATCCGAACTCACCATGGCACATAAGGCCACGAGCGATGCCCGGAGGGAAACCCAAAGCGCCCTACAAGGGATCCAAGAGGCGAGGAAGATCGCGGCGGGTAAGGATTTTCCATGTAAAGCAAGTATTTGAGGAGAAAATTATGTTTCTAATTTTGAATTTGGATTTCTCAGGGGTATTTGCCGAGCTGCCCCGCAGCATATCGGATGCCGCCCAATTCTACCGAGCCGAAGAGCGGAACACAGCGGATAAGCTCTTCTGGTCGCAGTATTTTGCACCAAATTATCCGGTGCCTTTTGTCGATCAACTGAAACAGCTGATTGAACTGCATAAGGTGGCAGAACTAGCCATGAAGGATCTGATTATCCGGCTATGGCCCACCGAGCCGATTCCAAGCAGCTACTTTGGGCTCGTGAAGCGGCTTGTGAGTGCCTGCCCTCGACTTGATGTCATCAAGAGGTCGGCATGTATAGAGGGTGCGCGAATGGCCTTCTCCCGCGCAAAGGTGCACTGGGGGAAGATGTATGCTGAAAAGCTGATGACCGAAGGACCGCTAGAGGGGAAGGAGCACCGCAAGCCCGAATTATATTATGAGAGTGTCCTGAAAGGATCCTGCCTTGCAGCGGAGCTATGTACCAGGGACATTATATTTCCATGAATGCAAATCATGTTGTCCTTTGTGATGTCTGAACAATGTCATTTATACTATTTATTGCCTATTATATAAAAGTTTATCCTCCTGCGCGGCCGTTTTATATATTAATCTTGAGAGTTGGCCGTCGGCTTCTCGCCTTTACGTAGGAGGAAGTACGGGGTGTTCGGATAGACCTGATCACTCTTTATCCCAGTTTTGGGTCCTTCAAGGAGGTGTTCAAAGACAACGAACCGTGAAATCGGACTATAGGGCTTTATCGCCTCACTTAGCCATAGGAGCTTTAGGAAGGTAGGCGCAGCCCCGGTGTTCGAAGACCACACGAGGGGCTCTATAAGCACCGATCGAAAGAAAACCGATCCATCGCATGCTGCATTGGTTATGGCATTATGCGGGAGAAATCCTTAAAGATTTTACAGCCTCTCGAACAACTGACCAGCTCTCGCCGTATCATGACAGTCAGTTTTCGGCTTTCTCTACTAAGGTGCTCATCCGGAAGAACCGAGACACAATCGCAGTAGTTCTTCCAGTTCTACCTTAGCCGATATAGTGGAACGTAAGGTACCAAAACGTGGGAGCCGGGCAAACCCAACTATTGACCCAAGATATGACTCGGAGCTGATGCATATAATGCTATAGGTTCGGGGTGCCGAACTTCCGTGAAGGTGTTCGGACTTTATTGCCGTATTATGGGTAAAACGAAGCCCCTGGCATATTTGAAGGCATATCGTGGTGTACGGATGCCACTTGACAAAGGAATTTTAATAAGAAATAACAGTAGATAAGCGTCATATGAATCCATATGTTGTATTTGAATAGTACGTCGATATGTATAAGTACAGGTAATGTGATAAAAAGGAAATATGACTGTGGAACCTGATGAGACCAGGGGAAGAAGTCGTAAGGATCCGGAGTATAGTCGGATGGTCATCGCGGGAATATCTAAGATTCCCTTGCGCTGCTCGATCTGCCTCCATATCGCTTCGTCTCCGGTCGGGCGCAAAGGTGAACCTGCGAAGGAAATGTAAGAAATGTTTGCGTGCCGGAGAGCGGTTGAGCCGCTGAGTGCGGCCTGTCCTGGCCTTCGCCGGAGTGTTTAATTGAGCTCTCGGCGAGCCGGGCTATCCTGCCGCGAAGTAGTTCGGAGTCCTTTGACGGTGTTCGAGAGCCTGGCCGTCGACTCGAGGTTCGGCTGCAAGGTGCTGCTCGTTGCTTCTGATGTTAAGGCAGCAGTGTACTCGTTGGTGCCGAAGTAAAGTTCATCCTTGCCATTAACCGTGATGACGCTACATGGACCGGGCATTTTGAGCTTACGGTAGGCATAATGTGGCACCGCGTTGAATCGAGCGAACGCGGTTCGTCAGAGCTGATAATCACTGCGGAAAGGGACGATTTCGAAGATTAACTCTTCGGTACGGTAATTGTCTGGAGATCCGAAGAATACCTCAAGGGCGATGGAGCCTATACAGCTGGCTTCCACACCTGGTATAATGCCTCTAAAAGTGGCTTTAGTGGGTTTGATCGCCAAATAATCGATGCCCATTTTGCGCACTGTGTCCTGGTAAAGCAGGTTTAGACTGCTGCCTCCGTCCATAAGGACTCGTGTGAAGTGGAAACCGTCAATTATTGGGTCGAGGACTAGTGCGGCTGGATTGCCCTGATTGGCGTTAATCGGACGATCCGCGCGGTTGAAGGTGACCGGCCCTAGTTTATATTGTGGGACGACTAGTTCCGTTAAGTCGGCATCCCTAAGGGTGCGTATCCGGTCCGGGTTGGGAATTTGGGTGGTGTTTACCACGTTCACTGTTTGATTTGCGGGGAAATTTCTTTGCCCTCCCGTGTTCGGTGATCTGGGCTCTTCGTCGCCATCATCCCTTTGAGACCCCTCTTCGTTTTTGGCGCTTGCCCTGCCGCTTGTTTGAAGACCCATCATTCTCTCTGGTATGGGGGCTGGCGTTCTGGGTGCCATGAATTTGGCATTAGCGATCGAGTATGCGGTCCAGACTGGATGGGCCCGAATTGTTATTTGTGAGTGGCCCTTTCCGCTGACCGGACTTTGAGACACTAAACCCGGCATTAACTGTCGTATCTTCGGCGTTTTCACCATATTTGTGGCGCTTGTGTTTGTTGCGTCGTGGTTTTCCGTTGCTATCCCTGGCCTCTGATATGCCAGGTTTGCTTGCTGTGTTGTTGCTACGAGCCAACCAGCTATCTTCGCCCACGCAAAAGCGGGTCATAAGTGTCATGAGGGCTGCCATGGATTTTGGCTTCTCTTGGCCGAGATGTCGGGCGAGCCACTCATCACGGATGTTATGTTTAAAGGCTGCTAGGGCTTCAGCATCCGGAGAGTCGACAATTTGGTTCTTTTTAGTTTTTTTTTACTATAATTTGGTTCTTTTTAGTAAGGAAACAAGTCCAGAATTTCCTGTCTGACTCTCTAGGCTATTGTGTTATGTGACTTAAATCGTCAGCATCCGGTGGTCGCACATAAGTGCCCTAGAAATTGTCCAGGAATGTGTCTGCCAGGTTCTCCCAACTTCCGATGGAGTTTGCCGGCAAGCTATTCAGCCAATGCCAAGCCGGCCCTTTGAGTTTTAGCGGGAGATACTTGATGGCGTGTAGATCATCCCCGCGGGCCATGTGAATGTGGAGGAAGAAGTCTTCTATCCATACCGCGGGGTCTGTAGTACCATCATATGATTCAATGTTTACGCGTTTAAACCCTTCTGGGAATTCGATCCATTACTTCATCAGTGAAGCATAGGGGGTGTGCGGCACCTCTGTGTCGGGCTATGTCGCGACGCAGTTCATACGAGTCTTGTCTGCTGTATCTTGCCCTGCCGGATTTGCTTTTAGTGTATCCAGCGTGACGATCATCGTCACGCGTTGGGGCGCGACCCCGTGATCCGTAAATCGATCTTGTGTGTCCTGCTTTATTTTTCAATACGTCTCGCAGGTCCCTCGTGTTGCCCAGGGCCTTCGTATTTTTGTTTGAAAGGCGGCGGGGTGCGGGTTGGACTTCGGGCTGATGTGTCACTCTGTCTCGGGCACGAGGTGGCCGATCAGCCACATCATACGCTGGTAATGTAGGTTTTAATGCTTCCTCCTCGAGTTGGAGTAGCAACCTGCACTTTGGGTAACTCTTGGTTGGGCGTTCGAGTTCGTATTCCTCGGCCGCCAGGACGTCGGTCCATTTATCCGCTAGCAGGTCTTGGTCAGCCCGAAGCTGTTGTTGCTTTTTCTTCAGGCTATTTGCTGTGGCTATAAGCAGGCGCTTGAAGCGCTCCTGCTCGACGGGATCCTTAGGCACGATAAATTCTTCGTCGCCGAGGCTCACCTCGTCTTCGAAGAGAGGCATGTAATTGTCATCCTCTGATTCTCCGTCTGCTACCTGTTCTTGAGGGCTGGCTTGCCCATCCTCCCGCTCGAGGCCTGGCTGGGAGGGATTGTCTTCGTCTTCGACACTATCCAGAACGTTATTGTCTCTTGTGTCGGTATCGCTGCTTTTGCTATGGCGGGACTTAGAGCGGCGCCGCTGACGCCGGTGCTTGGATTGCTTCTTGAAGGGATTATCCTCCGTTGCCTTGTCGCCATCGCCTTCTTTGGGGGTGTCCACCATGTATATATCATATGATGAGGTGGCAGTCCAGTGCCCTATGGGCGGTGGTTCCTGTTCGTCTCATGCATCATCATCCATACCGTCGATGTCTTCGGAGCCGAAATCGAGTGAGGGAGTCCTGGATTAGGGGGTGTCCGGATAGCCGAACTATCACCGTTGGCCGGACTCCTGGACTACGAAGATAAAAGATTGAAGACTTCGTCCCGTGTCCGGATGGGACTTTCCTTGGTGTGGAAGGCAAGCTTGGCGATACGGATATGTAGATCTCCTACCATTGTAAACGACTCAGGTAACCCTAACCCTATCCGGTGTCTATATAAACCGGAGGGTTTTAGTCCGTGAGGACGAACAACAATCATACCATAGGCTAGCTTCTAGGGTTTAGCCTCTCGATCTCGTGGTAGATCCACTCTTGTACTACCCATATCATCAATATTAATCAAGCAGAGTAGGGTTTTACCTCCATCGAGAGGGCCCAACCTGGGTAAAAACATTGTGTCCCTTGTCTCCTGTTACCATCCGCCTAGACGCACAGCTCGGGACCCCCTACCCGCGATCCGCCGGTTTTGACAATCGACATTGGTGCTTTCATTGAGAGTTCCTCTGTCGCCATCTTTAGGCCCGATGGCTCCTTCGATCATCAACAACGACGTGGTCCAGGGTGAGACTTTTCTCCCTGGACAGATCTTCGTATTCGGCGGCTTTACACTGCGGGCCAATTCACTTGGCCATCTGGAGCATATCGAAAGCTACGCCCCTGGCCATCAGGTCGGGTTTGGGAGTTTGAACTATACGGCCGGCATCCGTGGAGACTTGATCTTCGACGGATTCGAGCCACAGCCAAGCGCGTCGCACTGTCTCTATGGGAACGATCTAGCTCTGCCGCCGAATAGTGCCCTGGAGGCCGCACCAGCGTCCGCTCCGACCCTTAGCTCGGAGCCGACTCCGCCGATCGACGACGAGTGGCTGGACACCGCCACGGGGGCTACCATCTCTACGCGATTGAGCCGAACACCATCCCTGTCCTTTCCGAATCCCATGACTCCAAGGTGCCGGACTCCTCTCCGGACTCCGAACCTCCCGCGCCCCGGCCAATCGAATCCGATTGGGCGCCGGTCATGGAGTTCACTGCCGCGGACATCTTTCAGCACTTGCCCTTTGGCGACATCCTGAATTCAATAAAGTCTCTCTCTTTATCAGGAGAGCCCTGGCCGGACTACGGTCAGGAAGGTTGGGTTGCGAACGACGAAGAAATTCAACGCCCGCCCACCACCCACTTTGTAGCCACTGTCGATGATTTAACCGACGTGCTCGACTTCAACTCCGAAGACATCGACGATATGGACGACGATGCTGGAGACGACCAAGAACCAGCGCCTACAGGGCACTGGAAGGCCACCTCGTCATACGACATATACATGGTGGACATCCCAAAAGATGGGAACGGCGATGGAACAACGGAGGATGACCCCTCCAAGAAATAGCCCAAGCGCCGGCGCGTGGCGCGCTCTAAATCCCGCCACAAGAAAACGGTGATTCCGCATCGAGATAATAACACCCCGGACGGTGTCGAAGACAACCCTCCAAAGCAGGATTCAGCACAGGGAGGAGGGAGAAGCCAGCCCTCATGATATAGCGGCGATAGGGAGGTGGAGGACGATAATTTTATGCCTCCCTCCCAAGATGAGGCAAGCCTCGATTTACGGCAATAATTTTTCGTGCTCGAGGATCCCGCCAACAGAGCGTTTCAAACGCTGGCTTATGGCCACGGCAAGCAGCCTCAAGAAAAGCAGCAGCAGCTTAGACCTGACCAAGACTTGCTAGGCGACAGATGGATCAAGTCCTTGCAGCGAAGAGTACTAACTCGAACGCCCCTCAAGAGATACCCAAAACGCAGGCTGCTACCCTAATTCGAGGAAGCAGCACCCAAACCTACATCACCAGCGCATGATGTGGCCGACCGGCCACCCCGTGGTCGAGACAGAGAGGCCTCTAGACCCTCCATTCAAGCCGCACCCCGGCGTCGCTCAAAAAGTACCAAGGCATGGGGAAACGCGCCAGACCTGCGAGACATATTGGAGGACAAGGCAAGGCAAACAAGATCGATCTACGGATCGCGTGGGCGCCCACGACACGCGACGATAACCGCTACACGGATACAGCAATTCCGCCGGGCCGAACACACGATGAGACAAAGCTCATTTGAGCTGCGCCGTGATATAGCTCAATCTGAGGCGCCGCACACCCACTATGCTTCACGACGAAGTGATGGATCATCAAATCCCGAGGGTTTCAAACCCGTAAACATCGAATCATACGATGGCACAACAGATCCTGCGGTTTGGATCGAGGACTACCTCCTCCATATCCACATGGCCCGCGTGATGATCTACACGCCATCAAATACCTCCCACTCAAGATTAAAGGACCAGCTCGGCATTGGCTTAACAGCCTGCCAGCCAGAATCAATTGGTTGTTGGGAGGACCCGAAGCCGCATTCCTTGATAACTTCCGGGCACATATGTGCAACCACCGCACGCCGATGACCTCAGCCACATAATTCAGCAGCCGAAGAATCGCCGATAATTCGGACACGGTTCCTAACCAAGAAAAATCAAATCGTTGATCTGTCCGGATGCAGAGGCCCTTGCAGCCTTCAAACATGACATCCGTGACGAGTGGCTTGCCCGCACCTAGGACAGGAAAAGCCAAATCCATGGTAGCCCTCATGGCGCTCATGACCCGCTTTTGCGGGAGAGGACAGCTGGCTAGCTCGTAGTAACAACTTGACCAAAAACCCTGGTAGTTCGGATACCAAGGACAGCAATGGCAGGTCGCGTCGTAACAAGCACAAGCGCCACATTAACGGCGATAATGCTGAAGATACGACAGTCAATGCCGGATTCAGAGGCTCTAAACCCGGTCAGCGGAAAAATCCGTTCAAAAGAAATACTCAGGGCCCGTCCAATCTGGACCGAATACTCGATTGCTCGTGCCAAATACATGGCACCCCCGAAAAACCAACCAACCACACCAATAGGGATCGTTGGGTCTTCAAACAGGCAGGCAAGTTAAATGCCAAACTCAATGACAAGGGGTTGCATAGCAATGACGAGGAGGAGCCCCGGCCGCCGAACAATAGAGGACAGAAGGGCTTCCCCCCACAAGTGCAGACGGTGAACATGATATACGCAACCCACATACCCAAAAGGGAGTGGAAGCGTGCACTAAGGGATGTATATGCGATGGAGCCAGTCGGCCCAAAGTTCAACCCATGGTCCTCCTGCCCGATCACCTTTGATTGAAGGGACCACCCCACTAGCATCCGCCACGGCGGATTCGCCGCATTGGTTCTTGACCCAATCATCGACGGATTCCACCTCACTAGAGTCCTGATGGACGGCGGTAGCAGCCTGAACCTGCTCTATCAGGATACAGTACGCAAAATGGGCATAGACCCCTCAAGGATTAAACCCACAAAGACGACCTTTAAAGGCGTCATACTAGGTGTAGAGGCCAATTGTACAGGCTCGCTTACACTCAAGTGGTCTTCGATCCCGGATAACTTCCGGCGAAGAGTTAATCTTGACATAGTCTCGCTCATGGCGGCTATCACGCACTGCTTGGAGGAACCGCATTTGCAAAGTTCAATGTGGTGCCGCACTACGCGTACCTCAAACTTAAGATGCCAGGCCCTCGAGGAGTAATCACGGTCAATGGAAACACCGAATGCTCTCTCCGAACGGAGGAGCACACGGCAGCCCTCGCGGCGGAGGTGCAAAGCAGCCTCTCACGGCAATTCTCGAGTCCGGCTATTAAACGTCCGGACACCGTCAAGCGCGCCCGGAGTAACCTACAATAAGACCGCCGCACGATCCGAGCACGCGAGTAATCCGCCCCAACCCCAGCCCTCGCGAAACCACGGCCAAAGACTACGCTGTACATAACTACGCTCTAGAGATACCATGGGCATAAGGGAGGGCACGACCAAGGCACGCCTGAATGCGGCTCAACCGCACTGGGGGCCCCGATTGTGTCATTCTTTTCTTTCTTCTTTTCTCTTACTTTCGGGACTCCATTTTCCGAAGCCCCGTCCGGCACTAGCATTGCCGAACTCACGATGCAACAGCCAGGAAGCGTAAGCTTACGTCGAGTGTCCAGTGGTCTCTACTACGAGCATTATACCTGTTTTACATACCATCCCGCAGCTTACCCCACGAGGGGACATGTTAAATAGTCCCATCCCTTGCTTATCGCACTATTTGTATCGCTCGCTTTCATTGCAGTCCCTTTTTTGAATAAACAATACATAGCTTTTGCCTATTATTGCACTCCTTTCTTTATCTATATATATATATTCATTCATGACATGTTGCACCCGTACACTTTGGTATGGCCAATACACCAGGGGCTTAAGTACCCCAAAAATATGGTGTGATAAGTCCGAACACTTTCACAAGTGCGGCACCCCGAACTTATAGCATTATATGCATCGTCTCCAAATCATGTCTTGGGTCAATAGTTGGGTTTGCCCGGCTCCCATGTTTTGGTACCTTACGTTCCGTTATATCGGCTAAGTTAGCGCTGGGAGAACCACTGCGATTGTGCCCCGGTTGAGCTGGGTTGAGCACCTCAGTGGAGAAAGCTAAAACTGACCGTCATGATGGGGCGAGAGCCGGTCACTGTTCGAGAGGTTTTTTCGGGTCCCTAAAGACTTATGCCGCTTAGAGCGAGGAGTCGGCATTGTCTGGCCAAGGCGTGGATAGCGCCCCGAACTCGGTCTTCCGAATAATAGGGGCTTCGCCAAAATTTAAAATTATAGAATTCTATGGCTAAGTGAGAGTGTTCAAGCACTATAGTCCGGTTGCCTTGTTCGTTGCGTTGAGCGCCTCCCTCGAAGGACCCAAGAATGGGAACAAGAGCGCTCAAGTTTATCCCGAACACCCAGCACTCGTGGCATGGGGGCTGAAGCCAATGACTTGCCATCTCTCAAATTTTATAAACGGCCGCATAGAAGGTAATATTTTAAATTCACAAGCGTTGCTTAGCGCATATGAACAAGTTTTCAGCGTCTGTGATAACAAATGCGAGTCTATTCAAAATTACATCTTTGGAGCATTCACCCGCTATAAGGCGGGCACCCTTCAGGACGCCCTCATAGTACATTTCGGGCTTGCAATGCTCCTTGCCCTTCGATGGCCCGTCCGTCACAAGCTTCTCAGCATCCAGCTTGCCCTAGTGCACTTTAGCACGGGCAAGGGCCCGACGGGCACCTTCAATGCAGATGGAGCGCTTGATGACTTCAATCCATGGACAAAGGCCCACCACCGCCGCACTAGCCCGTAGCTCCTGTGCATGGCTTCCAATGGCCACAGCCGAATTATGAGGCCCATCATGGCCTGTTCGGCGACCTTGTGGAGCTCGACCAGCTGCTTCAGCTGGTCGCTCAGGGGCACCGGTTGTCCGGCCTCAGCATACTGAGACCAGAACACCTTTTCCGTCGAGCTTCCCTCCTTGGCACGGTAGAACGCGGCAGCATCAGGCACACTATGGGGCAGATCTACGAATGCTCCTGGAGAGCTCCGGATTCGGGTAAGTAATAGATAATCCACTTTCACATGCTTGCTTTGCATAAAGAATGACTTACCCGCCGCTATCTTCTTTAATGATTCAATTTCCTGGAGGGCTTTTTGGGCTTTGGCCTTAGCGGCTTTGGCACTCTCAAGAGCCAAGGCGAGCTCGGACTCTCGAGTCTTCGAGTCACGCTCCAAACTCTCGTGTTTTTCCACGAGAGCCTGGAGCTCTTGCTGCACCTCCGCCACCCGCGCCTCCTGCTTCTCTCGCTCAGTCGCTCCATGTCCGCTTTGCTTTGGCCGTGGACACCGCTTCCTTCGTGGTCGCCACCTCGCTCGTGGCCCCTACAATACCCACGTTAGTCCTGTCATTTTGCAACCAAATCCTTTCTATAAGGAATTACTTTAATAAGGTATTACTTACCTTCCTTGTCCTCGAGCTGCTTCTTGGCAAGGCCGAGCTCGTTCTGGACCGCCGAGGCTCGCTTCAATGCATTGACCTCCATGATCGGTCTGGGCAGAGGTCGCAGCGCAGCTCTGCATTCCCATATTGACATACTTATGTTAGACTCCTGCGATATCTTTTAGATCCTCATCCGGCTTTTCTTTTCAACACCGAACTAAGCATCGTGGGCTACTGCCTATGCGGTAATATTTTTACATATTCTAAACTTACCTCAAAGCCCGTTAGAAGGCTGGTACAGCTTCAGTCAGCCCGCTCTTGGCGGATCGAACTTTCGGATAACCACACTCATAATAAAGGCGGTGCTCCTCGTTGATGGAGGCGCCGTTAAGCGCCTCCAGAAGCTATCCGGTGTCTCCGGATGGACGGAGGTCACCGGCGTCAGCGAGCTTTCCCTTCTACGAAGGGGACGCTTGCCGGACTTCGAACCATCTGAAGGTTCGGTACAAAGTCCGGCACAGGGCCGGACTTAGAGCCCTCTGGGTTTCGCCTTTTGCGCCTCGAGTCCGGGAGGTCGCTGGCGGCGCCTCCAGACCACCTCCTCTGGGCCCTTTTGGGACTCCACCGCGTGTCGCTCGTCTGCCCCGAGGAGAGGAGGCGGTCGGAAGTGAAGTGTTATTCACATCCGACGAATCCAGGAGCCGCTCGGCAAGCGAGCCTGCCCTGGGCGGGCTACATGGTTATATTCGGCGTTAGAAGACACTATCGACAAATAAAAAGTCATGAGCTATTCCGAGTCTGGACACTTACGATCTCGCCAGGCTTGGCCCTTGGTGGCCACTCCTCCTCGTCGTTGTCGGCGTTGGTGGAGAAGTCCGGAGGAAGGTCCTTCCTTTCTTGGACCCTCCGGCCTCCCCGATCGGCGGGCCTTCCTTTTCTTCTCTCCCACTGGGAGAGGCTTTTTCCTCCTCCCGTCCTTAGGGGAGGATTCCGCTCTCAGTCGCCGGACGATGAGTCCGACAACACCGGGCGCCGGGTGCTCCTTCGAGTCCCCGTGGCCTTCTTCTTGGCCTTCTTCTCCGGCACCACGTGAGGTGCCGGAGCCAGCAGCCCCGTCAAGCGAGCGTCCGCTGGGTATTCTAGCATGGGAGTCGGACAGTTAACCTGCCCGGACGTGTTACGCCAGTCCTGTCAAAGGTAAGGGATTTTAGATCCCACATAGAGTCAAACTATGAAAAACAAGAGTCTCGTAAAGGGAAAAATAGCTTACCTCGGTAGCTTGGCGCTGCGAGCTAAATCCGCGATCTTCGGTAGCGGATGTGGGAGCCTCGGCGCCCTTGAACAGCACCTTCCAGGCATCTTCGTACGTAGTGTCGAAGAGCCTTTTCAGAGTTTGGTGTTGTGCCGGATTGAACTCCCACAATGTGAAGGCCCGTTGTTGGCATGGGAGGATCCGGCGGATGAGCATAACCTGGACTACATTGACAAGCCTGAGATTCTTGTCCACCAGGGTTCGGACGCAGGTATGGAGTCCGGAGAGCTCTTCCGAGTCACCCCACGTCAGGCCCATCTCTTTCCATGTTGTGGGCCGTGTGGGGAAGCCGGATCGGAATTCGGGGGCCACTATCCATTGAGAGTCGCGCGGCTCGGTGATGTAGAACCACCCCGATTGCCACCCCTTTATGGTCTCCACAAAGGAGCCCTCGAGCCATAGGACTTTGGCCATCTTGCCAACCATGGCACCTCCGCATTCCGCTTGGCGGCCGCCCACTACCTTCAGCTTGATATTGAAGGTCTTCAGCCATAAGCCGAAGTGGGGCTGGATGCAGAGAAAGGCCTAGCACACGACGATAAACGCCGAGATGTTGAGGATGAAGTTCGGGGCCAAATCATGGAAATCCAGGCCGTAGTAGAACATGAGCCCCCGAACAAATGGGTGAAGTGGAAAACCTAGTCCGCGGAGAAGTGGGTGAGGAACACCACCCTCTCATGGGGCCTAGGGGTGGGAATAAGCGGCGCGATGTTGCTAGACAAGTATCCGGCCTTCCGCAGCTTTTTGACTTGTCCCTCCGTGACGGAGGAGACCATCCACTTGCCTCCCGCTCCGGACATGGCTGGAGAAGGTTGAGGAGGGATGTGTGGACTTGGGCGCTGGAGCTCGAAAAGGCGTGAAATGGATGAGCAAAGGAGGAAGAAGGCGTAGGTTAAAAGGTGGATCCTTATCCCCTTATATGGGCGGACGAAGCTATGCGTCCCCCGCCAGCCTGGTAAAACTCGCTTATCTCCCAAGCGCCGTAATCAATGGCGCGGTTGGGTTACCCACGTCCGTATTGATGGGAATCCCGGAATAAGGGGGCACGATCTCTGCTTTGATAAGACGTGCCAAGGAAACTGCCTCGCTAAACGCGGTGAGGTGGAACGGTAAAAACGATTCGTATAAAGGCCTGGCCGTGGTGTGATGTCACGACGCGGAATACGTCAGTAGATCTGTGCAAAGGTTATTCTCTCTAAGGTGGTATGTGGAACTTGTTTTGCAGAGCCAGACACAATCCTTGTGTTTAAAATCTTCTATGAAGTATTCGGAGGAGGAACCCGCCTTGCAATGCCGAAGACAATATGCGCACCGGACTCGCTGTCATTGAAGCCTGGTTCAGGGCTTCGAGGAGTCCTGGATTAGGGGTGTCCGGATAGCGAACTATCACCGTTGGCGGACTCTGGACTATGAAGATACAAGATTGAAGACTTCGTCCGTGTCCGGATGGGACTTTCCTTGGCGTGGAAGGCAAGCTTGGTGATACGGATATGTAGATCTCCTACCATTGTAACCGACTCTGTAACCCTAACCCTATCCGGTGTCTATATAAACTGGAGGGTTTTAGTCCATAGGACGAACAACAATCATACCATAGGCTAGCTTCTAGGGTTTAGCCTCTCTGATCTCGTGGTAGATCCACTCTTGTACTACCCATATCATCAATATTGATCAAGCAGGAGTAGGGTTTTACCTCCATCAAGAGGGCCCGAACCTGGGTAAAAACATCGTGTCCCTTGTCTCCTGTTACCATCCGCCTAGACGCACAGTTCGGGACCCCCTACCCAAGATCCGCCGGTTTTGACACCGACATCGAACATGTCGGTTAAGTCGTCGACAGTGGATATTAAGTGGGTGGTGGGTGCGGAACAAATTTCTTCGTCGTACACTTCCCAATCAAGCCGGACATAGTTCGGACAGGGGTGTCCAGACAAGGAGAGAGACCTTAATGAATTTAGCACGTCGCCTAGTGGCGAGTGCTGAAAGATATCCGCGGAGGAAAACTACATGATCGGTGCCCAATCAGGTTCGATGGGCACGGATGCAGGCGGTTCGGAGCCCGTGGCTGGGGATGAATCCAGGTGTCTGGCAACACGGGTCTAATAGGTGGTGAAGTCAGTGTTCGACTCTATCGCTGCTGAGTGTGCGGCCTCCGGGGCGTGGTCCATCCAACCATCCTCGGACGGCGCAATCTGCTCCGGATTGAAAGCCGGAGTAGCTACACGTGGGATCTCCCGAACACTGTCTGACGGCAGAGCTAAGTCATGCCTGTCGTGACTGTGCGGCGCACCTGACATGGGCTCGAATCCGTCAAAGATCAAGTCTCCGCGGATGTCAGTAGTATATTTTAAGCTTCCAAACCTGACCTCATGGCCAGGGGTGTAGCTTTCAATCTGCTCTAGATGGCCAAGCGAGTTGACACGCAGTACGAAGCCGCCGAAGACGAAGATCTGTCCGGGGAGAAAAACCTCACCCTGGATCGCATCGTTGTCGATGATTGAAGGAGCCATCAAGCCTTATGGTTACGGCACAGTGGAACTCTCAATGAAAGCACCAATGTCGTTGTCAAACCGCGGATCTCCGTAGGGGGTCCCGAATCGTAAGCGCCTAATGCGGATGGTAACAGTATGGGGGGACACAATGTTTACCCAGGTTCGGGCCCTCTTGATGGAGGTAATACCCTACTTCCTGCTTGATTGATCTTGATGATATGAGTATTACAAGAGTTGATCTACCACGAGATCGTAGAGGCTAAACCCTAGAAGCTAGCCAATGATTATGATTGTTGTTCCTACGGACTAAACCCTCCGGTTTATATAGACATCGGAGGGGGCTAGGGTTACACAGAGTCAGATACAAGGGAGGAGATCTACATATCTGAATTGCCAAGCTTGCCTTCCACGCCAAGGAGAGTCCCATCCGGACATGGGACGAAGTCTTCAATCTTGTATCATCATAGTCCAACAGTCCGGCCAAAGTATATAGTCCGGCAGTCCGAGGACCCCCTAATCTAGGACTCCCTCAACGACTGTACGAGGGTTTACTGGTTCGTTTGTCGTCGCCGGAGAATAACAGCAGGTGTGGGTGAGTAGAGGGATGGCTAGGCCAGCGATGGGAGTACGGTGGGGCGGTGAGGCTTGCGCGGCAGCACAGCCGGCTGCGGGGAGGAGGGAGCTGGCAGTCCCACTGGCGCTTGTTTGAGCGGCTGAAGCAGGAAGAGTAGAGATTGAAGAAGCACGACGGCCGTTGCATGGACATCCAACAGTCACTACTTGTGCGTCAACATTTTTTTAGGAAAGCCTCAAATCTGCGGAAAACATCATACACCCCATATGCCATTATTTCTAATAATTTACAGCCCATTTGCTAATTCTTAAGGTTTTTTTAAAGCCCATATTCTTTTTGTTAGCATTACAACCCATATTGTGGCCACGGTTAAAAAATTATACGAAATTTTGCATATTTCGATGCGGTCCGAACTTTTTTTAATCCCAAAATATCGAGTCGCATTCAAACTGATTTTAAAAATAAATGTATATCAATATAAAATCCAACAAATTGTCCACGCATAAAAATCAATGCAATTTAAAATATAGAAATGAAAAAAAGAAATTTGAAACTAATTGTCGGTTTGATGTGTTTTAAAAATGTACAACCCATTTCTCATTACTGATAGGCCATTTTCCCGGCCAGCCAAATGAAGCTCTCCTCGTCTTGAAAGATTTGCAGCCCAACAGGCCTGACAAAAGCGACTGACTT
This sequence comes from Aegilops longissima, assembly GCA_021605205.1. Classification (NCBI taxonomy): domain Eukaryota; kingdom Viridiplantae; phylum Streptophyta; class Magnoliopsida; order Poales; family Poaceae; genus Aegilops; species Aegilops longissima. The sequence goes on from CM038680.1 coordinate 289,007,887, forward strand.
GGCAAATCACAAAAAAACTGGGTTGTGGCCGTGGACCCAGCAGTCAGCCTCTCCACGTACAGTACTCTTCCGATGGAAGTCGGTCGTTGACCACATTGACCACGCCGCGTCGAGAGCACCAAGGTGGTGGACGACGGCGAGGCCTAGGAAGGGGACAACGCAGAGCCGGGGAAGACGCGGAAGTGGATGCCCATGCGGAGAGGAGTACGAGGGTTCACTAGTTCGGCTGTGGTGTGGGGCTGCCATCGCCGCAGAATAACAGGGGGTGTGAGTGAGTGGAGGGATGGCCTGGCCAGCGGTGGGAGTAGCATGGGGGCGGCGAGGCCTCCGCGGTAGCACAGGCGGCCACGGGAGGCAGGAGTAGGCGGCACGACCGGCGCTGCTTTGGGCGGCTGGAGCAAGAAGACTAGAGGTTGAAGAAGCACTAAGGCCGTTGGATGGACATCGTACGGTCATTGGAGCAAGAATCGTTCATATTGACTAACTTGAAAAAGCCCTCCGTCCCCGTCAAGTTAGTAGGCCCACAATTCATCCTCCCACTATGGTGAGTCCCAGCTGGCAGGGGGTATTCATTTTTTTTGCGCAATAAGGAGGCACTTCCTTGCGTGCGAAGATATAGTTGGTGGGTCCAACATGTCAGCGAGGGAACATTTTTTTCGCGAAATACAGAGGCCCTTCCGGCGGTTCCCAGATTTCCGGTGGAGGAATCATTATTTTGCGCGTAATAAGGAGGCCTTTCCTTGTGTGCGGTCGTGGACCCAGCTGTCAGCCTCTCCACGTACAGTCCACTTCCGATGGATGTCGTTCATTGACCACGTTGACCACGCCGCGCCGAGAGCACAAGGGCGGTGGACGACGGCGAGGCCTACGAAGTGAACGACACGGAGCCGGGGAAGACACGACAGTGGCTCCCCACGCGGTGGAGAGTACGAGGGTTGACTGGTTAGGCTGCCGTCGCCGGAAAATAACAGGAGGTGTGGGTGAGTAGAGGGATAGACAGGCCAGGGATGTGAGTATATGATGGGGCCGAGAGGCCTGCCCGGCAGCACAGCCGGCCACGGGAGGCGAGAGCAGGCGGTTTCGACGGCGCTGGTTTGGGCGGCTGGGGCAGGAAGATTAGAGATTGCCGTTAGATTGACATCTAACGGTCTAACACTGGTAGAGTCGATTGTTGACTAAGTTTATTTTTTGATAAACCTTGTGTACGCATGAACTTAGTAGGCCCACAAGTCAGCCTCCAAATCTGTGGCAGACAACATAGAGCCCATTTGCTATTTTTTAATAATTTGCAGCCCATTTGCTAATTCTTAAGTAATTTATTACAGCCCATTTTCTGCCCAGGACCACGGTCAAAAAGTTCAACTTTATTTTGCATATTCCGGTGGAGTCCGAACTTTTGTAATCCCGAAATGATCAACATTCTTTTAAGAACTTATTGATTTGCCAAAAAAATCATTTTGTTTTTGTAAGCAAATAAGACGTGGGACAATTCAGTTGGTTTAAGGGAAAACCAGTGGTAAAAAAATCAGCGCTGGGAGGGAAAACAACAACAAAAATAAGGATGTAAATATGAAAAGTGAATTTTATGTATTTTCAATATAGTGATACATGTATATGAACTAGTAAAACTATAGGTAGAGATTAGAAAACGGATGTAGGACATGCGTTTCAAGAGGAAAATAGAACTAGGTTGTGTGTTTGATTCAGTAAAAAAAGTGTCTGCGGATGTTGTAAGACAAAATATAACTAACGCTGGCGGGCCAGAGGCCAGTAGATACCTGCTGGATCTTTGTGCCCCATTGTCGTCATGGGCTGGGCCTGTAAAAACAAAACCAAGCCTGGGCAGTGTACAGCCCAGTTGAAACTTGCTTGACCTGAAAAAACAATATACGTGCTCAATAAACGAGAGAATTCTGCAAGTACAGACTGATAACTGGGATGCTGCAGGGATATTGTTTTTTCATCGTGATAATAAGAGCATGCACTTGTTTCAAAAAAATTGGAGAACTGGGAATTCGAACGGTAGGTGCTTATGCTATCCATCAAATAAAAATCAGGTGCCTGAAAATTCATTTCGAAACAAATGATTCAGCTTTATATCCACGTTGACCCTCGGCATGATGGTTGGAAGCAAATGCCAAGTTCATACCAAAAGATCGTTAACAACAATTCCAACTTGCGGATGACAAGGTAGTACAAGTACCTATACCAAACTAACTTATAATCTTTTTAGTCCTGGCCCTAGTGTTCGTCTGGTAGAAAAACTTGTAGAGAAATACTCCCGCTCCTTCTCTTGCTCCAGGTCCCCGAGGTGGTACTGGTGCATCACCCAGTTGGTCCTCTGCTGGTCGAAGTTCTTGTTGGTGTGCAGCACCAGAACCTTTTTGTTGCCCGTCTGCCGGCCGTTGACCATCACCGGCAAGGTATTGCCGGTGTTGTGCGACATCGCGTGCATGCCGCACTCCGATTGTATCTTGCGAGCGTCCACGTGCCCCTTTTGAACGCCCTGGAATTGCGCTGGAAGAAATGCTTTCTTAGGCCTCAAGGTGCTCGATCAGCTCCTGATCCATGGGATCGAACTTGATGCCAGCCGGCAGCACCGGCCAATCCTTCTTCGACTTGCATGGGTTAATTCCAGTTATATGGTACTCAATGTATGATCAATCGACTGTTTTAAGTGAATGATGAAAGATTTAGACAGATAAGTGGTACTCCAAATCTGAAGTCTAGAATACCCGAACACGCCGCCGGAATTCTTGTGTCACCTCACGCGCAGCGTGTTGTCACGTCAATTCAATGTGTGGACATGATGAATAATTTGACCGACATATACTAGTACTGCTCTTTGTACTACTTACTAGTCGATTTAGTGTCACATTTTAACCATAGGTTTAACTAACAAGTACGCACTTGAAGCCTAAGTGATATATATATATATATATATATATATATATATATATATATATATATATATATATATATATATACGCACATCTCCATCATCATTATCGGTACATCCTGCGCAGATGAGTTAGGATGCACTTGATCCCGTAAAGGTATTTATCCTTCAAACCAGAGGAGTGCTTCAAACTAACAACAAGACATAATATCCAACAAAAGAGGGTCGTGCTACAGACAATGAATAAATGGCTCGACTACATATCGCACGAATCAAGTTGTGCATATTTGCTGTTGGCATGAACCACATCGCCAAGATGTCGGGTTTGCAAAAGCCATCCATCGCATGGAAGCTTGATGCCTTTCACACACTGAAGATTATCTGGCAACAAGATGTGTCGACGAATCTCTAGATATGGTGATTAATGAAACCCATGGTATGATGTGTAAACACAGTCCCCCCTGGCGAATGGAAGTTGCATAGCACGGTAATCATCGCCGGTGATATGATCGATGATTGGTTGGGTGATTGGATAATTGAGCCCGAGGAACATGGAGTGGTTGCCGAGGCTGTAATCCAGCCTCCAGTTGAATACGTCTGGCCCAACGGAGCTGGCATCTTTCTCGAACACGAAGCAGCCATAGCCATCAATGTCACGAATGCCCCAGGCATTGTACTGCATGTGGTTTGATGAAATGGTTTGGTCAATTTGGTGCATGCAAATGAGCATCAAATGACCACCGTCAGCTGAACGAGCGATAAACCACCACCCATCGGCTGGTATGATTGGTCCTGGAATCATGAAGGCCAGCGATTTAAGTCTCTGCAACAATTCAAATTGGAGACCAAAAGGACAAAAATAAACAATCATGTTCAGAGTATGTGTGGAATTAAGATTATTATAACAGTGACACATATCATAGACAGAGAATTGCAATGCCGTGGTCATAATCATACCCCAAGTTTAAAAAAATAAGCCAATGGCTTTCATATTCTAGCAATATATCATGGTTCAAACATCATGTAACAATGAGAGAAAAACAGACATGACAGGGCCTACTCATATTCTACCATAGCACTTACTACAGTTATCATATCAACTCTAAGCAATAACATGCGTTGTTATAAAAATCCTGGAAATGAGAGTAACATATAGCAATCATGAGGTTATACTCATAATATCTATTCTAACAATCATAAGATACCAATTGTTCTCATATCAACTCTAACAATAACTGTGACGCCCGGGTAATTAAGCTACAGTGATCCTCTGCTAGTGATGCCACGTCACCTCGATTATAGTTGCTAATCTCGAGTTAGTTCGAAACCAATTTAATTCAAATTCAAAATCAGTCAAACTGACAAAAGTTTTCAGTTATTAAAACTAAAATGTTCGGAGTGAGCCAAATATTCCCTAGGTAATTATGGTGGAGAAGCCATTTTATAAAATAATTAAAAGCACTAAAGAAAATAAAATATTGGCTTAAACAAATAATTAAATGCATTTTTTAAATATTAAAACATTAAACTATTTTATTAGGTATGAGAAATTAATGTGGCAGTAGAGTATTTATAAATACTAATTTAGGGGCTAGTGGTATGTTTGGTAAAACTAAAATAAATAATGAAAGAAAATACAAAAGAGAAAACAGAAAACAAAATAAGAGCAACCCCCCGGGCAGTGGCCCAACTGGCCAACCCCCCAGCCCAGCCGGTCGGCCACCCCGCACTCCTTAACCCCCACTCCTCACCCGGTCCACCACCGACACCTCCTCCCCCTCACGAATATCTCTCCCCTCTCCCCGATTGGATCGGGATCGAGGAGGAGAACACCGAGGCTAACTCACCGACCGCCTCAACCGACGCCACACGACGCCGCCTCGAGCTCGCCGCCTCTTCCCTGCTCGACCTCGCGGACTCCTCCCGCTCCGCCGCTCGTCCCCATCGCCCCCCGACCTTCCCCGAGCCCGCCGCTAGATCCCTACCCCCGACGTGAGCTCCTCCTCTCCTTCTCCGTCACCGCGCCAGATCCCCCCGTTCGCCGTGCCGCCCGCCGTGGGCAGACGCCGGCAGCGCCCAGGCCGTCTTGACGCCTGCGCCAGCGCCACCGGCGTGGCGTGGCCGCCTGCCGTTCCCCTACTGCTGCGGCGGACTCACGCCCCGCCTCCGTCCCGTGCCCACGGCTCGCCTTGCCTCCCCTCGCCTGCAGCTGCGTGCTCTGAGGCGCCGCTCCGTCTCCGCCCGCTCGCCCGGCCAGCCACCTCCTGTTGTTGCTCCCCGTCCGCCTTGCGCCCGCTCTGCTCCTCCCTTTTTCCCGCTGTGGCCTCGCCATCGCCACGCCGGCGAACCCCCTCTCGTCGTGGCCCCGATCGTTGCATCCAATGCGGGCACCCACCGCGCCAGCGCGCACCTCGCCAGAGCCCGTTGCCCAGCGCCTCCTTTGGCTCGGGCGGCGCCCATCTGGTGGCGTCGCCCCCTCACGCCTGCTAGCCCACACCGCTATGGCCCCTATGGGCCTATGACAAGTGGGGCCTCCATTTAACTAAAATTAAAAAAAAAAAAGGATTTTAAAAATAAATAAATAAATAAAATAATTATAATATTAATTAGTTAATTAATTAAAGAATTAATTAACTTAATTAATCTGATTAGATTAACCTAATCACCTAGTTTAGTTAATTAATCATAGGTTAATTAACAAATAATGACATGCGGGACCCACACGTCAGTTGACCACCAACACCTCTGTTGACCGGCTGACGTCATCTTGACGTCATGATGACGCCAAGAAACACTGCTTTTGGATAATGTTGGATTTAAATAAATAATTAAAATCGTAAAATGATTAAATCTTTAGAAAATCATATCTTTTAATCCGTAACTTCGGATGAAAATACTTTCTACATGAAAGTTGCTCGTAACGACGAGACGATTCGATTCACGCAACCCGCTCGTCCGCCACACCCCCTAACCTTTCAAACTCGCAACTTTCCTCCGCCCTTCCTCTTGCAAAACGAAACACCGAATACTTTCCGGATGCTTCCCCCCTTCACCGGTATCACCTCATACCACGTTAGGGCACCCCTAGCACCGTTACTTGTCTTGTCTTGCATCATTATGCATCTGTTTGCATTGTATTCATTGTTTCTCCCCACCTCTTCTTCCGCTAGACATCGAGACCGACACCGCTGCTACCCATGCGACTACGGAGTTGATTTACCTCTCTCTTGCGAGCAACCAGGCAAGCCCCCTTTGATTACCGGATATCGCCTATTCTTCTCTCAGACTGTTTGCATTAGAATAGTGTAGCATGTTATCGCTTTGATTAATCCTATACCGCTGCATAGCCTGTCCTTGCTACTATTGTTGATACCTTTACCGCTATCCTATCGCTTAGTATAGGATGCTAGTGTTCCATCGTGACCCTACACTCTTGTCCGTCTGCCATGCTATACTATTGGGCTGTGATCACTTGGAGGTGATCACAGGCATATACTATATACTTTACACTGTTACATTACCCGTGATACTGCTCGAGATGGGGCTGAAAGGACGGTGGCTCCATCCCGTAGAGGTGGGCCTGGTTCCCGACGCCCCCAAGCTGCTACTTGTGGCGGAGCGGCAGGGGCAGGTTGAGACTACAGGTGAGAGGTGGGCCTGGCCCTGTTCATCGCTCGCGGATACTTAAAACGCTTAATGAGATCTGGGTATTTGATCCGAGTCCGCCATTTGGTCTATACGCACTAACCATCTACGCGGAGTAGTTATGGGTATCCCGTCGTGGTATCACCGAAGCCTTCGTGGACGCCAATGATCGAGCGGTGCCGCGGATTGGAACGTAAGCTCGCTCTTGTATTAAGGGGCTAGTTCGCTTTCGCCGCCCTAACGTCTGTGTGTGCTAAGGCGATGGGCCCGCACCCTGTGCGCTTAGGTTTAGACCGGCGTGCTGGCCTCTCTGTTGTGCCTAGGTGGGGCTGCGACGTGTTGATCTTCCGCGACCGGGCATGACCCAGAAAAGTGTGTCCGGCCAAATGGGATCAAGCGTGTTGGGTTATGTGGTGCACCCCTGCAGGGAAGTTAATTTATTCAATAGGCGTGATCTTGATAAGGACAACTTGGAGTTGTACCTTGACCTTATGACAACTAGAACCGGATACTTAATAAAACACACCCTTCCAAGTGCCAGATACAACCGGTGGTCGCTCTCTCTCAGGGTTACGAGGAGGGGATCGCCGGGTAGGATTATGCTATACGATGCTACTTGGAGGACTTCAACCTACCCTCTTCTACCTGTTGCAAGACGGAGGTGACCAGAAGCGTAGTCTTCGATAAGACTAGCTATCCCCCTCTTATTCTGGCTTTCTGCAGTTCAGTCCACTGATATGGCCCTTTACACATATATCCATGCATATGTAGTGTAGCTCCTTGCTTGCGAGTACTTTGGATGAGTACTCACGGTTGCCTTGTTCCCCCTTTTCCCCCTATCTCTACTCGATTGCTGCGACCAGACGATGGAGCCCAGGAGCCAGACGTCACCGTCGATGACGACTACTACCCCAGAGGTGCCTACTACTACGTGCACAGCCGGCGACGACGACGAGCAGGAGGCTGCGCCTCTTCGATCTGTATCCCGCTTTGTGCTAGCCATCTTATGGCAACTTGTTTAACTTATGTCCGTACTCAGATATTGTTGCTTCCGCTGACTTCGTCTATGATCGAGCACTTGTATTCGAGCCCTCGAGGCCCCTGGCTTGTATTATGATGCTTGTATGACTTATTTATGTTTTAGAGTTGTGTTGTGATATCTTCCGTGAGTCCACGATCTTGATCGTATACATTTGCGTGCATGATTAGTGTACGATTGAATCGGGGGCGTCACAAGTTGGTATCGGAGCCGACTGCCTGTAGGAATCCCCCTTTCCAACTCCTTGGCCGAAGTCGAGTCTAGACGTTGCAAAAACTTTTACTAACATGGCTGTGCGGCCCATGGGCCCACGTCGCCATTGGGTGGTATTAGGATCTTTTACTCCTCGACCTTTACTTTGGGACTCTGATCTCTCCTCTATTCGGGTTAAATGAATTTTACTAAATCTAACATTAGGATCTCGTAATCACTTTCACCCGGAGAGCCCCTTATTACTGATGATCGTCTGCTGCACTAGAAGACCCTGAAGATGCTCTCCGCTGTTAACTCGAGAACTTGTGTTCATCGCGTTTGCAATTCCCTTCCACGTAAACCCTTATGGATAACTACTTGCAGTTGTTATTCTTACCTTCATCCCCAGCTGGTCTTGTTATTACAAGATACCCTGAAAAACTCGTCGTTGTTTTGATAATCCTTTGAGCTTATTGCCTTGCTGTTCTTTGTCACCTGAATACCCCTACGGTTAATTCTCGCACTTATCGAGTATCCGCTCATCCCCGCTTGTTCATGTGTTACACAAAAGTCTTGAAATACCATTCGATATTCAAAATCCTCAGCAACCTATTGCTCGAATTTCTTGTTTGCTTTCATTATGATTAATCCCATAAGTATAGTAATCATAATGGCATCCTTTGTCACCATCATTTTTGAGTCCGTTGATTCAATACGTGCGAATGCACGCCATCATCAGTTGATCCTTTTAAATTATGTTTCCGTCTCAGACTGGGCTGGTTCTCAACCAATCCAATTGCCGTCGATTGTACCCCTAAGGCTATTCAACTTATCCATCCCTAATCATAACATTGCTTCTGATCCCTTGATTTGAAAATCATAAGTCCTTTGTTATCTAAGCATCGAATTATTCTGATGTCTGTAATCCGATGCATTTGCATTATTTCTTCCTCTTATTGAGTACCGATACTCACATCATATCCCTTATGGACCACCAGATCCTTTGTTGGATTTTATCTGACAACGCCCTTCATATTCAATAACCTGGTGAGCCTTTCCTCGGATACATAATGCCTTTGGTAAATTGTATCCTCTGCTTTCTCAACCATGCTCTGCCTTCGAGTTTGAGTTAATTACTCCTAAAGATTGTGGTATATGTTTCTAAGATGCCCCGATGGGTTGAACATATACCTTCCTTAAATTTTGTGAACCCAAAAGTCTTCATGGTTCATAACCTCCTAGTATTCCGTCAGTTAAACTTTCAAACTTTAAACATTCTTAAACGAGAGCAGTAAATGAGAAGTTGTGTATTGGAGAAGTGGGAGTCGACCTTGAATTTTGTGTTCATGCCCATGGACCCGAGGTGGAACTTATCATGGAAGCTTCTCGTAGTAATAATAATCCCCTTGTTATAACTTCTTCTCTTAGCTATGCTTGGTCTTTTGCGACCGTGGTTCCGGCCATGATTGTTCTTCTTTGTTCCGTTTCTCGGACAAGTTTAAGCACTTTTCTTCTGTAGATCAATACCCCAGTCCAACCTCTACTTTGATCTGTCATCGAGTATTACCCCCCTGGTATCTCGAGATTATCATGGAACTGCACAACTTCTTATGAGTTCTTCATCAAGTGCTACATTCCCACTGATTCCAATTTTTCACGGGCTCTGAATTACTAAACACTCAAAGACACCAATAACTGAACCGAGTCCGCTTTTCACGGTTCAACAACTCTTCGTAAGCTTCTATAAGTACGAGTTTGTACCCGATCACATCATTCCTAGCCTGATCGGCTATATCATTATCATGCTAAATTTTAACTATGCTACCGGGTCCTTCTTCTCGGAGCACAAATTTCGATGGTGAGCTAATCTTACAATCGATCTTCCTCGTCATACCGTTTGTCCTTGAACAGCAAGCTTGATTTTGAGTTTGTGTCGTACCCATGGTTCCAATGACTTTTGGCTTCATCATTTCCGTTGACTTGATGTCATCGCCGATCAGTTACATCTTCTCGAAACCTCTCGACAAATGTGTCGTGATCATCATCAACATTCTGGGGTCTTCCAAGATATCTATCGAATTCTTGATGAGAAATAGCATCCTTTGCCCTCGATGGTTTGGGTTATCATCCACAACATTATTGCATTCCCTCCAACACAAAAATTGTTCCTGTTTTGTGTTGTTCCTTGAGTTCCTTTCTATCCTACTTATGTTATGATTCTACCACGGAGTATTACCATCTTTGATGTCAAGAATGTTATGAGGATTGCTCCACCTCTTCATAATTCTTGCTATAATGATACTTCTCACCATCACCATTCTTTCTTGGTCCTCGTGTTGATTCCAACCGGGGTACCCACAAGTGAACGGTGTTGTTTGGATTCTGCCCTTCTAGCAACCCTCTTAATGGTCGACCGTTCTTTCTTAGACTATTAATTATTGAATCACCATTCTGACATTGGTCGTGCAACCCAACCCATATTTCGGGCGCACCTTTCAACCAATGTTTAATTGTGCATGTCTTCCTCGAGCTTACTTCCTTATATCATTTGATATGACAAATGTTATCTCCTTATCCACATAATTGTGGAGATCCATCTTTTGGATACCTCGATGAGTTATCGCTGAGTCCATCAGTCACCCCCCTCATCCTCTTCTTGATTTAATGATGAACTCTTGTTTCGGAACTCGCTTCCATAGTTCATTTCCCGAGAATCTTCGATGTCATCTTGTCAATTTGTGTTGCATCTTTCTTCTCAGGCATCGTGAGTCTGAGTTATCCTGCCACCTATCCGAACTGAATCTCGGTCAGATATGATGATTGGAACATACTTTTAAGAGTTATAACATCGGTCCTCTTATGACTCGGTAAGGTGATGTCATGCCTAGCACACCTGGCCGGAGGACCTAGTGTTATCGTTTCCTTTTTAACAAGGTTAACCACTCTTTCATGAGGAAATTGAATGACTTGTTTAATAAGTTCATCCTGATGGATCCTTTGTGTATCCAAAATCCAACCTTTGCTTGAAACCCATGTCAATGCTATCTCAAAGCAAGTCTGTAGTACTCTGATTTTCAACAAGAACATTTGAAGCCCAATGCTAAATGTTTCTTTCTTAATTACGCTAACACTGTTGTATGGGTAATGCCATGAAAATTCTCTCCCATTACCTAAATGGTTTTCTACGTTATATCCTGTCATGGGCATCATGCTATGTTTGTCCTTGGGAAGGGAATACTCCTGAAATATGTGTTTTAACACATTTTCCTTTCCATTGTTCTGTTTAAACTGATAATCATATTTTCCTTTCCATTGTTTGGTTTAACCTTTCTTGTGATCTATATGATCTAAGCAGTAATATTCTACTGCTTAGGTAAGCACCTCATTGAACCACTCTGTCAGTAAGACCCTATTAATATTGTTGATAACGTTCCGGTAACCACCGATGGACGAGAACTTTGCCTATTGGTCCGCCTCGTTCAACGAGCAGGAAAACAGTTCTCTTCGCCCCTCGCCCTTGGTACCAATGTTGTTGCCAACATAACTGATAGGCTATCCTCTGCCATGCCTTGCTACCATGACCGTGCAATATGTCGGCGTACTTCCTACTTTTGAACCACATGGTGGGCCCATAACCCATAGGTCCCGGGATCGAAACCTGACTCTCATGTACACCCCCTGTTCTCAAAGTTATTCCTCCAGCGTGGACTTGTATGTAATTCATGAGCCACCTTCCGATGAGATCATCAATTCTGGCATCGGAAACAATAATTATTACGTTGCTTGAAACCCCTTTCAACTTCTGACTAGGCATTGAATGATTGCCTGGCTGCCTGAAACTTCTTGTTGGACCTTCCAACTTTACTCTCGATGTGTTCTATTTGTTCAACTCGAGTGGTACTCATATGCTCATTCATGGATTAATCCCAGGTTATTACCCTTATAGCATTCTGTCGTTTCCAATCTACCCCGTTACCTATTCGTAAATACGATGAAGATCCCGAAGTAAGGATGCCGACTTCATCATGATGACCTGAAGCAGAGAAATGAAGACATCAATGTATTGGATCGACCTCCTCAAGAAGAGCAACCAAGACTGAGAAGATTCGTTAGGATTTCGTAACCCGACCTTTCCCCCTTAGTCCCCCTCTTAAATCTCGGGACGAGATTTCTTATAGTGGAGGAGAATTGTGACGCCCGGGTAATTAAGCTACAGTGATCCTCTGCTAGTGATGCCACGTCACATCGATTATAGTTGCTAATCTCGAGTTAGTTCGAAACCGATTTAATTCAAATTCAAAATCAGTCAAACTGACAAAAGTTTTCAATTATTAAAACTAAAATGTTCGGAGTGAGCCAAATATTGCCTAGGTAATTATGGTGGAGAAGCCATTTTATAAAATAATTAAAAGCACTAAACAAAATAAAACAGTGGCTTAAACAAAAAATTAAATGCATTTTTTAAATATTAAAACATTAAACTATTTTATTAGGTATGAGAAATTAATGTGGCAAGAGAGTATTTATAAATACTAATTTAGGGGCTAGTGGTATGTTCAGTAAAACTAAAATAAATAAAAGAAAGAAAATACAAAAGAGAAAAAGAAAACAAAAATAAGAGCAAACCCCCACAGGTCGTGGCCCAACTGGCCAACCCCCCAGCCCAGCCCGCCCACCCCCCGCACTCCTTAACCCCCACTCCTCACCCGGTCCACCACCGACACCTCACCCCCCCTCGAAATATCTCTCCCCTCTCCCGATTGGATCGGGATCGAGGGAGGAGAACACCGAGGCCACCTCGCCGGCCGCCTCAACCGACGCCACACGACGCCGCCCGGAGCTCGCGGCCCCTCTTCCCCGCCTAGACCTCGCCGGACTCCTCCCGCTCCGCCGCTCGTCCCCATCGCCCCTCCCCCCTCCCGACCTTCCCCGAGCCCGCTGCCAGATCCCTACCCCCCCCCCCCCCCGACATGAGCTCCCTCCTCTTCCTTCTCCGTCACCGCGCCAGATGCCCCCCCCTACGCCGCCGCCCGCCCGCCGTGGGCGCCTGCCAGCCTCGCCACAGCCGTCAAGACGCTTCAGCGCCTCATCATGGCCGTGGCACAAGACCGCTCCCTACTCGCTGCGGCACTCCGCCCGCCTCATCCCGTGCCACGGCTCGCCTTTGCCTCCCTCGCCCGTGGCTGCGTGCAGAGGCGCGCCCCTGCGCCCGCCCGCCCGCTCGGCCAGCCACCTCCTCGTTGTTGATCCCCAGTCGACGACACCGCGCCCATCTGCTCCTCCCCTTTTTCCTGCCGTGGCCTCACCACTGCCACGCCGGCGAACCCCAACCCCCCCTCTCGTCGTGGCCCCGACTGGTTGCATCTAGTGCAGCGCCAACAAGACTCGCCCAAGAGCCCCATTGCCCCAGCGCCTCCTTTGGCTCGGGCCGGCGCCCATACGGGCTGGCGCCCGCCCCTACGCCCGTTAGCCCACACCCGCTATCGCCCCCTATGGGCCTATGACAAGTGGGGCCTCCAGCCCCAGGACAAAAATTTAAAAAAAGGATTTAAAAAATAAATAAATAAAATAAAAATAACTAAAATATTAATTAGTTAATTAATTAAAGAATTAATTAACTTAATTAATCCTGATTAGATTAACCTAATCACCTAGTTTAGTTAATTAATCTGTTAGGTTAATTAACAGTCAATGACATGCGGGGCCCACACGTCAGTTGACCAGTCAACACCTCTGTTGACCGCTGATGTCATGATGACGTCAGCAAACACTGTTTTGGATAATGTTGGATTTAAATAAATAATTAAAATCAGAAAATGATTAAATCTTTAGAAAATCATATCTTTTAATCCGTAACTCGGATGAAAATACTTTCTACATGAAAGTTGCTCAGAACGACGAGACGATTCTGGTTTCGCAACCCGTTCGTCCGCCACACCCCCCCTAACCTTTCGAACTCGCAACTTTCCCCCTCCAGCTCCTTTGCCCGAAAACGCGAAACACCGGGAATACTTTCCCGGATGCTTCACCCCTTCACCGGTATCACCTCATACCGCGTTAGGGCACCCCTAGCACCGTTACTTGTCTTGTCTTGCATCATTATGCATCTGTTTGCATTGTATTCATTGGTTCTCCCCCCCTCTTCTTCCGCTAGACACCGAGACCGACGCCGCTGCTACCCAGTACGACTACGGAGTTGACGACCCTCTCTCTTGCCGAGCAACCAGGCAAGCCCCCTTGATCACCGGATATCGCCTATTCTTCTCTATACTGCTTGCATTAGAGTAGTGTAGCATATTCTTGCTTTCGCTTAATCCTATACCGCCGCATAGCCTGTCCTTGCTACTATTGTTGATACCTTTACCGCTATCCTCTTGCTTAGTATAGGATGCTAGTGTTCCATCGGTGACCCTACACTCTTGTTCGCTGCGCCATGCTATACTCTTGGGCTGTGATCACTTGGAGGTGATCACGGAATATACTATATACTTTACACTGTTACATTACCTGTGATACTTGTTAGGAGATGGGGGCCGAAAGGACGGTGGCTCCATCCCGGTAGAGGTGGGCCTGGGTTCCCGACGGCCCCCGACTGTTACTTGTGGCGGAGCGGCAGGGCAGGTTGAGACTACCTGGGTGAGAGGTGGGCCTGGCCCTGTTCGGCGTTCGCGGATACTTAACACGTTTAACGAGATCTGGGTATTTGATCTGAGTCTGACCATTTGTTCTATATGCACTAACCATCTACGCGGGAGTAGTTATGGGTATCCCGGCGTCGTGGTATCAGCCGAAGCCTTCGTGACGCCAGCGACTGAGCGGCGCGCGCCAGATTGGAACGTAAGCCTGCTCTTTTATTAAGGGGCTAGTTCGCTTTCGCCGCCCTCGCAACGTCTTGTGTGTGCTAAGGCGATGGGCCCAGCACTGTGGCGCTTAGGTTTAGACCGGCGTCTGGCCTCTCTGTGTGCCTAGGTGGGGCTGCGACGTGTTGATCTTCCGCGGCGGGCATGACCCGAATGTGTTCGCCAAATGGGATCAAGCGTGTTGGGTTATGTGGTGCACCCTGCAGGAAGTTAATCTATTGAATAGCCGTGATCTTGATAACAGGGGCGACTTGGAGTTGTACCATGACCTTATGACAACTAGAACCGGATACTTAATAAAACACACCCTTCCAAGTGCCAGATACAACCCGGTGGTCTCTCTCTCTCAGGGTTACGAGGAGGGGATCGCCGGGTAGGATTATGCTATACGATGCTACTTGGAGGACTTCAACCTACCCTCTTCTACCTGTTGCAAGATGGAGGTGACCACAAGCGTAGTCTTCGATAAGACTAGCTATCCACTACTTATTCTGGCTTTCTGCAGTTCAGTCCACTGATATGGCCCTTTACACATATATCCATGCATATGTAGTGTAGCTCCTTGCTTGCGAGTACTTTGGATGAGTACTCACGGTTGCCTTGTTCCCCCTTTTCCCCCTATCTCTACTCGATTGTTGCGACCAGACGATGGAGCCCAGGAGCCAGACGTCACCGTCGATGACGACTACTACCCCAGAGGTGCCTTCTACTACGTGCAGCCCGCTGACGACGACCAGGAGTAGTTGGGAGGATCCCAAGCAGGAGGCATGCGCCTCTTTCGATCTGTATCCCAGTTTGTGCTAGCCATCTTATGGCAACTTGTTTAACTTATGTCTGTACTCAGATATTGTTGCTTCCATCGACTTCGTCTATGATCGAGCACTTGTATTCGAGCCCTCGAGGCCCCTGGCTTGTATTATGATGCTTGTATGACCTATTTATGTTTTAGAGTTGTGTTGTGATATCTTCCCGTGAGACCCTGATCTTGATCGTACACATTTGCGTGCATGATTAGTGTACGATTGAATCGGGGGCGTCACAATAACATGTGTGGTCATAAATATCTAGGAAATGAGAGGAACATATAGCAATGATGTGGTTATAGACATACTATATATTCTAAATTTGTAACAATGAACAGGCAGTCGTATTCTTAAGGTAAAGATGAGATGAGATAGAACAATTACACGACGATAGATTCCACCAGTATAGGCAGCCAATCTGTGCGTCGACCGCATAAACGATGCCATTGTGCACTATAGCATCAGACAGAAGTGTTGGGTAAAGAGGATCGACGATGAGCCTTAACCATGTATGGCGACCATATTCCAGATAGACTAATCCCATGTTGAACACGGCAATGAGCTTGTAATCCATGTAGTCTTCTGATGGTGTGGGCACTTCGCAGATTACAACCTTCAAAGAAACGGTGGTCGAGCCAAAAGCTCGACGCTGCGTCGCGTGTAGTAGGTAGGAGTGTCCGCGGGCCGCAAGGCTCGATGGCGGCGGTATCCAAAGATGGAAGGGTGATCTCTCGCTGGGTGTAGATATCCACGAGACGCCACGGACTACCAGATTTGTGGATGAGGACGATCTAGTTGGCCTTCATGCCCGCCCAGTAGTGGCGGCGCATGAAGGACAGGTGGACGGGTAGTGGTAGCATGTCGAGGGGCACCACGACAACCTCCGTAGGATCATCAAGTCGGTGTCGGGGACACCTGTGAGGATCGGGCATCAGCAAGCAGGGTGTCTTGCAAAGAGCTGGCCGGTTGCAGACGAGTAGACGGTACAAAGACACCGAGCATGCGGCCAGACGGACGGTGCTGAGTAGGTCCATATGATTACATATCTGCTCCAAGAGAACATCGGGGAGGGAATTCCAATCACGGCTCTGCATGTCAGTCGGCTCTGCCATTGGGGTTTTCGGTGCCTGCGAGCCAGCGGGGAAGTGGATTCGGGCGGGCGAGCGAAGAATCTTCTCATCACGTGGCGAGCAAAGGAGCGGGATATGGTACGCGAGCTACCAAGGAAGATAGCGCCTGTGATCGAGCAAAGGAGCGGGGAATGGTGCGCGCCGACGATGGGGAAGAGAGGAGGAAGAAGAAGAGAGGAGGAAGAAGAGTGGAAGACGGGGAAGAAAGTGCATTAAATCTCAATTCTACTACTACTACCAGGATATACCGTCCTTCGGAGTGTAAATTGTTACACCGATGACATGTGGGTCTACCACAAGAGGGCCCATATGTCAGTTAATGGACGACAGAAGCGTGCTCTACTAGCAAACATGATGGCAGTACTAGGTAAGGCTGATTTAGTAACACCAACACGCTGGTTCAGCTTATTAATTAAGTGTCCCATCTGCTGCAGCGTGTATCGTCACTTCACTGTGAAGACTAGTTGAATAGTTCTCTCTGACTGATATGGGGAATAATGGATTGTGAAGACTTCCTTTCTACATTATATATCCCTATGCCTCTACGCTCGCTTCACTCATTTTGCTCCGTACGTAGTCACTTGTTGAAATCTCTAGAAATACAAATACTCCGTATTTGGGAACAGAGGGAGGATTTTACTCCGTATTTGGGAACAGAGGGAGTATCACCATATGGAGGGGACAGAGGAAGCTTGAAATATGAACATGTCAATGGGAGGGAGTAAGCCCCATGCATGCATGCAAGATGCAACACTCACACGTACACATGGACGCACGCAACACTCACGCACCCATGCGCACACAGCACGACACAGCACACACGCTCACGCTCAAGTGCTCAACCTACTCCCTACGTCCGTGAAAGAATGTACA
Source organism: Aegilops longissima (assembly GCA_021605205.1). Classification (NCBI taxonomy): domain Eukaryota; kingdom Viridiplantae; phylum Streptophyta; class Magnoliopsida; order Poales; family Poaceae; genus Aegilops; species Aegilops longissima. Next base: position 289,025,328 of record CM038680.1, read on the forward strand.
TTTAGAGATTTACACATTGAGCATGGCATAATTAGCACCCAAAAGTAGCAGACTTATGTGTGCATGCGACCATTGAGAGAAGAAGATTAAATGAAGGTCGTTGCATGCTGTAATTAAGGATAGACATGTAGCCTATACCTAGAGCACAAGTTGGTGCATTAGTCAATCAATATCGATTTAGATTAAAGGCTAAATGCATTGGAAGTGTAGATGTACTACACTCTTTGTTTTTAGTTGATTTCTTTGCTCGCTTGGCGGCGTGTGGGACCCGAAAACCAGGTGACAATTTAACCACTCAACAAAGTGCCACGTCGACTATGTGGCCGATCAGTAGGGTGCAATACGGTGCTCTACGATGAGCTAGTGATCGTGTAATCACCGCAAGACTATATATAGTGACCGTAAAGAGCGTATTGTTACATACGTTGACCGTCAGTGTATTTTTCTCGTTTCAAATTAAGCCATATTAACCGGAAAGGACGCAGTATGGACTAGTACTAGTACTGCTTTGATGTGTCCCGTCAACACGCAGAACAAGGAGAAGCTTGCTTACTACGCCTCTCCCTCGCCCACGCGCGTGGTGGTTCGCAAGACGAGGAGAGGGTTTTGACTACAGCGCCCTCTCCCTCTCCCTCGCCCTCGCCCTCGCGGTGGACGTGCAGCAGTTCAATCGGTGTCAGATTGCCAGGAGCTTAATGTGTATTGTAGTATCCTCATTGTTGGACCTTCTGAAGAGGCTAAGAGCCAACTACAAGGTTCACACGAGTACGAACTGTTGAACCTCCCGAAGAGGCAAAGAGCCAAGCGCAAGGTTTTATAGGAGTTGTCGTCCTAGTAGGAGCGTACTACAACTATAGCGAATGATGCTACTGTATGATGCCGCCACATCACGTATATCCACAGTTGTGCCACCTTTTTTCTCAAAGAACGTGTTTGAGCCCGTGCAACAACCACACAAGTTGAACGTATACATAACACATTTACTAGTAATAAATTCTAAAGGACAAATGCCAGTATGCCACACAAGTTCATCTCCAATTCATGTGATAAATTTGTGCACGACTAGTCTACATATATTCACAGCGCTACCGTTCACAATTTACCGTACTCCACTTACATGTTATAGATGGGCTACATGTCCTCCTCAAGGTTCCGGTCCCAAGTGTTCTTCATGGATGGCACGATCCATATCGGTGGGCAACGGGATTCATTGTCACAGCTTTCTAGTCCGGTTCCATACGATGGAGACTCATCCAAGCTGAAGCGGCATAAATCAGGGATAGCGTGTCCCAGCATGTCGTTCATCCGGCGGTGCGCACTGAACACACAACCATGCTTCATGAACGGCAGGCCTTCCGTGTCGTGCACGGAAGGTGGCATCCGCTTCACAATGGGGTAGCTGTCCCCAATGAAAAGTGAGTACTCTCCAAGAGTGTTCCTCGGCACCCACGTAGCATCATGGGGGTCGAACCCGGTGTTGTTCATCTAGTACACGTGGCATCTCAGATCTAGACACATGGTGACGTACATTGAGGGAGTCCTGGATTAGGGGGTGTCCGGATAGACGGACTACCATCATCAGCCGAACTATCATTTGCCGGACTATCATCATCGACCGGACTCCAAGACTATGAAGATACAAGATTGAAGACTTCCCCCCGTGTCCGGATGGGACTTTCCTTGGCGCGGAAGGCAAGCTTGGCGATACGGATATGTAGATCTCCTACCATTGTAACCGACTCTATGTAACCCTAGCCCTCTCCGGTGTCTATGTAAACCGGATGGCTTTAGTCCGTAGGACAACAATCACAACAACCCTTACAATCATACCATAGGCTAGCTTCTAGGGTTTAGCCTCCTTGATCTCGTGGTAGATCCACTCTTGTAAACATCCACAATATCAATATCAATCAAGCAGGGGCGTGGGGTTTTACCTCCATCAAGAGGGCCCGAACACAGGTAAACATCGTGTCCCTTGTCTCCTGTTACCATCCGCCTAGACGCACAGATTGGGACCCCCTACCGAGATCCGCCGGTTTGACACCGACATTGGTGCTTTGATTGAGAGTTCCTCTGTGTCATCACCGATAGGCTTGATGGCCTCTTCAATCAACAACGACGCAGTCCTGGGTGAGACCTTTCTCCCCGGACAGATCTTCGTATTCGGTGGCTTCGTACTGCGGGCCAACTCCCTTGGCCATCTGGAGCAGATCGAAGCTACGCCCTGGCCGTCGAGTCAGGTTTGAAGCTTAAACTTCACGGCCGATATCCGCGGGGACTTGATCCTCGATGGATCTGAGCCACAGCCGATCGCGCCGCGCTGTCACGATGGGCATGACCTAACTCTTCCGCCGGACAGCACCTTGGAGGCCACACCCGGATCCGCTCTGACTCATAGTCCGGAGCCGATCGCTCGAATCGAGGACGGATGGATGGACACCGCCTCGGGAGCCGCAATTCCTCGGCGATGGAGCCAACACTTACCTTGTCCCACGTAAAGCCCATGACTCGAGGTGCTGGACTCCTGCCGGACTCAAACCTCCTGCGCCCTTGCCGCCATCAAATCCGATTGGGCACCGATCATGGAATTCACCGCTGCGGACATCTTTCCTTTTCGCCCTTGGCGATATCATATATTCATTGAAGCATCTCTCGCTATCCGGAGAGCCCTAGCCGAACTACGGCCAGGACGGTTGGGACGCGGATGACGAAGAAATTCAGATCCCACCCACCACCCACTTCGTAGCCACCGTCGACGATTTAACCGACGTACTCGACTACGACTCCGAAGACATCGACGGTATGGACGACGATGCCGGAGACTACCAAGAACCAGTGCCTACAGGACACTAGAAAACCACCTCGTCATACGACATATACATGGTGGACACCCCAAAAGATGGGGACGGCGAAGAAGCAGCGGAGGCCGATTCCTTAAAGAAACAGCCCAAGCGCCGGCGTCAGCGGCGCCGCTCTAAATCCCGCCACAGCAAGAATGGAGATTCCGGCACAGGAGATAATAACACCCCGAAAGTGCGAAGACAACTCCCTCCAAAGACGATCCAGCGCAGGTGGAGGCGAAGCAAGCCCTCGGGAGAGGGCGGCGACGATGAGTCGAGGATGACAACTACTTACCTCCCTCCGGAGACGAGGCAAGCCTCGGCGACGATTTAATTTGTCGCACGAGGATCCCGTCGAGCAAGAGCGTTTGAGACGCAGGCTAATGGCCACGACAAACAGCCTAAAGAAAAAGCAACAACAGCTTCAAGCTGATCAAGACCTCTTGGCCGACAGATGGACCGAGGTCCTCGCGTCGAAAATCTGAACTCAACGCCCCTCAAAAGTTACCCAAAACGCAAGTTGCTCCCCGATTAGAGGAGGCAGCATCACCAGCGCTGTCGGCAGACCTACCACCCCGTGGCGCGATAGAGGCGTGTAAGCCCTCCACCAAAACCGTAACCCCGGCATCGCTCTAAAAGCAAGAAGCCGCGGGGGAACGCGCCGGACTTGCGAGATATATTGGCGGACAAGGCAAGACAATCCAGATCTATCTATGGATCACGTGGGCGCCTCACGACCCACGGCGAATACCGTCGCACGGATACAACTACTCGGCCGGGCGAACACAGCAGATAACGCTCTCTCGAGCTACGTCGCGATATTGCTCAATCTGAGGCGCCAAGACACCCACTATGCTTCACCGACGAAGTAATGGATCATCAAATCCTGAAGGGTTCAAACCCGTTAATATCGAATCTACGATGGCACAAGACCCCGCGGTCTGGATTGAGGATTATCTTCTCCATATACACATGGCCCGGCGGCATCTTCACGCCATCAAATATCTCCCTCAAGCTTAAAGGACCAGCTCGGCATTGGCTTAACAGCCTGCCCGCAGAGTCAATTGATCTTTGGGAAGACACGGAAGCCGCATTCCTCGACAACTTCGAGAACGCGTATGTGCGACCACCACACGCAGATGACCTAAGCCACATAATCCAGCAGCCGCATTTAATCGGCGTGCAATTCGGACCACGATTCCTAACAAAGAAAAATCAAACCGTCGATTGTCCGGATGCGAGGCACTCGCTGCCTTCAAACATAACATCCGTGACGAGTGGTTGGACCGCACCTAGGACAGAGAAGCGAAATCTATGGCAGCCCTCACATCCCTCATGACCCGCTTACATGCGGGAGAGGATAGCTGGCTCGCTCGCGATAACAACCTCAAAGAAAAACGCTGGCAATCCGGATACTAAGGACCGCAATGGCAGGTTGCGTCGAAACAAAACAAACGCCGCGTTAACAGCGACAGCAATGAGGATCTGGCAGTCAACGCGGATTCGAGGCTCCAAACCCGGTCAACGGAAGAAGCCATTCAAAAGAACCACTCCGGGCCCGTCCAATTTGGACCGAATACTCGACCGCTCTTGTCAAATACATGGTACCCCCGAAAAGCCAGCTAACCATACCAACAGAGATTGTTGGGTATTCAAGCAGGCAGGCAAATTAATCGCCGAAAACAGTGACAAGGGACTACACAGCGATGCCTTTGAAGAGACCCGGCCGCCGAACAACAGAGGACAAAAGGGATTCCCCCCTCAAGTTCGGACGGTAAACATGATATACGCAACGCATATTCCCAAGAGGGAGCGGAAGCGTGCACTAAGGGACGTATACGCGATGGAGCCAGTCGCCCCAAAATTCAACCCATGGTCCTCTTGCCCGATCACTTTCGATCGAAGAGACCATCCGACCAGCATCCGCCATGGCGGATTCGCCGCATTGGTTTTAGACCCAATCGTTGATGGATTTCACCTCACGAGAGTCCTTATGGACGGCGGCAGAGCTGAACCTGCTTTATCGTGATACGGTCGCAAGATGGGCATAGACCCTTCAAGGATTAAACCTACAACGACGACCTTCAAAGGCGTCATACCAGGTGTCGAGGCCAATTGTACAGGCTCAGTTACACTGGAAGTGGTCTTCGGATCCCCGGATAATTTCCGAAGCGAGGAGTTAATCTTCGACATAGTCCCGTTCCGCAGCGGCTATCACGCTCTGCTCGGACGAACCGCGTTCGCAAAGTTCAACGCGGTGCCGCATTATGCATACCTTAAGCTCAAGATGCCAGGCCCTCGTGGAGTCATCACGGTCAATGGAAACACGGAACGCTCCCTCCGAACGGAGGAACATACAGCGGCTCTCGCGGCAGAAGTACAGAGCAGCCTGTTAAGGCAATTCTCGAGTCCGGCCGTTAAACGACCGGACACGACCAAACGCGCCCGGAGCAACATCAACCAAGACCACCTGGCACGTTCCGTGCACGCGTAGCAATGCGGCCCCAACCCCAGCCCTCGCAAAACTGCAAGACATACTCTCAGACATAATTACATACAGGAGATACCATGGGCATAGGGGAAGGGCACCACCACAACAGACCCAGAGTGCGGTTCGACCACACCATGGGCTCCCAAGTGTGTCGCTCTTTTTGTTTTATTTTTCTTTTTTATACAGAACTCAGTCCGGCGGCGAACCGCCGAACTCATGATGCAACAGCCGGGGAAGGACTAAGGCCGTGATGAACACTCGGTGGTCTCCATCACGAGCATTAAATTTGTTAAATACAACATTCCGCTGCCTACCCTCGAGGGAGACGCCTTTAATTCGTCCAATCCTTGCTTTCCGCACTATTTGTATCATTCCGCACCGATAGCATATCTTCTCGAATAAAATGCAGCACTTTTGCCTTTAATTGCATTACTTTATATATATATATATATATATATATATATATATATATATATATATATATATATATATATATATATATATATATATATATATATATATCATTTACGACATGTTGCACCTGTGCATCTTGGTACGACCAAACACACCAGGGCTTATGTCCTCCGCTTTATGGTGTGATAAAGTCCGACACTTTCACAAGTGCGCACCTCAACTTATAGCATTATATGAATCGGCTCAATCATGTCTTGGGTCAATAGTTGGGTTTGCCCGCTCCCATGTTTGGCACCTTACGTTTCCGTTCTATCGGCTAAGGTAGCACCGGAGAACCACTGCGATTGCGCCCGGTTGAGCCGGGTTAACGCCTCGATGTAGAAAGCTAAAACTGTCCGCATGATAAGGCATGAGACTGGTCGTTGTTCGAGAGGTCCTTCGGGTCCTTAAAGACCTCGCCGCTTGAGCGAAGTTCGGATTATGTCCGATGAAGGCGTGGATAGCGCCCAATTCGGTCTTCGAATACTAGGGGCTTCGCGAAATTTAAAATTGTAGAATTCTATGGCTAAGTGAGAGTGTTCAAGCACTATAAGTCCGGTTGCCTTGTTACGTTGTGTTGGCGCCTCCTAGATGGACCCAAAATGGGAACAAGAGTGCTCAAGTTTATCCCAACACCCCAGACTTTCGTGGCATGGGGGCTGAAGCCGACGACTTGCCATCTCTCAGATTTAATAAGCGGCCGCATGAAGGTAATATTTTAAATTAAACAAGCGTTGCTTAGCGCATATGAACAAAGTTTTCAGCGCACAGGATAACACATTGCGAATTCACTCAATAATTACATCCCTGGGGCACTCATCCGCAATCTTGCGGGCGCCCTTATAGTAAAGTTCGGGCGTACGATGCTCCTTGCCCGCTGGTGGCGCGTCAGTGATTAGCTTCTCCGCATCCAGCTTGCCCCAATGCACCTTTGCGCGGGCAAGGGCCCGACGAGCATCTTCAATACAGGCGGAGCACTTGATAACCTCCACCCAGGGGCACACATCAGCCGTCGCACGAGGCCGAAGTAGCTCCCAGGCATGGCCTCTCCGGGCCACAGCCGGACTATGAGCCCCTTCATGGCCTGCTCGGCCACCTTGTGAAGCTCGACCAGCTACTTCAGCTGGTCGCTAGGGGGCACCGGATGGCCGGCCTCAGCATATTGAGACCAGAAGACCTTCTCCGTTGAGCTCCCCTCCTCGGCTCGGTAGAATGCGGCGGCATCAGACACGCTGCGAGGCAGATCTGCAAACGCCCGAGAGCTCGAATTGGGTAAGTATCACGTAATTTACATTCACATGCTTGCTTTGCATGAAAAATGCCTTACCCGCCGCTATCTTCTTCATCAATTCAACCTCCTGAAGGGCCTTATGGGCCTCGGTCTTGGCGGTTTTGGCACTTTCGAGAGCGAGGCAAGCTCGGACTCTCGAGTCTTTGAGTCACGCTCCAAACTCTCATGCTTTTCCATGAGAGCACAGAGCTCTTGCTGAACCACCGCCACCCTCGCCTCTTGCTTTTTTGCTCTGCCTGTTCTGTGGCCGCATTATGTTCGTCGCGGACACGGCCTCCTTCAGGCCGCCACCTCGTTCGTGGCCCCCGCAGCACCCATGTTATCCTTGTTATTTTTGTCGCAACCTAAATCCTTTTCATGAGGTACAAATTCAAAGTGGTGTTACTCACCTTCTTTATCTTGGAGCTGCTTCTGGCCGGCCCGAGCTCTTGCCGGACCGCTCAAGCTCCTGCTTCAACGCACCGACCTCCATGATCGGTCTGGCGGCAGAGGTCAGCAGCGCAGCCTGCAACCCATATTGACATAATTTTTAGCAACCCTGCGTATATCCTTTTAAGATCCTCATCCGCTTTTCTTTCCAACACCAAACCGAGCATCGGGGCTACTTGTCTATGCGGTATTACTTTGCATGTTTTAACTTCTTACCTCAAAGCACGATAGAAGGCTATTGCAGGCTTGGTCAGCCCGCCTTTGGCGAAGCTGCACCTTTGAATCACCGCACTCATAATAGTGCGGTGTTCTTCCTCGATGGAAGCGCCTCTGCAGCGCCTCAACAAATGCCCGGCGCCTCGGTTGGGCGGAAGCCGCCAAGGCCACGGTCTTGCCCTTCAATCGAAGGGCGCGCTGCCGGACTCCGGAACCACTGCGGGTTCCGTTGTGGAGTCCGGCGAAAGTCGAGGGCGCCTTGTGGCGCCTCGAGCTCTCCCTGGTGGGTCCCTCTGGGATCCCACCTCGGCGTCTTCGGTGTCGCGAGGGGTGGAGGCGGTCGGGATGGAGTCTACATCCGACGAAGCCAACGACCCGCTTCGATGAAGCGGGAGATCATCACCGGCGGACTACGTGTAGCATGCGGCGTTAGAATGACACTATGTGGCGCAAAAAAAACTATAAATCATTCAGGAATCCGGATACTTACGATCTCGCCGGAGGCTGGCCCTTGAAGGCCATTCTTCCTCGCCAACGTTGATGTTGGCAGAGCTGTCCGGGGGAATAGTCCTTCCCCTCTTGGACCCTCCGGCCTCCCGGTTGGGGAAGCCTTCCTCTTCCTCTCTCCCTCCTCAGGGAGAGAGTCCTCTTCCTCCTCCTCATTTTCAGGGGAGGAGTCAGCCCCGGAGTCGTCGGACACCTGAAAACGGGCACTCTTTCGAGCACCTGTGGCCTCCTTCTTGGCCTTCTTCTCCGGCACCACGTGCGGTGCTGGAACCAGCAGCCTCGCTAGACGGCGTCTCATGGATTTCTGGCATAGGGCCGGACGGTGTCTGTTCCGCCTTCTTCATCCAGTCTGTCAAAGGAAAAGGGAAATTAAAACCGCATAGAGTCAAACTATGGAAAACGAGTGTCCGTAAAGGGTAGAATCACTTACCTCGTCGGCTGGCGTTAGTGAGTGAAATCCGCGATCTTGATCGCGGATGCGAAACCGGCGCCTTGAACAGCACCTTCCGTGCACCTTCAGATGCGTTGTGTCGAAGAGCTTGTTCAGCGCTGGTGCTGTTCGGATCGAACTCCCATAGATTGAATGCCGCTCTTGGCATGGGAGAATCCGGCGGGCGACCATGACTTGGACCACGTTAACCAGCCTGAGCTTCTTCACCAGCTTCTTGATACAGGTCCAGAGTCCCGTCGGCTCCTTCAAACTGCCCCACAAGCAAGCCCTTCTCTTTCCGGAGGTGAGTTGCGTGGGGATACCAGATCTAAACTCGGGGCCGCCGCCCATTTAGGGTCGCGCTGCTCGGTGATGTAGAACCACCCGATTGCCACCCCTTGACGGATTCCACGAAGGCCCTTCAACCAAAGGACGTTGGGCATCTTGCCCAACATGGCGCCTCCGCACTCCGCTTGAATGCCCTTCACTACCTTGCTTGACATTGAAGGTCTTGAGCCTGGCGAAGTGGGGATGGATGTAGAGGAAGGCCTCGCACCTGACGATAAACGCCGAGATGTTGAGGATGAAGTTCGGCGCGGATCATGGAAATCCAGGCCGTAGTAGAACATGAGCCCCCCGGACAAAGGGGTGAAGTGGAAAGCCCAGTCCGCGGAGGAAGTGGGAAAGAAAGACAACCCTCTCATGGGGCCTAGGGGTGGGGATGATGTAACGCCCCCGATGCGGCTATATCTCCCACGTGTCGAGGCACAACTTAGAGGCATAACCGCATTGAAAGCAATGTCGCAAGTGAGGTAATCTTCACACAACCCATGTAATACGTAAGGGAAAGAGATACATAGTTGGCTTACAGTCGCCACTTCACACAGTACATAAATAAACATCCATCATTCAGAGCACACTCAAGGTCCGACTACGGAACCAAAATAAAAGAAGATACCCCAAATGCTACACAGATCCCGATCGTCCCAACTGGGCACCACTCTGATCATCGGGAAAAGACACATAGTAACGACCACGTTCCTCGTCGAACTCCCACTTGAGCTCGGTTGCGTCACCTGCACTGGCCTCGTCGGAACCTGCAACTGTTTTGGTAGAATCTGTGAGTCACGGGGACTCAGCAATCTCACACCCGCGAGATCAAGACTATTTAAGCTTATAGGAAGGATAGAGTAGTAAAGTGGAGCTGCTGCAAGCGACTAGCATATATGGTGGCTACATCGCAAAAGAGAGCGAGAAGAGAAGCAAAGCACGGACGTGAAGCTAATAGCGATCAAGAAGTGATCCTGAACTACTTACGTCAGACATAACTCCAACACCGTGTTCACTTCTCGGACTCCGCCGAGAAGAGACCATCACGGTTACACACGCGGTTGATGTGTATTTTAATTGAGGTCAACTTCGGGTTTTCTACAACCGGACATTAACAAATTCCCATCTGCCTCATAACCGCGGGCACGGCTTTGAAAGATATTACCTGCAGGGTGTCCCAACTTAGCCCATAATAAGCTCTCACGGTCAACGAAGGATATTCCTTCTACCGGAAGACCCGATCAATCTCGAATCCCGGACTACAAGACATTTCGACAGCAATAAAACAAGACCAGCAAAGCCGCCCGATTGTGCCGACAAATCCCGATAGGAGCTGCACATATCTCGTTCTCAGGGCACATCCGGATGAGACTAGCTACGAGTAAAACCAAGCCTCGAGTTTCCCCGTGGTGGCCCATGCAGTAGCTCAGTTCGGGCCAGCACTCGAAGGAGCACCGTCGAGGGGGTTAAAAAAAGATGACCCTCGGGCTCGCGAAAACCCGGGGGAAAAAGGCTTAGGTGGCAACTGGTAAAACCAAAGTTGGGCCTTGCTGGACGAGTCTTATTCAAAGCGAACTATCAAGGGGGTCCCATAAATCACCCAACCGTGTAAGGAACGCTAAATCAAGGAACATAACACGGTATGACGGAAACTAGGGTGGCAAGTGGAACAAAACACCAGGCATAAGGCCGAGCCTTCCACCCTTTACCAAATATATAGATGTATTAATTATAGCAGATATATATATATTGTGATATCCCCAACAAGTAAACATGTTCCAACAAGGAACAAACTTCAGCTTCACCTGCAACTAGCAACGCTATAAGAGGGGCTGAGCAAAGCGGTAACATAGCCAATCAACGGTTTGCTAGGAAAAGGATGGTTAGGGGCTGACATGGCAATATGGGTGGCATGATATAGCAAGTGGTAGGCATCGTAGCATAGGCATAGCAAAAAGAGCGAGCAACTAGCATAGCAAAGATAGAAGTGATTTCGAGGGTATGGTCATCTTGCCTGCAATGTTCTCAGAGTTGTCGAAAGCTTGATCCTCGTAAGCGTTCTCAACAGGTTCCTCATTCACGTACTCGTCTCCCGGCTCTACCCAAGGCAAAAACACAAACAAAGGAACCACAATAAATCACGGTGCAATGCACAATCAACATGATTCAAAACATGACATGATATGCGGGATGTGATATGCAATGCGTATGTGCGCTCCGGAAGGAAAATGATGAACCAGGCATCAACTTGGCAAACCAAGTATGCCACTGGAAAGATGAGATGATTTCGGTTGAAATCGATATAAAGATCACCGGAATCGGATGCACGGTTTGCAAATGACAAGCAAAACAAGAATGGCACAAATCTGCCATTAACAGCATGATGCCACTTAGCAAGCAACAAGAAATTAAGCTACTGCACCCAAACGTACCAACAAAGTATATGGCAGTGATCTACACAAGATGCTCGACAAAAGATGAGCACTGAGCTACGGCTAGTTCACATCATAACAGGTTCAAACAAGCATGGCAAAAGTGCACAAAATATCAGGCTGGACATGGCAAAAACAGCATCAGGTTGCAATGTTCAGAGCAACAAAACTACATGCTACAGGAACTTAAAATAGCAAAACATGGCATAGCAGGAATCTACTCAAAGCATAGAACAAAAGTCCCTTACTGACCATAAGCCAAAAAGGATCAGAAAATATAGTAACACCCATGTCAATATTGAAAGTTCCGTTAACAGATTCAGCAACATGACATGTCAAAAACTGATAACAAGTAGGCATGTTTACAAGCTCAATGCACTCACTACAGAGCCTTATATGATAAACTAAGCATACATACATCAAGAAGACATGGCATATAAGACATACATGGCAAGAACAATAACATAGCATACATGGATCAACCACAACAACCTTGGCAAAATTGAATAACATGTAAACAATCTGCCAGGAAACATTTGATAGCAAAAGTAGAGCTTGATTGACTCAATCTATGGCACTCCATAATTGCAAACAAAGGCATGGATGGATATAGCAAGACATGCTTTACAAAACATCCTTACTGAAGTATCTCAAAATATGCATGGATCTCTTGGTAGCATCAAGTTAACATGGCATCAAATTATCAGCTAAACAGGGCTGAAAACAGCAACATCAGGACACCTACTTTGCATGCTTGTGCTAGTCACCACATAGATCACAAAAATACATGGCATACACCCCTGGAAAGATGGCATGGCATATTACAAAACACATGTAGGACTCAAATTCATAGGGTGCACACATCAATCATGGCAAAAATAACAAAAGTGCAAGTTCTGTTAAGAAACAGAAACTAACATCACATAGCCCTCTTCTAACAGCATTTCGGGCATCAAGATGAGCTCAAATGAAAATGATGCAATGATATGAAATGATCTACTTTTGAGACGAACATTTTGACATATTATACGCATAAAATGGAGCTACAGATGCAAAGTTATACTACAATGAAATTGACACAAAATATCAATGAGATGAAAAAACTTAGAAGAAAAACGAGGGGGGAAGAAGTCAGCGGGAGCTCGGTCGATCGGATCGGGCGACAGCTCAGGGCTCCCGGAGCCCGGGCGAGGAGGAGGAAGGTGGCCGGGGGTCGGGGCCGGCCCGGCGGAGGGAGGTCGCATTGCGGAGGCGGCGGAGGCGGGGGCGGGGCGGCGGCCAGGCGCGGCGGCGGCGGCAGCCGAGGCGAGGCGGCGGAGGAAGGCGGCGGCGACCGAGGCGGCGCCGCCGAGGAGGCGGGCGGCGCGGCGAGAGCCCGGATGGTCGGATGGTGCGGAGGGGCGGCTCACGGGCGGCCGGGCCTCATGGGCGGGTGGCGGGAGCCGCCATGTGGCGCGCTCCCGTTGCTGGAGCGGCGGCGGCGTCGTGTCGGCGCCGGGCGGACACGTCGGCCGCGCGCGGAGGGGAAAATTAGGGTTTCGGGGGTGATCCGGGTTTGGAGGGTTTGCTTAAATAGGCATAGAGGGAGCTAGGAGAGTCCAAATGAGGTGTAGTTTTCGCCCACGATCGTGATCGAACGACGGAGAGCATGGAAGCGACTTAGATGGGTTATTGGGCTGTTTTGAAGGGGTGTTGGGCTGCAACTTAAAAGAGGCCTTTGCGAGAGTGCGTTAACCGTTGGAGTACCAAACGAGCTCCAAATGATCGAAACTTGACCGGTGGTCTACGGTGGTATACCAAGGCCACTAGACAAACCTCGGTCCATTCCGAGAAGGTTTAGTACCCGCACACGGAAAAAGCGTAAAAGGGCCGCCGGGGAGATAGGAGTGTCGGATTGCAAAACGGACAACGGGAAAAATGCTCGGAATCATGAGGCGAACACGTATGCAAATCGATGCACATGATGACATGATATAAAATGCATGACATGGACAAAATGCAAAAATAAGAAAAACCCAACCACGGAGGGAATATCATATCACAATGCGAAAATGGCAAGAGTTGGAGTTACAAATATGGAAAGTTACTTCCGGGTGTTACAACACTCCACCACTACAAGAGGATCTCGTCCGAGATCTAGGACTGAAAGAACTCCGGATATTCGAACGGAGGTGATCCTCGCGCTCCTGGGTAGCTTCTCGGTCGGAATGGTGTGACCACTTCACTTTCAGGAATTTGATTGACTTGTTGCGAGTCTTGCGCTCGGTTTCTTCAAGAATAGCAGGGGTGCTCATGATAAGAGAGATCTTCTTGAAGGTCAATCTCTTCGAAGTTGATAGTGCGTTCAGAGGTCTTGAAGCACTTGCGAAGCTGTGAAACGTGGAACACATCGTGCACGTTTGCAAAGTTGGATGGAAGCTCAAGTTGATAGGCGAGATCGCCTCTTTTGCCAATAATCTTGAAAGGACCCACGTATCTAGGGGCAAGCTTCCTTTGATACCGGGCGGCGAGTGCCTTTCATTGAAGAGACGCGAGGTAGACATGGTCTCCGATTTCAAAAGCCACATCACGGTGCTTATCATCATAATAGCTCTTCCGGCGCGATTATGCGGCTTTGAGATTCTCACGAATGACTTGGCACATTTCTTACATACGTGATCAAGTCATTGCCAAGAAGTTGGCGTTCACCTGTCTCAGACCAATTGAGAGGAGTACGGCACTTTCTGCCATAGAGAATTTCGAATGGGGCCTTGCCGAACTCGCTTGGAAGCTGTTGTTGTAGGAGAACTCGGCATATGGAAGACAATCTTCCCACTTCACACCGAAAGAAATGACACAAGCCCTGAGCATATCTTCAAGAATTTGATTTACTCGCTCAACTTGGCCACTTGTTTGAGGATGGTAAGCGTCTTTGAAACGAATGTTGGTGCCCATGGCCTTCGAAAAGAATCCCAAAACTTGGAGGTAAAGATGCTGCCACGGTCTAAAGAGATCACTTGTGGAATGCCGTGCAAGGAGACAATCCTGGGAGGTGTATAGCTCGCCAACTGAGCTGCTGTGATGGATTCTTTGATAGGAAGAAAATGAGCCACTTTAGTAAGCTTGTCAATGACAACGAAGATAGCATCATTTCCACGCTTGGACTTTGGAAAACCAGTCACGAAGTCCATTTCAATATGATCAAACTTCCATTCTGGAATAGCAAGAGGTTGGAGGAGACCAGCTGGTCTTTGGTGTTCTGCTTTCACTCTTCTGCAGACATCACACTCATTCACGAATTGAGCAATTTCTCGCTTCATTCGAGTCCACCAATATGATTGCTTGAGATCATGGTACATCTTCGTACTTCCAGGATGAATGGATAGAAGCGAATTGTGAGCCTCGTTCATAATGACTTTTCTCGGATCATCCTTAGGAACCACAATCCGGTCCTCAAAGAAAAGAGTATCTTTGTCATCAATGTGGAAGCACTTGTACTTGAAATGCCCTTGTAGATACCACGTTTCACCTTTTTCACCATGGTATCCGAAGTTGAGCCTCACGAATCTGATCTTCCAAAGTAGGAGAGACTATGAGGTTGGCAAGAAAGCCTTGAGGAACAACTTGAAGATTCAGCTTATGAAAGCTTCACGAGATCCGGTGAAAGGGCTTGAGGATTAGGCTGCGCGAGAAGCCTTCCTGCTCAAAGCATCTGCAATGACATTGGCCTTGCCGGAGTATATTCAATACTTGGGTTGTACTCTTGAATCATTTCGACCCATCGAGTCTGCTGAGGTTGAGGTTGGGTTGAGTGAAGATGTACTTGAGACTCTTGTGATCGGTGAAAATGTCCACTTTCCTTCCCAACAAGAGATGTCTCCATGTTATCAATGCATGGACAACTGCCGCCAACTCAAGATCGTGAGTGGGGTAGTTCTTCTCGTTGGGCTTCAATCTGGCGAGAGGTATAAGCCACAACTCTCTTCTCTTGCATTAACACAGCACCGAGACCTTGAAGAGAAGCATCACGTAAAACTTCAAATGGCTTGGATTCATCAGAGGAGTCAAGACAGAGCTGTGACGAGTTTCTCTTTGAGGGTATTGAAAGCAACATCACACTCAGGAGACCGGACATACTTCACATGCTTCGGAGGAGGTTGGAAAGAGGCTTAGCAATCTTGGAGAAATTCTCAACGAATCTTGACAATAGCTTGCAAGACCAAGAAAACTGGAGCTGCTTGACATTCGAGGAGGTTCCCAATTCACAATTGCGGACACCTTCTCGGGATTAACGATATGCCTTGGCGGATATGATATGGCCAAGATAAAGCACTTCATCAAGCCAAAATTCACATTTGGAGAACTTAGCATAGAATTGATACTCTCGAGCTTGTCTAGCACCAATCGCAAATGTTTGGCATGATCCTTCTTATTCTTGGAGAAGACCAAAATATCATCAAGATAGACCAAGACGAATTCATTGGTGTAGGGTTGAAGATGAAATTCATCATCCGGAGAATGTTGGAGGAGCATTGACAAGGCGAAAGACATGACAGTATATTCATAAGAACCAAAGCTTGTTCGAATGCTGTCTTGGGAATATCTTGTTCACGAATCTGAATCTGATGATAACCCATCTGAAGGTCAAGCTTGGAGAACACTTTAGCACCTTTGAGTTGCTCGAAAAGCTCATTGATGTTGGGAAGTGGATACTTGTTCTTGATTGTCTTTTTATTCAATGGACGGTAATCGGCGCAAAGTCGGTCCGTGTCATCCTTCTTATGGACAAAAGAACACCACAACCCCAAGGAGATGAACTCGGTCCGATCAAACCAGACGCTCTTGTTCATCGAGCTGCTTCTTCAATTCCTTCAGCTCATCAGGTCCAAGCTTGTATGGACGCTTGCAAACGGGTTGATGCCAAGCTCAAGATCGATAACGAACTCAAGCGGCGATGAGGAGGCATACCCGAAGCTCTTCCGGAAAGACATCTTGGTACTCACAAATGACCGGAATCGAGAGATAGCATCAATTCGCCCTTCTCATTGAGAGAAAACAACCGAATGGTTTCATCACGAGCAGCATAGATGATCACATCATTAGAAGAGTGAGTCAATTGAATTTCCTGGCAGCACAATCAAGCTGAGCTTTGTGCTTTGAAAGCCATCCATTCGAGAATAAGATCAATATCCGAGTCACCAAGGACAATAGGTTTAGCCAGAAATCTATAATCGCCCATCTTGATACCGACATTCGGAACCATCATGCTAGAGCTCAATCGCTTAGCCGGAGAAATAACTTGCAATGCTTTAGGTAATTCCTCTGTATCAAAATTGTGCTTCGATGCAAAAGGATATGACATGAAAGAATGCGATGCACCAGTATCAAATAAGACTTTTGCAGGAATATCATTAACTGGAAGATTACCCATTATCACATCAGAAGATTCCTCTGCCTGAGCTGCATTCATCATGTTCACCTTTGCAGACTTGGGATTATGCTTGACCACTGCATTGCTGGAAGATTTCACAGGAGGAGGAGGCGGAAGGCGCCTTTGGTTGAAGCATTTGTTCGCATAGTGACCTTTCTGCTGACATTTGTTGCAAGTCACCTCAGAGAGCGGACGGTGGTAAGGAGCACTTGACCTTGGAGCTTGAGAATTAGACTTGTTCTGATAGCTTGGGTTGGGTGGGTGGGAAGATCCACGGCCACCTGAGTTCTTCTGCTGATAAGGCTGACGGAACGGAGGAGGAGGAAGGTAAAACTTCTGCTGCTTAGCTGCCACTTGAGAGGAAGAAGAAGACTGAACTGCATCCCTGATTCTCTTCTTAGAAGCCTCACATTTGAGCTGGGCAGCTTCTTGCTTCAGTGCCATGTTGTAGAATTCATCATACTTATCTGGCTCAAAAAGCACAAGAGCTAATTGCAGATCTTCTCTCGGACCACCTCTGAATTGATAGATCATACTCTTTTCATCGTGTCGTCTTGCTTAGCAAAACGAAGCGAGCTTCGAACTGGATATTGTATTGATAGACGGACATGTTGCCCTGCTTGAGATTGCGGAACTCCTCACGCTTGCTCTCAACAACACTTTTGAATGTGATGAGCTCAAAATCACGGAGGAACTCATCCTGTAATGACACGACCTCCTCTGGAATCTTTATATTGCTGGTACCACTCAGCAGCTTGGTCCTTGAGTTGAAGCGATGCAAACTTGACAAAATCCTCGGTCCGACATTGCTACAATCAAAATGCTTGCAGATGTCCACAAGCCAATCGTCGCCGTCGTGGCCTCGACACGTAAACCGAAAGACTTCGGATGATTAGCGAGGAACCGACCGAGAGTAGCAAAGTGCGGCTGATTGTTGCCTTGACCTTGATTTCCTTGATTGCCTTGCCCTGAGTACGTTCTTGCAAGAGCTGCAAAATCATCGAGCATTGGCATTGGTGGCTGCCATGATAGCTTGCCGGCCTCCGGAGGCGGAGGTGGAGGTGGAGGTTGACCGATCCCCATCATTGCGATCCGGATTCGACGCGTTGGCGGAGCCATCTGAAAAGGGTGACATCCGTTAGTCCTTTGATAGACAAATAGTCAAGTAGAATCAGCGGATAGAAATTGCAACATATAGTCTTCACAATAAACATTCGAACAAGAATGAGCGAATGAATTCAAAGTTAATCATCACACGTCCATTAAGGTGAGAAGCCACTTAGATAAAGATATGGAAACAACATCATCTTGAAACAAATCGAATATCACAACTGAAAACAAAAGATTGGCTTCTAGAATGAGCGGAACAAACACATGATAGAGATTTACGCCCAAAGTGTTAGTGGTGGGGCCCACACGGACACGACGTATAGCGGACGTCACGAATGACAAACAAGGCGTCCCCAAATCAGCATAGCCAAGGATTCTATAAGGCGTCTCGCGACCACAGAATCGACCGTGAATGGGCGGACCACTAGACGTTGAACCCCAATCTCAAATCATACATCCGCCGGAAAGAATATCTTGTAAGCTACTAGAATTCCCACCTATAAACTCCCAAACTTTCGGTTATGCAATCTGGTGTCCGGGATACAGGGACACAAAATATATCACCCAAACTAACAATACCTAGATCCAGTTGTATCCATCCACAACACATAACCAAGAAATCCTCGAAATCGTGTACCTCGACCTTGAAAAACATCCGTTATACAAGTCATGGCAATACTCCCGACTCGCCTCGATCTTTGGGCTATCGGGTTATCTCACCAACAACTGCACAAAAGAGATTTCGATGTCGCTAAAACTCGGTATTCCGAATCGCAACGATAAAATTGTGGCGACAACACCTCGGAGCTCAACTCCCGGGACACCGCCACAACCCCTAAATGTCGGGAGGCACCAAGAACAATGTTCTCGTCACAAAACCATCGGACGATTCCAAGATACCCACGTGATCCTAAAAAAAAATTAGTGAAATTTGAGGAGAGGAGAGTCAAAACTCTCGTCAGAGACCTCACCAGAGCGATTTAAGGACTGGGAAGTAAAAAGAATCCTACTCTCGATATATAATCCTAAGACTCAAAACATTTTCCATTCTAGACTCAACAACGCCAAACAAACAATCAAGTAGGGGGCTCCTAAGTCGGGAAGGCTCGATACCAACTTAGCGCCCGATGCGGCTATATCTCCCGTGTCGAGGCACGACTTAGAGGCATAACCGCATTGAAAGCAATGTCGCAAGTGAGGTAATCTTCACACAACCCATGTAATACATAAGGGAAAGAGATACATAGTTGGCTTACGATTCGCCACTTCACACATTACATAAATAAACATCCATCATTGAGAGTACACTCAAGGTCCGACTACGGAACCAAAATAAAAGAAGATACCCCAAATGCTACACAGATCCCGATCGTCCCAACTGGGCACCACTACGATCATCGGGAAAAGACACATAGTAACGACCACGTTCCTCGTCGAACTCCCACTTGAGCTCGGTTGCGTCACCTGCACTGGCCTCGTCGGAACCTGCAACTGTTTTGGTAGAATCTGTGAGTCACGGGGACTCAGCAATCTCACACCCGCGAGATCAAGACTATTTAAGCTTATAGGAAGGATAGAGTAGTAAAGTGGAGCTGCTGCAAGCGACTAGCATATATGGTGGCTACATCGCAAAAGAGAGCGAGAAGAGAAGCAAAGCACGACGTGAAGCTAATAGCGATCAAGAAGTGATCCCGAACTACTTACGTCGACATAACTCCAACACCAGTGTTCACTTCTGGACTCCGCCGAGAAGAGACCATCACGGTTACACACGCGATTGATGTGTATTTTAATTGAGGTCAACTTGGGTTTTCTACAACCGACATTAACAAATTCCCATCTGCCTCATAACCATGGGCACGGCTTTGAAAGATATTACCCTGCAGGGGTGTCCCAACTTAGCCCATAATAAGCTCTCACGGTCAACGAAGGATATTCCTTCTACCGGGAAGACCCGATCAATCTCGGAATCCCGGACTACAAGACATTTCGACAGCAATAAAACAAGACCAGCAAAAGCCGCCCGATTGTGCCGACAAATCCCGATAGGAGCTGCACATATCTCGTTCTCAGGGCACATCCGGATGAGACTAGCTACGAGTAAAACCAAGCCTCGAGTTTCCCCGTGGTGGCCCCGCAGGTAGCTCAGTTCGGGCCAGCACTCGAAGGAGCACCGGTCCGGGGTTAAAATAAAGATGACCCTCGGGCTCGCGAAAACCCGGGGAAAAAGGCTTAGGTGGCAAATGGTAAAACCAAAGTTGGGCCTTGCTGGGCGAGTCTTATTCAAAGCGAACTGTCAAGGGGTCCCATAAATCACCCAACCGTAAGGAACGCGAAATCAAGGAACATAACACGGTATGACGGAAACTAGGGTGGCAAGAGGAACAAAACACTGCATAAGGCCGAGCCTTCCACCCTTTACCAAATATATAGATGTATTAATTATAGCAGATATATATATGTGATATCCCCAACAAGTAAACATGTTCCAACAAGGAACAACATCTCCATGTTCAACAAGGAACAAACTTCAGCTTCACCGCAACTAGCAACGCTATAAGAGGGCTGAGCAAAGCGGTAACATAGCCAATCAACGGTTTGCTAGGAAAAGGATGGTTAGGGGCTGACATGGCAATATGGGTGGCATGATATAGCAAGTGGTAGGCATCGTAGCATAGGCATAGCAAAAAGAGCGAGCAACTAGCATAGCAAAGATAGAAGTGATTTCGAGGGTATGGTCATCTTGCCTGCAATGTTCTCAGAGTTGTCGAAAGCTTGATCCTCGTAAGCGTTCTCAACAGGTTCCTCGTTCATGTACTCGTCTCCCGGCTCTACCCAAGGCAAAAACACAAACAAAGGAACCACAATAAATCACGGTGCAATGCACAATCAACATGATGCAAAACATGACATGATATGCGGGATGTGATATGCAATGCGTATGTGCGCTCCGGAAGGAAAATGATGAACCAGGCATCAACTTGGCAAACCAAGTATGCCACTGGAAAGATGAGATGATTTCAGTTGAAATCGATATAAAGATCACCGGAATCGGATGCACGGTTTGCAAATGACAAGCAAAACAAGAATGGCACAAATCTGCCATTAACAGCATGATGCCACTTAGCAAGCAACAAGAAATTAAGCTACTGCACCCAAACGTACCAACAAAGTATATGGCAGTGATCTACACAAGATGCTCGACAAAAGATGAGCACTGAGCTATGGCTAGTTCACATCATAACAGGTTCAAACAAGCATGGCAAAAGTGCACAAAATATCAGGCTGGACATGGCAAAAACAGCATCAGGCTGCAATGTTCAGAGCAACAAAACTACATGCTACAGGAACTTAAAATAGCAAAACATGGCATGGCATGAATCTACTCAAAGCATAGAACAAAAGTCCCTTACTGACCATAAGCCAAAAAGGATCAGAAAATATAGTAACACCCATGTCAATATTGAAAGTTCCGATAACAGATTCAGCAACATGACATGTCAAAAACTGATAACAAGTAGGCATGTTTACAAGCTCAATGCACTCACTACAGAGCCTTATATGATAAACTAAGCATACATACATCAAGAAGACATGGCATAGAAGACATACATGGCAAGAACAATAACATAGCATACATGGATCAACCACAACAACCTTGGCAAAATTGAATAACATGTAAACAATCTGTGGCACTCCATAATTGCAAACAAAGGCATGGATGGATATAGCAAGACATGCTTTACAAAACATCCTTACTGAAGTATCTCAAAATATGCATGGATCTCTTGGTAGCATCAAGTTAACATGGCATCAAATTATCAGCTAAACAGGGCTGAAAACAGCAACATCAGGACACCTACTTTGCATGCTTGTGCTAGTCACCACATAGATCACAAAAATACATGGAATACACCCCTGGAAAGATGGCATGGCATACTACAAAACACATGTAGGACTCAAATTCATAGGGTGCACACATCAATCATGGCAAAAATAACAAAAGTGCAAGTTCTGTTAAGAAACAGAAACTAACATCACATAGCCCTCTTCTAACAGCATTTCGGGCATCAAGATGAGCTCAAATGAAAATGATGCAATGAGATGAAATGATCTACTTTTCGAGACGAACATTTTGACATATTATACGCGCAAAATGGAGCTACAGATGCAAAGTTATACTACAATGAAAATGACACAAAATATCAATGAGATGAAAAAAACTTAGAAGAAAAACGAGGGGGGGAAGAAGTCAACGGGAGCTCGGTCGATCGGATCGGGGCGACGGCGGCTCGGGCTCGCCGGAGCCCGGGCGAGGAGGAGGAAGGTGGCCGGGGGGTCGGGGCCGGCCGGAGGCGGCGGAGGCGGGGCCGGCCGCGCGGGCGGCGAGGCGAGCCGGCCGGTCGGGCGTGGGCGGCGGAGGCGGCGGCGGCGGCGGCCGAGGCGAGGCGGCGGAGGACGGCGGCGGCCGACCGAGGCGGCGCCGCCGAGGAGGCGGGCCTGCGCGGCGAGGGTTTCGGGCGCGCCGGATGGTGCGGGAGGGGGCCGCACGGGCAGGCGGGCCTCGCGGGCGGCGGCGGGCGGAGCCGCCACGTGGCGCGCTCCGTTGCTCGGAGCGGCGGCGGCGACGTGTCCGGCGCCGGGCGGACACGTCCGGCGCGGCGCGGAGGGGAAAAATTAGGGTTTCGGGGGGGATGATCCGGGATTTGGAGGGGGTTTGCTTAAATAGGCATAGAGGGAGCTAGGAGAGTCCAAATGAGGTGTAGTTTTCGCCCACACGATCGTGATCGAACGACGGAGAGCATGGAAGCGACTTAGATGGGTTATTGGGCTGTTTTGAAGGGGTGTTGGGCTGCAACTTAAAAGAGGCCTTTGCGAGAGTGCGGTTAACCGTTGGAGTACCAAACGAGCTCCAAATGATCCGAAACTTGACCGGTGGTCTATGGGTGGTATACCAAGGCCACTAGACAAACCTCGGTCCACTCCGAGAAGGTTTAGTACCCGCTTTACGGAAAAAGCGTAAAAGGGCCGCCGGGGGAGATAGGAGTGTCGGATTGCAAAACGGACAACGGGAAAAATGCTCGGAATCATGAGACGAACACGTATGCAAATGCGATGCACATGATGACATGATATAAAATGCATGACATGGACAAAATGAAAAAAGAAGAAAAACCCAACCACGGAGGGAAATCATATCACAATGCCGAAAATGGCAAGAGTTGGAGTTACAAATATGGAATGTTACTTCCGGGGTGTTACAGATGAGCTGCCCCTCGTCGGGCAGCCGGTGCGGGATATCGCCGGAGAGGTATCCGCGCCGCGCAGTTTGGCGATTTGCTCCTCCTTAACGGTGGAGGCCAACCATTTACCTCCCGCTCCAGACATGGTCGGAGAAGGTTGAGACGAGATGCGCGAACTTGGGCGCTGGAGCTCGAGTGCGTGGAGATGGATAAGCAAAGGAGGAAGAAGGCGTAGGTGAGAAGGTGAATCCTTATCCCTTATATGGTAGGCGCAATCTCACGCGTCCCCACCGCCCGGTAAAACTCGCTTATCCCCAAAGCGTCACCATCAATGATGCGGTTGGGTTACCCACCCGTATTGATGAGAATCCCGGATTAAGGGTAACACGATCTCTGCCCGACAAGGCGTGCCAAGGAAACCGCTTCGCTAAATGCGCCGAGGTGGTAAAGTAAAAACAATTCGAGTAATGGCTTGGTAGTGGGGTGACGTCATGCCACGAGCGCCGCCAGATTGAACTTGTGTATATATTATTCTCTCTCTGGTGGAATGTGGAATTCATTTTGCGAGCGGACACTATCCTGGTGTTCCCAATCTTCTATCATTTGGAGGAGGAACCCGCCTTGCAATGCCAAGCAATATACACGCCGGACTTATCGTCATGGAAGCCTGGTTCAGGGACTCTTGAGGAGTCTGGATTAGGGGTGTCCGGATAGCGGACTACCATCATCAGCCGAACTATCATTTGCGAACTATCATCATCGACCGGACTCCAAGACTATGAAGATACAAGATTGAAGACTTCCCCGTGTCCGGATGGGACTTTCCTTGGCGTGGAAGGCAAGCTTGGCGATCTGGATATGTAGATCTCCTACCATTGTAACCGACTCTATGTAACCCTAGCCCTCTCCGGTGTCTATATAAACCGGATGGCTTTAGTCCGTGGGACAACAATCACAACAACCCTTACAATCATACCATAGGCTAGCTTCTAGGGTTTAGCCTCCTTGATCTCGTGGTAGATCCACTGTTGTAAACATCCACAATATCAATATCAATCAAGCGGGACGTGGGTTTTACCTCCATCAAGAGGGCCCGAACACAGGTAAACATCGTGTCCCTTGTCTCCTGTTACCATCCGCCTAGACGCACAGTTCGGGACCCCCTACCCGAGATCCGCCGGTTTTGACACCGACATACATAGTCAAGGTCCATGCATAATAATGTTGTGCTCAAACACGGCGGTCAGTAATACTGTGCAGCAAATAGTACTACTTCGGTATAGAGGAAGTAAAATAACCAGCTTATTATATATAGCCGATGTTGGCTACATGGATGAGATAGTAAGACATGGAAAAACAAAAATGGTGGCAGCTAGTGGGTTCAAGCCTTCAAGGGCCTAGCTAGCTATACGCGTCCTCCAAGGTAAAAAGTACTCCTACTAGTACGTAAGTAGAGTACTAGTACAACAATGAAAGAGAAGGCGAGAGGGTTGAAAATGGAATACCTGGGTAGATGGTGACGGTCCAATCGTGGTAGATTGTGTGACCATGTTGCACATCAGTGGTACCATGGGTAACGACTGCTAAGATAGTTGATCCTAATATGCCAAAGTCAGCTACAAGGTTCCAGGTTAGATCGAATCGGGGATGCAAATGCACATCTAGGATCGGCGATCTTATTTTGATCGCGGGATGACTGGTCCCTGCAAAATAATGGAGTACCGCTAGGGATGCAAAATGATGGTTTGTGCATTCCGTTTGTAATCTCCCGTACCGTAGGATGGCAACCAGATGAAACAAGTCCCCTGGCTTGTCACCGCGAAGATGCAGCCTAGATGGCGCACAGCGTCTTCGAACGTGTAGGGGTACAAATCTGCCGCCGCCAACATGCGCCAGCCTCAGCCGTTACTGCCTCTTGCATTGATGGCAATCCTTTTGTCGAACACCGCGATGAGATAGTAATCATCATAGCCGCGTCGCTTTGTCGATGGGTCCGCAATTGCTATCTTCTTCAATCTCATGTAGGCATCATCATACGTATTCAAGCCCAGCCAGTCTGGAAGGCCGATCCCAATGGTGGAGAAGGGGTCTACCGGAACGGCCGCACTGTTGTGGATGTTGTGCAAAATGATGGTGGTATCCGGCCGGAGGTATGCAAGCCAATCTTCGTTGGCACCGACCCGGACCTATATATAAGACGGTGGGCAACGGAGAAATTACGGGATGTAAATGGAATAACTAAGTACTACATGATCAAACTCCATTACTGACCTGCTCATCGGACAAAATCCGACTACCTCTCAACGTCGGCAACTCTAGCGGAGTCAACATGCAACCATGGCCAGGGAGCGGTGGACTGTTTGAAGGATTGTCCCATAGAAGAACCTTCTCCTCGAGGACGCATGGAAGACCAACAAGCATGGCCTTTTCCCAAGCCATAGTTGGTGCAGGAAGCACCGAGTCTTGCGGCGGTGAGGACGTCGGAGCGGCGTGCGATTTCTCCTAGAGGATCGTCGTCCAAGGTCTCCCAGCCCCGAGGACGAGGAGAACCGCCTGGCGAATCCATGTGAGCAGCGACTAACTGCCTTCTCTTCGGGGGGAGGGGAACTGGCAAGGAGGAGATAAGAGCGTAGTAACCGCAGGGCCTCGTCCCTTCCAACTGTAGAGCGTAGTAAGCGAAGGGGTGAGGATATTATTTACTACTAGTACTAGCATTATGGGACGTTATGGGATTGCATTATACTCTAAATAATAGCACTAGTAAGATGGCACTAGCTAGTAGTTTTTGGCGTGGATTAAGAAATTTTGGGTATGTTTTTGCTATTTTTTGTACACGCCAACTAGTGTCAAAAAACGTCTTACATTACGTGATTTGAGGAGTACGACTCATCTTGTGCGATCTTGGTACTACTTTCTCAACTAGTAGTGTGAGGGTACTACTAATGCTATGTACTGTACTTCTAGTATAGTGCGCCAGTTTTGAACTCTTGAATCTCAGGGCCAAGGAGCTATAGTTGGAAGTGGAGGGTACTACTGTTCTCTAGAACCATCGCTGTACTATCAATGCAGGGAAAGTACACCTGCATAGTGGCCTAGTGGGTACTCTTGGTGCTCTATTCAGCCACTCCTCTCACGTAGCTAGCCTACTCAGCCACTCCTCTCACGCACACACTAGCAGCCTGATTATCAAGAAGCGATTCTGCAAGCGTAACATCTGAGTTATTTGATACAGCGAGACTAGGCTTTTCGCTTCCATTTGTGGAGGTGTAATGGATCTCGTCGAACTTTGTTAGTAGTTCCTTCTTTATGAATGAGATGAAGCAAAGCTTTTGCCTCCATTTAAAAAAACACGTCAAGAGGAATTTCTTTTATAGTAGAGCCGATAATGGAGTGAAGTCCATGCGTGCAATGCCACAAGCTACAGAGTAGTAGTAGAGCACTTTACGTACAGAGTCATATTGCACAGTTCCCAATGCCTCACTAGGCTTTTCCGGCTCCTCGGTCTTAATTGGGAGGCGCTAGTTTAAATATGCTACTAGCTGATGAGGAAGCTACAAGCGAGGTGCGGCTAGGGCGAGCACGCGAGCCACGAGATGCTGGGAAGGAAAACCCGTTCACGTGGCTAGGCTATCCAGTGCACCCAGATTGTGGTGTCGCATGTCCGTTTGACTTCAAAACTCAAACTACCCGTGTAAAATATTGGCTTGCAGCGAAGTTACTATTTAAAAAAAAGACCGTCGTGCGTTGGCCGGGATCGAACCTACAAAACGAGGTATACACTCCCGCGACTAGTAGTAGTACTCGTTGGAGTACAATGCAATCTAGCATCGCCTTTTGTCGCTAGTAGTACATTGTTCCTTAGGCTGGCCATAGTGGGGGTAACATAAGTGGTAACATGCACTTGGGACTAGCAAACATGCTTATGTGGCACATAATTAAAGAAGAGAGAGAGCGTTAGAGTAACATAGGTAGATACCGTATCATGTTAAATGCTATGCAACTTTGTGTCATGCATGGCAATAAATATGATCATCTATGATACTAGTTTATGATATTATGCACTATGGAGGTAGTATCATACACTAGTATCATACGCATGTTACTAGCATATGATACTCCCCACCATGAGTAGCCTTACAAGAAACCCCTAATAATGCAAGAAACCATTAATAATGCCAAGAAACTACTACCACTTGCATACGTGGCAGACTTAAGATAAGACTACCTTATCAACCATTGTACATGCTCTTACCAACCAGCCCTACCAAGAAACGACTACTCTACAAAGTGTCTTTATAGGCACGTTTCAACCCATGGCCCTGTTTGGATACATTTGTTGTCAATCTAACCCTGCCATTCAAACACCACTTTGGTTAGAGTTAGTTCAGGGTTAGAATCTAACCTCTCATTTAGAGTATCCAAATAGGGCCCATGTCGCCCATTAAGTCAACGCCTTCTATTCGACCGGGCGTTATGACTTGTGGGACCTACATGTCAGTCTGCACAAAAATCCCCGTGTGACCTCCTACCTCCGGCCCGTCCACCTAGTCATCCTCGGCCACGGGACGCAGCTACCGCCGCCGGCAGAAGGCGAGGTCAAAACCACCGGCGGTGCGGAGCCCATCTTGCGGCAGCCCGGATGCCAGCTCCGTCCGATGCTCGCGGTCGCTAGCTAGCCAAGATAGCTCCGTCCAGCTGCTTGTCTACAAGGTTTGCTAGCTAGATTGGCACGGCGGCACGTCGGCTTGCTCACGCACGCCGCGCTAAGGCCAACCATCTGGCTCAAGCGAAGGCCAGCGCGGCGGCTTGCTCGCTCCTGAGTCACGCTCGGGCCAGCCTGCCAACCCATGCGGAGGCCAGCGCGGCGTCCGGCCCGTCCGGCGGAGCAGCGGCCAACTCGCTCATCACTGGCGCCACAGACGAACACGCATCAGTACTGTTTGAAGTAATGTTCAGGAAAAATAATGATTTGAGGGGGAATAACAAAATAGAAGGTCAAGTGTGGGTCCCTCGTGTCAACAGTCAAACAAAATGTGTTGGTTTAAGATGCCTCGTCAGCAGGGACGTGTGGGCCAACCCTGTCATAAATGGGTTTAAACTAACCTAATCAGTAGGTAGTAGTTTTTGGCGTGGATTAAGAAATTTTGGGTATGTTTTTGCTATTTTTTGTACAATAGATTCTTCCTAGGGCTGGTTGAAAGTGGTAGTTTTTTGTTAAATACTCTACATATTGTAAGTAGGAGTGAAAGTTAAGCTTTGGAACCCAATAAGCAAGGCTAGTTACATAGTGCATATGTGTACATGATTGAAAGTAAATATCAACCATGAGTGACTAATATCTTGATGGAAAACTCGAAACTATGGAATACTAGGGAAAAAATTGCATGGTTTGAAATACTAGCAATGTTCATGTGCGTTGCAACGAATCATAATTAGAATAATACTTATTCACAAATTTGATACAAAACACTCTAATTTTGATATACATATATCACTAGAGATATATTATGTTTCAATTAGAATATATTCCTTGGGCTGTTTTGGTGAGGTCAGGGAGGGATGTGGTTGGTTTTAAGATACTAATTATGGGTTTTTCTACAAATATGTAGAAAAGTGGGATGTTTGTGAGAAAAGGCAACAACTTACCTCACAGTCGTTAGATGTGGATCTAATGGTCACAAACGACGGATGGCAGACACACCATCATCACCAACTTAGTCTTCTGTAGGAGTACTAGCAAGATTCGTGCATTGCACGGAACATCAAGATGCATTCTTTTATAAAAACACTCGCTGTGATTGACCCATGCGGGAGTACTCCCATGTGTAAAAACTAATGATATCTCGAGAAATAGGAGATAAGGTGAAGAGGAGTGGGGCGTGGTGGTGATTGGTGGTCGGACTAAGCGGAGGCATGGGGACTGATGACACCGGCAACGGCCACCAGGCCAGTTTGTTCCAGAGGCTTCCTTTCTTAATTGCTCAACAATGAGGTTGTTGGAGATAAGGATGAACGAGGGAAGGCCTTGTCTGCAAATGTGGAGAGGGGTGCGGGTATCTTTTAGTTTAATTTCCATCAGTCAGATATAGATCGGACGGTCTATATTGCAAGATGGCACGCGTACCATCGTCACCAATTCGGTTTTTTATAAGAGAAAAAATATAAGTATGGCGATACAAACGTATTATCGATACTTGTTTCCGTAAACTAGCATCTACATTCTATTCAACGCCTCAGCATGTGAGGCCTTAGCACAATGACTTCTCAAATGTGTCAAACAAAGGTTTTCCCGTCGCCGATAAGGAGGGGGTGACGGCGGTGCGCTTTTTGGCTTGCGCTAGTCCTAGTAGTCATACTAGGTGGTCTAAGCATGTGTAGATTTATTCTATTTCACGTCTCGTGTTCGCCGTATTGCCACGACTATTGATGAATAGATGGTAAGTTATTCACGGGGAAAACCTTGTTGAGCGTGTTTGCGAGAGAGAGAGAGAGAGACACAGTGTGTGTGTGTGATATGTCTAGAGACTGAGGCAATGATAACAGATTCTTTGTGTCTATGTGTGTGGAGGATAGAGAGAGACATGTACATGGGGCTTTCTGTTGTGTAACGTGGAGACACATATACATAATTAGAGAGTGAGTGTGCGAGATACACATGCGGACATGGGGAGAGATGAGGATCCAGATTAATGGGTGTTTGTGCATGTCCGTGTGTGTTTGTGCGCGTGTTTGTGTGTGAGAGGGAGTGTGTGTATGTGGAGTAGAGAGACCACTAATGATGGAAACCTAGTATAAGGGAAGGGGGAATGGTGTGACATGTGTAGTAGCGAGATAGCATGGGTGCGGGCGGGGGGGAGTAGACTATTTGGAAGAGACATCAATTGTGTGTGGGAGAGGGGTGTGAGAGCGAGAGAGAGAGAGAGAGAGAGAGAGAGAGAGAGAGAGAGAGCGACGGAGAGAGAGAGAGGAAGAGAGGGGGCGAGAGAGGGCGTGTTTGTGTCCATAAATGGCGTATAGATAGGGCGACAATGTTGATGTTGTTTGAAAATTGGCCTATGTACGGAGAAGCAAGGAAAGCGGGTTATTGTGTGTGTGATAGGGACTTCATGAGAGATCTAGAATAGATGGTGTAGAGAACAATGTGCGAGATCGAGAACGATGATACATTAGGGAGCTATGGAAAGAGTCACGACATATATGTATACAGGGAGGAGATGGGGCGGGTCCGCATGTGGGAGAGATAGAAAGAGGAGAGTGGTGCACAAGGAGACAAAGTGTGCTTGTTTTGTAGTGGGGGTGGTGTGTGAGGTGAGTGTGCGAGAACCGCATAACTAGGGAGATAGACGTTTGGGGGCGACGTTTTGTGTGTATGAGAAAGATACACTCTACATAGTGCATGTGCTTGGGAAAGAGAGATGCCGGGGGACCTAGCTCGAGAGTGGGGGAAGAGATGTGTGCATGTAGTGACCCGACCTCAGATGGTCAAGTCTCTGTGCTTCTGTGTCATCCCTGGATCGGTAATGCTGACACACACAGTACTCGAAGGATTTATAACAGAGTAGCAATCACACACTTATTACATCGAATGTCTCAAAAGAGAACTTATTACAATAATATGGCTTAAGGCCATCTAATACGATAACAGCGGAAGGCTTGGAAGGTAAAGTGAGTCCATCAACTCCAACGGCATAACTGAGCTGCACGGCAACGACCTACAATCCTTACTCCTCGTCTGAAAAGTCTGCAACATAATAGGTTGCAGCCCGAGAACGGGTCAGCACATGGAATATGCTGGCAATGTAACACATAGAGAGTAATGAAAGAATAAGCCTATACTACATGCATATAAGGCTGGTGGAAAGCTCTATGGTTACAGTTTTGCAAAAAGCCAATTTTTCCCTATATCAAAGGAATAAATTTTATTTTAACTATCATGGTGGTTGAAACATCATTGAGAAGGTATAACCCCATCTCAATCCCAATTAAAGTAATTAACTACCCAGCAGTATTACTTTAGAGTGATGAGATACATGTGAATACTCAAGTACTAGATACTCAGAATTGTCCATAACCGGGGACACGGCTAACCATGATTAGATTGTACACTCTGCAGAGGTTTGCCCACTTTTCCCCACAAGAATCGATCGCCTCCGTTGGTTTCTCGCACTGCATGGTGTTTGAGAAACGGATGACCGAGACATGGTCTTTCAGAAACATTAACTCCCTACTCCGGATAGATCATACCAAACCTATAAAACCCACTACCTACTGATCTACCTCTTCGAAAGCTTCACGTAACTTACTCAATTATGCTAGAGCCCATAATAGCTTGTGGCTGCACACGGAAGTTTTCTAGCATGAATAATCTCAGTTCCCTTTGAGCCTGGGTGGCGGTCCATAGGAAGATCACACGGGTACCCCAGTTTCAAAAAAGACAACACCTTGGGTTCCCCGGTGCCTCAATCCACCCGGATGTGTATTTAAGTTGCCACCTTAAAGTAAACCATTAATTAATAATCTCACATCTGTCGTGAATATCTCTCAAACCCAAACCACGTCTACGAGCATAGCATAGCAATATAAGCAACACGTAGAAGTAACTCCCAAGGGTTTGATAGTAACATGGCAATAGGTTCCTACCTCATCATCTACTTCCCAACCCACAAATTAATGACATCCTAATCATGCAATGTTTGAGGATTGAGCTAATGCATAAAACTGGGTATGAAAAGGGTATGATCAAGTGTTACTTGCCTTGCTGACGATCCGTGAATCCTAGAGACTCGTAGTAACACGCTTCGCACTCCGGAAATTCTATCGCAAGCAAACAATACATACATAAGTAACAAACAATTATGCACAAACGAAACTTCAACTGAAAGAGGTAGACTGGAGAGTTCAACTTAAGAACTCCGGTTTGCAAAAAGAATCAAACCAAACGGAACAACGAAACTCAAACGGCGAGAAAAACAAGGTCCGTTTACTAATCTGAACTAGAGTCAAATTTTACAAAGATAAAAACTGGTTTAAGTTGACTATTCGGAAAGAGGGTTTGAGATGAAACTCCAGCGCTTGAATCGCTTTGATTCCGATAAACGAGCGAAAAGTTATACTAATTTGAACATTGGTTCAGAAATCGAAATCGGAATAATCGCGGAATAAAACCGATAAAAGAAAATGACGAACGTCTAAACGAACGAACGTTCGTTGGCGGAAGCTAAAACGACGAACGGTTCATAAAAACGAACGAACGGGTGAACGTTCTCAAAATAAATAAACCGAAAAAAAATAAACCGATCTAAAAAACGGCTAGGGTTTTCCAAAAAAACCTGAAGGGTTATATTTAAAAAAAACCGGCGACGGGGCTACCTCCGGCGATCGTCTGGCGGGGCGGGCGGCGGCTCCGGCGGGGTCCGGCGAGGGTGGCGAGGGGCGGCTAGGGCGGCGGCTCGGCGAGGGGGGGGCGACGGCGCTGGAGGCAGGCGGCGGCCAAGGCGGCGGCGGCTCGGGCTCGGCTCCTCCGGGTCAGGCGGTGGTGGTGGTGGTGATGGCTAAGGGGAGAGGGGGGGCGGTATATAAAGAGGGAGGGAGGTGGCTTGGAGGAGGGGCAAGGCGGGGGAGGAGTCGGCTCGGACTCGAGTCCCGGCTGGCGGCGGCGGCCTTGCTGCAGGAGGCGCGGCGGCGGCTTGGGCCGCCTGCTCGGTGGGCCGTTATTCTGTCGGTATGATTCTTTATTATTATTTTTTTAAAGAAAATATTCCGTCGAAAATTGTAAAAATCCTAGAAAAATAAATAAAAATCTAAAAATGCCAAAACAAGTTTTCTTTGCCTAAATAAAATATTTAGAACAAGATGAACTTTTCTTGGCCCCTAAAATGCAATTTTAAATATATGCAAATTTTTCTCTAGGCAAATAAAATTTCCAAATAAGAAAAATAAAATCCCAAAAAATGATTTTAACATTTTTCCTCCGGTATTTCAATTATTTTTGGAGAAGTCATATTATCTCCTCTCGTTTATTTTTTTAAATATGAAATATTTTCCGGAGAGAAAAATTATAAAATCCAAAGTCCTTGTCTTTCATTATTTGATAAAATTCAATTATGAAAAATCGGAAAATCCCCAACTCTCTCCGAGGGTCCTTGAGTTGCTTAGGATTTCGAGGATAGCAATTGAAAATGCAATAAAATATGATATGCATGGATGACCTGTGTATAACATGCCAAATTGAAAATTTGGGATGTTACAGTGCATGCCCAAGAGATAAAGTGATAGAGACATATATTGGGGTCCGGACTTTAGAAGAGAGAGGGGTTTTAATGTGCTCGTGTGTTGGTGTTTGGGGAGAGAACGACTTCTCTGTGTGTGTGGGGGGGCTGACGAGGGGGGTTGCTTGGATAAAGAGTGAGGTGTCTATATTTCAGGGACTTTAGCGTAATTGAGATATACATGGTCAATAGTGTGTGCACTCAAGGTTGATCAATTTGTTTCATAGTTTGGACTATGAGATAACGATACTTTTGAACATGCGTGATATAATTTGATGTACCAAAATTATAAACCTAAGATTGGAATTTTGGAATTCGACTCCATCATTAGCTTTTGTAATTCATTTAAACGGAGGTACATTTTTAAGCCGGGATTTCGTGATTTCAAATTCATATATCAAACCTAGAGATATACACATACGGGCATGTTCAAACTTTATAATCATCCAATTTATTCATACACATACACATTTTTGCTTTTGTCATCATATTTAGGATAAACACATTTGGAATCTCATTTGAATTGGACCATATGATGGTATTTGCTTGTAGTAGCTCAATGATCTATATTTGAATTGAATGGATAATCTAAGTTTCGAGTTGGAGACATTGATTTTCAAAACTTACACTTTTGCGTGCAAAACAAACAAATTCTCGGCCATGATATCATAGTCGGCCGTACAAGAGCAGAATATAATTTCAGGCGCCAAAATCTTTCAAACTTCCCACTCACATCGAAATATCTCGCGCTCGAAAGTTTAGCCCTGCGATATTCCTGCTTTACCCCTGCCACATGAACGGAAAAGGGATGCTTTGGTAACTCCATTGTTTTCCCCTCTTTGCCCCCAACATTCTTCCCAGGCCCTCCTTCCCTCCCGACCCCCCCCCCCCCAACCACGGAAAGCCACCAAATCTAGTCCTCCACCGCAGCGGTGGACCTCACACCACGGATCTACCTTCCGCACCTTGGAACCCCCAACTGCCAACTCACCACTTCACGGAGCCGCTTGACGATCGGCTTGTACACCGCTCCAGATCTCCTTGACCGCCATCATGGTCCACCCCACGGATCTCGCTTAACCGCGCCCTCGACCACCATAGTGTAGGCCCTTCATCGACTCCTCGTCCGTCCCTTCACTGGCCCTTCATACAAGCCCTCGTCCGCCGCAACAGATCCGCCTCACCGAAGCACCGCATAACGCGCCCATCAAGCCTTCGCCCATCGCACGGACCCGCTCCACGGACGCCATATTCAACTCCACCGCCCTGCTTTACCGATGCCGCAGCCTCATCAGGTTATTTTGATCTGTACTCCTTCGGTTTTTCTCTTTATCGTGCAACTGTTCACTTACCACAGATGAGCTTTCTTGTATGTCGACGGAGCCACTTCAGCGACGGTTACAGCCGGCCCAAACTCAACCGCAACATGAGCACCATCGACGATCCTTAGCTATCAAGTATGCCAACGATACCCATACGCCGCTGAGAATCAGGTACTATTATCCAACGGCCGGCGCCTACGTTCACTTTCTTAGCATAAGCACAACACCTTTGAGTTTCTTCAAGGCATCATTCAGTTTTTCATGAGACGCGTTATTCGCTTTTTGTAGGGCCATACTTACGGCGGAACATGTTACATGTGCTAAATTACATACCAAAGCACATATAGTTAATATGCTTTATTTTTGTCCTAAGTATTACTGTACTTCCTAGATATCACTGCCTACTATTTTACTTCTTGCATGCTATATTTATGATAATGGTGTTGTTATGATGCCATCTGTTGGTTCCATCAGACTGCTTCATGTTCTCTATGCTTAATTACACATCAGTAAACTAGCATGTGGTTCCGCTGGTTTTTGTTCGTTTTACCCTACATTTTCTGATGCTAGCTATTACATCACTGCTACGAGCCTCTATTCATTACTTTTTTGTGTGTTCTTGATCTTCCCAAGTTGCATGACTAATTTGATGCTTCTATTAATTATGGTGTTGCCAACCCCATCAAGCAAAATATTTGTTCTTTTGGGGCTGGCACCTCGAACAAGCATAAAAATAGAGGGAAGCAGACATATTGTCGTGTATCCACACACCCTTCTTTCATTAGTTTAGATGAACCATTGATGATCAATTCAAACCAGTGCATTGATACGTCTCCAATGTATCTCTAATTTTTTATTGCTCCATGCTATATTATCTACTGTTTTGGACAATATTGGGCTTTATTATTCACTTTTATATTATTTTTGGGACTAACCTATTAACCGGAGGCCCAGCCCAGAATTGTTGTTTTTTGCCTATTGCAGAGTTTTGCAGAAAAGGAATATCAAACGGAGTCCAAACGGAATTAAACCTTCGGGAACGTGATTTTCTCACCGAACGTGATCCAGGAGACTTGGACCCTAAATCAAGGAAGATTCGAGGAGGGCATGAGGTAGGGGCGCGCGCCCACCCCCACAGGGCGCACCCTCCACCCTCGTGGGCCCCCTGTTGCTCCACCGACGTACTCCTTCCTCCTATATATACCCACGTACCCCAAGCGATCGACACGGAGCCAAAACCTAATTCCACCGCCGAACCTTCTGCACTCCACGAGATTCCATCTTGGGGCTGTTAGGAGCTCACGGAGGGGGCATCCACCACGGAGGGCATCTACATCATCACCATAGCCCTTCCGATGAAGTGTGAGTAGTTTACCTCGCACCTTCGGGTCCATAGTTAGTAGCTAGATGGCTTCTTCTCTCTTTTTGGATCTCAATACAATGTTCTCCCCCTCTGTCGTGGAGATCAATTCGATGTAATCTTCTTTTTGCGATGTGTTTGTTGAGACCAATTAATTGTGGGTTTATGATCAAGACTATCTATGAACAATATTTGAATCTTCTCTGAATTCTTTTATGTATGATTGGTTATCTTTGCAAGTCTCTTCGAATTATCAGTTTGGTTTGGCCTACTAGATTGGTTTTTCTTGCAATGGGAGAAGTGCTTAGCTTTGGGTTCAATATTGCGGTGTCCTTTCCTAGTGACAGTAGGGGCAGAAAGGCATGTATTGTATTGTTGCCATCGAGGATAACAAGATGGGGTTTTTAACATATTGCATTAATTTATCCCTCTACATTATGTCATCTTGCTTAAGGCGTTACTCTGTTTTCTTGAACTTAATACTCTAGATGCATGCTGGATAGTGGTCGATGAGTGGAGTAATAGTAGTAGATGCAGGCAGGAGTCGGTCTACTTGTCCCGGACGTGATGCCTATATACATGATCATACCTAGATATTCTCATAACTATGCTTAATTACATCAATAGCTCAACATGAATTGCTCACCCACCGTAAAATACTTATGCTCTTGAGAGAATCCACTAGTGAAACCTATGGCCCCCGGGTCTTTCTTCATTATATTAATCTTCCTACACTTTATTATTGCCTTTGCTTTTTTACTTTGCTTTTATTTTACTTTGCATCTTTATCACAAAAATACCAAAAATATTATCCTATCATAACTATCAGATCTCACACTCGTAAGTGACCATGAAGGGATTGACAACCCCCTATCGCGTTGGTTGCGAGGAGTTATTTGCATTGTGCAGGTACGAGGGACTCGCGCGTAGCCTCCTACTGGATTGATACCTTGGTTCTCAAAAACTGATGGAAATACTTACGCTACTTATCTGCATCATCCTTCCCTCTTCAAGGAAATCCAACGCGGTGCTCAAGAGGTAGCATGCATGCGATTAAATTAATTTTACCTAAATAGAGGGTGCAGAATAAACTACAACAAATAGATTTGCAACCACGGGATGCTGACGATATCTTCAAAGAACATTGCAACAGCAGCGAGGCTTCACAGCAACATATGGTAAGCCAGCGTGTTTTAGTACATGTGAAATGTAATGCATGTGGAATGCTTTCTTGGCTTGTGCCCACAACCTATAATCCTACAGAATAACAAATAGTTCAGTTGTCTGCGTTGCTGTACTGCATAATTCGAATGCTTGTTTGTTACTTGTTACGCTATACCTGAGTTGGCCAATATGTCTGCAGTGCCTGCTTTACTATCGTAAAGAAATGCATGCCTAGTTCATTTGAGTCCTTAACTTTTCCTCTGAACTTCATCACAAGACTGTCTTCGTAGTTTATATGAGGCCACACTATTAAGTGCTTTCTTAGATTATTTCAACTGCTTAGATACCTTGGCAACTTAAATATAGCGGTGGTACACTCCCTTTCAACTAGGGATGTCAACTGGGTCCCGCTTAATCCCGATTAAAGTCCACTAGTGGTATGATAGTTCAAAAGAGTTTTTGTTTTTTGAGGAAAATGAACCAGGAAGCTAGCAAAAACTAACTAGATGGGATCATGGATGTCGTTTATTTGCCACTTACATCCCTAGTTTCATCTTACCATTTTAATTTCTTTTCGGCTGATGCTGCTTCGAACCATTTAAATATAGCTTGCCATGCTCGGCAATAATTCGTATGTCGTTTACCATGTAAGGTTACTGCCTGGATAATGCGATAACTATCTCTTACTTAAGTCCAGCGGAAACCTTTCAGGATGCCGTTCACACTAGGACACAATGTACAACCCCAAAATCTATTTGTGGAAGCAGTGCGCCATCCATGTTACTAGATGGTAGCAGTTCAGAGGAAACACCGCCAGAGAGCAGTTTGAGCACAGATATTATAGTTCTTGAGGCTCTACTAGAGGTAGAAAGAGATGGTGGGGCTGCCATGAATGGGGTAATCTCGATCTTGAAGGTATAAATTATGCAATTAGTTGCACGCATTATGCAAGCAACCCAAGAATTGGAGGAAGTAAGAATGTTGCATTTGAAGATGGAGGAGGTCCTGCTGCTTCTGCTATCTGAAGCCCAGGGTAATCCCAGTTCTTCTTTAGATAGCAGTTGAAATTATCATTATATTATTGTACTTGCATGTTGTGTCATGTCTCTAAATGGATTATGTTGTAAGACCCCCTATGTTGTCCATGTGTTGTAATGATCCGAATTTTATAGGCGAGGTAACCCTCAGTACTTGTATGATTGACATAAGGTGAACTGTTTTTCGTGTGAGCATATTGTATTGGATGAAATAACTGTTTGACTCAAAGTGTATCCAACCTACTGAATTCGAAGATCACGACATTTCTAAATCATAATCATATATAAAGGTGGAATAATTATTTGTTGTGGTTTGGTAGAAATAAATAACAAAACATAGAATTATTTGTGGATATTCGTAATCGAATAAAAATTGGATTTGGATTTAGTTGCCAGGGCCCAGGGCAAACGTGAATGCTAATTCTCCGAAGTTTTGAACGAAGCGGCTAAACACCCACTATCATTTGTGGGCTGCCCGAAGCAAGTGTTTGCCAGATGGAAATTACTGTCTACCCCTGACACTTGACATCCTTATCGACCGGATTTACACTGCTGTCGATAGGGGTAGACTAGTAACTTCAATCAGACGTGACACGACGGCCTCTGAGCCCATTCAGACACGGTGGGCACCAAACGTGGGCGGCAAAACACATTTGATTCAAGCTCGTCTGAAAGACATGTGTCTTTCCCTCCATTTCCCCATTCATCCACGGTGGGCGGCAAAACAAACTCTCCTCGTCCGATATCGATGTAGGCTAATATTTTAAATAGGGGCAGATGTGTAACTTCCCTCAGACGTGACACAACCGCCCTACCTGTCAGCCCTGTTCATACACCATGGGCGCCAACCGTGGGCAGCAAAACACCCTCTCCTCGCCCGAAATCGTTACCGAAAATATTTGGGAGATGCGAGATTACCGTCCTATCCCCAACCGACGTGATGTCTGAAATTTTAAACGGGGGATAAGTTCGTAACTTTCCCACATTTCAGACAAGCGCGTCCCAAAGTTTGAGATCCCCCCTCCCCCTCCATTTCCCCATTCATACACCACCGGTGCCACGACAACCTCCCCACTGTGGCCAGCCTCCTCCATCCGCCACCCCATCTTCCACCTTGCCGGAGCCGCTACCCCTACCCCGTCGTCCACTGCAAGAGATGGACGTCTCTCATCCACGGCGCCAGACCAGGATCCTTTCATCACGTCGTCTCGCTTCATCGGCGCTGTCATCCACTTTGCCATTGCCGCTCCTACGACCGCCTCGTCCACGGCAACAGGATTTATCCCCCAACTCGGTCGTCTTCCATCTAAAGTCTTCTTCCCCGCCGCCGACAGCCATCGCACCCGCAGCACCCTCAATGTATCAGCAGGGGCCTACACGTTGTCGCAAGAGAGGTGGTACTCTTCCATATGTGCTTAAGTTATTGATCTCACCCGGAAAATAGATCTTAAATTGTTTACTGTACTTTTCTTGCCCGTACCAAATCGTAGTGGCTAGTTGAATGCAAACATTGGTTGTGAAGTAAGCTTTGTCCAGTTTGCACCTTCAGATCCGCTATGTCACGGTCACTATACTCGTAAAGCTTATGGTTTCCCCCCTTTATATTCACTACCATCATCCTAGGTGCTTCCCTGCTTCGTGTCGTGCTAGCACTACTCCTCAAGACCTCAACCCATCAAGAGAAACAACATGCCACTCATAATTCCAAAGCTTACGTGTTGAAATACGAATCTGATATGATGCTCATATTACTAAAATAGAGAACGTTTAATTGGTCACCTAATGTTCCTATATTCATTTCGCAAAGCATGTGCGCCACCCACTGGTCCAGCTAGTTCCACTTTCCTGATTTTACTCTTGATGCTTACGGTTTTCCCCTTTTATCTACTCTACTATGATCTGCGTAAGTGCTTTCTGTCATACTAGCATTACTCCACCCTTCAAGCTAAACAACACAACACTCAAAATTCCAAAGCTTAGTTGTTCAAATATGATTCTGATATGATACTGATATTAGTTAACAGACACATTTAATTGGTTAGCTAAAGGTCCCACTTGAGTTAACGAATGCATGTCACGACATATAGAGAGACAGCAGAATTGCATTTCTTTGTCACTTGTTGACTGTAATTTCTTGTTCATACAAAATCTTAGTTGTTATTTCACAGGAAATATCGGTTGCTAACTACCCTTTGCGCGCTT
This sequence comes from Aegilops longissima, assembly GCA_021605205.1. Taxonomy (NCBI): domain Eukaryota; kingdom Viridiplantae; phylum Streptophyta; class Magnoliopsida; order Poales; family Poaceae; genus Aegilops; species Aegilops longissima. The sequence goes on from CM038680.1 coordinate 289,065,863, forward strand.
TGCAGCTTCAGATCTGCCATCCCACTGCCACGGTCAACACTATACTCATCATGCTTACGGTTTCCCCATTTTATGATGACCACGATCAGCCTACGTGGTTCGTGTCGTAATAGCACTGCTCCACCCATCGAGCTAAACAAGCTTAGTTGTACAAATTCAAATATGATATTATGCTGATATTAGTAAAACTGAGAGATGTTTAATTGGTCAGCTAAATGTTCCTACTTTAGTTTCGAAATGCATGTGAGCCACATATGGAGAGACCGGAAGGAATAGTATTTCTCTGTGCGCTCTGGTTCATCATGGGTGGCCAACCGACATTGTATAGAAAGACTTGTAATATCTTCAATCTGCTTGCTTTTCTGCTCTTCTTTAAGATGATCCTCTTCTCTTGTGGTCGACTGGTCAGGTCGAGTTATTCTCCCTTAGTATATTTTGAATTTGTCAGGTCAGGTCGACTTGTTCTTCTTTACTATATGTTGAAGCTGTCATCTGCGAAGTATCATCACTTCTGGAGCTCTCATATTTTGAGTAGTAGGCCACATTATATTAATGCACACACCAAATTACAATATGCATGGCACCTCTTAGAAGAATTGCAGAGATAGCACAAAGGGGTTTACAGGGAGGAAGTATTGGATTAGAATCACTTCTGCATTACAAAGATAATCTCACTTGTTTTTATGTTTTAATGCATGTCAGGTATTGAACATTATCAAAATGAATATGAGAATGGGCGCACAAGAGGAATATTGCGGAACGATCCACTGGCTAACAAACTTGGCATGGTGGAGGATGGCCTATCTTATTCACCCATCAAGGTGCATGCTCTAACTTGGCAAGGTTGTATTGGTCGCACATATTTTGCATCTGACCTCTTGCATTACTTCTACTTTGTTACACCATCTTCTTAGTTTAAGCATCATATATGAGTATATGCCATACCTATCCATTTTCTATACCTATTCCATGTGTCGTCATACTATGTTTTTCCAGTCAAATGTTGTTCTTTCGTAATAGATGTCCAAAAGGAAGAGGGTGATTGCAGATCCTCAAGGAGTACAAACTAGGTATTTGGAAAAGGTAGTGATACCTGTTAAATCAGATAGATCAGCAGCCACAGAAAACACAGGCCCAACTGTAACAGACTTTACCCCTACTCCAGTGGCCAAACACCTATTAGAACTGTTGGCAGCCCAGCGTCAGGTACTGTCTATGATATCAATTCAAAATTTGAACTCCTAAATTTCTGCATGTGCCTTACCTTCTCTCTTGTATGAAAACTAATTTTAGATGAATCTCCTTGCTCAAAGGATGATAGGATCTCACGACAATACTGGGCTCTGCATTGCTCTTGTCAGTACCTCTTGCCCTTTGTCAGCATACTTACACTCATTGTTGTTTGATTATGTAGCATCACTGTAAATGTTCACTTCTTTATCCTTCCTTTGCTTGAAATTATAAGATATATATTTACTCTTAGATAAATGTAGAATTATCACAATGGTTATGAAGTTTTGGATTGCTCATGTAAGTACCTATTGTCATGTGCTCCCTCTGTATCGAATTAATTGTTGATCAATTGGATGTATTTAGAACTTAATAGTGCTACATACATCCATTTGAGCGACAACTAATAACGGACGGTGGTGGTATTACTGTACATGCATCGCGAGATAGTTGATTGTCTAGCATTACTCTGCATCTTATCCGCCCTGCCCTCCACTTTCTCCAAATTATCATATCTACATTTACTCTTACCAAAATGTTGAATAAAGTCAATGCCACTGCACACATTGATGTATGCATTCCTCTTGTCAGTACCTTTTGCCTTGTAACGATGTACTTAATTAATTGCTATTTGATTATGTATCATCAGTCTGCACCTGAGCTTCATTATCCTCTATTTCTTCCAATATTATTTGATCTATATTTACTCTTTGCAAAATGTAGAATAATGGCAACGCTTATAAATAATTTTCTTTGGGGAATTTATTGAATTATCTTTCCATCAACATGGAGAAGGGCTTTGTCCAGACCGTGTTAACATGTAATGTAAGTTCATCCTTCTCAGGCCTTCAAACTTTGTTCTAGTATAGATTTGGATAGGCATCATTTCCTCCACTGCTGTTTACATCTGATTGGATGTTTGCAACAACTACCAGTTTTAAATTGTAGTTGTAAAAACATGTTCCTTATGCAGAACACATCCATTTATTTGCTTTTATAATTGTGAAACCTGTTACGTGTCTCCTTGTTTCTCTTTCAGAGTCGTATCTCTTATGCCAGGCAGAACTTTAGGAAACATAGTGAGCCAAACCATCTTGAGGACAGCGAGATGACCCCAAGGTCCTGTCTTGATGAAGACAGTGAGTTGAAGCTACTCACCAGCAGGTGTGAGACAACCTCTGTGCAATCGCTGCCTCAATCAGTTCGACTTCTTTAGTCTCAACTTAAAGCGGAAAGGCTTGCTTCAGCTCAGCTCCGACTTGAAGTCAAAGATGTAATGAAGATGTCAGGGGACTGCCTTGCGCACTATGGTGCCATACAGCTAGGGATGAAGCATCTATCGTTGACACAACTAAGGTCTCATCAGCTTGTTCGACCGCTTATGGGCCCGAGCTTGCAGTGTCTAGTGCCTTCAAGTGCTCTCGCTTTTGTATATTATTTTGTCAAGACGCTTATATGCACTTTGGTGGCGACCTTTGATGCCCAAAGTATGTAATCTGTGGTCATGTTGCGCTTTATTATCACCGGGTAGTGAACTTTGATCCCTAATATGTCGTAATTTGTTTGTTATATAGTCTAGGTTTATTCTTTGGTCGGTATGCTGTAATTTAGGCCGGAAGGTTCAGTGGATCTTAGTGTTGTCGGTCTTCAGGCCGGCTCGTTACTCATATGGGCCAAAACGTGGGCCTATAATCATCTTGTGCCATTAGCAGGTCTAAACCTATAGTAGTTTCCCGCCTTTAATAGGCCATGGGCTACATATTTACTATAGCGACACTCGGCTTCCTACGGTTCGTAGAAACAATGGGACTTCTACGGTCCATAGAAACAATGGGCCTTCTACGGGCCGTAGAAACAATGGGCCTTCTACGGGTCGTATCATCAATGGGCCTTAGACGAGCCGTATGATCGATTGGCCAAACATGGGCCAAATATAGACCGCATTATGGCCGTAAACGGGCTAGAGTTGGAGTGGTCCGTTCATGGGCCGACCATAACGGGCCGTCGTTAATAGGCCGTATTTGATGACGCTATGAAAACGGCCCAACGTATTAACGAGCCACAAACGGGCTGACTGTAACCACGGGCTGAATTTGGCCCACAAGCAGAAAATGACAGTAACGGGCCGTAAGTAACTGAATGCTGGAAATGAGCCCAAGAATAAATGGGCCCTAAGAAGGCCGAAAGATAACATGGGCTGCAAACAGCCCAATGGATTAATGGGCCGTTAATGGGTATATCATACACTGTTCATTACGGGCCAGTTTCACCACGGGCCGTTAATGGGCCAAGAGTTACAAAGGGCCTCATCTGGGCCGAAAGACGTCATGGGCCATACATGGCCCGGAACTTAAAATGGGCTGGAATCATATTGGACAGCCCAGATGACGCTACTGGGCCTAATTTGGATAGGCCGTAACGGGCCCTGGGTTAGCGGGCTGTAAATGGGCTATATGCGAACAGGCCGTTAACAGGCTTTCCGTGGGCCGGCCTGCCACCTTTTGACCAAGTCAAACGGGCCGGCCTTTTCACATGAATGGGCCTCTGTTGGGTCGTGCCACGTGTCAACATATCATAGGCGCCTTCTGTCCAATGAGTGGATGACATCTGTCCCAACGGTGAGCTGACACGTGTTTCCTCCAGCCAATGATGATTTTACACGTGGAAAATCCCCATTGGTCGGGGCTGTTAGAGGGTTATCGGATCCAAAACCGGACCCGATAGCTTAACGGTGTTCCGTTACGGTGAATGCCACATGTCGGTCACCCTTGACGAAAGCACTTCTGTGACGCGCGATTTATCGTCATGGAAGTGGACACTTCCGTGATGATAATTTTGGTAATGTCATGGAACACTTCTATGACAGCACATGTCATAAAATTGTCATGGATGTACATGCATGACAAAAAATGCGACCTACTGTGACAAACACGTATCATCACGGAAGTGTATTTTTTTTGTAGTGACCATCGTGGTTTTTAGTTGGCTTCTAGGTGATGCCTGTCTATGCTGGGATTGTCACTGGCTCGGCCAGTGCCCTGACTAGCTATTTGTCTTCTGGTGCTCATGATATGGTGGTTCATGTAAAAAATATCTTTCCTTATCTTAATAAAGACCGACTTTGGCCTTTCGAATATAAGCTAGACACCACATGCAACATGCAACCACATATGACATCATGGGTTAAAGCAAGAACACGGGATGGTGGTTCATTGCGGCGCGAGGTCATCAACTCGAGCTACGCCACTACGCCTCCATTTGTTGACACCGCACCCTTTATAAGGCTGAAATGTGTCTGGCCTATCTGCGTACGACACTGGAGCGACTTCTCTCTTTTATTTTCTGCTTCTCTCATGGCAGTAGAGTCTGAAATATCCTTGCATAAAAACACAATAGTGAGAGTATGGGTGATGTGTGTGTAGATCTAGTGCACTGCAGGTGGTTGAAAAATAAATGACAGGAGACATATGATAGCTCTATAACATTGCATGGCAAACAAAATTAGATTCTACTCCGTTTGATTTTGTAATATATAAGCACAGAAATGCAGGTACTCCTCCAAAGACATCACCACATGTGGTCCTATCAAGATAACGATGATTGAAAATAAATAGGTCTGTGATTTTTTATGAACCGTCCGATCTATAAGGAACGGGCAGATGGCCTTAATCTACCTCCCGCCAATCCTTGATTGTGATCTTTCTCGAACCGCCACGCGACCACCGGCCAAACCCTGCCTCGGCCGCCCGCCCTCCTCGACCTCACACCACCGCTGTGCTTGGAAGCGCCCCCAGGTCATCCCTTTAATCCCGGCCGACCTCCAGATCGGGCGCCAGCAGCTCTAGGCCCCACACGCCCCTAAGATAAACAACGAGGCGCTGCTTCCCCGACATAATGGGCAGACTAGCACCTGTTTCGCCGGGGAATGCTTCCGTTAATTGGGAATCAACGGACCAGGAATTGAAATCTAGGGGGGCGATGGACCTCTAGCTAAGTGAAATAGTATATGAGGAGAAACCTTGTGCATCGTGAGTTACTAGGAACATCTAGTATCAAGAAGAAGCGGTCAACTAGTGTCTTCTGTGGGATGAATATCGAGCAAAGGACATGTAAGATTTGCACGAATAAGGGAAGAGGAGTACCATTTCCGCTTGCCAGTGTGTTCTCCTCCATATGTCGCGCTAATCTCATTCTTTTTGCCGGGGGAACCGATGTTTTGGAGGAGGGTGCAGGCTTGGACGAACCCATGGCTAAATTGTGACTGTGTTGCCGTGGCCGTGTGTCGGCGGAGGGGAAGCAGATCCAAGGCGGCGAAGGACGGCGTAGCGGGAACAACTCTGGTGTGGTGGACGGTGGCGAAATTGGAGCGGCAGCGGTGAGGCGCAGGACGGCGTGGTTGAACTGGCTTGGGTACGGACGGCTCAGCCTCGGCTTCAACTACTAGCCGTGCAGGGCGTTGCGGTGGACGACAACGTCGGGGTATCGGTTCCTGCGTGATGGAGGAGGGCGGCGGTTGATGGGTGGGATGGGGTGGCGGACGGAGGATGCCGGGGTTTCACGGTTGGTGGACAGGTAGTTTTGGTGCCCACGGAGTACGAATGAGGAATCAGACGGGGGCGGAGGGCGGGGAGCTAAGGAGAACCATATTTTGGTCCAGGGACGCGCTTGTTTTGGCTTTTTGAACAGATGGGACGCGCTTGTTTGAAATTTGGGGAAAGTACAAACATTGCCCCCCTCTTAAATTTCGAACCTACTGCGGCTCGGGGGTAGGATGGTAATCCCAGGTGTCCAAAATAGTGGGCGGGAGCGATTTCGGCCGCGCGCATGAGTTCCTAGGTGGCCATTGTGTATGAATGTTTTTCAGAGGCGGTTGTGTGGCGTCTAGATGAAGCTACAAACCTACTCGGATTTAGATCTTTGGACGTCAGGCCGGTAGGTTTCACGGGTCGGAGTTAGAAAATTAATTTCCTTCTACTACCAAACATTGGTCTCACGCGGTTTCGGACGAGTAGAGGCTCTTTTGGCGCTTCGTTCGAAATTTTGAAACAGAAGCATTCACGTTTAGAGTACTCTTGAACTTTGAGGATTGGCCTAAATAGAAAATGTCGGATTTCAGGTTCCGGCAGACCCTCTAGGTTTGAACTCTGGGGTGCGCGCGGAGATCTCTCCCCCTACCAACCTGCACCTCGTTGCCTCGCAAGGATCTAAACTACTCAAAGAGCAACACAAGGGACACAATGTTTATACTAGTTCGGGCCACCATTGTGGTGTAATACCCTACTCCAGTGTGTGGTGTGGTGGATTGCCTCAGGGGCTGATGATGAACAGTACAAGGAAGAACAACCTCACGAGGGTCTGTTCTTGGCCGGTGCGACGAACTGCTAGGAGGAGTTCGGTCTCTCTCTCTCTCTCTCTCTCTCTCTCTCTCTCTCTCTCTCTCTCTCTCTCTCTGTGTGTGTGTGTGTGTGTGTGTGTGATCCAAGATGCCTCTACGTGTACGTCCCCCTACCATGTGGGTGGCTAGTCCTATTTATAGGCGGAGGCCCAGGGCCACTTCCCAAATATTGAGCGGGAAGGGCGCCAACAGTTGGCCATTTTGAAGGGGAACATCTAGTACACTTATCCTGACTAAAGTTGGTCCTCGCCTGCCAAAGGCTCTGACGATGACGCTGGCTTGGGCTCCACGATGACCTCCTTCCTGCCGTTGTGTTGGTCTTGGTCTTGTTGCACCGAAATGGCTGCCTTTGCTTGATGCTCTCGCTTGCGTTTGCCTCCTTTGCACCAAAGAGGAAACGAGGACACTGCGCGGGCTGGCGCCCGCCTGGCGCCCTTGGTCGTCATGGCTTGCGTCATGGGCACCTCGTGAGGTACCCCGCCTTGATCTCTCCGCCTCCTCGCGAGCCAGCCTGACGAGGCCGTGCCTGAGGAGGCTTCCTGTCGTCCGCCCCACGAGGCTTGGCCCCTTGCGAGGGTCTTGAGCTTGTGCTAATGAAGATGGGCCGTGCTGGGCCACCCCTTGAGCCACGCCGCAGGCCGCAGGCAGGCAAGTCTGGGTACCCCCGTTAACAAAACGCCGACAGTAGCCCCCGGGCCCAAAGCGCGCCTGGACTTGGCTTAGCGGAGAAGCGAAGGCGCAAGTGTGAAGCACTGCGGGCCCTAACAGCCTGCGGCCTCGGGCGCCACGTGGCGGTTGATTGGACGTGGGCGTCCCTGTTCCCCCACGCCTCCTTATTTTGCGCCCAGCTAGGCGGACCCGTGGTTGCCCACAATCATCCCTCTTCTCCGCCAGTCGCCTCCTACTCTTCCTCCTCTCGAGCTCCAGTCTCCGCTTCCAATCCAATCTTGAATCCACCCCCTTCCTGTCGCCATGGCTCCGACGAAGAAGGGGAAAGGGAAAAAGCTTGTGCCTCCGTCCCGCTCGCCGTCGCCGACGGCTCCTGCTGTCGATCGGTCAATCATCCTCAACCGAGAAGGCTTGGACAAGGTCAGTTCTGCCCTCGCCGCGGTCTTCAATGAGTGCGGGAGGACGACGGTCTGGCCCGCGTCTCACTTCTCCATTGACAGAATAGTCACCGAGGTCCGGTACTTCGCCGACGCCCTGTGGGCGGGACTGGTTCCCCTTTTTCCAATTTCCTCAACGCCGTGCTTTCCCATTACCAGATCCATATGATGCATTTGCGTCCCGAATCCATTACTCTTCTTGCCATTTTCGCCTTTGTCTGTGAGGCGATGATGGGCATCCCTCCTTCCGTTGCCTTGTTGCGCCACTTCTTCTCTTTGCGCCTCAGCGACCCCACCCAACGCTCGGGGTGCGCGAGCTTCATTGCCGCACCAGAAACAGCGGCTTTAGGGATTGATTTCAGCCTTCCTCCGCCCGCGCCTGGGTTCCGCGAGCGGTGGCTGTATGTGGATGTCGGGGTGCCCACCCCCCTGCTTGCGGAACAAACATTACCCGCTATCCCCAATTCGGGCTGGGGCCAGGAGACGCTCACGAGCCCCCGGCTCGTCTTCGTCTGGCATCGCTTCGCGTACCTGAGGGCGCTCGGCGTGATGGTGCCCAAGGTGGTGAATGAGCTCCTCCTATGCCGCATTGCCCCTCTCCAGCACCATTCCCGCCGGATGTGGGCCTTCGGCGGGCGTGAGGACCGCATGAGGCTCCAGGAGGAGGACCTGACGCCCGAAGTGCTGAGGAAGGTTCTCATGATCCTGACTGGGGACCCTTCCCCCGGCAGCATCCGGCAAGGGGGTGCTATGTTGTACCTTTGCTTGAACAGGGGTGATTTCGTGAAGCAGATGCCCAGCTTCGACGAATGGGGGCTGCGCCCCGCAGGCCTCATGGGACCTCGTGAGAACCCGGGCCAGGTGGATCGCCTTCCGATTGCCCACGGCGGTCCTTCCTCGAGTGGTGGAGCAGGGAGGCAAGAGCCACCAGAGGCGGAGGGGGCCTTCGCCGGGATGACGACGCCAGACGGCACTCCTGAGGCGGCAGCTCCTGAGGCCCGCACTGCTGCGGCTGAAGGCGTTGGGCCGCGGCCCGCGGTTCCCGTGGCAGGGGCCCCTGAGGCCCCGGCTACCCTTCTTGGTGAGGCGACTGGCGGCGTGCGCCAGGACGACGCCCCTGACGTGGTCACCTTGGTGCTTCTCCCTCATCGCAGGCTGACCCCTGCACCAAGCTCCTGGTCCGCTTCTGCATGGACTTCGAGGCTCTCTGGAAGAGAAAGGAGGCTTTGGGTGATGATTACCCTTGCCGCCTGCTGAAGCGCAGGAAGTATTTCACCATTGATGAGTAAGCCTTCTCCCTTCCTAGTTCCTTATTTTCCCGTTGCTTCGGCTGATCCTCGCTCTGCAGGGCCCTTCCTGCCGAGCTCACGGAGATGGCTGAGGAGCCATCCCCACAGGCCTCGCCCTCTCCACCGTCCCCAAGCACTCCGAGCTCAAGCACTACCCTCGTGGTGAGGCCGGCCGGAGAGGTGAGCCATCCTGTGGCGCATCATGGTTCTGCGCACCTCGCGACCCTCCTTCGCGAGCCTTCCCAGGGTATAGCCAGCCTGCCTTGGGCTCTTCGACTGGTCGTGGACGGCGATTAGCTGAGGGAGGCCCTTCGTTCTTCATTTGGGGATGAGCCGGCTCTAGGCCGGGCTCCTGGCGAGACGCGTCCGGCCATCGCGAGGGCGCCAGCCCCCAGCCCCCTACCCAGAGGGGGAGTTCTGATTCGCGGCCCCCCGCGCACACCTAGGACGGAGGACGACACGGAAGATGTGCTCGAGCGCGCCCGGGAGCGTCGTGCCCTTCGCCAAGGGTTTCTCCAGAGGGCGGCTGACGCAGTGAGCCAGCTTGGTGTAGAGCTCGCTGACGAAGACGCGCGCCTTGAAGCTGAGGGCTTGCGCCTAGCTGAAGAGAGGCGCAAGCTGAAGATGGTCGTTGCCCTTGCGCGCCACCAGCGTGACCTCGACAATGAGAAAGCCGAGGTGTCGCTGGCGGCCTCACGGGAGGCCCGTTCTCGGGCCGTCGAGGAGGCCCGGGAGGCTGACCGGCGGCGTGAGGCGGCGGAGGAGCGGGCGCGGAAGCTCCAGCCCTAGAGCAATTCCCTGGAGCAGCAGGTGGAGCTGCGTGAGATGGCCCTTGCTTCGATGAAGGGGGCTTCGGTCGGCCAGGCGGAGCTCCAGAGACGTGAGGAGGCACTGACGCTGGAACCTGCCGAGCGCGCCCGCGATCTCTAGCAGCTGGAGACGAGGGAGTGCTTGGTGACGCAGGCAGAGGACGATGTCGCTGCGCGGGAGGCCCGAGTCCTGGAAGAGGTTGATCGCCGGGTGGCGGTGGCCCACTTGAACCTCGAGCGCGAGTTCGAGGAGAGGCTGGGGTTGATCAGGGCCGAAGCGGAAGGCAGGACCGCCGCCCTGAGGGCCAAGCTGGATGAAGAGACGCGGCGGGCTGATGCTTCCCGGGCCACCCTTGGCGTGGTGCAGGAGGAGCTGACTTCCTCCCGCGCCGAGGTGCTTCTTCTACGTCAGTGGGTGTACGCGGCCGAGGCCGTTGCGCGGCGGCACGAGGACGAGATACGCCAGCAGCAGATCCTGGAGCACGAGCATGGCCCTATGCTCCGCACGCTCCGGGAAAGAGCTAACACGGCCTTGGGCAACATCTGTGAGGCGGCCTTTGGCGAGCCTCATGCAGTTAACTATGCTGGTAACCTCCAGTTCTTCACTGATGTGGTGACGCAGCTGGAAGTGCGGTCGGGCAGAGACAACAGGTTGGTGGAGGAGAGGAGTCGCGCCCTGCTCGGGCGTGCCTTTTCTCGCGTCTTCAGCCATCTTCGGGACATGGATCCCAACTTCGAATTTGACGCCGCCATTGCCCCAGTACCCCAGGCCGTCCGGGACGACCTGGCGCATTGGGTGGAAGACAATGTGGATGCCCTCGTCAGGGCCTTCGCTACTGACGAAAACGGCGTGGTCGTGGCCGCTGATGAAGGCGGTGTGGTGAACGGCCCTGACGCTGCTGACGACGACGCGAAGGGCGATGGCGAGGCCAGTGACGCCAGCGACGATTCAGGAGGTGACCTTGAGGATGCATTGGGGGATTTGTCCGATTGACCGCGTGCTGCTCCTGCTTTCTTATCCTGCGTAGATCGAGTTCGGGCTTGGCCCTGAAGGTTGTAAGAGCATTTTGGGAGGGGGAGCCCCTCGTGTAAAAACTTGCAGTTAGCATATTAGTAGATGTGATATCACCCGTACTCTTGTGCTAAGTGGTTGGCCTTGCGACGAGCTGGCTGGCTTGTTTACCTTCGACCCGCGTGGGTCCTGAGATAGCCTGCGGAGGGCTGTGTGTTTCGAGTGCTCCCTGAACGAGCCCATTGAACCTGTGATGAGGACCTCCTGAGAGGGCGCGGTGATGGAGGTCCGGGCTGCCCGCATGCTAGGCCTGGCCCGGCTCGCGAGGGGCTCACGAGGGGAGGTAGCTGAGGCAAGGTGGTAACCAGAACGCGAGAGATTGCTCGAACGAGACTAAACACCCCTTCCCCGAACACACGCAAATCGCAAGCTCAAATCCAACTTAAATCCAAACGGGGGAAGAAGCGACAGCCAAGGGGAAAAGCAAGAAAAGCAGAAAAAGCGCGTCCGCACCTAGTCTAGTCTTGGACGTCTTCTCACCAGCGGAGCTAAGTGCTGCCATCGGGCGTGGGAGGGAGCCCTGGGCCCGAGGCCGGCGCCTCGAGACTCCGGGCGTGTACAGCCCCACTCATTATTACGTGAGAGTGTCACGGGGCGGCGAGCTTCACAAGCACTGGGCCTTCTTCACAAGTACCGGCCTTGCTTCATATCGCCAGACGAGGGCCCCGCCTTGCGCCACACTCTAGTGCCATCGACGACGGCCGGAGACCGAGGACGCCGCCGACGGGGTAGAGCGGTCACTAGCGGTTCCCCCGACGACCACGGGTCCTCTGCCGGGGGTAGGCCCTGAGGCACCTCCCCGGCAGAAGGCCTACCTCCTGAGGACGCCTTGCTCCGAACGCCGCGGTGGTGATGCCGGGTCTCAGCCCCTCTCCTGCAGCCCCCGGCGCCCTCCTCCCGAGGGGTAGGAAACTGCAGGATTGGGGCAGCCGTCCGCTGCGACGACCTGTGCCTCCTGTGATCCATGGTTAGCGTATGCTTGCTCCTGAGGAATTAGCGGTACCCGATAATCGTTGCTTCAGCGCTGTCGACCGGGCTTTCCGAGGCTCTGGAAGAGCTTGCTTCAGTGCCTCGTCCCCCAGCCTGGGCCGAGGAGCGAGCCATGTTCGTCCTCCTGCGCGTGCCCTTGATCCATCATGTGGGGCACGTACTCTTCTGGGGCCGCCATCCCAAATGCTTCACCGTAGTGCCCCGTGCGCCACGCAGCCCTGCTTGAGGCGCCCACCTGGGGGTGGTAGCGCGGTGGCCCACTGGGCCGTGGGCTGTGGCGAGTCCTCCTTCGCTGGCCGGGGGCGGAGGCAGCGCCGCTGCTAGCCCGGTGCTGACGGTCTGGTTGGCGTTGGTGTGGCCTTGGAGTCCGCTCGGAGCCGCGCGGGCGTGAGTGGGGCCTCAGCGTGGACCGCCCTGGTCCTTAGGTGGCAGTTGGGTGCAGAAGGGGTGAACCCCTGATGCGGCGAAGCCTAGGAGCTCGCTACTGCTCCAAAGAAGACGTCGCGGCCGCCTCCAAAGCCTCAGACATTACGGTAGCTCGGGCCACCGTGAGCGCGGCCCTTGAGTTCGCCTGCTCCCGTCGGGTGTACGGCACCGTGGCCGCGGCGTAGTTCGAGGCCCTCGCCGCCGACCGCGCCTGCCGCGGCATGAGAGCTGACGTTGCCTGACCGCGTCGCTGCGGCCCGCAGCACCCTGCGGACCGCGAGCCGCCTGGGGCATGGGGTCGCCCGAGGCAAGCAGCTCTGCGTGGGCGGGCCAAGCCGCCCAGGGATCAGGGTTGCCCGCTGGGTCGCCGGACATGATGATGACGATGCGACGGGGCGCGAAGCGGCAGAAGCGGTTCGGCGCACCCTACCGCACGCCAAATGTCGGATTTCGGGTTCCGGCAGACCCTCTAGGTTCGAACTCTGGGGTGCGCGCGGAGATCTCACCCCCTACCAACCTGCACCTCGTCGCCTCGCAAGGATCTAAACTACTCAAAGAGCAACACAAGGGACACAATGTTTATACTGGTTCGGGCCATCATTGTGGTGTAATACCCTACTCCAGTGTGTGGTGTGGTGGATTTCCTCAGGGGCTGATGATGAACAGTACAAGGAAGAACAGCCTCACGAGGGTCTGTTCTTGGCCGGTGCGACGAACTGCTAGGAGGAGTTCGGTCGCTCTCTCTCTCTCTCTCTCTGGATCCAAGATGCCTCTACGTGTACGTCCCCCTACCCTGTGGGTGGCTAGTCCTATTTATAGGCGGAGGCCCTGGCCTCTTCCCAAATATTGAGCGGGAAGGGCGCCAACAGTTGGCCATTTTGAAGGGGAACATCTAGTACACTTATCCTGACTAAAGTTGGTCCTCGCCTGCCAAAGGCTCTGACCATGATGCCGGCTTGGGCTCCACGATGACCTCCTTCCTGCCGTTGTGTTGGTCTTGGTTTTGTTGCACCGAAATGGCTGCCTTTGCTTGATGCTCTCGCCTGCGCTTGCCTCCTTTGCACCAAAGAGGAACGAGGACAACTGCGGGCTGGCGCCCGCCTGGCGCCCTTGGTCGTCATGGCTTGCGCCATGGGCACCTCGTGAGGTACCCCACCTGATCTCTCGCCTCATGAGCCAGCCTTGACTATATATGCTATTATGTACAAAATCGAGCAAAGATTGGTGCCCCATAATTTAGGTATGATTTACAAATGCCATGATATCGAATTCAAATAATTGAATGGACTTCATGTTGAATTCAATTTTTTTAAACCACCTTAAGTTGAATTCAAATGTATGCTAGTTCATAGCTAGCTATTCATAATGTTCATTGTCTAACTTTTGTATGTACAATGTGCTTTACACGCAGAACATGAACTATACTCACGTTTATATTCGATTGCTAAAGTGATGCATTGTCTGGAGTTCAAAATACTAACTATGTGGGTCAATTATGTCGAATAATAACATAGACATGCTCAAATTCGATAGAATCTAGATGTCTGATGGATAAATGACCGTTTACGCGAATTGCAAATATCCTGATCCCATCCTAATATTTGGATACAATTTATATTTAATCAATGTGTACATCAGTCTTTTACGTGTAGTTTCACTCTCCATCGGCGGTCTCTCACACATGGTCACATACTCTCTCCTGAGGTTTCTTTCTCGCAGACATGCTCTCGATATAAACCTCCCTCCCTCTCGTAACCATTTACGGCTGTTTTCACTAACCTTTATCACAAGCACTCTTCCTCTCACAAGAATACACACGCACAATCCCCATCGACCCTTTCTATATACATAGACCTGCCTACGTGTCTCCTGTACACACATTATCCTTAGGCCTGTCTCTCACGCATTGTCTCACACCTCTCTTCCTAATCGACGAGTATGATTCTAGCAGAGCATTCTGTAGGATGCCCCTTAAAGTTAGGTTGGATGAATAGTAATATCAGAGATAAGGGGTTACCTTAGTCCGAGAACCTAGGGTTACAAATCCTAGCCGGCTTTGTCAGTGGACATAGAGTCCTTCACAATTCTGCTATCTTGGTCTTGTACGACTAATCATCCATGGGTCTCCCTAAATGCACCACGGGCCGACCAATGTAGCGCAGGACAGAACCAAACCAAGGGCCTCACCTCGACCCACCGGACCTCACGCGGCGACACACCCTCTGCCCCCAGGTCTCGTTATCTTCTCACACCCACACATACCAACACAGACACCACACAAAAAAATTCTCCTCGTGCCAATACCCCTCCCCCCTTGCATATACACACTCAAGGGAATCTCTCTCCATGACATCATATTCGTCTCTCTCTCTCTAGACCTCTCTCATTTCTCGGGCTATCTCTCCCACGCCCCCTCCCCCCGCCGACCCTTCTATCCATGCCTCTCTCGAATACGTAATACACACACATACCTCTCTAGGCCCTGCCAAATACATCAACTACACATTCACACATGTTACATCACGTACCCCATTGATCTGAAAAGCCCAATCTTCACATTTATTTCGCATACAACATTCCTTTTGAATAAAGTGTGGCCAATTTTTTTAGAATTTCTAAATATATACAATATTACAAAATTATATGGAGGAGTATGAACGTTAATTTGCATTGCATGGTGCCCACAATGATATTTATTCCGCACTGTGAATTTTTATATTTTTATACTATATATAAAATTAGTCATAATAAAGACAAACGAAGAGCATCTCTCTCTCCATCGCATACGCCCCCTCTATGCCCCTTTCACGTACGCACACAAACCATCTCCAGGTCCTCTAAAAGTAAGCCCCCAGCACATTCACGAATGTTTCATGTTTCTCTCGCGATATATACAGTCACGATCATTGTATTTGAAGCGAAAGCACGATACATACATTGGACTTCAGAATCCACTCATTACGGTCACCGTTTATGTTTTGTGGTTATTATACAGTCACGGGCTCATCGTACAGCTCTGTATTTGCTCAAGACACTACTAGTTGACCGGTTAAACGCTCCACGTGGCACCTCTAGTGTTTCATCACATTATCTCACTACCATTGGGCCCACCTGTCGTCTTGTATCTACTCTACATCTACATCTACACTCTTATAAAAAACAAAGTTGGTGATGATGGTGTGGCTGCCATCCTGCAATATAGGCCGTCTGATTTATATCTGACGGACAGGAAGGAAACTATGGCAATTGTGCAAAAAGGTACCCATACACCTCTCCACATTTGCAAATAAGGCCTTCCCTTGTTCATCCTTTTCTCTCACAAGATAAACTAGTCATACAAATGCATCTTCATGTTACGTGCAACGCACGGGCATCTTGCTAGTAAGAATGAAAACAAACGACAAAAAAGTATTGGACGGTGGTTCGAAGTCATGACCGCGGGCACGGCGGACAAGGTGGCCTTGTATTGGTATACTGAGCCATCTGTTTTAACACACAGGAGTTGGTGTGGCGATTATACACACACGCACGCATGCACACGAACTGCATGCACGCAACACTCACACGAACACATGCAGCCATGCAGGCACGCAACACTCACATGTACACACGCAACCACGCACACAACACTCACACCCACGCATGCATGCACACACCACACAACCAACACACACTCTCACGCTCAAGTGCTCAACCTCCATGTGCATGCACACACATCAGGCCATGAAAGACACATACACAACCAGGTGATTTCCGCGCACGGGTTGGAGTCTTGTCACGCCTGCGTAAATTTGTGTTTATCTGACATTTTTCCTATGCGAACTGACAGGTGGGACCCACAAGGAACATATTCAATTTAACTGGTCAACATGGTGCCACGCAGACTATTTGGCCAGTCAACAGAGTGCAATCCGATGCTGAACGGTGAGCAAGTGATCGTATAATCACCGCAAAATGTATATAGTGACCGTAATGAGCGTATTCTGAAGTTCGGTGACCGTATTACGCTTTCTCTCTGTAAGCCCTCCAAAACTACATCTCTATACGTTCTCGCATGTTACATCTAACAACTAAGCAATACAACACTACTACTACACTCTAACACAATAAATCATATGTGTTTTTAGTTTTACTAGATATCATATTGTTACTTAATTATTCAGTTTGCATACATTAAAATTGCCTTTGAAATGTATGGCCAGTATCATCTACCGCGCGGGAAAAATCCCGCCCTTTCCTGTTTAATCGGGTTTGTATCGATGGATCGTGCGAAACAACAAAACTATAGTCCTATACAGTACAAGTGACAGTTCACTGGGCTGCCGTCTCGTGTACTCCTCCGTTGTAAGAGTGGAGCGCTCACTTTCATAAATGTTCTAGTCCCTTTCGCCGACATGTGGGACATCAAGCTACCGGGTCCACGTGCCATACCAAAATACAGTGTAGAGCAGCAGGGGTGAAGCACCCTAATCATGACGTTGGCGTAGTAACAAGCAACGAAGCGTTAAATCACAAAGCTGCACCTTTCCTGTAGTGAAGTTGGAGGGACGAAGTAATAATAGAGGGGGCCAAGATGTCGCCGACCTGCTCAACACGAGCAGCCGTCCTACTACACATGTGTAGATCCAATGCCAATCAATGTCATCCGCACGACCGTACATTGTCACTCTTATGCGCGTCGTTCCGAAGAAAGAGATCGAGAAAGAGAGGAAAGGGTACAACCCCCCTAAAAAAACGTATAAAAGAGCATCATGGACCTTTGGCAAAGCGTACTTATACCTATACACTCCTACATCCATCCCTCGCCAGAATTTCCTATTTGCTTGCATCGCAACAAATGGTGAATGATAGGTGTTGTCTATGCTGAGTTGTGTCATTGTGTCTATCACACCACGCACAGCCGCTGCCAAGCTCCTTGTTGGCGCCAGTCATCGCCATGCAACCACACATGCCGCCATGACCGCACAACCGACAACCGAGCACACGCGCTGCCTTCGATCAAGCCTGAATGTAATCGGTGCTAGGACGCATAGCATCCAGCCAAGGTTTTGTGTTTCGTTTGTAAATTTGCCGCCCTTGAATTAGATGGGTGAATTTTGAAATTTTGAATTTTTTTAGAAATCTTGGACAAAAAGGACAATCCGAAATTTAATTTATTTGGACGAAACATGAATAAAAAATGACTGAAATTGCACAAATTTTTTGAATCCTTCAGCAATGGAATAAAGCAGAGTCAAACTGGACAACACCGATCCCTTGATTGATATATAGACATGAATAGCTAAGAACAATTCGATTTAGCGGACTACCATAAATCTCATACTTCAATCAACAGGATTACCATAGTACTTACTTACTACTCATCTTTGTATGATTAGTATCGCATCAATCATGCTGCCGAGCACACGATCTGCACGGTCCCTTTCGATTCGCCTCGACACGTCTCAATCCAGCAGCTTCCGGTCGGTACAATTGATTAAAAAAAACAACAGGCACCATATCCCCACCGAGAGCTATCACCGCCCACTGCGTATCTCTTATCCACAACAACACATCGCCATTCCTCATCACAGACACTCCGCCTCCATTTTCCTCCTCCTACCTCACCCACCCAACGCTGCTCATCCTCCATCCATCTCACCACCCAACGCTGCTCATCCTCCTCTTCTCCATCCATCTCCATCCATCTCACCACCGAGGTGTTGCTCACCTCTTCGTGCTGCCTCCTGTCTCCTCCAACCGCACCTAGAGTGGAGCTCCTGCTCGCCACGAGCCACCCTAGCTGCCGCCGCCTCTCCTCCTCTCTCTCAGCTTTTTCCTTATCCTCTCGAGGGAAGGAGTCACCAAAGAATAACCCGCAGCACTCCGGCTACCTTGAGCTTGCCCGCGCCGGGCCGCCACCTCTTCAATGCTTTGGTGCTCCTCCGCCGATCCGAACAACCAGGCAGCACCCCGCCGCTGGGAGCTCTGCCGCCTCGGCCGCCACCTCTCCGTCGGCCTCGTGCTCTTCCGCCTCGATCTGTCCGCCCGTTGCGGATCCACGCCGAGCAGCCGGATCTGCCGCCTTGCATGTCCTACCGTCGGGGCGAGGACGCCGAGAGGAGCTCCTGCTCGTCTCGGGGCGTGGGCCACGCAGCTTGCTCCACCCCTGCCACAGGTCTTCAAACAACCTCGGCTCTCTTTCTATCAATTCTCTCATCATCCATGTGTAGACAACTCAAATCCATGTCGGCACTCCATTGTTTGGCGGCGGACAGAGTCACGAGCCGGCAGGAGCTCTGCAGAGGCATGGAGGTCCAACAGCCATGGCTTCCTGCGAAGGAGAGAGAGAGGGAGGTAACAGAAAGAACCGGAGTGAGGGAGGGAACAAGAAGAGGAGGGCAAGGCGGCGTTGGTACGGCGACGCTGCTCCGGCCGGCCGGCGCTGGGCGGCGAGGAGGCACAGCGAGAGCCAGCGCGCTGAGGCGCTGCGTGAGGTCGGCTGCGGTGGCGCGGACGCCGGGCGTGAGGAGCAGGCTGAGGCGCTTGGACCTGCTGGTCCGGATCGAGCGAGGGGGCTCGTGGAGGAGTAGAGCACGGGGCGGCAGCGTACGGGCCAGATCGGGAGGCAGTGTTTTTTTTTCTTTTCTCTCGCTCATACCGATTCGGTTGACTTAAGTTAAGGACTGCGGGTTGAATACATATAAATGAGAGGGATGCTTCTGTAAGATTGGTGGCGACGTACGGGCAGAAACCCAATTCTCTTTATTATTCTCTTTATTATTATATTATATATATAGGTAAAGATTAGTGTTTGTGCCAAGTTAAACCTATAGGATCTTCTTGGATAATAGTTATTTGATCTTGCTGTAATTTCCAAAAACTTTCTGTTCACGAAAACAATTGTTAAAAATCATCAAAACGTGATAAAATAGTGATTCCAATTTCTTCTGATCAATAAACAAATTTCCTAGGTCGTCCTATTTTGGTTGAATGTTTGGAGTTCCATAAGTTTGCGTTAGTTACAGATTACTACAGACTGTTCTGTTTTTCACAGATTCTGTTTTTCGTGGGTTGTTTGCTTATTTTGATGAATCTATGGCTAGTAAAATAGTTTACAAACCATAGAGAAGTTGGAATACAGTAGATTTAACACCAATATAAATAAAAAATAAGTTCATTACAGTACCTTGAAATGGTCTTTTGTTTTCTTTCGCTAACGGAGCTCACGAGATTTCTGTTGAGTTTTGTGTTGTGAAGTTTTCAATTTTTGGATGAAATCTTTTGATGGATTATGGAAGAAGGAGTGGCAAGAGCCTAAGCTTGGATATGCCCATGGCACCCCTAAGATAATCTAAGGACACCAAAAAGTCTAAGCTTGGGGATGCCCCGGAAGGCATCCCCTCTTTCGTCTACTTCCATCAGTAACTTTACTTGGAGCTATATTTTTATTCATCACATGATATGTGTTTTGCTTGGAGCGTCTTGTATGATTTAAGTCTTTTCTTTTTAGTTTACCACAATCATCCTTGCTGTACACATCTTTTGAGAAAGCCATACCTGATTTGGAAATTATTAGAATACTCTATGTGCTTCACTTATATCTTTTGAGTTATATAGTTTTGCTCTAGTACTTAACTTATATATTTTAGAGCACAGTGGTGAATTTGTTTTAAAGAAACTATTGATCTCTCATGCTACACTTAGATTATTTTGAGTCTTAAATAGCATGGTAATTTGCTTGAATAATCTTAATATGCTAGGTATACAAAAATAGTAAAAGCTTTTTTATGAGTGTGTTGGATACTAAAAAAGTTTGATGCTTGATGATTGTTTTGAGATATGGAGGTGATAATATCAAAGTCGTGCTAGTTGAGTAGTTGTGGATTTGAGAAATGCTTGTGTTGAAGTTTGCAAGTCCTGTAGCATGCACGTATGGTAAACATTATGTAACAAATTTGAAACATGAGGCGTTCTTTGATTGTCCTCCTTATGAGTGGCGGTCGGGGACGAGCGATGGTCTTTTCCAACCAATCTATCCCCCTAAGAGCATGCGCGTAGTGCTTGGTTTTTGATGGCTTGTAGATTTTTGCAATAAGTATGTGAGTTCTTTATGACTAATGTTGAGTCCATGGATTATACGCACTCTCACCCTTCCATCATTGCTAGCCTCTTCGGTACTGTGCATTGCCCTTTCTCACATTGAGAGTTGGTGCAAACTTCGCAGGTATATCCAAACCCCGTGATATGATATGCTCTTTCACACATAAACCTCCTTATATCTTCTCAAAACAGCCACCATACCTACCTATTATGGCATTTCCATAGCCATTCCGAGATATATTGCCATGCAACTTTCCACCATTCCGTTTATCATGACACATTCATCATTGTCATATTGCTTAGCATGATCATGTAGTTGACACAGTATTTGTGGCAAATCCACCGTTCATAATTCTTTCATACATGTCACTCTTGATTCATTGCATATCCCGGTATACCGCCGGAGGCACTCATGTAGAGTCATACTTTGTTCTAGTATCGAGTTGTAATCATTGAGTTGTAATTAAATAGAAGTGTGATAATCATCATTTAATAGAGCATTGTCCAAAAAAAAGAGAAAAAGGCCAAAATAAAAAAAGGCCAAAAAAAGAAATAAAAAGGGGCAATTCTACTATCTTTTTTCCACACTTGTGCTTCAAAGTAGCACCATGATCTTCATGATAGAGAGTCCCTCGTTTTGTCACTTTCTTATACTAGTGGGAATTTTTTATTATAGAACTTGGCTTGTATATTCCAACAATGGGCCTCCTCAAGTGCCCTAGGTCTTCGTGAGCAAGCAAGTTGGATGCACACCCGCTTAGTTTCTTTTGTTGAGCTTTCATACATTTATAGCTCTAGTGCATCTGTTGCATTGCAATCCCTACTCCTTGCATTAACATCAATCGATGGGCATCTCCATAGCTCATTGATTAGCCTCGTTGATGTGAGACTTTCTCCTTTTTTGTCTTCTCCACATAACCCCCATCATCATGTTCTATTCCACCCATCGTGCTATATCCATGGCTCACGTTCATGTATTGCGTGAAGGTTTATAAAGTTTGAGGTTACTAAAGTATGAAACAATTGCTTGGCTTGTCATCGGGGTTGTGCATGATGAGAGCTTTCTTGTGCGACGAAAATGGAGCATGACTAAACTATATGATTTTGTAGGGATGAACTTTCTTTGGCCATGTTATTTTAAAGAAGACATAATTGCTTAGTTAGTATGCTTGAAGTATTATTATCTTTATGTCAATATGAACTTTTATCTTGAATCTTTCAGATCTGAATATTCATACCACAATTAAGAAGAATTACATTGAAATTATGCCAAGTATCACTCCGCATCAAAAGTTCTCTTTTTATCATTTACCTACTCGAGGACGAGCAGGAATTAAGCTTGGGGATGCCTGATACGTCTACAACGTATCTCTAATTTTTTATTGCTCCATGCTATATTATCTACTGTTTTGGACAATATTGGGCTTTATTATTCACTTTTATATTATTTTTGGGACTAACCTGTTAACCGGAGGCCCAGCCCAGAATTGCTGTTTTTTGCCTATTTCAGAGTTTTGCAGAAAAGGAATATCAAGCGGAGTCCAAACGGAATGAAACCTTCGGGAACGTGATTTTCTCACCGAACGTGATCCAGGAGACTTGGGCCCTAAGTCAAGGAAGCTTCGAGGAGGGCACGAGGTAGGGGCGCGCGCCCACCCCCAGAGCGCGCCCTCCACCCTCGTGGGCCCCCTGTTGCTCCACCGATGTACTCCTTCCTCCTATATATACCTCACGCACCCCAAACGATCGACACGGAGCCAAAACCTAATACCACCGCCGCAACCTTCTCATATCCACGAGATCCCATCTTGGGGCTGTTTGAGCTTCACCGAGGGGGCATCCACCACGGAGGGCATCTACATCATCACCATAGCCCTTCTGATGAAGTGTGAGTAGTTTACCTCAGACCTTCGGGTCCATAGTTAGTAGCTAGATGGCTTCTTCTCTCTTTTTGGATCTCAATACAATGTTCTCCCCCTCTGTCGTGGAGATCAATTCGATGTAATCTTCTTTTTGCGATGTGTTTGTTGAGACCAATTAATTGTGGGTTTATGATCAAGACTATCTATGAACAATATTTGAATCTTCTCTGAATTCTTTTATGTATGATTGGTTATCTTTGCAAGTCTCTTCGAATTATCAGTTTGGTTTGGCCTACTAGATTGGTTTTTCTTGCAATGGGAGAAGTGCTTAGCTTTGGGTTTAATCTTGCGGTGTCCTTTCCTAGTGACAGTAGGGGCAGCAAGGCACGTACTGTATTGTTGCCATCGAGGATAACAAGATGGGGTTTTTAGCATATTGCATTAATTTATCCCTCTACATTATGTCATCTTGCTTAAGGCGTTACTCTGTTTTCTTGAACTTAATACTCTAGATGCATGCTGGATAGTGGTCGATGAGTGGAGTAATAGTAGTAGATGCAGGCAGGAGTCGGTCTACTTGTCCCGGACGTGATGCCTATATACATGATCATACCTAGATATTCTCATAACTATGCTTAATTCTGTCAATAGCTCAACAGTAATTCGTTCACCCACCGTAAAATACTTATGCTCTTGAGAGAATCCACTAGTGAAACCTATGGCCCCCGGGTCTTTCTTCATTATATTAATCTTCCTACACTTTATTATTGCCTTTGCTTTTTTACTTTGCTTTTATTTTACTTTGCATCTTTATCACAAAAATACCAAAAATATTATCCTATCATAACTATCAGATCTCACTCTCGTAAGTGACCATGAAGGGATTGACAACCCCCTATCGCGTTGGTTGCGAGGAGTTATTTGCTTTGTGCAGGTACGAGGGACTCGCGCGTAGCCTCCTACTGGATTGATACCTTGGTTCTCAAAAACTGATGGAAATACTTACGGTACTTATCTGCATCATCCTTCCCTCTTCAAGGAAATCCAACGCAGTGCTCAAGAGGTAGCATGCATGCGATTAAAATTAATTTTACCTAAATAGAGGGTGCAGAATAAACTACAACAAATTGATTTGCAACCACGGGATGCTGACGATATCTTCAAAGAACATTGCAACAGCAGCGAGGCTTCACAGCAACATATGGTAAGCCAGCGTGTTTTAGTACATGTGAAATGTAATGCATGTGGAATGCTTTCTTGGCTTGTGCCCTCAACCTATAATCCTACAGAATAACAAATAGTTCAGTTGTCTGCGTTGCTGTATTGCTTGATTCGAATGCTTGTTTGTTACTTGTTACGCTATACCGAGTTGGCCAATATGTTCTGCGAGGCTCGCTTTACTATCGTAAAGAAATGCATGCCTAGTTCATTTGAGTCCTTAACTTTTCCTCTGAACTTCATCACAAGACTGTCTTCGTAGTTTATATGAGGCCACACTATTAAGTGCTTTCTTAGATTATTTCAACTGCTTAGATGCCTTGGCAACTTAAATATAGAGGTGGTACACTCCCTTTCAACTAGGGATGTCAACTGGGTCCCGCTTAATCCCGATTAAAGTCCACTAGTGGTATGATAGTTCAAAAGAGTTTTTGTTTTTTTGAGGAAAATGAACCAGGAAGCTAGCAAAAACTAACTAGATGGGACTGGCGGATGTCGTTTATTTGCCACTTACATCCCTAGTTTCATCTTACCATTTTAATTTCTTTTCGGCTGATGCTGCTTCGAACCATTTAAATATAGCTTGCCATGCTCGGCAATAATTCGTATCTCGTTTACCATGTAAGATTACTGCCTGGATAATGCGATAACTATCTCTTACTTAAGTCCAGCGGAAACCTTTCAGGATGCCGTTCACACTAGGACACAATGTACAACCCCAAAATCTATTTGTGGAAGCAGTGCGCCATCCATGTTACTAGATGGTAGCAGTTCAGAGGAAACACCGCCGGAGAGCAGTTTGAGCACAGATATTATAGTTCTTGAGGCTCTACTAGAGGTAGAAAGAGATGGTGTGGCTGCCATGAATGGGGTAATCTCGATCTTGAAGGTATAAATTATGCAATTAGCTGCACGCATTATGCAAGCAACCCAAGAATTGGAGGAAGTAAGAATGTTGCATTTGAAGACGGAGGAGGTCCTGCTTGCTTGCTATATCCAAGCCTGGGGTAATCCCAGTTCTTCTTTAGATAGCAGTTGAAATTGTCATTATATTATTGTACTTGCATGTTGTGTCATGTCTCTAAATGGATTATGTTGTAAGACCCCCTATGTTGTCCATGTGTTGTAATGATCCGAATTTTATAGGCGAGGTAACCCTCAGTACTTGTATGATTGACATAAGGTGAACTGTTTTTCGTGTGAGCATATTGTATTGGATGAAATAACTGTTTGACTCAAAGTGTATCCAACCTACTGAATTCGAAGATCACGACATTTCTAAATCATAATCATATATAAAGGTGGAATAAATATTTGTTGTGGTTTGGTAGAAATAAATAACAAAACATAGAATTATTTGTGGATATTCGTAATCGAATAAAATTGGATTTGGATTTAGTTGCGGGGCCTGTGGCAAACGTGAATGCTAATTCTCCAAGTTTTGAACAGGCGCGGCTAAACACCCACTATCATTTGTGGGCTGCCCGAAGCAAGTGTTTGCCAGATGGAAATTACTGTCTACCCCTGACACTTGACATCCTTATCGACCGGATTTACACTACTGTCGATAGGGGTAGACTAGTAACTTCAATCAGACGTGACACGACGGCCTCTGAGCCCATTCGGACACGGTGGGCACCAAACGTGGTGCAAAACACATTTGATTCAAGCTCATCCGAAAGACATGTGTCTTTCCTCCATTTCCCCATTCATCCACGGTGGGCGGCAAAACAAACTCTCCTCGTCCAAATCGATGTAGGCTAATATTTTAAATAGGGCAGATGTGTAACTTCCTCGGGCGTGACACAACCGCCCTACACACAACCCTGTTCATACACCATGGGCGCCAACCGTGGGCAGCAAAACACCCTCTCCTCGCCCGAAATCGTTACCGGCAAATATTTGGGAGATGCGAGATTACCGTCCTATCCCCAACCGACGTGATGTCTGAAATTTTAAACGGGGGATAAGTTCGTAACTTTCCCACATTTCAGACAAGCGCGTCCCAAAGTTTGAGATCCCCCCTCCCCCTCCATTTACCCATTCATACACCACCGGCGCCACGACAACCTCCCCACTGTGGCCAGCCTCCTCCATCCGCCACCCCATCCTCCACCTTGCCGGAGCCGCTACCCCTACCCCGTCGTCCACTGCAAGAGATGGAAGTCTCTCATCCACGGCGCCAGACCAGGATCCTTTCATCACGTCGTCTCGCTTCATCGGCGCCATCATCCACTTTGCCATTTCCGCTCCTACGACCGCCTCGTCCACGGCAACATGATTTATCCCCCAACTCGGTCGTCTTCCATCTAAAGTCTTCTTCCCCGCCGCCGACAGCCATCGCACCCGCAGCACCCTCAATGTATCAGCAGGGGCCTACACGGTGTCGCAAGAGAGGTGGTATTCTTCCATATGTGCTTAAGTTATTGATCTCACCCGGAAAATAGATCTTAAATTGTTTACTGTACTTTTCTTGTCCGTACCAAATCGTAGTGGCTAGTTGAATGCAAACATTGGTTGCGAAGTAAGCTTTATCTAGTTTGCACCTTCAGATCCGCTATGTCACGGTCACTATACTCGTAAAGCTTATGGTTTCCCCCCTTTATATTCACTACCATCATCCTAGGTGCTTCCCTGCTTCGTGTCGTGCTAGCACTACTCCTCAAGACCTCAACCCATCAAGAGAAACAACATGCCACTCATAATTCCAAAGCTTACGTGTTGAAATACGAATCTGATATGATGCTCATATTACTAAAATAGAGAACGTTTAATTGGTCACCTAATGTTCCTATATTCATTTCGCAAAGCATGTGTGCCACCCACTGGTCCAGCTAGTTCCACTTTCCTGATTTTACTCTTGATGCTTACGGTTTTCCCCTTTTATCTACTCTACTATGATCTGCGTAAGTGCTTTCTATCATACTAGCATTACTCCACCCTTCAAGCTAAACAACACAACACTCAAAATTCCAAAGCTTAGTTGTTCAAATATGATTCTGATATGATACTTGATATTAGTTAATGTATTACATTTAATTGGTTAGCTAAAGGTCCCACTTGAGTTAACGAATGCATGTCACGACATATAGAGAGACAGCAGAATTGCATTTCTTTGTCACTTGTTGACTGTAATTTCTTGTTCATACAAAATCTTAGTTGTTATTTCACAGGAAACATCGGTTGCTAACTACCCTTTGCGCGCTTTGCAGCTTCAGATCTGCCATCCCACTGCCACGGTCAACACTATACTCATCATGCTTACGGTTTCCCAATTTTATGATGACCACGATCAGCCTACGTGGTTCGTGTCGTAATAGCACTGCTCCACCCATCGAGCTAAACAAGCTTAGTTGTACAAATTCAAATATGATATTATGCTGATATTAGTAAAACTGAGAGATGTTTAATTGGTCAGCTAAATGTTCCTACTTTAGTTTCGAAATGCATGTGAGCCACATATGGAGAGACCGGAAGGAATAGTATTTCTCTGTGCGCTCTGGTTCATCATGGGTGGCCAACCGACATTGTATAGAAAGACTTGTAATATCTTCAATCTGCTTGCTTTTCTGCTCTTCTTTAAGATGATCCTCTTCTCTTGTGGTCGACTGGTCAGGTCGAGTTATTCTCCTTAGTATATTTTGAATCATCGGTCAGTCGACTTGTTCTTCTTTACTATATGTTGAAGCTTTCATCTGCAAGTATCATCACTTCGAGCTCTCATATTTTGAGTAGTAGGCCACATTATATTAATGCACACACCAAATTACAATATGCATGGCACCTCTTAGAAGAATTGCGGAGATAGCACAAAGGGGTTTACAGGAGGAAGTATTGGATTAGAATCACTACGCATTACAAAGATAATCTCACTTGTTTTTATGTTTTAATGCATGTCGGTATTGAACATTATCAAAATGAATATGAGAATGGGCGACGAGAGGAATATTGCGAACGATCCACCTGCTAACAAACTTGGCATGGTGGAGGATGGCCTATCTTATTCACCCATCAAGGTGCATGCTCTAACTTGGCAAGGTTGTATTGGTCGCACATATTTTGCATCTGACCTCTTGCATTACTTCTACTTTGTTACACCATCTGCTTAGTTTAAGCATCATATATGAGTATATGCCATACCTATCCATTTTCTATACCTATTCCATGTGTCGTCATACTATGTTTTTCCAGTCAAATGTTGTTCTTTCGTAATAGATGTCCAAAAGGAAGAGGATGATTGCAGATCCTCAAGGAGTACAAACTAGGTATTTGGAAAAGGTAGTGATACCTGTTAAATCAAATAGATCAGCAGCCACAGAAAACACAGGCCCAACTGTAACAGACTTTACCCCTACTCCAGTGGCCAAACACCTATTAGAACTGCTGGCAGCCCAGCGTCAGGTACTGTCTATGATATCAATTCAAAATTTGAACTCCTAAATTTCTGCATGTGCCTTACCTTCTCTCTTGTATGAAAACTAATTTCAGATGAATCTCCTTGCTCAAAGGATGATAGGATCTCACGACAATACTGGGCTCTGCATTTCTCTTGTCAGTACCTCTTGCCCTTTGTCGATACTTACACTCATTGTTGTTTGATTATGTAGCATCACCGTAAATGTTAAGCTTCTTTATCCTTCCTTTGCTTGAAATTATAAGATATATATTTACTCTTAGATAAATGTAGAATTAACACAATGGTTATGAAGTTTTGGATTGCTCATGTAAGTATTGTCATGTGCTCCCTCTGTATCGAATTAATTGTTGATCAATTGGATGTATTTAGAACTTAATAGTGCTACATACATCCATTTGAGCGACAACTAATAACGGACGGTGGTGGTATTACTGTACATGCATCGCGAGATAGTTGATTGTCTAGCATTACTCTGCATCTTATCTGCCCTGCCCTCCACTTTCTCCAAATTATCATATCTACATTTACTCTTACCAAAATGTTGAATAAAGTCAATGCCACTGCACACGTTGATGTATGCATTCCTCTTGTCAGTACCTTTTGCCTTGTAACGATGTACTTAATTAATTGCTATTTGATTATGTATCATCAGTATGCACCTGAGCTTCATTATCCTCTATTTCTTCCAATATTATTTGATCTATATTTACTCTTTGCAAAATGTAGAATAATGGCAACGCTTATAAAGAATTTTCTTTGGGGAATTTATTGAATTATCTTTCCATCAACATGGAGAAGGGCTTTGTCCAGACCGTGTTAACATGTAATGTAAGTTCATCCTTCTCAGGCCTTCAAACTTTGTTCTAGTATAGATTTGGATAGGCATCATTTCCTCCATTCTTTGTTTACATCTGATTGGATGTTTGCAACAACTACCAGTTTTAAATTGTAGTTGTAAAAACATGTTCCTTATCTGAAACACATCCATTTATTTGCTTTTATAATTGTGAAACCTGTTACGTGTCTCCTTGTTTCTCTTTGAGTCGATCTCTTATGCGAGCAGAACTTTAGGAAAGATAGTGAGCCAAACCATCTTGAGGACAGCGAGATGACCCCAAGGTCCTGTCTTGATGAAGACAGTGAGTTGAAGCTACTCACCAGCAGGTGTGAGACAACCTCTGTGCAATCGCTGCCTCAATCAATTCGACTTATTTAGTCTCAACTTAAAGCGGAAAGGCTTGCTTCAGCTCAGCTCCGACTTGAAGTCAAAGATGTAATGAAGATGTCAGGGTACTGCCTTGCGCACTATGGTGCCATACAGCTAGGGATGAAGCATCTATCGTTGACACAACTAAGGTCTCATCAGCTTGTTCGACTGCTTGCGGGGCCCGAGCTTGCCAGGTCTAGTGCCTTCTGAAGTGCTCTCAGTTTTGTATATTATTTTGTCGGCACGTTTATATGCACTGGTGGCGACCTTTGATGCCCAGTGTATGTAATCTGTGGTCATGTTGCGCTTTATTATCACCGGGTAGTGAACTTTGATCCCTAATATGTCGTAATTTCTTTGTTATATAGTTTAGGTTTATTCTTTGGTCGGTATGCTGTAATTTAGGCCGGAAGGTTCAGTGGATCTTAGTGTTGTCGGTCTTCAGGCCGGCTCGTTACTCATATGGGCCAAAACGTGGGCCTATAATCATCTTGTGCCATTAGCAGGTCCAAACCTATAGTAGTTTCCCGCCTTTAATAGGCCAAGGGCTACATATTTACTGTAGCGACACTGGGCTTCCTACGGTCCATAGAAACAATGGGACTTCTATGGTCCATAGAAACAATGGGCCTTCTACGGGCCGTAGAAAAAATGGGCCTTCTACGGGTCGTATCATCAATGGGCCTTAGACGGGCCGTATGATCGATTGGCCAAACATGGGCCAAATACCGACCGCATTATGGCCGTAAACGGGCTAGAGTTGGAGTGGTCCGTTCATGGGCCGACCATAACGGGCCGTCGTTAATAGGCCGTATTTGATGACGCTATGAAAACGGCCCAACGATTAACGGGCCACAAATGGGCCGATCAGAACCACGGGCTGAATTTGGCCCACAAGCGAAAATGACGATGTGGGCCGTAAGTAATGGCGAATCTTTGAAATGAGCCCAGAATAAATGGGCCCTAAGAAGGCGAAGATAACATGGGCTGCAAACAGCCCAATGGATTAATGGGCCGTTAATGGGTATATCATACATCGCTCATTACGGGCCGGTTCACCACGGGCCGTTAATGGGCCAAGAGTTACAAAGGGCCTCATCCGGGCGAAGACGTCATGGGCCATACATGGCCCGGAACTTAAAATGGGCTGGAATCATATTGGACAGCCCAGATGACGCCTTGGGCCTAATTTGGATAGGCCGTAGCAGGCCCAGGTTAGCGGGCTGTAAATGGGCTATATGCGAACAGCCGTTAACGAAGCTTTCCATGGGCCGCTGCCACCTTTGACCAACTCAAACGGGCGGCCTTTTCACATGAATGGGCCTCTGTTGGGTCGCGCCACGTGTCAACATATCATAGGCGCCTTCTGTCCAATGAGTGGATGACATCTGTCCCAACGGTGAGCTGACACGTGTTTCCTCCAGCCAATGATGATTTTACACGTGGAAAATCCCCATTGGTCGGGGCTGTTAGAGGGTTATCGGATCCAAAACCGGACCCGATAGCTTAACGGTGTTCCGTTACGGTGAATGCCACATGTAGGTCACCCTTGACGAAAGCACTTCGGACGCCGCGATTTATCGTCATGGAAGTGGACACTTCGTGATGATAATTTTGGTAATGTCATGGAACACTTCTATGACAAAGACAGTATGACTATCTTGATTCTGTCATAAAATTGTCATGGATTTACATGCATGAAAAAAAATGCGACCTACTGTGACAAACACGTATCATCACGGAAGTGTATTTTTTTTGTAGTGACCATCGTGGTTTTAGTTGGCTTCTAGGTGATGCCTGTCTATCTTTGGGATTGTCACGGCTCGGCCGGCCTCGACTAGCTATTTGTCTTCTGGTGCTCATGATATGGCGGTTCATGTAAAAAATATCTTTCCTTATCTTAATAAAGACCGACTTTGGCCTTTCGAATATAAGCTAGACACCACATGCAACATGCAACCACATATGACACCGCGAAGTTAAAGCAAGAACCTGGGATGGTGGTTCATTGCAAGCAAGGTCATCAACTCCAGAGCTACGTTTACCGTCTCCATCTGTTGACACTGCACCCTTTATAAGGCTGAAACGTGTCTGGCCTATCCGCATACGACACTGGAGCGACTTCTCTCTTTTCTTTTCTGCATCTCTCATGGCAGTAGAGTCTGAAATACCCTTGCATAAAAACACAATAGTGAGAGTATGGGTGAAGTGTGTGCAGATCTAGTGCACTGCAAAAGTAGCAGATAGCAGGTGGCTGAAAAATAAATGACACGAGACATATGATAGCTCTATAACATTGCATGGAAAACTAAATTAGATTCTACTCCGTTTGATTTTGTAATATATGAGCACAGGAAATGCAGGTACTCCTCCAGCACACCACCACATGTGGTCCTATCAAGATAACAGTCGACTGAAAATAAAAAGGTATGTTGATTTTTTTATGAACCGTCCGATCTATAAGGAACGGGCAGATGGCCTTCATCTACCTCCCGCCAGTCACTGTTGACGATCTTTCTCGAACCGCAAACGACCACCGGCCAAACCCCTGCCTCGGCCGCCCCGCCCTCCCCTCGACCTCACACCACCGGCGTGCTTGGAAGCGCCCCCAGGTCATCCCTTTAATCCCGGCCGACCTCCAGATCGGGCGCCAGCAGCTCTAGGCCCCACACGCCCCTAAGATAAACAACGAGGCGCTGCTTCCCCGACATAATAGGCGATCTGCACCTGTTTGGCAGGGAATGCTTCCGCTTAATTGGGAATCAACTGACCAGGAATTGAAATCTAGGGGGGCGATGGACCTCTAGCTAAGTGAAATAGTATATGAGGAGAAACCTTGTGCATCATGAGTTACTAGGAACATCTAGTATCAAGAAGAAGCGGTCAACTAGTGTCTTCTGTGGGATGAATATCGAGCAAAGGACATGTAAGATTTGCACGAATAAGGGAAGAGGAGTACCATTTCCGCTTGCCAGTGTGTTCTCCTCCATATGTCGCGCTAATCTTATTCTTTTTGCCGGGGGAACCTATGTTTTGGAGGAGGGTGCAGGCTTGGACGAACCCATGGCTAAATTGTGAATGTGTTGCCGTGGCCGTGTGTCGGCGGAGGGGAAGCAGATCCAAGGCGGCGAAGGACGGCGTAGCAGGAACAACTCTGGTGTGGTGGACGGTGGCGAAGTTGGAGCGGCAGCGGTGAGGCGCAGGACGGCGTGGTTGAACTGGCTTGGGTACGGACGGCTCAGCCTCGGCTTCAACTACTAGCCGTGCAGGGCGTTGCGGTGGACGACGACATTGGGGTATCGGTTCCTGCGTGATGGAGGAGGGCGGCGGTTGATGGGTGGGATGGGGTGGCGAACGGAGGATGTCGGGGTTTCACGGTTGGTGGAGAGGTAGTTTTGGTGCCCACGGAGTACGAATGAGGAATCAGACGGGGGGCGGAGGGCGGGGGGAGCTAAGGGAGAACCATATTTTGGTCTGGGACGCGCTTGTTTTTGGCTTTTTTGAACAGATGGGACGCGCTTGTTTGAAATTTGGGGAAAGTACAAACATTGCCCCCCTCTTAAATTTCGAACCTACTGTGGCTCGGGGGTAGGATGGTAATCCCAGGTGTCCAAAATAGTGGGCGGGAGCGATTTCGGCCGCGCGCATGAGTGCCTAGGTGGCCATTGTGTATGAATGTTTTTCGGAGGCGGTTGTGTGGCGTCTAGATGAAGCTACAAACCTACTCCGATTTAGATCTTTGGACGTCGGGCCGGTAGGTTTCACGGGTCGGAGTTAGAAAATTAATTTCCTTCTACTACCAAACATGGGTCTCACGCGGTTTCGGACGAGTAGAGGCTCTTTTGGCGCTTCGTTCGAAATTTTGAAACAGAAGCATTCACGTTTAGAGTACTCTTGAACTTTGAGGATTGACCTAAATAGAAAATGTCGGATTTCATGTTCCGACAGACCCTCTAGGTTTGAACTCTGGGGTGCGCGCGGAGATCTCTCCCCCTACCAACCTGCACCTCGTTGCCTCGCAAGGATCTAAACTACTCAAAGAGCAACACAAGGGACACAATGTTTATACTGGTTCGGGCCACCATTGTGGTGTAATACCCTACTCCAGTGTGTGGTGTGGTGGATTGCCTCAGGGGCTGATGATGAACAGTACAAGGAAGAACAGCCTCACGAGGGTCTGTTCTTGGCAGTCTGACGAACTGCTAGGAGGAGTTGGTCGCTAGGAGGAGTCTCTCTCTCTCTCTCTCTCTCTGTGTGTGTGTGTGTGTGTGTGGATCCAAGATGCCTCTACGTGTACGTCCCCCTACCATGTGGGTGGCTAGTCCTATTTATAGGCGGAGGCCCAGGGCCTCTTCCCAAATATTGAGCGGGAAGGGCGCCAACAGTTAGCCATTTGAAGGGAACATCTAGTACACTTATCCCGACTAAAGTTGGTCCTCGCTTTGCCAAAGGCTCGACGATGACGCTGCTTGGGCTCCACGATGACCTCCTTCCTGCCGTTGTGTTGGTCTTGGTCTTGTTGCACGAAATGGCTGCCTTTGCTTGATGCTCTCGCTTGCTTGCCTCCTTTGCACCAAAGAGGAAACAGGACACTGCTGGCGGGCTGGCGCCCACTGGCGCCCTTGGTCGTCATGGCTTGCGTCATGGGCACCTCGTGAGGTACCCGCCTTGATCTCTCCGCCTCCTCGCGAGCCAGCCGACGAGGCCGTGCACGAGGAGGCTTCACATCGTCCGCCCCATGAGGCTTGGCCCTTGCGAGGGTCTTGAGCTTGTGCTAATGAAGATGGGCCGTCTTTGGGCCACCCTTGAGCCACGCCGCGAGCCCACAGGCGAGCAAGTCTGGGTACCCCGTTCCCTGAAACGCCGACAAGAGCCCCGGCCCAAGGCGCGCCTGGACTTGGCTTAGCGGAGAAGCGGAGGGGCAAGTGCGAAGCGCTGCGGGCCCTAACAGCCTGCGGCCTCGGGCGCCACGTGGCGGTTGATTGGACGTGGGCGTCCCTGTTCCCCACCGCCTCCTTATTTTGCGCCCAGCTAGGCGGACCCGTGGTTGCACACAGTCATCCCTCTTCTCGCCGCTCGTGCGTCTCCTACTCTTCCTCCTCTCGAGTTCCAGTCTCCGCTTCCAATCCAATCTTGAATCCACCCCCTTCCTGTCGCCATGGCTCCGACGAAGAAGGGGAAAGGGAAAAAGCTTGTGCCTCCGTCCCGCTCGCCGTCGCCCGGCGGCTCCTGCTTGTCGTCGGTCAATCATCCTCAGCAGAGAAGGCTTGGACAAGGTCGATTCTGCCCTTGCCACGGTCTTCAACGAAAAGGGAGGACGACGGTCTGGCCAGCGTCTCACTTCTCCATTGATGAATAGTCGCCGAGGTCCGGTGCCGCCCGGCATACGTAGGCGGGACTGGTTCCCCCTTTTCCAATTTCTTCAACGCCGTGCTTTCCCATTACCAGATCCATATGATGCATTTGGGTCCCGAATCCATTACTCTTCTTGCCGTTTTTGCCTTTGTCTGTGAGGCGATGATGGGCATCCCTCCTTCCGTTGCCTTGCTGCGCCACTTCTTCTCTTTGCACCTCAGCGACCCCACCCAACGCTCGGGGTGCGCGAGCTTCATTGCTGCACCAGAAACAGCGGCTTTAGGGATTGATTTCAGCCTTCCTCCGCCCGCGCCTGGGTTCCGCGAGCGGTGGCTATATGTGGATGTCGGGGTGCCCAGCCCCCTGCTTGCGGAACAAACATTACCCGCTATCCCCAATTCAGGCTGGGGCCAGGAGACGCTCACGAGCCCCCGGCTCGTCTTCGTCTGGCATCGCTTCGCGTACCTGAGGGCGCTCGGCGTGACGGCGCCCAAGGTGGTGAATGAGCTCCTCCTATGCCGCATTGCCCCTCTCGGCGCCATTCCGCGGATGTGGGCCTTGGTAGGCGTGAGGACCGCATGAGGCTCGGTGAGGAGGACCTGACGCCAAGTCTTGAGAAGGTTCTCATGATCCTGACTGGGGACCCTTCCCCCGGCAGCATCCGGCAAGGGGGTGCTCTGCTGTACCTTTGCTCGAACAGGGGTGATTTCGTGAAGCAGATGCCCAGCTTCGACGAATGGGGGCTGCGCCCCGCAGGCCTCATGGGACCTCGTGAGAACCCAATTGTGGTGACTGCCCTTCCAGTTGCCCACGGCGGTCCTTCCTCGAGTGGTGGAGCAGGGAGGCAAGAGCCATCGGAGGCGGAGGGGGCCTTCGCCGGGATGACGACGCCAGACGGCACTCCTGAGGCGGCAGCTCCCGAGGCCCGCAACTGCTGCGGCTGAAGGGCGTTGGGCATGACCCGCGGCTCCCGTGGCGAGGGGGCCCCGAGGCCCGGCTACCCTTCTTGGTGAGGCGATCGGCGGCGCGCCAGACGACGCGCCCAGCTGGTCACCTTGGTGCTTCTCCCTCATCGCAGGCTGACCCCTGCGCCAAGCTCCTGGTCCGCTTCTGCATGGACTTCGAGGCTCTCTGGAAGAGAAAGGAGGCCTTGGGTGATGATTACCCTTGCCGCTTTCTTGAGCGCAGAGAAGTATTTCGCCATTGATGAGTAAGCCTTCTCCTTCCTAGTTCCTTATTTTCCCGTTGCTTGGTGATCCTCGCTCTGCAGGGCCCTTCCTGCCGAGCTCACGGAGATGGCTGAGGAGCCATCCCCCCAGGCCTCGCCCTCTCCACCGTCCCCAAGCACTCCGAGCTCAAGCACTACCCTCGTGGTGAGGCCGGTCGGAGAGGTGAGCCATCTGTGGTGCATCATGGTTCTGCGCACTCGCGACCCTCCTTGTGAGCCTTCCCAGTATAGCCAGCCTGCCTTGGGATCTTCGATTGGTCGTGGGCGGCGATTGGCTGAGGTCGGCCCTTCGCTCTTCATTTGGGGATGAGCGGCTCTAGGCGGGCTCTGGCGGCAGCGTCCGCCATCGCGAGGGCGCCAGCCCCCAGCCCCCTGCCCAGAGGGGGAGTTCTGATTCGCGGCCCCCCGCGCACACCTAGGGCGGAGGACGACACGGAAGATGTGCTCGAGCGCGCCCGGGAGCGTCGTGCCCTTCGCCAAGGGTTTCTCCAGAGGGCGCCTGACACAGTGAGCCAGCTTGGTGTAGAGCTCGCTGATGAAGACGCGCGCCTTGAAGCTGAGGGCTTGCGCCTAGCTGAAGAGAGGCGCAAGCTGAAGATGGTCGTTGCCCTTGCACGAAACCAGCATGACCTCGACAATGAGAAAGCCGAGGTGTCGTTGGCGGCCTCACGGGAGGCCCGTTCCCGGGCCGTCGAGGAGGCCCGGGAGGCTGACCGGCGGCGTGAGGCGGCGGAGGAGCGGGCGCGGAAGCTCCAGCCTAGAGCAATTCCTCGAGCAGCAGGTGGAGCTGCGTGAGGCGGCCTTGCCCGATGAAGGGGGCTTGATCGACGGCGGAGCTCGAGACATGAGGAGGCATCGACGCTGGAACCGCCGAGCGCCCGCGATCTTGAGCAGCCGGAGACGAGGGAGTGCTTGGTGACGCAGTGAGGGCGATGTCGCTGCGTGGGAGGCCCGAGTCCTGGAAGAGGTTGATCGCCGGGTGGCGGCTCCCTTGAACCTCGGCGAGTTCGAGGAGAGGCTGAGGTTGATCGGGGCGAAGCGGAAGGCAGGACCGCCGCCCTGAGGGCCAAGCTGGATGAAGAGACGCGGCGGGCTGATGCTTCCCGGGTCGCCCTTGGCGTGGCGCAGGAGGAGCTGACTTCCTCCCACGCCGAGGTGCTTCTTCTCGTCGGCGGTGTCTGTGGCGAGGCCGTTCGTGTGGCGGAACGAGGACGAGATCGCCAGCAGCGAGATCCTGGAGCACGAGCATGGCCCTATGCTCCATGCGCTCCGGAAAAAGCTAACACGGCCTTGGGCAACATCGTGAGGCGGCCGTTGGCGAGCCTCATGCGATTAACTATCTGGTAACCTCCGGTTCTTCATCGATGTGGTGGCGCAGTGGAAGTGCGGTCGGGCAGAGCCAACAGGTTGGTGGAGGAGAGGAGTCGCGCCCTGCTCGGGCGTGCCTTTTCTCGCGTCTTCAGCCATCTTCGGGACATGGATCCCAACTTCGAATTTGATGCCGCCATTGCCACAGTACCCCAGGCCGTCCGGGACGACCTGGCGCATTGGGTGGAAGACAATGTGGATGCCCTCGTCAGGGCCTTTCACTCGACGGCGGCACGGCGTGGTCGTGGCGGCGATGAAGGCGGTGTGGTGAACGGCCTGGCTGCTGGCGGCGACGCTGAGGGCGATGGCGAGGCCGATGGCGCCAGCCGACGATTCGGGAGGTGACCTTGAGGATGCATTGGGGATTTGTCCGATTGACGCGTGCTGCTCCCTTTCTTATCCTGCGTAGATCGAGTTCGGGCTTGGCCCTGAAGGTTGTAAGAGCATTTTGGGAGGGGGAGCCCCTCGTGTAAAAACTTGCAGTTAGCATATTAGTAGATGTGATATCACCCGTACTCTTGTGCTAAGTGGATGGCCTTGCGACGAGCTGGCTGGCTTGTTTATCTTCGACCCGCGTGGGTCCTGAGATAGCCTGCGGAGGGCTGTGGTGTTTCGAGTGCTCCCTAAACGAGCCCATTGAACCTGTGATGAGGACCTCCTGAGAGGGCGCGGTGATGGAGGTCCGGGCTGCCCGCATGCTAGGCCTGGCCCGGCTCGCGAGGGGCTCACGAGGGGAGGTAGCTGAGGCAAGGTGGTAACCAGGACGCGAGAGATTGCTCGAATGAGACTAAACACCCCTTCCCCGAACACACGCAAATCGCAAGCTCAAATCCAACTTAAATCCAAACGGGGGAAGAAGCGACAGCCAAGGGGAAAAGCAAGAAAAGCATAAAAAGCCGCGTCCGGCACCTAGTCTAGTCTTGGACGTCTTCTCACCAAATAGGAGCTAAGTGCTGCCACTGGGCGTGGGAGGGAGCCCAGGGGCACGAGGCGGCGCCTCGAGACTCGGGCGTGTCAGCCCCACTCATTATTACGTGAGAGTGTCACGGCGGCGAGCTTCACGAGCCTTGGGCCTTCTTCACAAGTACTGCCTTGCTTCATATCGCCAGACGAGGGCCCCGCCTGCGCCACACTCTAGTGCCATCGGCGACGGCCGGAGACCGAGGACGCCGCCGACGGGGTAGAGCGGTCGCCAGCCAGTTCCCCGACGACCACGGGTCCTCTGCGGGGTAGGCCCCGAGGCACCTCCCGGCAGAGGGCTACCTCCCGAGGACGCCTTGCTCCGACGCCATGTGGTGATGCGGGTCTCAGCCCTCTCCTGCAGCCCGGCGTCCTCCTCTGAGGGGTAGGAAACTGCAGGATTGGGGCAGCCGTCCGCTGCGACGACCTGTGCCTCCTGTGATCCATGGTTAGCGTATGCCTGCTCCTGAGGAATTAGCGGTACCCGATAATCGTTGCTTCCGGCGCGGTCGACTGGGCTTTCCCGAGGCTCCTGGAAGAGCTAAGCTTCAGGTGCCTCGTCCCCCCAGCCTGGGCCGAGGAGCGAGCCATGTTCGTCCTCCTGCGCGTGCCCTTGATCCATCATGTGGGGCACATACTCTTCTGGGGCCGCCATCCCAAATGCTTCACTGTAGTGCCCCGTGTGCCACGCAGCCCTGCTTGAGGCGCCCACCTGGGGGTGGTAGCGCGGTGGCCCATTGGGGCCGTGGGCTGTGGCGAGTCCTCCTTCGCTGGCCGGGGGCGGAGGCAGCGCCGCTGCTAGCCCGGTGCTGACGGTCTGGTTGGCGTTGGTGTGGCCTTGGAGTCCGCTCGGAGCCGCGCGGGCGTGAGTGGGGCCTCAGCGTGGCCCGCCCTGGTCCTGAGGTGGCAGTTGGGTGTGCAGAAGGGGTGAGCCCCTGATGCGGCGAATCCTAGGAGCTCTGCTACTCGTTCCAGCAACACGTCGCGGCCGCCCTCCAAAGCCTTTGCATTGCGGTAGCTCTCGGCCACCGTGGCGCGCCCTTGAGTTCGCTTTGCTCCCGTCGGGTGTACGATGCCGTGGCATGGCGTAGTTCGAGGCCCTCGCCGCCGACCGCGCCGCGGCATGAGAGCCGACGCTGACGATCACGTGCCCGCGTCCGCAGCACCCTGCGGACGCGAGCCGCTGGGCATGGGGTCGCCGAGAAAGCAGCTCTGCGTGGGCGGGCCAAGCCGCCCGAGATCGGGGTTGCCGCTGGGTCGCCGGACATGATGATGACGATGCGACGGGGCGCGAAGCGGCAGAAGGCGGATTCCGGCGCACCCCTAGCTGGCGCGCCAAATGTCGGATTTCGTTCGGCAGGACCCTCTAGGTTCGAACTACAGGTGCGGCGGAGATCTCACCCCCTACCAACCTACACCTCGTCGCCTCGCAAGGATCTAAACTACTCAAAGAGCAACACAAGGGACACAATGTTTATACTGGTTCGGGCCACCATTGTGGTGTAATACCCTACTCTAGTGTGTGGTGTGGTGGATTGCCTCAGGGGCTGATGATGAACAGTACAAGGAAGAACAGCCTCACGAGGGTCTGTTCTTGGCCGGTGCGACGAACTGCTAGGAGGAGTTCGGTCGCTCTCTCTCTCTCTCTCTCTGGATCCAAGATGCCTCTACGTGTACGTCCCCCTACCCTGTGGGTGGCTAGTCCTATTTATAGGCGGAGGCCCCGGCCTCTTCCCAAATATTGAGCGGGAAGGCGCCAACAGTTAGCCATTTTGAAGGGAACATCTAGTACACTTATCCTGACTAAAGTTGGTCCTCGCCTACCAAAGGCTCGGCGATGACGCCGGCTTGGGCTCCACGATGACCTCCTTCCTGCCGTTGTGTTGGTCTTGGTCTTGTTGCACTCAAATGGCTGCCTTTGCTTGATGCTCTCGCTGCGCTTGCCTCCTTTGCACCAAAGAGGAAGCGAGGACATCTGCTTGGCGGGCTGGCGCCCGCCTGGCGCCCTTGGTCGTCATGGCTTGCGTCATGGGCACCTCGTGAGGTACCCGCCTTGATCTCTCCGCCTCCTCGCGAGCCAGCCTTGACTATATATGCTATTATGTACAAAATCAGAGCAAAGATTGGTGCCCCCATAATTTAGGTATGATTTACAAATGCCATGATATCGAATTCAAATAATTGAACGGACTTCATGTTGAATTCAATTTTTTTAAACCACCTTAAGTTGAATTCAAATGTATGCTAGTTCATAGCTAGCTATTTATAATGTTCATTGTCTAACTTTTGTATGTACAATGTGCTTTACACGCAGAACATGAACTATACTCACGTTTATATTCGATTGCTAAAGCGATGCATTGTCTGGAGTTCAAAATACTAACTATGTGGATCAATTATGTCGAATAATAACATAGACATGCTCAAATTCGATAGAATCTAGATGTCTGATGGATAAATGACCGTTTACGCGAATTGCAAATATCCTGATCCCATCCTAATATTTGGATACAATTTATATTTAATCAATGTGTACATCAGTCTTTTACGTGTAGTTTCACTCTCCATCGGCGGTCTCTCACACATGGTCACACACTCTCTCCCGAGGTTTCTTTCTCGCAGACATGCTCTCGATATAAACCTCCCTCCCTCTCGTAACCATTTACGGCTGTTTTCACTAACCTTTATCACAAGCACTCTTCCTCTCACAAGAATACACACGCACAATCCCCATCGACCCTTTCTATATACATAGACCTGCCTACGTGTCTCCTGTACGCACATTATCCTTAGGCCTGTCTCTCACGCATTGTCTCACACCTCTCTTCCTAATCGATTTAGTATGATTCGAGCAGAGCATTACATGGATGCCCCTTAAAGTTAGGTTGGATGAATAGTAATATCAGAGATAAGGGGTTACCTTAGTCCGAGAACCTAGGGTTACAAATCCTAGCCGGCTTTGTCAGTGGACATAGAGTCCTTCACAATTCTGCTATCTTGGTCTTGTACGACTAGTCATCCATGGGTCTCCCTAAATGCACCACGGGCCGACCAATGTAGCGCAGGGCAGAACCAAACCAAGGGCCTCACCTCGACCCACCGGACCTCACGCGGCGACACACCCTCTGCCCCCAGGTCTCGTTATCTTCTCACACCCACACATACCAACACAGACACCACACAAAAAAAATTCTCCTCGTGCCTCTACCCCTCCCCCCTTGCATATACACACTCAAGGGAATCTCTCTCCGTGACATCATATTCGTCTCTCTCTCTCTAGACCTCTCTCATTTCTCGTGCTATCTCTCCCACGCCCCCTCCCCCCGCCGACCCTTCTATCCATGCCTCTCTCGAATACGTAATACACACACATACCTCTCTAGGCCCTGCCAAATACATCAACTACACATTCACACATATTACATCACGTACCCCATTGATCTAAAAAGCCCAATCTTCACATTTATTTCGCATACAACATTCCTTTTGAATAAAGTGTGGCCAATTTTTTTAGAATTTCTAAATATATACAATATTACAAAATTATATGGAGCAGTATGAACGTTAATTTGCATTGCATGGTGCCCACAATGATATTTATTCCAGAGATCATGAATTTTTATATTTTTATACTATATATAAAATTAGTCATAATAAAGACAAACGAAGAGCATCTCTCTCTCCATCGCATACGCCCCCTCTATGCCCCTTTCACGTACGCACACAAACTATCTCCAGGTCCTCTAAAAGTAAGCCCCCAGCACATTCACGAATGTTTCATGTTTCTCTCGCGATATATACAGTCACGATCATTGTATTTGAAGCGAAAGCACGATACATACATTGGACTTCAGAATCCACTCATTACGGTCACCGTTTATGTTTTGTGGTTATTATACAGTCACGGGCTCACCGTACAGCTCTGTATTTGCTCAAGACACTACTAGTTGACCAGTTAAACGCTCCACGTGGCACCTCTAGTGTTTCATCACATTATCTCACTACCATTGGGCCCACCTGTCGTCTTGTATCTACTCTACATCTACATCTACACTCTTATAAAAAAACAAAGTTGGTGATGATGGTGTGGCTGCCATCCTGCAATATAGGCCGTCTGATTTATATCTGACGGACAGGAAGGAAACTATGGCAATTTTGCAAAAAGGTACCCACACACCTCTCCACATTTGCAAATAAGGCCTTCCCTCGTTCATCCTTTTCTCTCACAAGATAAACTAGTCATACAAATGCATCTTCATGTTACGTTACAGCACGAGCATCTTTCTAGTAAGAATGAAAACAAACGACAAAAAGTATTGGGCGGTGGTTGAAGTCATGACCCATGGGCACAGCGGACAAGGTGGCCTTGTATTGGTATGCTGAGCCATCTGTTTTAACACACAGGAGTTGGTGTGGTGATTATACACACACGAACTGCATGCACGCAACACTCACACGAACACATGCAGCCATGCAGGCACGCAACACTCACATGTACACTCGCAACCACGCACACAACACTCACACCCACGCATGCATGCACACACCACACAACCAACACACACTCTCACGCTCAAGTGCTCAACCTACATGTGCATGCACACACATCAGGCCATGAAAGACACATACACAACCAGGTGATTCCCGCGCACGGGTTGGAGTCTTGTCACGCCTGCGTAAATTTGTGTTTATCTGACATTTTTCCTATGCGAACTGACAGGTGGGACCCACAAGGAACATATTCAATTTAACTGGTCAACATGGTGCCACGCAGACTATTTGGCCGGTCAACAGAGTGCAATCCGATGCTGAACGGTGAGCAAGTGATCGTATAATCACCGCAAAACATATATAGTGACCGTAATGAGCGTATTCGAAGTTCGGTGACCGTATTACGCTTTCTCTCTAAGCCCTCCAAAACTACATCTCTACGTTCTGCATGTTACATCTAACAACTACGCAATACAACACTACTACTACACTCTAACACAATAAATCATATGTGTTTTAGTTTTACTAGATATCATATTGTTACTTAATTATTCAGTTTGCATACATTAAAATTGCCTTTGAAATGTATGGCGGTATCATCTACCACAAGGAAAAATCCGCCCTTTCTGTTTAATCGGGTTTGTATCGATGGATCGTGCGAAACAGCAAAACTATAGTCCTATACAGTACAAGTGACAGTTCACTGGGCTGCCGTCTCGTGTACTCCTCCGTTGTAAGAGTGGAGCGCTCACTTTCACAAATGTTCTAGTCCCTTTCGCCGACATGTGGGACATCAAGCTACCGGGTCCACGTGCCATACCGAAATACAGTGTAGAGCAGCAGGGGTGAAGCACCCTAATCATGACGCTGGCGTAGTAACAAGCAACGAGGCGTTAAATCACAAAGCTGCACCTTTCCTGTAGTCAAGTTGGAGGGACGAAGTATTAATAATGCTAGTAAAAAAAGAAGTGGGAGGGACGAAGCGACCATCATTTCATTCGTTGCTGAATCCGCTTCTCCCTCATCTTCTTCAAGTTAACCACGTGTTGCTTCTGCCGTTGTTCTGCCTCATGTGGGACGCGGATCGGCTTGGTAAAGCACTGACACGTGGGACCACATGTTAGCAAACCGCCAGGCCAATGTCCTCTAAAAAAGAAACCTCCCCCGCCATCCGCGTGGGAAAATCACCTCCTTTTTACTAATCTTTATTCTATAATTTTTTAGATCAATATAATTGAGATTTGTATAGATAGCACACAGGAGCAAAACCAAGTGGTATAGTTAAGGGCATCCACAATGTGTAGCCAAATGTGAAAATAGATTTTGGCATCGATGGGAACCATTGTGGACGGTGCTGCCAAAGCCAAAAAGATGGAACCGAAGCTCCCTGATTGATTGATTGAAGGAATAGAAAAATGCAACGTCTCTGCTCTTTCTCCCGTGCTTGGATGCATGTATAGTATAGAGCACAAAGTCTACTCCCCTGTCCCTTCTATCACAAATCACAAAGCAGCGAGGCGTCAAATCACAAAACACGGACGAAGCAACCATCATTTCACTCTTCGCTGACTCCGTTTGTCCATCGTCTTCTTTGAGAAACCACCTCACGCACTAAGCTGGATGGACGACGCTATTGTGTATACTAGTAGTACTAGTACATTTACGGGTCCTTCCTGGATGCAAATAAGGCGGCTGTCTCGGCTTGCAGGCGGCACTTGCGAATGACTTACCGTGG
Source organism: Aegilops longissima (assembly GCA_021605205.1). Lineage (NCBI taxonomy): Eukaryota > Viridiplantae > Streptophyta > Magnoliopsida > Poales > Poaceae > Aegilops > Aegilops longissima. Next base: position 289,110,103 of record CM038680.1, read on the forward strand.
TCTCCCTCAATGTTGTTCTCCGTCGAACGCACTTCGCCAAACCACAACGTTCGAGATATCGTTGACGTCACCGCAATGGGGAAGGAAGTCAAATAGTTACTACCTCGATTTTTTTGTACACAAGGCTAGTATATAAAAATTACAATTTGCAAAAGGTCACTAACACTAATCGAGGCAAAATTGAAGGGGTTTGCCTCGTACTAGCAACCAAGGACATTAATATACCCTTGCATGCATGCGGAAGTGAGAAGGTTGGTTTGCATGGCGCTACATTAATCAAGCGATGATGAGTGAGATGGTTAGCTCTTTGGGCTGTGGAGAAAAAATATGCATTAATTGACACGTCAAATGAGGATGTGTATCAATTAATCCCGCGAAGGAAAACCCTGCCTTTCTTTTTTAACACTAGTACTCCTAGTACATACATACTTATCCTGTTTGGGTCTAGGCCTTGCATTGCCATACTTCGTCACACATTTTTTCCAAGCTTGCCTAAAGTTTTCAAAATAAAAGGAGGTACACTTGTGCACGGCTGTCGCGGTCGCACCGCACCGCACCCTCCTGGTCGCTCCTGCACGTCATGATCGCACCGCACCCACCGATCGCTCCGCATGCATAAACCCAACCAAGGGAACGCACCCTCACTGACACGTGCTACCGCTGACAGATAATTTTCGTTCATACATTATTTTTATCCATCCGCATGTTGGGGAGGATCCATAAGGCCCGTGCGGTGGTCTGTTGGGGAAGAAGAAGAGGTGAGGAAGAAGGGTTAGGAGACGTATGATATTCATCCAACTGCCTGAAATGGTAGACTGACCCAAATGATGAAAGTCAGGCGACTTGCATAACAATATATGTTTTTACACAACAAAAGATCCCTAAAAACAACAACATAAAGAAAAACTATCACTGCTTGCGGAACGCGATGGCCTCGTCGTCTTTGGCTGCCAGCGCAAACCAGCCGTAGCTGTCGACGTGTGTCTCAGCACCGTGGTTGTCCTCGGCCTCCAGCTACTCGTTCACGCGGAGCATGTGGGCGCTCTGCACGGACGAGAGCACCGCCCGGTTCAAGTCGAGGACATCCGATTCCACCTGCAGGAGGGCCTCGATGGCAGCGGCATTCGTGCGCTCCGTGTCAAGTTGAGCCTCCACCGCCCGGTTCAAGTCCAGGACGTCCGGTTCCGCCGATAAGAGGGCCTCGATGGTAGTGGCATTCGCGCGCTCCGTATCGAGTTGAGCCTCCGCCGCCCGGTTGAAGTCCAGGACGTCCGGTTCCACCTGCACGAGGGCCTCGATGGCAGTGGCATCCGCGCGCTCCGCGTCGAGTTGAGCCTCTGCTGCCCGGTTCACATCCACGACATCCGGTTCAGCCTGCAGGAGAGCCTCGATGGCAGCGGCATGCGCGCGCTCCACATCGAGTTGAGCCTCTGCCTCCCGGTCCTCCTTTAGTATCGCCAGGTTGAACCGCTGGTCCGCTTGCACCATGGGGGACCCGGACGCCGGCACGAAGTCGACGTCCATCGTCTCATGCCCATCGGGGGCCTTCTGCGCCGCGACCTCCGCCATGAACATTGGATCGGCTTCCTCCTCCTCGTAGCTTGGCTCCAAAGAACTTCGGGATTGACCCGCCGCAAGCGAGCTTGGGAACGGAGGTCTGTGGCGCCGACCGCCTCCGCGATTTCTGCATGGCGCTCCGGCGTCAGCATCTTGTAGTACGTGATTTTGTGGCGCACCATGGCTTTCCGGTGAACTAGGGGACGCTTGATGCGGCCTAGGGGATCGAAAGGTGGGGGGATGGGCTGGAGAGGAGGTGTGGTTTTGGGGCAGTGGCTGGCGTAGGCCGAGCAGCGAACGTTCTGGTGTGAATAATGGTTTCAGTGACGACCGGTCAATCCATTTTGACTGTACATCACTCTTGTCACGTTCATGTTGCACCCCGGCACGCTGGACCCTCCACGCCGTTCACCGAATGGAATGCGCTTCATCTTGCATTTTCGCTTGCTTGTGGGACCGCAGTTGAGAGCAAACCGACGTCCCTCCCCCTCCCCCGCCCACATCATTTATACTACCACTCCCTCCATTTTATGTGGAGTAAATAAGAACAAAGGGAGTATACTACGAATGAGGATCCCTTGACGTGGCCGAACCCATTGAGTAACTGACATGCAGGGCCTAGCAAGCATGGGGCCGCCAGTAAGTGACCGAAAGGGAGGGTAAGGCAGGGATACCTACGTTAGAGGATCCACTTCCACTACTACTCCCTCCTTCCATCTACATGGCCTAATGCGTTTTTCGAGGCTAACTTTGACCAAATGTTAGAGTAATAATATATGACATGCAACTTACACAAAGCATACGGTCAAATTTGTATGTGAAAGGAGCTTCCAATGATATAATTTTCACATTGTACATCTCATGTACTATTAATCTTGTCAATAGTCAAAGGCGGTTTTGAAAAATGCATTAGAGCATGGTTAATAATATAGCCAGCCGATGGCTATAAGGAACTGCCATGTCATCTATAGCCATCATCTATATGCACTCATACAATAGTGTGGGCTATAAGGTTGGCTATTTAACCCAAAAAATAATATATAAGGTTGGCTATTGTATTAGTACTTTTCCCCATCTCCTCTCTATCTCTTTCTTCATATTTATTGTATTTACCTAGGAATGCGTATATAGCTAGGCTCTTGCATGAGAGCTCACTCCCCTTACTTTTTCACATCTCTCTCCTCCACATAGGCAAAAGTGCCATGTAAGTTGGCTCTAAGAATGGCTATTAGGTTGGCTCTAAGCATTTAATATTTGCATGAGCAAGGTATATGATTGGAAGAGAGTTGCATGCATACTATTTTTTCTTGATCTATGTGTTATAGCCGGGCTGTAGAATATAAGATCCCGCTTCACTCTCTCTCTCCTCTCTTCTCACTCCTCCAAGTAGGATTTTAATGACATGAAAAGTCTTATAGCCTACTGACTAGGCCTTATTAGACTTTCTCTTAGGCCCTATATAAATGGAAGGAGGGAGTACTATGAGCACTGCATACTCTACTATAGATGTTGTTAGTACTCCATTAGTAGTATTGGACAGGGGGCTTAAAAAAGTTACTATTTGACTAGCTATACATGGCGAAATCCTAGTAGGAAGAGCATGCGCGAGAACAAGCACATTCACGTGGTTGAAAACAAATTGGAAACTATCTTTGTTTGAATACAAATCTAGGGGTACATACGAATCTAACAATATTGATTGGGCATTGTTGAATGTTGATACTTTTTTCTGTAAGTTTGATCAAAGTAGAGATACTTTGACTACACATAAAACTTATATGTAAACTAGAAAGGATCAGAGGGAGTCTATTGTACGTTCAAAAGCGAAACAAACATTGAATACCCTTTATATATGATTTGCGGATGCTATGATCACCGGTTCAAAATTTTGAATCCGCCTTAGGTATCACACATGCACCCACTCGTTTCTCTCGATTTCATCTCGGGGTCCGGAGATTGATTGAAAGAGGACTAGGGTGGGTACGTTTCTTTCGCTTATGAACGTACAATATACTCCCTCTGATCCCCACAGACCCCAGCGGGTCATTTCTATCATAGAAACAGAACAACATTTATCTCCTTGCATGACACGCAATTGATCTGTCAACACCAATCGATCCCGTCAAGATGTGTCGGGGCATGAACCGAATGGGATGTCAAAACTAAGACAAGAAGTCACACGTAGAGGAGGCAAAGTGAAACTTTAAACGAACCGTTTGTTTGTATGCATGTCGAAAAAATTACCAGATTGGAAATACAAGCATGGTCTAGGCCCACATGTGAATGATACTCGGCAGAATGTTCAAATGACGCATGCAGGAGGATGGACTCGACCGGAGGGCAGCATGATCGATGGAGAAGAGAGTTGGAGAGGAATGAGAAATAAGCAACGCCGCATGATTATACTTGAATGGCTCAAATAAACAATAAGTTGTCTCGTTTTCCCTTCCGTCTTGGTCACAGAGTAAGATACTCCCTCTGTTTTTATTTACTCTGGATATTAGGTTTGACTGAAGTCAAACTTCACAAAATTTGACCAAATTTATAGAAAACTAGCAAGATGCCCGTGGGTTGCACGGAACATCAAGATCTTGTGGGAGAAAAGGATGAATGAGGGAAGGCATTATCTGCAAATATGGAGAGGAGTGCGGGTAAATTGTCATAGTTTCCTTCCTATCCATTAGATATAGATCGGACGGACTATATTGCAGGATGGCAGGCACACCATCACTCACCAACTCTACTTTTTATCTACACTAGCAAGATGCCCATGCGTTGCACGAAAACATCAAGATGCATTTATATGAGTAGTTTATCTTGTGAGAGAAAAGGATGAACGAGGGAAGGCCTTATTTACAAATGTGGAGAGAGGTGTGGGTATCTATTTGCAAAATTGCCATAGTTTCCTTCATATTCGTCAGATATAAATCGGACGGCCTATATTGCAGGATGGCAGGCACACCATCAACACCAACTTTGTTTTTTATAAGAAATAGAGACTAGCAAAATGCCCGTACGTTGCACGGAACATCAAGATGCATTTGTATGAGTAGTTTATCTTGTGGGAGAAAAGGATCAATGAGGGAAGGCCTTATTTGCAAATGTGGAGAGGGGTGTGGGTATCTTTTTGCAAAATTGCCATAGTTTTCTTCCTATCCGTCAGATATAAATCGGACAGACTCGTATAAAAATAGAGTTGGTGATGATGGTATGCCTGCCATCCTGAAATATAGGTCGTCCGATTTATATCTGAAGGATAAGAAGGAAACTATGGCAATTTTGCAAAAAGGTATCCACACACCTCTCCACATTTGCAAATAAGGCCTTCCCTCGTTCATCCTTTTCTCTCACAAGATAAACTAGTCATACAAATGCATCTTGATGTTACGTGCAACACACGGGCGTCTTGCTAGTAGGAGTAGAAATATGAACATTTACATTAGCAAATATATATGATGTGAAAGTAAATTCAATAATGAATCTAATGGTATTGATTTGTTATTGTATATGTTATTATTTCTATCTATAAACTTTGTCAAATTTACAAAATTTGACTTTGAGCAAAGCTAAAATGCGGAATAAATAAAAACAGAGGGAGTACGCAGGGACTAGTATAGTTACTACTACCGGAACATGGTAAGTTGGACCCCTAAATGCGGGAACGGACCGGACACACCTCAATTATTCTTTCAAACAGTCGGACACCTACATTTAGCACACCATCCGGCTACTTTATCAAGTGTTACGCTTCACTACTTGAAAAGGAAAAGGGTGGTACCGTACCCAAAACCACCACACTTGGGGCTAGGGTAACAACTTGATACTGTACCACATTTGAACCAGGGACAAAAACCACCTGTTCTGCGCCTAATGCGCAACACGGAGCACTGGCGCTCGAATATGGCCGAAAAACAGGGAAACCAACATGTGGGCACACCTGTCAGGATGACGTGGCGCAGACTAGTCCAATGGAGGAGCTGACCCACGACCTCCTCGCCACAGGCAACCGTTCATGTGGGCCGTGGGGACCAGCAACGCGGCGCAACTCCAGCACCGCCTCTGGACAGGGCGACCGCGGTGAGCGACACGCTCATCGTCGCTGGACACGGTCGGTTTCAGTGTGTTGAGGGTGGCGTTTGCGCTTTGGCATGACCAGCAGATCAACACCCGGCTCGTCGAGGATGCACGGTGTCGGTGTCAAAACCGGCGGATCTTGGGTAGGGGGTCCCGAACTGTGCGTCTAAGGTCGATGGTAACAGGAGACAGGGGACACGATGTTTACCCAGGTTCGGGCCCTCTCTATGGAGGTAATACCCTACTTCCTGCTTGATTGATATTGATGAATATGAGTATTAGAAGAGTTGATCTATCACGATATCGTAATGGCTAAACCCTAGAAGTCTAACTTGTATGATTATGATTGCCTCTATGGACTAAACCCTCCGGTTTATATAGACACTGGAGGGGACTAGGGTTGTACAAATTCAATTATAGAGAAAGGAATCTTCATATCCGAACGCCAAGCTTGCCATCCACGCCAAGGAGAGTCCCATCCAGACACGGGTGAGAGTCTTCGGTCTTGTATCTTCATAGCCCATCAGTCCGGCCCATGTCCAACAAGCCGGACGCCCGAGGATCCCTTAATCCAGGACTCCCTCAGTAGCCCCCGAACCGGGCTTTCAATGACGATGTGTCTGGCGCGCAGATTGTCTTCGGCATTACAAGGCGGGTTCCTCCTCCGATGACTTCAAAGAGCTATATTCGGCCTTCCATTTAATGTCGTACCCATCGGCTTCTGTGCATCCATGGCTTCAGCTTCCATGTGTCGAGAGAATACGAGAGGTCAGGGTATTTTTTGCTCATAATACCCAGGCCACATAAGAAAGGCGTCTATTTAAAGAGATTGGATCTCAGATCCATCCCACACCACATGGAAAATCCTCAGGGCTTGCTAGGAGGAACCACTCCAACATGGCTAGCGCTCCCAGTTCTTCCTCCCATCCCCACGGCTCCGAAAAAGGCGATTGGAAGAGATGTTCCTTATCCCACGGTCAGCTGGTGAAGCTGCAAACACAAGGATTTCTTCCCCCCGCGGATCTAGTCCCCGTTCAAGAAGGATTGACTTCCTTCAGCGGCGGGGCTCAGGCGGAGAATTTCCCCAATCCATCCAGGGGGGAACGAGTGTGCCTTGTTCCCTACTTGCTAAGTGGCATCGGGTTTCCAATCCACACTTTCCTCCGAGGACTTCTGGAGTATTACGGCCTCCAATTCCACAATTTCACTCCTGCCTCCATCCTGCACATCGCAGGTTACATTGCTCTTTGTGAGCTATTCCTGGGCTGTGAGGCCCATTTTGATTTATGGAGGAAACTATTCTGCCTCGTCCCTCGTAACCAAGAGGGATCAATATTCGAAGTGGGTGGAGCCGAGGTATGGCGCACCGACGAGACCGGATACCTGTTCGGCACGCCGAAGAAGGCGTCCCAAGAGTGGCCTTCCGAATGGTTCTATATTGAGGACGTCGCCCTTCCTGACCCAGTTCGAATGGGTCTTCCCGAATTTTCAAGCGCTCTGTTGAAGAAACGCCACAGCTGGCGCCCTCGGAGCCTCGAGGAGGAAGATAGCGCGGAAGTCCAGCAATTGATGGGCAAGATAAAGACGCTTGTCCGGATTATCAATAATCGAGGTAATGGCGACTTCTATAGTGCGGGGAGTCCAACCACTCCAATACTGAGGGCTTCCCATGTGGCACTATAATGGGGAAGATGACGCCTGACGCTGAGGCTGGAAGGGTCCGAACACACCCGCCGCTATGGCCAAAATATTGGCCGAACTATACAAAGGGGAGAAAGAGGAGTTCACTCGCCTCAAACATCGAGATGGATTTTCCATGTACAGTCCTCCTAGCTGGGTGAGCTCTAATCCCACCATTTTACTCAATCCTCTCCTTGAGTCATTTTTAGTGGATATTAACCCATCCATTTGCAACAGGAATGGCGGAAGGTTACCGAGGGGGCCCATACCCCGCCCCCAGCCGGAGGATCACAACCGGGACCTTGACCCCGGATTCGAGGAGGATCTGGACATATTTGTAGAGCTTGAGGATGGAGTATTCTACCAGGCGAGCTATGACGGCACGGAAGTGGCCATCATCGCCGACTATCCCGACCTCCTCCCTGCCTCGCATGTGAGTAATCAAGAGACACCTCCTTCTAAAGAGCTTACTCATTACGCCTCACTTATCACACTATTTCATGCTCCAAAGGGGAGGCGCCTGGTGCCTCAACGTGCGCTAGAGGCATCTCCTAAGAGAGCGGCGCTCGCACCAAGCAAATCTTCGAAGAGGAAGGTGAACGACAACACGACAGAGCCTTCATCAAAGAGGTATGATTTTTGATCATGCCCCCTGACAGTCACATCAAACTGTGACATTATCCGTTGTGTCTTATCAGGAAAAGCATTCACTAGACTATGTCCGGGGATCTTACCGGCTGCGCCTCCACAAGTCAGGTTCCCGACCCTGCCTTAAAGGCGAGGGCTGATACGGAAGTGACGCCAGATTGTCCTTCGGCAGAGGAGTTGAATGATGTATCTGTCACAAACTCTGAAGTGGAAAGCGCTACGAATCATCGGCGCTGGCGAGCCGCTCTTCGTGACCCCGGCTTTACAAAAGAGGCATTAAACGCCTTCAGCTCGCCTGATGCATATATCCGAGCTGCTCGAGATGGGCTTATCAGAGCCACTGACCAGCATTTGAAAGATATGCGGGTATGTACACATTTGTGCAAATCTGATAATTATATACCAGTAGCCCCCGAGACTTGAAGCAGTTGATACAGCTGATTTAAGGATCATTGCATAACCAGGTGCTCACAGAGAAGAACAACCTGTTGTCTCAAGAGCTGGAAAAGTGTCGGACCCAGCTAGTTGCTGCTACCGCCGAACTGGAGGAATCCAAGAAGGCATCGCCTGGTAATGTTCCCCTCTGTAGAGAAACTATAATCATATACCAATAATATTAAAACTTTTGTTCTCCCCATGGTAGGATCGTTGGATCAACTGAAGGAGGCCCTGCAAATCACGCAAGCGGAGGATCAAGAGGCCAAAAGGCAACTAGCCGCGGGCGAAAGTGTGCTGACACGGGTCAGGGATGAGAAGAATAAGCTGCAGGATTCCAACACCCTGCTGGGCGAAGAACTAAAAGATGTGCGAGCCCAGCTAGCCGGCTCCGTGAAGGAGAATAAGAGGCTACGAGGTGGCATATTTAGTATGCTTTTCGAACTTGCCTCCATATAATTCGGTGAGGACAGGGACTGGCAGATTTAAGTCTGCAGGTATGCTGACTGGTCGTCCCGAAGAGGAAGTGTCCGGATTTCAAGGCGACCCAATACAAGAGTTGTCCCAAATGCACGAGCGAGCTCGGCAAACAATGAGGAGTATTGCCAAGGATTTATGGCCATCCACCTCTCCTCCAGGAAGTATGCCGGAGCTCATGGAGCTATTCAAAGGAGCACAGCGGCGGATTTGATTGTGGAAGATATCAGCCTGCCGAGAAGGTGCGCGGGAGGCCTGGGCCATGGTGAAGACACGGTACACCAAGCTTGATCCGAATCATATGGCCCGGGTTGGACCTCTAGGGTCGGACGGAAAAGAAATTCCCATTAGTTTGGTATATGACCAGGTAAAAGTAGTCACAAAATATTCCCAACAGGATTGTAAATTAGACAGCTTATCAGACGGCATAGAGGAGGAGATTTTTTAGTCCCCGTGACTATGTACTTTCCGTGACTTATTTATCCCTAGCCGGATTGTAAAACGATCATCATGGCAGACCTTTTCGCTTCGATCTCTGTACCCGAAGGTACAGAGTGTTTCCGAATACCTGAGCGGTAAGATAAACCGGGGTATGCGTGGAAACCAGGCGTAGGGGTCATAGTTGCTTAAACATATAAGTTGTATCCGGCTAGCTATGTTATATTACATTGTAATTGTAAGAAACATCTTCTAGAGAGAATAGTTCCGTTAAGGGTCCCTTTCCATGGGTAACATGCGTAAATGTGCATGCCTAAACTGTGATTGAAAAATTCATAGTATGCGCAACATCTGGGGGTTCATAGTGTAATGAGTGTAAAAACATCCTTATTCCGCCGACCGAATATTCCCTTAAGAACGCTAGCTTTCGGCTTCACCCAGTCTGAGGTACACATCCGGGTGACCCGGCAGTAACAATCACAGAGGTGCTCCCTTTATGCCCTAGCCGAACAAACGAGAAGGTAGGGCATAAAAACAGGAGCCAAGCAACCCAGCTTGGCCAAAACTTAAGTCATAATGATGCATATAATGGCGAAGAAAAGGTACATATGAGGAAAAACACATATGTGGTGAGCTTCATGCCCGGAAAATAATAATAAGCTTCTATACAAGAAGCCCCCATGTATTATGGGCGTACATTTTTAAGGATGTGTACGTCGTAGGTGCGCAGTTTAGCCGCACGAGAGCTTTAAAGCCAAAAAAGCGAAAAGAGAGGTAAAAGTAATGGAAACAAAAGGGGGAAGAAGACAAACAAAGAGTTCGGCTCTAGCCGTAGAATCTTCGGAGTCTGGCCGCGTTCCATGGGTTCGGCTCTAAGCGATTATCTGATGCATCACGCAGGCGGTACGCTCCTCCGGTGAGAACTTCGTCAATGATGAAGGGACCCTCCCACTTGGGCTTGAGTTTGTCCCTTTTCTTCTGTGGCAAGTGTAGAACGAGTTCGCCAACATTATAAGTCTTGGCCCGCACTTCTCTACTTTGATATCTGCGAGCTTGCTGTTGATAAAATACGGAACGGGCTTTTGCAACATCGCGCTCCTCTTCTAGGGCATCTAAGCTGTCCTGCCGATCAAGCTTGGCCTCTCTCTCTTCATACATGCGCACTCGAGGTGAGTCATGAATAATGTCGCAGGGCAACACAGCCTCTGCGCCGTACACTATGAAGAAGGGTATATATCCGGTAGTGCGATTGGGCATGGTCCCCAGCCCCCAGAGTATGGAGTCGAGCTCCTCAACCCAGTGCTTGTCTGATTCTTTCGAAGAACGCACTAGTCTAGGTTTGATGCCGCTCATAATAAGACCATTGGCTCGTTCGACTTGACCGTTTGTTTGCGGGTGATAGACGGAGGCGTAATCGAGCTTAAGGCCTGGATTAGCACACCAGGTTTTCACCTCATCAGCTATGAAATTGGAGCCGTTATCGGTGATGATGCTGTGTGGGACACCATAACGGTGCACGACATCGAATATGAAGTCTATCACTGGTCCGGCTTCGGCCGATTTAACTGGTTTGGCCTCTATCCACTTAGTGAACTTATCTACCATGACCAGGAGATATTTTTTATTATGGCTTCCTCCTTTAAGGGGTCCGACCATATCAAGCCCCCAGACCACAAAAGGCCAAGTGATGGGGATTGTTTGTAGAGCGGTGGGTGGCATATGGCTTTGGTTGGCCAAAAGCTGGCATCCGACGGAACGTTGGATAAGGTCCTGTGCATCTACTCAGGCCGTTGGCCAATAGAAACCTGTACGGAAGGCCTTACTTACAAGGGCCTGAGTCGCGGCGTGGTGACCACCGAGACCGGCATGAATTTCAGCCAAGAGCTGTCGTCCCTCTTCTTCGGAGATACATCTTTGAAGTACTCCGGTAGCGCATTTTTTTGTAGAGCTCTCCGTCATGGACCTTGTAGGCTTTCGAACGCCGAACAATGCAGCGAGCCTCATTCTGATCGCCAGGTAGCTCTCGACTATTAAGGTAGGCCAAGAAGGGTTCGGTCCATGGGGCAATTACTGCCATGATATGATGGGGCGATGGTGTTATTTCGGTGCCTGAGCCCCCGATGATATCGATATTGTGTTCGGAATCTGGGGGTATAATCGGATCTGGATTGGTGTTGCCGCTCTCCCCTTGCCACACCACGGATGGCTTGAAGAGCCTTTCCAGGAATATGTTAGGCGGGATGGGGTCGCGCTTGGCGCCGATACGAGCAAGGACATCCGCCGCTTGATTACTCTCTCGAGCCACATGATGAATCTCGAGCCCCTCAAAACGAGCCGACATTTTGAGAACGGCGTTACGATATGCTGCCATCTTCGGATCTTTGGCGTCGAAGTCTCCATTTATTTGGGATATTGCAAGGTTTGAATCCCCGCGCACCTCCAGGCGTTGTATGACCATGGAGACCGCCATCTGAAGACCATGCAACAAGGCCTCGTATTCGGCTGCATTGTTGGAGTCTGTGTATAATATTTGGAGTACGTACTGAACCGTGTCTCCGGTGGGGGATGTTAAGACAATGCCCGCTCCTAAGCCCGCCAGCATTTTGGAACCATCGAAATGCATGACCCAGTTGGAGTATGTGTCGTACTCTTTAGGGACTTCGGCCTCTGTCCATTCGGCGACGAAATCAGCCAGTACATGGGATTTAATGGTCCGGCACGGTTTGTATGTTATGTGGAATGGAAGGAGCTCAATGGCCCACTTGGCGATACGGCCTGTGGCATCGCGGTTGTTTATTATGTCATTGAGTGGTACTTCGGAAGCCACCATGATTGAGCACTCTTGAAAGTAGTGTCATAGTTTCCGGGATGCCATGAAGACCGTGTATGCTATCTTTTGGTAATGAGGGTACTGGGATTTGCATGGTGTGAGGACAGTGGATACGTAGTATACTGGCTTCTGAAGCGGGAATTTGTGTCCGTCCTCCTCTCGCTCGACGACGAGCACCGCGCTCACCACTTGGTGCGTTGCTGATATGTATAATAGCATGGGTTCGCCAACGTTCGGTGAGGCCAGGATTCGGTTGGTTGCTAAAAGAACATTTGTTTCTTCCAGTCCGGCTGTTGCCGCATCCGTCCACTCGAAGTGGTTGGTGCGTCGGAGAAGGCAATAGAGTGGCAATGCTTTTTCTCCTAGTCTGGAGATAAAGCGGCTTAAAACTGCCACACATCCGACTAGTTTTTGGACCTGCTTAAGGTCTGTTGGCATAGCCAATTGTGACAAAGCTCGAATTTTGGCTGGGTTTGCTTCAATTCCTCTATTGGAAACGATGAAGCCAAGCAGTTTTCCAGCGGGAACACCGAAAACACACTTATCTGGATTGAGCTTGATGTCATATGTACGGAGGTTGTCGAATGTGAGACGCAGATCGTCTATCAATGACTCGACGTGCCTAGTTTTGATGACGATGTCATCCACATATGCTTCAACTGTCTTGCCGATCTGTTTCTCCAGGCATGTTTGAATCATGCGCTAGTAGGTGGCCCCCGTGCTTTTGAGCCCGAAGGGCATAGTGTTGAAGCAGAATGGCCTGTATGGGGTACTGAATGCCGTTGCGGCTTGGTCGGACTCCTTCATTTTTGATTTGATGGTATCCGGAGTATGCGCCGAGGAAACACAGTGAGTCATGTCCTCCGGTAGCATCAATATTCTGATCGATGCGAGGGAGGGGGGAGGGATCCTTAGGGCATGCCTTGTTGAGGTCTTTGAAATCGACGCATAGGCGCCGTGATCTATCCTTCTTGGCACCATCACCAGTTTGCTAGCCAGTCCGATGTTTTATTTCTCTGATGAATCTGGCCTCGACTAACTTGGCTAGCTCCTCCCCATAGCTTGTCGTTTGGGTTCGGAAAAGCGCCGCAGTGTTTGCTTGACCGGTTTATATCCCTTCAGTATGTTGAGGCTGTGTTCGGCCAACCTGGATGGGATTCCTGGCATATCAGAAGGGTGCCAGGCGAATATGTCCCAGTTATCGCGCATGAACTCTCGTAGCGCGGTGTCAACCGTTGGGTCGAGCTATACCCTGATGGATGTTGTCTTCTTGGGGTCCGTCGGGTGGACTTGAAATTTGACTATTTCATCTGGTGGTTTAAAGGAGGTGGATTTGGGTCGCTTGTCCAGGATTACGTCGTCCCTATCCACAGTGGAGCGCAGTGCGGTTAGCTCTTCGGCCGCGAGGGCTTCAGACAATGCCTTGAGGGCCAGGGATGCGGTTTTGTTTTCAGCGCGGAGTGCTATGTCCGGATCACTGGCAAGAGTGATGATACCATTGGGCCCAGGCATCTTGAGCTTCATGTACCCATAATGAGGTATAGCTTGGAAGCGTGTGAATGCATCTCTCCCCAATAGGGCGTGATATCCGCTGTTGAAAGGGGCCACTTGGAAGGTCATCTCTTCGGATCGATAATTCTCTTGCGTTCCGAATACCACGTCAAGTATGATTTTTCCCCCACATCGCGCCTCCCGACTGGGAATGATTCCTCGGAAGGTCATGCTGCTTTGCTTGATGCGGCTCCTGTCTATTTCCATTTTGTTGAGTGTATCCTCGTAGATGAGGTTTAGTCCGTTGCCGCCGTCCATGAGCACTTTGGTGAGCCGAAAACCATCCACAATTGGATTTAGGACCGAGGCGGACGGTTCCCGGACTGTCTGGAATTTTGGTTCGTCACTGCCATTGAAAGCTATGGCCGTGTCGTTCCAAGGGTTTGTTGCTGTGACTTGGAAGACTTCGGCGAGGTCGCGGAGGGCCCTTTTGTGCCGATTGTTTGAAGCAAAAGTCTCAAAGACCGTCAGTACGCTGAGGTCGACGTCTTCCGGGGAGTGTTGCTCTGGGGTATTTTTGGTGAGGATATCCTCGCCGCTCTTGGCCACTTGCCGGAGTATCCAACATGCTCTAAGGTAGTGGGTTTGTATAGTATCCGGTGTTGTGTGTATTTTGCATGGCCTATCGAGCCATCCCTCCAGAATGGTTCCGCGCCCTGTAATGGGTTCGGGTGCCCCGCGAGGATGCATCCTTTTTGCCCGGACAAAGAGTTGAGTGGAAACCGGTGGTTCCCAGCGAGTTGCCTGAGTTTTCTAGGTGCTTTCCATTGCGCAGTACTTCTGTACGATGGTTGCCAAGTCAGCAAAGTGTAATACCCGACGGAGGTTGATGGCATTGAGGATTCATACGTCCGTGCAATTATTGCAGAATGCTGAGATCGCGTCTTTGTCGCGACAATCTTTAATCTTGTCTTTGACAAGGAGGAATATGGCCTAAAAGTGATGGACTGTTTCCTGGGACTGCTGCCGTATGCACATGAGATCACGTATATCTGGGTGGGTGGGTGGCTTTAAATCCGAACCCTGACCCAATTTGGGATCCGGAGTTTGAGAAATATCTGAGCTTAATGGTTCGGGCTCCGGGATATCAACTGATTTTTCAAGCCCATCATCCGATTCTAGGTTCGGAGGACAGGGTAGGTCGTTCCGCGGACAGGTATCCGGCTCTTCGAGCTCGGAAATCCGAACATAGTTCTTCCTCAATATAGAGGAAGAGTTGTTGTTTTGCTCCTCTACTACCGCTATCTGATGGGTGATCGGCGGAGATTTTATTTCCCTCTGATCGGGTTTAAGCCCAATCTGATCATAGTCTGTAGCGACCCCCAAGGCGGCGATGTGATCTAGGAGTTCGTTTAAAGACGACAACTCCGTCGGATCCATCCGTTTGGAGTATTCGGAGTCAACACAGAGGTGATTTTCGATGACCTGAGAAATCATCATCGGCTTGACGGCCGTACGGGCGGTCATGGTAAAGCCGCACAGCCGGAGGGTTTGGCTTGAGGCTAGGGCTCCTCTGGAGGTGATACCGTCCTTGATAAGGAGGCGATCCATCAATCATGTCTTCGACATCACAGTGGAACTCTCAATCAAAGCCCCAATGTCGGTGTCAAAACCGGCGGATCTCGGGTAGGGGGTCCCGAACTCTGGACAGGGCGACCGCGGTGAGCGACACGCTCATTGTCGCTGGACACGGTCGGTTTCAGTGTGTCGAGGGTGGCGTTAGCGCTGTGGCACGACCTGCAGATCTACACCCGGCTCGTCGAGGATGCACGGTGTCGGTGTCAAAACTGGCGGATCTCGGGTAGGGGGTCCCGAACTATGCGTCTAAGGTCGATGGTAACAGGAGATAGGGGACACGATGTTTACCCAGGTTCGGGCCCTCTCTATGGAGGTAATACCCTACTTCCTGCTTGATTGATCTTGATGAATATGAGTATTACAAGAGTTGATCTACCATGAAATCATAATGGCTAAACCCTAGAAGTCTATCTTGTATGATTATGATTGCCTCTACGGACTAAACCCTCCGGTTTATATAGACATCGGAGGGGACTACGGTTGTACAAAGTCGATTACAGAGAAAGGAATCTTCATATCCGAACGCCAAGCTTGCCATCCACGCCAAGGAGAGTCCCATCCGGACACGGTGAGAGTCTTCGTTCTTGTATCTTCATAGCCCATCAGTCCGGCCCATGTCCAACAGGCCGGACACAGGAGGAACCCTTAATCCAGAATTCCCTCACACGGGGCGCCAAAGTGCGCACGTGTCGCTCCGCCTCCGCGGAGTGGTGTAGCGCGGCCAACTGCATCCCCAGAACCTGAGACCATGCCGGGTCGTCTTACTTTTTCAATGACATGTGGGGTCGCATCTGAGCAAAGGGCATCTCCAACGTTGCCACGACCGCAGCTGACTACCCTGACACACCAAAAACCCTCGTCCCTCGCGTCGCCGCGTGGTGCGTTCCCAGCCGGCGCCAGCTGTCCGTCTGTATGCCGTCGTTAAGAGGCTCGGTGCCCGAGGAACCAACTCCTGTGACTTAATGATGCGCCCGGATGCTTTGGCCTCACCGGAATGTGCTACCTAAAGCGGCAATGCCCAACTAACCTCCACACCATAGCACATCGTCCTGCTACCTGGCACCACATTCGCCATGACCGCAAGCGTGAACGCTCTGCGGGAGAGCTTTTTCTCTGGGGATCAAGCTCGAGGTCGCTGCCCTCGCTCAAGTTGCCGCTCGTGACGCAATAGCCGCATAGCCGGACGCGGATGCGACTGCACAAGCGGTGGCCACGATGGGGCCGACGACGAGAGCACCGTCAGCCACGCGTCCTACTTGCCGCCGTCCAACGTTCGGCACCGCCGAGGTCGGGGACTCCTTCGAGGATGAGTAGGGCATGGTGTGCCAACTGGCCGGTCCGTCTCCCGTGTTCTACTCTTCCTCTCCAGAGACCACACCTTCACTTCACGGGTCTTGAACCCCGCCCTGTACATGGAGATCACAGATGGAGGACGTCGGTTGCCGTTGTAGAATAGGTTTAGGGTTGGGTTTCTTTTATTTTCTGTCCTATCAAAGTTTGAAATGTAATGAAAATCTGCCGTGTTTGCATTAATCTTGGCCGGTATATATGAATTTTCACAATAATATAGTATATTAGGAGTACTAGCAAGATGCCCGTGTGTTGCATGGAACATCAAGATTTGTGGGAGAAAAGGATGAACGAGGGAAGGCCTTATCTGCAAATGTGGAGAGGAGTGCGGGTAAATTGTCATAGTTTCCTTCCTATCCGTTAGATATAGATCGGACGACCTATATTGCAGGATGGCAGGCACACCATCATCACCAACTCTGCTTTTTATTGAACCGAGACAAAGCTAACGTGCGAAGTAAATAAACACATAGGGTCTACATACACAATTTATCTTAGGCAATCCAATAGTACGTCCACTACACATTCACGCATTTCACATCTTTCTACATCTAGGGGAACCTACGAAAGGGTTAACGTAAATTGTCTCTCTCTCTCTCTCTCCTCCCTGAATTTCATGGTGGTGGGCCCCTCCCTCCCCCCAATCTACAATCAACAGCTCACATGTTTCACAATACGTTAATTACGTAACTGGATTATGTAGGTGTAGCATTACTCGTCCTAAAAAACCCAACTAAGCTTAACCTCCCAGATATCGCTGAAAAGACCCGCCACGCCGCTTGAGTCAGATTACCGGATTACTAGTAGTAGTATCGATGGATCGCCTGAAGCACCAAGTTTTTTTTGAGGGGCGGCACCTAGTTTAAAAGGAAAAAGTGGTACACTCACAAGACTTCGTCGCGTCGCATTGCACCCCACACACGCTCGGTCCTGCACACGGCTCACGCAAGCGGAACGCGCTTCGCTTGCTCGTCACTCACACGGGACTGCACTTGGAGAAACCGACCATGCGCCAAACTCCCCGCCCACCACGCCAACCCCCCAAATTCCCACCAAATCCGAAATTCAACCGCCCTTCGGCCAACTAGCCAATAATATTCACCAAACCCCCCTCCCCCCGTCCCCATCCACTCCATTAGCTCTGCCAAAGCCGCCATCCCTACTGCGCTGATACGTCGGTGCCGCGGTTCGTCGAGGGGACGCACGGCGATCCTATCGCTCCCATAGTACGCTCTCGTAGACTGCCGTCCTCTAGCCGCGCCGCCACCACCACCGGGCGACGTTTGTGGAGCGCGACGCGATCGCTGCCGCTAGCATCGGCGACGTTAAATATGGAGACGCACGGCGGTCAGCTTCTCCCATGGTACGCGCATTCTAGACTGAGGCCCCGTGCATGTCGGTGTAGCGCTGAATGTTGGCTGATAGACGCTGTTAATCTCACTGTTTGCCGAAGTAGTTTACAGTCAATATGCTCTACTTAAGAAGCTTCCTTGCCCTGTTCTTCACTCAATTTGCTTAGCTGAGATGGCATGCCAAGCCCGATTAGTTGCTAAAATATCCTCCCATATATTTATTGTGACGTAGATTGCCATGGTCTAGAAGCCAATCTGTTAGGTGAAATAGCTCTACACCGTTTTATACTCGATCTTTGTTGCTGCGATGGCCTTCGATAGTTTGATGGTTGTGTGCTCGGCCTCATCGACTGCTCAAATAGCCTGCCATAATTTAGCACTCAAATCTGTTTGCTGAATTAGCTTTAAATATTTTTTGTTACTTAGATCTGCTCGTCCAAATATCTTGCCATAGCTTTAGACATCAACCTAGGTATTTTTTTCTGGACTTCATAAAAAAGCATATATGTTGTTCCTGTAATATCTAGTAGAAGAACTAATTTGTATGTCTAATGATGGACAGACTTGATAACTTCTGTCAAGATTCTCCGCTGCATATGTCGAGGGGTTGAAAACTTCATGAACTTTATCGAGCTGAGTACGGTGGTCCAAATAAAATGTGCTCTGCCCGTGTAGCAGTTGTATGAATTCAGTTACAAGACCCCAGTCAACTGTGCAAAATCATCTACACTTGTATGGGATGTCAGTCACATATACTAGGTGGGTTCATCATGGTGAAGCTGTGAACGTCATTGTTACTGACTACATGGAAGCAGCACATCACTATCTTGATCTTCCTTATGCTCAGGTGGAAGAGGAGGAGGAGGTGGTGGTGGCGGAGCCAGTGAGTTTGACCAACATTGAAACAAAGCTACGAAATGCTTGTGCATTTCGTGAACTTTCACCTGCACAAGAAAAACGGTGGGCCCGCATGTTGGAACAATGCAACGTGGCTGTCACCCCAGGAAATAAGCTGTCAGTATTCTCAGCTATGGTCATCTTTCTTCAGGTGAAGATATCTGAGCGGATGACCAACAAATCATTCGATGCCATGTTGGCTGCTTTCGGCAAAGCTTTCCCAGATGCGTCTGAGCTGCCACACACCTACAGTAAAATGAAGAATTTCCTTCGTGCAGTTGGAATTGGATATGATATGTGATACGTCTCCAATGTATCTATATTTTTTATTGTTGCATGCTATTATATTATCCATCTATGTTTTATATGCATTTATATGCTATTTTATATGATTTTTGGGACTAACCTATTAACCTAGAGCCCAGTGCCAGTTTCTGTTTTTTTCCTTGTTTTTGAGTATCACAGAAAAGGAAAACCAAACGGAGTCCAATTGACCTGAAATTTCATGGAGATTATTTTTGAACCAGAAGAAGCCCATGGAGTATCGGAGATGGGCCAGAAGAGTCCCGAGGCACCCACGAGGGTGGGGGCGCACCCTACCCCCCTGGGCGCGCCCCCTACCTCGTGGCCGCCTCGGAGACCCCCCTGACTTGTTCCCCACGCCAAAAATACCTATAAATACAGAAACCTCCAGAAAATAACCTAGATCGAGAGTTCCGCCGTCGCAAGCCTCTGTAGCCACCAAAAACCAATCGGGACCCTTTTCCGGCACCCTACCGGAGGGGGATCCCTCACCGGTGGCCATCTTCATCATCCCAGCGCTCTCCATGATGAGGAGGGAGTAGTTCACCCTCAGGGCTGAGGGTATGTACCAGTAGCTATGTGTTTGATCTCTCTCTCTCTCTCTCTCTCTCTCTCTCTCTCTCTCTCTCTCGTGTCTTGATTTGGCACGATCTTGATGTACCGCGAGCTTTGCTGTTATAGTTGGATCTTATGATGTTCCTCCCCCTCTACTCTCTTGTAATGGATTGAGTTTTCCTTTTGAAGTTATCTTATCGGATTGAGTCTTTAAGGATTTGAGAACACTTTATGTATGTCTTGCATGTGCTTATCTGTGGTGACAATGGGATATTCACGTGATCTACTTGATGTATGTTTTGGTGATCAACTTGCGGGTTCAGTGACCTTGTGAACCTATGCATAGGGGTTGGCACACGTTTTCGTCTTGACTCTCCGGTAGAAACTTTGGGGCACTCTTTGAAGTTCTTTGTGTTGGTTGAATAGATGAATCTAAGATTGTGTGATGCATATCGTATAATCATACCGACGGATACTTGAGGTGACATTGGAGTATCAAGGTGACATTAGGGTTTTGGTTGATTTGTGTCTTAAGGTGTTATTCTAGTACAAACTCTAGGATAGATCGAACGGAAAGAATAGCTTCATGTTATTTTACTACAGACTCTTGAATAGATCGATCAGAAAGGATAACTTTGAGGTGGTTTCGTACGCTACCATAATCTCTTCATTTGGTCTCCGCTGTTAGTAACTTTGGAGTGACTCTTTGTTGCATGTTGAGGGATAGTTATATGATCCAATTATGTTATTATTGTTGAGAGAACTTGCACTAGTGAAAGTATGAACCCTAGGCCTTGTTTCCTAGCATTGCAGTACTGTTTACGCTCACTTTTATCATTAGTTACCTTCCTGTTTTTATATTTTCAGATTACAAAAACCTATATCTACCATCCATATTGCACTTGTATCACCATCTCTTCGCCGAACTAGTGCACCTATACAATTTACCATTGTATTGGGTGTGTTGGGGACACAAGAGACTCTTTGTTATTTGGTTGCGGGGTTGTTTGAGAGAGACCATCTTCATCCTACGCCTCCCACGGATTGATAAACCTTAGGTCATCCACTTGAGGGAAATTTTCTACTGTCGTAGAAACCTCTGGACTTCGAGGCCCAACAACTTCTACAAGAAGAAGATTGCGTAGTATACATCAAGCAATTTCTGGCGCCGTTGCCAGGGAGGTGAGTGCTTGAAGGTATATCTTTAGATCTTGCAATTGAATCTTATAGTTTCTTGATTTATCACTAGTTTAGTTTATAAAAGAAAACTACAAAAATGGAATTGAGGGTGCCTCATATGCTTCATCTTTTTAATATCTTTCATGAAAATAAGGATTCCGATAATTGTGCTCAATTGCTAGAGGAAGAATGCATTAGAATGTTTGCCACAAAATCTTTGGATGATGAGCATGATTGCAATGTTGTAAGTACGAACTCTTTGAATATCCATAGTACTAATGATGATTGCCCTAGTCATGATGAAAATGTCTCTTATAAGCATGTCAATTTTTGTGGAGTGCATAGAGTTTGCAAGTACACACCAAATAGGGAAGACAGATTTTGCAAGAGTCATAAGTATTTAGAAACCAAATGGTTGCAAGAAAGGCTAGATGTTTGTGCTGAAAATTTAAATTTTTGTAGTCATCCTTGTGAACTTTGCAATGAACGTGGTCATTTTAATATCCAATGCAAATTGTTTCATGATCGTATCGTGTCCAAAAGTTGTGATGACTTGATTTCCCTTGCACATCATAATGAACTTAGTTTGCTTGTGGCTTATGAAGAAATGAAACGTATAACTAAGGATATGCCAGAATTTGTCCTTGATAAAGTTCTTGATTTTGATCTAGAGGAAATTTATATGTATTGTGCTGTGAATTGTATTGAAAATCCTTATATTGCCAATTACATAAAGACAAGAAAACAAATAGAAGATGAAGAGAATACTAATTAAAGGGAAGAGATTTCCCAATATCCTCCTATTCTTTCTTATGATGAATCGGGTAACGAGGAGGATCTTTCTATTCAACCAATCTCATTAATAAGGAGCTCCAAAAAGAGGATTAAACCCACACATGATGTGAAGAAGAAAAATAAAAGACGGAGAAGCAAAGGTAAAAAGGTATCCCTCCCAAATGATGTTTCTCCTATTACTCATTGTGATGATGATAATTGCTATACTACTGGTGCTATCCATACTATTAATGATGAGAGTGATTATGCTTATGATATGAAAAGGCTCAAGCTTGGGGATGCCACGGTTGATGAGAATGACAAGTTTGAGAAGATGATATTTTTAACCTCCCAAGTTTTGATATGCAAATTTATTATGATGATAGCATGCCTCCTATTCATGATGATTATATTGATGAAAGTGGTTTTGGAAGAGTAGAGTGTCAACTTTAGGAAGTAATGATCCCACTATTTTGGAGGGTGTTGAATCTTATTGTGACAATTATGAAAGTGGATTTGGAGAGGTCATGACTTTATTTAGTAATGATTCCACTATCTTGTAATAGGTTTCAATTGATTATGATGAGAACAAAGTTGCTAGTTATGATGATTATTGTGATGACACTTATGCTATAAAAAGTAGTGATGATTATATTAAAACTTTTCATGACTATGATTACCCTTTTTCTAAACATTACTCTTTTAATGTGGAAACAATTTATAGTATTTGAGTTTCTTATGATGCTCCACTACTATTAATGAGAAGAATTTTGCTTATGTGGAGAGTAGTAAATTTTCTATGCTTGTAGATCATGAAAGGAATGCTTTATGTGATGGTTATATTGTTGAGTTCATTCATTATTCTACTGAAAATTATTATGAGGGAGGAACATATGCTTTTAGGAATTGCAATAATATCAAGTTTCCTCTCTATGTGCTTAAAGTTTTGAAGTTATGCTTGTTTTGCCTTCCTATCCTAGTTGATTATTGTTCCCATAAGTTGTTTGCTCACAAAATACCTATGAGTAGGAATTGGGTTAGACTTAAATGTGCTATTCATATTCTTCATGACGCTCTCTTTATGTTTCAATTCTTATCTTTTATGTGAGCATCATTGAAATCATCATGCCTAGCTAGGGGCGTTAAACATTAGCGCTTGTTGGGAGGCAACCCAATATTATTTTTGTACTTTCCTTTTGCTCCTGTTTAGTAATAAATAATTCATCCTTTGTTTAGAGGTGGTTTTATGTTTTAATTAGTGTTTGTGCCAAGTAGAACCTTTGGGAAGACATGGGTAAAGTCTTTGCAATCTTGCTGTAAAAAACAGAAACTTTGCGCTCACGAGATTAGCTACCATTTTTTACAGGAGAGTGCTTTTAGGTTGATTAATTTTTGCAGAAGATTAATAGACAAATTCCTCAGGTCCAACAATTTATTTCAGAATTTTTGGAGTTACAGACGTATTCGAATGATACAGATTACTACAGACTGTTCTGTTTTTGACAGATTCTGTTTTCTATGTGTTGTTTGCTTATTTTGATAAATCTATGAGTAGTATCGGTGGGTATGAACCATAGAGAAGCTGTAATACATTATATATTACACAAATATGAATTTAGAATGAGTTCACAATAGTACCTAAGTGGTGATTTATTTTCTTACAATAACGGAGCTTACGAGTTTTCTGTTGAGTTTTGTGTTGTGAAGTTTTCAAGTTTTGGGTAAAGATTCGATGAAGTATGGAATAAGGAGAGGCAAGAGCCTAATCTTGGGGATGCCCAAGGCACCCCAAGGTAATATTCAAAGACAATCAATACCCTAAGCTTGGGGATGCCCCGGAAGGCATCCCCCCTTTCGTCTTCGTTCATCGGTAACTTTACTTGGAGCTATATTTTTATTCACCACATGATATGTGTTTTGCTTCATGTTATTTTACTACAGACTCTTGAATAGATCGATCAGAAAGGATAACTTTGAGGTGGTTTCGTACCCTACCATAATCTCTTCGTTTGTTCTCCGCTATTACTAACTTTGGAATGACTCTTTGTTGCATGTTGAGGGATGGTTATATGATCCAATTATGTTATTATTGTTGAGAGAGCTTGCACTAGTGAAAGTGTGAACCCTAGGCCTTGTTTCCTAGCATTGCAATACCGTTTACGCTCACTTTTACCATTAGTTACCTTGCTATTTTTATATTTTCAGATTACAAAAACCTATATCTACCATCCATATTACACTTGTATCACCATCTCTTCATTAACTAGTGCACCTATACAATTTACCATTGTATTGGGTGTGTTGGAGACACAAGAGACTCTTTGTTATTTGGTTGCAGGGTTGTTTGAGAGAGACCATCTTCATCCTACGCCTCCCACGGATTGATAAACCTTAGGTCATCCACTTGAGGGAAATTTGCTACTGTCCTACAAACCTCTGCACTTGGAGGCCCAACAACGTCTACAAGAAGAAGGTTGTGTAGTAGACATCAATATGATCCATGTTTGTAGGAATAACTGTGTTCTATTCCAGAAGGATTATGCCAACTTAATTGAATGCCCGAAATGCAAATCATCGAGATGGAAAGATGGCAATGTTGTGAAGAGGATTCCTCATAATGTTCTGAGACATTTTCTAATTACACCAAGATTGCAGAGGTTGTTTCAAGATGCTGAAAGAAGAGAGGATGTACTGCGGCATTCTAGGAACCAGGAGTACAGAGATTAGAATGTAATGAGCCATCAATCTCATGGTAGTGAGTGGAAAAGCTTCAATCAGAAACACAAAACGTTTGCTGCTGACCCGAGAAAATTAGACTTGGCTTAGCTTCAGATGGATTTAACCCATTTGGCCACCAGAGCGCCACATATAGCATGTGGCCAGTGCTTGTTATCCCTTACAACTTACCTCCAAATGTCTGCACCAAAGAATTAAACTACATGATGGCCTTGCTCATCCCAGGTCCAAAAAGTCCTGGAAAGGATTTTGATTTCTTCATGGAGCCTCTTGTGGAGGAACTTCAACAGCTATGGAGGGGTGTTCTCACTCGAGACATATACAGCAGCCCACCAGCTGATTTCTTTCTGCGTGCTGTTATAATTTGGTGCATCCATGATTATCCGACTTTGGGCACTATGTTAGGGCGAACGACACATGGTTACAATGCATGTGTTCGCTGTGACAGGAATCCGTTGTCATACACAACACTTAGCAAGATCTGTTACATTGGACACCATTGTTTCCTTGCCAAGGACAAGCCGCGTCCTACAAAATACCGAAGACACGTGTTCAATGCAAAGCATGAAAACCGTGATGCGCCAAAGAGCCTCACCGCCGATGAGTTGGAAGTGGAATTAGAGAAGGTCAGGCATATTACACCAGGAAACCATCCTGCTAATGGGAGCGGGAAAAGGAAACATGGCAGGGCAGAAGAGAGATTATTGTTTACCCGCAGGTCCACTTTGTGGGACTTGGAGTATTGGAAAGATTTGAATCTGTGGCATAATCTTGATGTGATGCACATCTAGAAAAATATATGTGACAGCATTATCAGCACACTTTTTAATATTGAAGGCAAGACGAAAGATACCTTAAAATCTAGGATTGATTTGACACACCTAGGTATCAGAAAGGATTCGCAGGTGGAAGATGAAGGTAAACCATGGGATATGGCACGAGTTGTGTACGTCTTGGACAAGGTAAAAAGAAAAGAATTCTACGAGGTCCTGTCACATGTGAGATTCCCACATGGATTTGCTTCCAACCCTAAAAGGAGAGTCAGTGCAGATGGAAACAAGGTACAAGGGTTGAAAACTCATGAATGCCACGTCCTACTTCAAAGGGTTTTACCTGTTATCCTTAGAGTATTGGGCCGCCCCGACTTGTGGCGACCCGACCTCAGATGGTCAAGTCTCTGTGCTTCTGTGTCATCCCTGGATCGGTAATGCTGACACACACAATACTCGAAGGATTTATAACAGAGTAGCAATCACACACTTATTACATCGAAGGTCTCAAAAGAGAACTTATTACAATAATATGGCTTAAGGCCATCTAATGCGACAACAGCGGAAGGCTTGGAAGGTAAAGTGAGTCCATCAACTCCAACGTCATAACTGAGTTGCACGGCAACGACCTACAAATCCTTACTCATCGTCTGAAAAGTCTGCAACATAATACGTTGCAGCCCGAGAACGGGTCAGCACATGGAATATGCTGGCAATGTAACACATAGAGAGTAATGAAAGAATAAACTATACTACATGCATATATGGCTGGTGGAAAGCTCTATGGTTACAATTTTTGCGGAAAGCAAGTTTTTCCCTACATCAAAGGAATAAATTTTACTTTAACTATCATGGTGGTTGAAACATCATTGAGAAGGTACCCCCCAACTCAGATGATCCCAATTAAGGTAATTAACATCCCAACAATATTAATTTAGAGTGATGAGATACATGTGAATACTCAAGTACCAGATACTCAGAATTGTCCATAACCGGGGACACGGCTAATCATGATTAGATTGTACACTCTGCAGAGGTTTGCGCACTTTTCCCCACAAGACTCGATCGCCTCCGTTGGTTTCTCGCACTACATGGTGTTTGAGGGACGGATGACCGAGACAAAGTCTTTCAGAAACATTAACTCTCTACTCCGGATAGATCATACCAAACCTATAAACCCACTACCTGCTGACCTACCTCTTCGAGAGCTTCACGTAACTTACTCAACTATGCTAGAGCCCATAATAGCTTGTGGCTGCAGACGGAAGTTTTCTAGCATGAATAATCTCAGTTCCCTTTGAGCCTGGTGGCGGTCCATAGGAAGATCACACGGTACCCGGGATTTCCAAAAAAAGCACAACACCGGGTTCCCCAGTGCCTCAATCCACCCAGATGTGTATTTAAGTTGCCACCTTAAAGTAAACCATTAGTTAACAATCTCACATCTGTCGTGAATATCTCTCAAACCCAATCCACGTCTACGAGCATAGCATGGCAATATAAGCATAACGTTGAAGTAACTCCCAAGGTTTGAAAGTAACAGGGCAATAGGTTCCTACCTCATCATCTACTTCCCAACCCACAAATTAATGACTTCCTAATCATGCAATGGTTGAGGGTTGAACTAATGCAAAAAAACTGGGTATGAAAAGGTATGATCAAGTGTTACTTGCCTTGCTGACGATCCGTAAATCCTAGAGACTCGTAGTAACACGCTTCGCACTCCGGGAATTCTATCGCAAGCAAACAATACATATATAAGCATACAACAAGAATGCACAAATAAAACTTCAACTGAAAGAGGTTGACCGGAGAGTTCAACTTAAGAACTCCGGTTTGCAAAAAGAATCAAACCAAACGAAACAATGAACTCAAACGGCGAAAGAAATAAGGTCCGTTTACTAATCTGAACTAGAGTCAAATTTTACAATGACAAAAACTGGTTTGAGTTGATTATTCGGAAAGAGGGTTTCGATACGAAACTCCAGGCGCTTGAATCGCCTGATTCCGATAAACGAGCGAAAAGATAAATAGGTTTGAAAATTGGATCTGAAATCGCGATCGGAATAACCGCGGAATAATCCAAATAAAAGAAAAACGACGAACTGTTAAACGAACGAACGTTCGTTAACAGAACTTAAACAGTGAACGCGATCGTTAAAACGAACGGACAAACGGACGTTCGTTAAATAAATAAACCAACGAAAATAAACCGTTCTTTTAAAACAATCTAGGGTTTTTTTAAAAACCGAAGAGCCTCTTCGGCGGCGGGGTCGGGTACCTCCGGCGAGGCGCGTCCGGCGAAGCGGGCGGCCCGCGGGTCCGGGTGGGGCGGGGTCGGCGAGGGGCGGCGGCGACGGCGCTGAGGAGCGGCGGCGAGGGGCGCGCGGGCTCGGCTCGGCTCAGCGGCGGGCGGGTCGGGTGGTGGTGGGTGGTGGCGAGGCGGGCGGCGGCTTATAAAGGGGCGGCGGCGGCGGCTTGGGAAGGGTCGCCGGGGTGGAGTCCGCTCGACTCCTTGGCGTCTGTGCCTCGCCGGACGGCGCATGCGGAGGAGGCGGCGGCGCTCGTGGGCGGCTTTGGCTTGGCTGGGCCTTTGGCCCGGTCGGTAGCTGGGTCCGCTTCTTTTTTATATTATTCACCAAAGAAAAATTCCTAAAAAATAAATAAAAATCTAAAATTCCAAAATAAGTTTTCTCCGTCTAAATAAAATATTTAGAACTGGATGAACTTTTCTCGCCCATAAAATGCAACTTTTAAAGCGTGCAAATATTTTTCTAGGGCAAATAAAATTCCAAATAAAATTAAATAAAATCCCAAAATGATTTTAACATTTTTCCTCCGTTATTTCAATTATTTTGGAGAAGTCATATTATCTCCCTCATTTATTTTAAACTTGAAATATTTTTCCGGAGAGAAAATAATTAAAATCCAATATCCTCGACTTTCATTGATTGATAAAATTCAATTGTGAAAATCGAAAATCCCCAACTCTCTCCGAGGGTCCTTGAGTTGCTTAGGATTTTCGAGGATAGCTAATGAATATGCAATAAAATATGATATGCATGGATGACCTATGTATAACATGCCAAATTGAAAATTTGGGATGTTACAAACCTACCCCTTAAGATGAATCTCCCTCGAGATTCGGGTTGGCTAGAAAATAGGTGCGGATGGTCCTTGCGAATATCATCTTCTCACCCTGTGTGGCTTCCTCCTCGGTATGGTGACTCCACCGAACTTTGTAAAACTTGATCACCTTGTTGCAGTGACTCGCTATCAAACTCCAAAATCTTTACCGGCTTCTCCTCATAAGTTAGATTATCGCTCAGCTTGAATCGCCTCCAAAGGTAATCAGATCGTTCAATGGTATGTAGGCCATCTCAGCGTGGCACTTCTTCGCCATGATACGTGAAACACATCATGAACTCCCGACAGTCCTTCGTAACTCCAGCTTGTAGGCAACTTCTCCCATTCGCTCCAAAACACGATACGGTCCTACAAATCTTGGGGCTAATTTTCCTTTACTCCAAAACGTTTTACTCCCCTCGGGGTGATACTGCAGATATACTCTGCTCCAATTTCATAGATTACTTCCTTGCGTTTTGAATCATGTAACTCTTCCGTCTAGACCGAGCAACCTTTAGTCTGCTCTCGATTAGTTTAACCTTCTCCTCTGAGTCTTTGATCAAGTCTGGTCCAAACAACTGACGATCTCCAACCTCGTCCCACATCAATGGTGTCCTACATCTATGTCCATGCAGAGCTTCGAACGGTGCCATCTTCAAACTGGCCTGGTAGCTGTTGTTGTATGAGAATTCTGCGTACGGCAAATTGTCATCCCAACTAGATCCATAATCTAGCGCATGTGCTCTCAACATATCCTCCAAAATTTGATTGACTCTCTCGTCTCATCCATCCGTCTGTGGGTGGAATGCGGTACTAAACTCCAATCTGGTTCCCAAAGTCTGGTGTAACTGATGCCAAAACTTTGAAGTAAACTGTGTTCCTCTATCTGATACGATACTCCTTGGGACTCCATGCAAACATACAATCCTTGTCATATATATCTTGGCCAACTTTGCACTTGTATAAGTTGTTTTCACTGGGATGAAGTGGGCTACTTTGGTCAACCGATCCACTACTACCCATATTGAATCATATCCCGCTTTGGTTCTGGGTAATCCGGTGATAAAATCCATGCCAAGTTTGTCCCACTTCCATTCGGGTATTGGCATAGGCTGCAACGTCCCCTGCTGGCTTTTGATGCTCGGCCTTCACTCTCGGCATACATCACAAACAGCTACATACTCGGCAATATCCTTCTTCATACCAATCCACCAGAAACGTTCCTTCAAGTCCAAATACATCTTGGTGTTTCCGGGGTGAATCGAGTATGGTGAGTCATGAGCCTCTTCAAGTATTAACTTCTTGATCTCCCAATTGTTGGGCACATAAATCCGATCCTCAAACCACAAGGTATCGTGCTCATCCTCGCGAAAACCTTTGGCTTTTCCTTTGCCCATCCTTTCCTTTATCTCAGCAATCTCTTTATCCTCCTTCTGAGCTTCTCGAATCTTGTCTAACAAGGTCGACTGAACCTCCATTGTTGCAAGAAAACCTCTTGGAACAATCTCCAACTGTAGTTCCATAATATCCTCTGATAACTCCTTTGGTAGTCCTCTACCATTAAGGGTATTGGCATAACTCTTCTGACTTAAAGCGTCTGCTACAACGTTGGCTTTTCCTGGATGATAGTGTAGCTTCATATCGTAATCCTTTATAAGCTCCAGCCATCTCCTCTATCTGAGGTTCAACTCCTTCTGTGTGAAAATGTACTTCAAACTCTTATGATCCGTGTACACATCACAACGGTTTCCTATGAGATAATGTCTCCAGGTCTTCAACGCATGTACTACAACTGCTAACTCCAAATCATGTTTGGCATAGTTTAACTCATGAGGCTTCAGTTGCCGTGAGGCATACGAAACAACTTTTCCTTCCTGCATAAGAACACATCCAAGTCCCAAGCGAGAGGCATCACAATACACTTGAAACTCCTTATGTATATCTGGCAAGGTTAGCACTGGGGCTGTAGTCATCCGTTTCTTCAACTCTCGAAAACTTGTCTCACAATCCTCTGTCCATTTGAACTTGGTATCCTTCTTTAGTAACTCTGTCATAGGTTTAGCAATCTTGGAAAAATTCTCAATGAATCTCCGATAATATCCTGCCACCAAAGGAAATCTGCGAATCTCGCCGATCAAGTGGGTGCCAACCATTCAAAGGATCGATCGAATTTTACCGATCCACCGCTATACCCTCTCCGATATAACGTGTCCAAGAAATCCAACTTCCTTCAACCAAAACTCACACTTGCTGAATTTGGCATATAACCGGTGTTCCCCGAGTTTCTCAAGAACCAAACGTAGGTGTTCTGCGTGCTCCTCTTCGCTCTTCGAGTAAACCATAATATCATCGATAAACACCACAACAAACTTGTCCAAATACTCCATGAACACTTTGTTCATCATACTCATAAAATAGGCAGGGCGTTGGTCACCCAAACGACATGACCGTATACTCATATAATCCATATCGAGTGGTGAATGCCATCTTTGGTATATCCTTCTCTCGGATCTTCAACTGATGGTATCCTGATCGTAGATCAATCTTAGAAAACACCTTAGCTCCTTGCAACTGATCAAACAGATCATTAATCATCGGTAAGGGATACTTGTTCTTTATCGTTACTTCATTCAAAGCTCGGTAATCAACAACCATCCTCAGGGATTTATCCTTCTTCTCCACCAAAAGTACTAGGGCTCCCCAAGGTGATGAACTCCTACGAATGTAACATTTCTCCAATAGCTCCTTGATCTGTTTCTTAATTTCCTCCAGATCATTTGCGGGCATCCGATAGGGTCTCTTTGATATTGGCCCGCACTGCATTAGTTCTATCGAAACTCAATGTCTCGATCCGTGGCATGCCCGTAACTCTTCCGGGAAAACATCCGGATAATCCTCACTACATGTGTACTTCCTCTTGCACCACTCCCGTGAGGGTATTCACTTGGCTCCTCCTAGGCACATGCCTAGATACATACTTAATCCTTTTTCCTCCTGGGTGGTAAGATAAATTGACTTGCTAGCACACCAATACTTCCTCCAAACTTTGACATCCAATCCATACCTAGTATCACATCCAATCCTTGCGACTCCAAGATAATTAGGTCGACGGAAAACATGTGTGCCAATGATTAGGGGTAACTGGTGCACCATCTGCAAGCCATATACTCGCTCCAAAGTAGCTCACTAAAAGAGGGGCCCTAAGGGTCCGGGTTGGTAACTTAAACTTATCCACAAATCCCTTGATATGTATGAATGCGATGCACCAAGATCGAAAAGAACAATAGCGTAAACGATCGAACCAAAACTTACCTATTACCGCATCCGCTGCTCTTCAACTTCCTCCATGTTAACGTGGTTCACTTGTCCTTTGTTGAATGGATTGGGCTTCTTCCCAGCGCTCCCATTTCCGCTTTCCATTCTTTCCTTCAGGCAGTAATTGGCATAGTGCCCTGCCTTCCCGCACTTAAAGCAAATAACTTGGCTTAAGTCCCTCTTGGCGGTGTAGCTGGGTTAGAGCGATTCGATTATTGTTGACTCCGCTTCCATTCCCATTCTTCGCACCATTATGCGATCCTCCTCCAAAGATGGTTATGTCCTCCATGGTTATGAACTAGTCCTCCGAATTCGGGGTTAAGCGGGTTTCGTGAGCTCCTGAGTTATACTTCCTTGTCCATACTTCCTCTTACATTTTCAATTTGCTGCTGCTTTCCTTCAATCATTAGGGCCTTATCTACCAACTCCTGGTAGTTGTTGAAAGTTGCCACCATCAGCTGCATACTCATCTCATCATTCAGCCCTTCCATAAACTTCTCTTGCTTCGCGGCATCCGTGGCCAAATCATCAGGGGCATAGCGTGATAACTTGCTAAACTCATCCACGTACTGGGCCACAGTATGGTTCCTCTGGCGTAAGTTGCGAAAATCACGCATCTTTATCTGCATGGCTCCAGTTGAAACATGTGCCGTGCGAAAAGCTTGTTGGAACTGGTCCCAAGTGACATTGGTTATAGGAAAAGTAGCTGTAATTGTCCCACCATGCGGCTGCTGGTCCATCCAATTGATGTGCGGCAAAGCGCACTCTTTCAAAGATCCGTGCATCCCGCGGTGGTTAACTCCTTCCAATACGGCGTAACCAGTCATCTCGCAACTATTGGCTCGGTGCTACTGAAAACACCGCGGTTGTAACCTTAGAAAACGGGCTAAATTGTCCACCGGCGGGTTGTTGTTGTTGTTGTTGGCATTGCCCTGGTTCTCGCACTAGCAATTGCATCAAGGTATTCTCTGTTGGATCAACCGAGTGAGCTCCGTGGGAAAGCAAAACCGGGTCACGCCTCGGAGGCATCCGAGGGTTTAGAGGGAGAGATTAGAAATAGAAAGAGGTCTAGTGAGAAAACACTACCCATATGCACATGAGGCAAACACACATTCATTCAATCAAGCAAGCAAGGGCATACAAAACGATCTAGGACTATCGCATAAGTGCTCAACTACTACTAGTTACATGGGGGGAAATACTACTAATATTTGGTGGTCATCTAGAAATTTTGATCGGTGGAAGACTCCATAATGTCTGCTCCAGCTTCGTCTTCATAGTCATCATCACTTGGATCTGAGTCGGTGTCGTCGATGATGATGTAGTTGTCTGGACAAGCGGGGTCTTCTTCCTCTTCTTGCTCTTCTTCCTTGGGTGCTGGTCCTCCCATGAAGACTCCAATCTTCTTGACTAGGTCGCCATTCTTCTCCAAGAGTATCTTGATTTCTTCCTCATATCCATCGCGGTAGACTTGAGTTCTTCCTCCAATTCGATGATCTTAGTTTTCGCTTTCTTCAACTCCATCATGTCTCACAAGCACATCTGGTTCTCATGACGCCGAATGTGCTGGTTTAGCTCTGGATGTAAGCTGCAATGGATCTATCCTTCTTGGTGCTGATTACTTCCCATTGCTCGCCTCAAGGCCCACATATTTGGTATATGGTGTCTTTAAGCTCCTTATTGTAGACTTCTCCAATGCGCCCCATGGTAATGTGAGCTGCCATACTCTTTCCTAAGCTCCATGTGGGTGCATTGAAAACACATACTATGGGCTCCGTGCTTGGTGCAAACGCCCTTCCGGGACTAGGGCTTGAATCTTCCAAAGATTCTTCTTCCGGCAAGGTGGCGTTATGCGTCCCGTGAAGCTTGGTATTCCAATATTCAGGTACCTAGTGGCTTCCTTCAAGTGGCGCCCAAAAGGTGTGTCTTCATCCGGTTGGGCAAACTTGTACTTCATCTCCGCATCCTAAAGAGTGGAAAAATGGAGAGAGGTCGAAATGAGTAGAGAAGAGTGAACTATGGTTTTTTATCTTAGTGGTCGTGTCCTACACTCAGTGTGTGCTCGATACCATTCTTGTGGTGACCCGACCTCGATGGTCAAGTCTCGTGCTTCGTGTCATCCCCGGATCGGTAATGCCGACACACAGATTAGATCAAGGATTTATAACAGAGTAGCAATCACACACTTATTACATCGAAGGTCTCAAAAGAGAACTTATTACAATAATATGGCTTAAGGCCATCTAATGCGATAACAGCGAAGGCTTGGAAGGTAAAGTGAGTCCATCAACTCCAACGGCATAACTCGAGCTGCACGGCAACGACCTACAAATCCTTACTCCTCGTTCAAAAGTCTGCAACATAATACGTTGCAGCCCGAGAACGGGTCAGACATGGAATATGCTGCAATGTAACACATAGAGAGTAATGAAAGAATAAACTATACTACATGCATATATGGCTGGTGGAAAGCTCTATGGTTACAATTTTTATGAAAGCAAGTTTTTCCTACATCAAAGGAATAAATTTTACTTTAACTATCATGGTGGTTGAAACATCATTGAGAAGGTACCCCCCAACTCAGATGATCCCAATTAAGGTAATTAACATCCTAGCAATATTAATTTAGAGTGATGAGATACATGTGAATACTCAAGTACCAGATACTCAGAATTGTCCATAACCGGGACACGGCTAATCATGATTAGATTGTACACTCTGCAGAGGTTTATGACTTTTCCCCACAAGACTCGATCACCTCCTTTGGTTTCTCGTGACTACATGGTGTTTGAGAGACGGATGACCGAGACACGCCTTTCGTAAACATTAACTCTCTACTCCGGATAGATCATACCAAACCTATAAACCCACTACCTGCTGACCTACCTCTTCGAGAGCTTCACGAACTTACTCAACTATGCTAGAGCCCATAATAGCTTGTGGCTGCACACGGAAGTTTTCTAGCATGAATAATCTCAGTTCCCTTTGAGCCTGGTGGCGGTCCATAGGAAGATCACACGGTACCCCGGATTTCCAAAAACAGACAACACTGGGTTCCCAGTGCCTCAATCCACCCAGATGTGTATTTAAGTTGCCACCTTAAAGTAAACCATTAGTTAACAATCTCACATCTGTCGTGAATATCTCTCAAACCCAATCCACGTCTACGAGCATAGCATGGCAATATAAGCATAACGTAGAAGTAACTCCCAAGGTTTGAAAGTAACAGGGCAATAGGTTCCTACCTCATCATCTACTTCCCAACCCACAAATTAATGACTTCCTAATCATGCAATGGTTGAGGGTTGAACTAATGCAAAAAAAAACTGGGTATGAAAAGGTATGATCAAGTGTTACTTGCCTTGCCGACGATCCAGAAATCCTAGAGACTCAGAGTAACACGCTCGCACTCGGGAATTCTATCGCAAGCAAACAATACATATATAAGCATACAACAAGAATGCACAAATAAAACTTCAACTGAAAGAGGTTGACCGGAGAGTTCAACTTAAGAACTCCGGTTTGCAAAAAGAATCAAACCAAACGAAACAACGAACTCAAACGGCGAAAGAAATAAGGTCCGTTTACTAATCTGAACTAGAGTCAAATTTTACAATGACAAAACTGGTTTGAGTTGATTATTCGGAAAGAGGGTTTCGATCTGAAACTCCAGCGCTTGAATCGCCTGATTCCGATAAACGAGCGGAAAGATAAACAGGTTTGAAAATTGATCTGAAATCGCGATCGAATAACCGCGAATAATCCAAATAAAAGAAAACGACGAACTGTTAAACGAATGAACGTTCGTTAACAGTAACTTAAACAGTGAACGCGTTCGTTAAAACGAACGGACGAACGGACGTTCGTTAAATAAATAAACCGACGAAAATAAACCGTTTTTAAAAAAACGATCTAGGGTTTTTTAAAAAAACCAAAGGGTTTTCAAAAAAAAACGCGGCGGGTCGGGTACCTCCGGCGAGGCGCGTCCGGCGAAGCGGGCGGCTCATGGGTCCGGGATGGGGCGGGGTCGGCGAGGGGGGGCGGCGACGGCTGGAGGGGCGGCGAGGGGTGGCGCGGGGCGGCCCGGCAAGGGCGGGCCGGGTGGTGGCGGGTGGTGGCGAGGCGGGCGGCGGCTTATAAAGGGGCGGGGCGGCGGCTTGGGAAGGGTCGCCTGGGTGGAGTCCGCTCGGACTCTCGGCGTCTGTGCCAGACGGCGGCGCGTGGAGGAGGCGGCGGCGCGTGGGCCGGCTGGCTCGGCTTGGACTTTGGACCAGTCGGGCGCGGGTCCGTTCGTTTTTTTTAATTATTCCGCCGAAAGAAAAATTCCTAGAAAAATAAATAAAAATCTAAAATTCCAAAATAAGGTTTCTCCGCCTAAATAAAATATTTAGAACTGGATGAACTTTTCGTGGCCCATAAAATGCAACTTTTAAAGCGCAAATATTTTTCTAGGGCAAATAAAATTCCAAATAAAATTAAATAAAATCCCAAAATGATTTTAACATTTTTCCTCCGTTATTTCAATTATTTTGGAGAAGTCATATTATCTCCCCTCATTTATTTTGAACTTGAAATATTTTTCCAGAGAGAAAAATAATTAAAATCCAATATCCTCGACTTTCATTGATTGATAAAATTCAATTATGAAAATCGAAAAATCCCCAACTCTCTCCGAGGGTCCTTGAGTTGCTTAGGATTTTCGAGGATAGCAAATGAATATGCAATAAAATATGATATGCATGGATGACCTATGTATAACATGCCAAATTGAAAATTTGGGATGTTACATGACTTATACAGAGCAGTTGCAGAGTTGGGGCAATTCTTCTGGGAAGTCTGCAGTAGAAATATCAGGGTAGATGCTTTGGAGTGTCTTAGAGACAAGATACCAACTATCCTATGCGACCTTGAGAAGATATATCCTCCAGGCTTCTTTGATGTGATGGTGCATTTGGCTGTTCATCTACCTGATGAGTCACTACTTAGAGGTCCAGTACAGTATGGCTGGATGTACCCTATTGAAAGGCGGCTAGGCACTTTCAAGGGCTATGTTAGGAATAGAGCTTGACCCGAGGGTTCCATTGCAGAGGCCTACATTGCTACAGAAGCGTTGACATTCTACTCAAAATACATTGAAACAGCTGATCAGCTTAGCAAAGAGGTGGGTGAAGACAATCCCGGGCCCAATGTTTTTGATTATTCTATTCGAGTTATAGCGAAGAGTCGACAAGAGGACAAACCTAAAGATTTGGACAAAATGGTTTGGTATGTGTTGAATAACTGTCCTGAGATACTACCTTATATCAATTAAGTGCTAAGCTTATAATCTTAATCTACTAAACTTGCAGCACATTCTTATATATTTAGATGTTTGACGCGATCACTATGTTGTGCTGCATCTACAGAAAGGAGTTACTGCCCCAAAATCCAAGAAACATTGACAAACTGGTTATGGCAGGATTTGCGAAATGGTTCAAGAGCCATGTAAGCTTTTGAATTGCACTTTCAGTTTTTTTTAATATATTGAGTACATAAGATGATCAACTTGTCTATTTTCTAACCATAGGTTAAGAAGATGCGGGAGGATGGGCAGGCAGTTGATGATGCCCTTTATGCACTAGCAATGGGTCCTGATACTCGGGTAAGACATTATGAATCTTGCATTGTTGGAGATGTGCGCTACAACACCATTGCACGCGACGAAGGCAGGAAGACACAAAACAGTGCCATCGTGAGCACGGGTACATACGACAGAGAGACAACTGAAATGTATGCTAACATAACAGACATTGTTCAGTTGCAATATATCTCCAGCTTCGAGGATCATCGGTGTGTGGTTCTGTTGTGCTTTCGTTGGTATAACCTGTTTTCTAGGATCACAAAACCGAGAGCTAATGATTATTTCAAATCCATCAATGTCAAGGCGGCGTACCAGACCAACGAGCCTTTTATTTTGGAAAATCAAGCAACACAAATATTTTTCTTGGAAGATACATTTGCACGTAGCGATGACTGGAGAGTATTGCAAAGGTTTGAGCAGAGGAATTTGTTTAATGAAGTTGCACAACAAGATGATGCTTACACTGCTCCTGATGTACAAGATTCGACAGATGTTCCTAATATCTTTGAGAACCATCACATCAATGACGTTGGCGAAAAGATTGCCTATCCTGCTGTGGACATACAAGAGTTGATCAAGAAGAAGCCAACATTCGAGGACATTGAGGATGAACAAGATGACACTCTATGGAATTATGATTCACCCTAATACACATGGCAAAGATGTTGACGCAGCTGCTACGGATGATGATTAGATTGCTTTTGTCGTATTTGCCTGTCAGAAGACGTTTTTTGTCTACTATGTGAAATTGTGTTTGCTATGACAACTGAAACCTGATGAACGTGTTGTTTAGTATTTTGCTGTGAGAACATCACTTGTTATGTATGTTCATTTGTGTTTGGTGATTGTATGACGACTAAAACATGATGACATTATTGTTTAGTTGTACTCATATTTGGCTCTCAAACTTGAATTTGATGACATAGTTTGTTGTTGGACTGCAATTTGCTCGATGTCTTCGAATGGGAACAAAGCTGACCCGACAGGGCCTCTGCTAATTTATTTATTTATTACCAAAAGGGCCTATGTTATTTATTTATTTATGAGCAAAAGGGGATACCCCCTGATTTCTGTTAATAGAAATCATTAGATGTTCAACGCCCAGCCTGCTACACAGGTTTCATTCATTACTAGTTTCAGCAAAGTGCTCCTGTCATAGCCACTAAATACATCACGAGTGCTACATACACTGCAAATAAAGAGACAATCATCCTACAGAGCACATTGATTTTTCCCATTATCTTCACAAGATCTTTCATCTCCTCATTGCTGTCAAGGCCGTTCAGTAGCTGTTGCTTGGCCATGATAAGAGGAACTGCATCTTTAACCTTCTGCTCTGCATCTTCATCTTCTGCCATTCCTTTAGTTACTTTTCCAACACCCCAACCTGCTGGTATTGGGATTCCTCGGCTAACCAAATAATCAGCGTAGTTGCATTCCCCCACATTAGCAACTTCCCAGAAATACAAATCACATGAATCTTCCCTTTTCTGCACGAATCAAATTGGAAGATCATCAACTAAATTATTAAAAAAATCAGCAACTGAAAGTAGCAGAACAACACTTAAACATATTATTACCCCATGATCCGAGCATTTGTAGAAGACTCGACCAGGATTGAGGATTGTGGTTGAGACGCGACGGATGACTCTGCGTGATTTGCAGAAGTGGCACAACACCAATGGTAGCGGGTTGCGATGAGCAACCGGCTGTGGTGCGTGTGCCGGCGGGGGTGTGATGAGACCGATAGGCGATGTTACGAGTGGCAACTTGGCGCATATCTGGTTGTTGCCTGCTGAAGAGCAGGTGGACGAGCAACCAGCGAACATGGTTGTTGCGGCCATAGCTTCTGATGCTAGGCAGAGTAAGTAGAGAAGAGGAGAAGCAAACGTTGGATATGTCAGTTTCATTACTAGCAGAGTAGCATAGCACCATATATAGTCATAGTCTAGGTTTGGAATCGAACCAGCTATAGGAGCCCGTCTCTACTTTTTCTAAAACTCAGCAACGTCTCTTTACTGGTACACTAGCTTATTATGTACGCCTTCTTAAGTCTTTGATTTTCTTTCTTTTTTTTTTGCGAGGAAGGAAAAATTGAGAGTTCCTGGGACTCGAACCCAAGACCTCTCGGTTGAAAACCTAGGGTGCTGGTCACTTATGTGGCGAACGTTCCCTGGGCGGAAGACGACAGACGAACGCATTTTCCTCGTAGTTTTAGTTGCGATTCAAGATCAAACGGTCGCAGTTTCAGGAATATTATCAGGCGAACGAGCCCAGTTTTTATTTTCTTCCTATATACAAAAAAGTATGCTACTTGGTGTCAGCTTAGTCAACAAACGATTGTACCAACCTTGACCGTTGGATTGAAATTCAACGTCTGTCGTGTTTCTTCAGTCTCTTCTTCCTCCAACCACCAAAGCCAAACCAACGCCAGCGAGACTGCCTGCTCCCGCCTCCCACGGCTGGCAGTGTTGCCGCGCACGCATCGTGGCCACATCGCACCCTAAAACTCTGTGCATCTTCCCTGGCTCCTATTCGTTCCTGTCCGAGGCCTCACCATCGTCCTCCGCCTTGGTTCGCTCGCCACGGCGCCGCCTCCGCTGTTGTCAACATGGTTAACAACCGAGAGGAATAAGGAGATGACTGTACATGGTGAGGATGACAGTAGGGACCCAGCAGCGCGCGCAGTAATTTTGTTTTTTCGGGACGGAGAAGGGTATCAACTGGGTTGTTCGGGAGCTATGGCCCGTCTAGCACATGACCAGCCTAGTTTGTTTTTTTCCTTTCTGAAAATGGCTAGCCCAGCTATTTTGGTTTTTGCAGAATAACCAACGTAGGCCTACTTGCTTTACTATGCCCTGCTGGGCCGGAAATCTTTCAAGACGAGGAGGGATGCATTTTGCCCAGAAAATGGGCTATAAGTAATAAGAAATGGGCTATAAGTTATATTAGGGCTATAAAATGAAAAAAATACAGCAAACAGGCTCCAAAATACTTTTTTCTTTCGGATTTTGATATTTTAAATTTCATTGTTTTTGTGCGGGTAAAATTTCATTGGATTTAAATTAAGGTATGTTTAGTTTTTAAATTAATTTCAATCTAGCTAGAATTTCGGGTTGTATGCTGTTTGAGACAGATTTCGAGGCTGACTTGTGGGTCTACTAGGTTGACGTGTACGAAAGGCTTTGTCAACTTAGTCCACAAACGATTCTAGCAGCAGTAACCGTTGGATGTTAATCCAACGGACGTGCTGCTTCTTCAATATCTGATCTTCTTGCTCTAGCCTCCCAAACCAGCGCCGGTGGGACTGCCTGCTCCCGCCTCCTGTGGCCGGCTGTGCTTCCGCACAGGCCACACCGCCCCACCCTACTCCATTGCTGGCCAGGCCATTCCTCTACTCACCCACACCTTCTGTTATTTTCCGGCGACAACAGTCGGGCCAGTAAACCCTCGTACTCCCCACCACGTGGGCAACCACTGCCGAGTCTTCCCCGGCTCTGTGTCGTTCCCTTCCTAGGCCTCTCTGTCGTCCACCACCCTGGTGCTCTCGGCGCGTCGTAGTCAACGTGGTCAACGAACGACATCCATCGAATGTGGATTGTATGTGGAGAGGCTGACAACTGGGTCCACGGCCACACACAAGGAAATGCCTCCTTAGTATGCGCAAAATAATGATTCCTCCACCTGACATCTAGGACCCACCGGAAGGGCCTCTGTATTTCGTGAAAAAACATTCCCCTCGCTGACAGGTCAGACCCACCAGCTATATCTTCGCACGCAAGGAAGTGCCTCCTTATTACGCCCAAAAAATGAATACTCCCCTGCTAGCTGGGACCCAGCATAGTGGGAGGCTGACATGTGGGCCAACTAAGTTGACGGGGACGGAGGGCTTTGTCAACTTAGTCAATATGAATGATTCTAGCACCAGTGACCGTACGATGTCCATCCAACGGCCGTAGTGCTTCTTCAACCTCTAGTCTTCTTTCTCCAGCCGCCCAAAGCAGCGCTGGTCGTGCCACGTGCTCCTGCCTCCCGTGGCCGGCTATGATGCCGCGGAGGCCTAACCACCCCCTACTACTCCCACCGCTGGCCAGATCATCCCTCTACTCACCCACACCCCCTGTTATTCTGCGGCGACGGCAGCCTCGCACCGCAGCCGAACCAGTGAACCCTCGTACTCCTCTCCGCGTGAGCATCCACTGCCACGTCTTCCCCGGCTCCGCGTCGTCCCCTTCCTAGGCCTCGCCGTCGTCCACCGCCCTAGTGCTCTCGGGGCGGCCTGGTCAATGTGGTCAACGAACAACTCCCATCGAAAGAGTACTGTACCAGGAGAGGCTGACAGCTGGGTCCACGCCCGAAGCAAGGAAGTGCCTCCTTATTACGTGCAAAATAATTATTCTTCCACCTGACAACAGGGGCCCATTGGACGGGCCACCGTATTTGACCCAGCAGCTACATCTTCGCACGCAAGGAAGTGTGTCCATATTACGGGCAAAAAAATGATTCGCCCCCTGACTGCTGGGACCCACCAACTACATCTTCGCACGCAAGGAAGTGCCTGACAGTCGGGACCCACCTGGTCGAAGCGTACGTAGCGTTGTCATTCTGGTCGCGAACGTGTATGTACATACGATCGGTCTGTCTGCAGGCTACAGCGATGAACCGTGGCCGTGTAAGGAAGGGCATGTGTCATAGTAGAAGTGCGCACGTAGCCTGTATACATACGTACAACGGCCAGTGTGCAAGAAAGTAAATACGACCACGTACGTACATACGGGCGGGGTCTGGAACGCCTACTCGCGCATACGTTCGTCCAGGGCTCGTGTACATGGATGGGTCGGAACGGAGAAACTGCATCGTCGTCGTGTTCATGGGGAGGCAACAGAATGCGTCGTGTTCATCAGGAGGCAACGGAATGCGTGCTATTCATCGGGAGCCAACTGACTTGGACAGAACAGCCGATGGAAACGAGGC
The DNA here is from genome assembly GCA_021605205.1 of Aegilops longissima. Taxonomy (NCBI): domain Eukaryota; kingdom Viridiplantae; phylum Streptophyta; class Magnoliopsida; order Poales; family Poaceae; genus Aegilops; species Aegilops longissima. Next base: position 289,152,322 of record CM038680.1, read on the forward strand.
CTGGCGTATCGCAGAACGGAGGAAACGGCCTTGTGTTCGACCGGCCACGGTCGAAACGGGATCCTGTTCATCGGGAGGGGTCTGGTGTACCGCAAAATGGAGGAAATGAACTTATCTTGGACCTCCTACAGTGGGAACGGGGTCCTGTTGATCGGGAGGGGTGTGACGTACCATAAAACGGAGGAAACGGACTTGTGTTGGAGCGCTACGGTCGAAACCGGGGTCCTGTTCATCGGGAGGGGTGTGGTGTACCACAAAGCGGGACTCCACGGGGTACTGTTCATCTCCACCGTCGACCTCCTCCAACCTCCACGGGCTACTGTTCATCCACCGTCGACCTCCTCCAGCCTCCACCTGCGACTGTGTCGGATTTCGGGTTCCGGCAGACCCTTAAGGTTCGAACTCTGGGGTGCGCGCGGAGATCCAACCCTCCACCGTCTCGTACCTCGCCGAATCGCAAGGACCTAGAACTACTCAAAAGAACAGCGCGAGAGACACGAGATTTATACTAGTTCGGGCCACTATTGTGGTGTAATACCCTACTCTAGTTTGTGGTGTGGTGGATTGCCTCTGGGGCTATTGAGGAACAGTACAGGGAAGAACAGCCTCGCGAGGATCTGTTCTTGGTGGGTGTGATGAACTGCTAAGTGGTATCCCGTCGCTCTAGCTTGAGGATCGGGTCTCTCTCTCTCTCTGGATTCCAAATGTCGGATCCTCTCTCTCCGATCGTCCCCCTAATATGGTGGCTGGCCCTACTTATATAGACGAAGGCCCTGGGCCTCTTCCCAAGTATTGAGCGGGAAGGGCGCCAACAATTGGCCATTTTGAAGGGGAACAGCGGGTACACTTATCCTGACTAAAGTTGGTCCTCGCCTGCCAAAGGCTCTGGTGATGACGCCTGCTTGGGCTCCACGATGACTCCCTTCCACCGCTGGGGCTGGTCTTGGTCTTGTTGCACCAAACGGATGCCTTTGTTTGATGCTCTCGCCGCGCTTGCTCCCTTTGCACCAAAGAGGAAAGGAGGGCGCGCCATGCTGGCTGGCGCCTGATCGGCGCCCTTGGTCGCCATGGCTTGCGTCATGGGCACCTCGCGAGTTACCCCGCCTTGAACTCTCCGCCCCCTCATGAGCCAGCCTGACGAGGTCGTGCCTAAGGAAGCTCCTGGTCGTCCGCCTCATGAGGCTTGCCCCTCGCGAGGGTCTTGAGCTTGTGTAGATGAAGATGGGCTGTCCTGGCCTCCTTTGAGCCACGCCAGCAGCCGCAGCGAGCAAGTCTGGGACCTCCGCTCCCGAACGCCGACAGAGCCCCCTGGCCCACGGCGCGCCGAACTTGGTCGCAGGAGGCGAAGGGCAAGTCTGGCGTCAAGGGTCCCTAACAGCCTGCGGCCTTGGGCGACGCGTGGCGGTTGATTGGACGTGGGCGGCACTGTTCCCCCACGCCTCCTTGGTAACCGCCTGGACTCGACAAGTCCCTGCATGCATGGTCAGTCATGATTACTGGTGATCGTGGAGGCCGGCGGTTGGCCTTCGCCGGCTATAAATATGAATGGCGTGCGCCCTCCCAGTCTATCCTTCTTGTCTCTCCTTCTCCATGGCTCCACCGAGGAAGTTTTCGGCCGCAGAGAAGGGGAAGGGCCGCCAGGTCGAATCTTCCTCACCTCCGCCTAAGCGTGGTAGAGGTCGCCCTCGCAAGCACCCCGTGGCCTCCACGGCGGTCCCCCACGGTCGTGGGGGAGGCTCTCAGCGTGGCGACGAGCGGCTGGCCATGGTCGGAGGGCGTGCCTCGGCCGCTCGTCCCCCGAGGCCGCGCCTTCATGCTGCTGAAGCGCTGCCGGAGTTCATGGTGAGGGCGGAGGAGCCGTCCGGCGTCCGGCTTCAGCTCCCGTGCTTCCTCCTGGGTGAGCTCCCAGATGGCGCCCTGAGTGGCCTCTGGCTCCAGGCAGATGGCTGCTGCAGCCGGGCTTCATGGGCTTCTTTGGAGGTCACTCCTGCAGGGAACCTGTTCCTGGCCCGCGGCTGGCAGACGTTCGCTCGCGCGCGCGGTCTCCGCCGCCGGTGCTCCTTCCACTTCAAGTATGATGGCGACGCCACCCTCTATGTGAGGGTGTTTGGGGAAGACGGTCGCCGCGTGGGGTGCTGCCCTGAGGACGACGACCGCGGCCGAGGACTCAGCCCCGGCGCGGGCGGAGAGGGCAGCGCGCGGGCGGCTGGCGATGCCCGCGACTCCTCACGCTTCACCAGCTCTTCTTCCGGTGGCGATTCTTCCAGCAGCGGCATGCCAGCCCCCCGCCACGCGCTGCTGGGGTGGCAGCGGGTCCGCTTCGCCGCCACGCCCGGTGAAGCGAGATGGAGTCCGACCGAGCTCGGGGCGGCTCGGCCTTCCAAGAGAGCCGGGCGGGCGTGCTTCACCTGCTTCGTCCTTTTCCTTCCTTTTCTCCCTCGTAAAAGGAACAATGTGGCCCCGTGGGCGCGCGTTTAGGCAACGCCGTTAATTATTGTACTGCTTTTGTTATCCTCGACATCGTTCCCTTCGCCAGGCGCCCATTCGTAAGTGAACCCGGCCGTGGCGCGGGGACCGACCCCAGCCCCTGTTCAAGCGTTGCTGCCCGTGAGGCATGGTCGAGGGGAGCTCCACCAGGACCAGGGCCGTGAAAACTTGAGCGATAGGGGTAGGAACGCCAGCTGGGGTCCCGAGGCTTCCGCCTCGCGAGTCCCCAAGAAGAGAAATCGAGGCAGGAGGGTGAAAAGATCAAGAACCACGGACCAAAAAGGCGATAGTTTCGATAAAAACTTCAAATGGGAATAACCACCAACTGCAGAAGCAAATAAAAAGCGCGTCCGCACCTAGTCTAGTCTTTGACGCCTTCTCACCAGCTGGAGCTAAGTGCTGCCGGTGGGAGGGAGCCCTGGGCCCGAGGCCGGCACTCCTGAGACTCCGGGGCGTGTACAGCCCCAACTCATTATTACGTGAGAGTGTCACGGGCGGCGAGCTTCACAGGCGTTCGCCTTCTTCACAGGCTTCGGGCCTTTCTTCTGGGAAGCAAGCTTCACGGGCGTTCGCCCTCTTCACAGGCTCCGGGCCTTTCTTCTGGGAAGCAAGCTTCACGGGCGTTCGCCCTCTTCACAGGCTCTGGGCCTTTTCCAAAACGCGACAGCTTCACAGGTGTTCGCCTTCTTCACAGGCTCCGGGCCTTTTCAAAACGCGACAGCTTCACAGGCGTTCGCCTTCTTCACAGGCTCAGGGCCTTTTCCAAAACGCGACAGCTTCACAGGCGTTCGCCTTCTTCACAGGCTCAGGGCCTTTTAGGGGTAGAACCTTCGGAGGTGCTGGATGTTCCACTGCTCAGATAGGTACTCCTCTTGCGTCTCCAAGCGCACGGAGCCAGGCCTGGAAACATGAACAACCTTGAATGGGCCCTCCCACATGGGAGAGAGCTTATGCAGTCCCTCCCTGGAGAGGACCCGTCGAAGCACGAGGTCTCCTACCTCGAGAGTTCTGGGGCGGATGTTGCGATGACTAGTGTGTCCGGAGGGTGACTTATCTCGAGGGTCAGGATAATGCCTCCTGGTGCGGAGCCAGGTCCATGCCTTGGCCGGCGAGAGATTGTGTGGCGAGGTCGTTTCGTGCTCCTTGGAGGGACCCTGCAGGTTCACCACAAAGGAACAGGAGCTCGCCATGGCGATCGTTAGTCTTGCCGTTAGTTTCCTTGGAGAGGCGTGAGAGGCCTCGCGAGGTGTGCTGGGGGCACCCGTGAGCCAGCGCGGGACTCACGAGGCCCTACCTCAAGGCGGGTTGCGCCTGGCTCTGGGCCTTATCTTTGAGTGTGTTCCTGCAAATTTGGCCAGAAGCCGGTGCTCTACGTCTTCGGGTCCCGGCTCTCGGGCTGGTCTCAGCCATCGCTGGCAAGCCAGGTCGTGATGCCATGGACAAGACCAGAGGGTGAGGGCCGGAGAGCCGGTAGGAGCCCTGAGTCGCGATGCTCGTGCACCCCCTTTAACGCTGCAAGTTAAAGTTAGATGACGCAACTCCACGCCCTCGGTCCCGGCTCTCGGGCTGGTCTCACCGTCGCCGGCAAGCCAGGTCGCGATGCCATGGACAAGACCAGAGGGTGAGGGCCGGAGAGCCGGTAGGAGCCGTGAGTTGCGATGCTCAGACACCCCCCTTTAACGCGCAAGCTTCGCACCTGTGAGAAGGCACCAAATAACAAGCATGGTGGAACGAGAGCATAATCCTAAGGAAAACGCATGAAGGATACATGCACTGGACCGCCCGAGCGGCTTGGGATGATGCAGCCCGAGGGCGCCTCCAACAGGATAAGCTAAAGACATGAAATAAAAGGGATACATGCCGCAGGGACGGACCCACGCGGCCTGGGAATAATGCGGCCCTGAAGGCGCTCCCAGCCGGAAATAAAACTTAAGGATGTCACCTGGTGATGTTGGGGATGAAGGGTTGTTGATGTAGCAGACTCGATGGGCTGCGGGAGCCGATCCTCACGAGCCCCCAGGCCCGGGGGCCTCGGGAGGCTCCGGAGGCGCCGGCGGCTCCTCATGGGCCATCTCCATCTCCGCCAGGGCTGCGGCGTGCCTGACCTCTTGAGCCTCCAGGATGGTCCTCATGAGACGCTGGTGCGTAGCAGCCGTGTTTGGCAGGCCATAAGGCATGCGTACGTAGCTGTGGGGCGGACCCTCGCAACGTCCCACTCGCGAGGGCCAGAGGCGCTCTTGAGATGCGGCTCGGTTGAGCCCTGGTATGTCGATGCAGACGCGCAGCCCACCATCCTCGCCTAGATGAGGGGCCACAGCAGGTAGGCGGCGGCTGCCCCTCATGACCCTTGACTCCTGTAGCTCCTGAATGGCCTTGCTGATGAACTCTTGAGGGTCCTGTCCTCCTGGTCTTGCTCCTTCTTGCGGGAAACGTGCTTCGAAACACGCCTCCACGTGGTGCCCAAGCGCCTCCCTCGAGACCTTGGCGAGGTCGGCGGCCCTCCAGGGAGAGCCCCCAAGCCCTGCCTGAGGAGGGCACCGGGCGCGCTTTCCTATGCGATGGAAGGAGGCTCCCCCTGGCCTGGTGCGGGCCCTGAGGGGCCTGTCTCTTGAAGAGTCGGGCCGGTAGATGTCTTCTTCTTCTTGGGTGCTGCCTCGGGAGGCATCCTGCTGCTGTGGTCTGGGTCTTCCAGCGATGCGGCCTGAAAAGCTTGCTCCAGGGAGCACACTGCATCTCTCTCTTCACAGGGCACCGTGATGACCCCGCCGCTTCCTGGCATCTTGAGGATGTTGTAGCCATGGTGGGTTACGGCCATGAACTTGGCCAACGCTGGGTACCCGAGGATGGCGTTGTACGGCAAAGAATGTGGGCGACGCCGAAGTCGATGAGCTCGGTGTGGTAGTTGTCGCGGGCCCCAAGGTGACAGGAAGGCGGACCTGCCCGATCGGGACTGTGGAGCCGCTTGTGACTCGGAGAAGGGCTTGGTTGGCTGAAGCCGATGTAAGGCACTTGAAGATTGTTGAATGTCTCCACGACAGACGTTGAGCCCTGCTCCGCCGTCGATGAGGTCTTGGTGACTAGCAAATTGCCGATGATTGGGGAGCAAAGCATCGGAAGAACTCCGCCGTGGCTGCGCGCTTGACCTGATCCGCTGAGCTGAACGTGATGGCGCATGCCGACCACCCGAGAGGGCGCGTGGACTCGAGCTTGGGAGGACTGCATTCACTTCACGGGCGAACTGCTTGAAGATGCGGTGAGAGGTGGGCTTGAGCTCCGCCCAGATGCAAAGCGATCGCACACGCTTCTGAAGCCCCAGCCCCTCGTCTCCGATGACGGTCTTCGACTCTCCTTGGTGGCGGCGGCAGCGAGGAAGGCTCGTGCCTTGCATGGACGATCCTCACGAGGCTGATCCTCCAGCCCCCCTCGCGAGGTGGGTCTTGCCAGCGTCCTCGCGAGGTTGGTCGCGCCACCCTTGGCGCGGGCCGCGGTCTTCCCAGCGTCCTGCATTCCTTCCTCCTCCTCGGCCGTAGCCCCGGTCGCTGCGCTAAGGGCGTCTGCCGACCCTTCCTTCGTGCACGGCCCGGAGCTCTTGACATTCATTGGTGTTGTGGGTGTGGAGGTCGTGGTACACGCAGTACCGGCTGCCCTTAGAGGACTCGGGCTGATCTCTGCCTCGCTTGGTGTCTGGTTCGGCCGCGAGCACGGCAGCCCCCTTGCGCTTCACGTCCTTCTCCTTGGACTTCTTCTCTTCGGGATCCATGGCAGGTAGCTCGAGGAGGGAGAGGCGCCCTTCCTCAGCCCTAGCGCACTTGGTCGCCAAGTTGAACAGCTCCAGGGAGGTGCACAGATCTTCATGCATCGCCAGCTCCTCCTTCATCTTGACGTCAAGACGCGCGCCGGAGAAGGCAGAGATGATGGCCTCCTCCATTACCCCGGGATCTTGAGGCGCTGTTGTTGAAGCGCTGGATGTACTTTTGCAGGCTTCCTGGCTGCTGCTTGATCCGGCGCATGTCGCCACGGCAGGTGGCCGGTCGCGAGTACCTTGAAGTTGGCGATGAAGCGGGTGCGATCTCGCCCAGAAGAGATCGTGCACGGGGCCGATTCAGAGCCAAAGTGCGGGCTCCGTCCTTGAGCGCCATGGGAAACCAGTTCGCCATGACCTTTTCATCCCGTTGGCAGCTCGATGCCCAGCTCGTAGAGCTGGAGGAACTCCGTAGGGTCAGCCGTGCCGTCGTAGCGTGGTGGCAGGTCTGGCTTGAACTTGGCGGGCCACGCGACGCTGCGCAGCTCGGTGGTGAAGGCGCGGCAGCCCGCCGTGGCCGCGGGGGGCCTCGGACGGCAGAGAGCTTGGTCTTGCAGCCTCCTGCGCCCTTGCCGGGGCAGCGCAGGTCTTGACGTCTTTGGAGCGGGAGCGCCGGGCAGCTTCTTGCGGGCGAGGAACTTCTTGGCAGCTCTGCTCTTCCAGGGCGCCGTCTTGAGGAGGAGGCGGCTGAGGCGCCCCGAGAGCTTCATCGCCCGCGCGGGGCGGTAGCGCAGGAGCTCGTTGGCCGCGATGAGTGCAGCTCGGGCCTCCATGGCAGCTGCTGGCGCGCGCGCGACGAAGAACCAGCGGGGTGGCGGCGGCGGCGCGGCGGCGGCCGCCCCGCCATGGACGGGTGCTGACGACGCTTGTTGCTCATTCTCGCCGGGCCGGTGGCGGCGTTGACAGCAGGTGACGGGGAACGACGAGGACGCCCGTCGACGGGAGCTGTCTGGGCGACATGGGAGGCGAGGGCGGCTCGGCGCTCGGCGCGGGCCCGACGAGCGTCAGACATGGTTGCGGTGGTGCAGGAAGAACGAGGCGACGAAGGCGATTCCGCTCACCCTACAGGGCGCGCTAAATGTCGGATTTCGGGTTCCGGCAGACCCTTAAGGTTCGAACTCTGGGGTGCGCGCGGAGATCCAACCCTCCACCGTCTCGTACCTCGCCGAATCGCAAGGACCTATAACTACTCGAAAGAACAGTGCGAGAGACACGAGATTTATACTAGTTCGGGCCACCGTTGTGGTGTAATACCCTACTCTAGTTTGTGGTGTGGTGGATTGCCTCTGGGACTATTGAGGAACAGTACAGGGAAGAACAGCCTCGCGAGGATATGTTCTTGGTGGGTGTGATGAACTGCTAAGTGGTATCCCATCGCTCTAGCTTAAGGATCGGGTCTCTCTCTCTCTGGATTCCAAATGCCGGATCCTCTCTCTCCGATCGTCCCCCCTACTATGGTGGCTGGCCCTACTTATATAGACGAAGGCCCTGGGCCTCTTCCCAAATATTGAGCAGGAAGGGCGCCAACAATTGGCCATTTTGAAGGGGAACAGCGGGTACACTTATCCCGACTAAACTTGGTCCTCGCCGCCAAAGGCTCGTGATGACGCTTTGCTTGGGCTCCATGATGACTCCCTTCCAGCCGTTGGGGCTGGTCTTGGTCTTGTTGCACCAAAACGGATGCCTTTGTTTGATGCTCTCGCCTGCGCTTGCTCCCTTTGCACCAAAGAGGAAAGGAGGACGCTGCGTGGGCTGGCGCCCGACTGGCGCCCTTGGTCGTCATGGCTTGCGTCATGGGCACCTCGCGAGGTACCCTGCCTTGAACTCTCCGCCTCATGAGCCGGCCTGACGAGGCCGTGCTCGAGGAAGCTCTGGTCGTCCGCCTCATGAGGCTTGGCCCCCGCGAGGGTCTTGAGCTTGTGTAGATGAAGATGGGCTGTCCTGGGCCTCCTTTGAGCCACGCCGCAGCCGCAGTGAGCAAGTCTGGGGACCCCTGCCCCTGTAACCCCGACAGACTGTTCATCATGGGCTCCTGTTCATCCAGCCTCCACCGCACGCTCCTCCACCGGCTACTGTTCAACCAGCCCTCTCCACGGGGTCATGTTCAACCACCCCTTCACGGGCTACTGCTCATCCAGCTCTCCACCTGCTACTGTTCAACCAGCCCTCCATGGGGTCGTCCTGTTCATCGAGCCCTCCATGGGGTCCAGTTCATCCACCCCTCCACGGGGTCCTGTTCATCCACCGGCTCGATCGATCGGGGTCCTGTTCATCCAGCGGCAACGGCCTCTACTACCACGGGGTCCTGTTCATCCAACCCCCCTCCAGGAACTATTCATCCAACCCCCCCCCCCCCCCAACAATGCTCACTGTTCATCCAGAGGCAGCATCGATCGACTTTAGTTAGCAGCGATGGCGAAGAACCACTGGGTTCGCCAACGACAAGGATCGATCGATCGCTCGGATTCAGTAACGCGTAGCCTGGAGTGCAATCGCTCGGGTTCAGTTAGAGCCCAACGCCTCGCTCGGGTTCAATTAGAGCCCCAACGCCTTGCACACACGCGCGTATGTATGAGAGAAACGTGCATCGCTCGGCCCCCGACTACCCACCATAACCGGGAACTCCACCGATATTTTCCTCGCCCTCGCTTCTACCATTGTTTTTTCCGTCATGGACGGCCTAAAGAATGTCATGCAGCTGTGTCTCCGGCCCGCCCAGGACGAAAGCCCATTTTCTGTCATGATTTTTTGTCATAGAAGTAGGATCCCACCACATCTATGATGATACGGGGTTTTGTCACAATTATCATCATAGAAGTGTCATAAGCATGACATAATCTTTTTTCGTTCAGCCCAAAATGTCACGGATGTGTCTTTTTTTTCTAGTGAACTCTTCTGTTCCCTTACTGTTGGATCCAAAGCAGCTATTGGACTTCATTGAGATCTGGTGCACTAACCCAAAAACACCTCTTGATGACTTGAACCTGCCTCCTAGCCCAAGCCACATGATCTCCTCATTCATCTTGATCGAGAAGTACAAGATAGCTCGGGCGAAACGTGTGAAGAAACAACAAATTCAGAAGGAGAAGGAACTGAAGAAAAGGATGATGACTATAACCCCTCAGCACCTGTTGCAATTGCAAACTAAAATTCATCAGCTGTCTGAAGAATATGAAAGACAAGCCAATCATTGTTGTGGCGTGAAAGAGAGAATCATCACTGCCTCAACAAAGGTTGTTGAAGACCACAACAAGTGAGAAGCTGCCAAGTTTGTCAGGACACCGCCATCGAGTTCCTCAGCTCGACCTCCAACAGCATAGGCCAGTGTGACTGTGCCTTCGTCTACTGAAGAGACTGTCAGGGCAACTGAAGAAGTTGCGCCTGAAGAAACTGAATGGGCAACGGATAATGTTGCGCCTGAAGAAATTCCTGTATGCATCGCAAGTGTCGCTACCAAGAACCTGCCGGGATCAGATCGATCGTGCTCGATGAAACTGCATGAACTAGTTCCTCAGTAGTAGCTCCAACAACAACTTCATCCTTGAAGCTTATCGCCCTTCCTTCTACATCAGAAGCGAAGAAGACAAAAGTTGTTGAAGACGGCAACATTGTCTTCAATTGTCATTCCTATCGATGCAATTCCAATCTCATCAGTGCCCCATGCTCGTAATCTTGAGAATCTTCAAATGGTTCCATATGGGGTGAATTATGAAATCGGTCAGGATGATGAAGAAGAAGATACCCATTCTGCTGCTACCACAGAGCAAATGGATGAACAAATTGAGGTAGATGTTGATGTATCAATGCCTCAAGACATTACTCAAAGTCCTCAGCGAACTTCGCTGATTGAAGAAAATGAGGAGGAAGTGGATATTGATGGCGAAACTACTCCTCCAATCCATGAACAATTTTGGGAAGCAGCTCACCCAAATTCGCACCTGACCACTACCCTCAAAAAAGAGCCTCAGTCGCCTCAGTGCATTGAAGAAATTCCTACTAGCTCAGAAGAACAACAACCTTCGCTCCATAGCATTCCTGAAGAAATTCTAGCTGCAGTAGCTGACGAAATTGCTCAAGATGACCCTGAGGTTGATGTCATCAACGCATCTCATCCACGTGCAGACTCAATCCCCTCAGCAGATACTAACACGGTTCCAACTGCTACAACTGAGGAAGTTGTTCGTGTGTGACAACCCAAGACCGACGTTCCAGACCCCTTCCATGTTTTTCATCGTCGCCATGAGTTTTATTTGTTTGTTGCATTCATCATCGCATCATTCGCATTGCATCGGCACTCTGTTGCCGTCATTGTTTTAAAACTTGCATTCGTTCGTAGTTGCTGGTCCTATCTGTTCTCGTCGTTGACCATTCTGAGACCAACAAATTTCTTGGTTCCCCTTGCCCTTTTATCAGACCCCCCCTCGTGCGCGTCCAAACTCCATCGGACCCGACCCGGGCAGTTGTGACCGATGTGTCCGGATCGTCTCCAAACATCCTCAAAATATCTTCGGTTCTTTGTTGGACTCCGGCCCCCAAAGCTATTTATTCTCGACCGTCCGATTACGATCGGAGGGTCCAACCTCAATGGTATTTCCCTATATATAGTCCACCCACTTACTAAATCAAGTCAAACCCTAGCCTAACCCTATTCCCCTCCTCGCGCCGCCACCCAGTCTCCACCTTCCTCGGGATCCTCCCCGACCAATCGAGCCAGCCGACAGCCTCCCTCAATCGGCAAAAACAACAAATTTGACCTATGAACGAAAAAAATTCACAAACTGAACTTTTGATGAAAAAATTTCATATAGTTGACCTTTTTGTGTAGCGTCTGACAGTTAGGCGTCACACTATACTGTGCAACTCCTAACTGATAGGCGCTACACATCTGACCAGCGTCGTACACCGGACTGACCGAAAATTTAAGTCAGTGTGCAGCGTGTAGCCTTTAGGTGTTGCACTAGTGGCCACTCAAGCATATGCGTAGGGTTCGCGTTATCTGGTGTAGTGGTTCATAGCACTGAATCTCGGAATGGATGATCGGCTAGTTAGATTAAGCAGTACCATCACGAGCTAGTGCATGCATGGGTTCCTGGCTATGATTTATGGGGCTACTTCTGATATGTCCCTATCAAGAATCAGCTTTTTTTCTAGTTGGATCTTCTATATCCGTGTGCTGTTGAAATACCTCGAATCAACCATGAAAAATCCCTGAAGTTTTATCTCGCACTGCACACCTGACCCCACATGCGTGAGACATATTCGTGTGTCCTTGTTCGGTATTATCACTCTTTCCCCATCATGCAGATGTGTATACAAATGACGCAAACAATTTCTACCAAGTGTTCAAAAACAATAAGTTGTAAATCATAAATTTCTATGAGCAAGTGTCACTTGGTGAAGACACGTGAGAGAGAGATTCAGGCGCCCATGTCGGAATTGTGGTACAATGTGTCATGGGTTCGTGAGTTTTTTGTCTGGCATTGTTGTCTCCTTGTGTGCTGTGTAAAGCTGTGGGAAACAGTGTCCTAGGGCCTCATAGGTATATCACATCTGCATCTGCCAATTAACTGATGCATGCAAACTGATGGTACACGTAAACGTTTTTGGCTAGGCATAGTGCGGCACCGGCGCATATGGACTAGTGCAACGCCTATGCACTATGCACTAGGCGCTGCACTGTATAGTGTAGCGCCTAGCTCTCAGGCGTTGTACACTGATTTAGCAATTTTTAGGCAGCCTGAGGTGCTACGCTCGTCAGACGTGTAATGTTTGTAAGTTAGGCGCTGCACAGTGTAGTGTGGCGTCTAGCTGTCGGGCGCAACACAAAAAGGTCAGGGGAGTAAAAAAAGATCAATAACAGTTCACTTTGTGAAAAAATTTCATCCACTGGTTAAATTTGTCATTTTTGCCCCCTCCATCCTCGGGATCCCTCCCGATCCAGCCACCATTTCTCCTTTGTTTTCAGCACCACCCCAACTGGCAGCCTCCACCTTGCCCTGATCCAAATCCATCGGCTGGTCACAATGGGCAGGAACTTAGAAGTAACATCACACACTCCAATGCAACTTTGCTTATGTGACACATATTTAATGAAGAAAGAGCTGCTTGTGGTAACTAGCTAAGTTACTGGAACATCACACACTCTAAGAAACAATGAGTCTATGACCTAATAAATACATCGTTGCATGACACTACATACATGTTCCTACCCACTATTCCTCGAAATAGGCTTTCGCCCCGCTATATAGATATAGCAACCACACGATACAACTGATAGTCCGATGCTGGGGCAAACAACACAAGCAAGCACAAAAGAAATAACAGAGAAAGAAAAAGAAACTAATGACAACAGAGTCGGGTCGACAAAAACGATGGTGACCCGCAACACGCTTCCGCCGGAGAATTTCCACCACGCCCTAGCACTTCGGACCGCCGCATACCAAGCAACACCTTCAAGAAGGAACGCGGCGATGCCGACGCTTGTTGCCGGACTGGTCCTAGGGTTTCCCGCACACGGAGGGTGTGGAAGAGGTAAGCCAGCGCCCTTTCAGAAGGACGGTGGCGCCCTTGGCGTCACAGCGTCGGTGCCGCCAAGCCGACAGGATTTCTCCCGTCCGCCACACATCCACATCCCGGCCGCTCCGTCGCCTCCACCAATCTCGCCGCCCACCAACATGCGCCACCACGGTCTTTAGATCACCACCGCCGTCTCACCATGGAAAGAGAAGCGAGACCGACAGATCTGAGAGGGGACAGCCGGGAACAAGGAGCGGCAAAAAACAGCAGCCACGCGGGAGGGGACAACCTCCACCGCCCTTGGCGGTCACCGGCCGGACGCAGCAATAGGAGCACACCAGGCCCACGGCCCGGCCGAGCCAAAAAGGACTCGTGAAGCTCCCGTCACCACGCTGCAGTTAGCGCGCCACCGTCTTCGCAACCCCCCGCACGAGCCACGCCTCCGTCCGTCGAAGCCGTCACACACGACCAAGCGGCGAAGCGAAACCGACAAGGCCGAGAGGAGACAACCGGGAATGATGAGCGGCAAAATCGGCAGCCACACGGGAGGGGACGACCTCCACGGCCCATGGCGGTCACCGGCCGGACGTAGCAAGGAGAGCACACCTGGCCCACGGCCCGGCCGAGCCAGATAGGGCTCGTGAAGCTCCCATTGCCGCGCCCGCGGCGCGTGCCTCCGCTCCGCGAACCCCCGCCGAGCCGCTCCTCCGTCCGTCGGTGCGGCCGCCAGTTCGCCAGATCCAGATGGGGCCCAAAGGGCCCAGATCTCGCTGAAAAGCGCCGCCGCTGTCGCCGCCACCCACAGCCAAGTGGCTGTGCGCCGCCTCCTCACCATCCGGCGCAGCGCCGCCGCGAACCACCGTTGCTTCGAGGAACACCACCGCACACCCGCGATGGGAAAGGAGGATCACCCGCAGACCACCGGAGGACCGGCCGGGCCCCGCCACCACCACGGGCACACGCCGCGGGCTAAGCCCCATCCACCGCCGCAAGCACTGCAGCGCCGCCGCGGAGAAGGAGCCGCCTCGCCGCGGACCACATGCACGCCCGACGCCACCGCCCGTGGAGGGAGCCCCGCGCCCACCAAAGACCAAGACGTGGAGGAGATCCCCGCCAGCCACCGCGAGGCCGCGCTGGCGGTCCCGGCCAGCGACGGAAGGGGAGGAGGAAGGGAGGCGCCAGCAGCGGATCTGGCGCCGCCGCCCGAGTCGCCCGCGGGGGGACGGCGCGGGGGCAAGGGGGGTTTTTTTCTTCTTATGCTCCTACCCACTATGGAGGTAGTAATATAGTCTAAGGAAGTGTGTAGGTTACTAGGTTATGTTCGTGCCCATTCTGCCCAAGCACGTCCCAAGCGAGCTCTTGCTCGATCTGTGCGTCCACCTCCCGAGCACATCGTCCCTGGCCTCCTCCTCGCATTGCCGTCCGATGACCGGCGCCGCCACTGGCAATCACCAGGGGACCTCCATGAACGAACACCATGGCCGCCCGGGGCCTTCTTCTGCCTCAATCCAGCTCCGTCATCCGCGCCTAACGACGTCTGCACCGCCACGCGTCTGCATCCGCGAGGGAGACAACGTCGATGCCTCCATGCTTTCTCTGCAACATACCCCTGCCTCGACCGGGTCCTTTGTACCTAGCAATCGTCGCTCTACTTTTCCCGCCGCCTGATTCTAGAGGAGCCGCCGCTGGATCCCTTCCTCCTAGACTCCAGCAAGCCCCGCCGAAGTTCTTCCGATGGCAGCACCCGTAGGTCATGTCGTCGTGCCTGCTTGCGATTCTCCTATTCTGATTTTCTCGCTGTCTCTCCTCTCTGAACTCTCTTGCTCCCTGTATTTCTTCAAAGGAGCACATCCCCGACGCCGGTCCTCGTCAGCAGCACCCCGGCGCCGCGCGCCCAAGCCTTCCTCCCAACGCCCGGATCTACTGTCGCGCCGTCTCGGAGTCCCGTGCCCAGTTCACCGCCATGTCTTCGCCTTGCCGGGGATGCCCCGCCTCTTGCTTCGTTCGAGGGAGGTGGACGACGCGCCCGGTCAGTCGTGTTGACCGTGCCCCTGCCTCACCAGGCCAGCCAGCCGGCCTACGAGCCTCTGCTCTGACTGGGCTTGGCCCATGGGTGAGCTTCCCACCACCCCTCCTCTTTGTTGGCCCAACATGCACTAGATTCGGCACGTGTCAAGTTTTTTCCTGTTCTGCGAATTTGCCTATTAATCCTGATATAACAGATTTGTAGAAAAGTCCCTCTAGATCATGCATATAATAACTCATAAACCGTGTGTCGGACTAAAACAAATTATATATGTAAAATGCTTAGAATTCCATCTAGTTTCATATTATGCTACTTTCATCCATGTTTAAGATGCTCAAACTTGTTGTTTCATTAATTTGCTTATATGACTCGCTATAATGGTTTATGTCATAACTATACAACCGTAGCTCCGAATTAAATAAACTATATATCAAACATGTCTAGAAAAATGCATAGATTAACATGATACACTTATGTTGCATGTTAAACAACAATAAAATATGGTTTAGGGCAGATCAGTACCAAATTCGAAATATGCACATGGGGTTTTTTCGGAATTGTTGTTTGTTGTTCTGGCCTCATTTAAACATGCCTAAATAGTTAGTTTTATTATGCTTCACCTCTTGGCATGTTTAACAACATTTAATATTGTTGGGTACATAAACGGGAGAGAACTAAATAAATGAATGTGGTGTTTCATCAATGTGCAACTCGTTGCATATTGAGCTCCACTTAATTTGTAGTATTGTTTGATGCACTTTGCCATGCCATGCCTCATTAAAATGGACATGCATCATACTTGGTTGTACATCATGCCATGTTTATGTGATGGTTGTTTACCATGTTATTTTCTTCTTTCCGGTTGTGTTTCTTCTCGATAGCTCCGGTTTTGTTGCGATTGTGAGGATTCGTTCGACTACGTTGGTTCGTCTACTCCATGGATCGGTCTTCTTCCTAGCGGGATTCCAGGCAAGATGACCGTCACCTTGGATCTCACTACTATCTTTTCTATGCTAGTTGGCTCGATGCTATCGCTATGTCGCGCTACCTACCACTTGTTTATCAAGCCTCACAAATTGCCATGATAGCCTCTAACCGTTTCCACCATCCTAGCAAATGGTTGTTTGGCTATGTTACAGCTTCACTCATCTCCTCTTATAGTGTTGCTAGTTGCAGGTGCAGGTGCAGGTTGTTCCATGTTGGGACATGGATATCATGGGATATCACAATATCTCTTATTTAATTAATGTATCTATATACTTGGTAAAGGGTGGAAGGCTCGGCCTTTTGCCTGTTGTTTTGTTCCACTCTTGTCGTCCTAGTTTCCGTCATACTGGTGTTATGTTCCTTGATTTTGTGTTCTTAACACGGTCGGGGTTTACGGGCCCCCTTGACAGTTCGCTTTGAATAAAACTCTTCCAGTAAGGCCCAACATTGGTTTTACCATTTGCCAACATAATAATAATGAATTAATTAATATAGGGTGTCATGAACCTGAGGATTCTTATTCCACATATTACAAGAGGGGCCAGTGCTGATGGTGTTGGTCCCAGACAAGCAGCCTGCGGGGCCACCACTGGGAAACCCGAGGATTTGATTTTACTCGTAGCTTGACCCATCCGGTCGTGGCCTAAGACGAGATACGCGCGGCTACTATCAGGGTGTCGGCACGCCAGGAGGTCTTGCTGGACTTGTTTTACCATTGTCGAAATGTCTTATGAACCAGGATTCCGAGTTTGATTGGGTTGTTCCGGGAGGAGGATTTTCCTCCGTTGATTGTGAGAGCTTGTCATGGGCTAAGTTGGGACACCCTTGTATGGTTTAAACTTTTGAGAGTCATGCCCGCGGTTATGTGGCAGATTGGAATTTTTAATATCCGGTTGTAGAGAACTTGACATCAGATCCGAATTAAAATACACCAACCACGTGTGTAACCATGACCGTCTCTTTTCGAGTAAGTTCGAGAAGAGAACATGGTGGGGTTATGTCTAAACGTAACTAGTTCAGGATCACTTCTTGATCATTACTAGTTTGCGGTTGTTTGCGTAGTTTCTCATCTTATTCTTGTACTCGTAAGATAGCCACCATATAATGCTTAGTGCCGCTGCAACCTCACCACTTATCCATTCCATACCCCCATTAAGCTTTGCTAGTCTTGATACCCATGGTAATGGGATTGCTGAGTCCTCGTGGCTCACCGATTACTACAACAACATTTGCAGGTACAGGTAATGCGATGATCTGACGTGAGAGCGATGCTTGATTGCTTTTGGAGTTCTTCTTCTTCTTCTTCGATCAAGGGATAGGTTCCGGGTCGAGAGCCTGGGATTAGCAGGGTGGATATCATTCTTCTTTTTCGTTTGATTTCATCCGTAGTCGGATCCTGCTCTTCTATAGGATGATTGCTACGTATTGATGAACTGTTGTATTGATGTTGTAGCTTGTGGCGAGTGTAAGCATTTATCTTGTATTCTCATCTATTCAGTACATGGTATGTTGTAATGATATCCACGTTGCTATGCGCTCGAAATGCGAATGTGCCCCAATCATGAATTCATCACGTGATCGGGATAGAATCGCATCTTGGGCGCTACAAGTTGGTATCAGAGCCATACCGACCTTAGGAGCCCCCTTGATTGATCAAACTTCTGCCGTTGTTGAGTCTAGAAAAAACTATTTTGAGTCTTATCTATACATATATCAGAGAGTAGGAATTATTTTTACTCCTTATCCCTTCATCGCTCTAGTGAGGACTCTTGACGTAGATGTTTGACTTCACTCTCCTCTTTTTCACTCAAACTTTTTTTAGGATCACGCGGGTATTGTGGATATCATTGTGACAGGAATTCTGTCTTGGTGCCTCCTGACATTTAGGGGTTGTGGCAGTGTCCCGATGAGTCGAGCTCCAAGGTGTTTTCGTCACAGTGCTTATCGTTTCAGTTCCGGAATACCAGAGGTCGCCGACATCGAAAACGCTTCTATACTCTTTGTGGTGAGAGTAGTTTGACGACACCTAGTACTGGGGAGAGCGATCAGATGTATTGCCACATCTAGTATATCAGATGTTTTTGAAGGTCTGGGGTACACGATTTCCAAGGTTTTCTTGGTTATGTGTTGACGGATGGATACAATTGGAGTGTAGTATTTGTTAGTTGTGTGAGATATTTGTGCCTCTCTGTATCCCCAACACCAGATTGCATAACCAGAAAGTTTCGGGAGTTTATAGGTGGGAATTCAAGTAGTTACCCAGGATTTCTTTTCCACAGATGTATGATTTGAAATTGGGGTCCAACATCTAGTGGTTCATTTTTCACAGTCGATTTACAGTGGTCGCGAGGCGTCTTAAGGAATCCTTGGATATGCTGATTCGGGGATGTCTCATTTGTCATCCATGATGTCCGCTGTACATCTTGCCCGTGGGGCCTCATCGCGAACACTTTGAGCGAAATCTCTATCATATGTTTGTTTCCGGCTTATTTCCCAAGCCAATCCTTTGTTTTGTTTTGTTTTGAGTTGTTGTATTCGACTTGCTTCAATGTCAAGTGTGGATTCCATACCTTTTCTAAGTGGTGTTCTCATGTTTCTATGGGAGTACTAATTATTCCTGATCATCGAGATTGTCACCTCGATTTCCTTTCCAACCAGTGCGCTTCTCTTCGAGATGATCCTACCATTTTCCCCATTTGCAAGACCAATTATCAGTTTTATCAACGGTGTTTGCTCCATCCATCCCAAGTTGCATTTGTTTTCCCACCATCCCACCCTTTTGTTCAAGGACTCATATTTCTTAATCATGTATCCATTTTATTGGTGATAAGTCTCTTCATTCCTTTTCTTTCATGTTGTACCCGGTGGTTCTCATGAAGATGCTCTACAAGTTCATCATTCGTCTTCTTCTCCGGTGGATTCAATTCAAGCTTTCGGTGTTGATCATATTCCTTTCCTTGTTTCAAATACTGTCTCATGATGGTGCACCTCTTAATCGTTCACTTCTCGCTATTCATTTGCTCCGGAGTGCTAAAGATATCTCAGAAGATTCAAGTTTCCATTCTTAACCCTTTAAAGCTATTTCGAGGTCTTACCATATTCAAGCCATTTAATATGACCGGTGCAATCTCTCTTTGAAAGTTGTTCAATGATGTTTCTTTTGAGTGGGCCCATAACCCACATGTCTTTTCCCAGGATCATACCTGACTCTGCTAATTTTTCTAGAGTTATTCTCAATTTCCCAAAGTTTGACGTAAGAATGAATTCTCATCATTCATATGCCTTCTCCAAGATCGCTTTCAAATTATTTCCATCGTTGGTTCAACCTATATATTCTTCATTCTTCCGGAGTATCTCACAATTTTTTTTCATGCTGGTTCTCGTTGTCATTCTCAACTTTTGAAGACCGAAGAAGAGTTTCCCTTAAATCTTGTCCGTTCCCTCGAAGATTCGTGCTGCAAGCTTGATGCCATCCTCTCAAGTTGTTCCGATCATCAAGAATTATTGACATACTCATCTGAAGCATTTCAGGAGTTGCTTTCCTTTCTTGATCATCCGAAGGCTGTCATTTCAGAACTCTTGATTCTCAACTTTCAACTCTCGCTCTCCAATCCTTCTCGTGCTTCGCTCAAGTATTCTCTAGTCAGCTCACGATCTCTTCGTTCTCTTGGTTCTAAATTCCCTCAAGTATCTTCACTCATTTTCTAATTCTTCCCGGTGATTCATTATTTTCTTCGTTCATTTTCAATCCTTACGGTGGTCCATTCGAGATTCCTCTTCCTTTGTTATCGTATTAATTCATTCTTTCCAAATCCTACCGGTCGTTTGCTCAAGTTTTTCCCAAGGTTACGATATATCTCTCCTCAATGCTTTCCAAGAACAATAAGTAGTATGCCAAATCCGTTGCTTGTCATCAATTCAAATTGTTGAAGGGTAAGCATGACATAATTCTTATTCTTGTTTCATCAAGATGATTTAATTCCTTCTTCCGGAGTTCGTCCATGATATCAAATTTCTAGGTTTGAAGTTGTTCATCTTTTGTTTATGGAATTCCAAGTTTCACATTATCTCATCATGAAACACCATCTAAATCGTTGCAAGGCTTCAATCATGTTCTTTTCATCCATCACTTCCTTCTCATCATCCTTTCATTACCGGAGTTCTTCATGGAGGCTCTACATGGTTGTTCATCAAAAATTTAGTTAATTCTTCAAGTGTTCGTCAACATCCTTGTTGGAGAAGATCAAGCATTCTTCATCATGCATTCCGAAATGCTATTCTTTCTACCTTATTTTTTGAGTTGGTGTTATGTCACTCTTGACAATTTCCCTTCGTGTTTCATGATTCACAAGTTATCCGGAATGAGATATTTTAAACCCATCATTTTTCAATTCGTTCACAAGATCTTTTCAGCCCAACAATTTCTTCGTGGTGTTATCTTGGTATAGATTTCACTTAAAGCCTTCCCTAAGGAATGTTGCTAATTGTGGTGTCCATCGATAATCCAAGTTTCCTCCTATTCTCGCAGCGAAAGAAGTTTTTCATCTCTTTGGTGCTCTCAATCAAATCAATGGTTTCCGTTAGTGGCCGTTTGTCACCTCATAATGTTGAGATGTGTACATAAGCCCACGAATTTCATATCATTCCATTGTTGATTTTTTTCAACAACTCCGTTCAATCCTTCTTCGCAAGGATGCTTTTGAAATTCAATTGTGGTAGAAGTTGTCATTTTCTTCTCTGTCCCTTTATCCCAACAATCTAGTTTCTATTCTTTCGTTCCAGAGGCATTGTGATGTTGCTCTCTTCACCCAGCACCTCGTTTCGTCAAGATCATCTTATTTTCTTGCTTATCCATTTAATCGGAGTGTTGTGTTCTCTTTTCAAGTTCTTTCATCTTATCAGGATTTTCTTCTCCTTTCAACCAGAGTGTTGTCCAAATTCTTTTCTTCTGATTCGTTGTCTATCTCGTTTAAACCTGAGTGGTTCCAAATTCTTTCGTGACCCTTGTGTTCTTTTATGTTTTTAAAACCTCTAAGGTTCTTTGGTTTCGCTCGTTTGTCAAAGAAGCAACTTTATTTTACCTCTTCCTCTTACGCTTCTCTCCGGTGCCATCCTTAGATCTCGAGGCGAGATCTCTTGTAAGTGGGGGAGTGTTGTAACGACCCGAGACCACCGCTCCAGACGCCTTCCATGTTTTTCATCGTCGCTGTGTGTTTTATTTGTTTGTTGCATTCATCATCACCTCATTCGCATTACATCGGCACTCTATTGCCGTCACTGTTTTAAAAGTTGCATCCGTTCATAGTTGTCGGTCCTCTCTGTTCTCGTCGTTGACAGTTCCGAGACCAACCGGTTTCTTGGTTTCCCTTGCCCTTTTGTCAGACCCCCTTCGTCCGCGTCCAAACTCCACCGGACCCGACCCAGGCAGTCGTGACCGATGGGTCCGGATCATCTCCAAACATCCCCAAAATATATTTGGTTCTTTGTTGGGCTCCCCCTAAGCTATTTATTCTCAACCGCCCGATTACGATCGGAGGGTCCAACCTCAATCTTATTTCCCTACATATAGTCCACCCACTTACTAAATCAGATCAAATCATAGCCTAACCCTATTCCCCTCCTCGCACAGCCACCCAGTCTCCACCTTCCTCGAGATCCTGCCCGACCAATTGAGCCAGCTGACAGCCTCCCTCCATCCTCGGGATCCCACCCGATCTAGCCACCATTTCTCCTTCGTTTTCAGCACCATCCCAACCGGCAACCTACACCTTGCCCCTATCCAAATCCACGGAGCCCACCCGCGTTTGAACCAACCAGCACCCAATCCCATCTGCCCGAGCACGTCCCCAAGCGAGCTCTTGCTCGATCTGTTCCTCCACCTCCCAAGCACATCATACTCGCCTCCTCCTCGCCTCGCCATCTGATACATCTCCAACGTATCTATAATTTTTTATTGTTCCATGCTGTTATATTATCAATCTTGGATGTTTTATAATCATTTTATAGTCATTTTATATCATTTTTGGTACTAACCTATTGACATAGTGCCAAGTGCCAGTTGCTGTTTTCTACATGTTTTTTACATCAGAGGAAATCAATACCAAACGGAGTCCAAACACAACGAAACTTTATGGAGTTTTTTGGACCAGAAGACACCTAATGGGCCCTGGCTGCGCCTGGGGGTGCTCCGAGGAGAGCACAACCCACCAGGGCGCGCCAGGAGGCCCAGGCGCGCCCTGGTGGTTGTGCCCACCTTGGGTGCCCCCCGGACCGCCTCTTTGCTCTATAAATACCCCAATATTCCAGAAACCCTAGGGGAGTCGACGAAAATCAATTCTAGCCGCTGGAGAGTCCAGAACCACCAGATCCAATCTAGACACCATCTCGGATGGGGTTCACCACCTCCATTGGTGCCTCTCCGATGATGCGTGAGTAGTTCTTTGTAGACCTTCGGGTCCGTAGTTAGTAGCTAGATAGCTTCCTCTCTCTCGCTGAATTCTCAATAAAATGGTCTCTTGGAGATCCATATGATGTAACTCTTTTTGCGGTGTGTTTGTTGGGATCGATGAACTTTGAGTTTATGTTCAGATCCATCTTTTTATTTCCATTAAACTATTTGAGTTTCCTTGATCTCTTTTATGCATGATTGCTTATAGCCTCGCATTTCTTCTCCGATATTTGGGTTTTGTTTGGCTAACTTGATCTATTTATCTTGAAATGGGAAGAGGTGCTTTGTAGTGGGTTCGATCTTACGTTGCTTGATCCCAGTGACAGAAAGGGAACCGACACGTATGTATCGTTGCTACTAAGGATAAAACGATGGGGTCTATTTCTACATAAATAGATCTTATCTACATCATGTCATAGTTCGTATTGCATTACTCCATTTCTCCATGAACTTAATACACTAGATGCATGCTGGATAGCGGTCGATGTGTGGAGTAATAGTAGTAGATGCAGGCAGGAGTCGGTCTACTAATCTTGGATATGATGCCTATATAATGATCATTGCCTGGATATCGTCATGATTATTTGAAGTTCTATCAATTGCCCAACAGTAATTTGTTCACCCACCGTTTGCTATTTTTCTCGAGAGAAGCCACTAGTGAAACCTACGACCCCCAGGTCTCTTTCTCATATTATTTGCCTTTGTCATCTATTTTCCTTTGCTTTTATTTTCAGATCTATTGAACCAAAAATACAAAAATACCTTGCTGCAATTTATTCTTATTTATTTTATTTGGCTTTCGATCTATCAATCTACCACAATTTTATATCACGTCTGTTTGGCCATCTAGGGCGCCGCTACCCGAAAGGGATTAACAACCCCTTTTACACGTCAGGTCGCGAGAAGTTGTTATTTGTGTGCAGGTGTTGTTTACATTGTGTTGCTTGGTTCCCCTACTGGTTCGATAACCTTGGTTTCACATCCGAGGGAAATACCTATTGATGTTGCGCTGCATCATCCCTTCCTCTTTGGGGAAATACCGACGTAGCTTCAAGCCACATCAAAAGGAATTTCTGGCGCCGTTGCCGTTGAGGATCTTCAACATATACCAGGTTCCTAATCACAAATCTCATCTCCTCGCAATTTACATTATTTGCTATTTACCTCTCGTTTTCCTCTCCCCCACTTCACAAAATTTGTGTCGGTGTAGGAACGACACCTATGAGATCACAAGAATCACTACTACGGTTGCGGGGCGCGGGGGTCGTGAGAAGAGCGGATCAAACAGATAGCACATAGCACACGGTCTCTTTATCCAGGTTCGGGCCGCGAGGATGCGTAAAACCCTACTCCTGCTTTGGTGGTTTGTTTATCTATATTCTTGAGCTAGCAAAGGGGCGTGAGGAGCTCCAAAAAGCCGAATCCTCCTCCTGGTCGTCTTGGACCTCCTTTTATAGGGAAAGGGGTTGCCACAGTGGCACACAAGAGGTGGAAAGGGTACAGTGATGCAACTCTATCCCTCGCATTACATGACAAGGCGCCATTAATGCGTCTTGCTTACGTGTCCTTGCTTTATCGGGGACGGGGGAGAGCCCTGTCTCGTCCATCGCCGCCCCCTTTCGTGTCGACACGCGCCCTAGCCAGCGGTGCCCGTGGTGCCATGTAGGCAGGCAGGCAGCTGAGGTGGCGCAATGGTGGGTCTCCACGAAGATCTGCTTGCCGCCACGTAGGTGCCTGCCCAACTGGTTAGGTCGGCAGCTGCATGCGAACGGCGGTGAAGGTTTGATTGGCGTGGGCCCGATGGTGGCCCCACGGGTGCCCTTGGCGAGGGCCTCGTCGTAGCCCCGGCAAGGGTCTTGCCGGGGCCCCGGCAAGAGTCTTGCCGTGGCGCCTGCTGTCATCCCCGGCAAGGCTCTTGCCGGGGGCCTTGTGGTCCTCCTTGGCTGGGATCCCGCCAAGGGTCGTCGTCTTCTATAGTGTGTATCTGATCTTGAATGTCTTCACAAAGATCTGCATGCCACCACGGGGATGTCTCCCGAATCCTTGCCCCATGGGGGCAGTGGACTCAAGGGTGACTCGCTCCGTAGGTGTGGGACGAGCCGCCCCGGCAAGGGTCTTGCCGGGTTTGCTAAAACCGCCTCCCGGCAAGGATCTTGCCAGGGGAGTCCGCTTCGTCCCTTTTGCTCTTTGTGGTCTTGGTCTTGGCGTCGTCCTGCTCCTTTCGAGCTTCGGCCTTACCTTGGCTCACCTCCCTCGCCTTGCTCAGTGCGGCGGTGTCCGTGGCTCAGACTGCCCGTGCACAGTTATAGGGGAACAAAAAGCATACCCCTCTTTTTGTACACCGACAGGAGCCCCCGGGCCTGGGCCACACGTAAGCGCAATCGCGTCGTTGGGCTAGGCCCAAAACGGTCTTGCGGCAAAGGGGTAGTTTTACCGTGGTAAGTTTCTTGGCAGCTGCGCTTCCATGCCTCCGTCGTGGCTCGGCATGGGGAGGCGTGCGTGACGTGGGCGGCATGCGTGGGGCTGAGCTCTGCGCGCATGCGTCACGTCGCAGTAAAAGGGGGTGGCTCGCGCCTTCCCCATAAACGGAGGGAGGCGTGGAGGCGCGGCCCATTTACTGAACGGGGCCGAGGCGTGGTATTCAAGGCGTCCACTCCCCATGATCACGGGGTGGGGAGAGGTCGCCTCACCCGTCGCCTCGGTCCCGCATGCCCGCCACGTGGTTCTCACGCGTTTGGGGTGGCGAACGGTGGAGGCGGGAAACCGGGCCGTCAGGCAGCGGGTTGGTCCCAGTTCCCTGTGCCTTCCGCGTCTTGATTGGCTGAGCGGGGCGGCCGTGCCCCCACCCCGTTCCTTTATAAGGAGCGGGGCGTCTGCACTCTTCCATCTTCTCCTTCCTTCAGCTTCTGCTCCCCCTCCCTCCATCCGCCATGGAGAGAGGGAATCCTGGTTCTTCAACGGTGGCGGCAAGGGTCGCCGCTCGACAACGCGTCCTTCCTTCTCCTTCACCTGCGGTGGCAGAGCCAGCTGCAAGGGGAAGGGGGAGGGGGCGAGGCCGAGGTGCTCAGGGAAGAGGAGAACGGGGTGGCGCGCCGGTCCCGCCTCCGCCAGTAGTTCCTCCTCCCACGGAGGGCCATGTTGGTGATGATCCTTGCGAGTTCTTCGTCAGGCTGCGCCGGCCACCTCGTCGTCGCCTTCGTCTCCCGACTCCATTCGTGAGCGAGATGGAGCTGGATCCGCCGGAGTCATTGCGGTTGCACATGAGGGGCTGTTGGATCAGTGGTACGCGAGTTCGCGTCGACTTTCCAGCCCCTCACGTGATGTACCTTGGTCGAGGGTGGAAGACGTTCGCTCATATCCACCGCTTGACGGCGGGGCTCACTCTCCATTTCAAGCTGATGGAGGGCGGCCTCCTCTCCGTCAAGGTATTTGGGTGCTTCGGGACTCGGGCAAGGTGCTGCATGGAGAGCTCTTCTGATAGCGAAGGCTCCTCCTCGAGCGGGAGTGGCGAGGAGGACAGCGGCAGCGACGACGAGGGTAGCTGGCGGCAGGATGACGGGTCCGACTAGGTGTCGGGCGCCGCTCCGTGCGGCACCGGCGATCCCATCATCCATGTCGTCGGCTTCCTGAACTTCTCGGGGTCGTCTCCTTGGGCGGCTGGCGTTGGGAGGTTGCGGAAGAGGAAGAGGGCGGGCGGCAAGGCCGTCAAACCGGAGCACGCGGGCACCGACACCTTCGACGCGTGCTGACGTCCTGCCGCCTCGTCTTAGAGCTCTGCTTCTGGCGCCGCCATCACCATCCAGCCTTTGGATGGCCACCGAGATGTTCTCTTGGTGTCTTCTGCCACTCGTAGCTCATCTAGGCTCCCCTTTTGCCCTTTTCACCTCCTTGACCTGCCTCCTGAAGAGAGGGGCAAGAGAGGGGTTACGGGCACCTTATCTCTTTTTAATTTGTAAGCCTTCGGGCCTTAGCTGAATTTAAAACTTGTAATCCCATCATTCATGTTTTTCATCCCCTATGGACTGTACCTGAGTGGAATGTTTTTAATGAAAAAGGGATGCTTGCCGGGTCATTTGTTTGCGGGTAGAACCCACGACAAGGAGTAAATCCTTGATATCCATAAGATAAACATTTCCTTGCCCGGCAACAGGCCTTGCAGTCTTCCCACTTCGCTCGACCTTTCTCACGCTTTCGGCGGAGGCAGGGATGAGGTGCGTTCAGGCTCCTTGTTTCATCCTTTTGCTGCCGCGACTACGACCAAACCTGGCCCCAGGAACGAGCCCTAAGGCCTAGAGTTTCAGGGGAGCAAGGTAGCTTTGGGAAAAAACGAGGTTTCACATACCTCAGTCCATAAGGAAATGCATGATAAGGGATGAAAGACTTATCTGAAGTTGTAGCCCCCGGCAACTCTGGTTTGCCGTGGGTGAATCTTTTTACTCGCAGCCCCCGGTAATACTGGCTTGCGGGGGTCTAGATGCCAGTCTGTCCCTCTTTTCTTGTTCATCCTCAAGTGATCCGGCAAGGATATCTGTGAGTCCTGTGAACCAAAGAAGACAAAAGGACGGCAAAGAGACGCACACTCGACCTCTAAGCTAGGGGTTAGTCGCTGCTGAGCACTATCAACCCTAACCAAGGACGAGACTTGACCTAGCATGCATGATATAACTTAGGGTGCCAGCGCTTCATTTATTTGTGCTCAGGGTCTGCGCCTGGCTTTGTACAAAGGGTTACATGCATCATCGGCAATGCTTGTACTAAAGGTGGCTTGCCGGGGGGCCCGGCAAGCCGCGCCTTACGGGTAAAACTTGCGAAGATGCTCAATGTTCCAGGAGTTACTCACCGAAACAGCAACTTGGGTCTCCAGGCGGACTGGGCCAGGCCTGGTGACTCGTATTACCCGATAAGGGCCTTCCCACTTTGGCGTCAACTTGTTGGAATTCTTGGCCGATTGAACGCGCCGAAGGACAAGGTCGCCTTCCTCAAGGCTGCATGAACCTTGCGGCTATGGTAGCGGCGCAAGGCTTGCTGGTAGCGTGCTGCTCTCACAGCCGCCCGAAGACGATCTTCCTCAAGGAGCACTGCGTCATCTTCCCGCAGATGCTCTTGCTCAAGCTCGTCATAAGCGAGCACTCGAGGTGACCCGTATATGAGTTCAGTGGGGAGAACTGCTTCTGCCCCGTATACCAGGGCAAAAGATGTCTGGCCGGTGTCTCGATTTGGTGTCGTCCTGATCGACCAAAGAACCGCCGGCAACTCATCAATCCAGTGCCTTCCACTCTTGTGTAGCCTGTCAAAGGTCTTGGTCCTTAATCCTCGCAGTACTTCAGCATTTGCCCTCTCAGCTTGACCATTGCTTCGCGGGTGAGCAATGGAAGTGAAACAGACTCTGCTGCTGAGGTCTTGGGTATATTTCATGAAGGTGCGGCTTGTGAACTGTGTGCCGTTGTCGGTGATAACCTGTTGGGTACGTCAAAACGGCACACTAGTCCCTTGAAGAATTTGATGGTTGACTGAGCTGTGACCTTCCTCACTGCCTCCACCTCCGGCCACTTTGTGAACTTGTCGATGGCAACGTACAAGTACTCAAAGCCCGCGGCAGCACGGGGGAAAGGGCCCAGTATGTCGAGCCCCCAGACCGAGAAGGGCCAGGAGAGAGGAATGGTTTGAAAGGCTTGAGCTGGCTGATGAAGCTTCTCTGAATGGGCCGACACGCTTCACACTGGTGACTAGTGTCGTCGCATCTCGGAGGGCGGTGGGCGAAGAAGCCTTGCGAAATGTCTTGCGGCAAGGGCCCTTGACCCAATGTGGGATCCACATATGCCTCCGTGTATCTCGCCAACAGCTCGATCCTTCCTCCCGAGGATACACTTCAATTTCACACCGTTCGGCCTCTTTACTGTGAGAATGTCATCGATTTAACTGGTACATGGTAGAGCGACGGGCTACCTTTTCCGCTTCTTCCTGCTCCTCAGGAAGTTCCGCTGTTTGGAGGAATCGGACGGTAGGTTGTGCCCACGCTGGAGCCTGGGGCTCGACGGCGAGGACTAAAGGCATCTCCTCCGCTATAGGGGCAGCTGCCTCGACGGCAAGAGCTTGACGCTCCGCCGGAGCCAGTCGTCCCGTGGAGGGCTTAGTATCCCCGGCAACATCCTTGCCGGCGGCTCCAGGGAGCTCGGCGGGAAAGTACTTGCCGGGCCCTGATTTCCTCCTCTTATTCTGCTCTGTTGATGGATCAATGGATGGCTGAGTTAGCTGAAGCACAAAGGTACCTGGTTCCACAGGTAGCTTGAGGGCAGCGCATTTTGACAGGTAGTCGGCGATATCGTTCTCCGCTCGGGGAACGTGTTCAGCCTGTATCCCGTCGAAACGCTCTTCCAGCTTTCTCACTTCATCGACGTAGGCCTTCATCAACGGGCTCTGGTAATCCTTGTTGACTTGCTTGACGACAAGCTGTGAGTCTCCCCTGACGATGAGTTTCCTGATTCCGAGGTCCGCCGCGATCCTAAGACCGGCAAGCAGCCCTTCGTACTCTGCCATATTGTTTGTTGACACCTCCCTGGGGAAGTGCATCTGGATCGCGTACTTGAGGTGCTCTCCGGTGGGCGCGACAAGCAATACGCCAGCCCCGACGCCTTGTAAGGAGAAAGCTCCATCAAAGTACATGATCCAATTGCAACTTGCCTCTTTGCCGGGGAGAGCAGTCTCTTGGGCTTCTTCGTCAGGCGTTGCGGTCCATTATGCAATGAACTCCGCTAGGACTCGGCTCTAAATTGTCGAAGTACTTTCAAACTTGAGGCCAAAGCTGGACAGCTCCAGTGCCCATTCCACAATTCTTCCCGTTGCATCTGGATTGTGCAATATCCGTTGCAAAGGGAAGCGAGTGACGACAGTGATCTCGTGCGCCTGGAAGTAGTGACGCAGCTTCCTCGAGGCCATAAGGAGGCCGAAGAGCAGTTTCTGCACGCCGGAGTACCTTGATCTAGCCCCCTGCAGGAGGGAACTAACAAAGTAGACCGGGTGCTGCATCATTTTCTTCTTCGGCGGCACTCCAACTGGCTGTGTCGTCTCTGCATTGCTGGTGTCAGGCTCCGCCGCTGCCATCTCCTCGTCGTCAACCTCTCTCTGCGCCACCAGTGCGGCGCTGACCACTTGGTCCGTTGCCGCTAGGTATAGCAGCAACGGTTCCTGTGGCCTGGGCGCAACTAGTATTGGCGCAGAAGAGAGGTATTTCTTCAAACCTTGCAATGCTGCTTCGGCTTCTGGCGTCCACTCCATTGGGCCCGCCTTTTTCAGGATCTTGAAAAAGGGAAGGGCGTGCTCGGCAGACTTGGAAATGAACCTGCCCATGGCGGCGACGCAACCAGCAAGGCGACGCACATCCTTGATTCGCTTGGGTGCTTCAATCTGCTCTATAGCTTTGATTTTGTCCGGATTGGCCTCTATCCCACGCCAGACACCAAGAACCGAGAAGCTTGCGGACGGGGCGCCAAAGA
The DNA here is from genome assembly GCA_021605205.1 of Aegilops longissima. Classification (NCBI taxonomy): domain Eukaryota; kingdom Viridiplantae; phylum Streptophyta; class Magnoliopsida; order Poales; family Poaceae; genus Aegilops; species Aegilops longissima. Next base: position 289,182,081 of record CM038680.1, read on the forward strand.
CGCACTTCTCGGGGTTCAGCTTGAGATTGATCTTGCACAGGTTTGCAAATGTTTCTTGCAAATATGGTATGAGGTTGCCACATACTTGGTTTTGACCACTATGTCATCCATGTAAGCTTCCATATTTCTATGGAGCTGGGGTTCAAAACCAATCTGGACCGCCTTACAAGCGTTGAACCAGCACTCTTCAACCCGAAAGGCATCCGCATGAAACAATACATACCACATGGGGTGATGAATGCTGTTTTCTCTTCGTCTTCTCTTGTCATGAAGATCTGGTGGTAGCCGGAGTAGGCGTCAAGGAATGACAGCAGATCACACCCTGCCATGGAGTCAACAATCTGATCGATGCGCGGCAACGGGAAGGGGTCTTTAGGGCAAGCCTTATTGATATCTGTGTAATCAATACACAGCCTCCACTTCGATCGCCTTTGCGCACCACGACGGATTGGCCAACCACGTTGGATGGAGCACTCCTCTTACCAAACGCGCTGCTTCCGGCTTCCGGATCTCTTCGTGATGAACTCTTGTCGTTCCAAAGCTTGCTTCGACCTTACGCTTGATGGGCGCGCGCGAGGGCAGACAGCAAGGTGGTGCTCAATCACCTCCCTAGGAACGCCGGGGATGTCGGAAGCTTGCCATGCAAACACATCGACATTCGCCCGCAGGAAGGTGACGAGCGCGTCTTCCTATTTGTCGTCCAGGGTGGAGCTTATGGTGAAAGCTCCTCCCGTGCCGTCCTCATTGACAGAAACCTTCTTGGTTCCCGGCGGTATGTCCATGGGCTTCTTGTTTCCGCCGGTGGAGCTCTCTGGCACGTCCTCGACGGCAGCGCTGCACTCCGAAGAGGTGCGCTTGCTGGAGTGGGCGTCCGAGGTCTCACCGGTCTTCTTATTCTTCTTCCCTCCCGGGGTCCCAACGGCAGGAGCAAGTTCCCTAGCGGCGGCAGCCGCTGCAACTTCTTGCTGGTATAGTTGGTCAGCACAAATATGCGCATCCTTCTTGTCGGAGGGGATGGTGATGATCGTCACAGGTCCTGGCATCTTCAGGGTGTTGTAGGCGTAGTGTGACGCCGCCATGAACTTGGCCAGCACTGGGCGGCCAAGGATACCATTGTAGGGCAAGGGGATCTTGGCAACATCGAACACGATCCTCTCCGTCCTGAAGTTTAGGTCGCTTCCAAAAGTCACGGGCAGCGTGACCTTTCCCTTGGGTTGGCTTCTTCCCGGGTTGACCCCCTGAAACGTGCCCGTCTCTTCGAGGTCTCCATCAGGTATCTGCAGTTTCTCGATCACGGCAGGCGAGATCAAGTTTAGACCGGCCCCGCCATCGACTAGCATCTTCGTCACCTTGAGGTTGTGTATTGTTGGTGAAACCAACAATGGCAAGCACCCGACCGCAGTAGTGCGATCAGGGTGGTCCTCAGTGTCAAAAATGATAGGTGTGCTGGACCACTTCAGCGGTCTTTGGGCATCAAACGACGGCTCTGCCGCTGTAATCTCACGCGCCCACTGTTTAAGCCGGCGGTGAGAAGTATGCAGCGAGGCGCCGCCGACGGACATGGCCTCTGTAGCTTTCTGAAACTCTTGGTCGCCGGATTCGTCGTCCTCTTCGTGATCATCGTCTTCGGCTTTCATCACGGCCCGGGCGGCCTCTCCTGTTGCTTATCCTTGCCGCAATGGCCCGCTTTGGCCGTCACGCTTCCTGCCGGACCCCTCAGCACCGTCTGGGCCCTTCTCCTTGTCTCGCCTCTCATACTCAGCCCTCTGCTTTTCAGCGAGGAGCTCAACTGTCGGCAGTCTGGAGAGCATGGCCTTTGGTGTGATGGATCTGCGATATCGCTTGTTGGAGTTTCTGGCTTCTCGGCAGCCGCCAAGGTTCGACGAGAGGCGCATCCGCAACTTCCTTGCGGGGTCGTCTGCCTTGGTTTTCTTGGTGGAGCCGGCGTCATCAGATCCCTCGACGGCAAGCACGGCTTTTCCTTTGCGCTTCCTGTTGCGGCGCCGGCCTTTCTTCGCCGGGGCGGCAATATCCTCATCTGAAGAGTCGGTTTCCACGCCGGCATCTTCGCCGGGGTACTTCCTTCCCTCTTCAGCTCGGGCACATTTGTCAGCAAGAACATAGAGTTCTGCTACATCTCTCACCTTGTTCATTGCCAGCTCTTCGCGCATCTTGTGGTTACGCACGTTCGATGGAGCAGCGATGATGATGGCTGGGTGAACATCAGGGATATTATCTTGCACCGGCTGAACCTCTGTATATACTTGCGAGACTCTCGCCTCCCTTACGGGAATGACGTGCAGGTCGCTTGCTTGGCCATGGGCTTGGTGGCCTCCAGTAAAGGCGCCCACGAACTCGTGGCACAAATCTGACCAGGAGGAAATAGAGTCTACCGGCAAGTGCAGCAACCACGACATGGCGTTGGGTTTCAGAGCCAACGGAAAGTAATTCACAAGCACCTTATCGTCACGGGCTCCGGTAGCTTGCATCGCGATGGTGTAGACGCCGAGGAACTCGGACGGGTGGGTCTTGCCACTGTACTTTTCGCCCACGTCGGGTTTGAAGGTACGGTGAGTGGGCCACTGGAACTGCCGCAACTCACGGGTAAAAGCCGGACATCCTACCTCGTAAGGTAAGCCTCCAGGGCTCCCCGGTGCCGGGTGGCTCACGGCAGGCCCTGCTCGCCTGTCTGATTGGTGACGCGCTCCGCGCCGGCGCTCGATAGTGGTTTGAGCGTCTTCATGTTCTCGTTCCCGAAGAACTTGGCGCTGGTCACGGTGGGCCCGCGGGTCGGACGATGCTACGGAGATCTCGTCGCCCGTAACGTCGCGACGGGCTGGCTTCCGCGGTACCGGGCGAGGAGGAGGCGAGTGCACCGTGGTTGCGGCGCCGCCGGCTCTCCCGCCACTGGTGCGTGGGACTCTGTCGGAGCGTCGTCCCGGGGGCTCCACCGGACTCGGTTCGTCTTTGTTGGCCACCGCAACAGGGCTTCGGATAGTGACTCTCCATTCATCGAGTTTCCCCGTAGTGGGAGGAAAATCGAGGAGCAACTGCGCGCGCGCCAGGGCATCCGCTGGCGTTGGTGGCAGCGAAACCTGCACGGATCGCGACGCGCTTCGACTTCTGACCATGTCAGAAGGAGCTCTATCACGACCCCGCGGTCGCATGCCACCTTCTCCAGCGCCTCGGCGAGCGGGCGGGTCTTCTAAATCCCGGGAGTGGCGCTCGGGGCTCTTTCTGCGGCGACGCCCGGGGTCCTCGGCGTGATTACACCGTTCATCGCGCGTTGCTTGAGAAGAGCGTGCCGTCGGCGCCGGCGTGGGAGTCTTGGAAGCCCTCGCGTCACCTGCGAGCGGGGTGGCAGCGATCTTGGAAGGCCCCACGCCACCCGCGGAGAGCCTGGCTCCATCTTTAGATTTGGCGGCGTGCGGCCCGTTGCCAGGCGCACGAACATCGCCGCCTCCCAAACTTCGGCTGCTGGGACGGTGTTGGTGTTCGTGAACGGCGCCCCGGGTCCTTTCTTCGACTGGTCCGCTGCTCACCCGCATCGGGACGGGATGTCCGGCTTCCGACGGGCCAAACGCCACCGTCGTCTTCTTCTTGGGCGCCATGACGATGAAGAAGCATCGAACTAACTGCTAGAGCCGATTCTCACAACTGCGCCCCCTACCTGGCATGCCAAAGATGTCGGTGTAGGAACGACACCTATGGGATTAGAAGAATCCCTACTACGGTTCTTGGCGCGGAAGTGAGAAGAGCGGATCAAGCAGATAGCACACGGTCTCTTTATCCGAGTTCGGACGCGAGGATCGTAAAACCCTACTCCTGCTTTGGTGGTTTGTTTATTTGTATTCTTGAGCTAGCAAAGGGGCGTGAGGAGCTCCAAAAAGCCGAATCCTCCTCCTGGTCGCCTTGGGCCTCCTTTTATAGGGAAAGGGGTTGCCACAGTGGCACACAGGAGGTGGAAAGGGTACAATGATGCGAGTCTATCCCTCGCATTACATGACAAGGCGCCATTAATGCGTCTTGCTTAGGTGTCCTTGCTTTATCGGGGACGGGGGAGAGCCCTGTCTCGTCCGTCGCCGCCCCCTTTCGTGTCGACACGCGCCCTAGCCAGCGGTGCCCGTGGTGCCATGTAGGCAGGCAGGCAGCTGAGGTGGCGCAATGGTGGGTCTCCACGAAGATCTGCTTGCCGCCACGCAGGTGCCTGCCCAACTGGTTAGGTCGGCAGCTGCATGCGAACGGCGGTGAAGGTTTGATTGGCGTGGGCCCGATAGTGGCCCCACGGGTGCCCTTGGCGAGGGCCTCGTCGTAGCCCCGGCAAGGGTCTTGCTGGGGCCCCGGCAAGAGTCTTGCCATGGCGCCTGCTGTCATCCCCGGCAAGGCTCTTTCCGGGGGTCTTGTGGTCCTCCTTGGCTGGGATCCCGCCAAGGGTTGTCGTCTTCTATAGTGTTTATCTGATCTTGAATGTCTTCACAAAGATCTGCATGCCACCACGGGATGTCTCGAATCCTTGCCCCATGGGGGCGGTGGACTCAAGGGTGACTCGCTCCGTAGGTGTGGGACGAGCCGCCCCGGCAAGGGTCTTGCCGGGTTTGCTAAAACCGCCTCCTGGCAAGGATCTTGTCGGGGGAGTCTGCTTCGTCCCTTTTTCTCATTGTGGCCTTGGTCTTGGCGTCGTCCTGCTCCTTTCGAGCTTCGGCCTTACCTTGGCTCACCTCCCTCGCCTTGCTTTCGGTCTGGCGGTGTCCGTGGCTCGAGACTGCACCGCAGTTATAGGGGTACAAAAAGCATACCCCTCTTTTTGTACACCGACAATTTGTCGATTTATTCGCCTCTCTTTTTCGTTCGCCATTTTCTTGCCGGATCTGTTTTTGATTGCAATCTTGTTGCGTAGTCATCATGACTCAAGAGAACACCAAATTGTGTGATTTCTCAAATACCAACAACAATGATTTTATCGGCACTCCGATTGCTCCTCCCACCACTAGTGCGGAGTCTTGTGATATTAATACTGCTTTGCTGAATCTTGTTATGAAAGATCAATTTTCCGGTACTCCTAATGAGGATACCGCGTCCCATCTTAATACCTTCGTGGAATTATGCGATATGCAAAAGAAAAAAAAGATGTGGACAATGATGTTGTGAATATGAAATTATTTTCGTTTTCTTTGCGTGATTCTGCAAAAATATGGTTCTCTTCTTTGCCTCGCAATAGTACCGATTCTTGGAATAAGTGCAAAGATGCTTTTATCACTATGTATTTTCTACCCGCAAAAATTATTTCCCTTAGAACACAGATCATGAATTTCAACCAACTTGAACATGAGCATGTTGCACAATCTTGGGAAAGGATGAAAATGATGCTAAGGAATTGCCCAACTCATGGGTTAAATCTTTGGATGATCATACAAATTTTTTATGCGGGGTAGAATTTTGTTTCTCGTAATCATTTAGATTCCGTCGCGGGTGGTACTTTTATGAAAATTACTTTGGGTGAAGCCACCAAATTTCTTGATAATATTATGGCAAATTATTCGCAATGGCACACCGAAAGAGCTCCTACTAGTAAAAAAGTTAATTCGGTTGAAGAAATTTCTTCTTTGAGTGAAAAAGTTGATGCTCTTATGAAATTGGTTGCTAGTAAAAGTGCTCCTATTGATTTTAATGATATGCCTTTGTCTACTTCGATTGAGCAAAATAGTGATGCCATAGATGTGAATTTTATCTCTCAAAATAATTTCAATAACAATGCTTATGGAGGTAATTTTAATCCTAGGCCTTTTCCTAGTAATTCCTTTAATAATTATGGTAATACCTATGGAAATCCTTCTTATAATAATAATAGGAACACCTCTGATCTTGAGAATAATATTAAAGAATTTCTCAACACGCATAAAGTTTTCAACACTTCCATAGAAGAAAATTTGAATAAAATTGATGATTTGTCTAGAAGTGTTGATAGAATTTATGATGATGTGGAAAATCTCAAGATGATTTTTGTGCCTAAGGTTGATGAATCAATTAAAGCTCTTTATGTTTCTATTGATGAAAGTAAGAAAAGAACCGCTAAGCTTAGAGCTAAAAGAGAATTTTTAGAAAAAGTGTTTTCTAGTGATTTCTTTCGCAAAAGTGATGAAGATCTTAAAATGATTCATGTTTCTTCTATTGATTCCTTGTTTAGTAAAATTAAAATTGATGAAAAAGGGACTGGAGAAGAGTTAACTTTAGCTATAAGGCGTCCCGATAATTCGGAGGGTGAAAATCTTGTTGAGAAAATTGATGAAAGTGAGTTTGAAGAGGACAAAACTTTAACTAGTGATGTGCCCACTCTTTTGGATTACAAATACTTTAATTATGATAGTTGCTCTTTGATTTATTGTATTTATTTGTTGCAATCCATGATAAATTAACCCCATGCTTATGAACAAAATAAAGCTTTTACTAAACATATTGTTGATGCTATGATGAAAGATTTTGAAGAAACATTGGAATTGGAAGTTTCAATTCCTAGTAAATTGCATGATGAATGGGAACCTACTATCAAATTCAAGATTAAAAATTATGAGTGTTTTGCTTTGTGTGACTTGGGTGCTAGTGTTTCTACAATTCCAAAATCTTTGTGTGATGTGCTTGGTCTTACCGATCTTGAAGAATGTTCTTTAAATTTGCACTTGGCGGATTCTACTATTAAAAATTCTATGGGAAGAATTAATGACTTTCTTATCCTTGAAAGTAGGAATTATGTGCCCATAGATTTTATTGTTCTTGATATTGACTGCAATCCGTCTTGTCCAATTATTCTTGGTAGACCATTTTTACGCACTATTAGTGTTGTGATTGATATGAAAGAAGGCAATATTAAGTTCCAATTTCCTTTGAGGAAGGTTATGGAACACTTTCCTAGAACAATAATTAGGCCACCATATGAATCAATCATGAGGGCATCTTATGGATCTCGAAACAAAGATGACAAAACTTAGATCCTTGCTTTATGCCTAGCTGAGGGCATAAAACTGTAGCGCTTGTTGGGAGGCAACCCAATGAATAAAATTTATTTTTGCCTTTTGCTTTGTGTTCTTGAGTGTTAGCACAATTATGCTACTGTTATGATTGTGCTTTTTGTGTTCTAATTAGTGTTTGTGCCAAGTAAAGCCTCTAGGATCTTCTTGGGTGATAGTTGTTTGATCTTGTTGAAAAATAGAAACTTTTGCGCTCACGAAAACAATTCTATTTTTTTACCAGAGCATGATAAAATGCCAATTATTTTTGCAGTAGATTAATATACAAATTTCTCAGGTCTTCCTAATTTTTTAGAATTTTTGGAGTTCCAGAAGTTTTAGAAATAGGCAGATTGCTACAGACTGTTCTGTTTTGACAGATTCTGTTTTCTTTGCGTTGTGTGCTTATTTTGATGGCTCTATGGTGTTCTTTGATGAGCTTTTGCCATAGAAGAGTTAGAATATAGTAGATATAATGAAAAAACAAAATATGAGTTGGTTTGGTATATGACTTATATTAGTGATTTGCTTTCTTTTACTAACGGATCTCACGAAGGTTTTGTTGAGTTTTGTGTGATTGAAGTTTTCAGGTTTTGGGTTATCTTACGATGGATGAAGGAATAAGGAGTAAGAAGAGCCTAAGCTTGGGGATGCCCCGGCATCCCAAGCTATTATCCAAAAGAGAGCAAGCAACTAAGCTTGGGGATGCCCCGAGTGGCATCCCCTCTTTCTTCTAATGACCATCGGTATTTTACTCAAAGCTATATTTTTATTCGTCACATACTATGTGTTTTGCTTGGAGCGTCTTGTATGATATGAGTCTTTGCTTGTTTTATTTTGTGTTTTAAGTCTTGATTCCTTGCTGGACACACCTATTTGAGAGAGCCAAAATTATGTCATGACTTGTTAGAATAGCTCTCTATGCTTCACTTAAATTTTTTATGAGCTATGGACTTGCTCTAGTGCTTCACTTATATCTTTTTTGAGCATGATGTGCTTTAGTATTTTTGAAGAAATGCTCTCTTGATTAACTTAGATTTATTTGAGAGTTCATAAAATTTTCGAGAAATTCTCTCTTGCTTCACTTAAGTTAATTTGAGAGAAAGAGAAAAAATTATGCTCATGATCTTCACTTATATTTGTTTGAGCTTGTCAAAATCAACACATGAAAATTAGTCCCAAAGTGATAGATATCCAAGAAGGATATAATAAAAACTTTCATGAAGATCATTGGACAAAATAAACTTGATTCTTAGTAATAGTTTTGAGATATGATGATGTGATATGTGAGTCATCTTGATGAGTAATTATGCTTTTGTAAGAATGTTGGTGTTAAGGTTTGTGATTCCCTATGCAAGCACGAAAGTCAATAGTTATGCAATGAAATTATATCCTACTTGTGGTGCATTACTCGGTGTTAATTATGCTTAATGCTCGCTTATGAGATTATCCGTTTCTTGGTTGGTCGCTTCTCAATCTTTTGTGTAGCGACCCGACCTCAGACGGTCAAGCCTCTGTGTATCCGTGCCATCCCTGGATCAGTATGCTGGCACACACAGTACATCAATGTATATATCAAAGTGCAATCACATGTATAAATAACGTAAAATGATATATACCTCGTAATACTCAGCGAAACAATCAAGCGGGTGTGGAGTCCCATCAACGCCATCGGCGGGTTGAGTGTAGACCGTAACCACAGATCGTAACTCTTACTCGTCGAGGAAATATCGCAACATGATACGTTGCAGCCGTGTAGGTCAATACATTGAATGTACCGCAAGATCACAATAAAAGAACAAATGATAAAACTATACTATATGCAATATGGCTTTGTGGCTCAGTATCGAGTTTTTGCGTAAAAGCTGGTTTTATTTACCCTACATCAAAGGAATAACTGGAGTCTGTACTATGGAGTTTTCTATCATGACATGGTTCCGCCAACCGATGTCTCATAGCCCAAAATCATCATAAGTTGCCCACAATTAAGTTATCAATCCGGTGTCGAGAGTTCCGAGATAGATCCAAGTCCAGATGCTCAAATTGTCCGTAACCGGGGACACGGCTAATCGATTAGGTTTAAACCCTCTGCAGAGGTTTGTACACTTTTCCCGCAAGATTCGATCCCTCTCTTTACGTTCTCGCACTTCGGGTGTTTGAGAACAAGATGACCAAACATGGTCTTCCAAGAGTTCCTCGACCACCGTCCGGTACTCATCCCATCCTACCGTAGTTCTACATCTGCTAGCACCGTCCCCAGCCAGAGTCACAACTAAGGTCAACCAAGCGAGCCCATAATGACTTGCGGTTGCACGGGTAAGCTTCGGGCATGAAGTATTCTTCCGTCTCTTTGAGTCAGGGTGAAGCTTTCCGCAAGATGTCATGGCGCTTCTCCATGCATCCCGACCAACCACTGGTTTCTCCAGGGTGCCCGTCAACCGTCCTTCACCCAGTAGTGTGTATTGAATTCTTGTCTTGAGTCTTGAAGTCTTGAGGCCTTGAAGATGCAGTCCTTGCAGATTCCATCATGGAGTTATCGTCATTCACGTAGATCCTCCATTCTCACACCACTCCAGTACTCATACCAACCCGTCTACTATAGCGTAGCATTTAAATAAATAACGTCCCGGGCTTGGTAACAGGGTGATGGGTTCCTACCTCATGCATACTACTCAACTACAAGGATTCAATAACACTACTGAGGGGTGGTTGCAAAGGTGCCACTAAATGCAATAAAACATAGGTATGAAAGCATGGTCAAAGTGAACTTGCCTTGTTGACGATCTTCGAAAACTAGGGACTCGTGGTAGCAAACTTCGCACTCCGGAAATTCTACCGAGACAAACAATAATCACCATAAGCATATAGCATATGATCACTTAACACAATAATATAGCAACATAACTCACCAAAACAAACGAATCAAAACCCAAAGGAAAAAAAAAACTCGAAGAATTCCAACTCAAAGTTTTCCTACTTCAAGCAACAACTAAAAATAGTTTTGCATAACAAAATTTTCCTTAACATAACCTAATCATGGTTTTATGCTAACTTAACAGAAAAGAATGCATTAAGCAACTAGGAGCAAAAAGAATCAATTTAAAAGCTATTATAAAACTCCTATTAGGCCTAATTCAAATTTTTAGTAAGAAAAATAAAATAAAACTTTTATTTATTATAAATAAAAATTCATGCTCTAAAGTGACAGAAACTAACCTAGAATAATCAATCACATGTGAAAAATAAATTTATTTACTAATTAAAATAATAGGAAAACAGTAGCTAGTTAATTAATTAAGAATAACATGATTCTGATTAAAACTAATTTTTTATTAATCCTAAAATACCCAAATTAATTCCTACGGTTAGGTAATGTCAAAACAAAGTTGGGACAAAAGAATCATTAAAAATAAATTTCCTAACTCATTTTACAACAGATTTACTATTCTGTCTAAATTTAAAATAAAGCAATTATAATAATTTTAACATAGCTAATTATATTTTCTGCAGAAACTATAAGAAATTTGCAAACCAACACAAAAAGAATCACTTAAAATATTAAGTAGAATAAAAGATATGAATTTTTCAAATCTGAAACTATTCTGTTAAAACAGAAAAACAAAAATAAAGAAAAACGACTAAATGGGCCTAACTAACGCACTGTGCGTAATATAACTAAACAGGCCCTAGGGTTAAACGAATCGGGCCGATCTAAATAAATAAAACCTAACTAAAAATAAACCGCAACGAACCGGACCGAACCGGTTTTTAATAAAGAACATACCCCTTGAAGTGGGTTCTAATCTGGACCGTCAGGCTAGATCGGACGGGAGGTGAACTCGGTGGCTTACCGGTCGGCGGGCGGAGGCTCGGGCGGCAATGGTTCGGCGACTCGGTGGTCGGGGCGCGGCGAGGTCTCCGGCGGTCAGCAGCGCGAGAGTCCGGGGTGGGGTCAGGCGAGCTCGGGGTGGCAGGGTGGGTCAGGCGGCAATGGCGGCGGCGGCTCTCGGGCTCAGCGAGGCCTTGAGGGAGAGGAGAGGTCAGCGAGGGGAAATGGGGTGAGGGAGGGCTTTTATAGGGTGGGGGCGTCGGTGGGCGCGGAAGCGAATCGGGAGGATCGGGGAGGATCCGGGGTCTCCGTGGTCTTGTGGCGCAGTGGTGTCCGCGTGGGGCGGCGTGGACGAGGGAAAGGGACGAGGTGGGGTCAGGCGTCGGTGAGGAGAGAGAGGGTGGCGAGCAGCGACCGATCGGGAGAGGATTCGGGCGAGGGGGATGGGCTGGCTCATTGGGCGGTCAGGCGCGAGTGGGCCGCTGGCTGGCCGGTCGGTGGAGTCGCTGGGTGGGCTGCCAGTCTTGGCTGGGCAGTCGGCTGGTGGCCTGGTACACACATTTTTTTTCTTATTTAAAAAAAAACAGAGATAGCATATAAAATATAAATATTTTATATAGGACATATATATACCAAAATGATCAGGGGAATATTCCCTATCATTTGAGCATTTTCGAGGGCAAAATCCAAACTTTATAAAAATTCATTTTTTTCCAAATTCAAATAAAACTCAAATTTGAATTTCAAACTTTTAGCAATGTTTTCCTCTGATATTTTTGGAGTGTCATGTTTACTCCTCTCATAATTTTTCTCAAGTATTTATCAGGTATAGTTTTTTGAAATGATTCCCACTTGCCAAAATTCCAAAACTCAAAATCTTCTGAAACTCCAAATGGCACTTTCAAATGACTTTCAATTTGATACTTTTAACTTCAACTCATATTTCATATAATTGAAGGAGTCCTTTTATCTTCCCTCATGAAAATCATTGAGTTGCATAAAGCTTTGAATTTGATATATTCTCAAATGAAATTCAAATCTTTTCAAAACCCTTTTCATTTTAAAATGGAAGAAGTCATTTCATCTTCACTCTAGGGTTTTGGTGTTGGAATGGAATTGAATTCATTGAGATCCAAAAAGGGTAAAGGGATAGTTTTGGGAAAGTCATTTTATTCCTCTCATCCAAATTTCAAAATTTCAAATTCCACTCAATTTCACTCAATCACTCAATCAAACAATCGGACAACAAGCATAGTTATTTATCTAATATAACATTCCAAAATTTAGAATTTTGGGATGTTACAAACCTACACTTAAAATGAATCTAGTCCTCGAGATTGAAGAAACTAACAAGAAAAGGTTAGGGGTTGGGGGTCTTCCAGCAAATGTTTTGGTCAGAAAGGTCAGGGGTGCTACCACACTTAAAAACAAGGTTACGGTTCCAATAAACTCAGATACTTCCTTTGGAATGCCGACAATATGTCTCTTCACACATCTTACGATAGCTCCTTCATTAACGCTCTTACATCGGAAGCACGAGTTTTCCTCAAACGCTTGGGTCGGTTCGTCAAAGTTGAATTTAAATCCGAGACTGGATCTTCTTAGTGATAGGTGCATGTCCATTCTAGACAACTATCGAAATACTCATGGTGGTCTAAAATTTATGGTTTCTCCTGCAGAAAATGGGTCTGGGTTGAACCTCACCGTATAACCTACGATTGGCAACGGTTGCCTGTAAAGGGGTTCCATCGTCCTACCATTCTATGGTTTTATGGCTTATCGCGTCGACACTCTTCTAAGGTTTTCAAGGCTCTCTGATTTTCTATCAACATATGATAGTTCATGATAGAAGTCTCCGGTATGGGGGCCAATCCATCCCGTACTTGAATCATTACCACATACGTAAATAGTGAATCACGTATTCTAACAGTTGGGCATAATCACAAGCATTGCAGAATTTCACTTGTTCTCGAACTGGGTTCGAGTAAATCCATGGTTTCTGCAAGCTGAACAAACATCTATCGTTACTTCACCACTCTCAGGTTTTTGCGTAACCTCCTACGGAACGTATGCTGATTGGATCACTGATTCTTCCAAATTTATTCCTTTATCAAGGTTACATCTGTTCCTTTTCAAAATCCTGAGCCTGTGGGTTATGGCCCACTTCAACACTAGTGCAGCTTTAACTCATCCTTGGAGTAATTCTCTTGTTCCATATTACACCTCCTTTAAATCCAGTAGTACTCTGTTTCTTCATACCATCATATCAAAAGCAAAACTCCAACTTATTTTGTCCAGCTTCCTTCTATGGACCGTCATGAATAACACATTTCTTTCTTCATTGATCCTGTGGCTCTCACGAGTACTCGACACCAAGGAAAAAGGCACTAGTTTATCCATAAATCTCATTATTTTCATATCAATCTTTTAGTACATCCTTAACCATTTTTCGAATCCAAATCTAAAAGTTTATTACAAATGCTGCCACCCACATGGTTCGGTATGGTGGACATTACTTCCAACTTTATTTATTTTTCCTCCTTGAGGATTCTTGATCCCACTGGAATTGTGCGACATGTGCCTTGAATTCTTCAATCTTCATTTTCATCGTGGTGGCCTTGAGCTTCACCTCCATCATCTCTGCATGCACTTCGCTTAGGTATTCTGAGTATAACGAAGTCTTGCTTCAAGTATTTCTCGATCTGGCGTATGGCTTCCATGGCTGCTTCACGAACAGCATCGAAGAAAGTTGCTTGTGGCACACGTGAAATGAAAAATACTGCCCCATCATCCTTGGGCAAACTCCTTTCAAATGGTGGAGGTGTACCTCCACATACCAAAGTTCCACTCCCTTTTGCATGAAGGGTAGCCTTTGTAGACTGCATCTCCTTCAAGGTGAATATGCTTCATCATGTCCTTGGGATCTTGGGTAATCATGATCACTTGTCGAGGTCATGATTGTTTCGGACCTTTAAGGAAAGACTCGTAAAGGTCGTCATCTGCAGTTGTAAAACAACAATGGTGCTCGAGACTAAGGTACATATCTCACAGGGCACACATTCATATCATCCAAACAAAACTTCAAACTCAATTTCCAATATCCAATTTATGCATCACACTCACTTTCTTCCATGTTCATCCAGAATATTAATTTCCAAGATAAAATATAACAACTCCTTAAAGTCTTTCAGCATGTGACATTACAACTGTATTGAGTCATGAACTATTACAATCTCTAAGTAATCTATTACATAACTCAACTCATTGAACTCATGAAAATGAAATTGCTTTCTACTACTCTTATTATCCATATCAAAATTCCAACTACTCAACTCCAGCTTTCGTCTTGTTGGGACATTTAATAGCATAATGTCCTGCTTCCTTGCAGCGAAAACAAATGACTTCCGACATGTCTCGGGGCTTCTTTGTGATTATGTAGGCTCCTTGGATTCTTGGCTTCTTTTCTGGACATTTACTAGCGTAATGACCTAAATCCTTGCACCTGTAGCAAGTGATATGACTTAGGTCCTTCTCTGCAAAAATTGCGTTGTTCTCGGGTTGCCTTCTTTTTCTCTTCCTGGATTTCTCTGTAATGATCAGAGCTTCTATTTCCCGAGGGTCAAACTTCACTTCTGCTGTCGGAAATATCCGGATACTCTTTTCTTTCCTTGGTGCAATCTGCGAAAAATGTCCTTCTTCTCCACATGAATAGCGGGCATTGGAGAAAAATCTGTTGAGGCCTTCTCCATCGGGGTCTTCACACATTCCTTCATCACAGTTCTTTCATAACTTCTCGGAGGGCTTCTTTCATTCCTTCTTCCTGCTCTGAATAGTTTGTTGCACCATGGTGTAAATGTGACCTTGAGTCGGGTAGTGGGTGGTTCCTTCACACAAGAAACAAGTCACACGACTAGTTGGGCATTCCTCAGTGGGTGTTTCTCCTCACAATGAGGGCATCCATCCTTGTGTTCCTCCTAGGTGTGTCCTATTTCTCCATAAATCTTGCGAGCACAAGGTTTATTTCTTGGTGTATCATGGTGCTTCCGGATAAGGCGTGATCTCAACAGGTCTTATTGAATTCCTCCCAAGTTCTTGCTCCATTAAATCCTGTATGGCTTGATGCATTTTCCACCAGGTTGCAGCACTTTCTACGTAAAAATCTTGAAGAGCGTATTGGACCTCATACTTCCTTGAAACCAAATTGCTCCAAGTGATTTTCCATGTTCGCATCCATAGCTCTGCCTCCGGTGAGTCTTGGTCCAGAGAATATCAGTCCAACTTCATTCATCATCTATGAGGTTCAAAAGTTTTGGGATGAGATATGAGAGAGGTGGGGAGGGTTATACACACAATACAACCAATAGTTTTGAAGAAACAAGTTTTACTTTGTGGCTGTCGGAAAACATCAAACAAATGACAGCTCACAAATCGTCGCATCTAATGTAGGTGTATAACAGGGTTTGGTCTCTAAAGGTCAAATAATTCTTCAGGAACTCCAATTCTTCAAGTCTTCAGAGTCTTCAATTGTTGCAGCTGCAATTCTTCCAACGCATGGTGAAATCCTCTTTACTCTGAAATGGCCATCAGTTGTCAGATATCTTTACTTCTTGGAGCGGCTTCAGTTGATCCTCCGTGTGGCCAAAAGGAAAGGGTATATTCTAACTATTTGAGGTGAGAGTGTCTATTTGATAACATCTGAAAAGATGAGAAGTAAGAGTCTTTTTGAAAATAAAGTTTTAGAAATTTCCTGTCCTAGGGCTTTCCGTTTTCTAGGGTCACGTCCTCACATCAACATGTGCTCGATACCATTTACATGGCGACCCGACCTCGGATGGTCAAGCCTCGTGTATCCGTGCCATCCACGGATCGGTATCTTTGCACACACAACATCAATGTATATATCAAAGTGCAATCACATGTATAAATAACGTAAAATGGTATATACCTCGTAATACTCAGCGGAAACAATCAAGCGGGTGTGGAGTCCCATCAGCGCCATCGGCGGGTTGAGTGTAGACCGTAACCTGTATCGTAACTCTTACTCGTCGAGGAAATATCTGCAACATGATACGTTGCAGCCGTGTAGGTCAGTACATTGAATGTACCGGCAAGATCACAATAAAAAGAACAAATGATAAAACTATACTATATGCAATATGGCTTTGTGGCTCTGTATCTAAGTTTTTGCGTAAAAGCTGGTTTTATTTACCCTACATCAAAGGAATAACTGGAGTCTGTACTATGGAGTTTTCTATCATGACATGGTTCCGCCAACCGATGTCTCATAGCCCAAAATCATCATAAGTTGCCCACAATTAAGTTATCAATCCGGTGTCAAGAGTTCCGAGATAGATCCAAGTCCAGATGCTCAAATTGTCCGTAACCGGGGACACGGCTAATCGATTAGGTTTAAACCCTCTGCAGAGGTTTGTACACTTTTCCCGCAAGATTCGATCCCTCTCTTTACGTTCTCGCACTTCAGGGTGTTTGAGAACAAGATGACGAAACATGGTCTTCGAAGAGTTCCTCGACCACCGTCCGGTACTCATCCCATCCTACCGTAGTTCTACATCTGCTAGCACCGTCCCAGCCAGAGTCACAACTAAGGTCAACCAAGCGAGCCCATAATGACTTGCGGTTGCACGGTAAGCTTCGGGCATGAAGTATTCTTCGTCTCTTTGAGTCAGGTGAAGCTTTCCGCAAGATGTCATGGCGCTTCTCCATGAATCCGCCAGCCACTGGTTTCTCCAGGTGCCCGTCAACCGTCCTTCACCCAGTGAGTGTGTATTGAATTCTTGTCTTGAGTCTTGAAGTCTTGAGGCCTTGAAGATGCAGTCCTTGCAGATTCCATCATGGAGTTATCGTCATTCACGTAGATCCTCCATTCTCACACCACTCCAGTACTCATACCAACCCGTCTACTATAGCGTAGCATTTAAATAAATAATGTCCGGGCTTGGTAACAGGGTGATGGGTTCCTACCTCATGCATACTACTCAACTACAAGGATTCAATAACACTCTTGAGGGTGGTTGCAAAGGTGCCACTAAATGCAATAAAACATAGGTATGAAAGCATGGTCAAAGTGAACTTGCCTTGTTGACGATCTTCGAAAACTAGGGACTCGTGGTAGCAAACTTCGCACTCCGGAAATTCTACCGAGACAAACAATAATCACCATAAGCATATAGCATACGATCACTTAACACAATAATATAGCAACATAACTCACCAAAACAAACGAATCAAAACCCAAAGGAAAAAAAAACTCGAAGAATTCCAACTCAAAGTTTTCCTACTTCAAGCAACAACTAAAAATAGTTTTGCATAACAAAAATTTTCCTAATCATGGTTTTATGCTAACTTAACAGAAAAGAATGCATTAAGCAACTAGGAGCAAAAAGAATCAATTTAAAAGCTATTATAAAACTCCTATTAGGCCTAATTCAAATTTTTAGTAAGAAAAATAAAATAAAACTTTCATTTATTATAAATAAAATTCATGCTCTAAAGTGACAGAAACTAACCTAGAATAATCAATCACATGTGAAAAATAAATTTATTTACTAATTAAAATAATAGGAAAATAGTAGCTAGTTAATTAATTAAGAATAACATGATTCTGATTAAAACAATTTTTTATTCATCCTAAAATACCCAAATTAATTCCTACGGTTAGGTAATGTCAAAACAAAGTTGGGACAAAAGAATCATTAAAAATAAATTTCCTAACTCATTTTACAACAGATTTACTATTCTGTCTAAATTTAAAATAAAGCAATTATAAATAATTTTAACATAGCTAATTATATTTTCTACAGAAACTATAAGAAATTTGCAAACCAACAAAAAAGAATCACTTAAAAATATTAAGTAGAATAAAAGATATGAATTTTTCAAATCTGAAACTATTCATTAAAACAGAAAAACAAAAATAAAGAAAAGACGACTAAATGGGCTAACTAACATAGCATGCGTAATATAACTAAACGGGCCCTAGGGTTAAGCGAATCGGGCGATCTAAATAAATAAAACCTAACTAAAATAAACCGCAACGAACCGGACCGAACCGGGTTTTTAATAAAAGAACATACCCCTTCGGGGGGGGGGGGTTCTAATCTGGACCGTCGGGGCTAGATCGGACGGGGGAGGTGAACTCCGGTGGCTTACCGGTCGACGGTGGCGGCGGAGGCTCGGGCGGCGATGGTTCGCGACTCGGTGGTCGGGCGCCATGGAGGTCTCCGGCGGTGCAGCGGCGAGGGAGTCGAGGTGGGGTCAGGCGAGCTCGGGGTGGCAGGGTGGGTCGGGTGGCGGAAATGGCGGCGGCGCTCTCGCTCTCAGCGGGGCCTTGAGGGAGAGGAGAGGTCCGCGAGGGGAAATGGGGTGAGGGAGGGCTTTTATAGGGCGGGGCGTCGGTGGGTCTGGAAGCGAATCGGGAGGATCGGGAGGATCCGGGGTCTCCGTGGTCTTGGCGGTGGTGTCCGGCGTGGGGCGAGGCGTGGACGAGGGGAAAGGGACGAGGTGGGGTCGGGGCGTCAGTGAGGGAGAGAGAGGGGTGAGCGAGCGGGCGACCGATCGGGAGAGGATTCGGGCGCGAGGGGGGGATGGGCTGGCTCGCTGGGCCGGTCGGGCGCCGGTGGGCCGCCTGGCTGGCCGGTCGGTGGGTCGCCTGGGTGGGCTGCCCAGATCTTGGCTGGGCAGTCGGCTGGCGGCGCTGGTACACACATTTTTTTTTCTAATTTATTTAAAAAAACAGAGATAGCATATAAAATATAAATATTTTATATAGGACATATATATACCAAAATGATCAGGGGAATATTCCCTATCATTTGAGCATTTTTCCAGGGGCAAAATCCAAACTTTATAAAAATTCATTTTTTTCCAAATTCAAATAAAACTCAAATTTGAATTTCAAACTTTTGGCAATGTTTTTCCTCTGATATTTTTGGAGTGTCATGTTTACTCCTCTCATACTTTTTCTCAAGTATTTATCAGGTATAGTTTTTTGAAATGATTCCCACTTGCCAAAATTCCAAAACTCAAAATCTTCTGAAACTCCAAATGGCACTTTCAAATGACTTTCAATTTGATACTTTTTAACTTCCAACTCATATTTCATATAATTGAAGGAGTCATTTTATCTTCCCTCATGAAAATCATTGAGTTGCATAAAGCTTTGAATTTGATATATTCTCAAATGAAATTCAAATCTTTTCAAAACCCTTTTCATTTTAAAATGGAAGAAGTCATTTCATCTTCACTCTAGGGTTTTGGTGTTGGAATGGAATTGAATTCATTGAGATCCAAAAAGGGTAAAGGGGATAGTTTTTGGGAAAGTCATTTTATTCCCTCTCATCCAAATTTCAAAAATTTCAAATTCCACTCAATTTCACTCAATCACTCAATCAAACAATCAGACAACAAGCATAGTTATTTATCTAATATAACATTCCAAAAATTTAGAATTTTGGGATGTTACAAACCTACCACACTTAAAATGAATCTCGTCCTCGAGATTGAAGAAACTAACAAGAAAAGGTTAGGGGTTGGGGGTCTTCCAGCAAATGTTTTGGTCAGAAAGGTCAGGGGTGCTACCACACTTAAAAACAAGGTTACGGTTCCAATAAACTCAGATACTTCCTTTGGAATGCCGACAATATGTCTCTTCACACATCTTACGATAGCTCCTTCATTAACGCTCTTCTGTCAGAAGCACAGAGTTTTCCTCAAACGCTTGGGTCGGTTCGTCAAAGTTGAAGTTCGTCCGAGACTGGATCTTCTTAGCTGATAGGTCTGTGTCCATTCTAGACAACTATCGAAATACTCATGGTGGTCTAAAATTTATGGTTTCTCCTGCAGAAAACGGGTGCAGGTTGAACCTCACCGTATAACCTACGATTGGCAGCGGTTGCTGTAAAGGGTTCCATCGTCCTACCATTCTATGGTTTTATGGCTTATCGCGTCGACACTCTTCTAAGGTTTTCAAGGCTCTCGATTTTCTATCAACATATGATAGTTCATGATAGAAGTCTCCGGTATGGGGGCCAATCCATCCCGTACTTGAATCATTACCACATACGTAAATAGTGAATCACGTATTCTAACAGTTGGGCATACTCACAAGCATTGCAGAATTTCACTTGTTCTCGAACTGGGTTCGAGTAAATCCATGGTTTCTGCAAGCTGAACAAACATCTATCGTTACTTCACCACTCTCAGGTTTTTGCGTAACCTCCTACGGAACGTATGCTGATTGGATCACTGATTCTTCCAAATTTATTCCTTTATCAAGGTTACATCTGTTCCTTTTCAAAATCCTGAGCCTGTGGGTTATGGCCCACTTCAACACTAGTGCAGCTTTAACTCATCCTTGGAGTAGTTCTCTTGTTCCATATTACACCTCCTTTAAATCCAGTAGTACTCTGTTTCTTCATACCATCATATCAAAAGCAAAACTCCAACTTATTTTGTCCAGCTTCCTTCTATGGACCGTCATGAATAACACATTTCTTTCTTCATTGATCATGTGGCTCTACGGAGTACTACGACACCAAGGAAAAAGGCACTAGTTTATCCATAAATCTCATTATTTTCATATCAATCTTTTAGTACATCCTTAACCATTTTTCGAATCCAAATCTAAAAGTTTATTACAAATGCTGCCACCCACATGGTTCGGTATGGTCAGACATTACTTCCAACTTTATTTATTTTTCCTCCTTGAGGATTCTTCAGTCCCACTGGAATTGTGCGACATGTGCCTTGAATTCTTCAATCTTCTGTTTCATCGTGGTGGCCTTGAGCTTCACCTCCATCATCTCTGCATGCACTTCGCTTAGGTATTCCTGAGTATAACGAAGTCTTGCTTCAAGTATTTCTCCGATCTGGCGTATGGCTTCCATGGCTGCTTCACGAACAGCATCGAAGAAAGTTGCTTGTGGCACACGTGAAATGAAAAAGTACTGCCCCATCATCCTTGGGCAAACTCCTTTCAAATGGTGGAGGTGTACCTCCACATACCAAAGTTCCACTCCCTTTTGCATGAAGGGGTAGCCTTTGTAGACTGCATCTCCTTCAAGGTGAATATGCTTCATCATGTCCTTCAGGATCTTCGGGTAATCATGATCACTTGTCAGGGTCATGATTGTTTCCGGACCTTTAAGGAAAGACTCGTAAAGGGTCGTCATCTGCAGTTGTAAAACAACAATGGTGCTCAGACTAAGGTACATATCTCCTGGGGCACACATTCATATCATCCAAACAAAACTTCAAACTCAATTTCCAATATCCAATTTATTCATCACACTCACTTTCTTCCATGTTCATCCAGAATATTAATTTCCAAGATAAAATATAACAACTCCTTAAAGTCTTTCAGCATGTGACATTACAACTGTATTGAGTCATGAACTATTACAATCTCTAAGTAATCTATTACATAACTCAACTCATTGAACTCATGAAAATGAAATTGCTTTCTACTACTCTTATTATCCATATCAAAATTCCAACTACTCAACTCCAGCTTTCGTCTTGTTGGGACATTTAATAGCATAATGTCCTGCTTCCTTGCAGCGAAAACAAATGACTTCCGACATGTCTCGGGCTTCTTTGTGATTATGTAGGCTCCTTGGATTCTTGGCTTCTTTTCTGGACATTTACTAGCGTAATGACCTAAATCCTTGCACCTGTAGCAAGTGATATGACTTAGGTCCTTCTCTGCAAAAATTGCGTTGTTCTCGGGTTGCCTTCTTTTCCTGGATTTCTCTGTAATGATCAGAGCTTCTATTTCCCGAGGGTCAAACTTCACTTCTGCTGTCGGGAAATATCCCAGATACTCTTTTCTTTCCTTGGTGCAATACTGCGAAAAATGTCCTTCTTCTCCACATGAATAGCAGGCATTGGAGAAAAATCTGTTGAGGCCTTCTCCATCGTGGTCTTCACACATTCCTTCATCACAGTTTCTTTCATAACTTCTCGGAGGGCTTCTTTCATTCCTTCTTCCTGCTCCTGAATAGTTTGTTGCACCATGGTGTAAATGTGACCTTGAGTCGGGTAGTGGGTGGTTCCTTCACACAAGAAACAAGTCACACGACTAGTTGGGCATTCCTCGGTGGGTGTTTCTCCTCACAATGAGGGCATCCATCCTTGTGTTCCTCCAGGTGTGTCCTATTTCTCCACAAATCTTGCAGGCACAAGGTTTATTTCTTGGTGTATCATGGTGCTTCCGGATAAGGCGTGATCTCAACAGGGTCTTCTTGAATTCCTCCCAAGTTCTTGCTCCATTAAATCCTGTATGGCTTGATGCATTTTCCACCAGGTTGCAGCACTTTACGTAAAATCTTGAAGAGCGTATTGGACCTCATACTTCCTTGAAACCAAATTGCTCCCGAAGTGATTTTCCATGTTCTGCATCCATAGCTCTGCCTCCGGCTGAGTCTTCGGTCCAGAGAATATCAGTCCAACTTCACTCATCATCTATGAGGTTGAAAAGTTTTGGGATGAGATATGAGAGAGGTGGGGAGGGTTATACACACAATACAACCAATAGTTTTTGAAGAAACAAGTTTTACTTTGTGGCTGTCGGAAAACATCAAACAAATGACAGCTCACAAATCGTCGCATCTAACGTAGGTGTATAACAGGGTTTGGTCTCTAAAGGTCAAATAATTCTTCAGGAACTCCAATTCTTCAAGTCTTCAGAGTCTTCAATTGTTGCAGCTGCAATTCTTCCAACGCATGGTGAAATCCTCTTTACTCTGAAATGGCCATCAGTTGTCAGATATCTTTACTTCTTGGAGCGGCTTCAGTTGATCCTCCGTGTGGCCAAAAGGAAAGGGGTATATTCTAACTATTTGAGGTGAGAGTGTCTATTTGATAAAATCTGAAAAGATGAGAAGTAAGAGTCTTTTTGAAAATAAAGTTTTAGAAATTTCCTGTCCTAGGGCTTTCCGGTTTCTAGGGTCACGTCCTCAGATCAACATGTGCTCGATACCATTTCAGTAGCGACCCGACCTCGACGGTCAAGCCTCTCGTGTATCCGTGCCATCCACGGATCGGTATCTTTGGCACACACAGTACATCAATGTATATATCAAAGTGCAATCACATGTATAAATAACGTAAAATGATATATACCTCGTAATACTCAGCGGAAACAATCAAACGGGTGTGGAGTCCCATCAACGCCATCGGCAGGTTGAGTGTAGACCGTAACCCTGTATCGTAACTCTTACTCGTCGAGGAAATATCTGCAACATGATACGTTGCAGCCGTGTAGGTCAGTACATTGAATGTACCGGCAAGATCACAATAAAAAGAACAAATGATAAAACTATACTATATGCAATATGGCTTTGTGGCTCTGTATCTGAGTTTTTGCGTAAAAGCTGGTTTTATTTACCCTACATCAAAGGAATAACTGGAGTCTGTACTATGGAGTTTTCTATCATGACATGGTTCCGCCAACCGATGTCTCATAGCCCAAAATCATCATAAGTTGCCCACAATTAAGTTATCAATCCGGTGTCGAGAGTTCCGAGATAGATCCAAGTCGGATGCTCAAATTGTCCGTAACGGGACACGGCTAATCGATTAGGTTTAAACCCTCTGCAGAGGTTTGTACACTTTTCCCGCAAGATTCGATCCCTCTCTTTACGTTCTCGCACTTCAGGGTGTTTGAGAACAAGATGACCGAAACATGGTCTTCCAAAGAGTTCCTCGACCACCGTCCGTACTCATCCCATCCTACCGTAGTTCTACATCTGCTAGCACCGTCCCAGCCAGAGTCACAACTAAGGTCAACCAAGCGAGCCCATAATGACTTGCGGTTGCACGGGTAAGCTTAGGGCATGAAGTATTCTTCTGCGTCTCTTTGAGTCAGGTGAAGCTTTCCGCAAGATGTCATGGCGCTTCTCCATGAATCCCGCCAGCCACTTGGTTTCTCCAGGTGCCCGTCAACAAATCCTTCACCCAGAGTGTGTATTGAATTCTTGTCTTGAGTCTTGAAGTCTTGAGGCCTTGAAGATGCAGTCCTTGCAGATTCCATCATGGAGTTATCGTCATTCACGTAGATCCTCCATTCTCACACCACTCCGAGTACTCATACCAACCCGTCTACTATAGCGTAGCATTTAAATAAATAATGTCCGGGCTTGGTAACAGGGTGATGGGTTCCTACCTCATGCATACTACTCAACTACAAGGATTCAATAACACTCTTGAGGGGTGGTTGCAAAGGTGCCACTAAATGCAATAAAACATAGGTATGAAAGCATGGTCAAAGTGAACTTGCCTTGTTGACGATCTTGAAAACTAGGGACTCGTGGTAGCAAACTTAGCACTCGGAAATTCTACGAGACAAACAATAATCACCATAAGCATATAGCATACGATCACTTAACACAATAATATAGCAACATAACTCACCAAAACAAACGAATCAAAACCCAAAGGAAAAAAAACTCAAGAATTCCAACTCAAAGTTTTCCTACTTCAAGCAACAACTAAAAATAGTTTTGCATAACAAAATTTTCCTAATCATGGTTTTATGCTAACTTAACAGAAAAGAATGCATTAAGCAACTAGGAGCAAAAAGAATCAATTTAAAAGCTATTATAAAACTCCTATTAGGCCTAATTCAAATTTTAGTAAGAAAAATAAAATAAAACTTTCATTTATTATAAATAAAAATTCATGCTCTAAAGTGACAGAAACTAACCTAGAATAATCAATCACATGTGAAAAATAAATTTATTTACTAATTAAAATAATAGGAAAATAGTAGCTAGTTAATTAATTAAGAATAACATGATTCTGATTAAAACAATTTTTTATTCATCCTAAAATACCCAAATTAATTCCTACGGTTAGGTAATGTCAAAACAAAGTTGGGACAAAAAGAATCATTAAAAAATAAATTTCCTAACTCATTTTACAACAGATTTACTATTCTGTCTAAATTTAAAATAAAGCAATTATAAATAATTTTAACATAGCTAATTATATTTTCTACAGAAACTATAAGAAATTTGCAAACCAACAAAAAAAGAATCACTTAAAAATATTAAGTAGAATAAAAGATATGAATTTTTCAAATCTGAAACTATTCTGTTAAAACAGAAAAACAAAAATAAAGAAAAACGACTAAATGGGCCTAACTAACGCACTGTGCGTAATATAACTAAACGGGCCCTAGGGTTAAACGAATCGGGCCGATCTAAATAAATAAAACGTAACTAAAAATAAACCGCAACGAACCGGACCGAACCGGGTTTTTAATAAAAGAACATACCCCTTGAGAGTTCTAATCTGGACCGTCGGGGCTAGATCGGACGGGGGAGGTGAACTCCGGTGGCTTACCGGTCGGCGGCGGCGGCGGAGGCTCGGGCGGCGATGGTTCCGCGACTCGGTGGTCGGGGCGCCGGCGGAGGTCTCCGCGGTGGTGTGCAGCGAGGAGTCCGGGGTGGGGTCAGGCGAGCTCGGGGTGGCAGGGGTGGGTCGGGCGGCGACAATGGCGGCGGCTCTCTCGGCTCAGCGAGCCCTTGAGGGAGAGGAGAGGTCAGCGAGGGGAAATGGGGTGAGGAGGGCTTTTATAGGGCGGGGCGTCGGTGGTGCTGAAGCGAATCGGGAGGATCGGGAGGATCCGGGGTCTCCGTGGTCTGGTGTGTGGTGGTGTCCGGCGTGGGGCGGCGTGGACGAGGGAAAGGGACGAGGTGGGGTCAGGCGTCGGTGAGGAGAGAGAGGGTGGCGGCCAGGCGACCGATCGGGAGAGGATTCGGCGCGAGGGGATGGGCTGGCTCATTGGGCGGTCGGGCGCCGTGGGCCGCTGGCTGGCGGTCGGTGGGTCGCTGGGTGGGCTGCCAGTCTTGGCTGGGCCAGTCGGCTGGCAGGCGCTGGTACACACATTTTTTCTAATTTATTTAAAAAACAGAGATAGCATATAAAATATAAATATTTTATATAGGACATATATATACCAAAATGATCGGGAATATTCCTATCATTTGAGCATTTTTCCAGGGGCAAAATCCGAACTTTATAAAAATTCATTTTTTTCCAAATTCAAATAAAACTCAAATTTGAATTTCAAACTTTTGGCAATGTTTTTCCTCTGATATTTTTGGAGTGTCATGTTTACTCCTCTCATACTTTTTCTCAAGTATTTATCAGGTATAGTTTTTTGAAATGATTCCCACTTGCCAAAATTCCAAAACTCAAAATCTTCTGAAACTCCAAATGGCACTTTCAAATGACTTTCAATTTGATACTTTTTAACTTCCAACTCATATTTCATATAATTGAAGGAGTCATTTTATCTTCCCTCATGAAAATCATTGAGTTGCATAAAGCTTTGAATTTGATATATTCTCAAATGAAATTCAAATCTTTTCAAAACCCTTTTCATTTTAAAATGGAAGAAGTCATTTCATCTTCACTCTAGGGTTTTGGTGTTGGAATGGAATTGAATTCATTGAGATCCAAAAAGGGTAAATGGGATAGTTTTTGGGAAAGTCATTTTATTCCCTCTCATCCAAATTTCAAAAATTTCAAATTCCACTCAATTTCACTCAATCACTCAATCAAACAATCAGACAACAAGCATAGTTATTTATCTAATATAACATTCCAAAAATTTAGAATTTTGGGATGTTAAATTTTGCTAGCCTTCATTTTGCACTAAGTATGATCTCTACTTGTGCATCCAACAACCTTTAAACTATTATTGCCACATGAGTCCACTATATCTACCTATATGCGGTATTATTTTACCATTCTAAGCAAATTTGTATGTGCCATCTCTAATTTTCAAAATGAACTTCTCTTTTGTGTGTTAGTATAAGCTCATGAGCGTGAGGGGTGGCTAATATTTTCCATGCTAGATGTGTTATTCTCATGATGAGTGTTTATTCACTTGTCATTGCACGAGAGTAAGGCAAAGGTATTAGGGATGCCCAGTCCTGAAATGAAAAATGAATTTACTTTATGTTGTCAAATAATAAATTCCTTGGAAAGTGTTGGTATGGAGGGCAACCGTGGATACGGCTAGCCATGGAAAGTGAAAGTATGGTTGAAAAAGAATAAACTTCATTTTCTGTTTGAGAACCGCCTATGATATATCTAGCATGGAAAGTGTTGGGAACTCTAGGTCGTTTTCGTGGGTGAGAAGGATACACCTCCCAAAATGTTTTTATCTCTAAGTTTTTTGCTTTGAGCTCTGGCACCTCTACAAATTCCTACTTCCCTCCGCGAAGGGCCTTTCTTTTACTTTATGCAATTTTTATTTTGAATTTGAGTCTCCATCTTCTCTTATAAAAGCACCAACTAGGAGGCAATATGATCGTACTTGAGTATTGAGTGTAGCTAATATACGAGTGTGTTTCATGAATGGATCAATGATTGAGCATAATGGGCTAGGGATAACTTATTTTAGCGTTGATATTTTGAAAGACATGGTTGCTTGTTGATATGCTTGAGTATTTAAATTATCATGTCAAAACTAGACTATTGCTTTGAACAATATAAAGGTCCAAATGTCCATGCTACAAAGAAAAGAAATATGATATGACATGACAGGCAGCATTCCACATCAAAAATTCTGTTTTTATCACTTACCTACTGGAGGACGAGTAGGAGTCTACTCGAGGATGAGTAGGAGTTAAGCTTGGGGATGCCGATACGTCTCCAACGTATCTATAATTTTTGAATGTTCCATGCTATTATATTAACAATCTTGGATGTTTTATAATCATTTTATATCATTTTTTGGTACTAACCTATTGACATAGTGCCAAGTGCCAGTTGTTGTTTTCTGCATGTTTTTTACATCACAGGAAATCAATACCAAACGGAGTCCAAATGCAATGGAACTTTACGGAGATTTTGTTTGGACCAGAAGACACCTAATGGGCCCTGGCAGCGCCTGCGGGGGTGCTCCGAGGAGAGCACAACCCACTAGGGCGCACCGGGAGGCCCAGGCGCGCCCTAGTGGGTTGTGCCCACCTCGGGTGCCCCCCGGACCGCCTCTTTGCTCTATAAATAACCCAATTCCAGAAACCCTAGGGCAGTCGACAAAAAACAATTCCAGCCGCCGCAGAGTCCAGAACCACCAGATCCAATCTAGACGCCATCTTGGATGGGGTTCACCACCTCCATTGGTGCCTCTCCGATGATGCGTGAGTAGTTCTTTGTAGACCTTCGGGTCCGTAGTTAGTAGCTAGATGGATTCCTCTCTTTTGCTGAATTCTCAATACAATGGTCTCTTGGAGATCCATATGATGTAACTCTTTTTGCGGTGTGTTTGTTGGGATCGATGAACTTTGAGTTTATGATCAGATCTATCTTTTCATATCCATGAAAGTATTTGAGTTTCTTTGATCTCTTTTATGCATGATTGCTTATAGCCTCGTATTTCTTCTTCGATATTTATCTTGCAATGGGAAGAGGTGCTTTGTAGTGAGTTCGATCTTATGGTGCTTGATCCCAGTGACAGAAAGGGAACCGTGTTGGGGAACGTAGTATTTAAATTTTTTGCCTATGATCACGCATGGTCTATCTAGGAGAAGCATAGTAACGAGCGGGAGAGTGTGTACACGTACCCTCGTAGACCGAAAGCGGAAGCGTTTAGTAACGCGGTTGATGTAGTCGAACATCTTCGCAATACAACCAATCCAAGTACCGAACGCACGGCACCTCCGCGATCTGCACAAGTTCAGCTCCATGACGACCCTCGTACTCTTGATCCAGTTGAGGCGGAGGGAGAGTTTTGTCAGCACGACGACGTGGTGACGGTGATGATAAAGTTACCGACGCAGGGCTTCGCCGTACACCGCACATTTTGAACTTATGTACCAGGCGAAAATCATCTTGCCCGTTTGTTAGGGAAGCATATATTTTGAGAAATCCGCGACTTCTTCCCATCAGCTCCACTTAACTGATGCTATGAAATGTAGAATTTTCCTCCATATATGCAGAATTGATAGCTCGTTGTGTTGCCTCCACTGTCGTGTCCACTCCAAATGTCTTATCCATCAGCAGTTGCTACCTCTTGAGCACTGCGTTGGTTTTCCCTTGAAGAGGAAAGGGTGATGCAGTAAAGTAGCATAAGTATTTCCCTCAGTTTTGAGAACCAAGTATCAATCCAGTAGGAGGTCACTCTCAAGTACCTTGCACCTACACAAACAAATAAGAACCTCGCAACCAACGCGATAAAGGGGCTGTCAATCCCTTCACGGTCACTTACGAGAGTGAGATCTGATAGAGATGATAAGATAATATTTTTGGTACTTTTATGATAATGAGTAAAAGTAAAGAAAGCAAAGTAAACAGTAATGGAAATAACGGGAGATCAATAAGATGGAAAATAAACTCGGGGGCCATAGGTTTCACTAGTGGCTTCTCTCAAGATAGCATAAGTATTATGGTGGGTGAACGAATTACTGTCGAGCAATTGATAGAATTGATCATAGTTATGAGAATATCTAGGTATGATCATGTATATAGGCATCACGTCCGTGACAAGTAGACCGACTCCTACCTGCATCTACTACTATTACTCCACACATCAACAGCTATCCAGCATGCATCTAGAGTATTAAGTTCATAAGAACGGAGTAACGCTTTAAGAAAGATGACATGATGTACAGGGATAAACTCATGCAAAATGATATAAACCCCATCTTTTATCCTCGATGGCAACAATACAATGCGTGTCGTTTCCCCTACTGTCACTGGATCGAGCACCACAAGATTGAACCCAAAGCTAAGCACTTCTCCCATTGCAAGAAAGATCAATCTAGTAGGCCAAACCAAACTGATAATTCGAAGAGACTTGCAAAGATAACCAATCATACATAAAAGAATTCAGAGAAGATTCAAATATTTTTCATAGATAATCTTGATCATAAACCCACAATTCATCGGATCTCGACAAACACACCGCAAAAAAAGATTACATCGAATAGATCTCCAAGAGAATCGAGGAGAACTTTGTATTGAGATCCAAAGAGAGAAAAGAAGCCATCTAGTTAATAACTATGGACCCGAAGGTCTGAGGTAAACTAATCACACATCATCGGAGAGGCTATGGTGTTGATGTAGAGGCCCTCCGTGATCGATGCACCCTCCGGCAGGACGCCGAAAAAGGCCCCAAGATGGGATCTCACGGGTACAGAAGGTTGCGGTGGTGGAATTAGGTTTTTGTGGTGCTCCTCGATGGTTTGGGGGTACGTAGGTATATATAGGAGGAAGAAGTAGGTCGGTGGAGCCACGAGGGGCCCACGAGGGTGGAGGGCGCGCCTGGGGGGGGCCTGCCTCGTTGCCGCCTCGTTGGTTGCTTGACGTCCACTCCAAGTCCTCTGGATCATGTTTGTTCCAAAAAATAACGCTCCCAAAGGTTTCATTCCGTTTGGACTCCGTTTGATATCTTTTTTCTGCGGAACACTGAAATAGGCAAAAAACAGCAATTTGGGCTGGGCCTCCGGTTAATAGGTTAGTCCCAAAAATAATATAAAAGTGTATAAATAAGCCCATTAAACATCCAAAACAGAATATATAATAGCATGGAACAATAAAAAATTATAGATACGTTGGAGAAGTATCAAGCATCCCCAAGCATAATTCCTGCTCGTCCTCGAGTAGGTGAATGATAAAAATAGAATTTTTGATGTGGAATGCTTCTTAGCATAATTTTCAATGTAATTCTTTTTATTGTGGCATGAATATTTAGATCGAAAGATTCAAGATAAAAGTTTAATGTTGACATAAAAACAATAATACTTCAAAGATGCTAACCAAGCAATTATGTCTTATCAAAATAACATAGCCAAAGAAAGCTTATCCCTACAAAATCGTATAGTTAGGCCATGCTTCAATATTGTCACACAAACGTTCTCATCAAGCATAACCCCGATGACTAGTCGAGCAATTGGTTCTTACTTTTTAATGCGCTTCAGCCTTTTCAACTCTTACGCAATACATGAGCGCATGCCATGGATATAGCACTATTGGTGGAGTAAATTATAATGATGGGGGTTATGAGAGAAGACAAAAAAGGTAGAAAGTCTCACATTGACGCGGCTAATCAATAGGCTATGGAGATGCCCATCGATTGATGTCAATGAGAGGAGTAGGGATTGCCATGCAACAGATGCACTAGAGCTATAAATATATGAAAGCTCAACAAAAGAAACTAAGTGGGTGAGCATCCAACTTGCTTGCTCACGAAGACCTAGGGCATTTTGAGGAAGCCCATCATTGGAATATACATGCCAAGTTATATAATGAAAAATTCCCACTAGTATATGAAAGTGGCAACATAGGAGACTCTCTATCATGAAGATCACGGTGCTACTTTGAAGCACAAGTCTGGAAAAAGGATAGTAACATTGTCCCTTCTCTCTTTTATCTCATTTTTTTCTTGGGCCTTCTCTTTTTTTGCCTCTTTTTTTAATTTATTTAGTCCGGAATCTCATCCCGACTTGTGGGGGAATCATAGTCTCCATCATTCTTTCCTCACATGGGACAATGCTCTAATAATGATGATCATCACACTTTTATTATTTACAACTCAATGGTTACAACTCAATACTTAGAACAAAATATGACTCTATGTAAATGCCTCCGGCAGTGTACTGGGATATGCGATGAATCAAGAGTGACATGTATGAAAAAATTATGAATGGTGGCTTTGCCACAAAATACAATGTCAACTACATGATCATGCAAAGCAATATGACAATAATGAAGCGTGTCATAATAAACGGAACGGTGGAAAGTTGCATGGCAATATATCTCGGAATGGCTATGGAAATGCCATGATAGGTAGGTATGGTGGCTGTTTTGAGGAAGATATAAGGAGGCTTATGTGTGATAGAGCGTATCATATCATGGGGTTTGGATGCACCGGCGAAGTTTGCACCAACTCTCAAGGTGAGAAAGGGCAATGCGCGGTACCGTAGAGGCTAGAAAATTGTGGAAGGTTGAGAGTGCGTATAATCCATGGACTCACATTAGTCATAAAGAACTCATATACTTATTGCAAAAGTTTAATAGCCCTCGAAGCAAAGTACTACTACGCATGCCCCTAGAGGGATATATTGGTAGGAAAAGACCATCGCTCGTCCCCGACCGCCACTCATAAGGAAAGCAATAAAAGAACACCTATGTGTCAAAATTGTCACACAACTTTTACCATACGTGCATGCTGCGGGACTTGCCAACTTTAACACAAGTATTTCTCAATTTCATAATTACTCAACTAGCACACTCTAATATTACCACCTTTATGTCTCAAAACACTTATCAAGTATCTAACTTCTCATGATATTCAATGAACTCAATATGGAAGATTAATTTCACAATTAAAGCAAATTACCATGATGTTTAAGACTCTCAAAATAATATAAGTGAAGCATGAGAGATCAATAATTTCTATAAAATACAACCACCGCCGTGCTCTAAAAGATATAAGTGAAGCACTAGAGCAAAAACTATATAGCTCAAAAGATATAAGTGAAGCACATAGAGTATTCTAACAAATTCCGAATTATGTGTGTCTCTCTCAAAAGGTGTGTGCTGCAAGGATGATTGTGGCAAACTAACAAACAAAAACTCAAATCATACAAGATGCTCCAAGCAAAACACATATCATGTGGTGAATAAAAATATAGCTCCAAGTAAAGTTGCCGATGGATGAGGACGAAAGAGGGGATGCCTTCCGGGGCATCCCCAAGGTTTGGCTTTTTGGTGTCCTAGGATTTACCTTGGGGTGACTTGGGCATCCCCAAGCTTAGGATCTTGCCACTCCTTGTTCCATAATCCATCAAATATTTACCCAAAACTTGAAAACTTCACAACACAAAACTTAACAGAAAATCTCGTGAGCTCCGTTAGCGAAAGAAAAGAAAACACCACTTCAAGGTAATGTAATGAACTCATTCTTTATTTATATTGGTGTTAAACCTACTGTATTCCAACTTCTGTATGGTTTATAAGCTCTTTTACTAGCCATAGATTCATTAAAATAAGCAAACAACACACGAAAAAGAGAATCTGTCAAAAACAGAACAGTCTGTAGTAATCTGTAACTAACGCAAACTTCTGGAACTCCAAAAATTCTACCAATATAGGAAGACCTATATAATTTTTTTATTGATCTACTGAAATTGGAATCAGTATTTTATCACGTTCTAGTGATTTTTAACAATTGTTTTCGTGAACAGAAAGTTTCTGGAATTTTCAGCAAGATCAAATAACTCTCATCCAAGAAGATCCTATAGGTTTAACTTGGCACAAACACTAACTAAAACACAAAAAAAATCTAACCAGAGGCTAGATCAAAGATTTATTCCTAAACAGACCAAAAAGCAAAAAAAAACTAAAAAAAAATGGGTTGCCTCCCAACAAGCGCTATCGTTTAACGCCCCTAGCTAGGCATAAAGACAAGGATAGATCTAGGTATTGCCATCTTTGGTAGGCAATTCTTCAATAAGACACCTATAACCCTTAGGAGTTTCTTCCTTTTTATTAACTATCAAACTCCTAGGCACAAAATCGAGAAAATCACTTATAGCAATAGGTTCCTTAAGGGTAGCGAGAAAGTTGGGGTGAACACTTATGGATTTGAGATCGACATTTCCCTTACTAGAGGTTTCACCCTTATTTTTAGGAACATACATCAATTTAGCAATCTTAGCATTAGAAGGAGTGTTTTTCACGGAAGAAAAGGCAGATCCTAGGTTGGTAATAATATACTCAATTTTATCAATTCTAGTGGAATCTTGATCTATTTTCTCATTAACCATAGGTTCCTTTTCTTTAAAAAAATTAAGAGCAACTCCTACCTTAGATCCGTATTGGGTAATTTGGTTGTGGATCTTTCTATCCAAATTTTGAATCAACTCTATAGTGGCAACTTTTTTTTCAATAATTTCAAGCCGTTGCATCACATGTTCCAAAGTTAAAATAGTTCCATTAACCAAAAGAGGTGGTGGGCCAAACAAATCTATCATAGCATTATAAGAATAAAAAGTATGGCTTCCCAAGAAATTTCCTCCGGTAATGGTATCAAGAATATATCTATTCCAAGGCGTGACGCCTACATAAAAATTCTGAAGAAGAACGGAAGTAGATTGCTTTCTAGCAGATTTATTTTGAGCATTGCAAATCCCATACCAAGCATCTTTTAGATTTTCTCCCTCCCTTTGTTTAAAATTAAGAACTTCATTCTCGGGAGACAAAGGAGTAGATAAAGGACTAGCCATAACGGCGAAGTGAGCGAAAAATAGGGCGAACGGAAAAGAGAGGGTGAATAAAACGGCAAGGGTGAAGTGGGGGAGAGGAAAACGAGAGGCAAATGGCAAATAATGTAATGTGAGGGATAAGAGTTTGTGATGGGTACTTGGTATGTTTTGACTTGTGTAGACTCGGTAACGACGCCAAAAATGGCTTGTTGTCTTGACTTGACTTGGCGCAAACCTCCCCGGCAACGGCACCAGAAATCCTTCTTGCTACCTCTTGAGCACTGCGTTGGTTTTCCCTTGAAGAGGAAAGGGTGATGCAGTAAAGTAGCGTAAGTATTTCCCTCAGTTTTGAGAACCAAGGTATCAATCCAGTAGGAGGTCACGCTCAAGTCCCTTGCACCTACACAAACAAATAAGAACCTCGCAACCAACGCGATAAAGGGGCTGTCAATCCCTTCACGGTCACTTACGAGAGTGAGATCTGATAGAGATGATAAGATAATATTTTTGGTATTTTTATGATAAAGAGTAAAAGTAAAGAAAGCAAAGTAAGCAGTAATGGAAATAACGGGAGATTAATATGATGGAAAATAGACCCGGGGGCCATAGGTTTCACTAGTGGCTTCTCTCAAGATAGCATAAGTATGATGGTGGGTGAACGAATTACTGTCGAGCAATTGATAGAATTGAGCATACTTATGAGAATATCTAGGTATGATCATGTATATAGGCATCACGTCCGTGACAAGTAGACCGACTCCTACCTGCATCTACTACTATTACTCCACACATCGACCGCTATCCAGCATGCATCTAGAGTATTAAGTTCATAAGAACGGAGTAACGCTTTAAGCAAGATGACATGATGTAGAGGGATAAACTCATGCAATATGATATAAACCCCATCTTTTTATCCTCGATGGCAACAATACAATAAGTGTCGTTTCCCCTACTATCACTAGGATCGAGCAGCGCAAGATTGAACCCAAAGCTAAGCACTTCTCCCATTGCAAGAAAGACCAATCTAGTAGGCCAAACCAAACTGATAATTCGAAGAGACTTACAAAGATAACCAATCATACATAAAAGAATTCAGTGAAGATTCAAATATTGTTCATAGATAATCTTGATCATAAACCCACAATTCATCGGATCTCGACAAACACAACGCAAAAGAAGATTACATCGAATAGATCTCCAAGAGAATCGAGGAGAACTTTGTATTGAGATCCAAAGAGAGAAAAGAAGCCATCTAACTATGGACCCGAAGGTCTGAGGTAAACTACTCACACATCATCGGAGAGGCTATGGTGTTGATGTAGAAGCCCTCCGTGATTGTTGCCCCCTCCGGGGGATCTTGAAAAAGGCTAAGATGGGATCTCACGAATGCAGAAGGTTGCGACGGTGGAATTAGGTTTTCATGGTGCTCCTCGATGGTTTGAAGTGCGTGGGTATATATAGGAGGAAGTAGTAGGTCGGTGGAGCCACGAGGGCCCACGAGGGTGGAGGCGCGCTGGGGCGCCCCTGCCTCGTGGCCGCCTCGTTGGTTGCTTGACGTCCACTCCAAGTCCTCTGGATCACGTTTGTTCCAAAAATCACGCTCCCGAAGGTTTCATTCTGTTTGGACTCCATTTGATATCTTTTTTCTGCGAAACACTGAAATAGGCAAAAAAACAGCAATTTGGCTGGGCCTCCGGCTAATAGGTTAATCCCAAAAATAATATAAAGGTGTATAAATAAGCCCATTAAACATACAAAACCGAATATATAATAGCATGGAACAATCAAAAATTATAGATACGTTGGAGACGTATCAGCAGTATGTCATTATCAATTATTTTTGGGAGACCAGTAATCGACACTTTTCCTCCTCTAGTACTCGACATGTATCGCATGAGCAGCAGTAGTAGTAACCACTTATTTCTGTCAATATGTCCGTGTAACAACCCTTGGTTTTTGATAACATGTTTGAGAGTATCCGTAGATTGGAAAACTCGTTATTGAACCTTCTGCCCTCGCCCTTGTGACCGTGCATACAGCAGCCACGGTGGCAGAACGAAAAAAAAGTCGGGTGGCTTGGCGGCCGGAGGAGCAGAGGCAAACGGCAGACCGGCGGTGCTTGAGGCGCGAGGCAACGGCGGCAGCCAAACGGCGCGGGGTGGAACCGTGACTGTGGGCTAAATAGACCCGGCGACTCGAGCGAAGATCGCAGCTCGGACAAGCAGGTTTGACGCCGTTCTCAGTGGAGACAAAGCACGAGGGCGACAGCGGCTCGCCGAAACAGCGAGGCAGCAGGGCCGCGCTCAAGGTGGAGGCGCGAGGCCACAGTTGAAGCGGCCGCGAGGCTGGGTGGCTTAACGCTGGCCACGGTGGCTCGATGCGGCGGGGGAGGCCGCGGTGATGGCGACTTGAGGCGGCCACTTGAAGCAGGGGCGAGGCCGGCTCGATGCGACTTGGATGGCTAGGCGAGGCGCGCTCGGCCAGGCGGCAGCTATGAGTCGAGGCCTGGGCAGCTTTGGCAGCAAGAACAACGGTGACTCGGGTGTGAGGTCGGCAAGGGCGGCTCACAACGGAGGTGACTTGCGGCATACTGAAGCTGTGGCCAGCTCGAATGTAGAGGATGCGGCTTGCAGTAAAGGAATTAGACCGGCGAGGCGACTCAGCGCAGAACAACCCAGAGCAGAGGGCACGCGCGGCACGGGGGAACCTGGTGGTTCAACGACGCGCGGCCGGGCAAAGCAACAACCAAAGGGAGAGGCGACGCCGGCATCGAGGCCAGCAACAAAGTGGCGTGGTGCGGCTGCAGCCACGACAACAAGTTGGAGAGGCGCCGGCACGGCAGGGTCGCGGCCGAGCAGCAGTCGGAAGCGTGTCCGGCGGTGGCGGCTCCAAGACGAAGACGGAGGCAGAGATTAAGTCCGTGGCCTCATCCACTTCCGTCATGGCTTTTTTTCACTTTCCCTGAACCCCGTGCCAATCCAGGCCAAGGGCTGCTACTTTGGTCTTTTTATCGCCATTACGAGCAGTTTCAACACTTGATTGCTTTTACTCATGTCAGCCGCCCTCAATGCAATTTTTTTATTCACGCATAGTTTCCTTCCATAAAATAAGAACGAGGATACGGCTTGAAGCGAGTTGGCTGCCGTATATGAAGTATCGTACCGGATAACTTCTGTCCGTACTAGCGACGACGAAAGTTGATCCAGTTTCTACGGATCGTACAATCACAGCGGCGCACATCATGCAACCCTAATTTTTCTTCAACTCAAATCTTGTACTCGCAGATCAAAAGTAAATCCTGCGTGATCGTCTCATACCGGTTCTTCTTCATCCAGAAAATTGCGAGCTCCTCGATCTCTAGGAAAGATCCCGCCAAGAACTCAACACCATCGTGCGCATGCCCCACGGTGGGTGCGATCTGCCGGCTTATAATCTGCTGGGTCACCAATGAAACACCAAGTCCCAGCCAGGTCATATCTCTGGCCGGGTCATACCACCAGGTATATCCCCGACAACTCTAGCAAGCCCCGCCGGAGTTCTTCCGATGGCAGCACCCGCAGGTCATGTCGTCGTGCCTGCTTCCTCTTCTCTTGTTCTGCTTTTCTCCCTATCTATCCTCTCTGAACTCTCTTGCTCCCTGTATTTCTTCAAAGGAGCACATCCCCGACGCCGGTCCTCGTCAGCAGCACCCCGACGCCGCGCGCCCATGCCTTCCTCCCCACGCCCGGATCTGCTGCCGCGCCGTCCTGAAGTCCCGCGCCAAGTTCACCGCCCTCTCCTTGCCTTGCCGGGGATTCCCCGCCTTCGCCAATTCCCCTGCCTCGCCTCTGCTTCATTCGAGGGAGGTGGATGACGCGCCCGGTCAATCGCGTTGACCGCGCCCTGCCTCACCAGGCCAGCCAACCGGCCTATCGAGCCTCTGCTCTGACTGGGCTTGGCCCATGGGTGAGCTCCCCACCACCCCTCCTCTTTGTTGGCCCAACATGCACCAGATTCTGCCTGTGACAATTTTTTTCCTGTTCTGCGAATTTGCCTATTAATCCCGAGATAACAGATTTGCAGAAAAGTCCCTCTAGATCATGCATATAATAACTCATAAACGTGCATCGGATTAAAACAAATTTTATATGTAAAATGCTTAGAATTTCATCTAGTTTCATAATATGCTACTTTCATCCATGTTTAAGATGCTCAGACTTGTGTTTGCATTAATTTTCTTATATGACTTGCTAAAATGGTTTATTTCATAACTATACAACCGTAGCTCCGAATTAAATAAACTATATATGAAACTTGTCTAGAAAAATGCATATATTAACATTATACACTTACTTTGCATGTTAAACAATAATAAAATATGGTTTAGGACAGATCAGGACCAAATTCGAAATATGCACATCGGGTTTTTCCGGAATTGTTGTTTGTTGTTCCGACCTCATTTAAACTTGCCTAAATAGCTAGTTTTATTATGCTTCACCTCTTGCCATGTTTAACAACATTTAATATTGTTGGGTACATAAACGGGAGAGAACTAAATAAATGAATATGGTGTTTCGTCAATGTGGAACTCATTGCATATTGAGCTCCACTTAATTTGTAGTATTGTTTGATGCACTTTGCCATGCCATGTCTCATTAAAATGGACATGCATCATACTTGGTTGTGCATCATGCCATGTTTATGTGATGGTTGTTTACCATGTTGTTTTCTTCTTTCCAGTTGTGTTTCTTCTCGATAGTTCCGGTTTGGTTGCGATTGTGAGGATTCGTTCGACTACGTTGGTTCGTCTACTTCATGGATCAATCTTCTTCCTAGCGGGATTCCAGGCAAGATAACCGTCACCTTGGATCTCACTACTATCTTTGCTATGCTAGTTGTCTCGATGCTATTGTTATGTCGCACTACCTACCACTTGTTTATCAACCCTCCAAAATTGCCATGATAGTCTGTAACCTTTTCCACCATCCTAGCAAACCGTTGTTTGGCTATGTTACCACTTCGCTCAACCCCTCTTATAGCGTTGCTAGTTGAAGGTGCATTTGCAGGTTGTTCCATGTTGGGACATGGATATCATGGGATATCACAATATCTCTTATTTAATTAATGCATCTATATACTTGGTAAAGGGTGGAAGGCTCGACCTTTTGCCTGGTGTTTTGTTCCACTCTTGCCGCCCTAGTTTCCGTCATACCGGTGTTATGTTCCTTGATTTTGCGTTCCTAACACGGTCGGGGTTTACGGCCCCCCTTGACAGTTTACTTTGAATAAAACTCTTCCAGCAAGGCCCAACATTGGTTTTACCATTTGCCAACATAATAATACTGAATTAATTAATTAACTCATAGGGCATCATGAACCCAAGGATTCTTATTCCACATATTACAAGGGGGGCCAGTGCTGATGGTGTTGGTCCCAAACGGGCAGCCCGCGGGGCCAGCACGGGGAAACCTGAGGATCAAGGGACAGGTTCTGGGTGGGAGCCTGGTATTAGCAGGGTGGATGTCGTTCTTCTTTTCCATTTGGTTTCATCCGTAGTCGGATCCTGCTCTTCTATATGATGATTGCTATGTATTGATGAACTGTTGTATTGATGTTGTAGCTTGTGGTGAGTGTAAGCATTTATCTTGTATTCTCATCTATTCAGTACATGGTATGTTGCAATGATACTACCTTGTTATGCGCTCGAAATGAAATTGTTTCCCAATCATGAATTCATCACGTGATCGGGTTAGAATCACATCTTGGGCGCTACATCGTGCTCTGGCCGTCATAGATCCAAATGAATCAACTGGGTCTCCACGACCAGTAGTCGATGTCAGAACCAAGAGGCACAATCTTCAACCCGTTCCTGTGGTGCCCAAGATTGGCAAAGGCCTCAGGGGACCAAAATTTCATAGCGTCAGATTCTTCGAAGAGAAGAATTTCTTCATTGGTGAGTCACCCTATGACTCGGTCAAACTTAGGAATTTGAGGTTCTGGACAAAGACACATATGAACTTCTACGCCTCACTGCTATTTGACAATAATAAGGTATTCCAGCATCGTTATATTCCTCATGTGGATATGGAATCAACTCCCTATTTCTGGCCAGTTTTGGCTGTTCTTCATGATGCTAGTCTGCTGAATTTCTACACTGATATCCGCGATTGGAACGAAGAACTGATTCTTCAATTCTATGTAACTATGCACTTCTCTGGCAATGCTGATTACATAGCAACTTGGGCTCTAGACTAGATGAGTGAAGACACTCACTTCAAAGCACCAATTGATGAATATCTTCGTGCTCTTCCAGTGGATCCACCCCAAGAAGGAGCCAAGAAAATCTATGAAGAACCTGAGCTGCCTAATCACCTGATGCAAGTGTTGATGAAGCCTATGGCTGAAGGAAATGCTCCAAGGATGTCCTTCCTAGTGAAGGATTTGCTATATGTGCCGAAACTGTGTAGCGCATTTTGGCAAATACACTCAGCCCAATCAAAGGCCACGATTCCAACACGGAAGAAGTTGTGGGAGTTATGAAGAACTTGTTGTTCCACATCATACATGGCACTCCCATCAACATTCATGATTTCTTACTAAGGACTTTGGCCACTGTTGCTCAGTATCCGTTTGAATTGAAGCCATACGCACCATAGATTATGAGATTCATCAGATCCCGGTCTTCAATCCACTACAAGACTGATCGTCAGAACCACTTGAGTTATCTGCCTGAAGTTGAAATTCTTCAAAGCACATTGTCCATGGTACCTGGCAAAGGCAAGAGCATCAGGAATTCGTCCCCTTGATGGACAATTTTGTGAACCTATTTCCAGATCCATAGCTGATGAATCTGCAAGCCAAGATACTGCAGTTAAAGCTTCAAGGCCATCTTCTTCACCAGAAGCGCCACGTGTCATGACTGATCATGAGCTGCTCATTAGTCTTTATTAGAAACTTGACAAGCATCATCGATGAGTTAAGTGTCAATTCGTTGTTGTCCAAGAAAATCTGACAGTGATGCATAATGTCGTCCGCAAGAACAGATACTATCTCCATGAGATATTTGATCGCAATTGGGCCACACTTTCACATCTCAAATCAGCTGAAGAACTTGCTGCTGAAGATTTCCAAATGAACTTTGACTGGGCTGAACTGCCAAGGAAGAAGTTCAAGAAAACTTAAGTTCCTCCTCTGATGCCAAGCTCCGAGTCTTCATCACGCTCCACCGACGAAAATGAAGTTGTTGAAGACACCGCTGCTGGTCCTTCTGCACCGTGCGACCCCAACAATGTAGGCGCTCCCTCGACCTCTCCATATGTCTTTCTTCAGGGACGCTAATTCTCAAATTCCTCAACTTTTTGTCATTTGATGACAAAGGGGGAGAAGTTTGAGTTAGTCTTCAAGCGGGTCATTATATGGGCTGTTTTTGCTTAAGTCGCAACTCTTGAACTTTTCTGGATGTGCTCTTGATGAGTTGTAACTTAATAACTATTGGTTGTCTGACTCTCATGTTTCATTTCACGCACATGCTTTATTCTTCAATATATCTGCTCATGCATGCACAATCTTGTCAGATACCAATTTTCATCATGCATTCATATTCTTCAAATATCTTATGATCATGCATGATTGGATTCCAAGATATAGGGGGAGATCTCCACAAATTCAACCTTCCATGTGCATTTGCAATCCAAAGCAAATTCCTCATATGCACATCTTTAGGGGGAGTTCCTCAATATCTTGTAACCAATTTCTTCAAACTCTATACTTACACTTCAATTATTTTTTACTCCCATTGAAACCTAAACAATTTGTCATCAATCACCAAAAAGGGGGAGATTGTAAGTGCATCAAGTGCCCCCTTAGTGGTTTTGGAGTATTGACGACAAATAGGTTGAGGAACTAATGTGTTTGTGAGTATTACCAGGAGACAGAGTCTCAGAAGATTTGATTTAACACCTGGAAGACGACCCCAAAAATCAATTTCTTCAAGTGAAGAATTTGATTATGAAATTGGTATGGCCTTTTGATGTCTACTACACAACCTTCTTCTTGTAGATGTTGTTGGGCCTCCAAGTGCAGAGGTTTGTAGGACAGTAGCAAATTTCCCTCAAGTGGATGACCTACGGTTTATCAATTCGTGGGAGGCGTAGGATGAAGATGGTCTCTCTCAAACAACCCTGCAACCAAATAACAAAGAGTCTCTTGTGTCCCCAACACACCCAATACAATGATAAATTGTATAGGTCCATTAGTTCGGCGACGAGATGGTGATACAAGTGCAATATGGATGGTGGATATAGGTTTTCGTAATATGAAAATATAAAAACAGCAAGGTAACTAATGATAAAAGTGAGCGTAAACGGTATTGCAATGCTAGGAAACAAGGCCTAGGGTTCATACTTTCACTAGTGCAAGTTCTCTCAACAATAATAACATAATTGGATCATATAACTATCCCTCAACATGCAACAAAGAGTCACTCCAAAGTCACTAATAGCAGAGAACAAACGAAGAGATTATGGTAGGGTATGAAACCACCTCAAAGTTATTCTTTCTGATCGATCTATTCAAGAGTTCGTACTAGAATAACACCTTAAGGCACAAATCAACCAAAACCCTAATGTCACCTAGATACTCCAATGTCACCTTGATACATACATTTTGCATCATGCTTTTATATTGATATTTATTGCATTATGGGTTGTTATTACACGTTATGTCACAGTACTTATGCCTATTCTCTCTTATTTTACAAGGTTTACATGAAGAGGGAGAATGCCGACAGCTGGGATTCTGGGCTGGAAAAGGAGCAAATATTAGAGACCTATTCTGCACAGCTCCAAAAGTCCTGAAACTTCACAGAAGTCATTTTTGGAATTAATAAAAAACACTAAGCGAAGAAACTACCAGAGGGGGGCCACACCCTGGTCACGAGGGTGGGAGGCGCGCCCTACCCCCTGGGTGCGCCCCTACCTCGTGGGCCCCCTGGTGGCCCTCCGGTGCCCATCTTCTGCTATATGAAATCTTTCGTACAAGAATAAATCATAAGAAAGCTTTCGGGAAGAAACTCCGCCGCCACGAGGCGGAACCTTGGCAGAACCAATCTAGGGCTCTGGCAGAGCTGTTCTGCCGGGGAAACTTCCCTCCGGGAGGGGGAAATCATTGCCATCGTCATCACCAACGCTCCTCTCATCGGGAGGGGCCAATCTCCATCAACATCTTCACTAGCACCATCTACTCTCAAGCCCTAGTTCATCTCTTGTATCCAATCTTTGGCCCAAAGCCTCAGATTGGTACATGTAGGTTGCTAGTAGTGTTGATTACTTCTTGTAGTTGATGCTAGTTGGTTTATTTGGTGGAAGATCATATGTTCAGATCCTATATGCATATTCATACCCCTCTGATTATGAACATGAATATTACTTGTGAGTAGTTACATTTGTTCCTGAGGACATGGGAGAAGTCTTGCTATTAGTAGTCATGTGAATTTGGTATTCGTTCGATATTTTGATGAGATGTATGTAGTCTCTCCTCTAGTGGTGTTATGTGAACGTCGACTACATGACACTTCACCATTATTTGGGCCTAGAGCAAGGTATTGGGAAGTAATAAGTAGATGATGGGTTGCTAGAGTGACAGAAGCTTAAGGCCCTAGTTTATGAGTTGCTTCGTAAGGGGCTGATTTGGATCCATA
The DNA here is from genome assembly GCA_021605205.1 of Aegilops longissima. Taxonomy (NCBI): domain Eukaryota; kingdom Viridiplantae; phylum Streptophyta; class Magnoliopsida; order Poales; family Poaceae; genus Aegilops; species Aegilops longissima. Next base: position 289,225,830 of record CM038680.1, read on the forward strand.
TGTTTCATGCTATGGTTAGGTTTACCTTAATACATCTTTTGTAGTTGCGGATGCTTGCAATAGGGGTTAATCATAAGTGGGATGCTTGTCCAAGTAAGGACAACACCCAAGCACCGGTCCACCCACATATCAAATTATCAAAGTACCGAACGCTAATCATATGAACGTGATGAAAACTAGCTTGCGATAATTCCCATGTGTCCTCGGGGCGCTTTTCTCTATATAAGAGTTTGTCCAGGCTTGTTCTTTGCTACAAAAGGATTGGGCCATCTTGCTGCACTTTATTTACACTTGTTACTTGTTACCGCTACAAATTACTTTATCACAAAACTATCTCATACCGATAATTTCATGCTTGCAGAGAATACCTTGCTGAAAACCGCTTATCATTTCCTACGCTCCTCGTTGGGTTCGACACTCTTACTTATCGAAAGGACTACGATGGATCCCCTATACTTGTGGGTCATCAAGACTCTTTTAAAGCGCCGTTGCGGGAGTGAAGCGCCTTTGGTAGGTGGAATTTGGTAAGGAAAAATTTATATAGTGTGCTGAAATTTACTGTCACTTGTTACTATGGAAAGTAACCCTTTGAGGGGCTTGTTCGGGGTATCTTCACCCCGACCAGTAGATCAAAGAGTTGCTCCTCAACCTACTGAATCTACTTAAAATGTTTACTTTGAAATTCCTTTGGGTATGATAGAGAAACTGCTAGCTAATCCTTTTGCAGGAGATGGAACATTGCATCCCGATTTACACTTAATCTATGTGGATGAAGTTTGTGGATTATTTAAGCTTGCAGGTATGCCCGATGATTTTATCAAGAAGAAGGTCTTCCCTTTATCTTTGAAGGGATATGCATTGACATGGTATAGGCTATGTGATGATATGGGATCATGGGACTACAAACGATTGAAATTGGAATTTCATCAGAAGTTTTATCCTATGCATCTTGTTCGTCGTGATCGTAATTATATATATAATTTTTGGCCTCGCGAAGGAGAAAGCATCGCTCAAGCTTGGTGGAGGCTTAAGTCAATGTTATATTCATGCCCCAATCATGAGCTCTCAAGATAAATGATTATTCAAAAAATTTATGCTCGGCTTTCTGACAACAATCGCTCCATCCTCGATACTTCTTGTACTGGTTCTTTTATGATGAATAATATTGAATTCAAATGGAATTTATTGGAGAGAATTAAACGCAACTCTGAAGATTGGGATCTCGACGAAGGTAAGGAGTCAGGTATAACACCTAAGTTTGATTGTGTTAAATCTTTTATGGATACCGATGTTTACCGTAAATTTAGCACTAAATACGGACTTGACTCTGAGATAGTAGCTTCTTTTTGTGAATCTTTTGCTTCTCATATTGATCTCCCTAAGGAGAAGTGGTTTAAATATCATCCTCCCATAGAAGTAAAAGTAGTTGAACCTATTAAAGTTGAAGAAAAGACTATCACTTATAATGATCCTATTGTTCCTACTACTTATGTTGAGAAACCACCTTTCCCTGTTAGGATAAAGGATCATGGTAAAGCTTCAACTGTGGTTCGTAAAAGCAATATTAGAACTTATACACCCCCTGAGCAAGTTAAAGTTGAACCTAATATTGCTATGGTTAAAGATCTCTTGGCTGATAATATTGATGGGCATGCTATTTACTTCTGTGATGAGACTGCTAGAATTGCTAAACCTGGTGCTAAAGATAAACATAGGCCTGTGGTAGGCATGCCTGTTATTTCTGTTAAAATAGGAGACCATTGTTATCATGGCTTGTGTGATATGGGTGCTAGTGCTAGTGCAATACCTATTTCCTTATACAAAGAAATTATGCATGATATTGCACCTGCTGAGTTAGAAGAAACTGATGTCACCATTAAGCTTGCCAATAGAGATACTATTTCACTGATTGGGATTGTTAGAGATGTTGAAGTCTTGTGTGGGAAAACTAAATATCCTGCTGATTTTCTTGTTCTTGGTTCCCCGCAAGATAGCTTTTGTCCCATCATATTTGGTAGACCCTTCTTGAATACTGTCAATGCTAAGATAGACTGCGAAAAGGATGTTGTTACTATTGGTTTAGATGATATGTCTCATGAGTTTAATTTTTCTAAATTTCACAGACAACCCCGTGATGAGGAATTGCCTAGTAAAGATGAAATTATTGGTCTTGCTTCTATTGCCGTGCCTCCTAGTGATCCTTTAGAACAATATTTGCTAGACCATGAGAATGATATGTTTATGAATGAAAGAAGGGAAATAGATGAAGTATTCTTTAAACAGGGAACCATTCTGAAACACAATTTGCCTGTTGAAATCCTAGGGGATCCTCCTCCACCCAAGGGTGATCCCGTGTTCGAGCTTAAACCATTACCTGATACTCTTAAATATTCTTATCTTGATGAAAAGAAGATATATCCTGTTATTATCAGTGCTAACCTTTCAGAGCATGAAGAAGAGAAACTATTGAAAACTCTGAAGAAGCATCGTGCTGCAGTTGGATATACTCTTGATGATCTTAAGGGCATTAGTCCCACTCTATGTCAACACAAAATAAATTTGGAGAAAGATGCCAAACCAGTTATTGATCATCAACGACGGTTAAATCCTAAGATGAAAGAAGTGGTAAGAAAGAAAATATTAAAGCTCCTTGAGGCAGGTATAATTTATCCAGTTGCCGATAGTCAGTGGGTAAGTCCTGTCCATTGTGTCCCCAAGAAGGGAGGTATTACTGTCGTTCCTAATGATAAAGATGAATTGATTCCACAAAGAATTATTACAGGTTATAGGATGGTAATTGATTTATGCAAATTAAATAAATCTACTAAAAAAGATCATTACCCCTTGCCATTCATTGATCAAATGCTAGAAAGATTTTCCAAACATACACATTTTTGCTTTCTAGATGGTTACTCTGGCTTCTCTCAAATACCTGTGTCAGCTGATGATCAAGCAAAGACCACTTTTACCTGCCCTTTCGGTACTTTTGCTTATAGACGTATGCCTTTTGGCTTATGTAATGCACCTGCTACCTTTCAAAGATGCATGATGGCTATATTCTCTGATTTTTGTGAAAAGATCTGTGAGGTTTTCATGGATGATTTTTCCGTTTATGGATCCTGTCGTGGTTTTATCACGGCAGATGTCCTAGGGGGAGGACTTAGTCGTGTAGACATCACGACGGGTTAGCTTAAAGGGGTTAAAGCGGACAAAGGATGCAGAGAGTTTATACTGGTTCGGCCCCTTGCGGTGAAGGTAAAGGCCTAACCTAGTTGTTGTGGAATTGCTAGGGTTTCGATGACCAGGGAGCGAATCCGCTATGCCTGGATCTCGAGTTGTTTTTTGTTGTCCCTAAACCGCCGCCTGGTCGTCCCTTTATATACATAGGTTGACGCCCGTCGATTTACAGAATCCCGAGGCCGGCTCATAAACATGTCCGGCTCGGTCTCTACTCTTTCTATCTTATAGCACAGTTTACATATCAATGTCAGTTTACATCTACATGCCTTAATCCGCCTTTGGGACCTGGGCCTTCATAAAGCGCCACCGTCTTTGTCTTCATGGGCTTCAAATATAATAACTCATTATGGGAATAACCCGGCCTCTCCTGGCCGGTTTATGCCCACCAGTAATATCCCCAACATTAGGCCCCAGATTGATTTGAACTTGTTCATGTCGATCTTCAATACTTAGGAAAATTTCTTCTTCAACACCTTCACATAAGTCTCATAAACCGCCATGACGTCAACTTCCAGGATCATGATAAACCGCCATGATGTCACCTGTTATTAAAGATTGCATATATCTCGCCTTCATTAATGAGCCTCCGACAATCGAGGCGACAGCTCCGCCACATATCCAACCTTTGGGCACCTCGATTCTCGCGCTTGTCACTTATCCATTCACCTTATAAATACGGCCAAGGGTCATTTTTACTTTTCCCCTTCGTTCTCCTTCACATCATCCTCTTTCTCGCATCGCCCGAACATTGGAGCTCTGCCCCCGCCGTCGACCTTCGCATCTGCCCCAACAACGGCACTGCATCACCCTGATCGTACCTGAAAACCACGGTGCCTCTCTGCTGTTCCTGTGACACTGGTAAGCCTTCTCTCCTTCCACCCTAGATCTTATCATTAGGGTTTGTACTCATTGGAGTTCTTCGAAGTTCTAGAGCTCTTCTTCCCTGTTCTTCTGAGTAGCACAAATGGAAGTTAGATCTGATATTTTCCGGTGCCTTTGTAGTTAGAGCTCCTTTTTCCTCATTAGAGCATCCCCTTCATATAGAAAACTCATCTAAACCTGATGAACTGCTTAAGCACCTGAAGTTTAGGTCTGAATATATTCTAGTTTTCTGTCGCACCGTAGATCTGAAATTATCATACCAATCTATGAAACCTGTTTTTCCCTCACTTAGGTATTTTAGATCTGTACCTTTCATACCAATATAGGCGGTTTAGCTTTTTGAAAAGTGATAATCTGGTAGATACCATTAGTCCCCTCTTAAACCGCCGATTCATTTATCTTTGCACCTCCTCCATTGTCAGACTCCGGTTTAGCAATATTAGACTCCGGTTTAGCAATATCAGACTCCGGTTTAGCAATATGCATATACCTCTGCTTCTGCTTATCTTGCATCACTTTATGCTTGCCCGTCATAAATTATAACCGGCATTTATCTTTTTCCAGCTTTATGGCCAAACAATTTTATGCTTGTAACTGGGTCCCTTCCTGGGTTACGGAATCGCAACTAGAGGGATGTGTCGCAACTGGCGCTTTAGCGAAGAAAGAAGTCATCCAGTGGAGGGTCCCCGGTCCATAAAATCCTCCTAAGCCCAAGGATGGAGAAGTAGTTGTGTTTGTCGATCACCTGAGCCGAGGGTTTAGCCCTCCCGGATCAAAGTTCTTTCGGGATGTACTTGCTAGCTTCCAGCTCCACCCTCAGGACATTGGCCCAAACTCTGTGTCCAATGTTTGCCATTTTCAAGTATTTTCCGAGGCTTATCTTCAAGAGGAGCCCACAGTTGAACTGTTTAGGGATTTCTTCTATTTAAACCGTCGCACAGAGTTCACAGACGGACCCAACACTGAGCTTGGTGGAATGGCGAGGAAGGATGTTAGCTTCCCTCACGCCAAGCTTCATAGTCACCCCAAGGATTGGAATCAGACTTGGTTTTATTGCAAAGACACATCTCCAACTGATGAAAATCCTTTGCCGGGTTACCGCCCTCACCGTCTTAGCAATACACATCCCTTTCCTCAGAGATTAACTGCAAAGGAAAGGTCCAACTACGCTCCACAACTGTCAAAGCTCAGAGCCTTTATGGCGAACGGTTTAACAGGTGTTGATTTTGCTCGCTATTGGATAACCTGGAGCATTCTGCCCTTAAGCCGGCGCCCCAGTTTGATGTGTGAATACACATGGAGTTTGAAAGACCCTCAACGACATGTTGATATTTAGCTAACAGAGGCTGAAGTTACTGAAGCTGTCAAGAAAATACTGAATGAATCGGAGGCTGCCTGTAGCCAGACTGGATTAAGTCCTTTTTGCGTTTCCAACAAACCTCCAACTGTAAGAATCACAACTTTTTGTTCTAAATTGCTCCTTTGAAATATTTTCTCAAAATTTTGTCCATCTTTGACAGGGTGATGACCCGTTCTGGAAGAAGAAGCCACAGGATAAACCGGCCAAGACACCTCGTCCCAAAACCAAGGTTGTTAAAAAACCTGCCAAGAAGAGGACCACTGGGTCTTCTGAACCAAATGCTGATGCTGATCTGGATAATCCGGACTCGGAGGTAGAACTTGAATCCCTTAGTTCTTTTTTCATACACCTCATTGACAATGACTATTATCAGGACGACGCTGAAGGCAGCCAAGCTAAGGATGCAGAGGTGATTATTCTTTCCTCCGGTTCAGATCCTCTGCCAACACAGACAATCCGTCAAGCAAACCGGAAAGTAAAATTTTCTCACCTCCTTGCTCACTTGGACCCAAACTTTCTTTTGAAGAAGCAACAACACGAAGCCCACCGCACAACCCGACATAGCGGCCAGGTAGTTACCTCCACCAATTTACCGAACACTCCAGTCCGAAAACATCGATCATAGGTCTCTTGTATTACTGATGCTTCTTGCCCCAAGGCAGGTTGTTTCCGACAGCCTCTTAATCTGTCTGATTCAAATTATCAGGGAACACCTCACTCATCTTCTGGCGAGTCATCGGCCACACAACTTCCACCCCTCAAGACAGTTCCTGGGTGAGTTATGCTTTAAATTTACCCTTAATGCCTTACGTTCACCTGATGTACTGACCTTTATATTTGTTCTCAGCGCCAAGCCTAGACCCAGCAAGAAGGCCCGGTTAAACAAACCGGCTGATGATAATGTAGTTGTTGACCCGGAAAAAACTCCCGATCTAGAGGAAACAAATGTTGACGCCATGCTCAATGATCCGCCACCACAAGATCATGACTTCTTTGTTGAACAAGCAAAAATTGATACAACGGGCCATGCTGATAAACCGACAAGCCCGATTCGAACTGACGATAAACTGGCAAGTCCAGCTAAGGCTACTGATAAACCGCCAACTCCAGTGAAGGCTGCTAATGACAAGGAGGATGACATTATGATTACTGGCTTTGGCCACACCGCTCCTGGCAATCCTGTCGCTTTATCCAAGCATAGCGCCAAGGATGAACTTTCTGCTATGAACAAAGGCAAATGGAACACAGATTTGTCAAGCTACGCCCATCTCAACACCCAAGACATTCACTCTGGCTTCTTGAACCGTCTGTACACCTGCCGCGACGATGAAGCTGGTTTAGTAAATCTAATGAAGGAGCGATATGAGGTAACTACATAACTGTTTCTCTCTTATGTCCAATTTCAAATATCAACTCCAGTAGCCCCCAAGGTCCGGTCTATGATGTTAATCTAAACTGGAACTTTGTAATATCTCAATTTCGCATGCTTAGCCTCCAAGGGCCGGGTTATCTTTTAAAGATGAACCGGTACTTTAGAATTGTAATATTGTATCTTTCGCTGGTGTAGTCCCCAAGGGCCGATTTATCTTTTCAAGGTAAACCGGGACTTTAGAAGAAAATCCATAATGTTACTTTGAACAATCATACATTAGCCCCCAACTACCAAGAATAATACTTGTATTGTGCTTGGGACTTGTAGAAATTTCTGATAATGAGCAAATAGGCATTATCCCCCAAGTATCAGGTGCATAACTTGTTATGTGCTTGGTACTTCAAATATGTACCGCCAACTCATGATATGTCTGTCTCTTATAGGCTGAGCTAAGCAAAAAGGAAGCTCAAACCGCTGATTTGCAAGAAAAGATCAAGTTCCAGCAAGCAGAAACCTCCAAAGCAAAAGATGAGCTGACCAGTGCCATAGACGCCATAGAAAAGCTGAAGGAGGGTTTCAATAAGGAGCGCGGCAGATTGGGCCATAGAAAAATCCACATTGCAAAAAAGAGCCGAGGATGCTGAGCAAGCCCTTAAACTGATGGTAGAAGAACTGACTGGTCTAAAGTGGCAGATCAATGCTATGACCACTGTTGTATTTGGTAAGTCTCCTAACTTTAAGTTTTCAAAATAACATCCCATGCATTGCCGGTTTACTGATGTTTTGTAATGATGCAGGGACTCGCACTACCCATCGGGGTTCTAACATGCAAAAGAAGTTGAAGGCTGCCTATACTCTAATAGAGCAATTATATACCGGCGCACAACGGATTATCTGCACTGCTTCTCACAACAAGCCGCCCCCACTCTTATCAAGGAGACCTTAGAAAGGTTGTCAATGCTGCCTGCCCGGGTAGAAGAGCTAAAAAAATCTGCTGCAAGGGTTGGTGCTCTGACCGCACTAACCCGGGCAAAAGCATGGGTGCCTGATCTTGATCCGGTGGATGTGGGTAAAGGTTATCCGAGCTTAAAAGAAGATGGATCAGAATTTGGCAATGATGACCTCCGAGCCATAAACCGTGAAGTATGTCCACTGGCTTGCCAATTGGCTGAAGAAGCTGATCTTCACATTACCAGGCGAGTTATGACATCAACAACAAACGGGTTGCTGCACCAACTCCTGAGGCTCAAAATCTGATCCCGCCAATTCGTAAGCACACCTATGCCCCTGACATTGAACCGTCCACCCTTATAAGCGACGAAGGTGTGTTCCAAGCCCTAACTGGGATCAACTGGGCAACTATTGACTTCGAGCCGCTGGATAGAGATGAGGAGGATGAAACGGTGCAAGATTATCCGCGGCCGTCAAGTCAACCTGGTGACGAATCATGATTTGGAGGCCGGGTTAGTCTTCTGCGAACCGCAACACTTGCTGAAAAACAATTATTCTTTTGGACACTGAAACGCCTTGTAATAGGCTAGTTCAAACACCTGGTCTGTTATGCCTTCGTGCATATTTATTTTGCCTGATACTTGTTAATTCGCCATGCTTAAGATATATGACATTCATAATCCGTAGCTGCTCCTGCATACAAAAAGTTTGAAAGTGTCCTAGCGGTTTACCGTCGGACGGGTCATGATGCCCAGATATATAGCCAAGGTTTATAACCAAGGCTGTCAAAAAATATTCAAATATGAAAATAAATGATACATGTGACCTTGAATCATAATGTTGGTTGACCAACTTTTGTATTGAGGGTGATAACCCCAATCTTGAGTATTGATAACTCCTTTCATATTGTGCCGGTTTATGATAAAACCGTACCGGGTTGTGATAAACACCGGATTAACCATACATAATACTGGCGACTTGTAGTCAAAACCAGACCGGGTTAAGAAACACCGGATTATAAGTGATCATGCACTAACAACTTGTAGTTGAAAGCTGAGCCAGGTTAATGAACGCCGGTTTATCAAAAGCATTATAAATCTCATCAAAGGAGGAAAAAACTTGGCAAATAAAAGCATATGAAAACTTGTAGTCGAGGCTTTTCACGGGCTGCCAGGCCCCAAATTCGAGGCTTTTCATGGGCTGCCAGGACGCTGAGTTAAACCATTTTACAAAGGCTTTTAAGATGGACCTCAATCTTTAACCAATTGTCATTTTAACTTTGACAAGTTTAGGGTCTATGAGATTGACTTGTCAAAAGTTCGACGGGTCATACCAGGTTTACACAGACGGAATTAACAATTAAAAGGCAGGCTAACCCGGGGTTTTAGGTGTATACACCAGGCTTCCAAGCCGTGGCTTGATAGCCTATTACAAGTGTAGATTCTTTGTTCATTGCGAAGCAAAGAATCCCCAAGCAATATTTTGAGTTGTGCTTAGTGGGTGCCTATGTTTGAGTTGTTCTTTTGCAACACTCTCTTTGGCCCATAAATAATTTTCTTTTTGGCTTTGAGCCGATCAAGAGGTGTAGCTATGGTTCGAATACGACCAAGCCCCCAAGTGATTTTTCTGGTGGCCTTGCGCTGATCAAGAGGTGTAGCTATGGTTCGAGTACGACCAAGCCCCCAAGTGATTTTTATATAAGGCTTTATAAGCTGAATCAAGGGGTAAACCGGACTCCGCTTTATGAACAGAAGCTCCAATGTAACCACACATGATATAAGAAAAACAACAGATACCCCGCTTTAGCTGAGGCTCCGGTTTATTATATTGATCATAATATATACATTGTCATAACTACGTACATAAGCAGAGCATGTGGCTCAAGTATAATAAGGCCGAAGATGAGCGATATTCCACGGCCAGTGGGTCTCCTCCTCCGATTTACGTGCGTCTTTGTGCTCTCCAACATCTATAAGGTAGTATGACCCATTATGCAGATTCTTGCTGACCACAAAAGTCCCTTGCTAAGGCGGGGATAACTTGTGCATATCAGTCTGGTCCTGGATGAGTCGGAGCACTAGATCGCCTTCTTGAAAAGTTCTAGTTCTAACCCGGCGGCTGTGATAGCGACGCAGATCTTGCTGGTAATTCTCCGAACGAGCCGCTGCAATGTCACGCTCCTCATCTAACAGGTCAAGTGCTTCCTGTCGTGCCTTCTCATTATCAGCTTCGACATAAGCCGCCACACGAGGCGAGTCATGACGGATGTCACTAGGGAGAACCGCCTCTGCTCCATATACCATGCAAAACGGCGTGTAACCCGTAGATCTATTGGGTGTGGTATTGATGCTCCATAACACAGAAGGTTACTCCTCCACCCAACAACCCGGCGTCCGCTGTAAAGGAACCATGAGCTGAGGTTTTATGCCTTTCAAGATCTCTTGATTGGCTCTCTCCGCTTGACCATTAGATTGGGGGTGAGCCATTGATGATACGTCAAGCCGGATGTGCTCACGTTGACAAAATTCTTTCATAGCACCTTTGGACAGATTAGTGCCATTATCAGTTATGATGCTGTGTGGAAAACAAAACTGGAAAATCACATTCTTGATGAATTGAACCGCCGTGGCTGCATCACACTTACTGACTGGTTCTGCTTCCACCCACTTAGTGAACTTGTCAACTACCACCAACAGGTGGGTCTTCTTATCCTTGGATCTCTTAAAGGGCCCAACCATATCTAGCCCCCAAGTCACAAACGGCCAAGTGATTGGAATCATCTCAATTCTTGTGCTGGTACATGAGCGCGTCGTGAGAATTTTTGACATCCATCACACCTTTTGACCAAGTCCTCAGCATCAGCATGAGCCGTTAGCCAATAGAAACCGTGAAGAAAAGCCTTGGCTACCAGAGACTTTGAACCGACATGGTGACCACAATCTCCTTCGTGGATCTCACGCAAAATTTCACGGCCTTATTCAGGAGATATACAACGCTTGAACGCCCCTGTCACACTGCAATGATGTAACTCTCCATTGATAATAGTCATGGACTTGGACCGCCGAATTATCTGCCTGGTCGAAATTTCATCCTCCGGTAACTCGCCCCGGTTCATATACGCCAAATATGGAACTGTCCAATCCGGGATAATATGAAGAGCCGCCACCAACTGAGCCTCCGGATCAGGAACAACCAAATCCACTTCTGTACGGAGCTTGACGGACTCATTATGCAGAACATCCAGGAAGACATTGGGTGGAACCGATTTACATTGGGAACCCAAGCGGCTTAAAGCGTCCGCCGCTTCATTCTTCCGCCGGTCCACATGATCGACCTGATAACCTTTGAAGTGACCTGCAACAATGTCCACCTCTCGATGATATGCTGCTATGAGTGGGTCCTTGGAATCCCAAGTACCAGACACTTGTTGAGCCACCAGGTCCGAGTCACCGAAGCACTTAACCCGGCTTAAATTCATCTCCTTAGCCATCCGAAGACCGTGGAGTAAAGCCTCATATTCAGCTGCATTGTTAGTGCAAGGGAACATTAAACGGAGAACATCACAAAACTTATCACCTCGCGGGGAAGTTAATATGACTCCAGCCCTCGAGCCCTCAAATTGCCCGGACCCATCAAAATGAATAGTCCAATAAGTATGATCCAGCTTCTCTTCTGGCGCCTGTAACTCTGTCCCATCATTGATGAAATCCACCAATGCTTGGGACTTGATTGCCGTCCGAGGCAGATATTTTAACCCGTGAGGTCCAAGCTCAATGGCCCACTTGGCAGCCCGGCCAGTTACTTCTCTGTTCTGGATTATATCCCCGAAAGGAGTAGAGCTGACCACAGTAATGGGATGACCTTGGAAATATTGCTTAAGCTTCCGGCTTGCCATGAAAACTCCATACACCAGCTTCTGCCAATGCGGGTACCTCTGCTTGGATTCAATAAGTACCTCACTGATGTAATAAACTGGCCATTGAACCGGATACTCCTTTCCGGCCTCTTTGCGCTCCACCACAATAACCACGCTAGCCGCCCGGGCATTAGCAGCCACATATAACAGCAAGGGCTCTTTATCAATAGGAGCAGCAAGGACAGGCGGCTCGGCTTACTGCCGCTTTAGGTCCTCAAACGCTTCATAGGCGGCGTCACTCCAGACAAAGTCATCTGTCTTCTTCAGCATCTGATACAAAAGGATGGCCTTCTCCCCAAGGCGACTGATAAACCGGCTTAAGGCTGCAATCCGGCCTGACAGGCATTGAACATCATTGATACACTTCGGTTTAGCCAAAGAAGTTATGGCCTTGATTTTCTCCAGATTAGCTTCAATGCCCCTGTTAGACACTAGAAATCCCAAGAGCTTACCTGACCAAAGACACACTTGGCCGGATTAAGCATCATTTTATAAACCCGAAGGTTATCAAAGGTCTCCTTCAAGTCATCTATCAATGTCTCCTTCTTTCTGGATTTCACTACAATATCATCCACATAAGAATTAAAGTTGCGACCGATCTGATTATGAAGTCAATTCTGCACACAGCGCTGATAAGTCGCCTGGGCACTCTTGAGCCCAAAAGGCATATATACATAGCAGAAGGCTCCAAAAGGAGTTATAAAAGTTGTCTTCTCCTGGTCCTTAACTGCCATTTTGATCTGATGGTAACCAGAGTATGCATCCAAAAAGCTCAAACGCTCACAACCCGCCATAGCATCAATGATTTGATCAATACGAGGGAGAGCAAAAGGATCTGCCGGACAAGCCTTGTTCAAATCTGTGTAGTCCACACACATACACCGAGTGTCGTTCTTCTTGAGTGTACCAGCACCAGATTAGCCAACCACTCAGGATGAAATACTTCAACGATAAACCCAGCCGCCAAAAGCCTGGCTACCTCCTCACCAATGGCCTTGCGTCTTTCTTTATTGAACCGGCGGAGAAATTGCTTAACCGGTTTAAACTTGGGATCAATATTGAGAGTGTGCTCAGCGAGTTCCCTCGGTACACCTGGCATGTCAGAAGGTTTCCATGCAAAGATGTCCCGGTTCTCACGGATGAACTCGATGAGCGTGCTTTCCTATTTCGGATCCAAGTTAGCGCTGATGCTAAACTGCTGGGATGAATCGCCAGGAATAAAATCAACCAACTTAGTCTCATCAGCCGATTTAAACTTCAAGGCCAGATCATGCTCTGTAGTTGGTTTCTTCAAAGAAGTCATATCTGACGGATCAACATTGTCTTTGTAGAACTTCAACTCTTCTGTTGCACAAACCGACTCAGCATAAGCCGCATCACCTTCTTCACATTCCAAAGCGATCTTACGGCTTCCATGCACCGTGATGGTTCCCTTGTGACCCGGCATCTTGAGCTGCAGATAAACATAACATGGCCTTGCCATGAATTTGGCATAAGCCGGTCGTCCAAACAAGGCATGATACGGGCTCTTGATCTTCACTACTTCAAATGTCTGTGTTTCTGATCTCGAGTCATGTTCATCTCCAAAAGCCACCTCCAGAGCTATCTTACCAATAGGATACGCCGATTTACCAGGCACCACACCGTGAAAGACAGTGTTCGGTGGTTTAAGATTTTTATCTGTTAACCCCATGCAACCGAAAGTTTCGTAATAAAGGATATTGATACTACTCCATCCATCCATGAGTACCTCGGTGAACTTATATCCTCCAACCTGAGGCGCCACCACCAATGCCAGATGACCCGGATTATCGACCCGGGGTGGATGATCCTCTCTACTCCACGATGGGCTGCTCAGACCAGTGTAAGTAACGGGGCACCGCCGGTTCAACGGAATTCACTGCCCTTTTATGAAGCTTCTGATCGCGCTTGCATAGGCTAGTGGTGAAGATGTGATACTGCCCGCTATTCAACTGCTTTGGGTTGCTCTAGTAACCCGACTGCTGCTGTTGCTGCTGATTGCCCTGATGATTATAACCACCTTGGTTTCCCTGATTGCCTTGATTGCCATGTCCGCTCTGATTACCATGAAAACCTGAACCGGAAGTGCCTCCACCGTAACCCGGCCCATGAGATCCGGGGCCTGAACCGCCGCCCAGTCCATGATCATACCGAAAAAAATCTAAATTTTTGAACTCCTGCATAATATAATAATCCTTCCGGAGGTGTGTGGCCGGTTTATCCCGCGACCCGTGCTTTGGGCAAGGCTGGTTTAACAGGTAAGACAGGCGCTCCAGATTGGGACTTGGTCCTCCACCACGCGGGGCGGTTTACCCTTACAACGCTGGCCTTTGTCCTGCGCGTTGGTATTAGCCATAAAATCTAAACTGTTATCCGCTTTACGCTTACCGATGTTTCCATGACTCGCCGGGTTGTGCTGCTGCCCTTTGGTGCTGCCGCTCTTCTTTCCCTTCCCTGTCTTGTCGTCGTCAGACTCGGGGTCCTTGGTACTATCAGAGTCGGCATACTTCACCAGAGCTGCCATAAGTGTTCCTGTCAGGGATATACCCCGCAGCGTAAACCGGCCGGAAGTTTAACCCAGCCAGACTTGGCGGTTTACTTGAGACCCAGCTGATACTTGGCGATTCACTGGCGACCCGCCCTGACCTGGCGGTTTACAAGCAACCGGCGGGCGGGTCAGACGGATGACAAGGCCCAAGGCCCAGAAGGCCGGTTCATGTTAATGGTGGGCCGGTTTATGAGGAAAGCACAAGGAATATTCTCCTACAAAGGAAGCAAGACTAGGACTCCACTTGTAATAGAGTAATCCCAATCCAACTAGGACTAGTCATGTAAACCACCTCTTCAACATATATAAGGAGGGGCAGGGATCCCCAAAGAGGGACAAGCAAGAAGAAACAATCTCTAGGGCTAGACACAAAGAACCGGTTTACCGGCGTCTCCCTCGTGATCACAATGAGACCTAGCCACAAACAACATGTAGGGTTATTACCGGATGATGTTTCCCGGGGCCCGAAGCTGTGTAAATCCTTGTCTTGTGTTGCGTCTCTCGATTCCGCCCAACCCCTCTCAAGCTACCACATAGATGCGTTGGCCTCACGACTAAGTCCTTACACTAGGACATCTGCCATGACAATTCCACGACAGTTGGCGCCCACCGTGGGGCTTGCACACGGTGGTGTTGAGTTATTGAAGGGATCTCTTCAGGGATCGAGAAGCTTATGATGTGACAGATGAAAAAGAGCCGGCGCAGAAGGATACATCTCGTCTTCATGGCAGGCAGTCGGAGCGACATACGAGATTGAGATTAAAGAAATTAGGGTTTTGCGTTCTATACACCACCGACACGAGATGATCTGTCCAAACCGAGGGAAGATTGATTTCACCGAGTGCTGCAAGCTGTCAAGTCACAGTTTCCATTGAAACGGACAAAAGATTTCCACTGTCCGATCCGCCGAGTTCCATAAATTGCTACGGCTGGATTACAGGTTCAAGTCCCAAGGCTGTTTAGTGCTACCAGTCCATGTGGATACATAGATAAATCAAGTGGATATCAAAACTAGTACCAGTACTTCACCATGATCACGTGAAGCCATCTACTACAAGTCAAAATTCTTTGTGTTCAACTGTTATGTTCACGCTCAGGCTATCCAACAAAAAAAGAGAGAGAAGGGTAGCTGCATCGGGAACGCGGTATACTTGATCCAGCAGAGATTTACGTGAGCTAGTACTAATCAACAAAAAGAAAAAGGAAAGCAAGATCCGGTCTCCGCCTCGGACTCGCCAGGACGCGGGCTTCGCTGCTGCAGCTACGGCACAGGCCACCTTGCCCTGGCCACGCCACCTTCTCCACCAGCAGCCGGCTCACAGCGCCTCTCCACCCTCTGCCGATTTGCCGCTCCGCCTCGCCTGGGACCTTCCTGAGCTGCTGCGCCGGAGCTGCCCTGTTCCTCAGACCGGCCTACGGTTTCCTCCTCCACCTGCGGACCTTGCCCAACCTGGAAAAGGAGGATGAACCTGCCTCGGTTGTCTCTGCTTCTGCCGTGGTGAGTTGCCTCGCCTGCATCTGTTGAGCCGCCGCCAGAGATGCCGGCCTGCGCCTTCGGCTTATGTCCGTCGGGCCGCCGCCCGTGAGCCGCCGACTTCGTCCGCCTTAGAACTGCTGGCCCCGAGCCGCCGCTTCCACCGGCCTCTACCAAACCGCCGCCCACTCCCCGGACTCTACCTCCGCCTCGAATTCTGGGTTGGCCCTGTTGAGTCACCTCCTTGCTGGGTTGAGCCGCCCGCTGGGTCTCACTACCGTGAGCCGGCCTCGCTGGCCGCCGTCGTCCGCCTTCAAGACCTCCGTCTCCACCCGCCTCAGCAGTAGCGGGGCAGAACCACCGCCCACCGCGACCCCGCCTACTGGCCTCCCCATCACCACCGGGCCGGCGCGTGTCTCAGCACTGCCCGCTGGCTCGCGCGCACGCCCTCTTCGCTAGCGTCGCCGCTGGAGGACCGCCTTCTAGCGCCCACTTTTGAGGCCACTAGTCACCGCAACTGCCGCGGCACCACCTGGCTGCTTCCACCAACATGGCTCGCTAGATCCGCCCGCACCCTCTTCCATGGCGGGTCGTTTTCTCTCTAGTCTCAGCGGCCTCATGTTTCTTGTGTGAAAATTACAAGGTGATAATGAGTGAGTACTTAGTCTCAAGGCAGATGACGCAGGTATTGTCAGACTCATCAGATGAAATGCGTTGAGTGGCTGGTGCCACCAAGTAGTGTTTTTCCATGATATGATATTTGATAGTATGAGGACAAGGAGCGGGTAATTATTACAGCTGCTGCTACTGTTTCCTCCATATGAAGACCTGAGCTAATGTAAAATACTAGCAATGCTAGCACCAATTGAAGAACGGGGCAAGTATGCACTGCAAGGCGTTTGCACCCGGAGCAGAGATAAAAAAAGGAGGTTCTAATGACTTGCCGAACAAAAAACAATCAGGTGCTATTTTTCCAAAACTCTTACTTGGTATAATTAAATATCATCAAAAGATTTTTTCGAGGTATGCTATTGTATACACAGGTCGATTAACTCATGGCCAAGGTATGACCGGTCTCGTGCGCCGGCGTCGGAGGCGACGTATGCATCTGCACCGCCCGTGCCGGGTGTTTAAGGACCCAGAGAATAACCCGGAGGGTTTCTACTTGAACGGCCGGGACCATATTGAGTCGCCGACCTGCCTAAACTATCTCTGTCGCGATGAACGGATCATCCGTTGTTCGAACAAAAAACATCAGGTGATATCCGTCCGGTTTGTTTTCGTAGCACATATTAAATTTTGTGTGAACAATTACTTTGGCATGTGATATTTTTTGACGCAGGACAATTGTTCATTACAAATGAGGTGTTATATTACAGGCACGGAGCACACGCTAGCAACGTTCTGCACCGGCGTTTCGTCTGTGTCATACCACCCGGTGAATGAACGTGCGCAAGTCGCCGTCCCTGTGGCCCGGTTTACATCAGCTTGCCGAGACTGTGCCCGCGATTAACTCGCCCTTCTGTGCCAGTTTACGACACCGGTGCTGATTTTCCCCGCCCGCACCGGCTTACAATGCCGTGGCCGACTCATCTGTCCAAGTTGTCTAATGCTGCGGTCGTCTTTGTCGTTCGTCTCTCGCGGCCTGGTCTACATCAACGCACCGGGCCACACCTGTCTGCATGAGCTGTTTATTGAGTATAAAGCAAGTCACAGCTTGGGTAGCCCGGTTTTCTTTCAAATTGGAGGCAAATTATCATCAACCGCCGTCTGCACTGGATGGATCAATGGGCAGGCATGCAAGTCGCCGCCACTACATTTTGGTTAATTTCAAATAGCCAGTTAGAAGGAACCATTGGCCGAGTTGCTGACACGGCTCATACGGGATCATTTATAACCCGCCGCAATCACCTCAACCTTATGTGGATTCACATCGTGCTATCAACACCAATGATATACAAGTTATGCCGGTTTATATCACGGTCAAATATGGAGAGTCTCAAGCCAACTCCTCGAGTCACCTTTGAGACTCGGGGGCTACGATGACATGACTCAGCAAATTTAAGAACCCCAAGATGATGGAGGGAAAGATAACCCTGTCCCGGAGGCTACTGTTATATTGATGAAAATTTAAAGGCTGTCAAAAAATTTCCGGCTGAAAATGAAGATTCCAGTTTAAAATCCGGTTCAAGGGAAAGATGTCTCCCACAAAGCTTTGAAGCTCTCAATATTCGGTTCAAAATCCCAGTTCAAGAAGAATTTATCTCTTGCAAAAAGATACAGGTTGCCGAAGAGGACCTGCTGCCATGGTGCGCGGTTCAGACATGGGTATCCTGCCTTATTGGCTTATCATATTATTGATCACGTGGGGCTTACATTATAAGCGGCGTCTGTTTGCTCATTGATCCGGCTTATAAAGTCATATATATATATATATATATATATATATATATATATATATATATCACTTGGGGGCTTGGTGGTATTGAACCATAGCTGATCGACGCAAGACCACCAGGAAAATCACTTGGGGAGTTGGTCGTATTCGAACCATAGTCACACATCTTGATCGGCTCAAAGCCAAACTACTTCGGGACCAAAGAGAGTGTTGCAATAGAACAACTCAAACATAGGCACCCACTGAGCACAGCTCAAAATGTTACTTGGGGATTCTTTGTTGTCGCGATGAACAAAGAATCTACACTCGTAATAGGCTATCAAGCCACAGCTTGGAAGCTTGGTGTATACACCTAAAACCCTGGGTTAGCCCGCCTTCTTAAGTAAGTCACTCCGCCCAGGTAAACCTGGTATGACCCATCGAACTTTGGCAAGTTACTCTGATAAGACCTTGAACTTGTCATGTTAAAACGACGATTGGTTAAGGATTGAGGACCATCTTAAAAGGCTTTGTGAAATGGTTTAACTCAGTGGCCTGGCAGCCCATGAAAAGCCTCGAATTTGGGGCCTGGCAGCCCGTGAAAAGCCTCGACTACAAGTTTTCATTTGCTTTTTGCCAAGTTTTTCTCTCTTTTGATAAGACTTATGATGTTTTTTGATAAACCGGTGTTCATCAACCCGGCTAAGCTGTCAACTACAAGTTGTCAGTACATGATCAATTATAATCCGGTGCTTTTTAACCCGGTCTGGTTTCGACTATAAGTCGCTAGTATTATATATGGTTAATCCGGTGTTTATCACAACCCGGTACGGTTTTATCATAAACCGGCACAATATGGAAGGAGTTATCAGTACTCAAGATTGGGGTTATCACCTTTACTACAATAAAGTTGGCCAACCAACGATGTCATTCAATGTCACAGGTATGATATATTTCACATTTGATTATTCTTAAGTGCAGCCTTGGTTATCAACCCAGGTTATATGTTGGGCATTATGACCCGTCCGGCGGTAAGCCGCCGGGACACTTTAAACTTGTTGTATGCAGAAATAGGTTGAATAAAGCATGATTATAAATCGCCGGCGTTTATTAACCCGACCTGGCTTTCGACTATAAGTCGCCAGTATGATGATAACTTATCCTATGTTTATTAACCCAGCCTGGCTTTCGACTATAAGTCGCCAGTATATATTTGGATTGCGCCATTGGGATCATGCGCTTATAAATCATTGGGTATATTATTCAAATCTTTAATAGCCAACATGGCTGGATTTTTACTATGGTTATCAATAACCAGTATTATGATTGAGGTTTTCAAAGTTGCTTTAGCGCAATGATATTATTTTATCGATGGATATGATTTATTCTACAATGGAAGAAATAGTCCCGAGTCGCTGCAGGCTTACGACCCGACACTTGGGGGCTACATTATTCAAATTGAGATTACATCAAATATGCAAGTCCCATGTCACTGCCAGCATGCACCATGGCACTTGGGGGCTAATGCAAAGTCATTTTCTCATCACCTTATTGAAGACCCGACTCATCACATTGTAATGAGCCGGCCCTTGGGGGCTACCAATTGCTCCTGTTAACAATTCAAGGTACACAAGTCTTAATCCATTATATTGAAGGGTCCACTGCTCAGTTGGTAAAGCACAAAGCTCTTAACCTTGTGGACGTGGGTTCAAGCCCCATGATGGGGGTTACATCATATGATGTTCTTTTCCAAGAAGTATATGTAAAGTCCCAGCTCAATATTATCTTAATGAGCCGGCCCTTGAAGGCTGCACGTTGCTGTTAAAATCTACATGATCATATTTATAAAGTCCCTGCTCATTATTGCATAATAACCCGACCCTTGGGGGCTACACTGGTTGACGTTTTTTGAGCATCAGGCATTTTCAAGTCCCATGTTGCTGCAAGCATGACAACCCGGCACTTGGGGGCTACATATGTGGAATACTTAGTTCTGACTAGTGATTGAGATGAACAACATGGATTTCTTCATACTTGGCCATATTTATATTGAAGCAAGTTTTAAGTCATCACTTTGCTCTACTCAAGACTTGGGGGCTACAGGTATTATGCATATAAAGGAGGAACATCTTCAAATTCTCAGTTTTTAGCAAACCAAATTGACCCGGCGTCATCAATAATTATGACCTGGCGACGGCAACAATTATGACTCGGTGGCATCGGTATTTACAAACCGACAATTTTGGTAATATTAAACCGGCAAGTTTTACATCTTCAAACCGGTTGAATATCATATGAGTATTTCAAGACCAATATTTCTTAAGCCAGCGCTTTGGAAGCCGACTCAAGTGGATCATTCTTCACAATATTTCTCTGTGAGAAACCAATGTCAGCAAATTGAGTATGAAGCTGGCCTATTGACCTGGATTTCTAGACGAAAGAAATGACAAGGAATTAAGGATGATCAGGTGCCCGTTTATAAGAATTCTTAACCCGGAGCATAATCTGTGAAATTTGTTCTTGTGTTTGTTTATAGGATCAGTTTACCATGGATAAATCCAAGCTAAACTGGGGGCTAATGTCGGGGATATACCCCGCAGCGTAAACCAGACAAAAGTTTAATCCGGCCGGACTTGGCGGTTTACTTGAGACCCGACTGACACTTGGCGATTCACTAGTGACCCGCCCCGACCTGGCGGTTTACAAGCAACCCGCCTGGTCATTATGACTCACTGGTGTCGGTGTGGAACGACACTTATGGGATCACAAGAATCCCTACTACGGTTGCCGGGGTGCAGGGTTGCGAGGAGAGGAGGGCTAGTAGACAGCACAAGGATCGTTTACCCAGGTTTGGGCCGCGAGGATGCATAAAACCCTAGTCCTGCATCGGTGGGTGTATTTCTGAGAGTTCTTGAGCTCCCGAACTAGTTGTGGTCAGCGTGTGGTTCGAAAGAGCCGAATCCCTCTCCTGGTCGCCTTGGGCCTCCTTTTATAGGAAAAAGGGGTTGCCACAGTGGCACATAGGAGGTGGAAAGTTCTACAATGGCGCGAGATTATCCCTCGTATTACAGGACAAGGTGCATTTAATGCATCGCTTAGGTGTCCTCTTGCTTTATCCGGGACGGGGGCGAGGCCCGTCCCGTCCGTCGCCGCTCCTCCTCGCTTCGACACGCGCCTCGGCCAGGGATGCGTGCGGTGCCATGTAGATAGGCAGGCAGCTGAGTTGGCGCGGTGGTGGAGCCTTCACGAAGATCTGCATGCCGCCACGCAGGCACTTGATGAGTTGGCATGGGAGCTGCATGTTGCCACGCAGGGGCCCGCCCAACTGGTTGGGCTGGCAGCTGCATGTGAATGGTGGTGGAAGCTTGGTTGATGTGGGCTTGGCGGCGGCTTCGCCGGCGTCTTTGGCGAGGGCCTTGCCGGGGGGCCCGGCAAGGGTCTTGCCATGGCATGCTATCATCCCCGGCAAGGATCTTGCCGGGGGTCTGGTGGCCTTCTTCGGCAAGGATCTTGCCGAGAATCATCGTCTTCTAATCCTCATCTGATCTTGATTATGTCTTCACAAAGATCTGCATGCCACCACAGAGGTGCCTTCCCGAGCCCTGGCCCCACGCTGATGATAGCGCTGGGGGCCGTGGGCTCAAGGGTGGCTCGCTCAATTGGTGCGGGGTGAGCTATCTCGGCAAGGGTCTTACCGGGGCCGCTGAGGCCGCCTGGCAAGGGTCTTGTCGGGGGAGCCTGCTTCGTCCCTCTGCTCTTTGTGGCCTTGGCGTTGCTTTGATTGTCTTGGGCTTCGGTCTCACCTTGGCTCACCTTCCTCGTTCTGCCTGGTGTGGCCGTGGGCGCGGCTCTGACTGCCCGTGCACAGGTAAAGGGGTACAAAAATCGCCCTATTTTTTACAGCGACAGAGCCCCGGCTGGGCCACACATAAGCGCGACACGTTGTTGGGCCAGGCCCAAAACGGTGCGCGGGCAGGTGGGGCAGTTTTTACTGTGGTAACATTCTTCGCGCGCTCCACCTCCCACGACCCCGCGCGCGTGGCGCGGCGCGGAGGGGTGTGCATGACGTGGGCGGCATGCGTGGGGCGGTTTCCACACGCATGCGTCGCGTCGCAGTAAATGGGCTGCGCACCCCGTGGCTTCCCCATAAAAAGGGATAACCGCGGGCGCACTGTTCCTTTTACCCTCCGCGCAAGCCCAATCTCAGAGACCTCCGCCTGCTTCGCTCTTCTTCTCCGTTCCCACTTGCCATCGTTGCGCTTTCGCCACCCCCTGTCCTGCCCTCCTCTCCTAGCCGCTATGGCGCCAAAATCCACCAAGAGCAAGGAGTAGCCAAGGGCGCGGAGCCATGAGCCGCCCGGAGAAGTCTTGTTGGCAGTGCAGCGGACGCAGTCCGCCTTCTTCCCCTCGACGGTCGATGTGTTCGAGCTTCGGGACTCCTTCAGGCCCTTGTGGGGAGTGAAGACGGGGGGAGAGAATTCGGGGCACCCGGCTACGCGCGTCATCCCCGCCAACTGCACCGAGGCTGCCCCAAATTGGTACCCCTTCTTTGTTGATTATTTTTCTTGCGGGCTCTGTCCTCCCTTCTCCGACTTCTTCAGCGACATCATGCACACCTTCGGCTTTCGCCTCCTAGATTTTACTCCGAATGCGGTGGCGTGCATGGCCCTTTTCGCGCACCTCTGCAAAGGCTTCGCTGGGGTGCACCCCAACACGGCGCTCTTCCGCCATTACTTCTTCCCTCGGATCCATACGGGAGGCACAATCTCGGGGTGCATCTCCTGGATCCCAAAATCCAAGGGAGAGTACCCGGACGACGCCATGAAGGAGAGGTGGGAAGAATGGCGGGGCCGGTGGTGAAGGGAGAGTACCTGGTCGACGCCGATGATGGAAAGCTCACGGTTTCCACCACCAGGATTCTCCGGCTTACCCAGGCCGGGCTCACCCTTAAGATGATCAGGGCGGACATCATCCGTCGCTGGATCGCTCCTCTGCATAACAAGGGGAGGCCGGCCTGGCTCTTCACGGACCCCGCCGACATCATGCGGCTCCGCCCCGGCCTCGCCCACAACTTCACAGTGATGGCGCACGCCCATTTCTGCCAGCGGATCTTCCAGCTCGACGTGGGCCGTGACGGTGAGGTCGAGCGGACCGACAAGGCTGTGAGGGCCGCCACGAAGGCCGGCAAGGTCCTCAAGGGGCCTCTGTTCAAGCTGCCGACGGGGGTGCTCCCGTTGTGCAACAACTCGCGTCGGTCCGAGATCATCGCCATGATGCCGGACTGCAACGCGCACGGCCCCATCTCGAGCTGGAAGGAGCCGGAGGACGCTGAAGTGTAGTAGTTCTTTGACACCCTGCATGAGGTGTATGTCAACGCTGACGCCGAGCGGCTACTTGTCCAGGACACCTCCTAGGCGGAGCTGGACTACATCGCCACCAGGGCGAGGGTGGCGGAACTTGCCAGGGAGGCCGACAACGCCGGCGGAGTGGAGGACAAGGCCGCGACGGCCGCGGAGAAGGAGGAGCTCGCCCGGTGGGCGGTGGCCGCCGGGGGAGCCAGCAGCGTCGGCACCGAGGCTCCTTTGGTTGAAGATGTGACCGGCGAGTCGCCGGAGGAGGAGGCTGAGACCGCAGAGCCGACGCCACCTACGGGGAGGGGGCGAGTCCTGCGGCGGGCCAGTTCCGGCGAGCCGGTCCGGCCCGGCAGGGCTGCGCGGCCACAGCTGACCTTGGAGGAGCCCGTGCGCCATACGAGGGCGGCGGCGGAAAAGAAGCCGGTGAAGACCGCGGTGAAGAAGAAGACAACTGCCCCTTCTTCGTCTGCGCGCGTCCAGACACCACCTCCTTACCCTCCTCCGGCGAATGTTGATACGGAGGTTACTTTTGATTATGGATCCCTCAGCCCGAGGAGGAAGAGGAAGACAGCAGAGGAGGAGGCGGACGACGAGTAAGTATCTGGTTCCTTTTTGTTATCTCTGCCTCCTCAATCTGCGTTGCTTGTCTTGACTTGTTTTTGTCTTTGCAGGGACACAGAGACGCTTGCCCAGAGAGAGAAAAGGGCCACGATCTCGGTGGGTGGCAAGCCCCCGGCTGGTACTTCGAGGGCACCGTTGGTGGTGTTGAGTAGCCCAGACAGCAGCCCCCGGCAGAACCCCCAGCGTAAGTTCATCACTCTTCTCCCGTCGACATGTGCCAGGGGCACGATACCTTGGTGCTGACCTTGTCAGGTATGCAGGAGGAGAACAGCAGCAGGAGGAGCCATAGAGGGCTACTCCCAACACGCCGCCCCCATCGACCACGCCGCCCCGAGGGGCGTCCCCGGCAAGGGCGCCAGGCACCGGGCCCATGCACATGGAGGAGGAGGAGGAGGAGAACTTGGGAGCCGGCGGCTTTGCCTCGACGCCAAATGTTGGCGGGGAGGGGACTTCTGCTTCCCAGCCGGGTACTAGCACAGGTAAGTCGTTCGTCGTTTGTCACTGCTTCCTTTTCCTCTCTGGTTTTTGGTCTTGGCCTTGCCTCATCCCCTTCTTCGGCGCCCAGACTCCTCCTCGGTGAACCCAGAGGACGTGGACGCCATCATCGAGGGCGTCGCCAAGGCCGCCGAGGCAGACACCGAGAGGATCGCCGCCGAGGAGGCCGCCAAAGACGTTGCCGAGGATGCCGCCGAGGGGTATACCGGGGAGGCCGACAAGGCCGCCACTTAGGAGGCCGGCAAGGGGCCTGCCGGGGAAGCCGGCAGGACCACTGCCGAGGAGGAGGAGGAGGAGGTTGGTGACCAGCCTTCCTCCTTTGCTGCTTCCGGCTCCGGCAAGTACCTGAGGGTGAGTGACGACTTATTCGTCCACCTTCCGAGCGCGTCGAGCACCAGGACACCCGTTGAGGCAGAGGTGTTCGACGACGAGGTGCTTGCCGCTGCGGGGCTTGAAGTCGTCGATGAGCCGATCGTTGGCGGCGACAATTCGCAGGAGGAGCGGCTCCCCCACGCCATGGGCGCCAGCTTCCGGAAGCTCCAGGCGCTCCACCGCGCCCGCCTGGACAAGGCTAAGTCCAGGACAGCGGTGGTGGAGAAGGCGGAGGCGGACCTCCAGAAGCGCGTTTCTGAGGCGCAGGACTAGTTCCGCGAAGCCCACAAGGAGCTCAAGGCGGCCCAGGGTGAGCAGGCCAAGCACGACGTCGAGCTCACCATGAAGCTCGCCGACGTTGAGAAAGCTCAGGAGGCGGCGAAGAACTTGGCCGAGGCCGCCGAAGCCGCTCGGACCCAGCGCGAGGCCGCGCTGAACTCCCAGGAGGAGGACCTTGCTGCATGCGAGGAGAAGCTTGCCACCATGTTTCGTGGCAAGGATGCAGAGGTGGAGAATCTTGTCTTGCAGCGGACCAGTGGGCTGGAGCAGAGGCACAAGGAGGCACTTAATGCCCAGGCCCAGGTTCACATCGGCAAGGTGGAGGACCTGGAGGCAAAGCGCGACAGGCTGAAGGAGCAGGCCCTGAAGCTGTCCCAGGAGAAGGACACGCTCAACAGTGCCCTGACAAAGGCGCAGGGCGCGGTCGTCAGCAAGGCTGGGGAGCTCTCCGAGGCCAACAACTCCATCAAAGACCAGAAGCTGAAGCTGGAGGGTCTCGAGAAGGTGTTGTTGGAGGCCACAACCCGAGAGGCGACCCTGGCCAAGGAGCTGGAGGCCGAGAAGCTGTTCCGGAAGAACGAGGGCCTCAACTTTGCGGATCACGTGGAGGGTGAGAACCGTTGGCTCGATCGCCTCGCCACCCTCGCCAACCAGGCCGCCGCACAGCTGGCCATCATGGGGATGCCGGACATGAGGTATGTCCCGGGCGGGCGTGGCGCCAGTTGCAGCCCCGACCATGTTCTTTGAGAAGGTCGTCGGTGCTCGAGCGGCTCCACTCCAACAGGCGGCCTCACCGGCCGACGAGTCCCGAGGTTTTGCCAGTGCCATGACCAAGGTTCTCACCAAGGTGGCGACCGTACCTGACCTCAACTTCGACGGCCTTGTGAGAGCTTGCCGGAGGGGACCGACCTTGCACCGCTCAGGGAGCGCATCGAGCCCATCATCAGCCGAGTCGGCGGAATTCTGAGGGTGGAGGGCTAGCGCCGGGATTAGGCATCCCGTTTTCTTATCGACGCTGCAGGTTCACAACCAAGACAATTGCTATCTCTAGTTAGAACCGCAACAACAATTTGATGTAACGTAACTCTGCAGCACTTTTTAGTATCATGCATGTTAGTTTCCTATTCGATTTTTCCTTGTATGTCCACCCTACGTAACTGGGTAGGCTTGTCGGCGCGTAAACCCAGGGTGGCGTTGTGGGGACGGATCCCCATTGGCCTGTCGGGTGTGCTTGCTGCCGGGCAAACCACCTTACCGCCCTGAGCGCGGCCGCCCGAACTGTCGAGTTTGACTCGAGTCAGAGTCAGGAGCGTTGCCAGGTGCGGAAGGCTACCCCGCCACTCTTGACGCGGCCGCTTTGAGCTGTTGAGCGGATTCGAAACAGAACAAGGGTGTTGCCAATCGCTGGGGGGGCTTTGCGTGCAGGTTTCCCATACATAGGCAAGATCCTCGAGGATGATAACCTTAAATGTAAAAGGAAATAACCCAAGGCTCTGAATGACTTAGCTTTTTTGTTACCGAGCCGGCGTCGTTCCTCCAGCCGCCTTCTTCTCGGAAACCGAAAGCGATGAAGAACTGCTAGGCTAACTACTAGACCAGATTCTCACAATTGCGCCGCCTACCTGGCGCGCCAAAGATGTCGGTGTGGAACGACACCTATGGGATCACAAGAATCCCGACTACGGTTGCTGGGGCGCAGGGTTGCGAGGAGAGCAGGGCTAGTAGACAGCACAAGGATCGTTTACCCAGGTTCGGGCCGCGAGGATGCGTAAAACCCTAGTCCTGCATTGGTGGGTGTATTTCTGAGAGATCTTAAACTCCCGAACTAGCCGTGGTCAGCGTGTGGTTCGAAAGAGCCGAATCCCTCTCCTGGTCACCTTGGGCCTCCTTTTATAGGAAAAAGGGGTTGCCACAGTGGCACACAGGAGGTGGAAAGGTCTACAGTGGCGCGAGGTTATCCCTCGTTTTATAGGACAAGGTGCATTTAATGCATCGCTTAGGTGTCCTCTTGCTTTATCGGGGACGGGGGCGAGGCCCATCCCGTCCGTCGCCGCTCCTCCTCGCTTCGACACGCGCCTCGGCCAGGGATGCGTGCTGTGCCATGTAGGCACGCAGGCAGCTGAGTTGGCGCGGTCGTAGAGCCTTCACGAAGATTTGCATGCCGCCACGCAGGCACTTGATGAGTTGGCCCGGGAGCTGCATGTTGCCACGCAGGGGCCCGCCCAGCTGGTTGGGCTGGCAGCTGCATGTGAACGGCAGTGGAAGCTTGGTTGATGTGGGCTTGGCGGCGGCTTCGCCGGCATCTTTGGCGAGGGCCTTGCCGGGGGGGCCGGAAAGGGTCTTGCCGTGGCGTGCTGTCGTCCCCGGCAAGGATCTTGCCAGGGGTCTCGTGGCCTTCTTCGGCAAGGATCTTGCCGAGAATCGTCGTCTTCTAATCCTCATCTGATCTTGAATATGTCTTCACAAAGATCTGCATGCCACCACAGAGGTGCCTTATCGAGCCCTGGCCCCACGCTGATGATGGCGCTGGGGGCCGTGGGCTCAAGGGTGGCTCACTCTGTTGGTGCGGGGCGAGCTGTCCCGGCAAGGGTCTTGCCGGGCCGCTGAGGCCGCCCGGCAAGGGTCTTGCCGGGGGAGCCTGCTTCGTCCCTCTGCTCTTTATAGCCTTGGCGTTGCTTTGATTGTCTTGGGCTTCAGTCTCACCTTGGCTCACCTTCCTTGTTCTGCTTGGTGTGGTTGTGGGCGCGGCTCTGACTGCCCGTGCACAGGTAAAGGGGTACAAAAATGTGCCCCTATTTTTGTGCACCGACAACTGGTGACCTGTCGGGCGGGTCAGATGGATGACAAGGCCTAGAAGGCCGGTTCATGTTAATGATGGGCCAGTTTACGAGGAAAGCATAAGGAATATTCTCCTACAAAGGAAGCAAGACTAGGACTCCACTTGTAATAGAGTAATCCTAATCCAACTAGGACTAGTCATGTAAACCGCCCCTTCAACATATATAAGGAGGGGCAGGGCTCCCCAAAGAGGGACAAGCAAGAAGAAACAATCTCTAAGGCTAGACACAAAGAACCGGTTTACCGGCGTCTCCCGCGTGATCATAATGAGACCTAGCCACAAACAACATGTAGGGTTATTACCAGATGATGTTTCCTGGGGCCCGAAGCTGTCTAAATCCTTGTCTTGTTATGCGTCTCTCGATTCGGCCCAACCCCTCTCAAGCTACCACATAGATGCGTTGGCCTCACGACTAAGTCCTTACACTAGGACATCTGCCATGACAATTCCACGACAGTTCCCATGTCATTGCAATAACGTTTGAGCCGTCCCAACTTCAACTTTAGAGGTGCAAACCGGTAATTGCCTTCCAGCGTTAAAACTGCTGTATCAGCATTGATGCGGTCTGATGAATGCAAAATCTCTGAAACCTAGCGCACCCAACGGGTTGTTGACTCTCCTTCCTCCTAGACACAGGCAGCTAAGTCCACAATTGACATGGGCTGCTTGCACGTATCCTTGAAATTCTGGATAAACCGGGCCCTTAACTCGGGCCATAACCCAATGGAGTTAGCTGGCAGGTTTTTCAACCATGTGCGAGTTGTTCCTTCCAACATCATGGTAAAGTATTTAGCACACGCCGCATCGTCCACATCCAGCATCTCCATTGCCACCTCATAGCTTTCAACCCATGACTCAAGGGATAAATCGGCAGTGTAATTCGGCACCTTATGTGGGCCCTTAAAATCCTTGGGCAGCTGTATATTGCAGTGCTGGGACGAGACACGGTACCCCCAAAGAACTGGAGGTAACCCCTGGTTTCACCGACGTTGTTGGACGAACCGGAGTAAGTTGGCGGGCTTCATGTTGCGCCGCTAACTCGGCCTCTCGACGTGCCCTAGCACGATCCACCACATCCTGAGCATCACCACCGCCACCCACCGGGTTATGGCCACGGGGCGGATTATGATTTGGTGCACTGCTCGACACAACCGGTTCATCCATGTGCCTGCTGTAACTCCGGCTCGGGCGGGGAGTAGAATGAATCCTTTCGCGGCTGTATGAATAAGCCCGCTGCTGAGTCAAGGCCGTCTGAAGAAGCTCCCTAGCTCGTCATGTCTCAACTGCTACTGGGGACTCGCCTTCGGTCGGGAGAACTGCCAATCATGAAGCGACAGTGACAATGTTATCCAACGGGTTAGAGTAATGACCCGGTGGTGTTGGGACGTGCTGTGACAGGACATTATTCTGATGAGGCAGGTCCATCGGGCGTGGCTGAACCGGCGCTCCCATTCAGGTACCTCCGCCCGGTTTACCACTGGCGGATTACTGGTTCCTGCTCCTGGGGTATTAAAGAGGTTCCTGGCCTCATAAACCGGAGGCAGGTGAGACCGGTAACTTCTCCCCATGATATCGTTTGATGCGCTCTGATCCAACATAAGCCGGTATGCCTGTGCATCCAACTCGGCTTGTTCTGCCGCCATCCTGGTATCCTCAGCCGCCAGGTTTGCTTTGGCTTGAGACATCTGATCTTTCACCTTCGCGATTTCCGCGTTATGTTCCTCTTGGTTCGCAGGGTTAACTTCCGCCATCAGCGTTGCTAAAGCGTCAAATAGGTCAGATAAAACCTGAGCCAGCGGTCGCACAGGGCCTCCTGCCCCGGCTGCTGTCGCCGCTACTGACCCAGAAATCATTGCTGCTCCTGTTGAAGAGTGTAGCGCAGACTGTGTACTGGCCATGAAGATCGCAACCCGACCTGGCGGATCAAAGGGGTCCGTAATACTGTCGCCGTTGGAACAGCCCCCAATCCAGCCATCTTGCAACTGGTACAATGACTCGGTCTCTCCGGTCGATGACTCGTCATCAGAATAAACGACGGTCTCACCACTAGATGCTGGTTTATCCTCAGATTCCGCTCCATTGATGACTCCCACGAAGGCACGCTTCATGGCAGGCTGAACCCGAGCGGTTCTCGCATGCTGAGCCATTTCGACGATGTCGGTGCAGATGTCCGGCTCAGGGTCCGGCTCGCCGATCTTTCCAATGAAGACATGGATGCCGATGAAGGGGACCCAGTATCCGTACTCGATTGAGCCGGCCTCGGGGCCCCATCCTGCATCGTCGATGTAGAGCTTGCCGCGACGACTCTTAGTCATCCGGCCCACAGCGTATCCCTTAAGCCTTTCGAAGCTGCCCTCTAAGAACTCAAAACCATCATGCGATAGCCCCACGGTGGGCGCCAACTATCGTGGTTTTATCACGGCAGATGTCCTAGGGGGAGGACTTAGTCATGGAGCCATCACGACGGGTTAGCTTAAAGGGGTTAAAGCGGACAAAGGACACAGAGAGTTTATACTGGTTCGGCCCCTTGCGGTGAAGGTAAAGGCCTAATCCAGTTGTTGTGGAATTTCTAGGGTTTCGATGACCAGGGAGCGAATCCGCTATGCCTGGCTCTCGAGTTGTTGTTTGTTGTCCCTAAACCGCCGCCGGGTCGTCCCTTTATATACATAGGTTGACGCCCGTCGGTTTACAAAATCCCGAGGCCGGCTCATAAACATGTCCGGCTCGGTCTCTACTCTTTCTATCTTACAGCACAAGTTTACATATCAATGTCAATTTATGTCTACAGGCCTTAATCCGCCTTTGGGCCCTGGGCCTTCATACAGCGCCACTGTCTTTGTCTTCATGGGCTTCAAATATAATAACTCATTATGGGGACAACCCGGCCTCTCCTGGACGGTTTATGCCCAGAAGTAATATCCCCAACAGATCCTCTTTTGATGATTGCTTGAGCAACCTTGATCGAGTTTTGCAAAGATGTGAAGAAACTAACCTTGTCTTGAACTAGGAGAAATGCCACTTTATGGTTAACGAAGGAATTGTCTTGGGGCATAAAATTTCTGAAAGAGGTATTGAAGTTGATAAAGCTAAAGTTGATGCTATTGAAAAGATGTCGTGTCCCAAGGACATCAAAGGTATAAGAAGTTTCCTTGGTCATGCCGGTTTTTACAGGAGGTTCATTAAGGACTTCTCAAAAATCTCTCGGCCTCTGACTAATTTATTACAAAAAGATATACCATTTGTCTTTGATGATGATTGTGTAGAAGCATTTGAAATACTTAAGAAAGCATTAATTTCTGCACCTATTATTCAGCCATCTGATTGGAATTTACCCTTTGAAATTATGTGTGATTCTAGTGATTATGTTGTAGGTGCTGTTCTGGGACAAAGAGTTGATAAGAAATTAAATATTATTCAATATGCTAGTAAAACCCTAGAAAATGCCCAGAGAAATTATGCTACTACTGAAAAAGAATTTTTAGCAATTGTTTTTGCTTGTGATAAGTTCGGACCTTATATTGTTGATTCTAAAGTAACTATTCACACTGATCATGTTGCTATTAAATACCTTATGGAAAAGAAAGATGCTAAACCTAGACTTATTAGATGGGTTCTCTTGCTACAAGAATTTGATTTGCATATTATTGATAGAAAGGGAGATGAGAACCCCGTTGCAGACAACTTGTCTAGGTTAGAGAATGTTCTTGATGACCCACTACCTATTGATGATAGCTTTCCTGATGAACAATTAATGTCATTAATACTTCTCGTACTGCTCCATGGTATGCTGATTATGCTAATTACATTGTTGCTAAATTTATACCACCTAGTTTCACATACCAGCAAAAGAAAAAGTTTTTCTGTGATTTGAGACATTACTTTCGGGATGACCCACATCTTTATAAAGGAGTAGATGGTGTTATTAGACGTTGTGTACCTGAGCATGAACAGGAACAAATCCTACGCAAGTGTCACTCCGAGTCTTATGGAGGACACCACGCTGGAGATAGAACTGCACATAAGGTATTGCAATCCGGTTTTTATTGGCCTACTCTCTTCAAGGATGCTCGCAAGTTTGTCTTATCTTGTGATGAATGTCAAAGAATTGGTAATATTAGTAGACGTCAGGAAATGCCTATGAATTATTCACTTGTTATCGAACTATTCGATGTTTGGGGCTTTGATTATATGGGACCTTTTCCTTCCTCTAATGGGTATACACATATTTTAGTTGCTGCTGATTACGTTACTAAGTGGGTAGAAGCTATTCCAACTAGTAGTGTTGATCATAACACTTCTATTAAGATGCTTAAAGAAGTTATTTTTCCGAGGTTTGGAGTCCCTAGATATTTAATGACTGATGGTGGTTCACATTTTATTCATGGTGCCTTTCATAAAATGCTTGCCAAGTATGATGTTAATCATAGAATTGCATCTCCTTATCACCCACAGTCTAGTGGTCAAGTAGAATTGAGTAATAGAGAGCTCAAATTAATTTTGCAAAAGACTATTAATAGATCTAGAAAGAATTGGTCCAAGAAACTTGATGATGCATTCTGGGCCTATAGAACTGCATATAAAAATCCTATGGGTATGTCTCCGTATAAAATGGTTTATGGAAAAGCATGTCACTTACCTCTCGAACTAGAACATAAGGCATATTGGGCCATTAAAGAGCTCAATTATGATTTCAAACTTGCCGGTGAGAAGAAGCTATTTGACATTAGCTCACTTGATGAATGGAGAACCCAGCCTTATGAGAACGCCAAGCTGTTTAAAGAAAAGGTTAAAAGATGGCATGACAAAAGGATACAAAAGCGTGAGTTTAATGTAGGTGATTATGTGTTGCTGTACAACTCTCGTTTAAGATTTTTTGCAGGAAAGCTTCTCTCTAAATGGGAAGGTCCTTACGTTATCGAGGAGGTCTATCGTTCCGGTGCCATAAAAATCAACAACTTCGAAGGCACAAATCCGAAGGTGGTGAACGGTCAAAGGATCAAACATTATATCTCAGGTAATCCTATAAATGTTGAAACTAATATTATTGAAACCGTAACCCGGAGGAATACATAAGGACACTTTCGAACGTTTGGACTCGAAAAGGAATAGGTATGTGGTACGGTAAGTAAACCGACTCCAAAATAGTTCTAATGGCATTTTTTCTCCGTTTTGGAATATTTAGAAAAATAGGAAAATAAGAAGCAGTACGGGAAGGACACAAGGCTTCCACGAGGGTGGGAGGCGCGCCCTACCCCCTGGGCATGCCCCCTACCTCGTGGGCACCTCGTGCACTCTCCGGACTCCGTTTTCTTGCACGATACTTCTTTTGGTTGGTAAAAATTCATTATATAATCTCCCGAAGGTTTTGACCACCGTATCACGCAAATATCCTCTGTTTTTGTTTCGAGTTGTTTCTGCCGCATATTAGAGCAGGATGTCTTCTCAAGAGTCAGTCGGGGAGAGTCGGGTGTCTCATCCGACACCAGGTCCAGGGGAAAACAGCGATGCCTATCACTTTGGGCCTTCAACGGAGGAAGAGATGGAAGCTGACTTGAAAAGAATAGATGCCATGGAGGAGGTTCATAGATGCCATGGAAAAGAATAGATGCCATGAAGAATAGATGTCTGTAGCTCTCGTATCACCATGACACTCTTATCTTTACCGTTTTTCTTAGTCCGATCCTTTTAGTAATATCTTGATCTAGTAGAATAAAGTTTTAGTATGATTTAGTTTTGAGTTTTGCTTTATGATCCCTTTATGTAATCGAGTCCTTGAGCTATATAATAAAGATTAGTGTTGAGTCAAGGGCTTGATTATTTTGCCATGATCTTGAGGGAATAAAAGAAAAGAGAAAGAATAAAAAGAAACAAAGAGATCATATTGATCTTATGGAGAGTAATGACTTCACATAGAAAGAGTATGATGAATAAAAATTGTTGAGAGTTGACAAACATAGTTTTGGTCATCGTTGCAATTAATAGGAAGTAATAAAGAAAGAGAGGTTCTACATATAAATATACTATCTTGGACATCTTTTATGATTGTGATCACTCATTAAAATATGACATGTTAAAGAGTTGATGTTGGACAAGGAAGACAACGTAATGGGTTATGTTTTCTTATATCCAAAATAAAGTATATTGTCATGGATCATCCAACATGTTGGGCTTGCCTTTCTCCCTCATGCTAGCCAATTCTTTGCATCAAGTAGAGATACTACTTGTGCTTCCAAATACCCTTAAAACCAGTTTTACCATATAGTCCACCATATCTACCTATGGATTGAGTAAGATCCTTCAAGTAAGTTGTCATTGGTGCATGCAATAAAAATTGCTCTCTAAATATGTATGATTTATTAGTGGGGAGAAAATAAGCTTTATACGATCTTGTGATGTGGAAGAAATAAAAGCGACGGACTGCATAATAAAGGTCCATATCACAAGTGGCAATATAAAGTGACGTTCTTTTGCATTAAGATTTCATGCATCCAACCATGAAAGCGCATGACAACCTCTGCTTCCCTCCGCGAAGGGCCTATCTTTTACTTTTACCGTATGCAAGAGTCACGGTGATCTTCACCTTTCCTTTTTACATTTTATTCTTTGGCAAGCACATTGTGTTGGAAAGATCCTGATATATATATATATATATCCAATTGGATGTAAGTTAGCATGAACTATTATTGTTGACATTACCCTTGAGGTAAAAGGTTGGGAGGCGAAACTATAAGCCCCTATCTTTCTCTGTGTCGGATTAAAACTCCGTAACCACAAGTATTGTGTGAGTGTTAGCAATTGTGAAAGACTAAATGATAGTTGAGTATGTGGACTTGCAGAAAAGCTCTTACATAGACTCTTTCCTATGTTATGATAAATTGCAATTGCTTCAATGACTGAGATTATAGTTTGTTGGTTCTCAATGAAGTTTCTGATTCATACTTGACATTGTGAATAGATTATTACTTGAGCATAAGAAATCATATGACAATATATATATATATATATATATATATATATATATATATATATATATATATATATATATATATATATATATATGCTGTTATAAGAATGATCATGATGCCCTCATGTCTGTATTTTATTTTATCGACACCTCTACCTCTAAACATGTGGACATATTTATCGTTACCGGCTTCTGCTAGAGGACAAGCGAGGTCTAAGCTTGGGGGAGTTGATACATCCATTTTGCATCATGCTTTTATATTGATATTTATTGCATTATGGGCTGTTATTACACGTTATGTCACAATGCTTATGCCTATTCTCTCTTATTTTACAAGGTTTACATCAAGAGGGAGAATGCCGGCAGCTGGGATTCTGGGCTGGAAAAGGAGCAAATATTACAGACCTATTCTGCATAGCTCCAAAAGTCCTGAAACTTCACGGAAGTCATTTTTGGAATTAATAAAAAAATACTGAGCAAAGAAACTACCAGAGGGGGGCCACACCCTGGCCACGAGGGTGGGAGTCGCGCCCTACCTCCTGGGCGCGCCCTCTGCCTCGTGGGCCCCCTGGTGGCCCTCCGGTGCCCATCTTCTGCTATATGAAGTCTTTCGTCCGAGGAAAAATCATAAGAAAGCTTTTGGGAAGAAACTCCGCCGCCACGAGGCGGAACCTTGGCGGAATCAATCTAGGGCTCCGGCAGAGCTGTTCCGCCGGGGAAACTTCCCTCCGGGAGGGGGAAATCATCACCATCGTCATCACCAATGCTCCTCTCATCGGGAGGGGGCCAATCTCCATCAACATCTTCACCAGCACCATCTCCTCTGAAACCCTAGTTCATCTCTTGTATCCAATCTTTGTCCCAAAGCCTCAGATTGGTACCTGTAGGTTGCTAGTAGTGTTGATTACTTCTTGTAGTTGATGCTAGTTGGTTTATTTGGTGGAAGATCATATGTTCAGATCCTATATGCATATTAATACCCCTCTGATTATGAACATGAATATGATTTGTGAGTAGTTACGTTTGTTCCTAAGGACATGGGAGAAGTCTTGCTATTAATAGTCATGTGAATTTGGTATTCGTTCGATATTTTGATGAGATGTATGTTGTCTCTCCTCTAGTGGTGTTATGTGAACGTCGACTACATGACACTTCACCATTATTTGGGCTTAGAGGAAGGCATAGGGAAGTAATAAGTAGATGATGGTTTGCTAGAGTAACAGAAGCTTAAACCCTAGTTTATGAGTTGCTTCGTAAGGGCTGATTTGGATCCATATGTTTCATGCTATGGTTAGGTTTACCTTAATACTTATTTTGTAGTTGCGGATGCTTGCAATAGGGGTTAATCATAAGTGGGATACTTGTCCAAGTAAGGACAGCACCCAAGCACCAGTCCGCCCACATATCAAATTATCAAAGTACCGAACGTGTCGGCGTACAAAAAAGAGGGGTGCATTTTTGTACCCCTATACCTGTGCACGGGCAGTCGGAGCCGCACCTACGGTCACTCCAAGCAGAGCAGGGGAGGTGAGCCAAGGTAAAACCAAAGCCCAAGATAATAAGAGCAACACCAAGGCCAAGACCACAAAGAGCAGAGGGACGAAGCAGGTTCCCCCGGCAAGACCCTTGCCGGGGCAGCCCCGGCAAGATCCTTGCCGGGACAGCTCACCCGGCACCAACAGAGCGGGCCACCCTTGAGCCCACGGTCTCCAACATCACGATTGGAGAAAGGGCTCGGGAGGCACCTCCGTGGTGGCATGCAGATCTTTGTGAAGACATATTAAAGATAAGATGAGACAGAAGACGACGATCCTCAGCAAGATCCTTGCCAAGGAAGGCCACCAGACCCCCGGCAAGGCCCTGCCAGGGACGACAAATACCGCGGCAAGACCCTTGCTGGGCCACATGGCAAGACCCTTGCCGAGTCACCCGGCAAGGCCCTCACCAAGTACGCCAGTAGGGCTACCGCCAGGCCAACACCAACCAAGCTTCCACCGCCGTTCACATGCAGCTGCCAGCCCAACTAGCTGGGCGGGCACCTATGTGGCAACATGCAGCTCCCAGTCCAACTCATCGAGCGCCTGCGTGGCGGCATGCAGATCTTCGTGAAGGCTCCGCCACTGCGCCACCTCAGCTGCCTGCCTGCCTACATGGCACCACGCGCCTCACTGGCCAGGGCGCGTGTCAAAGCGAGGAGGAGCGGCGACGGACGGGACGGGCCTCGCCCCTGTCCCCAATAAAGCAGTGGGACACCTAAGCTACGCATTAAATGCGTCTTGTCCTGTCGAGCGATAAGCTCAGGGCATCAGACACCTTTCCACCTCCTGTGTGCCACTGTGGCAGCCCCTTCCGACTATAAAAGGAGGCCCATGGCATACTGGAGAGGGATTCGGCTCTTTCAAACCACGCAGTGATCACAGCTAGTTCGAGAGCTCAAGAAACTCTCTGAAATACACCCATGAAAGCAGGACTAGGGTTTTACGCATCCTCGCGGCCTGAACCTAGATAAACGATCTTTGTGCTGTCTACTAGCCCTGCTCTTCTTGCAACCGCGCGCCCTGGCAACCGTAGTAGGGATTCTTGTGATCCCATAGGTGTCGTTCCACACCGACATCTTTGGCGCACCAGGTAGGGGGCGCAATTGTGAGAATCTGGTCTAGTAGTTAGCCTAGCAGTTCTTCATCGCCCTTGGCTCCTGAGAAGAAGGCGGCCGGAGGAACGGCGCCGGCTCGGCAACAGAAAAGCTAAGTCATTCAGAGCTTTGAGTTATTTCCTCCTATACATATGGTTATCCTCCTCGGAGATCTCGCCTATGTATGAGAAACCTGCATGCAAAGGGGCCCTCCCACAATTGGCAACTCCCTTGTTCTGTTTCGAGTCCGCTCAACAGCTCAAAGCGGCCGCGTAGAGAGTGGCGGGGTAGCTTTCCGCACTTTGCAACGCTCCCGACTCTGACTCGAGTCAAGCTCGACAGTTCGGGCGGCCGCGCTAAGGGCGGCAAGGTGGTTCGCCCGGCAGCAAGCACACCCGACAGGCCAATGGGGATGCGTCCCCAAGACGCCACCTTGGGTTTACGCGCCGGCGAGCCTACCCAATAACGTAGGGAGGACATACAAAGGAAATCGAACAGGAAAATAACATGCATAATACTGAAAGTGCTGCAGAGTTATATTACATTGGATTGTTGCTGCAGTTCTAACTAGAGATAGCGATTCTCTTGGTTGTGAACCTGCAGCGGCGATAAAGAACGGGATGCCTAATCCCGGCGCTGACCCTCCACCCTCTGGATTTTGCCGATCGGCTGATGATGGGCTTGATGCGCTCCCTGAGCGGTGTGAGGTCAGTACCCTCCGGCAAGCTCTCCAGCGCGGCGTCGAAGTCGAGGTCGGGGTACCAGTGCGCTACCTTGGTGAGAACCTTGGTCATGGCACCCTGGCAAAGCCTCCGGGACTCGTCGGCCAGTGAGGCCACCCGGTTGGCGTGGAGCCGCTCTAGAGCGCCGACGACCTTCTCAAAGAACATGGTTAGGCTGCAATTCACGCTCACGCTCCACTCCGGGACATACCTCACGTCCGGCATCCCCATGATGGCCAGCTGCGCGGCGACCTGGTTGGCGACAGTGGCGAGGCGATCGAGCCAACGGTTTTCGCCCGCCACGTGATCCGCGAAGTTGAGGCCCTCGTTC
The DNA here is from genome assembly GCA_021605205.1 of Aegilops longissima. Taxonomy (NCBI): domain Eukaryota; kingdom Viridiplantae; phylum Streptophyta; class Magnoliopsida; order Poales; family Poaceae; genus Aegilops; species Aegilops longissima. The sequence goes on from CM038680.1 coordinate 289,264,580, forward strand.
TCTCGCAACTGCTTCTCGGCCTCCAGCTCCTTGGCCAGGGTCCTCTCTCGGGTTTTGGCCTCCGACGGCACCTTCTCGAGACTCCCCAACTTCAGCTTGAGGTCTTTGATGGAGTTGTTGGCCTCGGAGAGCTCCCCAGCCTTGCTGATGACCGCGCCTTGCGCCTCTACCAGGGCACTGTTAAGCGTGTCCTTCTCCTGGGATAGCTTCAGGGCCTGCTCTTTCAGCCCATCGCGCTCCGCCTCCAACTCCTCCACCTTGCCGGCGTGAACCTGGGCCTGAGCATTGAGTGCCTCTTTGTGCCTCTGCTCCAGCTCACTGGTCCGCTGCAAGACAAGCTTCTCCGCCTCTGCATCCTTGCTGCAAAGCATGGCGGCAAGCTTCTCCTCGCATGCAGCGAGGTCCTCCTCCTGGGAGTTCAGCGCGGCCTCGTGCTGGATCCGGGCGGCTTCGTCGGCCGCAGCCAAGTTCCTCGCCGTCTCTTGAGCTTTCTTGACATCGGTAAGCTTCATAGTGTGCTCCACGTCGCGCTTGGCCAGCTCGCCCTGGGCAGCCTTGAGCTCCTTGTGGGCCTCGCGGAAGCAGTCCTGCGTCTCGGCAATGCGCTTATGGAGGTCCGCCTCCGCCTTCTCCACCACCGCCGTCCTGGACTTAGCCTTGTCCAGGCGGGCGCGGTGGAGTGCCTGGAGCTTCCGGAAGCTGGCGCCCATGGCGTGGAGGAGCCACTCTTCCTGTGAACCGTCGCCGCCAACGATCGGCTCGTCAACGACTTCAAGCCCGGCAGCGGCAAGCACTTCGTCGCCGAACACCTCTCCCTCAACGGGAGTCCTGGTGCTCGACGCACCTGGAAGGTGGAAAAACAAGTCGTCGCTCACCCTCAGGTGCTTGCCGGAGCCGGAAGCAGCAGAGGAGGAAGGCTGGTCATCAGCCACCTCCTTCTCCTCCTCGGCAGCGGCCCCGCCGGCCTCTCCGGCAGGCCCCTTGCTGGTCTCCTCAGCGGCAGCCTTGCCAGCCTCCCCGGTAGGCCCCTCGGCGGCGTCCTCGGCATCACCCTTGGCGGCCTCCTCGGCGGAGATCTTCTCGGCGTCCGCCACGGCGGCCTTGGCGACGTCCTCGATGACGGCGTCCACGTCCTCTGGGTTCACCGAGGAGGAATCTGGACGCCGAAGAAGGGGGTGAGGCAAGGACAGGATCAAGAGCCGGAAAGAAAAAGAAGCAGGGACGAACGGCGAACGACTTACCTGTGCCTGTACCCGGCTGGGAAACGGAAGTCCCCTCCCTGCCAACATTCGGCGTCGAGGCAAAGCCACCGGCGCCCAAGTTCTCCTCCTCCTCCTCCATGTGCGTGGGCTCGGTGCTTGGCGCCCTTGCCGGGGACGGCCCTCGGGGCGGCGTGGTCGATGGGGGCGGCGTGTTGGGAGTAGCCCTTTGTGGCTCCTCCTGCTGCTGCTCTCCTCCTGCATACCTGTTAAGGTAAGCACCAAAGTGTCGTGCCCCTGACACATGTCGACGGGGGAAGAGTGATGAACCTACGCTGGGGGCTATGCCGGGGGCTGCTGTCCGGGCTGCTCAACACCACCAGTGGCGCCCCCGAAGTACCAATTGGGGGCTGTCCACCCGCCGAGACCTTGGCCCTCTTCACTCTCTGGGCCAGCGTCTCCATGTCCCTGCAAAGATGAAGACAAGTCAGGACGAGCGACAAAGATTGAGGAGGCAGAGATAACGAAAAGGAACCAAATACTTACCCGTTGTCCGCCTCCTCCTCTGCTGGTTTCCTCTTCCTCCTCGGGCTGAGGGATCCATAATTGAAAGTAACCTCCGTATCGACATCCGCCGGAGGAGGAGAAGGAGGTGGTGTCTGGGCCGCAGGACTCGCTCTCTCCCCATAGCCGGCGTCGGGCCTGCGATCTCGACCTCCTCCTCCGACGACTAGCCGGTCACATCTTCAACCATAGGAGCCTCGGTGCCTGCGCTGCTGGCTCCCCTGGCGGCCGCTGCCCACCGGGCGAGCTCCTCCTCCTCCGCGGCCGTCGCGGCCTTGTCCTCCACACCGCCGGCACTGCCAGCCTCCTCGGCAAGTTGTGCCTCCTTCGCCCTGGTGGCGATGTAGTCCAGCTCCGCCTGGGTGGTGTCCTGGACAAGCAGCCGCTCGGCATCGGTGTTGACGTACCCCTCGTGCAGGGTGTCAAAGAACTGTTGCACCTCGGCGTCCTCCGGCTCCTTCCATCTCGGGTCGGGGCCATGCGCGTTGCAGTCCGGCATCATGGCAATGATATCGGACCGGCGCGAGTTGTTGCACAACGGGACCACCCCCGTCGGCAGCTTGAACAGAGGCCCCTTGAGGACCTTGCCGGCCTTCGCGGCGGCCCTCGTGACCTTGCCGGTCCGCTCGACCTTGCCGTCGCGGCCCACGTCAAGCTGGAAGATCCGCTGGCAGAAATGGGCGTGCCCCATGACTGTGAAATTGTGGTCGAGGCCGGGACGAAGCCGCATGATGTCGGCGGGGTTCATCAAGAGCCAGGCTGGCCCCCCTTGTTATGAAGTGGAGCGATCCGGCGGCGGATGAAGTCCGCCCCGATCATCTCAAGGTTGAGGCCGGCTGATAACCCACAAGTATAGGGGATCGCAACAGTTTTCGATAAGTAAGAGTGTCGAACCCAAAGAGGAGCTAAAGGTAGAACAAATATTCCCTCAAGTTCTATTGACCACCGATACAACTCTACGCGACGTTTACTTTACCTAGAACAAGTATGAAACTAGAAGTACTTTGTAGGAGTTTTTGGATAGGCTTGCAAGAAAATAAAGAACAAGAAAACAAAAGCTAGGGGCTGCTTAGATAAAGACACAACTAAAGTAAATATAGCGAGTGTGTAAAAGTGGTGGTAGGAGTTGCGAAATTGTCCCTTAAGCAATGGACTACTTTACTAGACCGATAGCAAGTATTATGTGGGAGAGGCCACTGCAAGCATGTCATCCCTTACTTGGAATTCTATGCACTTATGATTGGAACTATTAGCAAGCATCTGCAACTACTAATGTTCATTAAGGTAAAACCCAACCATAGCATTAAGATATATTGGTCCCCCTTCAATCCCAGTATGCATCAATTTCTATGCTAGGTCAAGCTTCATCACTCTTGCCCTCCAATACATAGTACTATCAACATACAACTAACCCTATGGTGTGATCCACGCGCGCGCTCATATGATGGGCACCAAACGACAGCAACATAACCACAAGCAAATTAAATCAATCATAGCAATTCATCAACCACCGATAGGACAACGAAAATCTACTCAGACATCATAGGATGGCAACACATCATTGGATAATAATATGAAGCATAAAGCACCATGTTCAAGTAGAGGGTACAACAGGTTGTGGGAGAGTGGACCGCTGTAGATAGAGGGGGGAAGGTGATGGAGATGTTGGTGAAGACAGCGGTGGTGTTGGTGAAGGTCGCGGTGATGATGATGATGGCCACGGCAGCGTTCCGGCGCCACCGGAAGATAAGGGGAGAGGGGGGCCCTTCGCCTTCTTCTTCCTTGACCTCCTCCCTAGATGGGAGAAGGGTTTCCCCTCTGGTCCTTGGACTCCATGGTGTGGGAGGGGCGAGAGCCCCTCCGAGATTGGATCTATTTCTCTGTCTCTCTCTGTTTCTGCGTTCTGTTTTGCTGCCCTTTCACCGTCTTTTATATCCGGAGATTCGTAACTCCGATTGGACTGAAACCTTCGCCGTGATTTTTTAGCAAAAATTAGCTTTCTTGCGGCCGAAGGAGGGCATCAACCGCCTTATGGGTGGACCACGAGGGTCAGGGGCGCGCCCTGGGGGGGTAGGGCGCGCCCCCTACCTCGTGCCCACCTCGGACTCCGTTTTGCGATGATCTTTCTTCCAGACTTTCCAAATATTCCAAAAAATTCTCCGTCCGTTTTTATCCTGTTTGGACTCTGTTTGATATGGATATTCTGCGAAACCAAAAACATGCAACAGATAGGAACTGGCTCTGGGCACTGGATCAATATGTTAGTCCCAAAAATAGTATAAAAAGTTGCCAAAAAGTATATGAAAGTTGAATAATATTGGCATGGAACAATAAAAAATTATAGATACGAGGGAGACGTATCAGCATCCCCAAGCTTAATTCCTGCTCGTCCTCAAGTAGGTAAATGATAAAAAAGATAATTTTTGATGTGGAATGCTACCTAGCATAATATTGATCATATGTCTAATCATGGCATGAATATTAAGACACTAGTGATTCAAAGCAATAGTCTATCATTTGACATAAAAACAATAATACTTCAAGCATACCAACCAAGCAATTATGTCTTATTGAAATAACATAGCCAAAGGAAGCTCATCCCTACAAAATCATATAGTCTGGCTATGCTCCATCTTCACCACACAAAATATTCACATCATGCACAACCCCAATGACAAGCCAAGCAATTGTTTCATACTTTTGACGTTTTCTCAAACCTTTTCAACTTTCACGCAATACATGAGCGTGAGCCATGGACATAGCACTATAGGTGGAATAGAATATTATGATGGGGGTTACGTGGAGAAGACAAAAAAGGAGAAAGTCTCACATCGACGCGGCTAATCAACGGGCTATGGAGATGCCCATCAATTGATGTCAATGTGAGGAGTAGGGATTGCCATGCAACGGATGCACTAGAGCTATAAGTGTATGAAAGCTCAAACTGAAACTAAGTGGGTGTGCATCCAACTTGCTTGCTCATGAAGACCTAGGGCATTTGAGTAAGCCCATCGTTGGAATATACAAGACAAGTTCTATAATGAAAATTCCCACTAGTATATGAAAGTGATAACTCAAGAGACTCTCTATATGAGAACGTGGTGCTACTTTGAAGCACAAGTGTGGTAAAAGGATAGTAACATTGCCCCTTCTCTCTTTTTCTCTCATTTATTTTTTTTCTTTTTTTTCTTTTTTGGGCCTTCTCTTTTCTTGGCCTTTATATTTATTATTATTATTATTATTATTATTATTATTATTATTATTATTATTATTATTATTATTATTATTATTATTATTATTTCCGTCCGGAGTCTCGTCCCGACTTGTGGGGGAATCAGTCTCCATCATCCTTTCCTCACTGGGGCAATGCTCTAATAATGATGATCATCACATTTTTATTTAGTTACAACTCAATATTACAACTCGATATCTAGAACAAAGATATGACTCTATATGAATGCCTCCGGCGGCGTACCAGGATGTGCAATTATCTAGCATAGCAATGACATCAAAAAACGGACAAGCCAAGAAAACATCATGCTAGCTATCTTACGATCATGCAAAGCAATATGACAATAAATGCTCAAGTCATGTATATGATGATGATGGAAGTTGCATGGAAACATATCTCGGAATGGCTATGGAAATGCCATGATAGGTAGGTATGGTGGCTGTTTTGAGGAAGATATAAGGAGGTTTATGTGTGATAGAGCGATCGTATCACGGGTTTGGATCCACCGCTAAGTTTGCACCAACTCTCGAGGTGAGAAAGGGCAATGCACGGCATCAAGAGGCTAGCAATGATGGAAGGGTGAGAGTGCGATAATCCATGGACTCAACATTATTCATAAAGAACTCACATACTTATTGCAAAAATCTATTAGTCATCGAAACAAAGTACTACGCGCATGCTCCTAGGGGGATAGATTGGTAGGAAAATACCATCGCTCGTCCCCAACCGCCACTAATAAGGAAGACAATCAATAAACACCTCATGCTCCGACTTTGTTACATAACGGTTCACCATACGTGCATGCTACGGGACTTGCAAACCTCAACACAAGTATTTCTCAGTTTCACAATTACTCAACTAGCACGACTCTAATATCACCACCTTTATATCGCAAAACTATTGCAAGGAATCAAACATATCATATTCAGTGATCTACAAGTTTTATGTAGGATTTTATGACTAACCATGTGAATGACCAGTTCCTGTCATCTCTCTAAATAGATATAAGTGAAGCAAGAGAGTTTAATTCTTTCTACAAAAGATATGCCCACGCTCTAACAAATATAAGTGAAGCAAAAGAGCATTCTACAAATGGCGGTTGTCTATGTAAAGATAAACAGGCGATCCAAGCTTCAAATGATATAAGTGAAGCACATGAAGCATTCTATAAAGCCATACTCAAAAGATATAAGTGAAGTGCAAAGAGCATTCTATAAATCAACCAAGGACTATCTCATACCAGCATGGTGCATAAAAGAAAATGAAAACTAAATGCAAAAGACGCTCCAAGATTTGCACATATCACATGAATGAAACGAATCCGAAAACATACCGATATTTGTTGAAGAAAGAGGGGATGCCTTCTGGGGCATCCCCAAGCTTAGGCGCTTGAGTCTCCTTGAATATTTACTTGGGGTGCCTCGGGCATCCCCAAGCTTGAGCTCTTGCCTCTCTTCCTTCTTCTCACATCGAGACCTTCTCGATCATCGAACACTTGATCCACACAAAACTTCAACAGAAAACTCGGTAAGATTCGTTAGTATAACAAAGCAAATCACTACTCTAAGTACTGTTACAAACCAATTCATATTTTTTTTTTGCATTGTGTATACTGTAGTATAACCTTTTCATGGCTTAATCCACTGATATAAATTGATAGTTTCATCAAAACAAGCAAACTATTCATAAAAAACAGAATCTGTCTAAAACAGAACAGTCTGTAATAATATGAACATTCACCATACTTCTGATACTTGAAAAATTCTGCCAAAATTAGGAAAAATAAAAAATTTGTATAGAAAGACAGTTCAAAAAGAATCAGAACCATTTGACGTTCCAGTAAAAAAATTTAAAATTCGCGCACTACAGCCAAAGTTTATGTCCTGCACCGCACAAACCAACAAGTATTGTAAACATCCTAAAGGCAAACCTTGGAACATTATTTTTATAATACAATGGAATTGTACAAGGGGATAATTATTTTTATTGAAAAGTTTCTGTAATTAAGATTCACAAAGTTCCCATGGGCATGAACAAAGTTCAAGGACGTCCCCCACTTTCACAATGCTCGTCTTTCTCACTTTCACTTTTCTTTTTGAAAAGTTTTGGGTTCCCTCTTTATTTTTGTTGTTTTAAACTATATAAAAGCACTCAACAGAAATAAATGACTCTCTAAAACTTCCGGTTGTCTCCACACAGCTTTCTTTAAAGCCATTAAGCTAGGCATATAGTGCTCAAGTAATGGATCCACCCGGATCCCAAGGTATATCAAAGCCAATTTTAATTAGCAATGATTTGTAATTTAGTAGGGAGCACAAAGCAACATATATCATGTAATGACAAAGTCTAACTCTATTCCTATGCATCGGCATGTCATAAAAGAACAATTCATGCACACCCAGTAAAGGCCAATGCATAGTATAAACAGTTTCTTGCAATTTTATCATATTGGAAACATAGAGAGGTGGAGATATAGTTCCTATCTCATAATAATTGCAAGTAGGAGCAGCAAGCACATGCATGTTGTATCTATCAAAATCATCATGTGCAACGGTAAAAGGCAACCCATCAATATAATCCTTAATAAGGGCAAACTTCTCCGATATAGTGTAGTCGGGAGAATTCAAAAAGATAATAGGACTATCATGCGTGGGTGCAATAGCAACAATTTCATGTTTAACATAAGGAACTATAGCAAGTTCATCTCCATAAGCATAATTAATATTGGCATCTTGGCCACAAGCATAGCAAGCATCATCAAAATGGGATATTTCAAGAGAATCAACGGGATCATAATAGTCATCATAGCAATCATCCTTCGGTAAGCACGAAGGGGAATTAAACAATGTATGAGTTGAAGAGTTACTCTCATTAGAAGGTGGGCACGGGTAGCTAATCCGCTCTTCCTCCTTTTGTTCTTCGCTCTCCTCATCTCTTTCATCCAATGAGCTCACAGTTTCATCAATTTCTTCTTCCATAGACTCCTGCAAAATATTAATCTCTTCTTGGACAGTGGGGTAGTCCTCAATATATGGTTCAACATAGGGATTAGAAGCATAATTATCATAGCAATATTTAAGTATGGAAAAATTTTCATATTTGTGAAAAGTAGCATCATACGTTTCAATCAAAGAAGCAATTTCATAAGCACCCTTAAAGGCAACAAATTCTTCAATTTATTGAATATCATAGTAACTATAAACACCTTTAGCATACGAAGATATGATTCCATTATCACTAAACTCACATTGATAGGGAAGGTGTTTCTTAGGGTTTTCAGAACAACAAGTACCATCATATATTTTACATAAATTCCAAGCATATCATTGCAAACGATGAATTTGACTCAATAGTATTTTCCCTTTTTCAGATATTTGGTGTCGCCATAACAAGCATGCTCATCTAAAGATTTGCCCTCAACTAAGCTAGTTGGGGTTTCAGCACGAGCACAAAGGGATCAAAGATGATCCAAGTAAAAAGCTTCAGGAGTGTGATAGATTTTTGGTTCTTCAACCATTGGTTCAGTAGGTACAACTGATTTTTTTGGTATTTTGCGTTTCCTACCCATAACTAAAGATAGAAAACAACTAAGAACAACAAATAAAAATTAATTAGTGATAAAGCAAACAAGCACACACGAGAATATTCACCCCACGCTATTGCTCCCCGGCAACGGCACAAGAAAAAGGTCTTGATAACCCACAAGTATATGGGATCCCAACAGTTTTTGAAAAGTAAGAGTGCCGAACCCAACGAGGAGCTAAAGGTAGAACAAATATTCCCTCAAGTTCTATCGACCACCGATACAACTCTACGCATGCTTGGCGTTTACTTTACCTAGAACAAGTATGAAACTAGAAGTACTTTGTAGGAGTTTTTGGATAGGCTTGCAAGAAAATAAAGAACAAGAAAATAAAAGCTAGGGGCTGCTTACATAAAGACACAACTAAAGTAAATATAGCGAGTGTGTAAAAGTGGTGGTAGGAGTTGTGAAATTGTCCCTTAAGCAATTGACTACTTTACTAGACCGATAGCAAGTATTATCTGGGAGAGGCCACTGCTAGCATGTCATCCCTTACCTGGAATTCTATGCACTTATGATTGGAACTATTAGCAAGCATCCGCAACTACTAACGTTCATTAAGGTAAGACCCAACCATAGCATTAAGATATATTGGTCCCCCTTCAATCCCGTATGCATCAATTTCTATGCTAGGTTGAAGCTTCTGTCACTCTTGCCCTCCAATACATAGTCCTATCAACATAAAACTAACCCTATGGTGTGATCCACGCGTGCGTTCATATGATGGGCACCAAAGGACAGCAACATAACCACAAGCAAATTAAAGCAATCATAGCAATTCATCAACCATCAATAGGACAACGAAAATCTACTCAGACATCATAGGATGGCAACACATCATTGGATAATATTATGAAGCATAAAGCACCATGTTCAAGTAGAGGGTACAACGGGTTGCGGGAGAGTGGACCGCTGTAGATAGAGGGGGGAAGGTGATGGAGATGTTGGTGAAGATGGCGGTGGTGTTGGTGAAGGTCGCGGTGATGATGATGATGGCCACGGCGGCGTTCCGGCGCCACCGGAAGAGAAGGGGAGAGGGGGCCCCTTCGTCTTCTTCTTCTTTGACCTCCTCCGTAGATGGGAGAAGGGTTTCCCCTCTAGTACTTGGCCTCCATGGCGTGGGAGGGGCGAGAGCCCCTCCGAGATTTGATCTATTTCTCTGTCTCTCTCTGTTTCTGCGTTCTGTTCTGCTGCCCTTTCACCGTTTCTTATATATCCGGAGATCCGTAACTCCGATTGGACTGAAACCTTCACCGTGATTTTTTTTACCAAAAATTAGCTTTCTTGCGGCCGAAGGAGGGCGTCAACCACCTTACGGGTGGACCACGAGGATCAGGGGCGCGCCCCACTACCTCGTGCCCACCTCGGACTCCGTTTCACGATGACCTTTCTTCCAGACTTTCCAAATATTCCAAAAAAATTCTCCGTCCATTTTTATCCTGTTTGGACTCCGTTTGATATGGATATTCTGCGAAACCAAAAACATGCAACAGATTGGAACTGGCTCTGGGCACTGAATCAATATGTTAGTCCCAAAAATAGTATAAAAAGTTGCCAAAAAGTATATGAAAGTTGAATAATATTGGCATGGAACAATCAAAAATTATAGATACGACAGAGACGTATCACCGTTCTCGGTGAGCCGGAGGATCCTAGTGGTGGCGACCGTGAGCTTCTCGTCGTCAGCATCGACGTCGCTCCAATCGCATCTGTGGGCTGGCGGTGCCCGGCGAACTTCGCAGAACACCGGCGGGTTCTTCTCCTCGATCCAGCACCACCGCCCCATTCTTCCCACCTCTCCTTCATGGCGCCCTCCGGATACGCTCCCTTGGATCTTGAGACCCAGGTGATGCAACCGGGGATGGCGCCCCCTGGTTGGATCCGAGGGGAGAAGTAATGGCGGAAGGGCGCCGTGTTGGGGTGCACCCCGGCGAAGCCCTCGCAGAGATGTGCGAAAAGGGCCATGCACGCCACCGCATTCGGAGTAAAATCCAGGAGGCGGAAGCCAAAGGTATGCATGACGTCGCTGAAGAAATCAGAGAAGGGAGGACAGATCCCGCAGGAAAAATAATCAACAAATAAGGGGTTTCGATTTGGGGCAGCCTCGGCGCAGTCGGCGGGGATGACACGCGTGGCCGGATGCCCCAAATTCTCCCCCTCCTCCCCGTATTCACTCCCCACAGGGGCCTGAAGGAGTCTTGAAGCTCGAACACGTCTACTATCGAGGGGAAGAAGGCGGACTGCGTCCGCTGCACCGCCAGCGCACTCTCCGGCGGCTCCGCGGCTCCGGCGTCCTTGGCCTCTCCCTTGCCCTTGGTGGATTTTGGCGCCATGGCGGCTGGGGGAGGAGGGCAGGACAGAGGACGGCGGAAGCGCAACGGCGGCGAGCAAGAACGAAACTTGGAGAAGAAGAGGAAGGAAGACGGAGGTTCCTGAGATTGGAGTTGCGTGAAGGGTAAAAGGAACAGTGCGCCCGCGGTTATCCCTTTTTATGGGGAAGCCGTGGGGCGCGCTGCCCATTTACTGCAATGTGACACATGCGTGTGGAAACCGCCCCACGCATGCCGCCCATGTCACGCACACCCCTCCACGCCGCGCCGCGCGCGCGGGTCGTGGGAAGCGCAACGCTAAAAGTTTTATCACGGTAAAAACCGCCCCGCCTGCCCGCGCGCCGTTTTTGGCCTGGCCCAACAATGTGTCGCGCTTATGTGTGGCCCAGGCCCGGGGGCTCCTGTCGGTGTACAAAAAAGAGGGGTGCATTTTTGTACCCCTATACCTGTGCACGGGCAGTCGGAGCCGCGCCTACGGTCACGCCAAGCAGAGCAGGGGAGGTGATCCAAGGTAAAACCAAAGCCCAAGATAATAAGAGCAACACCAAGGCTAAGACCACAAAGAGCAGAGGGAGGAAGCAGGTTCCCTCGGCAAGACCCTTGCCGGGGTAGCCCCAGCAAGATCCTTGCCGGGACAGCTCGCCCCGCACCAACATAGCGGGCCACCCTTGAGCCCACGGTCTCCAACATCACGATTGGAGACAGGGCTCGGGAGGCACCTCCGTGGTGGCATGCAAATCTTTGTGAAGACATATTCAAGATCAGATGAGGAATAGAAGACGGCGATCCTCGGCAAGATCCTTGCCGAGGAAGGCCACCAGACCAGCGGCAAGGCCCTTGCCGGGGACGATAGCGCGCCGCGGCAAGACCCTTGTCGGGCCACACGGAAAGACGCTTGTCGGGTCACCCGGCAAGGCCCTCACCAAGGACGCTAGCAGGGCCACCCCCAGGCCCACACCAACAAAGCTTCCACCACCGTTCACATGCAGCTGCCAGCCCAACCAGCTGGGCGGGCACCTGCGTTGCAACATGCAGCCCCCAGGCCAACTCATCGAGCGCCTGCGTGGCGGCATGCAGATCTTCGTGAAGGCTCCGCCACTATGCCACATTAGCTGCATGCCTGCCTACATGGCACCACGCGCCTCACTGGACAGGGCGCGTGTCAAAGCAAGGAGGAGCAGTGACGGACGAGACTGATGTCCACTACACAACCTTCTTCTTGTAGACGTTGTTGGGCCTCCAAGTGCGGAGGTTTGTAGGACAGTAGCAAATTTCCCTCAAGTGCATGACCTAAGGTTTATCAATCCGTGGGAGGCGTAGGATGAAGATGGTCTCTCTCAAGCAACCATGCAACCAAATAACAAAGAGTCTCTTGTGTCCCCAACACACCCAATACAATGGTAAATTGTATAGGTGCACTAGTTCGGCGAAGAGATGGTGATACAAGTGCAATATGGATGGTAGATATAGGTTTTTGTAATCTGAAAAGATAAAAACAGCAAGGTAGCAATCGATAAAAGAGAGCGTAAACGGTATTGCAATGCTAGGAAACAAGGCCTAGGGTTCATACTTTCACTAGTGCAAGTTCTCTCAACAATAATAACATAATTGGATCATATAACTATCCCTCAACTTGCAACAAAGAGTCACTCCAAAGTCACTAATAGCAGAGAACAAACAAAGAGATTATGGTAGGGTACGAAACCACCTCAAAGTTATTCTTTCCAATCAATCCATTGGGCTATTCCTATAAGTGTCACAAACAGCCCTAGAGTTCGTACTAGAGTAACACCTTAAGATACAAATCAACCAAAACCCTAATGTCACCTAGATACTCCAATGTCACCTCAAGTATCCGTGGGTATGATTATACGATATGCATCACACAATCTCAAATTCATCTATTCAACCAACACATAGAACCTCAAAGAGTGCCCCAAAGTTTCTACCGGAGAATCAAGACGAAAACGTGTGCCAACCCCTATGCATAAGTTCATGGGCGGAACCCGCAAATTGATCACCAAAACATACATCAAGTGAATCACGTGATATCCCATTGTTGTTGCAAATATGCCCTAGAGGCAATAATAAAATGGTTAATATTATATTTCTTTGTTCATGATAATTGTCTGTTATTCATGCTATAATTGTGTTATCCGGAAATCGTAATACACGTGTGAATACATAGACCACAACATGTCCCTAGTGAGCCTCTAGTTGACTAGCTCGTTGATCAACAGATAGTCATGGTTTCCTGACTATGGGCATTGGATGTCATTGATAACGGGATCACATCATTAGGAGAATGATGTGATGGACAAGACCCAATCCTAAGCATAACTCAAAGATCGTGTAGTTCGTTTAGCTAGAGCTTTTCCAAATTTCAAGTATCATTTCCTTAGACCATGAGATTGTGCAACTCCTGGATACCGTAGGAGTGCTTTGGGTGTGCCAAACGTCATAACGTAACTGGGTGACTATAAAGGTACACTGCAGGTATCTCCGAAAGTGTCTGTTGGGTTGGCACAAATCGAGAGTGGGATTTGTCACTCCGTATGACGGAGAGGTATCTCTGGGCCCACTCGTTAATGCATCATCATAATGAGCTCAAGGTTACCAAGTGTCTGGTCATGGGATCATGCATTACGGTACGAGTAAAGTGACTTGTCGGTAACGAGATTAAACGAGGTATTGGGATACTGACGATCGAGTCTCGGGCAAGTAACGTACCGATTGACAAAGGGAATTGTATACGGGATTGAGTGAATTCTCGACATCGTGGTTCATCCCGTGAGTTATAATGTAAAATTCCCACTAGTATATGAAAGTGACAACATAGGAGACTCTCTATCATGAAGATCATGGTGCTACTTTGAAGCACAAGTGTGGTAAAAGGATAGTAGCATTGTCCCTTCTCTCTTTTTCTCTCATTTTTTTTATTTTTTTATTTGGGCCTTTTCTCTTTTTTTGGCCTCTTTTCTTTCTCTTTTTTTTATTTTTTTATTTTTCTTCCGGAGTCTCATCCCGACTTGTGCGGGAATCATGGTCTCCATCATCCTTTCCTCACTTGGGACAATGCTCTAATAATGATGATCATCACACTTTTATTTTTCTTACAACTCAACAATTACAACTCGATACTTAGAACAAAATATGACTCTATATGAATGCCTCCAGCGGTGTACTGGGATGTGCAATGACTCATGAGCGACATGTATGAAAGAATTATGAACGATGGCTTTGCCACAAATACGATGTCAACTACATGATCATGCAAAGCAATATGACAATGATGAAGCGTGTCATAATAAACGGAAAGGTGGAAGGTTGCATGGCAATATATCTCGGAATGGCTATGGAAATGCCATGATAGGTAGGTATGGTGGCTGTTTTGAGGAAGGATATGGTGGGTGTATGATACCGGCGAAAGGTGCGCGGTATTAGAAAGGCTAGCAATGGTGGAAGGATGGGGAAAGTGCGTATAATCCATGGACTCAACATTAGTCATGAAGAAATCATATACTTATTGCAAAAATCTACAAGTTATCAAAGCAAAGTTTTACGCGCATGCTCCTAGGGGGATAGATTGGTAGGAAAAGACCATCGCTCGTCCCCGAACGCCAATCATAAGGAAGACAATCAATAAATAAATCATGCTCCGACTTCATCACATAACGGTTCACCATACATGCATGCTACGGGAATCACAAACTTTAACACAAGTATCTCTCAAATTCACAACTACTCAACTATCATGACTCTAATATCACCATGTTCATATCTCAAAACAATCATCAAGCATCAAACTTCTCTTAGTATTCAACACACTCATAAGAATTCTTACAAATCTTGTATGCTTAGCATATTAGGATTATTTAAGAAAATTACCATGCTATTTAAGACTCTCAAAATAATATAAGTGAAGTATGAGAGTTCATCTATTTCTTCAAAATAAAACTACCACCATGCTCTAAAAGATATAAGTGAAGCACTAGAGCAAATGACAAACTACTCCGTAAGATATAAGTGAAGATCAATGAGTAGTCGGATAATTACGCAACTATGTGAAGACTCTCTAACATTTAAGAATTTCAGATCTTGATAATTTATTCAAACAGCAAGCAAAACAAAATAAAATGACATGACGCTCCAAGCAAAACACATATCATGTGATGAACGAAGACGAAAGAGCGGATGCCTTCCGGGGCATCCCCAAGCTTAGGCTCTTGGTTATCCTTGAATATTACCTTGGGGTGCCTTGGGCATCCCCAATCTTAGGCTCTTCCCACTTCTTATTCCATAGCCCATCGAATCTTTACCCAAAACTTGAAAACTTCACAACACAAAACTCAATAGAAAACTCGTAAGCTCCGTTAGCGGAAGGAAACAAAACACCACTTCAAGGTACTGTAATGAACTCATTCTTTATTTATATTGGTGTTAAACCTACTGTATTCCAACTTCTCTATGGTTTGTAAACTATTTTACTAGCCATAGAGTCATCTAAATAAGCAAACAACACAATGAAAACAGAATCTGTCAAAAACAGAACAGTCTGTAGTAATCTGTAACTAACGCAAACTTCTGGAACTCCAAAAATTCAAAAATAAATTGGTGGACCTGAGTAATTTGTCTAGTAATCATCTGCATAAAGAATCAACTAAATAGCTCTCCAGTAAAACGTTTTAGCTAATCTCGTGAGCGCTAAAGTTTCTGTTTTTTACAGCATGATCATAAAGACTTCACCCAAGTCTTCCCAAAGGTTCTACTTGGCACAAACACTAATTAAAACACAAAACCACATCTAAACAGAGGCTAGATGGATTATTTATTCCTAAACAGAACCAAAAAGCAAGAAACTAAAATAAAATTGGGTTGCCTCCCAACAAACGGTATCGTTTAACGCCCCTAGCTAGGCATTATGATTTCAATGATGCTCACATAAAAGATAAGTATTGAAACATAAAGAGAGCATCATGAAGAATATGACTAGCACATTTAAGTCTAACCCACTTCCTATGCATAGGGATTTTGTGAGCAAACAACTTATGGGAACAAGAATCAACTTGCATAGGAAGGTAAAACAAGCATAACTTCAAAACTTTAAGCACATAGAGAGGAAACTTGATATTATTGCAATTCCTACAAGCATATGTTCCTCCCTCATAATAATTTTCAGTAGCATCATGAATGAATTCAACAATATAACCAGCACCTAAAGCATTATTTTCATGATCTACAAGCATAGAAATTTTATTACTCTCCACATAAGCAAAATTCTTCTCATGAATAATAGTGGGAGCAAACTCAACAAAATAACTATCATGTGATTGAAAATTAAGATCAAGATGACAAGTTTCATGGTTATAATTATTCTTTATAGCATACATGTCATCATAATAATCATCATAGATAGGAGGCATGCTTTCATCATAGTAAATTTGCTCATCAAAGATTGGGGGACTAAACATATCATCTTCATCGAACATAGCATCCCCAAGCTTGTGGCTTTGCATATCATTAGCATCATGGATATTCAAGTAATTCATACTAACAACATTGCAATCATGCTCATCATTCACATATTTCATGCCAAGCATTTTATGTAATTCTTCTTCTAGCACTTTGGCACAATTTTCCTTTCCATCATTCTCACGAAAGATATTAAAAAGGTGAAGCGTATGAGACAAACTTAATTCCATTTTTTTGTAGTTTTATTTTATAAACTAGACTAGTGCTAAAACAAGAAACAAAAAGATTCGATTGTATACCGCTGTCCTTTTATGTCGGGGATATACCCCGTGGCATAAACTGGCCGGAAGTATAACCCGGCCGGACTTGGCGGTTTATTTGAGATCCCGCTGACACTTGGCGATTCACTAGTGACCCGCCCTAACCTGGCAGTTTACAAGCAACCCACCTGGACATTATAACTCATTGGTAACCCGGCGGGCGGGTCAGACGGATGACGAGGCCCAAGGCCCAGAAGGCCGGTTCACGTTTAATGGTGGGCTGGTTTATGAGGAAAGCGTAAGGACTATTCTCCTACAAAGGAAGCAAGACTAGGACTCCACTTGTAATAGAGTAATCCTAGTCCAACTAGGACTAGTCATGTAAACCGCCCCTTCAACATATATAAGGAGGGGCAGGGCTCCCCAAACAAGGGACAAGTAAGAAGAAACAATCTTAGGGCTAGACAAAAAAAAGGAGAGCCGGTTTACGGCGACTCCCTTGTGATGATAATGAGACCTAGCCTCAAACAGCATGTAGGGTTTTTACCGGATGATGTTTCCCGGGGCCTGAAGCTGTCTAAATCCCTGTCTTGTGTTGCGTCTCTCGATTCCGCTCAACCCCTCTCAAGCTACCACATAGATGCGTTTGCCTCGCGACTAAGTCCTGACACTAAGGACATCTGCCGTGACAATTCCACGACAGTTGGCGCCCACCGTGGGGCCGACGCACGGTGGTGTTGAGTTCTTGGAGGGATCTCTTCTAGGGATTGAAGAGCTCGCAATTTTCCGGATGAAGAAGAGATTGTTTGAAAGGATTTATATCAGTGTTGAGTTCATCGGTCCGGATTGTTAGTCTGAGATTTTAAATTCCAGAAAAGTAAGGCTGAGGCATGTTCGTTTTCTGCAAGTCGCCGAGATTGACAGGAGCGTTTCCGCCACGCACAATATGCTACAGGAATCCACCGCAATAATTGGTGAGTTTTGCTATGGATTCGACGGCCAGGTCCGATTGTTATTAGGTGGTTGCCACAAAAATCAGTCTGGTTCATGGTTGACAGATCGATTCCGAGCGGCTGTTGGATGGGTCCGGGCACCGCTGGTATTTTCTACCAAGTACTGATTTAAGACGCTTTTGTTTATTGGGAACCAACTGACCCCCTGGTTGTACCCAAGGCGCCCTGGAACCTGGTTATTTGTGCGGAGTGGACACACCTAAGAACATTAACTGTTGTTGCTGCCACCACCACGTGAAGAGCAAGAATCAATTCGGTTGTGGAGCACTACTTTTTGTTCCTTGCATGATGGAAGGCAAATAAAACAAATAGAAGACGGTGTTTGGAGGAAACTCTTTGGAAATTATTTTATGCGCTGCCCGCCGGTCCGTCCTGAGTCCAACCCGCAGTTGCAAGCCGGCAGTGCATCCAGCTCCGATTCACCTGCCTTGATTCGCCAAGCACAGACCGGCCACAGCTGCACCTCTCCAACCCGCTGCTTCCGCGGATGCGCCATATTGACCCACTGGAGCGCCCTCGTTGCAGCATCCGAGCACCTGCAAGCCACTGTTACGGCCATGTTAAGCCACCTCTGCTGGAGTCGCCTGAGCCGCCCGATTGCCAGCTGTGGCCTTGACCCGGAGCGCCTCCGCCGTTCTCTACGTTAATCCGCCCTCGAGACGCCCCGTGCCTGCCGCCGGTTCACCACACGGCCGGCTGCCGTTGAATCGCTGGCCCTGAGCTGCCATGTATAGCATCAGGTCATTGCGGCCTCTTCTGGCCCGGCCTCACCTTCCGCTTCTGCAACTGGGCTAAGTCGCCCCGGCCCTGTGAGTTGCCCCCGCCGATGGTTCGTCCCCTCTGTGGCTGACGCCACCTCGTCACACCGCGCGACTCGGCCGCCCGCTCGTCATCCCCGCACCGGCCGGCTCCGGGTCCCCGCCAGGGTTGCCTCTGCTGGCGGCCGGGTTGCCTCCGCATCGCCGGCTCGAAGCATCTCCCTCACCGCGCGCAGCCACCTCCCAGCGTGCACCGTCTACGGTCCGTTCCGCCCTTGACCACAAGCGGTCGTGTCGCGGCGGCTACACCTGCCCGTGCCTGGTCTCTTCCGCCTCGCGCGGAAGACCGGCTCCACACCGGGTCTGCCTCTGTTCGTGGACAGGTGCTCCGCTACCGCCGGGTCGTGCCTACCGAGTCGCCACCGGGTCACCGCTGAGTGGCCTTTCCTTCACCTTGTGCTGCCCCCTTCGCCGGTGCGCCAAACTACCCCGGCCTTGCGCCACCTCCGCTGCGGCCGCGCATTGCTGCCGCTCTAAACCGACGCCGCTCTCATAATATCGTCTCTAAGAGAGATGATCTTAGCGGGAGGAAAATACTTAGAGATAAAAGCATCTTTGCACTTGTTCCAAGAATCAATACTATTTTTAGGCAAAGACGAAAACCAAGCTTTAGCACGATCTCTAAGCGAAAAAGGAAATAGCTTCAATTTAACAATATCATTATCAATATATTTCTTCTTCTGCGTATCACACAAATCAACGAAGCTATTAAGTTGAGTAGCGGCATCTTCACTAGGAAGGCCAGCGAATTGATCTTTCATGACAAGATTCAACAAAGCAGCATTGATTTCACAAGATTCGGTATTGGTAAGAGGAGCAATCGGAGTGCTAAGGAATCATTATTATTGGTATTGGTAAAGTCACACAATTTGGTATTATCTTGAGCCATCGTGACAAACAAGCAATCCAACAAGCAAGCGAAAAAAAGGCAAACGGAAAAGAGAGGGTGAATAAAACGGCAAGGGTGAAGTGGGGGAGAGGAAAACGATAGGCAAATGGCAAATAATGTAATGCGGGAGATAAGGGATTTGTGATGGGTACTTGGTATGTTGACTTTTGTGTAGACTCCTCGGCAACGGCGCCAAAAATCTTCTCTGCTACCTCTTGAGCACTGCGTTGGATTTCCTTGAAGAGGAAAGGGTGATGCAGCAAAGTAGCGTAAGTATTTCCCTCAGTTTTTGAGAACCAGGGTATCAATCCAGTAGGAGGCTACACGCGAGTCCCTCGTATCTACACAAAACAAATAACTCCTCGCAACCAACGCGATAAGGGGTTGTCAATCCCTTCACGGTCACTTACGAGAGTGAGATCTGATAGATATGATAGGATAATATTTTTGGTATTTTTGTGATAAAGATGCAAGGTAAAATAAAAGCAAAGTAAAAAAGCAAAGGAAATAACAAAGTGTTGGAAGATTAATATGATGAAGATAGACCCGGGGGCCATAGGTTTCACTAGTGGCTTCTCTCAAGAGCATAAGTATTTTACGGTGGGTGAACGAATTACTATTGAGCAATTGACAGAATTGAGCATAGTTATGAGAATATCTAGGTATGATCATGTATATAGGCATCACGTCCGAGACAAGTAGACCGACTCCTGCCTGCATCTACTACTATTGCTCCACTCATCGACCGCTATCCAGCATGTATCTAGAGTATTAAGTTAATGAAAACAGAGTAATGCTTTAAGCAAGATGACATGATGTAGAGGGATAAATTCATGCAATATGATAAAAAAAAACCCCATCTTGTTATCCTCGATGGCAACAATACAATACGTGCCTTGCTGCCCCTACTGTCACTGGGAAAGGACACCGCAAGATTGAACCCAAAGCTAAGCACTTCTCCTGTTGCAAGAAAGATCAATCTAGTAGGCCAAACCAAACTGATAATTCGAAGAGGCTTGCAAAGATAACCAATCATACATAAAAGAATTCAGAGAAGATTCAAATAGTGTTCATAGATAATCTTGATCATAAACCCACAATTCATCGGTCTCAACAAACACACCGCAAAAAGAAGATTACATCAAATAGATTTCCACGAGAGAGGGGGAGAACATTGTATTGAGATCCAAAAAGAGAGAAGAAGCCATCTAGCTACTAACTATGGCCCCGAAGGTCTGAGGTAAACTACTCACACTTCATCGGAGAGGCTATGGTGTTGATGTAGAAGCCCTCCGTGATGGATGCCCCCTCGTGAGCTCAAACAGGCCCCAAGATGGATCTCGTGGAGTGCAGAAGGTTGCGGCGGTGGAATTAGGTTTTGGCTCCGTGTCTGATCGCTTGGGGTACGTGGTATATATAGGAGGAAGGAGTACGTCGGTGGAGCAACAGGGGCCCACGAGGCTGGAGGGCGCATACTGGGGGGGGCGCGCCCACCTCGTGGCTTCCTCCTTTGTTTCTTGACGAGGGTCCAAGTCTCCGGATCATAATCTTCCTAAAAATCACGCTCGAAGGATTCATTCCGCTTGGACTCCGCTTGATATTCCTTTTCTGCGAAACTCTGAAATAGGCAAAAACAACAATTCTGGGCTGGGCCTCCGGTTAATAGGTTAGTCCCAAAAATAATATAAAAGTGGATAATAAAGCCCAATAATGTCCAAAACAGTAGATAATATAGCATGGAGCAATCAAAAATTATAGATACGTTGGAGACGTATCACATCACAACGAGTAATAGGAGCAGCATCATTTGGGAGGGATACCTTTCTACCTTTGCTTCTCCGTCTTTCTTTTTTCTTCTTCACATCATGTGTGGGTTTAACCCTCTTTTTGGAGCTCCTTATTAATGAGATTGGTTGAATAGAAGGCTCCTCCTCGTTGCCTTATTCATCATAAGAAATAATAGGAGAATATTGGGAAATCTCTTCCCTTTCATTAGTATTCTCTTCATCTTCTATTTGTTTCTTTTCTTTATGTAATTGACAATACAAGGATTTTCAATGCAATTCACCGCACAATACATAAAAATTTCTTCTAGATCAAAATCAAGAACTTTATCAAGGACAAATTCGGGCCTATCCTTAGTTATACGTTTCATTTCTTCATAACCCAAAAGCAAACTAAGTTCATTGTGATGTGCAAGGGAAATCAAGTCATCACAATGTTTGGAAACGATATGATCATGAAACAATTTGCATTGTGGATTTAAATGATCATGTTCATTGCAAAGTTCACAAGGATGGCCAAGAAATTTTAAATTTTCAGCACAAGCATCCAGCCTCTCTTGCAACCATTTAGTTTCTAAATACTTATGTCTCTTGCAAAATCTATCTTCCCTATTTGGTGTGTACTTGCAAACTCTATGCAATCCACAAAAATTGACATGCTTATAAGAGACATTTTCATCATGACTAGTGCAATCATCATTAGTACTATGGATATTCAAAGAGTTCATACTAATAACATTGCAATCATGCTCATCATTCAAAGATTTGGTGCCAAACATTCTAATGCATTCTTCTTCTAACACTTTGGTACAATTTTCCATCCCATCATTTTCATGAAAGACATTAAAAGATGAAGCATATGAGGTACCCTTAATTCCATTTTTTTGTAGTTTACTTTTATAGACTAAACTAGTGATAAAACAACAAACAAAAAGATTCGATTGCAAGATCTAAAGATATACCTTCAAGCACTAACCTCCCCGGCAACAGCGCCAGAAAAGAGCTTGATGTCTACTACACAACCTTCTTCTTGTAGACGTTATTGGGCCTCCAAGTGCAGAGGTTTGTAGGACAGTAGCAAATTTCCCTCAAGTGGATGACCTAAGGTTTATCAATCCATGGGAGGCGTAGGATGAAGATGGTCTCTCTCAAACAACCCTGCAACCAAATAACAAAGAGTCTCTTGTGTCCCCAACACACCCAATACAATGGTAAATTGTATAGGTGCACTAGTTCGGCGAAGAGATGGTGATACAAATGCAATATGGATGGTGGATATAGGTTTTTGTAATCTGAAAATATAAAAATAGCAAGGTAACTAATGATAAAAGTGAGCGTAAACGGTATTGCAATGCTAGGAAACAAGGCCTAGGGTTCATACTTTCACTAGTGCAAGTTCTCTCAACAATAATAACATAATTGGATCATATAACTATCCCTCAACATACAACAAAGAGTCACTCCAAAGTCACTAATAGCGGAGAACAGACGAAGAGATTATGGTAGGGTACGAAACCACCTCAAAGTTATTCTTTCTGATCGATCTATTCAATAAATCAACCAAAACCCTAATGTCACCTAGATACTCCAATGTCACCTCAAGTATCCGTGGGTATGATTATAAGATATGCATCACATAATCTCAGATTCATCTATTCAACCAACACAAAGAACTTCAAAGAGTGCCCCAAAGTTTCTATCGGAGAGTCAAGATGAAAACGTGTGCCAACCCCTGTGCATAAGTTCACGAGGTCACGGAACTCGCGAGTTGATCACCAAAACATACATCAAGTGGATCACGTGAATATCCTATTGTCACCACAGATAAGCACATGCAAGACATACATCAAGTGTTCTCAAATCCTTAAAGACTCAATCCGATAAGATAACTTCAAAGGGAAAACTCAATCCATTACAAGAGAGTAGAGGGGGAGAAACATCATAAGATCCAACTTTAATAGCAAAGCTCGCGATACATCAAGATCGTGCCAAATCAAGAACACGAGAGAGAGATCAAACACATAGCTACTGGTACATACCCTCAGCCCCGAGGGTGAACTACTCCCTCCTCATCATGGAGAGCGCCGGGATGATGAAGATGGCCACCGATGATGGATCCCCCCTCCGGCAGGGTGCCGGAACAGGGTCTTGATTAGTTTTTGGTGGCTACAGAGGCTTGCGGCGGCGGAACTCCCGATCTAGGTCATGTTCTGGGGGTTTCTATATATATAAGAGGTTTTAGTGTCAGGACCCCGACTCAATGCCACATCGATCTAGCATGTAACACCTCATATTACTTTGCGGCCTCACGCACGGTATCCCCACGGGTGTCGCCTTACCTTTGCCCGGGACCGTTTGCGTCTTTTGGCACACGTATATGATAGTGTCGCTAGCATCCATATGACAGAGAACCCGGGCCGACATGGCTAGTCGTGAACCCAAAGCGGCGCTAACCCATGGGGACAGGCATACATGAATCACATCGAACATGTCGGTCGCCAGCGTGTGAATCCGGGCTTTAGCACTGGGCTAACAGACTCGGGAACCCGGCTGTAGCAGGCTAGGCAGACTCGGATGTCACCGCGTGACATTTCCCGAAGGACAGTATATAGGAACAAGTGAAACACATGCCGCCACCAAGTGTCCAAAGCAGTAGTCTTTGGGCTAGCGGACTCCGGTGAACCGGTCAGAAGGGACTACTAGCGCCAGAAGCACTAGACTATATTTCCCCATATGAGAGGCTGCCAAGGATAAACAACTAGATTGTCGGATCCCACACATACCAAGCATTTCAAACATACACACAATATGCTCAATATGTGTAAATACAACATGGCATCACAACATAACTCTACGACTCAAAGCATTTATTCATTAGGCTCCGAGGAGCGAGATATTACAAACATGGGTCTCATGACCCAACACTCAGAGCATACAAGTCAAGCACAAGCGGAAGCTTAACATGTCTGAGTACAGACATCTATAAATGAAAAAGACTTAGAAGCCTGACTATCTACCAGATCCTGCCGAGGGCACAAGATCGTAGCTGAGGTAACAAGCTAAACGTCAAGTCCACACGGAACTACTAGCGAGACCAAGTCTCTCTCGCAAAAACATAAAATAGGCAAACGTGAGTACAATTGTACTCAGCAAGACTTACATCAGAACTAACTACATGTGCATCATTATCAACAAAGGGGTGGTGGAGTTTGACTGCAGCAAGCCAGCTTTGACTCGGTGGCTATCCTGAACTACGACTGCAAGTAACTCTTTTGAGATGGCGCACACGAGTCCACATATTCACCATATCAATACACCACTATGGATCCGCTCCCGTCTCCCTACGAGAACGCCATCCATAGCACTCACGCTTATCTTGCGCATTTTAGAGTATCCACTTTCATTTGTCTATGAACTGATATAGGCAACCCAGAAGTCCTTTACCGCGGACACGGCTATTCGAATAGATCATATTAACCCTGCAGGGGTGTACTTCTTCACACACGCTCTCGCCACTTAACGCCATGTACACGTCATGTATCTCGACAACCTTCAAGCGGAAGCCTGGCGAGGGTGTCGGCCACGACCTGACTAACCACACAAGTCTCTAGTCCAGGTTTATCGCCTATTCGGTTTCCATCCGCAAGGAGATCCGGCCGGGGTGTCGCTCACGGCCCCAAACGATGTGTGCAGGGTTTCCAAGCCCACCTCGACGGGTGGTTCTACGCTTGGTACACCGTGTCATGGTGCCTAGTCTGTCCCAAGCCCACCTGTACCGGGTGCCACTTGGTAGAGTACTAACACTACCTACAAACACCAGAAACTAGTTGCAACTCCTGGACAGAGATCAAGTTGATTAATAAGTCGAGAGGGTTCGAGTTACCGGAACCCAATGTGTGGTAGTAACTTTTCATGGATCACAAACACAGAACTCAGTTCCTGAGGACGGCTGCAATGAGACAACCCACCATGTACTCCTACATGGCCTCTCACCGCTACCTTTACCAAATCGTGCTCACACACTTAGCTCTCAACAGTAGGACATGTTCACACACCTCCAATTCATCCCCGATGAATCATACCGGACTCAACTCTAAGCAATACCAGGCATGACAAACAAGCATGAATGAGTAGGCACAACAGGGCTCAAACAACTCCTACTCATGCTAGTGGGTTTCATCTAATTACTGTGGAATGACAGGTCATGTCGAGGATAAAGGGGTTCAGCTACCGCAGCAAGTAACACATGAGTCGTTGTTGTCCTAATGCAGTAAAATAGACCAGGATCGAGAGAGTGGGATTATATCGGAATGAACAAGGGGTTTTTGCTTGCCTGGCACTTCTGAAGACAATATAGTTCTTCATCCGTGTCATCGAACTCATCATCGGTACGTCGTCTACTGAGAGGGGACAAACACCGGCAACAGAGAAAGAACACAATCAATGCAATGCAACAATATGATGCATGAGTGTGACATGGCAATATGTTGTGGTTTGAGCTAATGCAACTAGCAACCAGATTAAATGAAGTTGGTTTGAATCAAAGATTCAAATTCAAACTCCATATGTGATTATTTAAATGCCATTCATATGATTTGTCCTAAACAGCAGCTATAAGTTGTTCTAACATGCATGAAAATGGTACAGATGGATAGATTGGTTTTTTCTAATCATTATTCATATATAATTTATCTCATTTGGAGTTACGGTTGAATTTCTATGATTTTTACAAGTTTTAAACATTTTCTGGAATTTCCTGGATATTTAGAATTAAACTAATTCCAGAAAATACATTACTGCGTCAGCACTACATCAGCATGATGTAGGCGAGTCAACGGGGTGCGGTCCAGGTCAAACCTGACGTGTGGGGTCCACACATCAGTGACACAGCTAATTAACAGGGGTTATTGCTAATCTAATTAAAAGATTAGGGCTTCGGGGCCCACTGTCAGTGTCATAGGTGGGGGGTAGTGCTAACTAACTCCTGGCCGGTGGGGTCCACCTGCCAGGCCGGCGAGGTCGTCGCCGGCGACCACGGGACACGACGGTGTCCGGGTTACAAGCCACGGGGGCGGCGGCTAAGGGCACCGGGCGTAGCCTGTGCTCGCGCATCCGTGGGAGGCGACGGAGGACGCGGGTGGCCGGAGTTGAGGGCGGCGAAACACGGCTCCGGGCGGGATGTGGCTGCGAGGCACGGCAGGGCTGCGAGGGCCTCTCGGCCTCTGGCGTCACCAGAGCACGGTGGCGTCTTGTGAGGCGGCTGCTCGGGTTCTGGTCACGGTGGCGCCATGGACGGCGGCGAGGTGCTCGCGGGTTCGACAGGTAGCAGGCTACGGCGCGCAAGCAAAGGAACGGAGAGGGGGAAACGGACGGTGAGCTCACGTGGATCCCGTAGAGGTGGACGGCGAGCTCGGGGAAGGCCGAACGGCGACGAATTCGACGGCGGCGATCCTCGGTGGCCGAGGAGGGGAACGGCGGAGCTAGCGGCATCCAGGGGCTTCCGGCGCCTTTCGTCTGGGTGAGAATGAAGAGGGGGGCGAGGCGGAGCTTCCTGGGGCGTCGGCGAGGCGGGGAGGTGGTTGTGGCCGCGGCGAACGGCGTCGGTGGCGACGGTGGCGCTCGGGCACGAGTTGCAGAGCGAGAGGGGGAGTAGCAGAGGGGGTTGCGGGGTGGCGCCGAGGAGTGGCTTCGAGGCGCCTCGGTGAGGCAGGCGAGCAGGGAGGAGGCGTGGCGCCTCACGCTGCTGCGGCAGTTCCGCCTCGCCCTCATCGGCGAGGTTAGGGATGACTGGCACAGCTAGGTGGGCCGGCCCAGCCAGGGGTTTGGCCAGGTAAGTGGGCTGCCAGGTAAACTCCCTCTCTTTTTATTTCCATTTTCTATTTTCTGTAATTGTGTTTGGCTTTAATAAAAATGCCAGGGCATTTCCAAAAATCATGAAACTGGTCAATGTCACTGTTTGGAATATTTCCAACAACAAACATTTCAGTTTGTGATTATTTGAGCATTTAAAATATTATTAGCAATTAAATGCCCAAATGCAAATACCATATGATTTAATTCAAAAATCCAGAATGGCCTAGAAAAATGTGCACCATTTTAGGGAGAGGTTCTAGACCAACCCAAAATGATGAACTTTTCTGAAGGGCATTTTGGGTTCATTGAGAATATTTTTTATTTGAACCTAGTTGATTTGATCTGATGCTAGGGTTTGAGCAGTCCCCATTTCAAAATTCCTTTGAAATCAAACATGATGCATGGATGCAGATACCACTAATTACAACCAATTCTGGGGCTGTGACAACTCACCCCCAGTAAACAAGAATCTCGCCCCGAGATTCAAGACGTGAGGTAAGAGGAAAAGGGAAGTCACAAAACTATCACAATCTTCATGATCCATTTGCCCTTCTCGAAGATGTTGATTCATTCCATCATCTTGGTCTTGACGTCTTTGCTTTCGAGATCTTCATTCGACACGTCAACAGAAAGAAGGGGGAAACCCTACAGGATTTAATCTTCTTGAAGATCGAGCAACTCGAGATCAGTTCATGGAGTGAGACGTAAGAACAACTCTTGAGTTGAGACACCAAACACACATTAGGAATGATGGTAAAGAAATGGATGACGAAGGTTCAAATTGGTAGGCAACCATTCCACGCTTAAGTAAAATGGTGCATGGTTTCAAAGTAACAAGGAGATGATTGCCATGATTCCATAACGGAACACCTTAGGAAAGGTGACTCGTAGAGCTGTGCCCTTAAGTGGCAAAAAGAATTACTTTTGATTCAGGGATCATTGAAACTCTTAAAACCAGCCTAAGGCATTCACAATCGATCATTTGAAGGAGTTCGAAAGAATGACATACTCGGACTAGAATGGATGATATGGACTACCTTGTTGAAGACAACGTAATGGATGATTTTGCTTATCATCGGAAATGGATGGGACCCATGGTAGGACCACTTTTGAAGATGATCCTAGACAACAATTACTGAGAGGGCAGCCCATGGGAATTGGCACAATGGCGGTGCAAGCTGGGAATAAAATGCAACTATTGGGAATGTTCCAACCATCATATCTGCCTGAGATTCAGATCCGA
The DNA here is from genome assembly GCA_021605205.1 of Aegilops longissima. NCBI lineage: Eukaryota > Viridiplantae > Streptophyta > Magnoliopsida > Poales > Poaceae > Aegilops > Aegilops longissima. The sequence goes on from CM038680.1 coordinate 289,292,820, forward strand.
TTGGTGATAGGATACTTCAGACTCAGCATGTCCGAAAAGAAAGGTTGCAACACAAATCGACGAGATGATGTTGCAAGATTCTCGGGAGATGGACTATGGTAGTAAGCTCCAAAACATGAGCGGGTTCTGCTACAAACAGGTGAACACGTTGTCCCAGACAAGCATGGCCACGTAGTAGTCTTATATTAAACACTACCAAGTTCAGGTGGGGAACCATCATCAAGGATATCGAAATCTTTTCATAAGTCCGGATTAGCTCTTAAGAAGGGACTCCTTCTCCTTGAGCAAATCAGTCGGTGGCTTGGTGTGCTAGGAAACACATATGGAGTGGATGCGGCCAACCTATCAAACCATAGAGCACTTCGCTCGTGCATGACTGACTTGGGATGGTACCATAGGAAACAAAACAAACCTTGCTCAAATTCATGGCGGCATCTTACACTTAATGCACATGAACTTGGAGAAAGTCACTTCTTTCATCCAAGCATAAGCTTCATGAACGGAACACGAAGGCATTGCTTACAAAGTTTCCAACACTAGGTTGATGTTCAACATGAATCATGGGGGAGACAAAATGCTGCTGATGGGCTCAACAACAACTCATCGGGATTTCCATATCACTGGACTTCCGCCATCATGTGAACACGGTGATAGCATTGGTCAGACCAAAAGATGTAATGGGGTATGCTCGAGGGATCAACCACGAGTAAGACAACATTACGAACATCGTTGGTTCTGATTTGACTTAATAATAGCCCATACTCAAGTCAAAGTTTGATAAGACAATAGGTTCAACAACTGATCACGAGGACCAATCGATGAAGATATCATCTTTCTTCAACACACACACAAAAGATATCCCTTAAAATGAACTGAGTCGGACAAGTTTTTTTTTTATCTTCCAACTCTCCAAGTTGTTGTTTAGCTTATCCAACTAGCTCAGGGTATCCAACATGGATTCTTGGAGAAAGGGTGGTTTCGAAAACCAACTTGGTCACGATCTTAACATAGCGGTCAGGCGACAACCTGGTAGCACTTCCAAGAAGTTATTTGGAAAGTCACGAACCACCGATATGTTATTAAGCTCGAGAACAATCTTGCTTTTCAGGGCAAGACGATATGATCGAATAAGCAAGGGATTGAATAATCCCAACTCATCAATCGAAGTGTGCACCAGGAAAATGGACTAGGTGGCACGATCAATCTTAGGATGATGATTTAATAACCAACACGCTAAGAATGAAATTATTGTCCATTTAATACCAAACAACGAGGTTGCTAGGAGTATTGATTTCACACATCACAATTCATTTGTCGGTATTCCGGTTGCAACAACACGGGACCGAGGAATGAACGATGATGGCGAGAGTATCACTGCATCAAGAATTCATAAGAGAAGGTGCAATTCTCATGACGTTCCTGACATAAAGTGGGTAACACTTCAGGATAGAACAGAATCAAAAGCTGGATTGGCATTTTGATCTGTGGAATACAACTGCTTTGACCCAATCCTAGATATGGATGAGGTACTGGAGTTTGTTTCTCCTAATCATTCCGGAATAGAGTGGCTTAATGGACCACAAGAATAACAGGGCATCGATAAGGACGAGAACACGACTACTCCTGACTATCAACTGATAGACGGGGATCGGAATACAACTAAGGAGGAACAACTCGAGGAACATATAACTTTTCGAGTTGTGGAGGCATGGATTAGTATGTCGAGCAAAGCTCAACATTTCTCCCGGATAACCCATGCAGAAAGATAGAAGTGGCAGAATAACAACATAGAATCGAGAACTCGTCAAGAGTACTCCGGTTGTGATCTTTCGGTTTAGCGAGGAACTTCTGCCATAAACAGCTCATGGTACTTGGAAGAAGGTAATACCACGAACCTCGAGGACTATCGCAAAGGTTACTAATATCCTAAAGGAACTAGCAAATACTAACAACATGAAGTAGGGTGAATCTCGGGTTCAAGAACCCAGGAATAGAATGCCTACTAACTAAATTGCATCACGGGATGCTTTTGAGAATGATGGCCAGAATCATCACACTGGGGATACAAAAGCATTGCTAAATTGCTAGGTGACTTCCTAAACACCTAGGGTCATAATAATATATCCAACATCTACGCCGGGGCAACAAAGTATCTCAACTTACCGATTAGTGTGCTTATTCTGACCAAAAAGGACATCAGGAACGGAAGGAAAGGATTTGCAAATGCATCAGACTATTTAGAGACCTGGGATGACTCGGACAGCATAACGGCTGTAAATGCTCAAAAAGATTTGAGACATCATGCAAAATGGTGGCATAACCACTCAACATCACAATATCAAGGTTCCGAGATCAACAGTTAACATACAGAAATAGTAGAAATTGAACTAGAGCTTAAAACCTACAATCTTAAAAGTCTATGGATTAGTAACACGTCATCCTGATAGAAAGATGAGAAGCCTAGTTCTTAACCCCGTAGAAGAGAAGAGGATGACTCAGATCAGAAGGCCATGAGGTATGAGTAAAAAGAGCCTTACGTTCCCTTCCACAATCAATTCCCTTACATAACTAAAGCATTTCTAGACTCAACTTCGACCAGTTTGGCTTGGTAATCCTACAGGCAGTCAGGCTCTGATACCAAAGCTGTCAGGACCCCGACTCAATACCACATCGATCTAGCATGTAACACCTCATATTACTTTGCGGCCTCACGCACGGTATCCCCACGGGTGTCGCCTTACCTTTGCCCGGGACCATTTGCGTCTTTTGGCACACGTATATGATAGTGTCGCTAGCATCCATATGACAGAGGACCCGGGCCGACATGGCTAGTCGTGAACCCAAAGCGGCGCTAACCCATGGGGACAGGCATACATGAATCACATCGAGCATGTCGGTCGGCGCGTGAATCCGGGCTGTAGCACTGGCTAACAGGACTCGGAACCCGGCTGTAGCAGCTAGGCAGACTCGGATGTCACCGCGTGACATTTCCCGAAGGGACGACATAGGAACGAAGTGAAACACATGCCGGCCAGTCAAGTGTCCAAAGCAAGAGTCTTTGGGCTAGCAGGACTCCGTGAACCGGCTGTAGCGAACTACTATCGCTCAGAAGCACTAGACTACATTTCCCCATATGAGAGGCTGCCAAGGATAAACAACTAGATTGTCGGATCCCACACATACCAAGCATTTCAAACATACACACAATATGCTCAATATGTGTAAATACAACATGGCATCACAACATAACTCTACGACTCAAAGCATTTATTCATTAGGCTCCGAGGAGCGAGATATTACAAACATGGGTCTCATGACCCAACACTCAGAGCATACAAGTCAAGCACAAGCGGAAGCTTAACATGTCTGAGTACAGACATCTATAAATGAAAAAGACTTAGAAGCCTGACTATCTACCAGATCCTGCCGAGGGCACAAGATCGTAGCTGAGGTAACAAGCTAAACGTCGAAGTCCACACGGAACTACTAGCGAGACTGAAGTCTCTCTGCAAAAACATAAAATAGGCAAACATGAGTACAATTGTACTCAGCAAGACTTACATCAGAACTAACTACATATGCATCATTATCAACAAAGGGGTGGTGGAGTTTGACTGCAGCAAGCCAGCTTTGACTCGGTGGCTATCCTGAACTACGACTGCAAGTAACTCTTTTGAGGTGGCGCACACGAGTCCACATATTCACCATATCAATACACCACTATGGATCCGCTCCCGTCTCCCTACGAGAACGCCATCCATAGCACTCACGCTTATCTTGCGCATTTTAGTGTATCCACTTTCACTTGTCTATGAACTGATATAGGCAACCCGAAGTCCTTTACATGGACATGGCTATTCAATAGATCATATTAACCCTGCAGGGTGTACTTCTTCACACACGCTTGCCACTTACCGCCATGTACACGCCATGTATCTCGGCAACCTTCAAGCGGAAGCCTGGCGAGGGTGTCGGCCACGACCTGACTAACCACACAAGTCTCTAGTCCAGGTTTATCGCCTATTTGGGTTCCATCCGCAAGGAGATCCGGCCGGGGTGTCGCTCATGGCCGCAAACAATGTGTGCAGGGTTTCCAAGCCCACCTCGACGGGTGGTTCTACGCTTGGTACACCGTGCCATGGTGCCTAGTCTGTCCCAAGCCCACTGCATGCGGGTGCCACTTGGTAGACTACTAACACTACCTACAAACACCGAAACTAGTTGCAACTCCCGGACAGAGATCAAGTTGATTAATAAGTCGAGAGGGTCGAGTTACGGAACCCAATGTGTGGTAGTAACTGTTCATGGATCACAAACACAGAACTCAGTTCACGAGGACGGCTGCAATGAGACAACCCACCATGTACTCCTACATGGCCTCTCACCGCTACCTTTACCAAATCGTGTTCACACACTTAGCTCTCAACAAGAGGACATGTTCACACACCTCCAATTCATCCCCGATGAATCGACCGGACTCAACTCTAAGCAATAGCAGGCATGACAAACAAGCATGAATGAGTAGGCACAACAGGCTCAAACAACTCCTACTCATGCTAGTGGGTTTCATCTAATTACTGTGGAATGACAGGTCATGCAGAGGGTAAAGGGGTTCAGCTACCGCAGCAAGTAACACATGAGTCGTTGTTGTCCTAATGCAGTAAAATAGAGCAGGAGCGAGAGAGTGGGATTATATCGGGATGAACAAGGGGGTTTTGCTTGCCTGGCACTTCTGAAGACAATATAGTTCTTCATCCGTGTCATCGAACTCATCGTCGGTACGTCGTCTACTGAGAGGGGACAAACACCGGCAACAGAGAAAGAACACAATCAATGCAATGCAACAATATGATCCATGAGTGTGACATGGCAATATGCTATGGTTTGAGCTAATGCAACTAGCAACCAGATTAAATGAAGTTGGTTTGAATCAAAGATTCAAATTCAAACTCCATATGTGATTATTTAAATGCCATTCATATGATTTGTCCTAAACAGCAGCTATAAGTTGTTCTAACATGCATGAAATGGTAGAGATGGATAGATTGGATTTTTCTGATCATTTTTCATATATAATTTATCTCATTTGGAGTTACGGTTGAATTTCTATGATTTTTACAAGTTTTAAACATTTTCTGGAATTTCCTGAATATTTAGAATTAAACTAATTCCAGAAAATGCATTACTGCGTCAGCACTACATCAACATGACGTAGGCGAGTCAACGGGGTGCGGTCCACACGTCAGTGACACAGCTAATTAACAGGGGTTATTGCTAATCTAATTAAAAGATTAGGGCTCCGGGGCCCACTGTCAGTGTCATAGGTGGGGGGGTAGTGCTAACTAACTCCTGGCCGGTGGGGTCCACCTGCCAGGCCGGCGAGGTCGTCGCCGGCGACCACGGGACACGGCGGTGTCCGGGTTACAAGCCACGAGGGCGGTGGCTAAGGGCACCGGGGCATAGCCCGGGCTCTCGCGCATCCAGGGGAGGCGACGGGAGGATGCGGGGTGGCCGGAGCTCGCCGGAGCGGAGCTCGGGGCGGCGGCCGAAACACGGCTCCGGGCGGTATGTGGCTGCATGGCACGGCAGGGGCTGCGGAGGGCCTCTACGGCCTCCTGGCGTCACCAGGAGCACGGTGACGTGCGCGGGAGCGGCTGGCTCGGGTTCTGGTCACGGTGGCGCCATGGACGGCGGCGAGGTGCTCGCGGGTTCGACAGTAGCAGAGCTACGGCGCAAAGCAAAGGAACGGAGAGGGGGAAACGGACGGTGAGCTCACGTGGATCCCATAGAGGTGGACGGCGAGCTCGGGGAAGGCCGAACGGCGACGAATTCGACGGCGGCGATCCTCGGTGGCCGAGGAGGGGAACGGCGGAGCTAGCGGCATCCAGGGGCTTCCGGTGCCTTTCGTCTGGGTGAGAATGAAGAGGGGGGCGAGGCGGAGCTTCTTGGGGCGTCGGCGAGGCGGGGAGGTGGCTGTGGCATGGCGAACAGCGTCGGTGGCGACGGTGGCGCTGGGCACGAAAGGCAGAGCGAGAGGGGAGCAGCAGAGGGGTTGCGGGTGGCGCCGAGGAGTGGCCGAGGCGCCTCGGTGAGGCAAAGGCGGGGGAGGCGTGGCGCCTCGGCAGCAGTCTGTTGTCCGCCTCGCCTCTTGGCAGAGGTTAGGGATAATCGGCACAGCCAGTGGGCTGCCCAGCCAGGGGTTTGGCCAGGTAAGTGGGCTGCCAGGTAAACTCCCTCTCTTTTTATTTCCATTTTCTATTTTCTATAATTGTGTTTGGCTTTAATAAAAATGCCAGGGCATTTCCAAAAATCATGAAACTGGTCAATGTCACTGTTTGGAATATTTCCAACAACAAACATTTCAGTTTGTGATTATTTGAGCATTTAAAATATTATTTAGCAATTAAATGCCCAAATGCAAATACCATATTATTTAATTCAAAAATCCAGAATGGCCTAGAAAAATGTGCACCATTTTAGGGAGAGGTTCTAGACCAACCCAAAATGATGAACTTTTCTGAAGGGCATTTTGGGTTCATTGAGAATATTTTTTATTTGAACCTAGTTGATTTGATCTGATGCTAGGGTTTGAGCAGTCCCCATTTCAAAATTCCTTTGAAATCAAACATGATGCATGGATGCAGATGCCACTAATTACAACCAATTCTGGGGCTGTGACATTTAGCGTCGGGAACAAGTCAGGGGGATCTCCGGGCTGTCCACGAGGTAAGGGGCGCACCCAGGGGGTGGGCGCGCCTCCCATCCTCGTGGGCATCCAGGTACTCTTCTGGCCCAACTCTTTTACTCTATGGCCTTCTTCTGGTCCAAAAATAAGCTCCATCAAGTTTCAGGTCAATTGGACTCCGTTTGGTTTTCCTTTTTGTGATACCCAAAAACAAGGAAAAACTGGCACTGGGCTCTAGGTTAATAGGTTAGTCCCAAAAATCATATAAAATAGCATATGAATGCATATAAAACGTCCAAGAAGGATAATATAATAGCATGAATACTTTATAAATTATAGATACGTTGGAGACGTATCATCTTTGAATAAATTGATGTGAAGACTTTGAAGCTTGAAGACTTTGTTTTCATAGTTTCTTTTCTTTTTCTTTGAGTCGTAGGAAAAATCGTATTGTTAAAGGGGGTCTAGGTGAATCGTATTTCACATTTCCAAAGTGATGCTCAAACCTATAAACAAAAGCTGCTTCGAGTGAAGCCTTTGGAAATCTCCAGTACGGCTAACACAATTGCTAGCGACAGTGACGAAGTTCATCTGGTCGATGAAGAATTTTGTCACGCTAAGGATTTAGGATTTCGCTAGTGTGATCTTCCTAAAAGTGAGGAAATTGAGTTCCCCGACGAATTTGAGAGTTCAAATTCTGACCGTTGCTGCGCCGCGTGCTAGCTGTCGAGTGGATCCTTATCGTGACAACGGTCAAATGAGAGAAGGGCATTTATGACAATTTATGTCGGGTTGCACCCTGGATATAAATAGCCGCCCCCACAACCAGTTGTTGGTTGGCTGCTCCGAGAGAACTTGAAACTTGGTCATAAGAGAGCAACCCATCCACTTACGATTTTGAGAGAATCTTAAGTGAGGAAAAACCCAGAGCCAAAGTGATTGAGCATCACTGAAGAGATTGATCTGTGTGATCCGACGCCTGTTACGTTTGAAGACTGTCATTCTTCCAAACGATTAGGCATCAAGTTCTGAGTACACCAAGAGTCATTATGGTGTGCCGGTGAACATGTCTGTGAAGGTTTTGGAAGTCTACCTTGAATACTTACCACGAGTGATTGGGCGAGGACTAAGTGACCTTATCCCAAGAGGAATATGGTGTGGGTTGTGTGTCCTTTGAGCTGCGAATCAGCCGCCTCAACCAGACGTACAGTTGATGCAGCAACTGGAACTGGTCTACCAAATTCCATTGTCTTCATCGAGCCAACATGGTTTCAAATTCCTCAACCATCTCTTACTTTATCCCACTGCTGAATAATTTGTGATATGTTCTCCAACGAATTTGAACTGAAGTATTTCATCATGCTGTCTTTCATTTCCTCAGTTCATATCCTTCATGCGTTTATGAATGTATGATTGCTTGTTCTTCACCCTTATGTATCCTGATTGCATGTACTCTGATTATGTGATGACTTAGTTTCCCTTGTGTTTTCTATTTCTTCACTCCGATCTTCATCAAATTCATTAGAGTTTGACGAATTTCTAAAAATCACCCATTCACCCTCGCTTTGGGAGATAATCTGCGCTTTCAATTTACTTTTATTTAGTTTTGCAATTTATATATCTACCACTATCAACATTAATCCTTGAAATTAACGAGTACAAGGGGATTGGCCACCCTCTTGCGCGCATTGGGTGCAAGTATTTGTTTGTGTGTGAAGGTACTGTCGACAGTTGTTTGGATGAATCTCCAACTGGTTGGATTAACCTTGGTTATCTACTAAGGTAAATACTATCTGCTACTATATTACTTCACCCTTCCTCTTTGGGGTAATCCCAACGCCTATCACAAGTAGCACATCTCAAAACCTTCAAAAATACATTTGTTTTCTGTGCCCGTATAGCTCATCGAGTGGGTACGGGAGAGCGTTATCTTCTATGATAAATGTGTGATCCTCTCAATGAGCATGAAATGGATGCCTAGTCCCAAATTTATTAAATAAATAAAAATCACTCCTTCGGGAAACTTAAAAGTTCATAGGCACTTGTGGATTCGGCTAGCCATGGCTTGTGTTAAGTAAATATGGAGGAGTGTTAAGCAAACCGATCTCACATGTCTTTAGCATTGAAGATAGTGAGATCCTTTGTCATTAAACTATTGATAGTAAAAGTACACCTATCAAAATATATTTATCTCTGTTTTAGCCAATGAGCTCTGGCACTTGTTAATCTCTGCTTCCCTCGGTGAAGGTCCATTCTATTTTATTTTTTCCCTTTTTCTTTTACTTTGAGTCATCACCTTCTTCTTCAAGCATGAACATAAAGAGAGTAATTTTCATTCTTGGTGTAACATGAATTGTGTCTAATTAATGTTACGAGAAGATGAGTAGATGTTCTTTTTGTTGAATTAAAATGTTTAGACGCTGCTTGAACTTCAAGGTGCTCTGCATTTATGTTTTGCGGCCTCGGAAAGGGCTAGCGAGATATTATTTTATCATATGACATTTTGCCCATTTTGACCATGTTGATGTTTGAGAGGTCGTATTATTCTCTTCTATTTTGTTATGATCTGGTCATGAGTGAACATGATTGCTAAGTGTTATCATGCATGTGTTTTCTCTATAACATTTCTTGCAATTAGATCATTGACTAAATTTATGTACATCTGCAAAATCAATCGAGTTTGTAAAAGTTTCCTTTGTCGCGTTCAGTTTATCAATTGAATTGCTTGAGCACAAGCAATAGGCTAAGCTTTGGGGAGTTGATACACCTCAAACATATCCACTTCTCTAAACACTTCTGTTATTATTTTGGCCTCTAATTTGCATGATTTGAATGAAAATAACCCGGATTGCCACTATTTTCAGTAGAATTGCTATGGTGTTATTTTTGTTCAGAAATAAAAGTGCTCCAAATTAGACAAGGATTTTTGAAGAATGTTTCCAGAAAATAAGAAGACTAGCGGACCGAAGATGGACCAGAGGGGGCCACCAGGGTTCCATGCGACCTGCTGGCACGAGTCCCCCTGACTGCGCCATGTGGCTGCATGGGGCCCTCGGGCATCGCCTTACAACAATTCCTTCGCCTATAAATCCCATATATCCCAGAAAAATTATAGAAAATCTCTAATGCTTTTCACGATACGTAGACATCGCCACCTCCTGTTCTTCCTCCGGAGATCTGATGTGGAATCTTTCTTGGAATCCAAAGAGGGGGATTCGTCGCCGTAGTTGCTACTTGTGAGTTGTGTTGGGATTTTCCCGGAATAGGAGGGGCGATGCAGTACAGTAGAGATAAGTATTTCCCTCAGTGAGAACCAAGGTTTATTGAACCAATAGGAGAATCACACAAAGCCTCGTGAACAACAACTACTCACACAAAAGCAAATACTTGCACCCAATGCGGACAAGAGGGTTGTCAATCCCCTTGAACTCGTTAGTTGGAAGGATCAAATCTTGTAGTGGTAGATAGATAAATTGCAAAACAAAATAAAGGAAATAAAATTGTAACAAAGGTATTTTTGTTTTTATAATGTGATAAAGGTAGACCCCGGGGCCATAGTTTTCACTAGAGGCTTCTCTCTCGAACACATAGCATACGGTGGGTGAACAAACTACTGTTGGGAAATTGATAGAAAAGCGCATAGTTATGACAATCTTCAAGGCAATGATCATGTATATAGGCATCACCTCCGAGACAAGTAGACCGACTCCTGCCTACATCTAATACTATTAGTCCACCAATCGACTGTTATCTAGCATGCATCTATGGTATTATGTTCATAAAAACGGAGTGACGTCTTAAGCGAGATGACATGATGTAGACAAAGTAAACCCAATCAATATGAATAAACCCCATAATTTTACCCTTAATTGCAACAATACAAATACATGTCTTGTCCCCTTCTGTCACTGGGATATAGAGCAAAGCAAGATTGAATCCATAACAAAGCACCTCTCCCACTGAAGATAAAGCAATCTAGTTGGCCAAACCAAACAGATAGATCGGAGAGAAATGCAAAGCTATAACAATCATGCATAATAAAGTACAGAAAAGACTCAATTGCTTCTCATGAATATTCAGATCATAAAACCACAATTCATCGAATCCCAACAAACACACCGCAAAAGAAGATTACATCGGATAGAACTCCAAGAACACTGAGGAGCACATTTTATTGAAGATCAAAGTGAGAGAAGAAGCCATCTAGCTACTAGCTATGGACCAGTAGGTCTGTGGTGAACTACTCGCGCATCATCATAGGCAACAAGGATGATGTAGAAGCCCTTTGTGATCAATTCCCATTCCGGCGGAGTACCGGAAAAGGCTTCAGATGGGATAGCGAAAGAACAGAAGCTTTCAGCGGCGGAAAGAGTGTTTCGGGTGGCTTTCTATGTTGGTTTGGGAATATTTCTAAATTTATAAAGGTGGAATTAGGTCAAGGGGTGATAAGGGTGCCCATAAGCTCGGAGGGCACGCCTACCCCCCTGGGGCGCGCCCTGTGTGCTTGTGGCCCTCCCGTAGTTCTTGTGGCCTCCTCCCAAACCTTCTAGGGTCCTTTCTAGTACAAAAAAATCATCGTAAAGTTTCATCGCGTTTGGACTTTGTTTGGTACTGATTTTCTGAAAAGCCAAAAACAAGCAAAAACAGGAACTGGCATTGGGCACTAGCATAATAGGTTAGTCCCAAAAAATGATATATAATTGCATATAAAGCATCCAAGATTGATAATATAATAGCATGGAACAATAAAAAAATATAGATACGTTGGAGACGTATCAGTCGTCATCATCACCAACCCTTTTCAACAACAATCTCGTGATGCATGAGTAATTCCTTTGTAGGCACATGGAGGTAGATGGGAATTGAGAGAATTCATATGTAATAGATGCCAGATTTTCAGGCCTTGATGCCTAGTATCCACTATTTTCTGAGATTGATTTTGCTATGACTTTGCTACCCTTAATGCTTGTCACTAGGGCCCGAGTGCCATGATTTCAGATCTGAAACCTTTATATTTTCAGGAATATATTAGTGTGTTTTTATCATACATGCAAGTTGTATGCATATGCTAATGTTCTGAACCCGAGACCCCAAGGTGACAATAATTGGGATATACACGGGGATGACTTTACCTTGAGGATTACATGTATCATTGCTAAAGCTTTGATTTGGTTCTCTATTGAAAGGAGCACCTTAATTACCCTTAATTTCCATTAGGATCTCACTGAAACGGGAGGGTAGGGCAAAAGTGTTTGTGCAACTTCTTATCGCAAGCATGTACAACTACCTATGGAATACATTTCTACATATGATTGATGAATTGGAGCTATGACTATTGCATAAAGATTCTAATCTGAAGAAAACTCACTATCTACTTCCATGCCTACGCTTTCTACTATTGTTGCTCTGTTTACAATTACTACTTCTGCAATCTGTTACTTTACTGTTCCAACACTACTGCTATCATATTACTTTGCTACTAATAAATTGTGCCAAACAAGTTATATATCCAGGTGTGGTTGAATTGATAACTCAACTGCTAAAGTTTATAAATATTCATTAGCTCCCCTTGTGTCGAATCAGGGTTGAAATACTTCCCTCCAACACTATTGCGATACCCTGCACTTGTGGGTTATCAGTCCCTTACTTGCTCTAATTTCCCAGTTCTGCAATATCTAAATGATATATTGATTTTTATGCCCTCTTTCCCAATACATTTGGAAAAACTCCAAAACCTAGTCAACTTATTTTCTAAGGCTTTAGGCCTCAAGTTTAATTATCAGAAATTTAGTTTCTTTCTATCAATGTTACTAATGAAGAGGTTCAATAACTATCCAATTTATTGGGCCGTACCATTGGGACTTTCCCTTCCACATATCTTGGCACTCCCCTCAGCTGTACTAAACCCAACATGGAATTCTTCATGTATATAATTGAGAGGATTCAATGAATGTTGTCTGTTTGCTCATGATACCTAAGCTATGATGACTAATTGCTGATGGTCAATGCCATTTTCTCAGCTTTACTAACTTTCTTCAGGAGTTGCCTGCTTCTCTACAAACGTATTATTGAACAAACTGAAAAATACAAGAGTTATTGTTTCTAGAGAGGCAAAGACCCGGAGAAAAAGAACACCAGTTTGGCAGCTTGGGACTTGATTTGTAAGCCAAAAGACAAGGGAGGGCTTGGCATTCTCAATCTAAATACATAGAATACATGTCCTCTCATGAAGATGGTGCATAAATTCCTTAATCATTTGGACATACCTTGGGTTAATTTGGTATGGGAGGTTTATCACAAGCAAGGCATTCCCTCTACTCATTTACAAAATTGTTCTTTCTGGTGGAAGGGTTGCTCAAAATTACTTTCCACCTACAAGGAACATGTTGTTTGCATTCCGAAGAATGACAAAACCCTTGGGTTTTGGATAGATATATCTAATGGAGTGCCTAAATTGCAGTTATGGTCCCATTTGCACTCTTTCTCTCAGAGACAACATATCCCCATTCATGAACTGTGTCATTTGGAGAGTTTGTCAGATCATTTCCATTTTCCCCTGTCATAAGAAGCCTATGCACAATACCAGGAGTTGGAACAATTTATACATGCTAATGCTCATGATCTATGGCAATTTGCTCCTGGTTTTGCCATTTATAAGGTTTCCAAGGCATATAAAGCTTTGTCGATAGCCCAGAGATTTTGCCAGTTCTAAAATAGCTTTGGAAAACTTGTTGTCAACTCTAGCATAAAATTTTCTTTTGGCTTCTGGTTAATAACAGACTGAATAGTAGAGCTCTTTTGCAGAGGAAAAACTTCTATATACATGACTATACTTTTGACATGTGCCACATGCAGGAACTGAAACAAGAGATCATGTCTTTTTCTACTGTCCTTTTGCATAATTGTGTTGGCAATACATATGTCCCAATTGGACCCCCGATCATTTTGGCATATAAGAGGAAATTGACAATATTAAACAACTCCTCAATGTTCCTTTTGCTATGGAGATCATCATCTTAGTTTCATAGGCTATTCATAATGACTTCATCTTTAAACATTTCGCCTCAAAGCTGTATGCTCGCATGAGAAAATTCAAAGAGAAACTCAAATGGATCATTTACATAGTTAGGAAGGAATACAATGGCTTTGAAGACTGGATCAAGGCTTTTAGATGATTTTACTCTTGATGATGTATTTGATCGTTTTCTCTTTTTCTTATCTTAGGTTCTCTTTTCTTTACTTAGGGCATGTATAGTTATGCTTTCATTCTTTGGACCTTACTTTTGTACAATTTAAAAATTAACAAAAATAAACAACACAATCTTGTTGTTTCCCTCAAGTTCAAATTAATGGGCTAGCCATTGCATTCAACGGGTATGCACTAAGAATGTCCATGCACATGTATAGAACCCACATTTTTCTAGCTAGCTAGTTGCTAGCTATTACCGTTCTCATGCATAAGAACAAAACGATGCACAAACCAAGAACGGCACCGAATAGCCATGCTCAAGGCTTTTAGCTTACCAAAGAGCACGCTCCTCTACGGGCGTAGCAAGCGGTTCACCAGGCGGTGGAGCCGCGCTGGACAGGCATCTCCGGCGACCACAATGTGGTGGCCGCGAGAAGAGATAACGATAAACGACTACTCGTTCTTTTTGGCGGCTCAGTTTGATAGAAAAGGTCCGGGGTTCTTTTTTTTAGACGGAGAAAATACTCGTTTTCATAAATACTTTTGTATTAATGCCAAAGTTTTTAGTGGTAGCCAAACACCTCAATCAAAGTAAATAAAACTATTGTATTCTGAAAGGGAGTGGCTAACAGTCAGTCGACTAAAATTATAATGTGGTCAGTCAATTTTTCTTAGGCGAGAAAAGAACATTTTGTTAACTTTCAGGGTCATCAAACGTCCAAACATGCTGCCCAAAGCCCTGAACTCATGCATACAGCAGCCGGCAAACCTTCCAGGGCCTGGTGCGATCAGCACCAAAGGTTGCACATTCATGGGCTATTTACTACAGTCCCTTCCTATGATAGTAAAAAAGGCAACATCGCCACTGAATTTTAGTCTATTGAAAGTTTTGATCTCATGATAGATTACTCCTTTTGGATCAGAACAAAGTCGGTCCTTGCACAGAAGGCCACGCGCCAGGTTTCGGCTGTCCTATACTATTGTACTAAAATAAAACTAAAATAAAAAGTCTTTCTCAATAGGAATAAATTAAAAGGAATGGTAAGAAAATAAAATGAAAATAAAATAAAAAATAAAGAAAGAAATTGCACATAATTTACAAATAAATTGTGTTTTTAATAATATGCAATAATAAGCATATAGTAGTGTAGTTTTGCAAGACTTTTTTTATAAGAAGGAATGAATTAAGATCATTGGTATTGTCCTTCAAGAAGAAGAAAATGAAATGAAAAAATCAAACAAAATCATAATATGAAGTTTTCTAAGGAATAATGAATTGGTAGCGTTAGTATTACCCTTTAAGTCCCCCGCAAAAATTTTTATTAAGCTTTAAAAAGATAGAAAATGAAGATAAACTAAATAGGGACAAAATTTGCACACAATTTACAAATGAATTGCGATCTTTTCTAATATGCAAGAATAAGCGATAATAGTGGAACTTTCGCATGAAAAATGAAGTTGTCTAAGAATGAATGAATTATTGGTGTTCAGATTACCTCTTAAGATGAACACGATTAAAATAATAATAATAATAAAATGAAAATTTTGCATAGATTTTACACAAAAATTAAGCTTTTATAGTATGAAAGAATAACCATATTATAGTGGAACAATATTGATACAACATAAAAATGAAATAAAATAAAAATAAAGTGAAATCAAAATAATGAATTTTTCTTGGGTAGAATAAACCCTTTAAGAAGAAATAAAATAAAAATAAAAACTATATAATGAAACTTTCTAGGAAGATTGAAACCTTTTAAGAAGAAAGAAAATAATAAAAAACAATGGAATTTTTCAGGGAAAAATGAAACCCTTTAAGAAGAAAGAAAAGAAAAATAAAAACAAAAACAAAATAATGAAGTTTTCTATGGAAGAATGAAACCCTGTAAGAAAAAAATACAAAAACTAAAACTGAAACAAAATAATGAAGTTTTCTATGTAAGAATGAAACCCTTTAAGAAGAAAGAAAATATAAAAACTAAAACTAAAACAAAATAATGAAGTTTTCTACGGAAAAATGAAATCCTTTAAGAAGAAAGAAAAAATAACTAGCACACAAGTTTGCCCTAAATTTTCACTTTTGTAAATATGCAAAAAATAAGTATGTATCGTGCAATTTTTGCTCTCTTCTATAATTTACACACATGGTGTATCAAACTTCCGTGTATACTTACTAAACATAATAAAACAAATAAAGTTTTTAAGAGAGAATAAATTAGTCACATTGGTATTACTCTTAAGAAGAAAGAAAATAAACGAAAACTTGCACACAACTCAACAATGAAATTGCACTTTTTATAAATCATGGCGAATACACATATAACAATGTAACTTTAGCAGTGTAGTATAATTTGCACACATATTGTTTAGTACTTTCGTGCATACATACACAAAATAATAGAAAAATGAATTTAATTAGCAAAAAAATAGTACAAAACAATTAACATTGGTATTACCCTTAAAATAATAAAAATATAAACAATTCACAAAATTAGCACAAAGATGCACTTTTTATAATATGTAGAATAAATGTATAAGAGTGTAGTTTCCATACTCTAATGTAATTTGTACATGTAGTACTTGCATGTATACATTTACACACACTCAACAATAGGAAATATACGTAAAGAAAAAAACAACTGAAAAATAGAAAAATAAAAGCGTACATTTGCAGAAAACAAAAGCAAACCCATGAAGAAAAGCATGATCACACCAAAATCCAGCCCAAGAAGGAAATCGACTGACCCAAAATAGGGATCAGTCAAATCAAAACAGGCCCAGTATGACCAGCAGCAAAACTTGACAGAAAAAAGAACTACACAAATCTTAAAGCACTATTCAAGGGCTAAAAAATTGACTGACCACAAAGGTAAAAGTAAGCTGACTGAAATCTAGCTAAACTGATTCTGAAAAGCTGTAGTAAAATAGTTTGAAATTACTTACTTTGCTATATCAAACAGGGCCTTAAGGGTTTAATTTATTGTCGTCAGAAAATTGCATTGACAACTGTTGACCAGGGCCAGGGGTGGTAGCCCCACACCTCAGTGAAATACAATGACCGGACTGACTGGATGATGGCCCCACCAGTCAGCGAACGGGCCTGCGCTTCGGAGCGGCGCCTCCTTGAAACTATCCGCTTGGCGCCTAAACAAAACCGTCGTAACAAACTCTTCTTCCCCTCTGCTCGTCTTCCTCGCAACGCCAAGAAACCAAGAAAGCCGAGGAGAATCAAGCCACCCGCCTGCACCCCTCTCTGAGCGACGCTTCGATCCGCAGCGGAGAGCGATGGAGGTGTTCGACGGAGTGGACTTCGTGCGGCTGCGGAGCATGCAGCACGGCGGCGCGTACGTGCACGCGGCCAAGGACGGGCGCTCCGTCCGCCTCCACCGCACCGGCCTGTCGTGGTCGTACAACGCGGTGTGGGCAGTGCAGCGGTGTATCTCCGCCTCAGGCACGTCCTACGTCCTCCTCCGCGGCGCCTACGGCCGGTACCTCGGGGCCCCCGACGCCAGCACGCGCGGCTCCCTCCGCCCGTTCCCTCCCCCCTGCCGGGTTGCCGCGCAGCGCGACTTCGACGAGCCGGAGGTCCTCGCCATCATGTGGCGGGCCGTCGCCACGGGCCGCCGCGGCCGGGGCGCGTTCCTGCTGCACGACGCGTCCGGGCGCTACCTCCGCGCCAACTCGAGGTGCCTCCTGCCGTGCCGCTCCAGCGTCTCCGTCTCCTCCTGCAGCAGCCTCGGCACGGCGGTCCAGTGGGCGGTGGAGGCCGTCCCCCGGCTCCAAGCCAGGCCATACCTCCCGATAGCGCGCGATGTGAGTTCCTTACACGTCCCCCGAAAGCGTCCCCTGCATTCTTCCACGAGCTTTGCTACACCTATGTAAATCCCTTACGTAAAGTTACGTATTAGCTGATCTGGATTAATTAGATTGGATTAGAAAGAGGCCCAGGCCCACCCCCGAAAATCAGGGGGGATCATTAGTTTTATAGGAAGGAAACAAACGTAAGTTTACGTAGGAGGTTACGTAGGTCTAGTGTTTTCGTTCTTCCACAATCTCGTCATCTCGTCCTTTGCATGTGATTCTTGAGATCGTCGTAATATCATTCTTGCGAAAAAAATGTGCTTGCTCGTGTGAAAGAATCAATCAATCAATCACAGTATCATTCTTGCAAAAGAAACTCTGCTACTAAATTCAGTTGGAGTTTTTCTTTCCGGCGCAGTTTCTTGCCCGAAACTTTCATCGCTTCCAGTTAGATTTAGTGCCAAGATTTCCAGTTGATTTTGTGATGATGTGCAGTCGGAGTGGGGCAAGCTCTTCGCCCTGGTGTGCCCACCGCTGTCCCACCTCTGGGTGCGGTGGTTCTCCTTGGAGCGGAGATACGGTGGGTGCGGGCCGGCGACTCCGGCGCCTTCAGCGAGGACGACTGGGCCTCGATACGGTACACCGGGAGGCACACGATCCTGATGAAGGGACAGGTGGTGAACCTGCTGGACCCTCCGGAGTCCGCCTCCAGCTGCACTCTCTGCGTCCGCGCCGGTCGCTACGGGGAGCCGAGCCCTCTGGCCATCAACCTGCCTCGCAGCCGGGAGCCGTTGGAACTTGGACGTCGTGATTTTCCGCGTCGGCTCAAGAGGTCAGTGTACTTCTGAATTTACTTACTGTGGCCTGTGGCTGCTAATGCCTTTTGCAGTTCTGAATTATGAATTTGTCAGCTTGATTTTTGCTGGCTTAGTTTAGATTAGTAATGTGACATTTCTGAGAATTGAGGGCTTACCTGAAGAATGTTGTGGATTATCTGGAACTAGCGATATGCACTAGGAAAGCAGTACATGATCTGAAGCTAATTACATGCAATGCAACTTGTTCCAGATAACCTTCTGAATTTACTGTGGCCTGTGTCTGCTAATGTCTTTTGCAGTTCCGAATTAGGAAGTTGTCAGCTTGATTTCTGCTGGCTTAGTTTAGATCAGTAATGTGGCATTTCTGAGAGTTGAGGGCTTACCTGAAGAATGATGTGGATCATCTTAAACTAGCGATATGCACTAAGAAAGCAGTGGATGGTCTGAAACTAATTACATGCAATGGAACTTGTTGCAGATAACCTTGTGTTGCTCTGCATTTTTTTCCTATTACCTGCTTTCACATTTTAGGGCTTTTTAGTTTTTACCACTTGCCATGTAGCAGCAGGTCGTGCCTAACTGACTGCATCTGTGGCTGCAGCGGATGATGAGCTGATATACCCAGATGTGATGGCACCGGAGATGGCACGGGCAGTGCCAGCGGACGACGACGAACCACTACTCTGACGACCGACTGCGCCCTCTTCGAAACCATCGCAACTTGTTCCAGATTTTATAGCTTGTAGGGATTACAAGGGATGAATGATCCCGTTTTCCTTTTTTCTGAACTCCAACTTTTAGCAGTTTCAGTGTTTGATCCAGGATTGAAGTTTCCAGTCGACACTGAAATCCAGTTTCCATGATGTAGAACGGCAGAAATCAAAGTTTTGTGAGGGTTGCCTGTCTTGCACGTTGATATTGGCTACAGCATCTTCTGAGCTATGAACAAAGTAGTGGTTGCACTTTACAGCCTTCAGAATGATATGGGTATGAATATCTTCTTTTTTTGGTATTCCTGAAGTGATATGAAACACGCTCCCATATGAATGTCACGGTAGAATGCATCTCTGAATTCTGCCTTGCACACTGACATTGATTACATTTTTCTTCCGACCAAAATAGACGTTGCAGTTACCGTCTTCAGTTTTCATTGGCTCTGTTGTTGTTGCCATGTGCTCTGGGACAAACTCTCCTGAAATTGCATATGTACATGTGCAATATATTAAGCGTTGTCTCTGCACTGTATACGCAATTAGGTTTCTTAATACTGGAACTCAGAAATCTCAGAACAGTCAGGTGTGTATTTCATTCGCTCAGCTATAGTTATTGTAGTCTGAATACTGATAAAGGTAGCAATGCGCTATCAACTGTTTCATTCTTGTTGGTAAAATTTAGTCGCCTGCAAAAAACGCTGCCATGGCAGCGAAATCCATAGGGGCATCTTTTTGTTAGCATTTTTCCCGTTTTTCAGTTAAGTTTCGGTGTCATTCACGGACTAGGAACGTGGACCATTAGAATTAAGGATTGGGGAGGAAGGGCCCGCACCCCTGAAAATCGGTGGGGAGAGGGGGGGGGGGGGACAAAAAATTAGTTAGAAGGAGCCCGTAAAACGCCCGTAATTGTCCGTGAGTCTATCATTATTGCTGCGCGAGGGCATGCTTCGTTGTGTGCTCAGTGCGCTGTAGTACTACCCGACGTGGCTCAGCTACAGGACCTAGTCCCTAGGCTGGCACGGGCACGATTTGGTGTTAAGAGTTTAGTGGTGATCGATTTCCCTTCGAGAATAAAAGAGAAGAACAGAAAAGCAGCAGAACTTACGCTGCACAAATTCTTGTCTCACTCTCTCGAATTTCGTTCGTGATCGGTGAGCTGAGAGCGAGAGTCTACAACAACATGCGGCATCAGAGCTTCGGGTTCAGCCGGGACCATGTCGACCGGCGGCGATTGCTCACACAGCAGGCAGGCCTCGGCAACGCCACCGTGCATGGAACGCCAACCTCGCATCGCTCGACTTAACCTGCAGCTGCCCGGGTACACGCGCAACACTGGCACATACCAGCTCCTCGTTGGTGTGTACGTGGATGACCTCATCTTCACCGGCGAGAACGTGGAGGAGTTGCACTGCTTCAAGGACGAGATGAAGAGCATCTTCCAGATGAGCAACCTCAGGTTGCTGACGTACTACCTCGGTGTCAAGGTGTACCAGACTGAGCACAAGATCACTATCGATCAGGCCATGTACGCCACCAAGCTGCTGGACAAGACAGGCATAGTGGCTGCGACCGGTGCGAGGTTCCGCTAGTGTAGGTTCAGCAAGGCGAGCTCAACGCCAGCCACCGATGCCATGTTCTATCGCATCGCAGTCGGAAGTCTCAGGTATCTCGTGCATACTCGTCCTGATATCGCCTATGAAATAGCCTTGTTAGCTGTTTCATGGAGGTGCCGACGATTGCGCACCTCGCCGCGGTGAAGCATGTGCTCTAGTACTTCATCGGGACACTCAACTATGGATACACAGGCGATCTGGATGACAGGAAGAGCACCTCAAGCATGACATTCTTCCTTGGGCGGAGCCCCATCAACTGGCCGTCCTAGAAGCAGCATGTAGTTTCACTTACCTTGTACGAGGCAGAGTACTCCACTGCAGCTCTAGGGGCATCTGGCTGGCTCGTCTGTTTGAGTTACTGAACCAGGACACGGATGCTTTTTTGTGGCTTTTTCTTAGACAATAGGTAAGAAAATAAATCTAATCTAGAAAAAACTGGAAATTCTCACCGAGCAACCTGAAAACCGATACCACTTGATAGGCGGAGGTGTCGATCTTCGATGAGATGATAACTATCGATTTGATGGAGACGACTTTGACGATCCGACTACAAGCGTGCACTACGTTGCGCCTTAGCAATCGCTAAACCAATCTCCCGAGGTTCTTGGCGATGCGGAAGCACGATCAGCGACCACGAAGGTCTATTCCTGCAAGCAATCGAAGAACGAGCAAGAATATGATAAAGCAATCTGAATATTGCGAATATATATGAAGTATTGATAATGGTGGGTGAGGGAGTCTTGGATTAGGGGGTGTCCGGATGGCGGACTATAACCTTTGGCGGACTCTGGACTATGAAGATACAAGATTGAAGACTTCGTCCCGCGTCCGGATGGGACTTTCCTTGGCGTGGAAGGCAAGCTTGGCGATACGGATATGTAAATCTCCTCCCATTGTAACCGACTCTGTAGGACGAACAACAATCATACCATAGGCTAGCTTCTAGGGTTTAGCCTCTCTGATCTCGTGGTAGATCTACTCTTGTACTACCCATATCATCAATATTAATCAAGCGGGAGTAGGGTTTTACCTCCATTGAGAGGGCCCGAACACAGGTAAAAACATCGTGTCCCTTGTTTCCTGTTGCCATCCGCCTAGACGCACAGTTCGGGACACCCTACCCGAGATCCGCCGGTTTTGACACCGACATTGGTGCTTTCATTGAGAGTTCCTCTGTGTCGTCATCTTTAGGCCCGATGGCTCCTCCAATCATCAACAACGATGTAGTCCAGGGTGAGACTTTTCTCCCCGGACAGATCTTCGTATTCGGCGCCTTTGCACTGCGGGCCAATTTGCTTGGCCATCTGGAGCAAATCGAAAGCTACGCCCCTGGCCAACAGGTCAGATTTGGAAGTTTGAACTACGGTGGCGTCGTCGCAGAGACTTGATCTTGACGGGTTCGAGCCGCAGCCGGCGCGCCCGCCGCTTACGATGGGCATGATCTAGCTCTGCCGCCGAACAGTGCCCTGGAGGCCGCACCCATGTCCGCTCCGACCCTTAGCTCGGAGCCGACTGCGTCGATCGAGGACGGGTGGCTGGACACCTCCTCGAGGGCCCCAATCTCTACGGCGATCGAGCCGAACACCAGCCTTGTCCTTTGCGGCCCGTGACTCAAGGTGCGGACTCCTTTCCGGACTCGAACCCTCGCGCCCGCCAATCGAATCCGATTGGGCACCGATTATGGAGTTCACCGCCCGCGACATCTTTCAGCTTTCGCCCTTGGTGACATTCTGAATTCACTAAAGTCTCTCTCTTTATCAGGAGAGCCCTGGCCGGACTATGGCCAGCAAGGTTGGGATGCGGACGACGAAGAAATTCAAAGCCCACACACCACCCACTTCGTAGCCACTGTCGATGATTTAACCGACATGCTCGACTTCGACTCCGAAGACATCGACGGTATGGACGCCGATGCAGGAGACGACCAAGAACCAGCGCCTATAGGGCACTGGAAGGCCACCTCGTCGTATGACATATACATGATGAACACCCCAAAAGAAGGGAACGGCGATGGAACAACGGAGGATGACCCCTCCAAGAAGCAGCCTAAGCGCCGGCGTCAGCGGCGCCGCTTTAAATCCCGCCAAAGCAAAAACGGCGATTCTGGCACGGGAGATAATAACACCCCGGACCGTGTCGAAGACAACCCCCTCCAGCAGAATTCAGCACAGGAGGATGGAGAAGCCAGCCCTCATGAGAGAGCGGCAGACAATGAGGTAGAGGACGATAATTACATGCCTCCCTCCGAAGATGAGGCAAGCCTCGACGACGAGGAATTTGTCGTGCCTGAAGATCCCGTCGAACAAGAGCGTTTCAAACGCAGGCTTATGGCCACGGCGAGCAGCCTCAAGAAAAAACAGCAACATCTTAGAGCTGACCAAGACTTGCTAGCTGACAGATGGACTGAAGTCCTTGCGGCCGAAGAGTACGGACTCGAACGCCCCTCCAAGAGCTACCCAAAACGCAGGTTGCTACCCCGATTAGAGGAGGAAGCACCTAAACCTACATCACCAGCGCACGACGCGGCCGACCGGCCAACTCGTGGCCGCGAAGAGAGGCCTCTCGGCCCTCCACTCAAGTCGCACCACGGCGTCGCTCAAAAATACCAAGGCACGGGAGATCGCGCCGGACCTGCGAGATATATTGGAGGACAAGGCAAGGCAATCAAGATCGATCTACGGATCGCGTGGGTGCCCACAACACGTGATTTATAACCGTCCACGCCGATATAACAAATCCGGCCGGGCGAACACAGATGAGGCAAAGCTCATTTGAGCTATGTCGTGATATAGCCCAGTACAGAGACGCCGCACACCCACTATGCTTCACAGATGAAGTAATGGATCATCAAATCCCCGAGGGTTTCAAACCCGTAAACATCGAATCATATGATGGCACAACAGATCCTGCAGTATGGATCGAGGATTATCTCCTTCACATCCACATGGCCCGCGGTGATGATCTACACGCCATCAGATACCTCCCACTCAAGCTTAAAGGACCAACTCGGCATTGGCTTAACAGCTTGCCAGCAGAGTTAACTGGTTGTTGGGAGGACCTGGAAGCCGCATTCCTCGACAATTTCCAGGGCACCTATGTGCGACCACCAGACGCCGATGACCTAAGCCACATAATTCAGCAGCCAGAGGAATCAGCCAGAAAATTCTGGACACGGTTCCTAACCAAGAAAAATCAAATATTCGACTGTCCGGACGCAGAGGCCCTTGCAGCCTTCAAGCATAACATCTGCGACGAGTGGCTTGCCCGGCACCTAGGACAGGAAAAGCCGAAATCCATGGCAGCCCTCACAACACTCATGACCCGCTTTTGTGCGGGAGAGGACAGCTGGCTAGCTCGTAGTAACAACTTGACCAAAAACCCTGGTAGTTTGGATACCAAGGATATCAATGGCAAGTCGCGTCGCAACAAGAACAAGCGCCGCATAAACGGCAACAAGAACAAGAAGACAGCTGGCTAGCTCGTAGTAATAACATGACCAAGAGCCCTGGTAATTCGGATACCAAGGACAGCAATGGCAGGTCGCGTCGCAACAAGCACAAGCGCCGCATTAACGGCGACAATGCTGAGGATACAACAGTTAATGCCTGATTCAGAGGCTCTAAACCCGGTCAGCGGAAAAAGCCATCTAAAAGAAATACTCCGGGCCTGTCCAGTTTGGACCAAATACTCGATCGCTCGTGCCAGATACACGGCACCCCCGAAAAACCAGCCAATCACACCAACAGGGATTGCATAGCGATGACGATGAGGAGCCCCGGCCGTCGAACAATAGGGGACAGAAGGGCTTCCCCCCACAAGTGCGGACGGTGAACATGATATACGCAACCCACATCCCCAAAAGGGAGCTGAAGCGTGCACTCAGGGACGTATATGCGTTGGAGCCAGTCGCCCCAAAGTTCAACCCATGGTCCTCCTGCCTTATCACTTTTGATCGAAGGGACCACCCCACTAGCAACCGCCATGGCGGATTCGCCGCATTGGTTCTAGACCCTATCGTTGACGGATTTCACCTCACTAGAGTCCTTATGGACGGCGGCAGCAGCCTGAACCTGCTTTATCAGGATACAATGCAAAAAATGGGCATAGATCCCTCAAGGATTAAATCCACAAAGACAACCTTTAAAGGCGTCATACCAGGTGTAGAGGCCAATCAGTCTTGGCTCGATTACACTTGAGGTGGTCTTTGGATCCCGGATAATTTCGAGCGAGGAGTTAATCTTGACATAGTCCCGTTCATGATGGCTATCACGCCTTTGCTTTCGGACGAACCGCATTTACAAAGTTCAATGCGGTGCCGCTTTCACGCATATCTCAAGCTCAAGATGCGGGCCCTCTAGGAGTCATTACGGTCAATGGAAACACGAGCGCTCTCTCCGAGCGGAGGAGCATCTGGCGCCCTCGTGGCGGAAGTACAAAGTAGCCTCTCAAGGCAATTCTCGATCCGGCTATTAAGCGTCCGGACACCGTCAAGCGCGCCGGAGTAACCTACAACAAGGCGATGCAGCACGTTCCAAGCAAGCATAGCAATGCGGCCCCAACCCCAGCCCTCGCGAAATGCGAAACCAGTACTACGCGTACATAATTACGTTCGGAAATACCATGGGCACAGGGGAGGGCACGACCACGGCATGCCCAAAAGGCGGCTCAACCGCACTAGGGGCTCCCGATTTTGTCATTCTTTTTCTTACTTTCAGGACTCCACTCTCCAGAAGGCCTGTCCGGCAGTACAAACGCCGAACACACAATGAAACAACCAGGTAGGCAGAAAGCTACGTCGAATGTCCAGGTGGTCTCTATAACGAGCTAAATACCTGTCTTACATACCATCCCGCAGCTCGCCCCTGGAGAGGGACATGTCCGATAGTCCCATCTCTTGCTTATCGCACTATTTGTATCGTTCTGCTTTTACCGCAGCCTTTTTCAATAAACAATACATAGCTTTTGTCTATTATTGCATTCATTTTTTATGTAAATATGTTCAGTTATGACATTATGCAACCATACATTTTGGTACGGCCAATACACCAGGGGCTTCAGTACCCCAGAATATGGTGTGAGAAGTCCGAACACTCTCACGAGTGCGGCACCCCAAACTTATAGCATTATATGCATCGGCTCTGAATCATGTCTTGGGTCAATAGTTGGGTTTGCCCGGCTCCCATGTTTTGGTACCTTACAATTCGTTATATCGGCTAAGGTAGCGCTGGGAGAACTACTGCGATTTTGCCCGGTTGAGCTGGGTTAAGCACCTCAGTAGAGAAAGCTAAAACTGACCGTCATGATAGGGCAGGAGATGGTCGCTGTTCGAGAGGTTTTGAGTCCCTAAAGACTTATGCCGCTTAGAGCTAGGAGCCGGTTTTGTCCGGCCTAGGCGTGGATAGCGCCCCGAACTCGGTCTTCCGAATACTAGGGGCTTCGCCGAAATTTAAAATTATAGAATTCTATGGCTAAGTGAGAGTGATAAAGCATTATAGTCCGATTGCCTTGTTCGTTGTCTTTGGCGCCTCCCTCGAAGGACCCAAGAATGGGAACAACAGCGCTCGGGTTTATCCCAACACCACAAAGACTCGTGGCATGGGGGCGAAGCCGACAACTCGCCATCTCTCAGATTTAATAAGCGGCCGCCTGAAGGTAATATTTTAAATTCAAAAGCGTTGCTTAGCGCATATGAACAAGTTTTCAGCGCATACAGGATAACACGGCGAGTTTACTCAAAAATTACATCTTTGGAACATTCATCCGCCATCTGGCGGCACCCTTCAGACGCCCTCATAATACATCTCGGGCTTGCAATGCTCCTTGCCGGCGGTGGCCCGTCTGTCACCGACTTCTCGGCATCCATCTTGCCCAGTGCACTTCGCGCGGGCAAGGCCTCTGGCGCCTTCGATGCATACGGAGCGCTTGATGACTTCAAGATGTGGACAGGCATCCGCCACCGCCTTTACTAGCCCAAAGTAGCTCCTGGCATGACCTCACCAGCCATAGCGGACTATAAGGCCCTTCATGGCCAGTTCGGCCACCTTATGGAGCTCGACCAGCTGCTTTAGCTGGTCGCTCAAGGGCACCGGTGTCCGCCTCAACATCTTGGGACCGAACACCTTCTCCGTCGAGCTCCCTCCTCGGCTCGGTAGAATCTGGCGGCGTCGGACACACCACGGGAAGATCTGCGAATGCTCTGGAGAGCTCGGACTCGGGTAAGTAACAAGTAATTCACTTTCGCATGCTTTCTTTGCATAAAGAATGCCTTACCCGGCGCTATCTTCTTCATCGCCTCAATTTCCTGGAGGGCTTTTTGGGCTTCGGCCTTGGCAGATTTGGCGCTCTCAAGGGCCGAGGCGAGCTCGGACTCTCGAGTCTTTGAGTCAAGCTCAAAACTCTCGTGTTTCTCCACGAGAGCCTGGAGCTCTCGCTGCACCTCCGCCACCCGCGCCTCCTGCTTTTCTCGCTCGGTGCGCTCCACGGCCGCATTGTCTTCGGCCTTGGACAGCGCTTTCTTCAGGGTCGCCACCTCGGTTGTGGCCCCTATAATACTCACGTTAGTCCTATCATTTTCTGCAACCACATCTTTTTTTATTTTCACATAAGGTATTACTTACCTTCCTTGTCCTCGAGCTGCTTCTTGGCAAGGCCGAGCTCGTCCTCGGACCGCTCGAGGCTCTGCTTCAATGCAGCGACCTCCGCAGTCAGTGCGGCCGATGTCAGCAGCGCAGCCTGCATTCCCATATTGACATACTTATGTTAGACTACTGCGTATATCTTTTAGATCCTCTGTTCGGCTTTTCTTTCCGAACACCAAACTGAGCATCAGGGGCTACTGTCTATGCGGTAATATTTTTACATATCCTAAATACATACCTCAAAGCTTTGTTAGAAGGCTGGCACGAGCTTCATCAGCCCACTCTTGGCGGGTGAACCTTACGGATCACCGCACTCATAATAGTGCGGTGCTCCTCGATGATGGAGGCCGTTAAGCACCTCCAGCAAATTATCCGTGCCTCCGGTTGGGCGAAGGTCACCGCGTCGTGGGCTTGCCCTTCTTACTAGGGGCCGCTGCGGACTCGGAACCGTTGATAGTTCGGGCGGTGTCGACCGGGGCGGACTTGGAGCCCTTAGGGTTTTGTCCCTTTGCGCCAGAGTGCAGGAGGTCGCCTTGCGGCGCCTCCAGGACCACATCCTCCTGGCTTGGACCCTTTTGGGACTCCGCCTCGGCACCATCCGCAGGGCGGGGGGAGGAGGCGGCCGGAAGTGAAGTGCTATTCACATCCTATGAGCTCAAGGAGCCGCTCGACGACACGCCGACCTGGGCTCGGGGCGGACTACGTGATCATATTCGGCGTTAGAAAATACTGTGCAATAAAGGAACGCCATGAGTTATTCTGGTATCCGGATACTTACGATTTTTCTATGGGCTTGGCCCTGGTTGGCCACTCCTCTTCACCGTCGTCGGCGTTGGTGGAGTAGTCCGGAGGAAGGGTCCTTCCCTTCTTGGACCCTCCGCCCCCCCCCCCCAGTTGGGGCGGCCTTCCTTTACTTCTCTCCCCCCGCTGGGGGAGAGACCTCTCTTACCTCCTCCTCGTTTTCGTGGGAGGAGTCCGCCTCAGAGTCATCGGACGACGAGTCCGATACCACCGGGCGCCGGGAACTCTTTCGAGTTCCCGTGGCTTTCTTCTTGGCCTTCTTCTTGGCACCACGTAAGGTGCAGGACCAGCAACCGCGCGGGAGGGCATCTGCTGGGCCTTGAACAAGGAGGCAGACGGTCGATCTGTCCGGTCTTCTTCTGCCAAGCCTGTCAAAGGAACAGGAGCTTAGATCACGCATAGAGTCAAACTATGAAAAACAAGAATCCCGTAGAGGGTAGAACAAGCTTACCACGCTGGCTTGGCGCTCTGCGCAGAATCCGCGATCCTCGATGATGGGAGGGGGAACCTCGGCGTCCTTGAATAGCACCTTCCAGGCATCCTCGTGCGTTGTGTCGAAGAGCCTGGTCAGAGTTTGGTGCTGGGCCGGGTCGAACTCCCACAAGTTAAAAGCCCCTCGTTGACACGGGAGGATCCGGCGGATGAGCATGACCTGGACTACGTTGAAAAGTTTAACCTTCTTGTCCACCAGGTTTTGGACGCAGGTTTGGAGTCCGGTCAGCTCTTCTGAATTACCCCACGACAGGCCCGTCTCTTTCCAGGAGGTGAGCCGTGTGGGGATGCCAGATTGGAATTCGGGGGCCGCTGCCCATTCAGGGTCACGTGGCTCGATGATGTAGAACCACCCCGATTGCCACCCTTTGAGGGTTTCCACGAAGGAGCCCTCGAGGCATGTAACGTTGGGCATCTTGCCCACCATGGCGCCTCCGCACTCCGCTTGCTGGCCGCCCACTATCTTCGGCTTCACATTGAAGGTCTTCAGCCATAAGCCGAAGTGGGGCTTGATGCGGAGGAAGGCCTCGCACACGATGATAAACGCCGAGATGTTGAGGATGAAGTTCGGGGCCAGATCATGGAAATCCAGGCCGTAGTAGAACATGAGCCCCCGGACAAATGGGTGGAGTGGGAAGCCCAGTCCGCGGAGGAAATGGGGGAGGAACACCACCCTCTCATGGGGCCTGGGGGTGGGAATGAGCTGCCTCTCGCTTGGAAGCCGGTGCGCAATGTCTTTAGACAAGTATCCGGTTTTCCTTAACTTTTTGATGTGCCCCTCCGTGACAGAGGAGGCCATCCACCTGGCTCCCGCTCCGGACATGGCTGTATAAGGTTGAGGTGGGAAGTGCGGCCTTGGGCGTTGGAGCTCGAGTTTGCGGAAATGGATAAGCGAAGGAGGAAGAAGGCGTAGATGAAAAAGGTGGATCCTTATCCCCTTATATGGGCGGACGAAACTATGTGCCCCCACCAGCCTGGTAAAACTCGCTTATCTCCCAAGCGCCGTAATTAATGGCGCGGTTGGGTTGCCGGGACCATGTCGACCGGCGGCGATTGCTCACACAACAGGCAGGCCTCGGCAACGCTACCGTGCATGGAACGCCAACCTCGCATCGCTCGACTTAACCTGCAGCTTCCCGGGTACACGCGCATCACTGGCACATACCAGCTCCTCGTTGGTGTGTACGTGGATGACCTCATCTTCACCGGCGAGAACCTGGAGGAGTTGCACTGCTTCAAGGACGAGATGAAGAGCATCTTCCAGATGAGCAACCTCAGGTTGCTGACGTACTACCTCGGTGTCAAGGTGTACCAGACTGAGCACAAGATCACTATCGATCAGGCCGTGTACGCCACCAAGCTGCTGGACAAGACAGGCATAGTGGCTGCGACCGGTGCGAGGTTCCGCTAGTGTAGGTTCAGCAAGGCGAGCTCAACGCCAGCCACCGATGCCATGTTCTATCGCATCGCAGTCGGAAGTCTCAGGTATCTCGTGCATACTCGTCCTGATATCGCCTATGAAATAGCCTTGTTAGCCGTTTCATGGAGGTGCCGCCGATTGCGCACCTCGCCGCGGTGAAGCATGTGCTCTAGTACTTCATTGGGACACTCAACTATGGATACACATTCCGCCGTGGGGACAACCTGGAGCTTGTGGGCTTCAGCGCTTCAGACATGGCAGGCGATCTGGATGACAGGAAGAGCACCTCAAGCATGACATTCTTCCTTGGGCGGAGAACCATCAACTGGCCGTCCTAGAAGCAGCATGTAGTTTCACTCACCTTGTACGAGGCAGAGTACTCCACTGCAGCTCTAGGGGCATCTGGCTGGCTCGTCTGTTTGAGTTACTGAACCAGGACACGGATGCTTTTTTGTGGCTTTTTCTTAGACAATAGGTAAGAAAATAAATCTAATCTAGAAAAAACTGGAAAATCTCACCGAGCAACCTGAAAACTGATACCACTTGATAGAGGCGGAGGTGTCCCGATCTTTCGATGAGATGATAACTATCGATTTGATGGAGACGACTTTGACGATCCGACTACAAACGTGCACTACGTTGCGCCTTAGCAATCGCTAAACCAATCTCCACGAGGTTCTTGGCGATGCGGAAGCACGGTCAGCCTGACCACGAAGGTCTATTCCTGCAAGCAATCGAAGAACGAGCAAGAATATGATAAAGCAATCTGAATATTGCGAATATATATGAAGTATTGATAATGGTGGGTGAGGGAGTCTTGGATTAGGGGGTGTCCGGATGGCCGGACTATAACCTTTGGCCGGACTCCTGGACTATGAAGATACAAGATTGAAGACTTCGTCCCGCGTCCGGATGGGACTTTCCTTGGCGTGGAAGGAAAGCTTGGCGATACAGATATGTAAATCTCCTCCCATTGTAACCGACTCTGTGTAACCCTAGCCCTCTCCGGTGTCTATATAAACCGGATGGTTTTAGTCCGTAGGACGAACAACAATCATACCATAGGCTAGCTTCTAGGGTTTAGCCTCTCTGATCTCGTGGTAGATCTACTCTCGTACTACCCATATCATCAATATTAATCAAGCAGGAGTAGGGTTTTACCTCCATTGAGAGGGCCCGAACCTGGGTAAAAACATCGTGTCCCTTGTCTCCTGTTGCCATCCGTCTAGACGCACGATTCGGGACACCCTACCGAGATCCGCGGTTTGACACCGACATTGGTGCTTTCATTGAGAGTTCCTCGTGTGCGTCATCTTTAGGCCCGATGGCTCCTCAATCATCAACAACGATGCAGTCCGGGTGAGACTTTTCTCCCGGACAGATCTTCGTATTCGACGCCTTTGCATCATGGGCCAATTTGCTTGGCCATCCGAGCAAATCGAAAGCTACGCCCCAGCCATCGGTCAGATTTGGAAGTTTGAACTACGGTGGCGTCCGCGAGACTTGATCTTGACGGGTTCTAGCCGCAGCCGAAGCGCCGCCTTTATTACGATGGGCATGATCTAGCTCTGCCGCCGAACAGTGCCCTGGAGGCCGCACCCATGTCTGCTCCGACCCTTAGCTCGGAGTCGACTGCGTCGATCGAGGACGGCTGGTTGGACACCTCCTCGAGGGCCCCAATCTCTACGGCGATCGAGCCGAACACCAGCCTTGTCCTTTGCGAAGCCCGTGACTCCAAGGTGCCGGACTCCTTTCCGGACTCTGAACCCTCCGCGCCCCTGCCAATCGAATCCGATTGGGCGCCGATTATGGAGTTCACCGCCGCGGACATCTTTCAGCACTCGCCCTTCGGTGACATTCTGAATTCACTAAAGTCTCTCTCTTTATCAGGAGAGCCCTGGCCGGACTATGGCCAGCAAGGTTGGGATGCGGACGATGAAGAAATTCAAAGCCCACACACCACCCACTTCAGTAGCCAGCGACGATGATTTAACCGACATGCTCGACTTGACTCGAAGACATCGGCGGTATGGGCGCCGATGCAGAGAGCGACCAAGAACCAGCGCCTATAGGGCACCGGAAGGCCACCTCGTCGTATGACATATACATGATGGACACCCCAAAAGAAGGGAACGGCGATGGAACAACGGAGGATGACCCCTCCAAGAAGCAGCCTAAGCGCCGGCGTCAGCGGCGCCGCTCTAAATCCCGCCAAAGCAAAAACGGCGATTCCGGCACGGAAGATAATAACACCCCGGACAGTGTCGAAGACAACCCCCTCCAGCAGAATTCAGCACAGGAGGATGGAGAAGCCAGCCCTCATGAGAGAGCGGCAGACAATGAGGTAGAGGACGATAATTACATGCCTCCCTCCGAAGATGAGGCAAGCCTCGACGACGAGGAATTTGTCGTGCCTGAGGATCCCGTCGACCAAGAGCGTTTCAAACGTAGGCTTATGGCCACGGCGAGCAGCCTCAAGAAAAAACAGCAACATCTTAGAGCTGACCAAGACTTGCTAGCTGACAGATGGACTGAAGTCCTTGCAGCCGAAGAGTACGGACTCGAACGCCCCTCCAAGAGCTACCCAAAACGCAGGTTTCTACCCCGATTAGAGGAGGAAGCACCTAAACCTACATCACCAGCGCACGACGCGGCCGACCGGCCAACTCGTGGCCGCGAAGAGAGGCCTCTCGGCCCTCCACTCAAGTCGCACCCCGGCGTCGCTCAAAAAATACCAAGGCACGGGGAGATGCGCCAGACCTGCGAGATATATTGGAGGACAAGGCAAGGCAATCAAGATCGATCTACGGATCGCGTGGGTGCCCCACAACACGTGACGATAACCATCACGCCGGATATGGCAAATCCGGCCGGGCCGAACACAGTAGGCAAAGCTCATTTGAGCTACGTCGTGATATAGCCCAGTACAGAGGCGCCGCACACCCACTATGCTTCACAGATGAAGTAATGGATCATCAAATCCCCGAGGGTTTCAAACCCGTAAACATCGAATCATATGATGGCACAACAGATCCTGCAGTATGGATCGAGGATTATCTCCTTCATATCCACATGGCCCTTGGTGATGATCTACGCCATCAAATACCTCCCACTCAAGCTTAAAGGACCAGCTCGGCATTGGCTTAACAGCTTGCCGCCAGAGTCAACTGGTTGTTGGGAGGACACGGAAGCCGCATTCCTCGACAATTTCCAGGGCACCTATGTGCGACCACCGAGCGCCGATGACCTAAGCCACATAATTCAGCAGCCAGAGGAATCAGCGAGAAAATTCGGACACGGTTCCTAACCAAGAAAAATCAAATAGTCGACTGTCCGGACGCAGAGGCCCTTGCAGCCTTCAAGCATAACATCTGCGACGAGTGGCTTGCCCGGCACCTAGGACAGGAAAAGCCGAAATCCATGGCAGCCCTCACAACACTCATGACCCGCTTTTGTGCGGGAGAGGACAGCTGGCTAGCTCGTAGTAACAACTTGACCAAAAACCCTGGTAGTTTGGATACCAAGGACATCAATGGCAAGTCGCGTCGCAACAAGAACAAGCGCCGCATAAACGGCAACAAGAACAAGAAGACATCCGGCTAGCTCGTAGTAATAACATGACCAAGAGCCCTGGTAATTCGGATACCAAGGACAGCAATGGCAGGTCGCGTCGCAACAAGCACAAGCGCCGCATTAACGGCGACAATGCTGAGGATACAACAGTTAATGCCGGATTCAGAGGCTCTAAACCCGGCCAGCGGAAAAAGCCATCTAAAAGAAATACTCCGGGCCTGTCCAGTTTGGACCAAATACTCGATCGCTCGTGCGGATACGGCACCCGAAAAACCAGCCAATCACACCAACAGGGATTGTTGGGTGTTCAAGCGAGCGAGCAAGTTAAATGCGAAAACAGCGACAAGGGTTGCATAGCGATGGCGATGAGGAGCCCGGCCGTCAAACAATAGGGGATGAAGGGCTTCCCCCACAAGTGCGGACGGTGAACATGATATCGCAACCCACATCCCCAAAGGGGCGCGGAAGTGCACTCGAGGGGCGTATATGCGTTGGAGCGATCGCCCCAAAGTTCAACCCATGGTCCTCCTGCCTTATCACTTTTGATCGAAGGACCACCCACTAGCATCCGCCATGGCGGATTCACGCATTGGTTCTAGACCCAATCATTGGCGGATTTCACCTCACTAGAGTCCTTATGGACGGCGGCAGCAACTGAACACTGCTTTATCGGGATACGGTGCAAAAATTGGGCATAGATCCCTCAAGGATTAAATCCACAAAGACAACCTTTAAAGGCGTCATACCAGGTGTAGAGGCCAACTGTCTTGGCTCGATTACACTTGAGGTGGTCTTTGGATCCCGGATAATTTCGAGCGAGGAGTTAATCTTGACATAGTCCCGTTCATGATGGCTATCACGCCTTTGCTCGGACGAACCGCATTTTCAAAGTTCAATGCGGCGCCGCTTACGCATATCTCAAGCTCAAGATGCCAGGCCCTCTAGGAGTCATTACGGTCAATGGAAACACGAGCGCTCTCTCGAGCGGAGGAGCATCTGGCGACCCTCGCGCGAAGTACAAAGTAGCCTCTCAAGGCAATTCTCCAGTCCGGCTATTAAACGTCCGGACACCGTCAAGCGCGCCCGGAGTAACCTACAACAAGACAGTCTGGCACGTTCCAAGCAAGCATAGCAATGCGGCCCCAACCCCAGCCCTCGCGAAATTGCGAAACCAGTACTACGCGTACATAATTACGTTCTGGAAATACCATGGGCACAGGGGGAGGGGCACGACCACGGCATGCCCAAAAGGCGGCTCAACCGCACTAGGGGCTCCCGATTTTGTCATTCTTTTTCTTACTTTCAGGACTCCACTCTCCAGAAGGCCTGTCCGGCAGTACAAACGCCGAACACACGATGCAACAACCAGGTAGGCAGAAAGCTACGTCGAATGTCCAGGTGGTCTCTATAACGAGCTAAATACCTGTCTTACATACCATCCCGCAGCTCGCCCCTGGAGAGGGACATGTCCGATAGTCCCATCTCTTGCTTATCGCACTATTTGTATCGTTCTGCTTTTACCGCAGCCTTTTTCAATAAACAATACATAGCTTTTGTCTATTATTGCATTCATTTTTATGTAAATATGTTCAGTTATGACATTATGCAACCATACACTTTAGTGCGGCCAATACACGGGGCTTGATGCCCCGAATATGGTGTGAGAAGTCCGAACACTCTCACGAGTCGGCACCCGAACTTATAGCATTATATGCATCGGCTCTGAATCATGTCTTGGGTCAATAGTTGGGTTTGCCCGGCTCCCATGTTTTGGTACCTTACAATTAGTTATATCGGCTAAGGTAGCGCTGGGAGAACTCTGCGATTTTGCCGGTTGAGCTGGGTTAAGCACCTCAGTAGAGAAAGCTAAAACTGACCGTCATGATAGGGCAGGAGATGGTCGCTGTTCGAGAGGTTTTGAGTCCCTAAAGACTTATGCCGCTTAGAGCTAGGAGCCGGTTTTGTCCGGCCTAGGCGTGGATAGCGCCCCGAACTCGGTCTTCCGAATACTAGGGGCTTCGCCGAAATTTAAAATTATAGAATTCTATGGCTAAGTGAGAGTGATAAAGCATTATAGTCCGATTGCCTTGTTCATTGTGCTGAGCGCCTCCCTCGAAGGACCCAAGAATGGGAACAACAGCGCTCAGGTTTATCCCGAACACCACAGCACTCGTGGCATGGGGGCAGAAGCCGACAACTCGCCATCTCTCAGATTTAATAAACGGCCGCACAGAAGGTAATATTTTAAATTCAAAAGCGTTGCTTAGCGCATATGAACAAGTTTTCAGCGCACAGGATAACACGAGCGAGTTTACTCAAAAATTACATCTTTGGAACATTCATCCGCCATACGGCGGGCACCCTTCAGGACGCCCTCATAATACATCTCGGGCTTGCAATGCTCCTTGCCCGGCGGTGGCCCGTCTGTCACCAGCTTCTCAGCATCCATCTTGCCCCAGTGCACTTTCGCACGGGCAAGGGCCCTACGGGCGCCTTCGATGCATACGGAGCGCTTGATGACTTCAAGCTGTGGACAGGCATCCGCCAGCCGCCTTACTAGCCCAAAGTAGCTCCCAAGCATGACCTCACCAGGCCATAGCCGGACTATAAGGCCCTTCATGGCCAGTTCGGCCACCTTATGGAGCTCGACCAGCTGCTTTAGCTGGTCGCTCAAGGGCACCGGGTGTCCGGCCTCAACATACTGGGACCAGAACACCTTCTCCGTCGAGCTCCCCTCCTCGGCTCGGTAGAATGCGGCGGCGTCGGACACACCACGGGGAAGATCTGCGAATGCTCCTGGAGAGCTCCGGACTCGGGTAAGTAACAAGTAATTCACTTTCGCATGCTTTCTTTGCATAAAGAATGCCTTACCCGGCGCTATCTTCTTCATCGCCTCAATTTCCTGGAGGGCTTTTTGGGCTTCGGCCTTGGCAGATTTGGCGCTCTCAAGGGCCGAGGCGAGCTCGGACTCTCGAGTCTTTGAGTCAAGCTCAAAACTCTCGTGTTTCTCCACGAGCACAGAGCTCTCGCTGCACCTCCGCCACCGCGCCTCCTGCTTTTCTCGCTCGGTCGCTCCACGGCCGCATTGTCTTCGGCCTTGGACAGCGCTTTCTTCAGGGTCGCCACCTCGGTTGTGGCCCCTATAATACTCACGTTAGTCCTATCATTTTCTGCAACCACATCTTTTTTTATTTTCACATAAGGTATTACTTACCTTCCTTGTCCTCGAGCTGCTTCTTGGCAAGGCCGAGCTCGTCCTCGGACCGCTCGAGGCTCTGCTTCAATGCAGCGACCTCCGCAGTCAGTGCGGCCGATGTCAGCAGCGCAGCCTGCATTCCCATATTGACATACTTATGTTAGACTCCTGCGTATATCTTTTAGATCCTCGCCCGGCTTTTCTTTCCGAACACCAAACTGAGCATCGAGGGCT
Source organism: Aegilops longissima (assembly GCA_021605205.1). Taxonomy (NCBI): domain Eukaryota; kingdom Viridiplantae; phylum Streptophyta; class Magnoliopsida; order Poales; family Poaceae; genus Aegilops; species Aegilops longissima. Next base: position 289,329,996 of record CM038680.1, read on the forward strand.
CTGTCTATCTGGTAATATTTTTACATATCCTAAATACATACCTCAAAGCTTTGTTAGAAGGCTGGCACGAGCTTCATCAGCCCACTCTTGGCGGATGAACCTTGGATCACCGCACTCATAATAGTGCGGTGCTCCTCGTCAATGGGCGCTGTTAAGCACCTCCAAATTATCCGGTGCCTCGGTTGGGCCGAAGGTCACCGGCGTCGTGGCTTGCCCTTCTTACTAGGGGCCGCTGCGGACTCGAGAACGGCTGAAGGTTCGGGCGGTGTCGGCCGGGGCGGACTTGGAGCCCTTAGGGGTTTTGTCGCCTTTGCGCCGGGAGTCTGGGAGGTCGCCTTGCGGCGCCTCCAGGACCACCTCCTCCTGGCTTGGACCCTTTTGGGACTCCGCCTCGGCACCATCCGCAGGGCGGGGGGAGGAGGCGGCCGGAAGTGAAGTGCTATTCACATCCTATGAGCTCAAGGAGCCGCTCGACGACACACCGACCTGGGCTCGGGGCGGACTACGTGATCATATTCGGCGTTAGAAAATACTGTGCAATAAAGGAAGGCCATGAGTTATTCTGGTATCCGGATACTTACGATTTTTCTAGGGGCTTGGCCCTGGTTGGCCACTCCTCTTCACCGTCGTCGGCGTTGGTGGAGTAGTCCGGAGGAAGGGTCCTTCCCTTCTTGGACCCTCCGGCCCCCCCAGTTGGAGCGGCCTTCCTTTACTTCTCTCCCCCCGCAGGGGGAGAGACCTCTCTTTCCTCCTCCTCGTTTTCGTGGGAGGAGTCCGCCTCAGAGTCATCGGACGACGAGTCCGATACCACCGGGCACCGGGAACTCTTTCGAGTCCCCGTGGCTTTCTTCTTGGCCTTCTTCTTCGGCACCACGTAAGGTGCCAGGACAAGCAGCTTCGCCAGGAGGGCATCTGCTGGGCCTTCGGGCAAAGGAGACGGACAGTCGATCTGTCCGGTCTTCTTCTGCCAAGCCTGTCAAAGGAACGGGAGCTTAGATCACGCATAGAGTCAAACTATGAAAAACAAGAATCCCATAGAGGGTAGAACAAGCTTACCACGCTGGCTTGGCGCTCTGCGCAGAATCCGCGATCCTCGGTGATGGGAGGGGGAACCTCGGCGCCCTTGAATAGCACCTTCTAGGCATCCTCGTGCGTTGTGTCGAAGAGCCTGGTCAGAGTTTGGTGCTGGGCCGGGTCGAACTCCCACAAGTTAAAAGCCCGTCGTTGACACGGGAGGATCCGGCGGATGAGCATGACTGGACTCGTTGACAAGTTTAACCTTCTTGTCCACCAGGTTTTGGGCGCAGGTTTGGAGTCAGTCAGCTCTTCGAATTACCCCACGACAGCCCGTCTCTTTCCGGAGGTGAGCTGTGTGGGGATGCAGATTGGAATCGGGGCGCTGCCCATTCAGTCCGCACGCGGCTCGATGATGTAGAACCACCCCGATTGCCACCCTTTGACGGTTTCCACGAAGGAGCCCTCGAGGCATGTAACGTTGGGCATCTTGCCCACCATGGCGCCTCCGCACTCCGCTTGCTGGCCGCCCACTACCTTCGGCTTCACATTGAAGGTCTTCAGCCATAAGCCGAAGTGGGGCTTGATGCGGAGGAAGGCCTCGCACACGATGATAAACGCCGAGATGTTGAGGATGAAGTTCGGGGCCAGATCGTGGAAATCCAGGCCGTAGTAGAACATGAGCCCCCGGACAAATGGGTGGAGTGGGAAGCCCAGGCCGCGGAGGAAATGGGGGAGGAACACCACCCTCGCATGGGGCCTGGGGGTGGGAATGAGCTGCCTCTCGCTTGGAAGCAGGTGCGCAATGTCTTTAGACAAGTATCCGGTTTTCCTTAACTTTTTGATGTGCCCCTCCGTGACAGAGGAGGCCATCCACCTGCCTCCCGCTCCGGACATGGCTGTATAAGGTTGAGGAGGGAAGTGCGGACTTGGGCGTTGGAGCTCGAGTTTGCGGAAATGGATAAGCGAAGGATGAAGAAGGCGTAGATGAAAAAGGTGGATCCTTATCCCCTTATATGGGCGGACGAAACTATGTGCCCCCACCAGCCTCGTAAAACTTGCTTATCTCCCAAGCGCCGTAATTAATGGCGCGGTTGGGTTGCCCACGCCCGTATTGATGAGAATCCCGGAATAAGGGGACACGATCTCTGCTTCGACAAGACGTGTCGAAAACCGCTTATTAAATGCGCTGAGGTGGGACGGTAAAGCGATTGAATAAAGGCTTGGTCGTGGTGAGGTGTCACGCTGCGAATACATCAGCAGATTGGATTTGTGTAAATATTATTCTCTCTACGGTGGTATGTGGAACTTATTTTGCGAGCGGACACTACCCTTGTGTTCAAAATCTTCTATGAAGTATTCGAGGAGGAACCCGCCTTGCAATGCGAAGACAATCTGCGCGCGGACTTTTCGTCATTGAAGCCTGGTTCAGGGGCTCTTGAGGAGTCTGGATTAGGGGTGTCGGATGGCGGACTATAACCTTTGGCCAGACTCTGGACTATGAAGATACAAGATTGAAGACTTCATCTCGTGTCCGGATGGGACTTTCCTTGGCGTGGAAGGCAAGCTTGGCGATACGGATATGTAAATCTCCTCCCATTGTAACCGACTCTGTGTAACCCTAGCCCTCTCCGGTGTCTATATAAACCGGATGGTTTTAGTCCGTAGGACGAACAAAAATCATACCATAGGCTAGCTTCTAGGGTTTAGCCTCTCTGATCTCGTGGTAGATCTACTCTTGTACTACCCATATCATCAATATTAATCAAGCAGGAGTAGGGTTTTACCTCCATTGAGAGGGCCCGAACACAGGTAAAACATCGTGTCCCTTGTCTCCTGTTACCATCCGCCTAGACACACAGTTCGGGACCCCCTACCCGAGATCCGCTGGTTTTGACACCGACAGTGGGGATCCGTAAGCGGTCTTGGCCTGGTCGTTGGACACAAATGAAGTACACAAAGTTGCAATGGCTAACTATTAACTAAACAAATCCCAAGGAAAAAGCTACTAGATGGATCTACTTATATAGGAGCAAGGGGTGGTATCCAAGGAGGTGGGAGGACGTCCCAAGGCAGCCTAAAACCAACCCTAGGTCGTACAAGGCTCATTGGCCCAAGTGTAGGTGATGCAACAACACCTTTGGACTTGTTGTTTGACTCGGATTCTGCTGTAGCATCAGATTGTTTCGTCCATATCTCAACGCTCCGGACGAATTTAAAGGTGAATCCAATTGGGTTGTAAAGAGGACAAAATCTACTTTCCAAAAAAAATTCACCCAATTCGGAGTCTGTATGAAAAAGTTGTTGGAGTTTTGAGTTAGGTATGTCTGTGCAGTCCGAATCTGAATCCAGAACGTGAGAGACTTGGACTCTATCTTCTCTTGGCCCAAAAGTGACGTGAGAGGACTTTTTGAACAGAACCTAAACTTCTCCTTTTCTCCTATCTTCATATGTGGATTGTACAAATGTCCCATACACCTGCAATTAGACAAAACACAAAAGTGTGTGAAGTATTTTTGTTCTGGATAACATAAATAGATTATTGAATAGTTTGCACTAGAAATCACCTGACAAATATGCATGTACGCAATATTTTTGGTCGTATCCAAGGTAGTCATGTCCTCATCAATGTGACTAATGAGTTAGTTACAGGATGATGCATTACGGAATGAGTAAATAGACTTGCCGGTAACGATATTGAACTAGGTATGATGATACCGGCGATCGAATCTCGGGCAAGTAACATACAAATGACAAAGGATATAATGTATGTTGTTATTGCGGGTTGTCTGACAAAGATCTTTGTAGAATATGTAGGAACTAATATGAGCATCCAGGTTCCGCTATTGGTTATTGACCGGAGATGTGTCTCAGTCATGTCTATGTAGTTCTCGAACCCGTAGGGTCCGCACGCTTAACGTTCGATGACGATTTGTATTATGAGTTATGTGTGTTGGTGACCGAAGTTTGATCGGAGTCCCAGATGACATCACGCACATCACGAGGAGTCTCGAAATGGTTGAGAGGTAAAGATTCATATATTGGAAGGTAGTATTCGGACATCGGAATGGTTTCGAGTGGTTCGGGTATTTTACCGGAGTACCTGAAGGAAATATGCCCTAGAGGCAATAATAAAGTTATTATTTATTTCATTATCTCATGATAAATGTTTATTATTCATGCTAGAACAGTATTAGCCGGAAACATAATACATGTGTGAATACATAGACAAACATAGTGTCACTAGTATGCCTCTACTTGACTAGCTCGTTAATCAAAGATGGTTAAGTTTCCTAACCATAGACATGAGTTGTCATTTGATTAACGGGATCACATCATTAGGAGAATGATGTGATTGACTTGACCCATACCGTTAGCTTAGCACTTGATCGTTTAGTATGTTGCTATTGCTTTCTTCATGACTTATACATGTTCCTATGACTATGAGATTATGCAACTCCCATTTACCGGAAAAAACTTTGTGTGCTACCAAACGTCACAACATAACTGGGTGATTATAAAGGTGCTCTACAGGTGTCTCCAAAGGTACTTGTTGGGTTGGCGTATTTCAAGATTAGGATTTGTCACTCCGATTGTCGGAGAGGTATCTCTGGGCCCACTCGGTAATGCACATCACTATAAGCCTTGCAAGCATTGTAACTAATGAGTTAGTTGTGAGATGATGTATTACGAAACGAGTAAAGAGACTTGCCGGTAACGAGATTGAACTAGGTATTGAGATACCGACGATCGAATCTCGGGCAAGTAACATACCGATGACAAAGGGAACAACGTATGTCGTTATGCGGTTTGACCGATAAAGATCTTCGTAGAAAATGTGGGAGCCAATATGAGCATCCAGGTTCCACTATTGGTTATTGACCGAAGATGTGTCTCGGTCATGTCTACATAGTTCTCGAACCCGTAGGGTCCACATGCTTAAAGTTAGATGAATATTGTATTATGAGTTTATATGATTTGATGTATCGAAGGTAGTTAGGAGTCCCGGATGATATCGGGGACATGACTAGGAGTCTCGAAATGGTCGAGACGTAAAGATCGATATATTGGACGACTATATTCGGACATCGGAAAGGTTCCAAGTGATTCGGGTATTTTCGGGGTACCGGGGAATTACGGGAATACGAGGAAGAAGCAATGGGCCTCATGGGCCAAGTGGTGGAAGAGAGGAGGCAGGGTGCGCGGCCCCCTAGCCCAAACCGAATTGGACTAGGGGGGCGGCCCCCCTTTCCTCCTTTTCCTCCCTCTCCTTCCTTCTCCTTCTTCTTCCCTTCCTTCCCCTCTCCTACTTGGACTAGGAAAGAGGGGGATCCTACTTGGAGTAGGATTGCCCCCCTTGGGCGCGCCTCCTCCCCTTGGCCGGCCCTCTCCTCCTCCCCCCCTTTATATACGGAGGAGGCGGGCACCCCAAAGACACACAAGTTGATCATTGATCTCTCTTAGCCGTGTGCGGTGCCCCCCTTCACCATAATCCACCTCGGTCATATCGTAGCGGTGCTTAGGCGAAGCCCTGCGTCGGTAGCATCATCATCGTCGTCATCACGCTGTCGTGCTGACGGAACTCTCCATCGAAACTTTGCTGGATCGGAGTTCGTGGGACGTCATCGAGCTGAACGTGTGCTGAACTCGGAGGTGCCGTGCGTTCGGTACTTGGATCGGTCGGATCGTGAAGACGTATGACTACATCAACCGCGTTGTCATAACGCTTCGCTTTCGGTCTCACAGTGCGTGGACACACTCTCCCCTCTCGTTGCTAGGCATCACCATGATCTTGCGTATGCGTAGGAAAATTTTGAAATTACTACGTTCCCCAACAGTACCGAGGGGTTAGCGGAACCCCCCGGGGAAGTATTGGGCCTACATGGGCCTTAGTGAAGAGAGATGGGAGCCCGCAAGGGGTGGACGGCCCCCCCATATGAGTCCGAATTGGACTAGGGGAGGGGGCGGCGGCGCCCTTTCCCTCTCCCTCTCCTTCCTTTTCCCCTCCGGTGAGAAAGTAAAAGGGGGGTGAATCCTACTAGGAGTGGAGTCCTAGTAGGACTCCCCCCCATGGCGCGCCCGTTGTGGCCGGCCTCCTCGTCCCCTCCTTTATATACGGGGGCAGGGGGCACCCCATAGGACATCAGTTGTTCTCTTAGCCGTGTGTTGTGCCCCCCTCCAGAGTTTACTCCTCCGGTCATAGCGTCGTAGTGCTTAGGTGAAGCACTGCGCGGATCATATCACCATCACTGTCACCACATCATCGTGCTGACGAAACTCTCCCTCGACCCTCTGCTGGATCAAGAGTTCGAGGGACGTCATCAAGATGAACGTGTGTTGAACTCGGAGGTGACATACGTTTGGTACTAGATCGGTTCGATCGTGAAGGCGTTCGACTACATCAACCACGTTAACCTAACGCTTCCGTTTTCGGTCTACGAGGGTACGTGGACACACTCTCCCCCTCTTGTTGCTATTTATCTCCTAGATAGACCTTGCGTGATCGTAGGAATTTTTTTGAAATTGCATGCTACGTTCCCCAACAGTAGCATCCGAGCCAGGTCTATGCATAGATGATATGCACGAGTTGAACACAAAGAGTTGTGAGCGATAATGGTCATACTGCTTACCGCCAACGTCTTATTTTGATTCAGCGGTATTGTTGGATGAAGCGGCCCGGGCCAACCTTACATGACCACGTTCATGAGACCGGTTCCACCGACAGACATGCAACTTGTTTTGCATAAAGGTGGTTGGAGGGTGTTTGTTTCTCCAGCTTTAGTTGAATCGAATTTGACTACGGCCAGTCCTTGTTGAAGGTTAAAACAGCACACTTGACAAAAAATTGTTGTGGTTTTGATGCATAGGTAAGAACGGTTCTAGCTAGAAGCCCGTAGCAGCCACTAAAACTTGCAACAACAAAGTAGAGGACGTCTAACTTGTTTTTGCAGGGCATGTTGTGATATGATATTGTCAAGACGTGATGAGATATAAGTTGTTGTATGAGATGATCATGTTTTCTAAAAGTTATCGGCAACTGGCAGGAGCCTTATGGTTGTCGCTTTATTGTATGAAATGCAATTGCCATGTAATTGCTTTACTTTATCACTAAGCGGTAACAATAGTCGTAGAAGCAATAGTTGGCGAGACGACAATGACACTACGATGGAGATCAAGGTGTCAAGCCGGTGAAGATGAAGATCATGACGGTGCTTTGGAGATGGAGATCAAAGGCACCAGATGATGATGGCCATATCATGTCACTTATTTTGATTGCATGTGATGTTTATCTTTTATGCATCTTATTTTGCTTAGTATGGTGGTAGCATTATAAGATGACCCCTCACTAAATTTCAAGGTATAAGTGTTCTCCCTGAGCATGCACTGTTGCTATAGTTCATTGTGTCGTGACACCACGTGGGCATCGGGTGTGATAAGCTCTACGTTCAGACACAACGGGTGTAAGACAGTTTTGCACATGCAGAATACTCGGGTTAAACTTGACGAGCCTAGCATATGCAGATATGGCCTCCGAACACTGAGACCGAAAGGTCGAACATGAATCATATAGTAGGTATGATCAACATAGAGATGTTCACCATTGAAAACTACTCCATCTCACGTGATGATCGGACATGGTTTAGTTGATATGAATCACGTGATCATTTAGATGACTAGAGGGGTGTCTATCTAAGTGGGAGTTCTTAAGTGCTGATTAATTGATCTTAAATTTATCATGAACTTTGTCCTGATAGTTTTTGCATATCTATGTTGTTGTAGATCAATGGCCCGTGCTACCGTTCCCTTGAATTTTAATGCGTTCCTAGATAAAGCTAAGTTGAAAGATTATGATGGCAACTACATGGAATTGGTCCGTAATTTGAGGATTATCCTCATTGCTGCACAGAAGAATTACGTCCTGGAAGCACCGCTAGGTGCAAGGCCCGCTGGAGGAGCAACTCCAGATGTTATGAACGTCTGGCAGACTAAAGTTGATGACTCCTCGATATTTCAGTGTGCCATGCTTTACGACTTAGAATCGGGACTTCAAAGACGTTTTGAACGTCGTGGAGCATATGAGATGTTCCAAGAGTTGAAGTTAATATTTCAAGCAAATGCCCGAGTTGAGAGATATGAAGTCTCCAACAAGTTCTATACCTGCAAGATGGAGGAGAACAGTTACGTCGGTGAACACATACTCGGAATGTCCGGGTACCATAACCACTTGACTCGGTTGGGAGTTAATCTTCCCGATGATAGTGTCATTGACGAGTTCTTCAATCACTGCCACCAAGCTATAAAGGCTTCGTGATGAACTATAATATGCAAGGGATGGAAAAGACAATTCCCGATCTCTTCGTGATGCTTAAGGCCGCGGAGGTAGAAATCAAGAAGGAGCATCAAGTGTTGATGGTTAACAAGACCACTAGTTTCGAGAAAAAGGGCAAAGGGAAGAAGGGGAACTTCCAGAAGAATAGCAAACAAGTTGTTGCACAAGGGAAGAAGCCCGAGTCTGGACCTAAGCCTGAAACTGAGTGCTTCTACTGCAAAGGGACTGGTCACTGGAAGCGGAACTGCCCCAAGTATTTGGCGGATAAGAAGGATGGCAAAGTGAAAGGTATATTTGATATACATGTTATCGATGTGTACCTTATTAATGCTCGTAGTAGCGCCTGGGTATTTGATACTAGTTCTGTTGCTCATATTTGCAACTCAAAACAGGGGCTACGGATTAAACGAAGATTGGCTAAGGACGAGGTGACGATGCGCGTCAGAAATGGTTCCAAGGTCGATGTGATCGCCGTCGGCACGCTACCTCTACATCTACCTTCAGGATTAGTTTTAGACCTGAATAATTGTTATTTGGTGCCAGCGTTAAGCATGAACATTATATCTGGATCTTGTTTGATGCGAGACAGTTATTCATTTAAATCAGAGAATAATGGTTGTTCTATTTATATGAGTAATATCTTTTATGGTCATGCACCCTTGATGAGTGGTCTATTTTTGTTGAATCTCAATCGTAGTGATACACATATTCATAACATTGAAGCCAAAAGATGCAAAGTTAATTATGATGGTGCAACTTATTTGTGGTAGTGCCGTTTAGGTCATATTGGTGTAAAACGCATGAAGAAACTCCATGTTGATGGGCTTTTGGAATCACTTGATTATGAATCACTTGATGCTTGTGAATCATGCCTCATGGGCAAGATCACTAAGACTCCGTTCTCCGGAACAATGGAGCGAGCCACTGACTTATTGGAAATAATACATACTGATGTATGTGGTCCGATGAGTGTTGAGACTCGCGGCGGGTATCGTTATTTTCTGACCTTCACAGATGATTTGAGCAGATATGGGTATATATACTTAATGAAACATAAGTCTAAAACATTTGAAAAGTTTAAAGAATTTCAGAGTGAAGTGGAAAATCATCATAACAAGAAAATAAAGTTTCTACGATCTGATCATGGAGGTGAATATTTGAGTTACGAGTTTGGTCTTCATTTGAAACAATGTGGAATAGTGTCGCAACACACACCACCTGGAACACCACAGCGTAATGGTATGTTGGAACGTCATACCTTACTTTATTAGATATGGTGCGATCTATGATGTCTCTTACCGATTTACCACTATTGTTTTGGGTTATGCTTTAGAGACGGCTACATTCACGTTAAATAGGGCACCATCTAAATCCGTTGAGATGACACCATATGAACCATGGTTTAGCAAGAAACCTAAGCTGTCGTTTCTTAAAGTTTGAGGCTGCGATGCTTATGTGAAAAAGCTTCAACCTGATAAGCTCGAACCCAAATCGGAGAAATGCGTCTTCATAGGATACCCGAAGGAAACTGTTGGGTACACCTTCTATCACAGATCCGAAGGCAAGATATTCATTGCTAAGAATGGATCATTTCTAGAGAAGGAGTTTCTCTCGAAAGAAGTGAGTGGGAGGAAAGTAGAACTTGAAGAGGTAGCTGTACCTTCTCCCGAATTGGTAAGTAGTTCATCACAGAAATCAGTTCCAGTGATGCCTACACCAATTAGCGAGGAAGTTAATGATGATGATCATGAAACTTTAGATCAAGTTACTACCGAACCTCGTAGGTCAACCAGAGTACGGTCCGCACCAGAGTGGTACGGTAATCCTGTTCTGGAAGTCATGTTACTAGACCATGACGAACCTACGAACTATGGGGAAGCGATGATGAGCCCAGATTCCGCGAAATGGCTTGAGGCCATGAAATCTGAGATGGGATCCATGTATGAGAACAAAGTGTGGACTTTGGTTGACTTGCCCGATGGTCGGCAAGCCATAGAGAATGAAGGGATCTTCAAGAAGAAGACTGACGCTGACGGTAATGTTGTTGTCTTCAAAGCTCGACTTGTTGCGAAAGGTTTTCGACAAGTTCAAGGAGTTGACTATGATGAGACCTTCTCACCCGTAGCGATGCTTAAGTATGTCCGAATCATGTTAGCAATTGTCGCATTTTATGATTATGAAATTTGGCAAATGGATGTCAAAACTGCATTCCTTAATGGATTTCTTAAATAAGAGTTGTATATGATGCATGTTGGTGAACGTTGCAGAAAATTAAAAATTTTCCTACGGTTTCACCAAGATCCATCTATGAGTTCATCTAAGCAACGAGTCATGGGAGAGAGATTGCATCTACATACCACTTGTAGATCGAGTGCGGAAGCGTTCAAGGGAACGGTGATGATGGAGTCGTACTCGCCGTGATTCAGATCACCGATGACCAAGTGCCGAACGGACAGCACCTCCGCGTTCAACACACGTGACGAACGGACGACGGCGTCTCCTCCTTCTTGATCCAGCAAGGGGAAGGAGAGGTTGAGGAAGAAGGCTCCAGCAGCAGCACGACGGCGTGATGATGGTGGAGAGGCGATACTCCGGCAGGGCTTCGCCAAGCACTCAGCGGAGGAGGAGAGGTGTTGGGAGGGAGGGCTGCGCCTTGAAGTGTGTTGCAGCCTCCCTCACCCCCTATTTATAGGGAAGGGCAGGGGGGTCGGCCCCTCTAGATGAGATCTAGGGGCGGCGGCGAGGAGGGGCTTGCCCCCAAGCAAAGGGGGGAGCCCCCACTAGGGTTCCCCCCCAACCCTAGGCGCATGGGCCCAAGGGGGGGGGGCGCCCAGCCCTCCAGGGGCTGGTTCCCTACCCCTTGTGGCCCATGAGGCCCTCCGAGAGGGGTGGGCCCTCCCGGTGGACCCCCGGAACCTCTCTGGTGGCCCCGGTACAATACCGATATGCCCCCGAAACTTTCCGGTGTCCGTATGACAACTTCCCATATGTAAATCTTCACCTCCGGACCATTCCGGAACTCCTCGTGACATCTGGGATCTCATCCGGGACTCCGAACAACATTCGATAATCACATACAAGTCTTCCTAATAACCCTAGCGTCACTGAACCTTAAGTGTGTAGACCCTACGGGTTCGGAGACATCTGAACATGACCGAGACGACTCTCCGGTCAATAACCAACAGCGGGATCTGGATACCCATGTTGGCTCCTACATACTCCTCGATGATCTCATCGGATGAACCACGATGTCGAGGATTCAAGCAACCCGTATACTATTCCCTTTGTCGACGGTATGTTACTTGCCGAGATTCAATCGTCGGTATCCCAATACCTCGTTCAATCTCGTTACGGCAAGTCACTTTACTTGTACCGTAATGCATGATCCGTGACCATACACTTGGTCACTTTGAGCTCATTATGATGATGCACTACCGAGTGGGCCCATGATACCTCTCCGTAACACGGAGTGACAAATCCGATCTCGATCCGTGTCAACCCAATGAGACACTTTTGGAGATACTTGTAGTGCACCTTTATAGTCACCCGATTACGTTGTGACGTTTGGTACACCCAAAGCACTCCTACAGTATCCGGGAGTTACACGATCTCATGGTCTAAGGAAAAGATACTTGACACTGAAAAAGCTCTAGCAAAACGAACTACAAGATCTTGTGCTATGCTTAGGATTGGGTCTTGTCCATCACATCATTCTCCTAATGATGTGATCCCGTTGTCAATGACATCTAATGTCCATAGTCTGGAAACCATGACTATCTGTTGACCAACGAGCTAGTCAACTAGAGGCTTACTAGGGACGTATTGTGTTCTATGTATTCACACGTGTATTACGATTTCCAGATAATACAATTGTAGCATGAATAAAAGACAATTATCATGAACAAGGAAATATAATAATAATCCTTTTATTATTGCCTCTAGGGCATATTTCCAACAGTCTCCCACTTGCACTAGAGTCAATAATATAGTTACATTGTGATGAATCGAACACCCATAGAGTTCTGGTGTTGATCATGTTTTGCCCCCGGAAGAGGTTTAGTCAACGGATCTGCGACATTCAGATCCGTATGCACTTTGCAAATTTCTATATCTCCATCCTGAACATTTTCACGGATGGATTTGAAGCGACGCTTGATGTACCTGGTCTTCTTGTGAAACCTGGGCTCCTTGGCAAGGGCAATAGCTCCAGTGTTGTCACAGAAGAGTTTGATCGGCCCCGACGCATTGGGTATGACTCCTAGGTCGGTGATGAACTCCTTCACCCAAATTGCTTCATGCGCTGCCTCCGAGGCTGCCATGTACTCCGCTTCACATGTAGATCCCGCCACGATGCTCGCTTGCAGCTGCACCAGCTTCTTGCTCCACCATTCAACATATACACGTATCCGGTTTGTGACTTAGAGTCATCCAGATCTGTGTCGAAGCTAAGCGTCGGCGTAACCCTTCTGACGAGCTCTTCGTCACCTCCATAAACGAAACATGTCCTTTGTCCTTTTCGGTACTTCAGGATATTCTTGACCGCTGTCCGGTGTTCCTTGCGGGATTACTTTGGTACCTTCCTACCAAACTTACGGCAAGGTTTACATCAGGTCTGGTACACAGCATGGCATACATAATAGATCCTATGGCCGAGGCATAGGGGATGACGCTCATCTCTTCTTTATCTTTTGCCGTGGTCGGGCATTGAGCCGAGATCAATCTCACACCTTGCAGTACAGGCAAGAACCCTTTCTTGGACTGGTCCATTTTGAACTTCTTCAAAATCTTATCAAGGTATGTGCTTTGTGAAAGACCTATGAGGCGTCTCGATCTATCCCTATAGATCTTGATGCCTAATATGTAAGCAGCTTCTCAAGGTCCTTCATTGAAAAACTTTTATTCAAGTAGGCCTTAATGCTGTCCAAGAGTTCTATATCATTTCCCATCAAAAGTATGTCATCTACATATAATATGAGAAATGCTCTGAGCTCCCACTCACTTTCTTATGTGCAGGCTTCTCCATAAGTCTGATAAACTAAACGCTTTGATCATCTCATCAAAGCGAATGTTCCAACTCCGAGATGCTTGCACCAGCCCATAAATGGATCGCTGGAGCTTGCATACCTTGTTAGCATTCTTAGGGTCGACAAAACCTTATGGCTGCATCATATACAGCTCTTCCTTAAGATAACCGTTAAGGAATGCCGTTTTGACGTCCATCTGCCATATCTCATAATCATAGTATGCGGCAATTGCTAACATGATTCGGACGGACTTAAGCTTCGCTACGGGAGAGAAAGTCTCATCGTAGTCAATCCCTTGAGCTTGCCGATAACCCTTAGCGACAAGTCAAGCTTTATAGATGGTGACATTACCATCCGCGTCCGTCTTCTTCTTAAAGATCCATTTGTTTTCTATCGCTCGCCGATCATCGGGCAGGTCTGTCAAAGTCCATACTTTGTTTTCATACATGGATCCTATCTCGGATTGCATGGCTTCAAGCCATTTGTTGGAATCCGGGCCCGCCATCGCTTCTTCATAGTTCGAAGGTTCACCGTTGTCTAACAACATGATTTCCAGGACAGGGTTGCCATACCACTCTGGTGTGGAACGTGTCCTTGTGGACCTCTGAAGTTCAAGAGCAACTTGATCCGAAGTACCTTGATCATCATCATTAATTTCCTCTCCAGTAGGTGTAGGCACCACAGGAAAATTTTCCTGAGCAGCACTACTTTCCGGTTCAAGAGGTAGTACTTCATCGAGTTCTACTTTCCTCCCACTTACTCCTTTCGAGAGAAACTCTTTTCCGAAAGGATCCGTTCTTGGCAACAAAGATCTTGCGTTCGGATCTAAGGTAGAAGGTATACCCAATGGTTTCCTTAGGGTATCCTATGAAGACGCATTTTCCGACTTGGGTTCGAGCTTTTCGGGTTGAAGTTTCTTGACATAAGCATCGCAACCCCAAACTTTTAGAAACGACGACTTAGGTTTCTTCCCAAACCATAATTCATACGGTGTCGTCTCAGCGGATTTAGGCGGTGCCCTATTTAAAGTGAATGTTGCTATCTCTAGGCGTATCCCCAAAATGATAGCGGCAAATCGGTAAGAGACACCATAGATTGCACCATATCCAATAGAGTGCGATTGACGTTCGGACACACCGTTCTGTTGAGGTGTTCCAGCGGCGTGAGTTGTGAAACGATTCCACATTTCCGTAAGTGTGTACCAAATTCGTGACTTAAATATTCTCCTCCACGATCTGATCGTAAGAACTTTATTTTTCGGTCACGTTGATTCTCTACCTCATTCTGAAATTCCTTGAACTTTTCAAAGGTCTCATACTTGTGTTTCATCAAGTAGACATACCCATATCTACTCAAGTCATCAGTGAGAGTGAGAACATAATGTCGGGGAAGCTGATCGGACCCACGAACACCTATGGGACCGGCGGACCGAGCCCCTTTCGGTTCGGAGGGGGGCGGAGGTCGCACGAAGAGCAGATCGAGGCGAAGCACACGAGCAGTTTACCCAGCTTCGGAGCTCTCCGGAGAGATAACACTCCTACTGCTGCATGTATGGGTATTTTGAGTTCTTGCTCGAGAGAGCTAGGTACTTTCTGGCTTCGAACCTTTCGAACCTCCCTCTACGTTGCGCATGGGCCTCCTTTTATATGCTCAAGGGGTCTCCGACAGGTGGCAACGTAGGCAAGGGTAGAAATGGAAAAAGAGTGTGGTTGGTACAGCTACTTATGCGATTGCATCATACCTAACCACGGCGGCGGGGACAAAGGCATTAAATGCCCGTCTCGTCGCCTAAACAAAGGCAAACGAGGGACCGTCGGGGCGCCACCGCTTGCCACGATGGCAGTCTTGTCGGCGCCGCTTGCCACTGCGCTCGCTGGCCGCCTGACCTCTTGCCACGCTGCGCTGAAAGGTCCCATGGCGACACGTTGGTGGATGTGCTGGAGCGGAGGAAAAGAGTGGTAGTCTGCCGCGGCAAGCGCCTTGCCGCGGTTGTCGCCTTGTCGCGTCCGGAAGCTTGTCGCTCACCGGGCCTTCCCGGCAAGCTCCTCTTGCCGGGGCCTTGTCTCCTGGGTGCCTTGGTTGGCCTTCCCGGCAAGCTCCTCTTGCCGGGGCCTTGTCTCCTTGGCTAAAATACTTTGTTCTTGAATGGCTTCAAAGGAACCACGGAGGACCTTGGCGGTCACCTGGCAAGCCTTGCCGCTGAAGTCTTTATCGCCCGTGCACGAGTTCGGGATACTAGGGTACCCCTACTCTAGTACACCGGCAGAGCCCCGAACTGGGCCACACACGGTGCCGAGCGCTGTTGGGCGGACCCAAAACAGTGCACGGGCACGCGCGGCTTGGGTCACGCCATAACTCACTCCGGACCCACCACGCCCTCCACGATCGGCACGCGTCGAATGCGGCGTCGTGGGAGAGATCGTGGGGGTTTCTTTATTCGGAAAAGCGGAACATCCGCCCCCTCCCTCTTTATAAGCAGGGGAAACAGGGGCAGTCCGCCCACCTCGCCAGTTGTTGTCCAATCTCGAGAAAACCACCGCTGCTCCCCTTCTTCCCAAGGCTTTGAGAGCAACGCTCACTTCCCATCGCCACCAAAGCACCACCAACGCCGCCGATCTCCTCCACCACCTCCGCCATGGCTCCGAAGCCGACAAGGGAAGGCCGTGAAGTCGGCCGGCGCGCAGCGGCTTGCGGCGCTGCGAAAGGAGCGGCCATCTTCCCCTTAGCTCGCCATGAGGGAGCTGAGGGAGTACTACTACCTCTTACGTCGACGGAGACGCGAGCGCATCCGCGCACGAAGGTACTCCCAGCCGCTGCTTAGGAACTAGCTCCAACTGGGTATCCCTTCTTCGCGCTCTTCTTCTACTACGGGCTCTGCCAGCCTTTTTATGAATTTTTCTGCGATATCATGAACACCTACGGGTTCCGCCTCCTTGATTTCACCCCCAATGTTGTCCTGACCATGGCATTTTTCGCACATCTCTGCGAGAACTTTGTCGGAGTCCATCCCAACGTAGCCCTCTTCCGCCATTTCTTCATGCCTCGAGTTGAGAGAGGAGAGCCTCTTGCCGGAGGAATCGCTTGGATCTCAAGGATCGGCAAGAAAGAAGCCTATCTGGAAGGAGAGCTCCGCAGCAAGTGGGAGGAGTGGAGGGCAGATTGGTGTTGGATTGTTGAGGAGAACCCGCAGCCCTTTACTGCCCAGCGCCAAACCCCAATACTGCGCGGCAACGATTGGAGTAACGTGGCCCGGAAGATGCTAGGCTGAAGATTGCAGTCACCCGAATCGCCGCCTTAGACTTGCCGGGCTCACCGTAAACACCGTTAAGCGCGGACTTCCTTCGCCGCGACGCTCCCCCTGCGGAGAGGAGGAGACCTGCTTGGGAGTTCGAGCAGCGGCGGATATCATGAGGCTGCGCCCGGGCCTCAACTTCAACTTCACCGTCTTGGAACTTGACGCGATGCTCTTGGAGCTGTTCAAGCCCGATCCTGACCATCCCGAGATGTTCAGGTTGCCGAGGGGCGTCGTTCCACTATGCAACAATTCCTCGCTCGACCGCATCCGTGCAATGATGCCGTTGTGCGACTCCCATGGAATTGTCCCCACTTGGCAAGAGCCTGTAGATGACATCATGCGGCAGTTCTTTGACAGCTTGGAAGAAGTGCCGATCCGCCCCGACGAACAGAAAAGCCTCACCCGCGACACCACTGATGATGAGATGCAGCGCATCGCCACCAGGCTGGAAGAGGCGGCAGCAGCTGCTGCCGCGGGTGAGTTCGGATTCACCGTGGAGGAGGCAGAGGCAGCAGAGGCGGCAAGCCTTGTCGGCGAAGGAGTTTGCGGTGAGGAGGAGCTTGCCGAGCCCGAAGCTGAGTCGAACGAGCCCGCCGAGGGCGCCTCCTCCCACCTTGAACAGCTTGCATGGCGGAGCCCCCAGCTCCACCAAGAAGGCGTCTTCGCCAAGGCGGAGATGTGGCGGGCGGCAGACGGGCCAACAACCCGTCGCGCCCGGCAGCAGCTCCACCGCGGCAAGCACCGTTGCCGCGGGAGCACCTCACGCCTCTGCGGCAACCGGAGCGAGGCCTTCCCAGACCACCGCTTCTGCACCCGCCAAGCAGCCAAGGGAACCCACTCTTCCGCCTCGTCGCACTGGTGGCGAGCCAGAATTTGATCTCTCCGCGCTCAGCTCCGACGAGGAAGAAGAAGAGTAAGTTTCCTTGCTGTATTTGTAGTTCTTCAATTTTGTTGCTTTGTCTTGTGTCTGATTTGCTTCACTCTGAACTCATTTCCTTTTTAGGACGCTGGCCCAGAGAGCGTCGAAGAGAGCCAAGGCCCCGGTGATCGTCATCGAGGACGAACCCACCGCGGCAGCAGGAGTCGCGTCCGAGACCTCCTTGCCGGACCCGGCAACTCTTCCACAAAGCAGCCCCCAGCGCAGCCCCCAGAGTAAGTATATAGTTTACTTCCTGCTGTTAGGCGTGCATGAGTGCTCTTCCTTTTCTGATATCTGACTGTTGATTCGTGTAGGAGCAGAGCAGCCCCACCAGGAGTGCCCTGAAGCCGCTCCTAACATGCCATCTGCTTCGACCACACCGCCAAGGGAGGATCCCCCGGCAAGGGAGCGTTCTCCGGCAAGGGAGGCTTCTCCGGCAAGGGTCAGCACCAGCGACCCTCCGGTGGTTGAGGCCACGGCTGCAGACCCTAGCGCAGGTAACCCCTTTGCTTGAAAACTTCCCTTGTGTTTCTTCTGATCTTCTGTTTTTCTCTTTGAATATCTGCTTGATTTTTCTTCATTTTCTTTCGGTCGTCAGATCCATCTGCCGCAGAGCCAATGGAGACCGAGGTCACCGGCGAGGAGGGCGCTTGTGGCAACACCAGCACGACGCCGCCACGAAGGGGAAGCCGGCGCTGACGAGCCTGCCGGCGGAGAGGCCGCCAAAGCTGCCGCCGCAGAAGCTGGCGAGGAGTCCGTCGATCGTACTAACGGCCCTGAGGCTGCAGGAGCGCCAGGCGCTACACCGATCTCCGATCCCTCCGCCCTGCTGCTTTGCTGCGTCGAGTTCGAAGAGCCCAGCCCGGCGCCTACTTGAAGGCTGGCGATGGTGTCTTCATCAAGCTTCCCTGGGCGTCGAGCTCCAGGGCGCCGGTCGAAGGAGAGACCTTTGACGAAGAGCTGCTCGCCTCCATTGGCCGACGCTGGTCGATCGCCAAGCAACAGCAGCGGCGAGTCCGAGGAGGAGCATTCAGAGCTGCTGCCGCTCTACCGCGCCCGACAAGCCAAGTTGGAATCCCGGAAGCGCTTGTCGCGGGGGGAGCGGACATCGAGAAGCGCAGAGGAGCTCCGGCCTCAACCAAGCTCTCCGGTCTTTGGCAGAGGAGGCGGGGCGACTTCGCCGAGGCGCAAAGCCTTCATCCTTGAGAAGGCTGAAGTGAGGAGCAACAGCGCTTGCCGCCGTGAAGCTATCTGCGCAGGAAGGCGAGTTGGCGCAGCGGAAGATAAATCTTGACAGCCACGAGGAAGATCTTGCCGCGCGCGAGCAAACATTTGGCGGGGCTCTCAAGGAAGCAAACCATGCTTCCGCAGCTGCCGAGGCCGCCAAGAAGGAGTTGGAAACGAAAGTGACGCAGCTAGAGGCCAATCTGAAGGAGAGCGGCGAGAAGCTTGCCGCACTCAAACATGAGCGCGAGAAGGACGCCTACACTCTTGGCGAGCTGCAGGGCCGTCTCGACGAGAGGAGCAAGGAGCTCAGCGCCGCCAAGGACTCCAGCGCAGATCTCGAGTTGAAGCTGACCACCTTGACTCAGGCGCTGGGCCAGGCGCCAGGAGCGGAGGTGGCCTTGTTGGAGAAGATCAAGGCCGACGAGGCGCTGCTGGCGAGTGCTACTGCCGCCCAGAACACCTTCAGGGAGAATGTGGAGCACTGGACCGAAGGTCTCGTGAATGTTGCTGCAGCCATCGACAGGGAGCTAGCGGAGTTGGGGATGGTGGATCTTGGATATTCCTCCGACGAGCACCTCCAACCCAGCGCCAAGCTCAGCTTGTTCTTCAAGGGCATAGTGACGGCCCTCCAGCGACTCCGGGAAGAGATCCCAAAACAGCTGGCCGAGGAGTCGCGCCAGATCTGTGCGGGAGCTCTCCAAAAGGTGCTGATGAAGGTGGCCTTCCGCAATCCTGGCCTCAGCTTCACCAACGTCCTCAAGTCCTTGCCGCCAGATGCTGATGTGGAAGCGCTCAAGGCCCTTGTCGCACCCATCGTGGACAGGGTGAGCGGGATCAAGAGGGTTTATGGCGACCGCGTAGATTAGGCCGCCCATTTTATCTTTTTCTTGTCGCTGCTGATCATGTCATGAGGACAATCTATTAGAGCTGCGACAAGCTATCTTGTAATATATACTTTATTTCGGGTAGTAATTGCTATGTTATTTCCTTTACTTGATTCCTTCCTTTGTATGTTTTTGCCTTACGCTTTTAGGGAACTTGTCGGCGCGGGCATCTGAGCCGCGAGCGCTGAGTGCGGGACGTCAGCAGCCTGCTGGCGGTGCCGCTACCGACAAGAAACCTTGCCGCAACTAGTCGCAGCTCACTTAAGTTGTTGAGCGGACTCGAAACAAAGTACGGGCGCAACTAGCTACGAGTTGGTTCCTCCGCACACAGGTTTTCCATACAAAGCACGGTCGTTCGAGGAAGATAACTTAAAAATTTAAAAACTGATTGCTCAAACTTTGGCAACTTAGCTTTTCTGTCGTTTGCTCCCCGGTACGGCGAAACTTCCTCGAGCGTCGTTTGGTCCACACCGTTATCTTCTCCTTCCCCCCTGGCAAACTTGTGGGCGAGGGAAACTTCCTTTCTTTGAGAAAGAGAAAGAAGAGAAAATATGATATGGAGCCTTATGCTCGTTATTGCTTACAGGGTAGGTGATGCACAAGGTGTCGATAATGCATGCAAAATAATAGAGTAGAAAGCATGAAATTGACAAGATGCGCGAAGCACATGAGCTTTACTTATGCACGGGGTCTGCGCCCGGCTCTGTACAAAGGATTACATGCAACATCGGCAAGACTTGTACAAAAGGTGGTTGCCAGAACAGGTTCCGGCAACCGCGCCCTACGGGTAAAACTTACGAAGATGCTCAATGTTCCAGGAGTTTCTCACCGGAATGCCATCTTCGGTCTCAAGGCGGACAGCGCCAGGCCTAGTGACTCGTTTCACCCGGTAAGGGCCTTCCCACTTTGGCGTCAACTTGTTGGAATTCTTGGTGGACTGAACGCGCCGAAGAACAAGGTCGCCTTCCTCGAAACTTCTGACCTTAACTTTGCGGCTATGGTAGCGGCGCAAAGCTTGCTGATACCGAGCAGCTCGTACAGCAGCCTGAAGACGGTCCTCCTCAAGGAGCAGTGCGTCATCTTGTCGCAGCTGCTCTTGCTCAAGCTCATCATAAGCGAGCACTCAAGGTGATCCATATACGAGTTCCGTGGGGAGAACTGCCTCTGCTCCATAGACTAGAGCGAAAGGTGTCTGGCCAGTGGCTCGATTTGGCGTCGTCCTGATCGACCAAACAACCACCGGCAGCTCCTCAATCCAGTTTCTTCCGCACTTGTGCAACCTGTCAAAAGTCCTGGTCTTGAGCCCGCGCAGCACTTCAGCATTTGCCCTCTCCGCTTGACCGTTACTTCTCGGATGAGCAACAGAAGCGAAGCAGACCTTGGCACCAAGACCTTGGACGTACTGCATGAAGGTGCGGCTCGTGAATTGTGTGCCGTTGTCGGTGATGATCCTGTTAGGGATTCCGAAACGGCAAACAATCGACCTGAAGAACTGGACTGCTGACTATGCTGTCACCTTCCTCACTGCTTCCACTTCCGGCCACTTTGTGAACTTGTCGATTGCAACGTACAAGTACTCAAAGCCCCCGACAGCTCGGGGAAAGGGGCCGAGGATGTCGAGCCCCCAGATCGAAAATGGCCAGGATAAAGGGATCGTCTGGAGAGCTTGAGCTAGCTGGTGTATCTGCTTGGAATGGAACCGCACGCTTCACACTTGGTTACTTGTGCGATTGCATCACGGAGGGCTGTTGGCCAAAAGAAACCTTGCCGGAAGCTTTGCTTGGCAAGTGCTCTTCGCCAATGTGGTGACCACATATGCCTCCATGTATCTCTCGCCAACAGCTTCCATCTTCCCGTGAATACACTTCAATTTCACACCGTTAAGTCTTCTTACATGCAGTGTCTTGTCGACAAACTGGTACATACTTGACTGCCGGACTACTCTTTCCGCTTCTTCTTGCTCTTCGGGAAGTTCTCCTGTCGGAAGGAAATGGACAATCTGCTGCGCCCATGCTGGAGCTTGCGGCTCGACAACAAGGACTAAAGGCACATCTGCTGCTGCGGGAACATCCGCTTCTACGGCAAGAACCTGCGGCTCAGCCGGAGCTTGATGTTCCCCGGCAAGCTTGCCGGAGAAAAACTTGTCGGGAGTGTCTGCTTCAACGAAACAAACCCTATGGCTTGTCGGAGCAGACTGCTCCTCAGCACTCTTGGTGTTGATCTTGGGGACCCTCTTGGCGGCGGCTTCTGGGAGCTCTGCCGGAAAATAGTCACCAGAAATCAACTTCCTCTTCTTGTTCTGTCCAGTTGATGGCGTTACATTCGGTTGAGTCAGCTTGAGCAAAAAAATCCCTGGTTCCACAGGTAACTTGAGTGCGGCGCACTTTGACAGGCCATCAGCAATATCGTTCTGAGCTCTTGGAACATGTTCCATTTGTAGGCCGTCAAAGTGCTCTTCTAGCTTTCTCACTTCATCAACATAGGCTTCCATCAACGGACTCTGATAATCCTTGTTCACTTGGCGGACAACAAGTGTGAGTCACCCCGACAATGAGCTTCTTGATCCCAAGGTCTCATCGATCTGAGACCGCAAGCAAACCTTCATACTCTGCAAGATTGTTTTTGCTTTCTCCTTGGGAAAGTGCATCTGGACTATGTACTTGAGGTGCTCTCCGGTGGGTGCGACAAGCAGCACGCCAAAGACCGGCGCCTTTGCAGCGAGAAGGCACCATCAAAGTACATCAGCCACTCTTTCCTTGCTTCCTTGACGGGATGCTCATTTCGAATTTCTTCATCCCGGTTGGCATCCATTCTGCTATGAACTCCGCCAATGCTCGCTTTGGATAGTTCAAGTGCTCTCAAACTTGAGGCCAAAGCTTGATAGCCCAAAGGCCCACTCGACAATCCTGCCTGTTGCTTCCGGATTTTGCAAGATCCTCTTCAGCGGAAAGCGAGTGACGACTGTGATCTCATGTGCTTGAAAGTAATGGCGCAGCTTTCTCGAGGCCATGAGAAGACCGAAAAGCAATTTCTGCACACCACAGTACCTTGACCTAGCCCCCTGCAGAAGGGAACTGACAAAAAAACTGGGCGCTGCACCATTCTCTTCTGCACCTTCTCACACTCCTGCGCAGATCCATCTTTGTCGGGACCAGAGCTTGCCGGTGAAGTCCTTTGCTTGTCGCTGGATGCATCTGCCGTGGTTGCTAGCTCATCATCCGCCTCCCTCTCCGCTACTAACGCAGCACTAACCACTTGATTGGTTGCCGCTATATACAGCAGCAACTTCTCTTGTGACTTAGGTGCGACAAGTATTGGAGTGGAGGACAGGTATCTCTTTTAGTCCTGCAGCGTAGCCTCCGCTTCCGGAGTCCATTTCATTGGACCTGCCTTTTCAAAATTTTGAAAATGGCGGTATGCCTCAACAGACCTAGAGATAAACCTGCCGAGAGCAGCTACGCAACCGCAAGTCTTCGTACATCCTTGACGTGCTTTGGTGCTTCAATCTGCTCAATAGCCTTGATCTTGTCGGGATTGGCTTCAATTCCCCGCTGAGACACGAAGAACCCGAGAAGCTTGCCGGAGGGACTCCAAACACGCACTTCTCGGGTTGAGCTTGAGGTTGATCTTGCGCAGATTTGCAAAGGTTTCATCTAAATCTTGAATCGAGTCGCTTTGTCCTTGCTCTTGACCACTATGTCATCCATGTAGGCTTCTACATTTCGTGTATTTATGGCTCAAAAGCGTCATGGACTACTCTTGCAAATGTTGAACCAGCATTCTTTAAACCGAAAGGCATCATGACGAAACAATATGTGCCACATGGGGTGATGAATGCGGTTTTCTCCTCATCCTCTTCGCCATGAAGATCTGATGGTATCTGAGTATGCATCAAGAAATGAAAGCAAATCACATCCGCCGTGGAGTCAACAATCTGATCGATGCGCGGCAAGGGAAATGGGTCTTTGGGACAAGCTTTATTAACATCGGTAAAGTCGATACAAAGTCTCCATTTCCGCTTGCCTTATGCATTTACTACAGGATTGGCCAACCACGTGGGATGGAGCACTCCTCGACAAGGCCTGCTGCTTCCAATTTCTTGATTTCTTCGCAATGAATTCTTGGCGCTCCACCGCTGCTTCGACTTTCGCTTGACGGGCGCGCGATGAGGACAGGCAGCTAGGTGGTGCTCTATTACTTTCTGGAACACCGGGATGTCGACGGTTGCCATGCAAACACGCCGACATTCGCCTTGAGAAAAGCAACGAGCGCCGCTTTCCTATTTAGGGTCGAGTGGCATTGATGGTGAAGGTACCACCAGTGCCGTCCTCCTAGGCGGACACCTTCTTTGTCTCTGGTGGAGCTGCCATCGTCTTCTTCTTGCACTTGCCGGTGGAGCTCGATGGTGCGTCCTCGACGGTAGCGCAGCACTCCGAGGAGGTGCGCTTGCCGGAGTGGGCATCAGAGCTCTTGCCGGACTTGGTCTTCTTCCCCCCGGGAGCTTCAGCGGCAAGTGACTTGTGATCTGCTGCGGCTGCTGCTTCCCGGTAGATCTTGTCGGCGCAGATAAGAGCATCCTTCTTGTCGCCAGGGACAGAGATGACACTTATTGGGCCTGGCATCTTCAGCAAGTTGTATGCATAGTGAGAGGCTGCCATGAACTTGGCGAGTGCTGGACGGCCAAGTATCCCATTGTAAGGCAATGGAAAATCAGCAACATCAAAAGTGACCCTCTCAGTCCTGAAGTTCAACTCGCTGCCAAACGTCACCGGCAACGTGATCTTTCCCTTCGGCTTGCTCCTTCCCGGATTGATTCCTTGGAATGTGCCTGTCTCTTCGAGCTCGCCATCAGGGATCTGAAGCTTCTGGAGTACCGCGGAGGAGATCAGGTTTAAGCCGGCCCCGCCGTCAACTAGCATCTTGGTGACCTTGAGGTTGCGGATAGTTGGTGAAACCAACATCGGCAAGCACCCGACCACAGTTATGCGATCAGGGTGGTCCTCAATATCAAAGATGATAGGCGTGCTGGACCATTTCAGAGGCTTGCGTGACTCAATGGATGGTTCTGCCGCATTGAATTCCCGCATCCACTGCTTGAGTTGGCGGTGTGAAGTATGCAGAGAAGCACCGCCGTCAACGCACAAGACCTCTGTGGCTTTCTGGAACTCCTGCTCATCGGTTTCATCATCTTCCATGTCTTCATCGTCGTCGTCATCTTCATCCTTGTCGCGGCCGCGGGGAGGTCTGTCTCCTTGCCGCTGCTTGGCCTTGCCGCGGCGTCCTCCCCGGCCGGGGCGTTTCTTGCTAGCTCCTCCAGCACCTTCCTGGGCCTTCTCCTTGTCGCGTCGCACGTACTCAGCCTTTTGCTGCTCAACGAGCTGCTCAACCTTCTTGCAGCTCTGGAGGTCATGGCCCTTGGTGCGGTGGATCTTGCAGTACTGTTTGTTGGAGCTGTCATGCTTGTCGGCGGCCGCCACAGCCTGGCAGTTGGTGCCAGCGGCAACCTCCTTGCCGGAGCTACCAACTTTGGCTTTCTTGGCGCCACCTTCGTTGCCGGACTGCTCAACAACTAGTACATCTTTGCCTTTCTTCTTCCTGTTACTCCGCCGCCGGCTTTTCTTTGCCGGAGCGGACCCCTCACTATCAGATCCTGTCGCCTCCACATTCTCTCCGGGAGTCTCTCCTTCCTCAAAGACGTGCACACTTGTCGGCCAGGGCATATAGCTCACTGACGTCCTTGATCTTGTACATCGCCATCTCCTCCCGCATCCTGCGGTTCCGCACGTTCTGATGGAACGCGCTGATTACCGCGGCAGGGTGGACATTTGGGATGTTGTGCTGTACACGGCTGAATCTCTGAATGAACTTGCGCAGGGGCTCTCCTTCCTTCTGGGTGAGCAGATGAAGGTCGCTCCCTTGGCCATGAGGTTTGTGGCCGCCTGTGAAGGCGCCAACAAACTGATGGCATAGATCCGCCAAGAGGATATGGAGTTGTCCGCAAGTGCATGAGCCAGATCTCGACATTGGGCTTGAGTACCACCGGAAGTAGTTGGCCAGATCTTGTCGTCTCGCCCCGGTAGCTTGCACCGCAATGGTGTAGATGCCGAGGAACTCCGACGGATGCGTCTTGCCGCCGTACTTCTCTCGCACGCCCGGCTTGAAATTCTTCTTGTTGGGCCATCGGACTTGCCGCAGCTCACGAGTGAACGCAGGGCAACCTATCACAGACGGCAAGTCGCTGGTTCTTCGGGCGCATGCATGTCGACAGAGGGCCCAGCGCGCTGGTCGGATTGACGCCGCGCTTCTCTTCGGTGCTCGATGCGAGTTCGAGCGTCTTCTTGCTGTCTTTCATGAAGAACTTGGCGCTCATCGCGACGAGCTCGTGGATCTGATGACGCGGTGGAGTCGCTGTCGAGGTGGATCCGGCGAGTCGGCGATCTTGGCCTTCCGGGCGGAGAGTGCAGGGTAGTTGCACCTCCACCGGTCTCGTCGCCACCGGCCTGTGCTTGGCAGTCCTGCCGCGGCAGCGACGTAGTCGGTTGCCACGGAGTGTCGCCGTTGGCAAAGCCGATGAGACTCTGGATAGTGGCCCTCCATTCATCGACCTTGTCGGCTGTTGGAGGGTAATCTAGGAGCAGTTGAGCTCTCGCCAAAGCTTCTGCTGGAGTGGTGGGCGGCAGTGGCGAACGGTGCGAGGAGCGGGATATGCTCGGACTTCTAACGATGTTAGAAGGAGCAGTATCCCGTCCAGGCGATCGTGCCTCGCTCGTGCCAGCGCGTTGGCGTGCACGCTGGTCTTGAGGGCCCCGGGATCCACCAGCTCGATCTTGATCCAACGAGCGTATGGTACTGTGAATACCATGACGCTGTCGGTCCCGCGCCTCCTGAGATGGGCGCGGTGCATGTACGGACGCCGAGGTCTGCGCCGCCTTGTCCTTGGACTTGGCAGCGTCGTGGCCTCCCTCGTCGATGCCCGTTCTTCCTCCGGTGTCTACCCCACCACCCATTTGCTCTGGTGGTGGTGGGATCGACGTGGACGGCTCTGCTGCCGCCGAAGCCTTCTTCTTCGGTGGCATGTCGATGAAGATGATGAAGATCTTGCTCGTGTGAACGCCGGATCAGGTTCACACAGCCTCGACGCCCCCTACCTGGCGCGCCAAAGATGTCGGGGAAGCTGATCGGACCCATGAACACCTATGGGACCAGCGGACCGAGCCCCTTTCGGTTCGGAGGGGGGCGAAGGTCGCACGAAGAGCAGATCGAGGCGAAGCACACGAGCAGTTTACCCAGCTTCGGAGCTCTCCGGAGAGATAACACTCCTACTGCTGCATGTATGGGTGTATTGAGTTCTTGCTCGAGAGAGCTAGGTGCTTTCTGGCTTCGAACCTTTCGAACCTCCCTCTACGTTGCGCATGGGCCTCCTTTTATATGCTCAAGGGGTCTCTGACAGGTGGCAACGTAGGCAAGGGTAGAAATGGAAAAAAGAGTGCGGTTGGTACAGCTACTTGTACGATGCATCATACCTAACCCCGACGGCAGGGACAAAGGCATTAAATGCCTGTCACGCCGCCTAAACAAAGGCAAACAGGACCGGCTGTGGGCGCCACCGCTTGCCACGATGGCAGTCTTGTCGCCGCCACTTGCAAGGCTCACTGGCTGCACAGACCTCTTGCCACGCTGCTACCGAAAGGTCCCATGGCGACACGCTGGTGGATGTCTGAGCGGAGGAAAAGAGTGGTAATCTGCGCGCAAGCGCCTTTGCCGCGTTGTCGCCTTTGTTGCGTCCGGAAGCTTGTCGCCATCATTTTCCTGCAAGCTCCTCTTGCCGGGCCTTGTCTCCTGGGTGCCTTGGTTGGCCTTCCCGCAAGCTCCTCTTGTCGGGCCTTGTCTCCTTGGCTAAAATACTTTGTTCTTGAATGGCTTCAAAGGAACCACGGAGGACCTTGGCGGTCACCTGGCAAGCCTTGCCGCGGGGTGCTGCAACTGCCCGTGCACGAGTTCGGGATGCTAGGGTACCCCTACTCTAGTACACCGACACATAACGATATCCTCCGCGAGCCTCAACGCTCATTGGACCGCATACAACGGTATGTATGATTTCCAATAAGTTGGTTGCTCGCCCATTGTTCCGAGAACGGAGTCTTGGTCATTTTCCCATAAGGCATGGTTCGCATGTGTCAAATGATTCATAATTGAGAGACTCTAAAAGTCCATCGAATGGAGCTTCTTCATGCGCTTGACACCAATGTGACCAAGGCGGCGTTACCACAAGTATGTGGGACTATCATTATCAACTTTGCATCTTTTGGTATTCACACTATGAATATGTGTAATATTACGCTCGAGATTCATTAAGAATAAACCATTGACCATCGAGCATGACCATAAAACATATCTCTCATATAAATAGAACAACCATTATTCTCGGATTTAAATGAGTAGCCATCTCGCATTAAACGAGATCCCGATACAATGTTCATGCTCAAACTTGGCACTAAATAACAATTATTGAGGTTTAAAACTAATCCCGTAGGTAAATGTAGAGGTAGCGTGCGACGGCGATCACATCGACCTTGGAACCATTCCCGACGCCGCCGTCACCTCGTCGCTTCGCCATCTCCGCTTATTCCGCAGCTCCTGCCGTGAGTTACAAATATGAGCAACGGCACCGTATCAAATACCGGGAGTTACTACGAGTAATGGTAAGGTACACATCAATTACATGTATATCAAATATACCTTTAGTGTTGCCGGCCTTCTTGTCCGCTAAGTATTTGGGGCAGTTCCGCTTCGAAGGGCCTTCCTTTGCAATAAAAGCACTCTGTCTCGTGTTTGGGTCCATTCTTTGACTTCTTTCGCAACTTGTTTGCAGGCGCGCAACATCCTTGCCGCCCTTCTTGAAGTTCTTCTTACCCTTGCCCTTTTTGAACTTAGTGGTTTTATTGACCATCAACACTTGATGTTCTTTCTTGATTTCAACCTCTGCTGACTTCAGCATTGAGAATACTTCAGAATGGTCTTCACCATCCCCGCATATTGTAGTTCATCACAAAGCTCTTGTAGCTTGGTGGGAGCGATCAAGGATTCTCACAATGACCACCTCGTCCGGAGGTTAATGTCCACTGGGACAAAGGTTGTGCAACCCATACATTTTGAGTATGTGCTCACCGATGTAACTGTTTTCCTCCATCTTACAACTATAGAACTTGTCGGAGACTTCATATCTCTCGACCTGGGCATGAGCTTGAAAACCATTTTCAGCTCCTCGAACATCTCATATGCTCCGTGTTGCTCAAAACGCTTTTGGAGCCCCGGTTCTAAGCTGTAAAGCATGCCGCCTTTGAACGAGGGAGTAATCATCAAGACGAGACTGCCAAGCATTCATAATGTCTTGGTTCTCTCGATGGGTGCTTCACCTAGCGGTGCTTCTAGGACGATTGTTTCTTGGCTGCTATGAGGATGATCTCGTGGTTCGGACCCAGTCCGAATAGTTGCTGCCATCGTCTTTCAGCTTGGTTTTCTAGGAACGCGTTGAAGTTCATGGTAACATGAGCGTTGGCCATTTGATCTACAAGACATTTTGCAAAGATTTTAGACTAATGTTCATGATAATTAAGTTCATCTAATCAAATTATTTAATGAACTCCCACTCAGATTTGACATCCCTCTAGTCATCTAAGTGTTACATGATCCGAGTCAACTAGGCCGTGTCCGATCATCACATGAGACGGACTAGTCATCGTCCGTGAACATCTCCATGTTGATCGAATCTTCCATACGACTCATGTTCGACCTTTCGGTCTCTTGTGTTCCGAGGCCATGTCTGTACATGCTAGGCTCGTCAAGTTAACCCATAGTGTTTATGCATGTGTAAAACTGTCTTACACCCGTTGTATGTGAACGTAAGGATCTATCACACCCGATCATCACGTGGTGCTTGAAACGATTTAACTTTAGCAACGGTGCACAGTTAGGGGAACACTTTCTTGAAATTATTCTAAGGGATCATCTTATTTACTACCATCGTTCTAAGTAAAGAAGATGCAAAAACCATAATAAACATCACATGCAATTATATAAAGTAGTGACATGATATGGCCAATATCATATAGCTCCTTTGATCTTCATCTTGGGCTCCATGATCATCTTGTCACCGCATGACACCATGATCTCCATCATCATGATCTCCATCATCGTGTCTCCATGAAGTTGCTCGCCAACTATTACTTCTACTACTATGGCTAACACGTTTAGCGATAAAGTAAAGTAATTTACATGGCGTTGAATCAATGACACGCAGGTCATACAATAATTAAGACAACTCCTATGGTTCCTGCCGGTTGTCATACTCATCGACATGCAAGTCGTGATTCCTATTACAAGAACATGATCTCATACATCACAATATATCATTCATCATTCATCACAACTTCTGGCCATATCACATCACATGACAATTGCTGCAAAAACAAGTTAGACGTCCTCTAATTGTTGTTGCATCTTTTACGTGGCTGCAATTGGGTTCTAGCAAGAACGTTTTCTTACCTACGAATAACCACAACGTGATTTTGTCAACTTCTATTTATCCTTCATAAGGACCCTTTTCATCTAATCCGCTCCAACTAAAGTAGGAGAGACAGACACCCGCTAGCCACCTTATGCAACTAGTGCATGTCAGTCGGTAGAACCTGTCTCACGTAAGCGTACGTGTAAGGTCGGCCCGGGCCGCTTCATCCCACAATACCGCTGAAGCAAGAAAAGACTAGTAGCGGCAAGCAAGTTGACAAAATCTACGCCCACAACAAAATTGTGTTCTACTCGTGCAATAGAGAACTACACATAGACCTAGCTCATGATGCCACTCCTGAGGAACGTTGCAGAAAATTAAAAAAATTCCTACGGTTTCACCAAGATCCATCTATGAGTTCATCTAAGCAACGAGTCATGGGAGAGAGATTGCATCTACATACCACTTGTAGATCGAGTGCGGAAGCGTTCAAGGGAACGGTGATGATGGAGTCGTACTCGCCGTGATTCAGATCACCGATGACCAAGTGCCGAACGGACTGCACCTCCGCGTTCAACACACGTACAGAACGGACGACGTCTCCTCCTTCTTGATCCAGCAAGGGGGAAGGAGAGCTTGAGGAAGAAGGCTCCAGCAGCAGACGACGGCGTGATGATGGTGGAGAGGCAAGATCTCGGCAGGGCTTCGCCAAGCACTCAACGGAGGAGGAGAGGTGTTGGGAGGGAGGGCTGCGCCTTGAAGTGTGTTGCAGCCTCCCTCACCCCTCTATTTATAGGGAAGGGGCAGGGGGTCGGCCCCTCTAGATGAGATCTAGAGGGGGCAGGAGGGGCTTGCCCCCAAGCAAAGGGGGCGCCCCACTAGGTCCCCCCAACCCTAGGCGATGGGCCCAAGGGGCGCCAGCCCTCAGGCTGGTTCCCTGCCCTTGGCCCATGAAGCCCTCCGAGAGGGTGGCCCCTCCGTGGACCCGGAACCTCTCCGGTGGCCCCGGTACAATACCGATATGCCCCCAAAATTTTCCGGTGTCCGTATGACAACTTCCCATATATAAATCTTCACCTCAACAACATTCGGTAATCACATACAAGTCTTCCTAATAACCCTAGCGTCACCGAACCTTAAGTGTGTAGACCCTACGGGTTCGGGAGACATGCAGACATGACCAAGACGACTCTCCGGTCAATAACCAACAGCGGGATCTGGATACCCATGTTGGCTCCCACATACTCCTCGATGATCTATCGGATGAACCACGATGTCGAGGATTCAAGCAACCCCGTATACTATTCCCTTTGTCAGACGGAATGTTACTTCCCCGAGATTCGATCGTCGGTATCCCAATACCTCGTTCAATCTCGCACGCAAGTCACTTTACTCGCACCGTAATGCATGATCCTGTGACCGGACACTTGGTCACTTTGAGCTCATTATGATGATGCACTACCGAGTGGGCCCAAGGATACCTCTCCGTAACACGGAGTGACAAATCCAGCCTCGATCCGTGTCAACCCAATGCACACTTTCGGAGATACTTGTAGTGCACCTTTATAGTCACCCAGTTACGCCAGGACGCTTTGGTACACCCAAAGCACTCCTACGGTATCCGGAGTTACACGATCTCATGGTCTAAGGAAAAGATACTTGACATTGAAAAAGCTCTAGCAAAACGAACTACACGATCTTGTGCTATGCTTAGGATTGGGTCTTGTCCATCACATCATTCTCCTAATGATGTGATCCCGTTGTCAACGACATCTAATGTCCATAGTCGGGAAACCATGACTATCTGTTGACCAACGAGCTAGTCAACTAGAGGCTTACTAGGGACGTATTGTGTTCTATGTATTCACACGTGTATTACAATTATAGCATGAATAAAAGACAATTATCATGAACAAGGAAATACAATAATAATCCTTTTATTATTGCCTCTAGGGCATATTTCCAACAATGCAACCAGAAGGTTTTGTCGATCCCAAAGGTGCTAGCAAAGTGTGCAAGCTCCGGCGATCCATTTATGGACTGGTGCAAGCCTCTCGGAGTTGGAATATACACTTTGATAGTGTGATCAAAGCATATGGTTTTATACAGACTTTTGGAGAAGCCTGTATTTACAAGAAAGTGAGTGGGAGCTCTGTAGCATTTCTAATATTATATGTGGATGACATATTGTTGATTGGAAATAATACAAAATTTCTGGATAGCATAATATGATACTTGAATAAGAATTTTTCAATGAAAGACCTCGGTGGATCTGCTTATATATTGGGCATCAAGATCTATAGAGATAGATCAAGACGCTTAATTGGACTTTCACAAAGCACATACCTTGATAAAGTTTTGAAGAAGTTCGAAATGGATTAGTCAAAGAAAGGGTTCTTGCCTATGTTACAAGGTGTGAAGTTGAGTCAGACTCAATGCCCGACCACTACAGAAGATAGAGAGAAAATGAAATTCATTCCCTATGCCTCGGCCATAGGTCCTATCATGTATGCAATGTTGTGTCCCAGACCTGATGTGTGCCTTGTTATAAGCTTAGCATGGAGGTACCAAATTAATCCAGGAGTGGATCACTGTACAGCGGTCAAGAACATCCTGAAATACCTGAAAAGGACTAAGGATATGTTTCTCGTTTATGAGGTGACAAAGAGCTTGTCGTAAATGGTTACGTCGATGCAAGCTTTGACATTGATCCGGATGAATCTAAGTCGCAAACCGGATACGTATTTATATTGAATGGTGGAGCTAAGTTGGTGCAGTTCCAAGCAGAGCGTCATGGCGGGATCTACGTGTGAAGCAAAGTACATAACTGCTTTGGAAGCAGCAAGTGAAGGAGTTAATATCAGATCTAGGTATAATACCTAGTGCATCGGGTCCAATGAAAATCTTTTGTGACAATACTAGAGCAATTGCCTTACTGAAGGAATCCAGATTTCACAAGAGAACCAAACACATCAAGTGGCACTTCAACTCCATCCGCGATCAAGTCAAGGAGGGAGACATAGAGATTTGCAAGATACATATGGATCTAAATGTTGCAGACCCGTTTACTAAGCCTCTTCCACGAGCAAAACATGATCAGCACCAAGACTCCATTCGTGTTAGAATCATTACAATGTAATCTAGACGATTGACTCTAGTGCAAGTGGGAGACCGAAAGAAATACGCCCTAGAGGCAATAATAAAGTTGTTATTTATATTTCCTTATATCATGATAAATGTTTATTAGTCATGCTAGAATTTTATTAACTGAAAACTTAGTACATGTGTGAATACATAGACAAAACAGACTGTCCCAAGTATGCCTCTACTTGACTAGCTTGTTAATCAAAGATGGTTAAGTTTCATGATCATAGACATGTGTTGTCATTTGATGAACGGGATCACATCATTAGAGAATGATGTGATGGACAAGACCCATCCATTAGCTTAGCATAATGATCGTTAAGTTTTATTGCTATTGCTTTCTTCATGACTTATGCATATTCCTCTCACTATGAAATTATGCAACTCCCGAATACCGGAGGAACACCTTATGTGCTATCAAACGTCACAACGTAACTGGGTGATTATAAAGATGCTCTACTGGTGTCTCCGAAGGTGTTTGTTGGGTTGGCATAGATCAAGATTAGAATTTGTCACTCCGAGTATCGAAGAGGTATCTCTGGGCCCTCTCGGTAATGCACATCACTATAAGCCTTGTGTGACGCCCGGATAATTAAGCTACAGTAATTCCCTACTGATGATGCCACGTCACCTCTATTACTGTCGCTAATCTCGTGTTAGTTCAATACGATTCAAATTCAAATTTGAAATTCTATCAAACAACAAAAAAATTCCAAACTTTAAAACAAAAATGTTAGGGGTGTGCTAATTAATGCTTAGGAAATTGTGGTGAAGAAACCCTGTTTTTACAAAATGCATAAATACTTTAAAATGAATTAAAATAGTAAAACAAATATAATTAAAACAAAAAAATATATACAAAAGGAAATAAAACAAAGTAAAGAAAAAAAGGACCCCCCCACCCCCTGGGCCTCGGCCCAGCTAGCCATCCAGCTGGCCCAGCGGCCCACCTCGCTCCCAGCTTAAGCCCCCACTCCCCATAGGAACCCTAGCCCACTACCACATAACCCCTCCCACTCCCTGATCTCTCTCCCCTCCCCCTCGTGGATCTGGATCGGGGGCGCTCGCCCCCGACAACCGCGTCGACCCCGACGCCCAATCCCGCGCCGTCCGGCGCTGCTCGCCGGCACCGTCGGCCGTCGTCTCCGTCTCCCCCCGAGCGGCTTCCTCGCCCCTCGTCGGACTACCCCACCATCGCCGCCTCGCGACCTCGACCTCATCCCCGACTGGCCTCCTCGAGCCACGCCGCCCCCGCTTCCCTCCATCGTTGGTGAGGCCCACGGCCTCCCCTTTCCCTCTGACAGCGCCTCGCACCTGTCGTGCTGCTACTGCTAGCGTCGCGCACGCGTTGCTCGATGCCCGCATAGGCCCGCCTGCCGTCCATTCCCGCTCAAACCGCGGCCACCGGTCGACGCGGACCACAACGCCCGTTCGGTGGGTCGTCTTCGCGTGGCGTTTGGTCGCCGGAGCGACGAGATCGGTGTATGCCGCCCTGTCGAGTGGTTGCCAGCGTGCACCACCGCGCGGGCGTGCGTTTTGGCCGCTCGGTTCCCCCCTAACATGTGGGCGCACCCAGTTTAATTAGGAACTAACCTCCCCTGTTTTGTTAATGGGGCCATTGCCTAATCTGGATTAATGCAATAACCCCCCTAATAAGTGTATGACAAGTGGGCCCTCTCTATTAACTAAAATAGCTAATAAAAACGTTGTTCAATATCAGCCAATGACAGGTGGGTCCACCACTGTTGATTGACCATCAAGGATCGTTGATCACGACTCAAGGCGATCAACAGACCCACTGTCACCACACATACATGTAAACGGTGGGTACACTATGTGTGTACCCATAGCATTTTACCATTTGTTTTGGATTAATTCAAATCTCTAAAAATGTTTAAATTAACTAATTAAGATTAATTAACCTAATAACTAATTAACCTAATTAACTATTGTTAATTAACTAAACAGCCAATGACATGCGGGACCCACAGGTCAGATTTGACCCAGTCAACCGCACTGTTGAGTGATGACCTCATGATTACATCATGATGACATCAGCACACACTATTCTGGATAACGTTAGAATTAAATAGATAAATAAATTCAGAAAATGATTAAAAACTTTAGAAAAACATAGAAAATAAATCGTAGCTCAGATGAAAATGTTTTCTACATGAAAGTTGCTCAGAACGACGAGATGAATCGGATACGCAGCCCGTTCGTCCACCACACATCCCTAGCATAGCAAACACGCAACTTTCCCCCTCCGGTTCATCTGTCCGAAAACACGAAACACCGGGGATACTTTCCCGGATGTTTTCCCCCTTCGCTGGTATCACTTCCTACCGCGTTAGGGCACACCTGGCACCGTTACTTGTCTTGTCATGCATCGATATGCATATGTTTGCATTATATTTATTGTTTCTTCCCCCTCTTCACTCGTTAGACACCGAGACCGACGTCGCTGCTACCCAGTACGACTACAGTGTTGACGACCCCTCCTTCTCGGCTGAGCTTCCAGGCAAGCCCCCCCCCCCCCTTGATCACCAGATATCGCCTATTCCTTCTCTCTATTGCTTGCATTAGAGTAGTGTAGCATGTTACTGCTTTCGGTTAATCCTATTCTGCTGCATAGCCTGTCATTGTTGCTACAGTTGTTACCTTTACCTGCTATCCTAATGCTTAGTATAGGATGCTAGTGTTCCATTAGTGGCCCTACACTCTTGTCCGTCTGCCATGCTATACTACTGGGCCGTGATCACTTCGGGAGGTGATCACGAGCATATGCTATATACTTTATACTATTACATTACTTATGATATTGTTCGGAGATGGGGGCTGAAGGGGCAGGTGGCTCCATCCTGGTAGACGTGGGCCTGGGTTCCCGATGGCCCCCGACTGTTACTTTGTGGCGGAGCGACAGGGCAGATTGAGACCACCTAGGAGAGAGGTGGGCCTGGCCTTGGTCGGC
Organism: Aegilops longissima; assembly: GCA_021605205.1. Classification (NCBI taxonomy): domain Eukaryota; kingdom Viridiplantae; phylum Streptophyta; class Magnoliopsida; order Poales; family Poaceae; genus Aegilops; species Aegilops longissima. Next base: position 289,366,311 of record CM038680.1, read on the forward strand.
GTTCGCAGATACTTCAATTAACACGCTGAACGAGATCTTGGTATTTGATCTAAGTCTGGCCACTGGCCTATATGCACTAACCAACTACGCGGGAACAGTTATAGGCACTCGACGTTGTGGTATCAGCCAAAGCCTTCTTGACGTCAGTGACTGAGCGGCGCGCGCTGGATTGGACTGGAACACCTGCTCTTGTATTAGGGACGCTAGGTCTGCTTCCGACCGCCCTCGCAACGTGCAGGTGTGCAATGGGCGATGGGCCCAGACCCCTGTGCCATAGGATTTAGACCGGCGTGCTGACCTCTCTGTTGTGCCTAGGTAGGGCTGCGACGTGTTGATCTTCCGAGGCCGGGCATGACCCAGGAAAGTGTGTCCGGCCAAATGGGATCGAGCGTGTTGGGTAATGTGGTGCACCTCTGCAGGGAAGTTTATCTATTCAAATAGCCGTGTTCTTCGGTAACATGATGACTTGGAGTTGTACCTTGACCTTATGACAACTAGAACCGGATACTTAATAAAACACACCCTTCCAAGTGCCAGATATAAACCGGTGATCGCCTCACACAGTATGCGGACGGGAGGATCATGGGTAGGGTTATGCTATGCGATGCTACTTGGTGAACTTACCATCTACTCTCTTCTACATGCTGCAAGATGGAGGCTGCCGTGCGTAGTCTTGACGACTAGCTATCCCCTCTTATTCTAGCATTCTGCAGTTCACCCATCGATATTGCCCTTTACACGTATACCCATGCATATGTAGTGTAGATCCTTGCTTGCGAGTACTTTGGATGAGTACTCACGGTTGCTTTTCTCCCTCTTTTCCCCCTTTCCATTCTTCTCGGTTATTGCAACCAGATGCTGGAGCCCAGGAGTCAGACGCCACCTTCGACGACTCCTTCTACATCGAGGGTGCCTACTACTACGCAGCAGGCACCGCGGCGACCGGGAGTAGTTAGGAGGATCCTGTGCAGAGGCTGCGCGCTTCTTCGATCTGTATCTCGGTTTGTGCTAGCCTTCTTAAGGCAAACTTGTTTAACTTATGTCTGTACTCAGATATTGTTGCTTCCGCTGACTCGTCTATGATCGAGCACTTGTATCCGAGCCCTCGAGGCCCCTGGCTTGTATTATGATGCTTGTATGACTTATTTTATTTTTAGAGTTGTGTTGTGATATCTTCCCGTGAGTCCCTGATCTTGATCGTACACGTTTGCGTGTATGATTAGTGTACGATTGAATCGGGGGCGTCACACCTTGCAAGAAATGTCACTAATGAGTTAGTTACGAGATGATGCATTACGGAACGAGTAAAGAGACTTGCCGGTAACGAGATTGAACTAGGTATGATGATACCGACGACCAAATCTCGGGCAAGTAACATACAAATGACACAGGGAATAACGTATGGTTTTATTGCGGTTTGACCGATAAAGATCTTCATAGAATATGTAGGAACCAATATGAGCATCCAGGATCCGCTATTGGTTATTGATCGGAGATGTGTCTCAGTCATGTCTACATAGTTCTCGAACCCGTAGGGTCTGCACGCTTAACGTTCGATGACGATTTGTATTATGAGTTATGTGTTTTGGTGACCGAAGTTTGTTCGAAGCCCCGGATGAGATCACGGACATGATGAGGAATCTCGAAATGGTCGGGAGGTAAGGATTCATATATTGGAAGGTAGTATTCGGACATCGGAATGGTTTTGAGTGGTTCGGGTATTTTACCGGAGTACTGGAACCCCCCGGGGAAGTATTGGGCCTACATGGGCCTTAGTGGAGAGAGAGGGAGCCCGCAAGGGGTGGCCGCCCCCCCCATGGGAGTCCGAATTGGACTAGGGAAGGGGGCGGCGCCCCACTTTCCCTCTCCCTCTCCTTCCTTTTCCCCTCCGGTGAGAAAGGAAGGGGGGCGAACCCTACTAGGAGTGGAGTCCTAGCAGGACCCGCCATGGCGCGCCCCCCTGTGGCCGGCCTCCTCCTCCCCTCCTTTATATATGGGGGCAAGGGGGCACCCCATAGGACTTCAATTGTTCTCTTAGCCGTGTGCGGTGCCCCCCTCTACAGTTTACTCCTCCGGTCATAGCGTCGTAGTGCTTAGGCGAAGCCCTGCGCGGATCATATCACCATCACCGTCACCACACTGTTGTTGGGGAACGTAGTAATTTCAAAAAAATTCCTACGCACACGCAAGATCATGGTGATGCATAGCAACGAGAGGGGAGAGTGTGTCCACGCACTGTGAGACCGAAAGCGGAAGCGCTATGACAACGCGGTTTATGTAGTCGCACGCCTTCACGATCCGACCGATCCAAGTACCGAACGTCACGGCACCTCTCGTGTTCTCGCACACGCTCAGCTCGATGACGATCCCCGACTCGATCCAGCAGGGTGTCGGGATGAGTTCCACAAGACGACGGCGCAGGACGATGATGATGCTCTATCGGTAGCAGGCTTCGCCTAAACTCCGCGACGATATGACCGAGGTGGAATATGGTGGAGGGGGCACCGACACGGCTAAGGAACGATCCGTAGATCAACTTCGTGTCCTAGGGTGCCCCCTGCCCCGTATATAAAGGAGCAAGGGGTGCGGCCGGCCCTAGGAGGAGGTGGCTGAGGAGTCCTACTCCCACCGGAGTAGGACTCCCCCCTTTCCTAGTTGGATTAGGACTTGGGGGAGGAAAGAGGAAGGCGCCGCCCCCTTCCTTGTCCTATTCGGACTAGGGGAGGGGCGCGCCTGCCCCGGCCGGCCCTCCTCTTCTCCCTCATGGCCCACTAAGGCCCATTAACCCCGGAGGGTTCCGTAACCCCGGTGTTCCGTAAAATCCCGATTTCACCCTAACTAATTCCGAAGTCCAAACATAGGCTTCCAATATATCAATCTTTATGTCTCGACCATTTCGAGACTCCTCGTCATGTCCGTGATCACATACGGGACTCCGAACAAACTTCGGTACATCAAAACTCATAAAATTGTCATCATAACGTTAAGCGTGCGGACCCTACGGTTCGAGAACTATGTAGACATGACCTAGAACTATTCTCGGTCAATAACCAATAGTGGAACCTGGATGTTCATATTGGTTCCTACATTTTCTACGAAGATCTTTTTCGGTCAAACCGCATAACAACATACGTTGTTCCCTTTGTCATGGTATGTTACTTGCCCGAGATTCGATCGTCGGTATCCAATACCTAGTTTAATCTCGTTACCGGCAAGTCTCTTTACTCGTTCCGTAATACATCATTTCATAACTAACTCATTAGTTACAATGCTTGCAAGGCTTAGGTGATGAGTATTACCGAGAAGGCCCAGAGATACCTCTCCGACAATCGGAGTGACAAAACCTAATCTCAATTATGCCAACTCAACATATACTTTTGGAGACACCTGTAGAGTACCTTTATAATCACCCGATTACGTTGTGACGCTTTGGTAGCACACAAAGTGTTCCTCCGTAAACGGAGTTGCATAATCTCATAGTTGCAGGAACTTTGTATAAGTCATGAAGAAAGCAATAGCAACATACTAAACGATCAAGTGCTAAGCTAACGGAATGGGTCAAGTCAACCACATCATTCTCCTAATGATGTGATCCCGTTAATCAAATGACAACACATGCCTATGGTTAGGAAACATAACCATCTTTGATCAATGAGCTAGTCAAGTAGAGGCATACTAGTGACATTATGTTTGTCTATGTATTCACACATGTATCATGTTTCCGGTTAATACAATTTTAGCATGAATAATAAAACATTTATCATGATATGAGGAAATAAATAATAACTTTATTATTGCCTCTAGGGCATATTTCCTTCAGTCTCCCACTTGCATGTAACATCCCAAAATTCTAAATTTTGGAATGTTATATTAAATAAATAGTTTTGATTGTTTGTTTGATTGTTGTCTGAATGATTGAGTGAAATTGAGTGAAATTCGAAACTTTTTGAAGGTTAAATGAGAGGGAATTAAAGGACTTTCCCAAACTTTCATTTTTCTTTTATGATCTCCGGGAATTCAAATTATTTTCATCACAAAACCCTGGAGAGAAGATGACATGACTTCTTCCATTAATTTAAATGACAAGGGGTATTGAAAATATTTTCCAATTCTGAAACTTTATGCAACTCAATGATTTTCACGAGCGAAGATAAAATGACTTCTTCAAAACATATGAAATATGAGTTGGGAGTTTTAAAAGAATTAAATTCAAAGTTCTTTTGAATTTATTTCCAATTTGGAGTTATTTGAGTTTTATTCAAATTATTTTCTCCAAAAACAAAATATATGGAAAATAGGGTAACATGATTCCCTACATCAGAAAATTGGAGAGAAATTAATTTGAAGTCATTTTGGTATTTTAAAATGATTTTTATTGGATTTTATTGGACCAGTAGCACTGTGTGAATTATTAAAATTTGTGTGTATATTATTTGACATTAGAATAATGTTCATCTTGTAGGAAATATTTTTCTGCAAATTTTGATATATTATATGCCTATATAAAAGTTTTAATTATTTTGTTTTTGTTTTAGTTCTGTGAAATTTAGTTAAAAAATATGCAGCGCCTTGGGCCAAAGGCCCAAGCCACGACCAGCCACCGCCAAGGCCAAGGCCAAGGCCATCGCACGCACACACCTAGGGGCCAGGAGCCCAGGTTTCCTATTCTTTACAAATCCTAGTAGGATTTGATCCTGTTCGTTATTCCGCTTATTCCGATTTGTTTCTAGATCTTTTCCTCTTTGTTTCCTAATCCTAGTCTATTTCTTGTCCCCTACCCCAAGCAAAGCCCTCCCTCCCAATATAAATACCCAAGCACCCCCTCCAACACATCAAACCAACACCTCTCCTCTCCTCTCCTCTCCTCTTCAAGCAGAGAGAAGAAGCAAAGACCACCGCCGCCAAGTGCCGCCCATGCCTCGACCTCTCCCGAGGTTTATATGATCTCCTCTCCACTATCCCGTGATCTCCTTTCCTCTAGGAGCAATCGCAACATCGGATCCGATCTTCTTCCCCAACTCCGACGACTACTCCGTGAGATCCACGAAATCCTGTAATTCATTTTTTTTCAGAAAATAGCAATCTTAGAAAATTCAAATCTTTTAGAGTTTTTAGTATTTTGAGTGATTCCAATTGCTATGTGTCACAAATTTGCTGAAGTTTCTGTTAGTTCAATTTTATTTCACATTTGAGCAGTTTAAATTTGTGTTTAGATGAATTTTCTCAAATCACTAGATTTGAGCTATTTTGAGTTAGGAATATTATTTTTTACCGATTCTTTTTGCTCCTGGTCTCTAGGACCTTTGTTTATCCAGTAGTATTTAGTATTTTATTTCTAGGTTAATTTAAATTAGGTTTTAGCAAAACAGTACTGTTTTATTATTAGTTCTGTTTTAGCTTTTTCTTTATTGTTTTTATTAGTTTTAAATTATTTCTTTTTGTCACTTTTGACAAAATTAGTTGTGTTCTGTTAGAAAACAGGAGAAAAATTTATTTTTATTTTAAAAATTATTTTCCTTAGTTTTGTATGAAACCTTCTATAGGTCATAGTTAGAGTTTTATAAAAGCTTTTTATTTGTTTCTTTTTGCAAATAAAATTTTATGAAAAAATACTTTCTGTTAACTTAGTTGTTTTACTTTTTATTTTCTGTTAAATTATTAGTTTAGTGTTTTGCTGTTAAGTTTTTTTTACTTAGGGCAAAACTATGTTAGATGCTTGTAGCAAAGTCATAGATTTTCGTTAGTAGTTTTTCTTTCTAGTTTTATTTGAAGCTTCTTTGGACTTTGTTGGAGTTTTATTATTGAGTTTTTTTGTTTTAATTGTTATTATGAGTGTTAAAATTGTTTGCTAGGATGTTTGCTTATATGAATGCTATGTTTGACTATATAGATTTTCAACGGAGTGACGATTAGTTCTACCAAGTCATTTTCTGACAAATGTTGTTATCTTCATCAAGTATTACCGGGCAAGTTCACTTTGACCATGTTTTTCATACCTATGTGTTTTATTGCATCTAGTGTCATCTTCGCAACAATCCCTCCAGTAGTGATATTGAATCCTTGTAGTTGAGTAGTATGCATGAGGTAGGAACCCATCACCCTGTTACCAAGCCCGGGACGTTATTTATTTTAATGCTACGCTATAGTAGACGGGTTGGTATGAGTGCTCGGAGTGGTGTGAGAATGGAGGATCTACGCCAATGACGATAACTCCATGATGGAATCTGCAAGGACTGCATCTTCAAGGCCTCAAGACTTCAAGACTCGAGACAAGAATTCAATACACACTCATTGGGTGAAGGATGGTTGACGGGCACCTGGAGAAACCGGTGGTTGGCGGGATGCATGGAGAAGCGCCATGACATCTTGCGAAAGCTTCACCCAGACTCAAAGAGACGGAAGAATACTTCATGCCCGAAGCTTACCTGCAACCGCAAGTCACTATGGGCTCGCTTGGTTGACCTTAGTTGTGACTCTGGCTGGGGCGGTGCTAGCAGATGTAGAACTACGGTAGGATTGGATGAGCACCGGACAAGGGTCGAGGAACTCTTCGAAGACCATGTTTGATCGTCTTGTTCTCAAACACCAAAGTGCGAGAACGTAAAAGAGGGATCGAATCTTGCGGGTAAAGTGTACAAACCTCTGCAGAGGGTTTAAACCTAATCGATTAGCCGTGTCCCGGTTAGGGACAATTTGAGCATCCGGACTTGGATCTATCTCGAACTCTCAACACCGGATTGATAACTTAATTGTGGGCAACATATGATGATTTTGGGCTATGAGACATCGGTTGGCGGAACCATGTCATGATAGAAAACTCCATAGTACAGACTTCATTTATTCCTTTGATGTAGGGAAAATAAAATCAGCTTTTACGCAAAACAAAACTCAGATACTGAGCCACAAAGCCAAATTGCATATAGTATAGTTTTACCATCTGTTTATTCATGTTGTGATCTTGCGGTACATTCAATGTAATCGACCTACACGGCTGCAATGTATCATGTTGCAGGATTTTCTTCGACGAGTAAGAGTTACGATCTGAGGTTACGGTCTACACTCAACTCGCCGATGGCGTTGATGGGACTCCACACCCGCTTGATTGTTTCCACTGAGTATTATGAGGTATATATCATTTTACGTTATTTATACATGTGATTGCACTTTGATATATACATTGATGTACTGTGTGTGCCAAAGATACTTGATCCAGGATGGCACAGATACACGAGAGGCTTGACCGTCGAGGTCGGGTCGCTCTGTAAATGGTATCGAGCACATGTTGACTGTGAGGACGTGACCCTAGAAACCGGAAAGCCTTAGGACAGGAAATTTCTAAAACTTTATTTTCAAAAGACTCTTACTTCTCATCTTTTCAGATTTTATCAAATAGACACTCTCACCTCAAATAGTTAGAATATACCCTTTCCTTTTTGACCACACGGAGGATCAATCAAGCCGCCCAAGAAGTAAAGATATCGGACAACCGATGGCCATTTCAGAGTAAAGAGAATTTCACCATGCGTTGGAAGAATTGCAGCTGCAACAATTCAAGACTCAAGACTTGAAGAATTTGAAGTTCTGAAGAATTATTTGACCTTTAGAAGACCAAACCTCATTACACACTTACGTTAGATGCGCGATTTGTGAGCTGTCATTTGTTTGATGTTTTCCGACAGCCACAAAGTAAAACCCGCTTTCTTCAAAACTATTGTTGTATTGTGTGTATCTCTCTATCCAGCTCTCTCATATCTCATCCCAAAACTTTTGGACCCCATAGATGATGAATGAAGTTGGACTATTATTCTCTGGATCAAGACTCAGTGGGAGGCGAGCTATGGATTCGAACATGGAGAATCACTTGAGCAATTTGGTTTCAAGGAAGAATGAAGTATCGACGCTCTTCAGTTCTTTGAAGGAAGTACTGCAACATGGTGGCAGATGCATCAAGCTATACAGGGATGGAATGGAGCAAAGACTTGGGAAGAATTCAAGAAGACTCTGACAAGATCTCATCTTACCCGGAAGCACCATGATACACCAAGAAATAAACCTTGTGCCTGCAAGATTTGCGGAGAAATAGGACACACCCAGGAGGAACACAAGGATGGATGCCCTCATTGTGAGGAGAAACACCCAGCTGAGGAATGCCCAACTAGTCGTGTGACTTGTTTCTTGTGTGAAGGAACCACCCACTACCCGACCCAAAGGTCACATTTACCCCATGGTGCAACAAACTATTCAGGAGCAGGAAGAAGGAATGAAAGAAGCCCTCCGAGAAGTTATGAAAGAACCTGTGATGAAGGAATGTGTTGAAGACCCTGATGGAGAAGGCCTCAACAGATTTTACTCCAATGCCTGCTATACATGTGGAGAAGAAGGACATTTTCGCAGATTGCACCAAGGAAAGAAAAGAGATCGGGATATTTCCCACAGCAGAAGTGAAGTTTGACCCTCGGAAATAGAAGCTCGATCATTACAGAGAAATCCAGAAGAGAAAAGAAGGCAACCCCGAACAACACAATTTTCGCAGAGAAGGACCTGAGTCATATCACTTGTTACAGGTGCAAGGATTTAGGTCATTACGCTAGTAAATGTCCAGAAAAGAAGGCAAGAATCCAAGGAGCCTACATAATCACAAAGAAGCCCCGAGACATGTCGGAAGTCATTTGTTTTCGCTGCAAGGAAGCAGGACATTATGCTACTAAATGTCACAACAAGATGAAAGCTGGAGTTGAGTAGTTGGAATTTTAATATTGGAAACAAGAGTAGTAGAAAGCAATTTCATTTTCATGAGTCCAATGAGTTGAGTTATGTAATGGGTGCTCGAGTTTGTAATGGATTCATGAAATCAATAAAGTTAAGGTGACGTGTTTTCATATGTTTAATTGTATGAGTTGTTACTCTGTGAACAAAGATTTTGACCATTTTGAGGATATGAGAAATATGGTCTATGGATGGATTTGTGAATTTCATTTTAAGGGTGAAAGTACCCTATGAAGAACACTAGACCAATGGAAATGGAAATGTGTCCCACAGGTTGGAGTTTGGAAAAAATGAGTTGAAGTTTTATCTTTGATATGATGGTATTAAGAAATGAGATGTTATTGGATTTAAAGTGGTGTAATGTTGGAAAATGGAGCAATTGTAACTCCAAGGATGAGTGAAATTGGTACAAGTGTTGAAGTGGGCTCATAACCCACAGGCCGAGGAATTAATAAGGGTCAAGTACCCACTGGAGAAATTTTGGGAATAGACTGCGATTTGATCAACCGACGATTCTATAGGAGTTTACGCAAAACCTGAGAGTTGTTAAGGAACGATAGATGTTTGTTTGGCCTGCAGAATCAATGGATTTTCCGAACTTGGTTCGTCGACAAGAGAAATTCTGCAATGCTTGTGAGGATGACCGAGTGTTAGAATGCGAGATTCGCAAAACCATGTACAAGGTAATGATTTGGGTGCGGGATGGATTGATCACCATACCGACTTACTCTTATTATTCTCTTTGCTATATGGGATGGTAAAATCTGAGTGACTTACCTATAGTAGAGAGACGACGATCAAAACCTTGTTTAAACCTTAGAAAGGTATAGGTATTTTTTCCCTTGTACACGGCAGTTGTTGCCAACCGTAGGTTATACGGTGAGGTTCAACCCTTACCCGTTTTCTGCAGGGGAAACCATAAATCGTTGACCACCATGAGGTACCGATATTTGTTTAGAATTGGCGCGGACCGTCAGCTATGAAGACCCAGCCTCGAATAACCTTACCAAGAGTAAAAGACAAAAGAATTGAGGAAAAGGTTATGCCACTACCGAAGAGCCCAGAGAAGGAATTATCCTTAATATCTGAGAAGACCGACATCGTCAAAGAATAAGGATGGAGTATCTAAGTTTTGATGGAACCATAACAATGCTTCTAAGGGTGGTAGCACCCGAGACCGGAGACGATCGATGGATTTTGGAGAAGACCCCAAACCCTAACCTATTTCTTGTTAGTTTCTTCAATCTCGGGACGAGATTCATTTTAAGTGTGGTAGATTTGTAACATCCCAAAATTCTAAATTTTGGAATGTTATATTAAATAAATAGTTTTGATTGTTTGTTTGATTGTTGTCTGAATGATTGAGTGAAATTGAGTGAAATTCAAAACTTTTTGAAGGTTAAATGAGAGGGAATTAAAGGACTTTCCCAAACTTTCATTTTTCTTTTATGATCTCCGGGAATTCAAATTCTTTTCATCACAAAACCCTGGAGAGAAGATGACATGACTTCTTCCATTTATTTAAATGACAAGGGGTATTGAAAATATTTTCCAATTCTGAAACTTTATGCAACTCAATGATTTTCACGAGCGAAGATAAAATGACTTCTTCAAAACATATGAAATATGAGTTGGGAGTTTTAAAAGAATTAAATTCAAAGTTCTTTTGAATTTATTTCCAATTTGGAGTTATTTGAGTTTTATTCAAATTATTTTCTCCAAAACAAAATATATGGAAAATAGGGTAACATGATTCCCTACATCAGAAAATTGGAGAGAAATTAATTTGAAGTCATTTTGGTATTTTAAAATGATTTTATTGGATTTTATTGGACCAGTAGCACTGTGTGAATTATTAAAATTTGTGTGTATTTTATTTGACATTAGAATAATGTTCATCTTGTAGGAAATATTTTTCTGCAAATTTTGATATATTATATGCCTATATAAAAGTTTTAATTATTTTGTTTTTGTTTTAGTTCTGTGAAATTTAGTTAAAAAATATGCAGCGCCTTGGGCCAAAGGCCCAAGCCACGACCAGCCACCGCCAAGGCCAAGGCCAAGGCCATCGCACGCACACACCTAGGGGCCAGGAGCCCAGGTTTCCTATTCTTTACAAATCCTAGTAGGATTTGATCCTGCTTCGTTATTCCGCTTATTCCGATTTGTTTCTAGATCTTTTCCTCTTTGTTTCCTAATCCTAGTCTATTTCTTGTCCCCTACCCCAAGCAAAGCCCTCCCTCCCCAATATAAATACCCAAGCACCCCCCTCCAACACATCAAACCAACACCTCTCCTCTCCTCTCCTCTCCTCTTCAAGAGCAGAAGAAGCAGCAGACCACCGCCGCCAAGTGCCGCCACCATCTCGACCTCTCCTGAGGTTTATATGATCTCCTCTCCACCGTCCCCGTGATCTCCTTTCCTCTAGGAGCAATCGCAACATCGGATCCGATCTTCTTCCCCAACTCCGACGACTACTCCGTGAGATCCACGAAATCCTGTAATTCATTTTTTTCAGAAAATAGCAATCTTAGAAAATTCAAATCTTTTAGAGTTTTTAGTATTTTGAGTGATTCCAATTGCTATGTGTCACAAATTTGCTGAAGTTTCTGTTAGTTCAATTTTATTTCACATTTGAGCAGTTTAAATTTGTGTTTGTATGAATTTTCTCAAATAACTAGATTTGAGCTATTTTGAGTTAGGAATATTATTTTTTACCGATTCTTTTTGCTCCTGGTCTCTAGGACCTTTGTTTATCCAGTAGTATTTAGTATTTTATTTCTAGGTTAATTTAAATTAGGTTTTAGCAAAACAGTACTGTTTTATTATTAGTTCTGTTTTAGCTTTTTCTTTATTGTTTTTATTAGTTTTAAATTATTTCTTTTGTCACTTTTGACAAAATTAGTTGTGTTTCTGTTAGAAAACAGGAGAAAAATTTATTTTATTTTAAAAAATTATTTTCCTTAGTTTTGTATGAAACCTTCTATAGGTCATAGTTAGAGTTTTATAAAAGCTTTTTATTTGTTTCTTTTTGCAAATAAAATTTTATGAAAAAATACTTTCTGTTAACTTAGTTGTTTTACTTTTTATTTTCTGTTAAATTATTAGTTTAGTGTTTTGCTGTTAAGTTTTTTTACTTAGGGCAAAACTATGTTAGATGCTTGTAGCAAAGTCATAGATTTTCGTTAGTAGTTTTTCTTTCTAGTTTTATTTGAAGCTTCTTTGGACTTTGTTGGAGTTTTATTATTGAGTTTTTTTGTTTTAATTGTTATTATGAGTGTTAAAATTGTTTGCTAGGATGTTTGCTTATATGAATGCTATGTTTGACTATATAGATTTTCAACGGAGTGACGATTAGTTCTACCAAGTCATTTTCTCGACAGCGTTGTTATCTTCATCAAGTATTACCGAGCAAGTTCACTTTGACCATGTTTTTCATACCTATGTGTTTTATTGCATCTAGTGTCATCTTCGCAACAATCCCTCCAAAGAGTGATATTGAATCCTTGTAGTTGAGTAGTATGCATGAGGTAGGAACCCATCACCCTGTTACCAAGCCCGGACGTTATTTATTTTAATGCTACGCTATAGTAGACGGGTTGGTATGAGTGCTCGGAGTGGTGTGAGAATGGAGGATATACGCCAATGACGATAACTCCATGATGGAATCTGCAAGGACTGCATCTTCAATGCCTCAAGACTTCAAGACTCGAGACAAGAATTCAATACACACTCATTGGGTGAAGGATTGTTGACGGGCACCTGGAGAAACCAAGGTGGTTGGCGGGATGCATGGAGAAGCGCCATGACATCTTGCGGAAAGCTTCACCTGACTCAAAGAGACGGAAGAATACTTCATGCCCGAAGCTTACCCTGCAACCGCAAGTCACTATGGGCTCGCTTGGTTGACCTTAGTTGTGACTCTGGCTGGGGCGGTGCTAGCAGATGTAGAACTACGGTAGGATTGGATGAGCACCGACAAAGGGTCGAGGAACTCTTCGAAGACCATGTTTCGATCGCCTTGTTCTCAAACACCTTGAAGTGCGAGAACGTAAAAGAGGGATCGAATCTTGCGGGTAAAGTGTACAAACCTCTGCAGAGGTTTAAACCTAATCGATTAGCCGTGTCCCGCTACGGACAATTTGAGCATCCGGACTTGGATCTATCTCGGAACTCTCAACACCGGATTGATAACTTAATTGTGGGCAACATATGATGATTTTGGGCTATGAGACATCGGTTGGCGGAACCATGTCATGATAGAAAACTCCATAGTACAGACTTCATTTATTCCTTTGATGTAGGGAAAATAAAATCAGCTTTTACGCAAACAAAACTCGATACTGAGCCACAAAGCCAAATTGCATATAGTATAGTTTTACCATCTGTTTATTCATGTTGTGATCTTGCCGGTACATTCAATGTAATGACCACGGCTGCAACGTATCATGTTGCAGGATTTTCTTCGACGAGTAAGAGTTACGATACAGGGTTACGGTCTACACTCAACCCGCCGATGGCGTTGATGGGACTCCACACCCGCTTGATTGTTTCCGCTGAGTATTATGAGGTATATATCATTTTACGTTATTTATACATGTGATTGCACTTTGATATATACATTGATGTACTGTGTGCCAAAGATACCGATCCAGGGATGGCACAGATACACGAGGCTTGACCGTCTGAGGTCGGGTCGCTACATTGCACTAGAGTCAATAATCTAGATTACAAAGTAATGATTCTAACACCCATGGAGTCTTGGTGCTGATCATGTTTTGCTCGTGAGAGAGGCTTAGTCAACGGGTCGCAACATTCAGATCCGTATGTATCTTGCAAATCTCTATGTCTCCCACTTGGACTTGGTCCCAATGGAATTGAAGCGCTTTTGATGTGCTTGGTCCTCTTGTGAAATCCGGATTCCTTTGCCAAGGCAATTGCACCAAGATTGTCACGAAGATCTTCATTGGTCCCGATGCACTAGGTATAACACATAGATCGGAAATGAACTCCTTCATCCGCACTCCTTCATTTGCTCGCTTCAAGCAGCCATGTACTCCGCTTCACATGTAGATCCCGCCACGACGCTTTGTTTAGAACTGCACCAACTTACAACTCCATCGCTTAATAAAAAAGTATCCGGTTTGCGATTTAGAATCGCTCAGATCGTTGTCAAAGCTTGCATCGACGTAACCCTTTACGATAAGCTCTTTGTCACCTCCATAAACGAGAAACATATCCTTAGTCCTTTTCGTATTTCAGGATATTCTTGACCGCTGTCCAAAGGATCCACTCTGGATTACTTTGGTACCTCCCCGCTAAACTAATAGCAAGGCACACATCAGGTCTGGTACACAGCATTGCATACATGATAGAGCCTATGGCTGAAGCATAGGAACTCCTTTCATTTCCTCTCTATCTTCTCGCAGTGGTCGGGCATTGAGTCCGACTCAATCTTATACCTTGTAATACAGCAAAAACCCTTTCTTTGCCTCGATCCATATTGAACTTTTTCAAGACTTTATCAAGGTATGTGCATTGTGAAAGTCCAATCAAGCGCCTTGATCTATCTCTATAGATCTTGATGCCCAATATGTAAGCAGCTTCACCGAGGTCCTTCATTGAAAAACTTTTATTCAAGTATCCTTTATGCTATCCAGAAATTCTATATCATTTCCAATCGACAATATGTCGTCCACATATAATATTAGAAATGCTACAGAGCTCCCACTCACTTTCTTGTAAATACAAGGCTTCTCCAAAAGTCTCAGATAAAACCATATGCTTTGATCACACTATCAAAGCGCTTATTCCAACTCCGAGAGGCTTGCACTGCACCATAGATTCATCGTTGGAGCTTGCACATTGTTAGCTCCTTAGGATCGACAAAGCCTTCCGGTTGCATCATATACAACTCTTCTTCCGAAATCCATTCAGAATGCAGTTTTGACATCCATCCGCCATATTTCATAATCATAAATGCGGCAATTGCTAACATGATTCGACAGACTTAAGCATCGCTTCGGGTGAGAAGGTCTCATCGTAGTCAACTCCTTGAACTTGTCGAAAACCTTTTGCAACAAGTCGAGCTTTGTAAATGATAACATTACCGTCAACGTCCACCTTCTTCTTGAAAATCCATTTATTCTCTATTGCTTGCCGACCCTCGGGCAAGTCAACCAAAGTCCACACTTTGTTCTCATACATGGATCCCATCTCAGATTTCATGGCTTCAAGCCATTTTATGGAATCTGGGCTCACCATCGCTTCTTCATAGTTCGTGGGTTCACCATGATCTAGTAGCATGACTTCCGAATAGGATTACCGTACCACTCAAAAGCGGATCTTACTCGTTGATCTACGGTTCAAGAATAACTTGATCTGAAGTTTCATGATCATCATCATTAACTTCCTCACTAATCGGTGTAGGTGTCACAGAACCGATTTCGTGATGAACTACTTTCCAATAAGGGAGCTGGTACTGTTACCTCATCAAGTTCTACTTTCCTCCCACTCACTTCTTTCGAGAGAAACTCCTTCTCTAGAAAGGATCCATTCTTAGCAACGAATGTCTTGCCTTCGGATCTGTGATAGAAGGTGTACCCAATTGTCTCCTTTGGGTATCCTATGAAGACACATTTTTCGATTTGGGTTCAAGCTTATTAGGTTGAAGCTTTTTCACATAAGCTTCAAGAACCCCAAACTTTCGAAACGACAACTTTGGTTTCTTGCCAAACCATAGTTCATAAGGTGTCGCCTCAACGGATTTTGATGGTGCCCTATTTAACGTGAATGCGGCCGCCTCTAAAGCATAACCCCAAAACGGTAGCGTAAATCGGTAAGATACATCATAGATCGCACCATATCTAGTAAAGTACGACACGACGCTCGACACACCATTACGCTGTGGTGTTCCGGTGGCGTGAGTTGCGAAACTATTCCGCATTGTTTCAAATGTAGACCAAACTCGTAACTCAAATATTCTCCTCCACGATCAGATCGTAGAAACTTTATTTTGTTGTTACGATGATTTTCAACTTCACTCTGAAATTCTTTGAACTTTTCAAATGTTTCAGATTTATGCTTCATTAAGTAGATATACCCGTATCTGCTTAAATCATCTGTGAAGGTGAGAAAATAACGATATCCGCCACGAGCTTCAACATTCATCGGCCCACATACATCTGTATGTATGATTTCCAATAAATCTTTTGCTCTCTCCATAGAACCGGAGAACGGTGTTTTAGTCATCTTGCCCATGAGGCACGGTTCGCAAGTACCAAGTGATTCATAATCAAGTGGTTCCAAAAGTCCATCAGTATGGAGTTTCTTCATGCGCTTTACACCGATATGACCTAAACGGCAGTGCCACAAATAAGTTGCACTATCATTATCAACTCTACATCTTTTGGCTTCGACATTACGAATATGTGTATCACTACTATCGAGATTTAATAAGAATAGAACACTCTTCAAGGGTGCATGACCATAAAAGATATTACTCATATAAACGGAACAACCATTATTCTCTGATTTAAATGAATAACCGTCTCGCATCAAACAAGATCCTGATATCATGTTCATGCTCAACGCTGGCACCAAATAACAATTATTTAGGTCTAAAACTAATCCCAAGGTAGATGTAGAGGTAGCGTGCCGACCGCGATCACATCGACTTTGGAACCGCTTCCCACGCGCATCGTCACCTCGCCCTGGCCGATGCTCGCTTATTCCGTAGTCCCTGCTTCGAGTTGCAAATATTAGCAATGTAACCAGTATCAAATACCAGTGCTACTACGAGCTCTAGTAAGGTACACATCAATAACATGTATATCACATATACCTTGTTCACCTTGCCATCCTTCTTATCCGCCAAATACTTGGGGCAGTTCCGCTTCAAAGGACCAGTTTGCTTGCGGTAGAAGCACTCGGTTTCAGCTTAGGCCCAGACTTGGGTTTCTTCTCTTGAGCAGCAACTTGCTTGCTGTTCTTCTTAAAGTTCCTTCTTCTTCCTTTGCCCTTTTCTTGAAACTAGTGGTCTTGTTTCCATCAACACTTGATGCTCCTTCTGATTTCTACCTCCGCAGCTTTTAGCATTGCGAAGAGCTCGGAAGTGTCTTGTTCATCCCTTGCATATTATAGTTCATCACGAAGCTCTTGTAGCTTGGTGGCGTGATTGGATAATTCTGTCAATGACACTATCATCCGGAAGATTAACTCCCAGTTGAATCAAGTGATTATTATACCCAGACATTTTGAGTATATGCTCACTAACAGAACTATTCTCCTCCATCTTGCAGCTATAGAACTTATTGGAGACTTCATATCTCTCAATCCGGGCATTTGCTTGTAATATTAACTTCAACTCCTGGAACATCTCATATGCTCCATGATGTTCAAAACATCGTTGAAGACCCGGTTCTAAGCCGTAAAGCATGGCACACTGAACTATAGAGTAGTCATCAGCTTTGCTCTGCCAGACGCTCACAACTTCGTGTTGCTCCTGCAGCAGTTCGCACCCAGCTGTGCTTCCAGGGCGTAATTCTTACATGCAGCAATGAGGATAATCCTCAAGTTACGGACCCAGTCCGTAATTGCTACCATCATCTTTCAACTTTGCTTTCTCAAGGAACGCATTAAAATTCAACGGAACAACAAAGACGAGCCATCTATCTACAACAAACATAGATAAGCAAAATACTATCAAAAGCTAAGTTCATGATAAATTTAAGTTCAATTAATCATATTATTTAAGAACTCCCACTTAGACAGACATCTCTCTAGTCATCTAAGTGATCACGTGATCCAAATCAACTAAACCATAACCGATCATCACGTGAGATGGAGTAGTTTTCAATGGTGAACATCACTATGTTGATCATATCTACTATATGATTCACGCTGACCTTTCGGTCTCCGTGTTCCGAGGCCATATCTGCATATGCTAGGCTCGTCAAGTTTAACTTGAGTATTCCGCGTGTGCAAAACTGGCTTGCACCCATTGTAGATGGACGTAGAGCTTATCACACCCGATCATCACGTGGTGTCTGGGCACGACGAACTTTGGCAACGGTGCATACTCAGGGAGAACACTTCTTGAAAATTTTAGTGAGAGATCATCTTAAAATGCTACCGTCAATCAAAGCAAGATAAGATGCATAAAGGATAAACATCACATGCAATCAGTATAAGTGATATGATATGGCCATCATCATCTTGTGCTTCTGATCTCCATCTCTAGAGCACCGTCATGATCACCATCGTCACCGGCGCGACACCTTGATCTCCATCGTAGCATCGTTGTCGTTACGCCATCTATTGCTTCTACGACTATCGCTACCGCTTAGTGATAAAGTAAAGCAATTACAGGCGCTTGCATTTCATACAATAAAGCGACAACCATATGGCTCTGCCAGATTGCCGATAACTTCGTTACAAAACATGATCGCCTCATACGATAAAATATAGCTTCACGCCTTGACCATATCACATCACAACATGCCCTGCAAAAACAAGTTAGACGTCCTCTACTTTGTTGTTGCAAATTTTACGTGGCTGCTACGGGCTGAGCAAGAACCGTTCTTACCTACGCATCAAAACCACAACGATAGTTTGTCAAGTTGGTGCTATTTTAACCTTCGCAAGGACCGGGCGAGCCACACTCGGTTCAACTAAAGTGAGAGAGACAGACACCCGCCAATCACCTTTAAGCACGAGTGCTCATAACGGTGAAACCAGTCTCGCGTAAGCGTCTGCTGTAATGTCGGTCCGGCCGCTTCATCTCACAATACCGCCGAACCAAAGTATGACATGCTGGTAAGCAGATGACTTGTATCGCCCACAACTCACTTGTGTTCTACTCGTGCATATGACATATACGCATAAAACCAGGCTCGGATGCCATCATGTTGGGGAACGAGTAATTTCAAAAAATTCCTACGCACACGCAAGATCATGGTGATGCATAGCAACGAGAGGAGAGTGTGTCCACGTGCCCTCGTGAGACCGAAAGCGAAGCGTTATGACAACGCTGTTGATGTAGTCGACGCCTTCATGATCCGACCGATCCAAGTACCGAACGTCACGGCACCTCCGTGTTCTCGCACACGCTCAGCTCGATGACGATCCCGGACTCGATCCAGCAGGGTGTCGGGATGAGTTCCACAAGACGACGGCGTGGTGGCGATGATGATGCTCTACGGCGCAGGCTTCGCCTAAACTCCGCGACGATATGACCGAGGTGGAATATGGTGGAGGGGCACCGCACACGGCTAAGGAACGATCCGTAGATCAACTTCGTGTCCTAGGGTGCCCCCTGCCTCGTATATAAAGGAGCAAGGGGTGCGGCCGCCCTAGGAGGAAGACGCCGAGGAGTCCTACTCCCACCGGAGTTGGACTCCCCTTTCCTAGTTGGATTAGGACTTGGGGGAGGGAAAGAGGAAGGGGCGCCGCCCCTTCCTTGTCCTATTCGGACTAGGGGAGGCGCGTGCCCTGCCCTGGCCGCCCTCCTCTTCTCCCTCATGGCCCACTAAGGCCCATTAACCCCGGAGGGTTCCGTAACCCGGTGTTCCAGAAAATCCCGATTTCACCCGGAACTAATTCCGAAGTCCAAACATAGGCTTCCAATATATCAATCTTTATGTCTCGACCATTTCGAGACTCCTCGTCATGTCCGTGATCACATCCGGGACTCCGAACAAACTTCGATACATCAAAACTCATAAAATTGTCATCGTAACGTTAAGCGTGCGGACCCTACGGGTTCGAGAACTATGTAGACATGACCTAGAACTATTCTCGGTCAATAACCAATAGTGGAACCTGGATGTTCATATTGGTTCCTACATTTTCTACGAAGATCTTTATCGGTCAAACCGCATAACAACATACGTTGTTCCCTTTGTCATCGGTATGTTACTTGCCCGAGATTCGATCGTTGGTATCCAATACCTAGTTTAATCTCGTTACCGGCAAGTCTCTTTACTCGTTCCGTAATACATCATTTCATAACTAACTCATTAGTTACAATGCTTGCAAGGCTTAGGTGATGAGTATTACCGAGAAGGCCCAGAGATACCTCTCCGACAATCGGAGTGACAAAACCTAATCTTGAATTATGCCAACTCAACATATACTTTTGGAGACACCTGAGAGTACCTTTATAATCACCCATTCGTTATGACGCTTTGGTAGCACACAAAGTGTTCCTCCGTAAACGGAGTTGCATAATCTCATAGTTGCAGGAACTTTGTATAAGTCATGAAGAAAGCAATAGCAACATACTAAACGATCAAGTGCTAAGCTAACGGAATGGGTCAAGTCAACCACATCATTCTCCTAATGATGTGATCCCATTAATCAAATGACAACACATGCCTATGTTTAGGAAACATAACCATCTTTGATCAATGAGCTAGTCAAGTAGAGGCATACTAGTGACATTATGTTTGTCTATGTATTCACACATGTATCATGTTTCCGGTTAATACAATTCTAGCATGAATAATAAACATTTATCATGATATGAGGAAATAAATAATAACTTTATTATTGCCTCTAGGGCATATTTCCTTCAACTGTCGTGCTGACAAAACTCTCCCTCGACCCTCTGCTGGATCAAGAGTTCGAGGGATGTCATCGAGCTGAACGTGTGCTGAACTTGGAGGTGCCGTACGTTCGCTACTAGATTGGTTGGATCGTGAAGACGTTCGACTAGATCAATCGCTCTAACCTAACGCTTCCGCTTTCGGTCTACAAGGGTACATGAACACACTCTCCCTCTCTCATTGCTGTGCATCTCCTAGATAGATCTTGCGTGATCGTAGGAAATTTTTTGAAATTGCATGCTACATTCCCAACAACCTCGGCAACCGCGTGTCACTAATGTGGGTGACAGATGGACGGACGTGCGGCCGTCGTGCCAATTTGAACGTGGAGCAGTCGGCTACACTCAGAAGCGATGGGGGCGACGCTCTCTCAGCCTGCGCACTTCTTCAATGCCAGCCCCAATGAGCGGGCGTGTCTGCTCTGGCCGGGCATGAATGCGGGCACTGACGCACTGGAGCGGCACTGACCGTTTCTGGTCGGAAGCGCGCCCGGGTGAGGGAGGGTGTTTGGGGGCCAGGGAGGTTAGAACCGGGCGTGGGTTGCGTCCAAACGCTCACGAAGCCCCCCACGGTTGTCTCTGATTTGAGGGAGAAAGTACATCTGGATTAATGCCGCGGACCGATACAGGATTGCGTTAGATGGCTTCCGCGGTCCAGACGGATGCGGACGGTTCGAGGGTCGGCGTTGAAATGCCCTTGCATGAGAATTATATATTCTACAAATTCTTTTGTAAAGCTTGATCATTTGTAGGATATAAAATGAACTAGCATACTTCATGTAGAATTCTACACAAATGTTTCTTTGTGCTCAATCTCATAAAAGAAATTACCCCTGATTGTTTTCTTTCTTCCACCGAAAGAAAAAGGACCCTTTGGCTAGGGTTTCTTGTGCCTCCTGCTGGCGCCGTCACCGGTTTACCTCGTCTTATATGGTCTTATGGGCCATAGAGACGTGGTGGATCCCGACCCTTACCAGTGAGAGGACTTCGTTTTTTCTTACTCTTTTGAGTTTTGTTAGGGTTTGTGTCCCGCTGAGAGAGGCGAGGCGCCGGCGGCTCTGTGAAGATGGAATAAGATTATCCCCATCTTGTCCCATCCCGGTGGTGTTTCTACCATCGTCGGAGGCGTGTGGAGGTTTGTCTCCAGTGGATCTCGTGGGATTCGGTCGGCGTTTGTCTTCGATGGATCCACATGGATCTTGTCTCTTCGTTCGTTTGTGTCTGTGTGTCTATAGGTTGGATCCTTCCGATCTATGCTTCTTTTCATTGGCGGCGGTTGCTGTCCTGGTGCGCTGGTCCTATGGAGCCTTAACACGACAACTTCCCGACTGTCTAATACAACAAGGTTTGCCCGGCTCCGATGAGGGAGGAGCGAAGACGGCAGCGGCTCGCTCCTCCAGTGCTAGTAGATGCTGCTAGTGGACTACGGAACTAGATGTATTTTTTACTTCTGGTGTTCTTTGTACTACCTTGACAGTTGATAAATTGATTGAAAGTTATGCTCGCAAAAAATCTCATAAAAGAAATTGTTTTATTTTGATGTGGACTAGGATAGACACATAATGCTCTGTGCTAACCACCAGTCGACTGGTGGTTAGCGACAGATCCGCACGATCGCTTCTCCCGCTCCCTGCTTCGTTCCCCTTCCTTCTCCTGTTTTTTTTCTGGCATGGTAAAAAGAATGTACAAAGTGGGACTCGAACCCACTACCTACGGTTCACCATAGCTGTTCACAACCAACTGAACTAGCTTAAATTATGGCTATAATTTAGGTTGGGTAATATTTATACCAGACTGTGCTAAACAGATCCGAACCACATCCTTCTTTCTCGATCCCATCCCATCGCTTCTCCCGCTTCATTTTATTTCCTAGCGTGGTAGAAAAAACATGGTAAAAAGTGGTATGAGGTGGGAGTTGAACTCACTACCTCTTGATTCAAGATCGCTTGTCATATCCATCTGGTCTAGTTTCAAGTTGTGATTACATAGAATGCCAATATTTGTACTTCTACATACGCGACCAGAAAAACAAGTTGTTTTTCTTTCTTTCTTTTTTATTTACCAAATTTCTTTTCCTTTTGTACATGGCAATCCATGCATCACAGACCTCATAACTCGCGCGCCGCTGTAACCTTTTGACCCTAGGTAAAATGTTGTAATAATACACCTCGATAACTTATCTGTAAAAGAGCATGGTAATTATACGCCACGAACCTGATAACTCACTCACAAATCTCTGTGGTAACTGTGAAGAAAAAGTGTAGATGTAACACACCCCGATAACTTATCTGGAAAAAGAGCATGATAATTTATTAAGCCATGAATCTGATAACTCACGCACAACACACTATGGTAAATTTTCTGACCACATGAATTTTTGTTGTTGTAACAAATCCCAATAAATTATTTATAAAGAGCATGGTAATATATAAGCCATAAATCTGTTAACTCACTCACAAACACTGCTTAACTTTTTGCCCGAAGAAAAAAAGTTGTTGTAACATACCCCGGTAACTTTTTTGTAAAGAGCATAATAATGTATACGCACGAACATGATAACTCACGCACAAACACCATGATAACTCACGCACAACAAATATTTTCGCCCAAGTAAAAAGTTACTATGATGTTTTGTACATAAGTTATCAGAGGTGTGGGCACACAAAAGTTACCGGAGTTGCATTTTAAACAACCTTTTTTCCTCAGATTAAAGTTATCAGGGTATTTGTACCTAAGTTATCAGATTTGTTGTCGTATATTATCATGTTATTTATACAGAAGTTATTGCGGATGTGTCTTCAACATTTTCTTTCCCGGATAAAAATTACCGTGGTGTTTGGACCTAAGTTATCAGGTAAGCGGTGCGTATATTACCATATTATTTTACACATAAGTAATTGAAGATATGATTTTAAGAAAGAAAATCCCAGGTCAAAGTTATCACATTGTCTGTGCCCCTAAGTTATCTGGTCTATGGTGCGCATATTTCCATGCTATTTATATTGAAGTCATCAAGTTGTGTATTTAACCACTATTTTCTGCCGGGTCAAAAATACCGTGAGTATTACGTACCACTGAAGATGCCGGAGTATATTTAAGCAACTTTTTTCTGGGTCAAAGTTAACATAATATTTATTCATCAAGTTATAAGATCCATATCTCGCCAAAAACAAGTCGTTTTCGTGGGCCGGACCACTAGCACGCTATAAGGATGTTTGTACAAAAGTTATCATGATTTTTGTATATAAGTGATCAAGTTTGTTATGCGTGAGCTACCATGCTATTTACACATAAATTATCGTCAAACAACACTCCCTCACTGGACCAAAATTATCATGTATACGGTACTTATATTATCATGCTATTTTCACACGAGTTATCGGGATGTGTTTCAAAAATGGTTTTTCACCTGATCGAGGTTTCTACAACATTTGTATGTAAGTTATCAAGGTAGCGGTGAATAAATTATCATGTTAAGACCATGAACTCAGCTCATATCTATGTACAAAGAGTACAAGAGTCTAGTCTTATATGTTAAATCGTGAGCTCAACTCACATCTCTAATTTATTTTTGATAAAAATTTATGTTTTGTATATATTTTGGTAAAAAGTTTGTAAGAAAAACCGAAAACGACAGCAGAATAACACTCGTCAGATCTGTGAGTAGAAAAGTCTACCTCAACATAAAGGTATGAAAAGTACGTAACAAGTATCAAATCACAACATAGAGTTTGCTTAGGTGGTTGCTGCTAGGTTCCTAATATCGCTGGATCTATCAGATCCCAGGATCGACAGCGGGCGGGAGCGGGAGCGGTCGTAAAGAAAGATCGATGGGAAAAAAAATAAGCGGAAGCGATTGTACGTGCCTATCGCTAACTGAAAGATCGATGGGAAAAATAGCATTCTCCAAAAGAACTTTTATGATGATCCATGCTAGGATCGGAAATTCTGAAGGTATGGTAACACGCCTCAATTTGACCCCTAAATTCCTAGGTTTGGAAAGCTCCCGTACACACTTTATTTCTCTTAACATTTTTTTAGTCCGATGTTTTGGAGAAAGTTGCAAATCAAACATACATCGTGATTAGTTGGCCGGTCGAGTGATTTCATCACCATGAGTACACAACCATATCGAAAATCAAGAACAAAACCTAATTTACTCACTAATAATGAACGAACAACGGTAGCTAGGCTGCTAGTATAATTTAGATAGGGACACGTATCAACAATAATTCACGGCGCAAGCATCATCATGCGCGTAAACTCGTTGAAGCAGACGAAGCCATCGCCGTCAGTGTCGACGCCGCCGATCATGCGGCGGCAGTCCTCGACGGAACACCGTTCGTCGCCGAGGGAGGCCAACACGGCACGGAGCTCCTCGGCGGAGATCCTCCCGTCCCCGTCAGCGTCAAACACCGCAAATGTGTCCCTCAGCTCGCCCTCGTCCGCGGCCTCCGTGGCCACGATACCCTCAAGCGCGAGGCCGGCCTCCGCCTCGGCGAGCATCGCGGCCAGCTCCTCCTCCGTCGACACGACTGTACGCAGCGCCACCTCCAGCTCCAGCCGCGTCACGGCGACCAGGGCCGGTTTCTTGGTCGTCCCGGAGCCGGACGGTGCCGCGGGCCCCGAAGACGACGGCAGGACGGATCTCGGCGTTGTGACAGACTGGTCATCTGATGCCGACGACGATGCGGTGGAGGCGAAGGAGCCGCCGTTGCCGCTCCTTTTGGATCTCTTCTTCCCCTTGTTCTCCTTCTTGGACGTGGAGGAACCGAAGAACTTCATGGCTGTCCTAGGCTCGTACGTATCTCGGGAAAGAGTGGACCAGGAGGAGGGAGAGAGGAAGGCGGGGACGGTGGCGGAGCTGCGGAAGAGTAGACGGCCGGGGGAGAATTATAAGGGTCACCGCAGACGCGAGGGAGGTGAGCTTCGACGAAGCTTCGCGCGGGAAAAACGTACTGGTTCGCCCGGACCTTCCTTTCCTGCGATTTATTCGCCTCCTCCGCTTTGAAGGCTTCTTTCATTCGTTTGCATGAAACCTACTTACCAATTTAGTCTAAATTTTAACAGTGTCATGAAGGTGAGAGGTGGACAAATCATGGAGGGTTTAATTAAATTTAGCCTGCCCTCTTCGTCGAAAATGACCAGATACATATCAAATGCGAAAACGAAGACAACACTAATCATGCAAACTATCCGCTAGTTATTCAACGTAGATTTAAAAAAAAAAAAAAATTTGAATCGCATCCAATCTTACGATAAGATAAATGGAGATTTCCATGTCGCCATCACGTGGCAAGTGGCAACTAGGGTTTTCTTGCCGCCGTCATCTGCCAGTAGGCATGGGCTGACTCTTTATGGCCACTGTGAAGCCTTCCCAACCTACTCCTACAATTTTGAGCTTTGCCTAATCGAGTGTTGCTAGTCTAGCTGGTTGATGGAGGTGCCACTCCTCTTGAAGTCAGGTGTCACGGTTGTTATTGCTGTACTCGGCCATTGCTAGTGTCGTGGGCTGAGGTCGGACCTCCTAATGACATGAGAAGGCATTGTCACGCCACTAGATCTAGCCAAGGGGGTAGTGCACAGTCATTGTTGACCGCCTCTACGCTAGATCTGATGTGAGTGGCCTCACCTATTCGCACATCTGGGAGATGTGCAGTATTCGTCTTTGCGTGGGTGATCGTTAGCGAGAGGATGGTATGCTAGTTGTGGAGGAGGTCGGCACAACAGCGAGTCTGATCAGCTAAGGATATGTGGTGCCTCTCGGTGCAGGACGCATAAGGTTGACTTCTCGGTCTTCACAGCGATAGCTCTAGGTGGTGGGCATGTTGATACCCTATTTGTTGGTGGTGGTTTGATATGTCGGCTATGAGGACAGTGATGTGGCTTGTGTGGGAGACGCTCATGATGCGGGAGTTGTCATCATGGCTGATCCCTGGCCTCTGCATCGATCGATGCATGCAACCATCTTTATTAATTATTTCACAAAGATTTAACAGAACATACATCAATCTATTCAAAGCCACCACTCACATCTACAAACTTGATAACGTGGAGTGTTCTCATTCCCCATATCTAAAATCGGCGTCGTCGCCGATCCATCCACATAACGTGTCGGGACCAATAGTCGGTGCAACCTACCTAAGGCGCACACCACATGTACACGTTTTAGAAGTCGTCATCACATCGGACCACTGGCCCATCTTTAGAAGAAAGATCCGCATTATCTCTGCAAGGCCGGACATCCTCGACGCCACCAGGGCGCCCAACAGCACCATCGCCCTGCGCTCGTCCGCCCAGACGCGAAGATCTGGCATGCGTAGCACCTGCCAACTAGGCATGACTCAGCGTAGCACCTGTCGGCTAGGCATGACTTGACAGCTCCACCGAAGCTCCGTCCACGACGAAGCCGCTGCACCTCATGCCTCTGTCTTCCAGCGCTGCTCCACAAACAATGCTCCCAAGAAATAAACGGCACCGTAGTACCGCCATTGTCCGATTTGGAAGACCAGATCCTAGGGTTTCTCCCGAAGCAACACGAGTGAGTCGACGGAAGTTACATGACGATACCTTTATCAAGGTATAGACACAAAACACCGCCATCACCCACCATCGTCTCGGTTTTCACCGACAACTCTGTCTCCCTAACTCGCAGCCGGGACTAGACGATGGATCTGGAAATTCGACCACCCAGCCTCAGGCCGGCCATCTCCGGCGAAGGAGGTGGCCACCACCGCCACGCCCACGACCGGAGCCCCCGACGTCCTCGAGTTGCAGGTCGATCCCAAGGGCAGCAAGCCATTAACAGGATGGTACATGAGATTAGCAAGTGCAGCCCGCCGAAGCCCATCTAGACCCAGATCGGGTGCCCAAGCCGCCGCCGCCGCTGGACCTGTCGTCGTTCGCCGCTGCCCGCACCCCCCGGCACAACCGCCCCTCACCTCGTTGCCGCCTCGCGCCGCCGCCAGAGGCAGGCCGTCGCTCCGCCGCAAACCGGATCAGGGGATGCGCCTCTGCGCGGGTGGATGCCCCACCCCATCCAGACCCGATGCAGGAAGGAGGAGAGCACCTCCGCCACCGCTGTCGGCCGGCCAGGCTTTGCGGGTGGCTTCCTCCAACGGTGACGGAGAAAGGAATCAGAGGAAGGGCGCCCTGACGGCTTGGTATGGTAGCTCCGCCCGAGCCGCCCAAGAAGGGGACGGCGCGGGGGCGATCCATAATTAGCGAAGCCAAACCCTGAATGTGTTGATTGTCGCGTTAAAAAGAAGTTAGCCTAGGTGCTTTCTTTGTCGGTGCGGTCATCATCCAACTGCCACTAACCAAGGCACACTCTCAAACTGGACGACCTAGCATGGCACGCTAAAACAATGATTCAAACAGGAAGACGATGTTTTTTTTTCTGTAAGACCGTACGCAAGCCCCTGATATTTTTTTTTTCTCTTGTTCCTGCCAATGTTTTGGATCGGAAAGATCATAAGGATGTTCCATGTTTTAGTAGGGACAATGAGGGAAAGGAAGGTCGTGCGGGCCAACCAAAACCTTTGGCCAAGGTGGGGCGTACTCATAAGCGAAAACAATACGACCTATCTGTTATGCATAGGTTCAAAGTATAATTTTAAAATGTGAGAGGCATCTTTTGGAATAGAAGATGTCTTCTGGACTTGGCTAAACGAAAATTCTTAAAGGAAACAACTAGGGAACAAAAGTTGGATTTTATCGCTTTGTTAGAAACCGGTAGGTCAAACTTGTACTTCTCAATTTTTGGTCACTGTTTCAAGGGGTTTGGCTTCTTCCCGCCTTGAGGGAGATCTCGAGGGATCTTACTTGCGGTGAACAAGGCATCACTCGAGGTAAGGAAGACGATGGTGGATGATTACGCTGTCAAATTTCATGTGTGTTCCAAAGTTGACAGCTTTGACTGGGCCATGGTTGCCGTCTATGGAGTGGCTCAACCAGAGTTCAAATCTAAATTCCTTCCGGAATTAGTTTGTATTTGTGGAGTGAGAAGGGATTTTAATATTATTCGTAGGAGGGAGGAGAAAAATAATGATAATTCTGATGGTCGCTAACCATTTATGTTCAATGCAATTATTGAGAAGCTGGACCTGAGAGAGATAGCTCTCATAGGTAGACAATATACTTAGGCAAACAATTTCGAGGTTCCAAAGTATAAAATTGGACCGTGTTTTGGCTAGTGTGGAGTGGGAAAACAAAATTCCCTCTAGTAACGGTGCATGCGTTACAAAGGGGATTGTCTGACCATACTCCTCTACTCGTTGACTCGGGTGAGGCGCCTCGTGGGAAACAAGATGGTCTTCTATTTTTAACTATCGTGGTTTGAAAGAGAAGAGTTTCAAGAGTTGACGACAACATAATGGACTAAAGAAAATAGAGGGGTTTCTAATATTGAGCGATGGCAGTATAAGACAATTCTTGTGGATTGGGCTAAGAATGATAATGGGATCTACAACTTGAAAAGGAAAGGCTTCTTCGACTTATTAATAAGCTTGGCAGCAAAGCTGAAGCGGCACCCCTCCTCATGGAAAAATGTGCGACCAAGCGAGAAGCGGAGGAGGGTCTAAGCTATTGAGAGAGGAACATATTAAATAGGCCTAGAGTGCTAAAGTAAAAGGTGTCAAGGAGGGAGACAATGGCACTCTTTTTTCCATCTAATTGCGAATGAAAAACATAGAAAGAAAATAATTATCCAACTTGAGCAAAATGAGGGTACAATTGTAGGTCAAGAGAACCTGAAGTTGTACATCTCTGGTTTTTATAAGAAGCTCTTCGGTTCCCCGGTGTCAAATCTTGGGTCGATGAATGAGGGGCCAATGGTGGATATTCTGAAGTTATGTCCGGAGTAAACATGATGTGTTGACCACTCCCTTTACTGAGAAGGAGGTGTATGAGTTTATTTTGCACATGAAGAATAATAAGGCACGTGGCTCAGATGGGTTCCCGACATAATTTTATAGGGGTGATGTTGGGGAACAGTTAAGTGTGTCTAATATAATGCCTATGTTTCAGAATTTGTTTAGTGGTGTGCTTTAGTTGTTTAAGCTCAATTTTGGGACTATTAATTACTTTATTGCCTAAGAAGGAAGAGGCGATGAGAATGGAGCAGTTCAGTCCTATTTGCTAACTCAATGTTAGCTTCAAGATTTTTACCAAAGTGGGTACAAATCAACTAACCAAGCTTGCTCACACATTGATTCTCCCTACTCAAACTACTTTCACGCCAGGACGTCATATACTAGAGGGTGTAGTCGTTCTACATGAATTTTATTCGATGAAACTTTACGTAGTTATCTTTAAAATGGATTTCGAGAAGGCGTGCCATAAAGTTCACTATCCTGTTTGCAGCAGCATTGCATATGAAAGATTTTGATCTAGCTTGGAGGTAGCAGGTCAAGAATTTTGTCGCGGGGTAGTGTGGGGATTACAGTTAATGGTGATATTGGACTTTTTTCCGCCCTAAATAGGGTTGAGGCAGGGTGATCCATTGTCTCCTATGTTTTTCAATATTGTGGCTGATATGTTGGCAGTTGAGAGCTTCACCTTCGGATGTGCCAGTAGCGTAGGGCGACTATTATATCCCTCTTGAATATCTATCACTTTGGGACTAATTTCATAAGTTGCAATTGCTTTTGACAAGCTCAAGCAAATTTAAGTGAAGAACATGAGCATAAAATTTTCTTCTCTGAAAATAATATAAGTGAAGCATGCGAGAATTTCTTCAAAAATTTACTAACTCTCAAATAAATCTAAGTGAAGCATGAGAGTTTTTATTCAAAACAACTAAAACACACCGTGCTCAAAAAGATATAAGTGAAGCACTAGAGCAAATGACAAACTACTCCTAAAAGATATAAGTGAAGATCAAACGAGTAGTTAAGTAAATGGGTAGCTAATTGAGGACTCTCTCTTATTTAAAACTTTCATATCTAAGTATTTTTATTAAAATAGCAAACAAAACAAAACAAAATGACATTCCAAGAATAGCACACATCATGTGGAGAAGCAAAAACTTAGGCTCAACCGATACTAACCGATAATTGTTGATGAAGAAAGGTGGGATGCCTACCCGGGCATCCCCAAGCTTAGATGCTTGAGACTTCTCGGAATACTATCTTGGGATGCATTGGGCATCCCTAATTTTGAGCTTTTGTGTCTCCTTAATTCCTTTTATATCACAATTTTCCTAAATCTTAGAAACTTCATCCACACAAAACTCAACAAGAACTCGTGAAATAAGTTAGTATAAATCAATGCAAAACCTTATCATTCTCTACTGTAGCAAATCACTAAAATATTATTTAAAATTGCATACTAAATGCCTCTGCATATTTAATAATCTAATCCTCAAATAGAATCATTAAACAAACAAACATATGCAAACGATGCAAACATAACAACAATCTGCCAAAACAGGACAATCTGTAAAGAATGCAAGAGGATTCATACTTCTCTAACTCCATTTTTTTTGAAAAGTTACCATACTGTAGAAAATTTATCATAGCATATTGTGTAAAAATTTCAAGATTTTATCATGTGCTGACTTTCCAGAAGAATTCAGACAATAATAGAAAACTTTCTGTTTTCAAATAGCAACATGTAGACTTGCAAAATAAGCATGGTAAAGGCTATACTTGACATTTTTATTGAAATGAAAGATGCAAAACGTTATTATAAATAGCAGCAGGAAAATCCTAACAAAATAAAATGATGCTCCAAGAAAAACACATATCATGTGACGAATGAAAATATAGCTCCAAGTGAGGTTACCGATAATGTTGAAGACGAAAGAGGGGATGCCTTCCGGGGCATCCCCAAGCTTAGTTGCTTGGATCTTCCTTGAATATTACCTTGGGGGTGCCTTGGGAATCCCCAATCTTAGGGTCTTGTCACTCCTTATTCTCCTCATATCGATATCTCACCCAAAACTTGATAACTTCAATCACACAAAATTTAATGGAACTTCGTGAGATAGGTTATTATGACAAAGACAAATCATGCACTTTGGTACTGTCAAAAACAAGATTCATAATTGTTATCACACAATGCCTAATTTACCTTATCATTTACATAATTTATATTGAGCAATATAAGCCATAGAAACTAGATAACAAGCAAACTATGCATTGAAAATAGAATCTGTCAAAAACAGAATAGTCTGTAATAATCTAAACTTTGACCATACTTCTGTAACTCCAAAAATCCTAAAAAATTAGGAAAACGTAGGGAATTTGTATATCAATCATATGTAAAAACTTCAGAATTTTTAGACGCTCCAGTGAATTTAAACAATTCTGTTACTGGAAGCAAAAGTTTATGTTTTTGCACAGAATCAAGTCAACTATCATCCACACTATCCCAAAGGCTTTACTTGGTACTTTATTGAAACAAAAGCTATAAAACATGATTACTATAGTATCCTAATCATGTGAACACACTAAAACAGTAGATAAAAGTGTTGGGTTGTCTCCCAACAAGCGCTTTTCTTTTATGCCTTTTTAGCTAGGCATGATGATTTCAATGATGCTCGCATAAGAGATAAGAACTGAAACATAACAAGAGCATCATGAAACACATGGCAAGCACATTTAAGCCTAACCCACTTCCTATGCATAGGGATTTTGTGAGCAAACAACTTATGGAAACAAGAATCAACTAGCATACGAAGGGAAAACAAGCAAAACTTCAAGATTTTCAACACATAGAGAGGAAACTTAATATTACTACAATACCTACAAGCATATGTTCCTATCTCATAATAATTTTAAGTAGCATCATGAATGAATTCAGCAATATATCTATCGCATAAATCAATCTTTTCATGATCCACAAGCACAGAAATTTTATTACTCTCCACATAAGCAAATTTATTCTCATGAATAGTAGTGGGAGAAAACTTAACAAAATAACTATCATGGGATTGAAAATTAAAATCATTATGACAAGTTTCATGGTTATCATTATTATTTATAGCATACATGTCATCACCATAATCATCATAGATAGCAACTTTGTTGTCATAGTGAATTGAAACCTCTTCCAAAATAGTGGATTCATCACTAAATAAAGTCATGGCCTCTCCAAATCCACTTTCATAATTATTATAATAAGATTCAGCACCCTCCAAAATATGTTGGGGAACGTAGTAATTTCAAAAATTTCCTACGCACACACAAGATCATGGTGATGCATAGCAACGAGAGGGGAGAGTGTGTCCACGTACTCTCGTAGACCGAAAGCGGAAGCGTTAGCACAACGCGGTTGATGTAGTCGTACGTCTTCACGAACCGACCGATCCAAGTACCGAACGCACGGCACCTCTGAGTTCAACACACGTTCAGCTCGATGACGTCCCACGAACTCCGATCCAGCAGAGCTTCGAGGGAGAGTTCCATCAGCATGACGGCGTGATGACGGTGATGATGATGCTACCGACGCAGGGCTTCGTCTAAGCACCGCTACGATATGATCGAGGTGGATTATGATGGAGGGGGGCACCGCACACGGCTAAGAGATCAAGAGATCAATTGTTTTGTCCAAGGGGTGCCGCCCTCCCCGTATATAAATGAGTGGAGGAGGCGGAGGGCCGACCCTCTCTATGGCGCGCCCTAGGGGAGTCCTACTCCCACCAGGAGTAGGATTCCCCCTTTCCTAGTAGAACTAGGAGCCCTTCCAAGTAGTAGGAGTAGGAGAGAAGGAAAGGGAAAAGAGAAGAGGAAGGAGGGGGCGCCGCCCCTCCCCCTAGTCCAATTCGGACTAAGCATTGGGCGGGCGTGCAGCCTCCCCTCTCTCTTTCCCCTAAAGCCCAATAAGGCTATACTCCTCGGCGAATTCCCGTAACTCTCCGGTACTCTGAAAAATACCCGAACCACTCGGAACCTTTCCGATGTCCGAATATAGTCGTCCAATATATCAATCTTTACGTCTCGACCATTTCGAGACTCCTCGTCATGTCCGTGATCTCATCCGGGACTCCGAACTACCTTCGGTACATCAAAACACATAAACTCATAATACAAATCGTCGCCGAACGTTAAGCGTGCGGACCCTATGGGTTCGAGAACTATGTAGACATGACCGAGACACGTCTCCGGTCAATAACCAATAGCGGAATCTGGATGCTCATATTGGCTCCCACATATTCTACGGAGATCTTTATCGGTCAAACCGCATAACAACATACGTTGTTCCCTTTGTCATCGGTATGTTACTTGCCCGAGGTTCGATCGTCGGTATCTCAATACCTAGTTCAATCTCGTTACCGGCAAGTCTGTTCACTCGTTCTGTAATACATCATCCCGCAACTAACTCATTAGTTACAATGCTTACAAGGCTTATAGTGATGTGCATTACCGAGTGGGCCCAGAGATACCTCTCCGACAATGGGAGTGACAAATCCTAATCTCGAAATACGCCAACTCAACAAGTACCTTCGGAGACACCTGTAGAGCACCTTTATAGTCACCCAGTTACGTTGTGACGTTTGGTAGCACACAAAGTGTTCCTCCGGTATTCGGGAGTTGCATAATCTCATAGTCATAGGAACATGTATAAGTCATGAAGAAATCAATAGCAACATACTAAATGATCGGGTGCTAAGCTAACGGAATGGGTCAAGTCAATCACATCATTCTCCTAATGATATGATCCCGTTAATCAAATGACAACCCATGTCAATGGCTAGGAAACATAACCATCTTTGATCAACGAGCTAGTCAAGTAGAGGCATACTAGTGACACTCTGTTTGTCTATGTATTCACACATGTATCATGTTTCCGGTTAATACAATTCTAGCATGAATAATAAACATTTATAATGATATAAGGAAATAAATAATAACTTTATTATTGGCTCTAGGGCATATTTCCTTCAGTCTCCCACTTGCACTAGAGTCAATAATCTAGTTCACATCGCCATGTGATTTAACACCAATAGTTCACATCACCATGTGATTAACACCCAAAGGGTTTACTAGAGTCAATTATCTAGTTCACATCTCTATGTAATTAACACCCAAAGAGTACTAAGGTGTGATCATGTTTTGCTTGTGAGAGAAGTTTACTCAATGGGTCTGCCACATTCAGATCCGTATGTATTTTGCAAATTTCTATGTCAACAATGCTCTGCACGGAGCTACTCTAGCTAATTGCTCCCACTTTCAATATGCATCCAGATTGAGACTTAGAGTCATCTGGATCAGTGTCAAAATTTGCATCGATGTTACCTTTTACGGCGAACCTTTTGTCACCTCCATAATCGAGAAACATATCCTTATCCCACTAATGATAAATTTGACCGCTGTCTAGTGATCTACTCCTAGATCACTATTGTACTCCCTTACCAAACTCAGTGGTAGGGTATACAATAGATCTTGGCACACATCATGGCATACTTTATAGAACCTATGGCTGAGGCATAGGGAATGACTGTCATTCTCTTTCTATCTTCTGTCGTGGTCGGGCTTTGAGTCTTACTCAATTTCACACCTTGTAACATAGGCAAGAACTCTTTCTTTGACTATTCCATTTTGAATTATTTCAAAATCTTGTCAAGGTATGTACTCATTGAAAAAACTTATCAAGCGTCTTGATCTATCTCTATAGATCTTGATGCTCAATATGTAAGCAGCTTCACCGAGGTCTTTCTTTGAAAAACTCCTTTCAAATACTCCTTTATGCTTTCCAAAAAATTCTACATTATTTCCGATCAACAATATGTCATTCAGATATATTTATCAGAAATGTTGTAGTGCTCCCACTCACTTTCTTGTAAATACAGGCTTCACCGCAAGATAAAACTATATGCTTTGATCAACTCATCAAAGCGTATATTCCAACTCCAAGATGCTTGCACCAGTCTATAGATGGATCACTGGAGCTTGCCCCTTTTTTTAACACCTTTAGGATCGACAAAACCTTCTGGTTGCATCATATACAACTTTTCTTTAAGAAATCCATTAAGGAATGTAGTTTTGACATCCATTTGCCAGATTTCATAAAATGTGGCAATTTGCTAACATGATTCGGATAGACTTAGGCATCACTACGAGTGAGAAAATCTCATCGTAGTCAACACCTTGAACTTTGTCAAAAACCTTTTTCGACAAATCTAGCTTTGTAGATAGTAATACTATTATCAGCGTCCGTCTTCCTCTTGAAGATCCATTTATTTTCTATGGCTTGCCGATCATCGGGCAAGTCAACCAAAGTCCACACTTTGTTTTCATACATGGATCCCATCTCAGATTTCATGGCCTCAAGCCATTTTGCGGAATCTGGGCTCATCATCGCTTCCTCATAGTTCGTAGGTTCGTCATGGTCAAGTAACATGACCTTCAGAACAGGATTACCATACCACTCTGGTGCGGATCTTACTCTGGTTGACCTATGAGGTTCGGTAGTAACTTGATCTGAAGTTTTATGATCATCATCATTAGCTTCCTTACTAATTGGTGCAGGTGTCACAGGAACCGGTTTCTGTGATGAACTACTTTCCAATAAGGGAGCAGGTACAGTTACCTCATCAAGTTCTACTTTCCTCCCACTCACTTCTTTCGAGAAAAACTCCTTCTCTAGAAAGGATCCATTATTAGCAACGAATATCTTGCCTTCGGATCTGTGATAGAAGGTGTACCCAACATTTTGTTTTGGGTATCCTATGAAGACGCACTTCTCCGATTTGGGTTTGTGCTTATCAGGTTGAAACTTTTTCACATAAGCATTGCAACCTCAAACTTTAAGAAACGATAGCTTAGATTTCTTGCCAAACCATAGTTCATACGGTGTCGTTACCGACAAGTCTCTTTACTCGTTCCGTAATACATCATCCCGCAACTAACTCATTAGTTACAATGCTTGCAAGGCTTATAGTGATGTGCATTACCGAGTGGGCCCAGAGATACCTCTTCGACAATTGGAG
Source organism: Aegilops longissima (assembly GCA_021605205.1). NCBI lineage: Eukaryota > Viridiplantae > Streptophyta > Magnoliopsida > Poales > Poaceae > Aegilops > Aegilops longissima. The sequence goes on from CM038680.1 coordinate 289,402,616, forward strand.
TGACAAATCCTAATCTCAAAATACGCCAACTCAACAAGTACCTTCGGAGACACCTATAGAGCACTTTTATAATCACCCAGTTACATTGTCACGTTTGGTAGCACACAAAGTGTTCCGACAGTATTCGGGAGTTGCATATGTTGGGGAACGTAGTAATTTCAAAAAATTTCCTACGCACACGCAAGACCATGGTGATGGCATAGCAACGAGAGGGGAGAGTGTCTGTCCACGCACCCTCGTGACCGAAAGCGAAGCGTTATAACAACGCTGTTGATGTAGTCGTGACGTCTTCACGATCCGACCGATCCAAGCACCGAACGTCGACACCTCCGAGTTCTCGCACACGTTCAGCTCGATGACGATCCCGGACTCCGATCCAAAGAAAGTGTCGGGATGAGTTCCACAAGACGACGGCGTGGTGACGATGATGATGCTCCACCGACACGGGCTTCGCCTAAGCTCTGCGACGATATGACTTCTCCGCGCAGGCTTCGCCTAAGCTCTGCGACGATATGACCAAGTGGAATATGGTGGAGGGGCACCGCCTGCGGCTAAGGAACGATCCGTAGATCAACTTGTGTGTCCCGGGTGCCCCCCCTCAGATATAAAGGAGCAAGGGGTGCGGCCAGCCCATGGGGCGCGCTGGAGGAGTCCTACTCCCACCGAGTAGGACCCCCCTTTCCTAGTTGGATTAGGATTGGAGGAGGGAAGAGGAAGGCGCCGCCTCTCCTTGTCCTATTCGGACTAGAGGGGAGGGGGCGCGCCTGCCTGGCCGGCCCTTCCTCTTCTCTCTTATGGCCCGTCAAGGCCCATAGACCCCGGGGTTCCGTAACCCCGGTGTTCCGTAACTTCCTGTTTTCATCCGTAACCTTTCCAAGTCCAAACATAGGCTTCCAATATATCAATCTTTATGTCTCGACCATTTCGAGACTCCTCGTCATGTCCGTGATCACATCCGGACTCGAACAACCTTCGTACATCAAAACTTATAAAATCATAATGAACTGTCATCGAACGTTAAGCGTGCGGACCCTACGGGTTCGAGAACTATGTAGACATGACCTAGAACCATTCTCGGTCAATAACCAATAGCGGAACCTGGATGCCCATATTGGTTCCTACATATTCTACGAAGATCTTTATCGGTCAAACCGCATAACGATATACGTTGTTCCTTTTGTCATCGGTATGTTACTTACCCGAGATTCGATCGTCGGTATCCAATACCTAGTTCAATCTCGTTACTGGTAAGTCTCTTTACTCGTTCCGTAATACATCATCTCACAACTAACTCATTAGTTTTAATGCTTGCAAGGCTTATGTGATGTGTATTACCGAGAAGGCCCAGAGATACCTCTCCGACAATCGGAGTGACAAAACCTAATCTTGAAATACGCCAACCCAACAAGTACCTTTGGAGACACCTGTAGTACTCCTTTATAATCACCCGATTCGTTGTGACGTTTGGTAGTACCAAAGTGTTCCTCCGTAAACGGAGTTGCATAATCTCATAGTTACAGGAACATGTATAGGTCATGAAGAAAGCATTAGCAATATACTAAACGATCAAGTGCTAAGCTAACGGAATGGGTCATGTCAATCACATCATTCTCCTAATGAGGTGATCCCATTAATCAAATGACAACACATGTCTATGGTTAGGAAACACAGCCATCTTTGATTAATGAGCTAGTCTAGTAGAGGCATACTAGTGACTATCTGTTTGTCTATGTATTCACACATATATTATGTTTCCGGTTAATACAATTCTAGCATGAATAATAAACATTTATCATGGTATAAGGAAATAAATAATAACTTTATTATTGCCTCTAGGGCATATTTCCTTGAGCCTCCCACTTGCACTAGAGTCAATAATCTAGATTACACAAGAATGATTCTAACACCCATGGAGTCTTGGTGCTGATCATGTTTTGCTCGTGGAAGAGGCTTAGTCAACGGGTCTGCAACATTCAAATCCGTATGTATTTTGCAAATCTCTATGTCTCCCACTTGGACTTGGTCCCAATGGAATTGAAGCGTCTCTTGATATGCTTGGTCCTCTTGTGAAATCTGGATTCCTTTGCCAAGGCAATTGCACCATATTGTCACGAAGATCTTCATCGGTCCCGATGCACTAGGTATGACACCTAGATCGGAAATGAACTCTTTCATCCGACTCCTTCATTTGCTGCTTCAAGCAGCTATGTACTCCGCTTCACATGTAGATCCCACCACGCCAACCGACAGCTCCACCGTTTAATAAAAACACGATCCGGTTTGCGATTTAGAATCGTCGGATCGGTGTCAAAGCTTGCATCGACGTAACCATTTACGACTAGCTCTTTGTCACCTCCATATCGAGAAACATATCCTTAGTCCTTTTCGGGTATTTCAGGATGTTCTTGACCGCTGTCCAATGATCCACTCTGGATTACTTTGGTACCTTCTGCCAAGCTTACAGCTAAGCATACGTCGTGTCTGGTACACAGCATTGCATACATGATAGAGCCTATGGCTGAAGCATAGGAACATCTTTCATTTTCTCTCTATCTTCTGCTGTGGTCGGGCATTGAGTCGACTCAATCTTACACCTTGTAATACTGGTAAAAACCTTTCTTTGCTCGATCCATTTTGAACTTCCTCAAAACTTTATCAAGGTATGTGCTTTGTGAAAGTCCAATTAAGCGTCTTGATCTATCTCTATAGATCTTGATGCCCAATATGTAAGCAGCTTCACCGAGGTCTTTCATTGAAAAACTTTTATTCAAGTATCCTTTTATGCTATCCAAAATTCTATATCATTTCCAATCAATAATATGTCGTCCACATATAATATCGAAATGCTACTGAGCTCCCACTCACTTTCTTGTAAATACAGCTTCTCCAAAAGTCTCAGATAAAACCATATGCTTTGATCACACTATCAAAGCGTTTATTCCAACTCCGAGAGGCTTGCACGGACCATAAATTGATCGCTGGAGCTTGCACACTTTGTTAGCACCCTTTGGATCAACAAAACCTTCGGTTGCATCATATACAACTCTTCTTCTAGAAATCCATTCAAGAATGCAGTTTTACATCCATTTGCCAAATTTCATAATCATAAAATGCGGCAATTGCTAACATGAGTCGGACAGACTTAAGCATCGCTCTGGTGAGAAAGTCTCATCGTAGTCAACCCCTTGAACTTGTCGAAAACCTTTCGCAACAAGTCGAGCTTTGTAGACAGCTTACATTACCATCGGCGCAGGTCTTCTTCTTAAAGATCCATTTATTCTCAATGGCTTGCCGATCATCGGGCAAGTCAACCAAACTCCATACTTTGTTCTCATACATGGATCCCATCTCAGATTTCATGGCTTCCAGCCATTTCATGAATCTGGGCTCACCATCGCTTCTTCATAGTTTGTAGGTTCGCCATGGTCAAGTAACATGACTTCGTAATAGGATTACCGTACCACTCAGTGCGATTTTACTCTGGTTGACCTCGGTTCAAGAGTAACTTGATCTGAAGCTTCATGATCATCATCATTAGTTTCCTCACTAATTGGTGTAGTTGTCACAGAACCGTTTCTTGTGATGAACTACTTTCCAATAAGGGAGCAGATACTGATTATCTCATCAAGTTCTACTTTCCTCCCACTCACTTCTTTCGAGAGAAACTCCTTCTCTAGAAAGGATCCGAATTTAGCAACGAAAACCTTGCCTTCAGATCTGTGATAGAAAGTGTACCCAACAGTCTCCTTTGGGTATCCTATGAAGACACATTTCTCGATTTGGGTTCGAGCTTATCTGGTTGAAGTTTCTTCACATAAGCATCGCAGCCCCAAACTTTAAGAAACGACAACTTTGGTTTCTTGCCAAACCACAGTTCATACGGTGTCGTCTCAACGGATTTAGATGGTGCCCTATTTAACGTGAATGCGGCCGTCTCTAAAGCATATCCCCAAAACGATAGCGGTAAATCGGTAAGAGACATCATAGATCGCACCATATCAAGTAAAGTACGATTCTGACGTTTGGACACACCATTTCTCCGTGGTGTTCGGGTGGCGTGAGTTGCTAAACTATTCCACATTGTTTCAAATGTAAACCAAACTCGTAACTCAAATATTCTCCTCCACGATCCGATCGTAGAAACTTTATTTTCTTGTTACGATGATTTTCTACTTCACTCTGAAACTCTTTGAACTTTTCAAATGTTTCAGATTTGTGTTTCATTAAGTAGATATACCCATATCTGCTCAAATCATCTGTGAAGGTGAGAAAATAACGATACCCACAAGTGCCTCAACATTCATTGGACCACAAACATCGGTATGTATGATTTCCAACAAATCAGTTGCTCGCTCCATAGTTCCGAGAACGGCGTTTTGGTCATATTGCCCATGAGGCACGGTTCAAAGTACCAAGTGATTCATAATCAAGTGATTCCGAAGCCCATCGGTTTGGAGTTTCTTCATGCGGTTTACACCGATATGACCTAAACGGCAATGCCACAAATAAGTTGCATTATCATTATCAACTCTGCATCTTTTGGTTTCAACACTATGAATATGTGTATTACTACTATCGAGATTCAATAAAATAGACCATTCTTCAAGGGTGCGTGACCATAAAAGATATTACTCATATAAATAGAAAACCATTATTCTCGATTTAAATGAATAACCGTCTCGCATCAAACAAGATCCAGATATAATGTTCATGCTCAACGCGGCACCAAATAACAATTATTTAGGTCTAAAACTAATCCCGAAGGTAGATGTAGAGGTAGCGTGCCGACCGCGATCACATTGACTTTGGAACCGTTTCCCACGCGCGCCGTCACCTCGTCCTTTGCGGTGCTCGTCTATTCCGTAGTCCTGTTTTCGAGTTGCAAATATTAGCAATGAACCAGTATCAAATACCAGTGCTACTACGAGCTCTAGTAAGGTACACATCAATAACATGTATATCACATATACCTTTGTTCACCTTGCCATCCTTCTTATCCGCCAAATACTTGGGGCAGTTCCGCTTCCAAAGTCCAATCGCTTGCGGTAAAACACTCGATTTGGGCTTAGGTCCAGACTTGGGTTTCTTCTCTTGAGCAGCAACTTTCTTGCTGTTCTTTTGAAGTTTCCTTCTTCTTTCCTTTGCCCTTTTCTTGAAACTAGTGGTCTTGTTGACCATCAACACTTGATGCTCTTTCTTGATTTCTACCTCCGCTTTTAGCATTGCGAAGAGCTCGGAATTGTTTTGGTCATCCCTTGCATATTATAGTTCATCACGAAGCTCTTGTAGCTTGGTGGCGTGATTGGAGAATTCTGTCAATGACACTATCATCCGGAAGAGTAACTCCCGGTTGAATCAAGTGATTATTATACCCGGACATTTTGAGTATATGTTCACCGATGAACTATTCTCCTCCATCTTGCAGCTATAGAACTTATTGGAGACTTCATATCTCTCAATCCGGGCATTTGCTTGAAATATTAACTTCAACTCTGGAACATCTCATATGCTCCATGACGTTCAAAACGTCGTTGAAGACCCGGTTCTAAGCCGTAAAGCATGGCACACCGAACTATCGAGTAGTCATCGCTTTGCTCGCCAGACGCTCACAACTTCTCGCGTAGCTCTCTGCAGCAGGCTCGCACCCAGCGGTGCTTCGGGGCGTAATTCTTCCGTGCAGCAATGAAGATAATCCTCAAATTCGGACCCAGTCCGTAATTGCTACCATCATCTTTCAACTTTGCTTTCTCAAGGAACGCATTAAAATTCAACGGAACAACAAAGACGAGCCATCTATCTACAGAAACATAGACAAGCAAAAATACTATCGGTACTAAGTTCATGATAAATTTAAGTTTAATTAATCATATTAAAACCTCCCACTTAGACAGACATCTCTCTAGTCATCTAAGTGATTACGTGATCCAAATCAACTAAACCATGTCCGATCATCACGTGAGATGGAGTAGTTTCAATGGTGAACATCATTATGTTGATCATATCTACTATATGATTCACGCTCGACCTTTCGGTCTCCGTGTTCCGAGGCCATATCTGTTATATGTTAGGCTCGTCAAGTTTAACTTGAGTATTCCGCGTGTGCAACTATTTTGCACTCGTTGTAGATGGACGTAGAACTTATCACACCCGATCATCACGTGGTGTCTGGGTACTATGAACTTTTAGCAACGTTGCATACTCAGGGAGAACACCTCTTGATTATTTTAGTGAGAGATCATCTTATAATGCTACCGTTAATCAAAGCAAGATAAGATGCATAAAGGATAAACATCACATGCAATCAATATAAGTGATATGATATGGTCATCATCATCTTGTGCTTGTGATCTCCATCGCCGAAGCACCGTCATGATCACCATCGTCACCGGCGCGACACCTTGATTTCCATCGTAGCATCGTTGTCGTCTCGCCAACTATTGCTTCTACGACTATCGCTACTGCTTAGTGATAAAGTAAAGCAATTACATGGCGTTTGCATTTCATACAATAAAGCGACAACCATATGGCTCCTGCCAGTTGCCGATAACTTCGGTTACAAAACATGATCATCTCATACAATAAAATATAGCATCACGTCTTGACCACATCACATCACAACATGCCCTGCAAAAACAAGTTAGGCGTCCTCTACTTTGTTGTTGCAAGTTTTACGTGGCTGCTACGGGCTGAGCAAGAACCGTTCTTACCTCGCATCAAAACCACAACAATAGTTTGTCAAGTTGGTGCTGTTTTAACCTTCGCAAGGACCGGGCGTAGCCACACTCGGTTCAACTAAAGTGAGAGAAACCGACACCCGCCGTCACCTTTAAGCAACTAGTGCTCGAGCGGTGAAACCAGTCTCGCGTAAGCGTCTGAGTAATGTCGGTCCGGCCGCTTCATCTCACAATACCGCCAAACCAAAGTATGACATGCTGGTAAGCAGTATGACTTATATCGCCCACAACTCACTTGTGTTCTACTCGTGCACATGACATCAACGCATAAAACCAGGCTCGGATGCCATCATTGGGGAACGTAGTAATTTCAAAAATTCCTACGCACACGCAAGACCATGGTGATGGCATAGCAACGAGAGGAGAGTGTCTGTCCACGTACCCTCGTGAGATCGAAAGCGAAGCGTTATAACAACGCGTTGATGTAGTCGACGCGTCTTCACGATCCGACCGATCCAAGCACCGAACGTCGGCACCTCCGAGTTACGCACACGTTCAGCTCGATGGCGATCCCGGACTCGATCCAGCAAAGTGTCGGGATGAGTTCCACAAGACGACGGCGTGGTGGCGATGATGATGCTCCACCGACGCAGGGCTTCGCCTAAGCTCATGACGATATGACTTCTCCGGTGCGGGGCTTCGCCTAAGCTCATGACGATATGACCGAAGTGGAATATGGTGGAGGGGGCACCGCACACGGCTAAGGAACGATCCGTAGATCAACTTGTGTGTCCTGGGGTGCCCCCTGCCTCGTATATAAAGGAGCAAGGGGTGCGGCCAGCCCATGGGGCGCGCTGAGGAGTCCTACTCCCACCGAGTAGGACTCCCCTTCCTAGTTGGATTAGGATTGGAGGAGGGAAGAGGAAGGCGCCGCCCCTCTCCTGTCCTATTCGGACTAGAGGGGAGGGGGCGCGCCTGCCTGGCCGGCCCTTCCTCTTCTCTCTTATGGCCCATCAAGGCCCATAGACCCCCCGGGGGGTTCCGGTAACCCCCCGGTGTTCCGGTAACTTCCTGTTTTCATCCGGAACCTTTCCGAAGTCCAAACATAGGCTTCCAATATATCAATCTTTATGTCTCGACCATTTCGAGACTCCTCGTCATGTCCGTGATCACATCCGGGACTCCGAACAACCTTTGGTACATCAAAACTTATAAACTCATAATGAACTGTCATCGAAACGTTAAGCGTGCGGACCCTACGGGTTCGAGAACTATGTAGACATGACCTAGAACCATTCTCGGTCAATAACCAATAGCGGAACCTGGATGCCCATATTGGTTCCTACATATTCTACGAAGATCTTTATCGGTCAAACCGCATAACGATATCGTTGTTCCTTTTGTCATCGGTATGTTACTTACTCGAGATTCGATCGTTGGTATCCAATACCTAGTTCAATCTCGTTACGTAAGTCTCTTTACTCGTTCCGTAATACATCATCTCACAACTAACTCATTAGTTGTAATGCTTGCAAGGCTTATGTGATGTGTATTACCGAGAAGGCCCAGAGATACCTCTCCGACAATCGGAGTGACAAAACCTAATCTTGAAATCGCCAACCCAACAAGTACCTTTGGAGACACCTGTAGTACTCCTTTATAATCACCCGATTCACGTTGTGACGTTTGGTAGTACCAAAGTGTTCCTCCGTAAACAGGAGTTGCATAATCTCATAGTTACAGGAACATGTATAGGTCATGAAGAAAGCATTAGCAATATACTAAGCGATCAAGTGCTAAGCTAACGGAATGGGTCATGTCAATCACATCATTCTCCTAATGAGGCGATCCCATTAATCAAATGACAACACATGTCTATGGTTAGGAAACACAACCATCTTTGATTAATGAGCTAGTCTAGTAGAGGCATACTAGTGACTATCTGTTTGTCTATGTATTCACACATGTATTATGTTTCCGGTTAATACAATTCTAGCATGAATAATAAACATTTATCATGGTATAAGGAAATAAATAATAACTTTATTATTGCCTCTAGGGCATATTTCCTTCAGCATAATCTCATAGTCATAGGAACATGTATAAGTCATGAAGAAAGCAATAGCAACATACTAAACGATCAAGTGCTAAGCTAACGGAATGGGTCAAGTCAATCACATCATTCTCCTAATGATGTGATCACGTTAATCAAATGACAACTCATGTCTATGGCTAGGAAACATAACCATCTTTGATCAACGAACTAGTCAAGTAGAGGCATACTAGTGACACTATGTTTGTCTATGTATTCACACATGTATCATGTTTCCGGTTAATACAATTCTAGCATGAATAATAAACATTTATCATGATATAAGTAAATAAATAATAACTTTATTGTTGCCTCTAGGGCATATTTCCTTCAAAATAGTGGGATCATTACTACCTAGAGTTGACACTCTTCCAAACCAAGTTCCATCAATATAATAATCATAAATAGGAGGCATGCTTTCATCATAATAAATTTTCTCATCAAAACTTGGGGAACAAAAAATATCATCTTCATCAAACATAGCATCCCCAAGCTTACAGCTTTGCATATCATTAGCATCATGGATATTCAAAGAGTTCATACCAACAACATTGCAATCATGCTCATCATTTATGCCTAACTTTTTGTTGAGTTCTTCTTCTATCAATTGAGCACAGTTTTCATTTCCATCATTTTCAAGAAAGACATGATAAAGATGAATAATATGAGACCACCTCAATTCCATTTTTTTCTAGTTTTCTTTTATAAACCAAACTATTGATAAAACAAGAAACTAAAAGATTCAATTGCAAGATCTAAAGAAATATCTTCAAGCACTCACCTCCCCGACAACGGCGCGAGAAAAGAGCTTGATTTCTACTACACAACTTGTTCTTGTAGACTCGTGTTGGGCCTCCAAGCACAGTGGTTTGTAGGACAGTAGCAAATTTCTCTCAAGTGGATGACCTAAGGTTTATCAATCCGTGGGAGGCGTAGGATGAAGATGGTCTCTCTCAAACAACCATGCAACCAAATAATAAAAAGTCTCTTGTGTCCCCAACACACCAAATACAATGGTAAATTGTATAGGTACACTAGTTCGGCGAAGAGATGGTGATACAAGTGTTGTAATGATAGTAGATATTGATTTTTGTAATAGTAACAATAAAAAACAGCAAGGTGGCAATTGATAAAACGAAGCACAAACGGTATTGCAATGCTTGAAAATGAGGCCTAGGGTTCGTACTTTCGCTAGTGCAATCTCTCAACAATGCTAATATAATTGGATCATATAACCATCCCTCAACGAGCGATGAAGAATCATACCAAAGTTCCTATCTAGCGGAGAACATAAGAAGAAATTGTTGGTAAGGTACAAAACCACCTCGAAGCTATTTTTTCCGATCAATCTATCCAAGATTTCATACTAAAATAACACCAAGTTATCCTTTCCGATCGATCTATCAACAGTTCGTACTAAAATAACACCAAGTTATCCTTTCTGATCGATCTATCAACAGTTCGTACTAAGATAATACCAAATAATTTCAGATTCATAATACTCAATCCAACCCAAAGAACCTCAAAGAGTGCCCCAAGATTTCTACTGGAGAAACAAAGACAAGAACGTGCTTCAACCCCTATGCATAGATTACCCCAATGTCACCTCGGGAATCCACATGTTGAGTGCCAAAACATATATCAAGTGAATCAATATGATACCCCATTGTCACCACGGGTATTCATAGCAAGACATACATAAAGTGTGTTGGGGAACGTAGTAATTTCAAAATTTTCCTACGCACACACAAGATCATGGTGATGCATAGCAACGAGAGGAGGAGTGTATCTTCATACCCTTGAAGATCGCCAAGCGGAAGCGTTTATCAACGCGGTTGATGTAGTCGTACGTCTTCACGATCCGACCGATCCAAGTACCGAACGCACGGCACCTCCGAGTTCTGCACACGTTCAGCTCGATGACGTCCTCGCCTTCTCGATCCAGCAAGACGGGCGAAGTAGTAGATGAGTTCCGGCAGCACGACGGCGTGGTGGCGGTGTTGGTGAAGAACAATCTCCGCGAGGCTTCGCCTAAGCACTACGGAAACTATGACGGAGGATAAACTAGAGGAGCGGGTTGCGGCACACGACTTGGTGTTTCGGATGTGTCTTTGGTGCTAGCCCTGCCCTCTATTTTATATGTTGAGCCTTGGGGTGAAACTTGGAGTAAAAGCCTCCGAAAGTCGGTTTCACCCGAAAGGCAAGAGTCCTTCTCGGACTCGGGGCGACGCCAGGGTTCCGGCGTCGGCCCCGAGGCGCCGGACCTGGCGTCAGCCCCTGACTCCATAAAACTTCCTTTGCGCTTTCCAAAAACCTTGTGGGCTTTCCCTTTGGCCCAAATAACATGTTCTCGCTCCCAAACATTTCGAAACATCCGGAACCCCTTCCGTGAATTCGGAACTCTTCCGGAGATCAAACACTATTATCCCATATATCAAACTTTATCTCCGGACCATTCGGAGTTCCTCGTCATGTCCATGATCTTATCCGTGACTCAACAACATTCGGTTACCAACATACATAACTCATATAATACTATATCGCCATCAGCGAACGTTAAGCGTCATGGACCCTACGGGTTCGAGAACTATGTAGACATGACCTAGAACTTGTTTCGGTCAATAACCAATAGCGGGACCTGGATGCCCATATTGGCTCCTACATATTCTACTGAAGATCTTTATCGGTCAAACCGCATAACAACATCGTTGTTCCTTTGTCATCGGTATGTTACTTGCCCGAGATTTGATCGTCGGTATCCAATACCTAGTTCAATCTCGTTACCGTCAAGTCTCTTTACTCGTTCCGTAATGCATCATTCCGTAACCAACTCATTTGGTCACATTGCTTGCAAGGCTTATAAAGATGTGCATTACCGAGAGGGCCCAGAGATACCTCTCCGACAATCGGAGTGACAAAACCTAATCTCGAAATACGCCAACTCAACATGTACCTTCGGAGACACCTGTAGTACTCCTTTATAATCACCCGATTCGTTGTGACGTTTGGTAGTACCCAAAGTGTTCCTCCGGTAAACGGGAGTTGCATAATTCTCATAGTTACAGGAACATGTATAAGTCATGAAGAAAGCAATAGCAACATACTAAATATCAAGTGCTAGGCTAACGGAATGGGTCATGTCAATCACATCATTCTCCTAATGACGTGATCCCATTAATCAAATAACAACACATGTCTATGGTTAGGAAACATAACCATCTTTGATTAATGAGCTAGTTAAGTAGAGGCATACTAGTGACTATATGTTTGTCTATGTATTCACACATGTATCATGTTTCCGGTTAATACAATTCTAGCATGAATAATAAACATTTATCATGAAATAAGGAAATAAATAATAACTTTATTATTGCCTCTAGGGCATATTTCCTTCAGCTCCCACTTGCACTAGAGTCAATAATCTAGTTCACATCATCATGTGATTCAACACTAATATTCACATCTCAGTATGTGATTAACACCCATAGTTCACATCGTCATGTGACCAACACCCAAAGGGTTTACTAGAGTCAATAATCTAGTTCACATCGCTATGTGATTAACACCCAAAGAGTACTAAGGTATGATCATGTTTTGCTCGTGAGAGAAGCTTAGTCAGCGGTCTGCCACATTCAGTCGTATGTATTTTGCAAATATTCTATGTCTACAATGCTCGCACGGAGCTACTCTAGCTAATTGCTCCCACTTTCAATATGTATCCAGAATTGAGACTTAGAGTCATCTCGATCAGTGTAAAAAGCTTGCATCGATGTAACTCTTTCTGACGGGCTCTTTTATCACCTCCATAATCGAGAATTATTTCCTTAGTCCTCACTAAGGATGTTCTTGACCAATGTCCAAAGATCTACTCCTAAATCACTATTGTACTCCTTGCCAAATTCAGAGCAAGGTATAAAATAGGTCTGTACATAGCATAGCATATTTTATAGAACCTATGGTGAGGCATAGGGAATGACTTTCATTCTCTTTTCTATTTTCTGCCGTGGTCGGGATTTGGGTCTTACTCAATTTCACACGTTTGCAACACAGGCAAGAACTTTTCTTTGACTGTCCATTTTGAACTACTTCAAAATCTTGACAAGGTATGTACTTATTGAAAAACTTATCAAGCGTCTTGATCTATCTCAATAGATCTTGATGCTCAATATGTAAGTAGCTTTACTTGAGGTCCTTCTTTGAAGAACTCCTTTCAAATACTCCTTTATGCTTTGCGAATAATTCTACATTATTTCCGATCAACAATATGTCATTCACATATACTTATCGAAATCTTGTAGTGCTCCCACTCACTTTCTTGTAAATACAGGCTTCTCCAAAAGTCTCAGTATAAAACCATATGCTTTGATCAAATCATCAAGCATATATTCCAACTCTGAGATGCTTGCACTAGTACATAGATGGATCGCTGGAGCTTGCACATTTTGTTAGCACCTTTAGGATTGACAAAACCTTCTGGTTGCATCATATACAACTCTTCTTTAAGAAAACCATTAATGAATGCAGTTTTGACATTCATTTGCCAGATTTCATAAAATGTGGCAATTGCTAACATGATTCGGACAGACTTAAGCATCGCTACAGTTGAGAAAATCTCATTGTAGTCAACACCTTGAACTTGTCGAAAACCTTTTTGTGACAAGTCGAGCTTTGTAGATAGTAACACTACTATCAGTGTCCGTCTTCCTCTTGAAGATCCATTTATTTAACATGGCTTGCTGATCATCGAGCAAGTCAATCAAAGTCCATACTTTGTTCTCATACATGGATCCTATCTCAGATTTCATGGCCTCAAGCCATTTCGCGGAATCTGGGCTCATCATCGGTTCCTCATAGTTCGTAGGTTCATCATGGTCTAGTAACATGACTTCCAGAACATGATTACCGTACCACTCTGGTGCGGATCTTACTCTGGAAGACCTACGAGGTTTGGTAGCAACTTGATCTGAAGTTTCATGATCATCATCATTAACTTCCTCACTAATTGGTGTAGGAATCACTGGAACTGATTTCTGTGATGAACTACTTTCCAATAAGGGAGAAGGTACAATTACCTCATCAAGTTCTACTTTCCTCCCACTCACTTCTTTCGAGAGAAACTTCTTCTCTAGAAAGGATCCATCTTAGCAACAAAAAACTTGCCTTCGGATCTGTGATAGAAGGTGTACCCAATAGTTACCTTTGGGTATTCTATGAAGACACACTTCTCCGATTTGGGTTCGAGCTTATCGGTGAAAACTTTTCACATAAGCATCACAACTCAAACTTTTAAGAAACGACAGCTTAGGTTTATTTGTTAAACCATAGTTCATACGGTGTCGTCTCAGCGGATTTAGATGGTGCCCTATTAAACGTGAATGCAGCTATCTCTAATGCATAACCCCAAAACGATATTGGTAAATCGGTAAGAGACATCATTGATCGCACCATATCAATATAAAGTCTGATTCTGACGTTCGGACACACCATAACGTTGTGGTGTTCCGTGGCGTGAGCTGTGAAACTATTCCACTTTGTTTTAATTGAAGACCAAACTCGTAACTCAAATATTCATCTCCACGATCAGATCGCGGAAAATTTATTTTCTTGTTACGATGATTTTCTACTTCACTCTGAAATTCTTTGAATTTTCAACTATTTCAGACTTATGTTTCATCAAGAAGATATACGCATATCTGCTCAAATCATCTGTGAAGGTCGAAAATAATGATACTTGCCACGAGCATCAACACTCATTGGATCGCATACATCGGTATGTATTATTTCCAACAAGTCAAGAGCTCGTTCCATTGTTCCGGAGAACGGAGTTTTAGTCATCTTGCCCAAAAGGCACGGTTTGCAAGCATCAAATGATTCATAATCAAGTGATTCCAAAAGCCCATCGATTATGGAGTTTCTTCATGCGCTTTACACCAATATGACCTAAACTGCGAGTACCACAAATAAGTTGCACTATCATTATTAACTTTACATCTTTTGGTTTCAATATTATGAATATGTGTATCACACGATCGAGATCCAACAAACCATTTTCATTGGGTGTATGACCATAGAAGGTTTTATACATGTAAATGAACAATAATTATTCTCTAACTTACATGAATAACCGTATTGCAATAAACATGATCAAATCATATTCATGCTCAACGCATAACGCCAAATAACATTTATTTAGGTTCAACACTAATCCAGAGTATAGGGGTGTGCGATGATGATCATATCAATCTTGGAACTACTTCCAACACTCATCGTCACTTCCCTTCAACTAGTCTCTATTTATTCAGAACTCTGTTTGAGTTACTAATCTTAGCAACCTAACAGTATCAAATACTCGGGGCTACTATAAACACTAGTAAGGCACACATCAATAACCTGTATATCAAATATACTCTTGTTCACTTTGCCATCCTTCTTATCCACCAAATATTCAGGGCATTTCCGCTTCGGTGACCATTTCCTTTGCGATTAAGCACTCGGTTTCAGCTTTGGTCCAGCTTTGGGCTTCTTCGCAGGAGTGACAACTTACTTGTCTTTCTACTTGAAGTTCCCTTTCTTTCCTTTGCCCTTCTCTTGAAACTAGTGGTCTTGTCAATCATCAACACTTGATGCTCTTTCTTGATTTCTACCTTCGTCGATTTCAACATCACGAAGAGCTCGGGAATCGTTTTCGTCATCCCTTGCATACTTGTAGTTCATCACGAAGTTCTAGTAACTTAGTGATGGTGACTAGAGAATTCTGTCAATCACTATCTTATCTGGAAGATTAACTCCCACTTGATTCAAGCGATTAAAGTACCCACACAATCTGAGCACATGCTCACTAGTTGAGCGATTCTCCTCCATCTTTTAGCTATAGAACTTGTTGGAGACTTCATATCTCTCAACTCGGTATTTGCTTGAAATATTAACTTCAACTCTGGAACATCTCATATGGTCCATGACGTTCAAAACGTCTTTGAAGTCCCGATTCTAAGCCGTTAAGCATGGTGCACTAAACTATCAAGTAGTCATCATATTGAGCTAGCCAAACGTTCATAACGTGCGCATCCGCTCCTGCAATAGGTCCATCACCTAGCGGTGCATCAAGGACATAATTCTTACAGTGCAGCAATGAGGATAAACCTCAGATCACGGATCCAATCCGCATCATTGCTACTAACATTTTTCAATACAATTTTCTCTAGGAACACATATAAAAACATAGGAAGCAAAAACATAGGGAAGCAACAACGCGAGCTATTGATCTACAACATAATTTGCAAAATACTACCAGGACTAAGTTCATGATAAATTAAAGTTCAATTAATCATATTACTTAAGAACTCCCACTTAGATGACATCTCTCTAGTCATCTAAGTGATCACGTGATCCAAATCAACTAAACCATAACCGATCATCACGTGAGATGGAGTAGTTTTCAATGGTGAACATCACTATGTTGATCATATCTACTATATGATTCACACTCGACCTTCGGTCTCCGTGTTCCGAGGCCATATCTGCATATGCTAGGCTCGTCAAGTTTAACTTTGAGTATTCTGCGTGTGCAAAACTGGCTTGCACCCGTTGTAGATGGACGTGAGCTTATCACACCCGATCATCACGTGGTGTCTGGGCACGACGAACTTTGGCAACGGTGCATACTCGGGAGAACACGTCTTGATAATTTTAGTGAGAGATCATCTTAAAATGCTACCGTCAATCAAAGCAAGATGAGATGCATAAAGGATAAACATCACATACAATCAATATAAGTGATATGATATGGCCATCATCATCTTGTGCTTGTGATCTCCATCTCCGAAGCACCGTCGTGATCACCATCGCCACCGGGCGCGACACCTTGATCTCCATCGTAGCATCGTTGTCGTCTCGCCAACTATTGCTTCTCGACTATCGCTACCGCTTAGTGATAAAGTAAAGCAATTACATGGCGTTGCATTTCATACAATAAGCGACAACCATATGGCTCTGCCGATTCTTGATAACTTCGGTTACAAAACATGATCATCTCATACAATAAAATATAGCATCACGTCTTGACCATATCACATCACAACATGCCCTGCAAAAACAAGTTAGGCGTCCTCTACTTTGTTGTTGCAAGTTTTACGTGGCTGCTACGGGCTGAGCAAGAACCGTTCTTACCTCGCATCAAAACCACAGCGATAGTTTGTCAAGTTGGTGCTGTTTTAACCTTCGCAAGGACCAGGCGTAGCCACACTCGGTTCAACTAAAGTGAGAGAGACAGACACCCGCCATCACCTTTAAGCAACGAGTGCTCGCGGCGGTGAAACCAGTCTCGCATAAGCGTCGCGTAATGTCGGTCCGGCCGCTTCATCTCACAATACCGCCGAACCAAAGTATGACATGCTGGTAAGCAGTATGACTTGTATCGCCCACAACTCACTTGTGTTCTACTCGTGCATATAACATCAACGCATAAAACCAGGCTCCGATACCACTGTTGGGGAACATAGAAATTTCAAAATTTTCCTACGCACACACAAGATCATGGTGATGCATAGCAACGAGAGGAGGAGTGTATCTTCATACCCTTGAAGATCGCCAAGCGGGAGCGTTTATCAACGCGGTTGATGTAGTCGTACGTCTTCACGATCCGACCGATCCAAGTACCGAACGCACGGCACCTCCGAGTTCAGCACACGTTCAGCCTCTATTTATATGTTGAGCCTTGGGGTCGAAACTTGGAGTAAAAGCCTCCACAAAGTCGGTTTCACCCGAAAGGCAAGAGTCCTTCTCGGACTCCAGGGCCAGCGCTAGGGTTCTGGCGTCGCCCCTGACTCATAAAACTTCCTTTTGCGCTTTCCAAAAACCTTGTGGGCTTTCCCCTTTGGCCCAAATAACGTGTTCTCGTTCCCAAACATTTCGGGAAACATCCGGAACCCCTTCCGGTGAATTCCGGAACTCTTCCGGAGATCAAACACTATTATCCCATATATAAAACTTTATCTCCGGACCATTCCGGAGTTCCTCGTCATGTCCATGATCTTATCCGTGACTCCGAACAACATTCGGTTACCAACATACATAACTCATATAATACTATATCGTCAACGAAACGTTAAGCGTGCGGACCCTACGGGTTCGAGAACTATGTAGACATGACCTAGAACTTGTTTCTGGTCAATAACCAATAGTGGGACCTGGATGCCCATATTGGCTCCCACATATTCTACGAAGATCTTTATCGGTCAAACCGCATAACAACATACGTTGTTCCCTTTGTCATCGGTATGTTACTTGCCCGAGATTTGATCGTCGGTATCCAATACCTAGTTCAATCTCGTTACCGTCAAGTCTCTTTACTCATTCTGTAATGCATAATTCCGTAACCAACTCATTTGGTCACATTGCTTGCAAGGGTTATAAAGATGTGCATTACCGAGAGGGCCCAGAGATACCTCTCCGACAATCGGAGTGACAAAACCTAATCTCGAAATACGCCAACTCAACATGTACCTTCGGAGACACCTGTAGTACTCCTTTATAATCACCCGATTCGTTGTGACGTTTGGTAGTACCAAAGTGTTCCTCCGATGGCACGGGAGTTGCATAATTCTCATAGTTACAGGAACATGTATAAGTCATGAAGAAAGCAATAGCAACATACTAAACGATCAAGTGCTAGGCTAACGGAATGGGTCATGTCAATCACATCATTCTCCTAATGGTGTGATCCCATTAATCAAATAACAACACATGTCTATGGTTAGGAAACATAACCATCTTTGATTAATGAGCTAGTTAAGTAGAGGCATACTAGTGACTATATGTTTGTCTATGTATTCACACATGTATCATGTTTCCGGTTAATACAATTCTAGCATGAATAATAAACATTTATCATGAAATAAGGAAATAAATAATAACTTTATTATTGCCTCTAGGGCATATTTCCTTCAAAGTGTTCTCAAATCCATAAAAATATTCAATCCAATAAGAACGAAATTTCAAAGGGAAAACTCAATTCACAACAAGATAGAGAGGGGGAAACACCATATGATCCAACTATATTAACAAAGCCCGCGATACATCAAGATCGTGACATATCAAGAACACGAGAGAGAGAGAGAGAGAGAGAGAGAGAGAGAGATAGATAGATTAAACACATAGCTACTGGTACAAACCCTCAGCCCCGAGGGTGGACTACTCCCTCCTCATCATGGTGGCCGCCGGGATGATGAAGATGGCCAGCGGTGATGATTTCCACCTCCGACAGGGTGACGGAACGGGGTCTAGATTGGTTTTTCATGGCTATAGAGGATTGTGGCGACGGAACTTCTAATCTAGGGTTATTTCTGTGGGTTTCTATATTGATAGGAATTTTTGGCATTGCTTTCACTCTAAGATGGGCCTCGAGGTGAGCACAACCCACCACGCCTCGGGTTGAGCTTCAGGCACGCCCTGGTGGGTTGTGCCCTCCTCGTGGCTCTTCTGGCCTCCCACGAAGCTTAGGGGGTCTCTTTTGTTCCAAAAAAATTGTCAAAAAGTTTCAGTTCATTTGGAGAACTTTCATTTCTACACAAAAAAACAACACCACGGTAGTTCTACTAAAAACAGCGTCAGTCCGGGTTAGTTCCATGCAAATCATACCAAAACCATATAAAACTGTTGTAAAAATGGCATGAATACTTCATAAATTATAGATACGTTGGAGTCGTATCACTCTACCCTCGAAAACTATTGTGATCCCCTATACTTGTGGGTTATGAAGTGTATGTGCGTATATCTAAGCGCTTGCGTCTGTACTGTGTTAAAAAACATAGGGTCTATCCAACACCATTGTTACTCCAACAATGTGCTCCCATTATTGTTGGCATCCTTGTCACATTAACAATGTCCGTGATCAAGAAAGCAATACCATCAACAATATACTATGAGCTAGTCTAGATGCCTGACTAGAAATGTGTCCGATGTTTATTATTCCACATGTGCAATTAGGTTTCCTCTAAATCTTGCATTCACGAACCTAATATAAACTTAATCATGAACGTGGGAAATGGGCATTATTATTGCTCTAGGGCATATTACCAACAATATGCCCCTATGTCAAAAACTAAAGAGTGCCCCCTCACCCTACACTCCGCTCGATCCACCCAACTGTCACTTCATTATGATAGTTCGACACTTGTTGGTTTACCTCCATGCTCATTAGGGGAGAAAATATATATGGAGAATGCTAGAAATAGGGCATCTGCTCCAATGGCACTGATACGTCTCCAACGTATCTATAATTTTTTATTGTTCCATGCTATTATATTATCAATATTGGATGTTTTATATACATTTACAAGTAACTTTCTATCATTTTTGGGACTAATCTATTAACTTAGTGCCCAGTGCCAGTTGCTGTTTTTTGCTTGTTTTTTACTTTGTAGAATATCAGTAACAAACGAAGTCCAAATGCCATGAAACTTTTTGGAGATTTTTTTCTGGTAATAAGAGACCCTGGAAGCTTTGGGAGGGAACCAGAAGATGAAGGAGCGGCCCACTAAGCACCAGGGCGCGCCAGGGGCCTTTGGCGCGCCCTTGTGGGTAGTGGGGCAAACAAGCCTCCTTTTGACCTACCTCCGCATGTATAAATACTCTAAGATCCCAAAACCTAGAGGGGAGTCCATGAAATACTTTTTCCGCTGTCGCAAGTTCCAGAACCACGAGATCCAATCTAGAGGCCTTTTTCGGCACTCTACCGGAGGGGGAAATGAACATGGAGGGGTTCTTCATCATCCTTGCTGCCCGTCCGATTATTCGTGAGTAGTTTACCACGGACCTATGGGTCCATAGTTAGTAGCTTGATGGCTTCTTCTCTCTTTTTGATTTTCAATACAATGTTCTCCTCGTTGTTCTTACAGATCTATTTGATCCAATGAATTTCTGTGGTGTGTTTGTTGGGATTCGATGAATTGTGAGTTTATGCTCAGATCTATCCATGAATATTATTTGAGTTTTCTCTGAACTCTTTTATGCATGATTGTTATAGCCTCATACTTCTTCTCCGATTTATTGGTTTGGTTTGGCTAACTAGATTCATTTATCTTGCCATGGGAAGAGGTGCCCTGCGATGGGTTCGATCTTGTGGTGCTCAATCTCAGTGACAGAAAGAGACATGACACACATGTATCGTTGCTATTAAGGGTAACAAGATGGGTTTTATTCATACATGAGTTTATCTTGTCTACATCATGTCACTTGCTTAAAGCATTACTCCATTTTTTTCTTGAACTTAATACACTAGATGCATGCTCGATAGCGGTCGATGTGTGGAGTAATAGTAGTAGATGCAGAATCTTTTCGGTCTACTAATCTTGGACGCGATGCCTATATACATGATCATTGCCCTGGTTATCGTCATAATTATTAGCTATTCTGTCTATTGCCCAACAGTAATTTGTTTACCCACAGTATGCTATTTTCTCGAGAGAAGCCTCTAGGGAAAACTATGGCCCTTGGGTCTATTTTCTATCATGTATTAAAAACCAAAAATACCTTGCTGCAAATTTATTTTATTTTGTATTTTTGTCAGATCTATCTATCAAAACCTATACAATTTAATCTTGCTCGTAATTGTTGAGGGATTGACAACCCCTCTACACGTTGGGTTGCAAGTATTTGATGTTTGTGTGCAGGTGTTATTTACATAGTGTTGCTTGGTTCTCCTACTGGATTGATAACCTTGGTTTCATAGCTGAGGGAAATACTTATCTCTACTGTACTGCATCGTCCTCTCCTCTTCGGGGAAATCCCAATGCGGCTCATAACTAGCAGGAAGAATTTCTGGCGCCGTTGCCGGGGAGACGTCATCAACATTTATCAAGTACCTACGCATAAACTTTCATCTCCTTGCATTTACTTTATTTTCCATTTGCCTCTCATTTTCATCTCCCCCACTTCTAAAATGTTTTTACAAAAATACAAATATATTTTCCCTTTGCCTTTTTGTCTTGGTTATCTTGTCATCGTGACTAGCATAACTATCCCTCCTTTGTCACCGGATTTTGAAGTTCTTTACTTCAAGCAGAAACAAGGAAAAAATCTTAAGGATGCTTGGTATAGATTAATGGAATATTATCGTGTTTTCTCTATAAAAGGGATGCAAAAAAATTGCTTCACAATTTTTATATAGGTTTAACCATGCATCATAGACAACTTTTGGATTTTGCCGCTAAAGGGAATTTTGTTGAAATTGATGCTAATGTTGCCTATGAAATAATAGAGGGAATATTGGGAGTTCCACCACCACAAAAGGGATTTACTTTTACTCAAGAGGGGATTCAAATATTAGACAAATTGGGTGATACATAGGAAAAATTGGTTAAGTTGCAAAAGTCTAATGGACGTCTCAAAGATATTAGTGGGAACCTCAATCGCGTGAATACTTTGATTACTCTGTGTAATAAGCGGTTGGATATTTTAGATCTCAAAATGGTCTCATTTCCTGAGAATAATGGGAAGCATAAAGAGCCTCCCTGGTTTGAGAAAAATATTACAAAGATGTCTAAAACCAAAGATGACAACACTTGAAACTATGCATTATGCCTAGCTAGGGGCATAAAACAATAGCGCTAGTAGGGAGGCAACCCAATAGTTATATTTTAATTTTTTTTGTTTTCCTTTCTGTTCTTTTAAAATGTACAATTATGCTACTGTTATAATTGTGTTCTAGTGTTTTAGTTATTATTTGTGCCAAGTAAAGCCTTTGGGATGATTTGGGTGATAGTTGATTTGATTATGTGCATTAACAAAAACTTTTGCATCCAGTAGCAGAATTGTTAAAATTTGCTGGAGCATGATAAAATTCTGATTTTTTTACACATGATTGACATAAAAATTGACCACGTTATCCTAATTTTGCAGAATTTTTGGAGTTACCGAAGTATGATCAAAGTTCAGATTATTACAAACTATTCTGTTTTTGACAGATTCTGTTTGCATTGCATTGTGTGCTTATTTTGATGAATCTATGGATTGTATCGCCGGGGGGGGGGGGGTATAAGACATGGTAAAGTAAGAATACAGTAGTTATAATGCAATAACAAAATATGAATGGGTCTGCAACAGTACTTAAAGTGGTGATTTGCTTTATTATACTTACGGGTCTCACGAAGGTTTTGTTAAGTTTTGTGTGATTAAAGTTTTCAAGTTTTGGGTGAGATCACGATGGATGAAGGAATAAGGAATGGCAATAGCCTAAGCTGGGGATGACCGAGGCACCCCAAGGTTATATTCAAGGACTCCCAAGAAACTAAGCTTGGGGATGCCCCCGGAGGCATCCCCTCTTTCTTCTAACAACTATCGGTAAATTTACTTGGAGCTATATTATTATTTGTCACATATCATGAGTTCCGCTTGGAGCATCTTGTATTATATGAGTCTTTACTTTGTTTTTGTTTTTAGTTCATCACAATCCTCCTTGCTGAACACACTTGTTTGATAGAGCCACACACATATCATGATTTGCTAGAATACTCTATGTGCTTCACATAAATCTTTTGAGCTAGGCAGTTGCTCTAGTACTTCACTTATATCTTTTTAAGCATGGCGGTGGTTATATTTTAAATAAATAAACTCTCTTCCGTCACTTATATTATTTTGAGAGTTAGTAATTTTAAACAAATATGCTCTCATGCTTCACTTATATTATTTTGAGAGTCAATTTTTTTGAAGAAATATTTATGCTCTTGAGCTTCACTTAGATCTTTTTTGAGAGTTAAGAGTAGTAATGGTAATTTGCACGAGATATGAATTTGGTCCCAAAGTGGTAGATATCCAAGGGGGATACAATAAAAACTTTCATGAAGATCATTGGATATCATAAACTTGATTCCTTGCAATAGTTTTGCGATATGGAGATAGTAATATGTGAGTCATGTTGATGAATAATTATGCTTTAGTAAGAATATTGGTGTTAAGGTTTGTGATTCCCTATGCATGCATGTAAAGTCAATAATGAAAGGATCGAGAAGAGGTGTCTAGAGGGGGGATAGACTCTTAACAAAGAAAAGTTGCAGTTTTTATTTTCTTCAAGTTAAGGTAGAGTTTTAGCTCAAGTTTAAACATTCACAATACATATCAAGCAAGCATGGCAAGAGTATATGAGCAGCGGAAAGTAAAGCATGCAAGTTGCAAGAATGTATAGGGATGGGTTTGGAGTGTGCAAACGCAATTGGAGACACGAAGATTTTTTCCGTAGTTCCGGTAGGTGGTGCTATCGTACATCCATGTTGATGGAGACTTCAACCCACGAAAGGTAGCAGTTCTTGCTGAGCCCACGGAGGCTCCACCCACGAAGGGTCCACGAAGAAGCAACCTTGTCTATCCCACCATGGCCATCACCCACGAAGGACTTGCCTCACTAGGGTAGATCTTCACGAAGTAGGCGATCTCCTTGCCCGTACAAACTCCTTGGTTCAACTACACAATCTTGACGGAGGCTCCCAAGTGACACCTAACCAATCTAGGAGACACCACTCTCCAAAAGGTAATAGATGGTGTGTTGATGATGAACTCCTTGCTCTTGTGCTTCAAACGATAGTCTCCCCAAAACTCAACTCTCTCTCACAGATTTGGATTTGGTGGAAGGATGATTTAAGTGGAAAGCAACTCGAGGAAGGCTAGAGATCAAGATTTATGTGGTTGGAATGGAATATCTTGACCTCAACACATGAGTAGGTGGTTCTCTCTCAGAAAATGTATGCTGGAAGTGCAGGCATGTTCTGATGGCTTTCCTCGCGAATGAAGGAAGGGTGGAGGGGTATATATAGCCTCCACACAAAATCTAACCGTTACACATAATTTACCAAACTCGGTAGGACCGAATCAGAAAACTCGGTCAGACCGATTCAGTTCATAATGTGACTGTTAGGCATTTCGGTGGGACCGATATGATCAACTCGGCGGGACCGATGTGCTAGGGTTAGGGTAAAACCTCATCTCGGTTTGACCGATTACAAAAACTCGGTGGGACCGATTTTGGTAAAGAGCTAACCAGAGAGTTGGTCAAGCAAACTCGGTGAGACCGATTACAAATCTTGGTGAGACCGAAATAAATGCAACAGGCACCAGAGAGTTTGCAAGCCCATCTCGGTGAGACTGGGATCCCATCGGTGAGACCGAATTGAATAGGGTTTCTGGCAGTGGCTACGTCAAATGAACTCAGTGGCGCCGGATAGATCAAATCGGTAGGGCCGATTTTGACTTTTGGTTTGGGACATATGTCGGGGATATACCTCGCGGTGTAACCCGTCGGATGTATGACCCGGCTGGAGCATGGCGACTCATTAGTAACCCGGCGAGCGGGTCAGATGGACAACAAGGCCCAAAGCCCAGAAGGCCGGCTCAAGTTATGATGGGCCGGCTTAAGAGGAAAGGGATGACGAATATTTCCTTTACGAGGAAGCAAGACCCGGACTTGTATTCAACTTGTAAAGAGAAGATAGACTAGTCCTAGTCCTACTTGAACTCCACATGTAACCCGCCCCTCTAACTTATATAAGGAGGGGCAGTGCTCCCCAAGAGGGACAAGCAACAAGAAACAACTGTTAAGGCTAGACATAACTAAAGGGGAGCCGGCTTATGCGGCGACTCCCTCATGAGCATAATGAGACATAGCCACAAACAGCATGTAGGGCTATTATCAGATGATGTTTCCCAGGGCCCGAAGCTGTCTAAATCCTTGTCTTGTGTTGCGTCTCTCGATTGTGATCAACCCCTCTCAAGCTACCACATAGATGCGTTGGCCTCACGACTAAGTCCTCACACTAGGACATCTGACGTGACAATTCCACGACAGTTGGCGCCCACCGTGGGGCTGACGCACGGTGGTTTTGAGTTCTTGGAGGGTTCTCTCTCAGGGATCAAGAATCTTGCAAACAGCCGGATGATGAAAAGACGGTACGGGGGATCTACATCAACTCTGAAGTTCGTCACTCAAAAATTGAAAAAAGCTCAGGCGACAACACAGGTCACGTAGAGTTCATCATGGTCGAGACCGGCAAGAGTTTCAGTCAGATCAAACATACTATATTGCAATATTCCGTCGAAACCGCCGCCTTAATTTCTATGGTCGAGTCCGATTGCGGCTGCTTTTGACGTTTACATCAGCTGTTGTTGACCAAAGATCAAGTCCAAATCCGCCGCTACTACTCCGAGGTGTGGAGACCGAGGTCTGCAAATCAATTCGCAAGTACCATTACACGGGAACGAACGCACAGCCCGCCGTCTCTATGTCCAGCTCATATCAACATGTTGAAGGCAGCCTAAGTGTTCGGTTACAAGTCGCTGCTCGACGGATGCACGCGGCGCTGGCCACCCTGGTGGTCCCTATCAATTTCAACGTGTTGGGAGGAATAAATTAAAGATTTATTTTCTGTTCAAATACTACATCCCCTGAAGATCCATTAGAGCAACTTCAATAGGGCGACCCATTTTGTCATGACGTGCAGCTTGGGTGGTAGCGGACAAAAAGCGCCCAACGACCAAGCAGACGTCGTCGCTTTAAATCCACTGTCGACCCATTCCCGGCCCATTTTTTAGCCTGATTTGCGTCGGCGCGGACAAGCAATGGGCGCGCGCGCGCTCGCCCTCTTTCCTCACAGGGCCCGCTGGTCGGTGGCACATTGGATTCACACTCTCGCCCGCCTGCTTCGTCGCTGACGCCGCCGGCCATTTTTTCAGATAAAAATGGATACATAGATAGTTCTAGCGTACACAGATAGAAGAAAAAAGACCACTACTAAATAACTTTCGACTCGAGACTTCGGTAATGTCCTCCTCGGCGTCTGAATGTAGGCGTCAGCATGATGCTCGTCTTCAAAGTCCCAACCCGACGTTTCTCGTAGCTTCAGTTTCAATTGAGTTGCCTGCTTCCGCAAACGCTTGTCCTCCCGATAGGCGGCTCGCTCCGTCCTCCTCGCGTCCCTCTCCAACCTCCTTTGCTTGTAGAACTGGCGCTCGTCGACGATGTCCTGCGGGAAGCGTTCGCGCCACAACACCAAGGTTTCCACGTCCATCTCGGCAATGGCGAGGCGACGCTGCCGCCTCCGATGGACACGACGATCCTCGTCGGTCAAAAGTCGCGGGAGAGGCGCCAGATCCTGCGCCCGCTGGCTCGACACGTCGGGAAAATTCATATCCCGACGAGGCCTCAGGAGGCGCCACGCCGCCTCCTCTGTGGTGTCAAAGGTGCCGAGGATGAGACGTTTCTCGCGAAACCAGATCTCGGAGTAGAAGGCGCCGGAGCGGCGCTCGCGGACTCCGCGAAAATCCAAAGCACCCAGGCGGCGGATCGACATGGTGGCAAAGAGGCGGCGAGGCTAGTGAGTGGGGAGAGACGAGTGGGCGGCGGACAGAGTGTGGATGGAGCGCCTTCTTATAACGGCGCCCGGCAGCGGCCTTGTATGAACCTTCTCCAGCTAGGCGCCAAAACCAGCAGCAGGCCGCTCCCCCCCCCCTCCCGCGCGCGAACCTTTCCCGCGCGCTGGAGCGCCAAAAACAGGGCGACGGCATGGACGTTGGCATGATCTAAAACGCGCGCGGTCATAAAATGAGTCGGCCCGTTGGGCGCACTGCCGACCTAAAATTAAAAGAGGACGGACGGCAGGCGGGCGGCCGACTCAAACGGACAAAAACAAACAAAAACGCCGTCTGTTTGGGTCGGCTCGTTGGAGTTGCTCTTAGCAGAGAGGTTGTGTGGAGTTTTTGAAAACCTCAAAGGAAAAGTCCACGGGAAGATGCACTAGCTCGTTCCCAAAACAGTGCTGGTACTATTAATCCATGTATGGCTCAAGATTGCTGAGTGCTAGGGGAACATCAGATCTAACGTATATACGTACGAGCTGTCTTTTTTCATCTGCTGCTCCATCAGTGCGGCCCTTTGCCGTAGCTGCCGTCACGGCCTTGTAAACCGCCCCAGCTGGTACGACATCAAGTGGCCCCGACCTCATGCAGCCCCGACGGTGAGCCGACGTCGTCGGCCGCCTTACTGCCCTCCGCTTTGTTCCATCTCTGCTGTGTAGAGCTGCTGCGCTGCGCTGAGTCGCCTCTGCTGAGATTCTTTTTTTTTTTGAAAGTGGCCATTTCTGGCTTTCATTTCATAACAGAAGAGAGCGGGAAAAATACATAGTCTGATCAAGTGATCGGTGGAATGGAGGAGAGATTACATAGCCAGCCTAACGAGTGTGTAAGCTGGCGAGGAGGGTCTGATTTCGCTATTTTCACGGCACGTCCCCGAAGGGGTGCGCTATGCATTTGGCTCCGGCGATCCTCCACTGCTCCATGTCGTGGCGGCAGGCCACAATGATGCTGCGGGCGCATGGTGCTTTCCCTTTGAAGGTGCACGCGTATCGCTCTAACCAGATTTGCCAGACCATCAATGTGAGCAGAGATCTGGTGCCCTTCCTCGTGCCTGGGTTGGCTCCGTCGATGATCAAACGAACCCTCTCGGCGGTGGATCTCCCCGTACTCCAAGTGGACTGGCTGAAGGAATGACAGCCGAGCCAGGTTGCCACCTCGTTCCAGGTCCGAATGGCAACGGTGCACTCCCAGAACAGATGTGACGAAGTCTCGAGGTTGCAGAGACATAGCTGGCAGAAGTAGCTGTTGGTCCATCCACGTCTCTGGAGTCTGTCGTTGCACCAAAGGCGATCTAAGTGCAGCAGCCAGAAAAGGACTTTCATCTTGTCAGGGCCCAAGCCTTCCAGATGATTGCTGTGAAGTCAAGCACCGAGCGGACTTCGAACTGGACGTCGTAGGCGGAGCGCGTGGAGTAGTTGCCGGAGTTGCCCAAGGTCCAGGCGATAGTGTCGGCCCTTCCAGCTTCCAGCGTGATGCCAGCGCTTCTGATCTCCCTGGCGAGTTGTAGCACCATGTGCATGATGTTGCCGTGGTCACCATGGCGTAGGTCAAGGACCCATCGATCATGATGCAGGGCTTCTTGGACAGATCTGTTCTTGCGGACGGAGTGAGCAAACACTGTTGGGTATGCCTGACATAGCGGTCGGCCATTGAGCCAGGAAGAGAGCCAGAAGGAAGCCGTTGAGCCGTCCCCGATGGTGACGGACGTGCAGGCAGCGAACAGAGTGCGATCGGCGTCGTTGCAGGGAGTGCCGGTGCCAACCCAAGGGCGGGAGGGCTGCGTCCATGCTAGCCATAGCCATCGCAGGCGAAGAGCCCGGGCAAACTTCGGCAGATCATGGATGCCCAGGCCTCCTGTGCGCACTGGCGCGGTCACCGCCTGCCATCGCACCTTGCACTTTCCACCAGTGGCCACTTCGTGTTGCGCCCAGAGGAACCTTCTTCTTGCCTTGTCTACTTCCTTGTAGAACTTTTTGGGCGCCCGCAGCACTATGATGGCGAAGGTGGGCATTGCCGAGATAACACAGCGTACCAGGACGCGTCTGCCAGCGAAGGGCATGAGCCTCCCTTTCCAGCCTGCAAGGCGTGCGCGGATCCTGTCGAGGATGAACTGAAGATGCACTAATCTGAGCCTACCCGTAGTGATTGGCAGGCGGAGGTATATAATTGGCAATGACGCGATCGCGCCCCCAAATTTTGCGAGAACCGTGTGTAGGTCGATTTAAATGCATAAAATCGGAATGGCTGATGATTTTTCTAAGTTGACGCGCAGCCCGGTTGCCTCTCCAAAGAGATGAAGGATGTGCGGCAGCTCGTCGATCTCCTGGCGCACAGGTTTGATGAAGATGACTGCGTATTCTGCGTATAGGCTAGTGCGCATGCGCAATGTTCTTTCGGGGATTGGTTGGAGGAGGTCGTCTCTAGTTGCAGCTTCTAGATGTCTATGCAAGGGGTCGATGCAGAGGATGAACAGGAGGGGGGAGAGCGGGTCTCCCTGCCGCAGGCCACGTCGATGCTCAATGGGGCAGCCTAGAACGCCATTGAGGAGACATACAGATGACGAGAAAACCCATTTTTTCTAGCAGCTCTAA
This sequence comes from Aegilops longissima, assembly GCA_021605205.1. Classification (NCBI taxonomy): domain Eukaryota; kingdom Viridiplantae; phylum Streptophyta; class Magnoliopsida; order Poales; family Poaceae; genus Aegilops; species Aegilops longissima. The sequence continues at coordinate 289,432,366 of CM038680.1, forward strand.
GATATATTCCCATGACACACTATCAAAAGCCTTTGCTATGTCTAGTTTCAGCAGGAGGGTGGGTGTTTTGCGGCGATGGAGGGCACGAACACTATTCTGGACGAAGAGGAAGCTGTCGTGGATGCATTTGGCCCTCTGGAATGCGGATTGCGCGGGGGAGATGATCGTGTCAATGACAGCAGCCAACCTCATCGAGAGCACCTTGGCTATAAGTTTGGCGATGGAGTGGATAAGGCTTATGGGCCTGAAATCCCCCATGCCCGTCGCTCCGTCTTTCTTTGGCAGCAAGGCGATCATGGCCGAGTTCAGGTCGGAGAAGTTTCCCCCTGCCAGTCTGTAGAAGTGATCGAAGACTACCATGACATCATGCTTGATTGTGTTCCAGCAGGCTCTGAAGAAGGCACCCGAGAAGCCGTCCGGCCCTGGCGCTTTGTCGACTGGAGAGGCGAGGATGGCAGCCCACACTTCAGGCTCAGTGAAGGGGTTATCCAACCCAGCATTTTGGATGCATGGAAGGTCGATCGCATCCCAGTTGATAGAGCAGCCCCTAGTTTACTTGGTGCCTAGGAGGGAGGTGAAGTGCATGTATGCAACATCAGCTTTCTGGTCGTGCGAGGTGGCCTGGATGAACTGGTTTGCAGAGAATGAATGAAGTTCTTTCTTCTGTGGGTGTTGATCTTGGCCTGAAAAAATGCAGTTTTTGCATCCCCTGCCTTGAGCCAAGTGATCCTGGATGCCTGTCTTTTGCGCGCGCGCTCAATAGCTGCAAGGCCAACCACTCTTTGCTTCAGTTGCTTTCGAATATGGAACTCAGCAGGCGTGAGGTGTCGCTTTTCCTGGGCAATATCTAGGCGAAGGATGATTTCCGCAGCCAGCTGGTGCAACTGAACCTTGGCGTCGCTGAAGAGAGACCTGGCCCAGATTCTGAGGTCGAACGCGGTGCGTTTGAGCTTGAGCTTGAGCGTGGCAATGGGGCAGGAGCTGGCCATAGGGCGCTGCCAAGCCCGTTCCACAGTCTCCTGAAAGCGCGAGAAACGCGTCCAGAAAGATTCAAATTTGAAAGAGGGCCGGCGTGCAGGAGGTGCAGCGTTGGCGAGCAGCAGGGGGCAATGATCAGAGTAGGCCGTGGAAGCAGCCATCAGCATGTGGTTTGGGAAGAGGGCGTCCCATTCAGAGTTGCAGAAGATTTTGTCGATGCTGAAAAGAGTCGGGCTCTTTCTCTCATTTGACCAGGTGAATCGCCTGTTCTTGCACTTAATTTCCTTCAAACAAGCAGAATCGATGGCTCTTCTGAATTGTCCCATAATTCTTCTATTCAAGTTGAGGTTGCTTTTGTCTCTGGCTTCATAGATGACGTTGAAATCACCAGTAATCAGCCACGGTTCTCCACTGGGCGGGGCGGCGTTGATCAGCTCAGCTAGGAAAGCCTCCTTGCGAGCGTCGTCGGTTGGCCCGTAGACAGTCGTCAGCCAGAACGATGAACTACACTGAACCGCTGAGACCTTTGCTGTGATTGAGAAACAACCAACTGAATGCGTGGCAATGTCGACTAGCCTTGTGTTCCAAAAAATTGCCACGCCTCCCCATGTGCCAGCAGCAGGCAGGACCGCGCACCCTTCCATGGCGGTGCCGCCGATCTCGCGAGCAGCATCTGCTGACCAGGTTTCCAGCTTCGTCTCCCGGAGACAGAGGATGGTAGGCCTGTGAGCTGCCACAAGTTCATGCATAGCAAAGCGCCTGGCCGGAGAATTCAATCCCCTAACGTTCCAGCTCAAAACAGATAAATTTGTGTTAATCATTGGACACACAAAACTTCTTCGGCAACTCAATATTTCTATTGATTGAAGAAGGAAACTGATACACATTCCGCATAACAGGGCGGCGCCAGAGACCACCAACAGGCCCCTGAATTCTCTGGCGCGCAGCAAGCCAGCTAAACCTATGACAGGAGCTAGACATTGATCCTAACTTGAATTGGCTTAAGGCCAATCGCTGCCGAAGAATAATACTAGTAGATAGGGGACCTATCAGAACTAAACTGGGTTGTCAGCGACAACATCACGGCCGGCCATGGCGCCTACGATGCGAAGTTCCTCAGGATCGAGGCGGGTGAGCTTGGCGATGATGGCGATGTCTTCATCGGAGAGGGGCTCGTCAAAGCGCTTGATGAGGGCCTCAGCAGCTTTTGCGGCCATGGCTTCCTTGGGGCCGAGCAGGCCGAGCTGCTTGACCAGAAGCAGGGAGGCGCGCTGCGCCACAGGTGCCTTGTGGCCCGCAGCCACCTGCTGTGTGCTCTGCCTGGTCGGTGTAGCGCTGGTGCGGGTCTTGGGGGTGCCGGAGTGCGGCGGGCCGATGGAGAAGAGATGAGGGGCGCTAAAGGCTTGGAGAACAGGCCGCTGCTTGGCCCCGTGTGCCCGTCCCCGCTGCCAAGCTAGAGCTGCATGACCTGCTGTGTCATAGCGCCAACGTGGACAGCAGTGGAGACGGACGAGGGAGGTGCACGGCAGGCTGCCGCGACGGGCTCGGAGGAGAACTCCAGTGGGGCGGCGAGCGCGTCGGCGATGACCTGATCGATCTCTTGCTGGTTGTTGCCAGTGTTGATGGCGAGGGGTGGCGGCGGAGGTGGGGGAACGGAGTCCGCCGTGGCGAAGAAGGCGGACACCGGCAACGCGGGGCCTGCGGGTGTCGGGGGAGCGGCGATCCCCGTGTCAGTGGTGCCCTGCCCCGTAAGCAGCGGGAGCGGCGGTGTGGCCTTCAGGTTGCTGCCGTAGGAGCGATGCTCGCGGCGCCCACCCTTGTGCTGGCGCCTGCCCGCAGGTGTCCTGCTTCTCTGCCTGGTCGGGGCTGTGGAGCTGCTCCCTGTCTTGTGCTCCTTCCTACTATGCGCATGCCCCAGGAGGGCGTCCTTCCAAGAGCGACGGCCGTGCGCTCCGTCTTGGTCGTCGTGGTCACGGCGTGGCCCAAGCTGCAGGCCGCCGCAGCCTGCCGGCGAGACCACAGATGGGTGGCGCCTGGGCTGGCCTTGGCCGTCTTCCACGTGCATCGTCCATGTGCCAGTCCAGGTCATCGGGCACGGGCGGTCGTCGTCGGAGCTGGAGGAAGGGAGACCGCTCTGGCCGGAGTGGGAGGAGCGGGGCGACGGGGTGGACCAGTCTTCCACGCGGTCGACGTGGATGAGCAGCTGGTGCTGCCTGACGTGGGGTGGTGGTGCGACCTCGCGGCTTGGAGAAGAGGCGCCGAGCATGATCTTGACGCGACCGGCGCGGCGCGCGGCCCGCCAGATGGTGTGCTTGGTGGCGATGAAGGCGACATCCCACACCCACACCCAGCACGCGAACGTCCAGGTGTGCTCGCGCTCGTGCGTGCGGGTGTCGAGGCGGTCGATGATGCAGTTGACGCCGAGCACCTCCGTCGCGCCCTCCAGCGACCACATCTGCAGCGGCATCTTCTCTATGACCACGCGCACGTGCAGCATGAACTCCTGGTGCACGACGTGGTCATCCTCGTGCCACGGCTTGATGGTGAAGGTGACGCCGTCGACGGAGAGGGAGCCGAGGCGGACGGCGTTGTCGTGGTGGGCGGGCAGCTCGAACAGCACCAGGAAATCCTTCGGATCATGGCTCGTGACGCGCGCCCCACCGACATGGGATTCTCCGTGTGCCGCTCCCCCTGAGCGGTCAGGAGAACGGCGTGGTGGCGGAGGAAAGCAGTCTGGTGCTCCATCGCCGGCGTCTCGATGACGACCTTGTGGCTGTTCCTCCGGCGCCTGGAGGGGTCGGTGTGGCGGCAGCTGTCCATGGCCGGCTCGGGTGCCGGAGGCGAAGGGAAGCGGAGGCGGGCGGACAGGGCGCGGGGCGGCCCGCGCACTACTGCAGACGAGCTACTGCTCTTGGAGTTGCGTGGATTTTTTGGGCAGTCGCGGGCGATGTGGCCGGGGAGCTTGCACCCAATGCAGTGGATGGGATTGCGGCAATCTATGCGGCGATGTTCAGAGCTTAGACACCGGAAACATAGCCCCTTGAAGCGCTTTAAGAAGGCCCCACGCCCGGAGCCAGCAGCAGCATTGAAGGCAGGCCGGTGGCATTGACGCCGGCGCGGCCGTCCACCGGCATGGGCGCGCGCGCTGGCCCGGCGCGCGTTGCGGGACTGGAGCTGTGTCTAGCCATCAGCCTGGCCCGAAGAGGGAGGGGGGGACGGCCTAACAACAATGGACTTGAGGCAGGGCTGCCCAAAATGGCGATGCGCTTCATTATCCAGAGGAGCGGAGGCGGCCGCGGCGTTGGAGCTCTCACCCCGCAGCAGGATTCGCGGCGGAGAGGCGTGGAGGGGCGCAGGAGAGCTGGGGGACGCTGGAGTGCCCGGATCTACCGACGGACCGTTGGGCAGAACGGGATCTGGGATGGGCGCGGAGCGGCCCCATCCCACGCTGTCCCGCGAGCTGGAGCGGGTTGAAGAGAAGGGGCGCGGAGAGCGGGCGCGGCCCATGCCGCAGGTGAGGTGGCGCCGCTGACCGGGCGGTCGGGCGGCGGAGATTGGTGGCCGCCGCGGCGGGTGTGGACGGCAGCGCTGGGGAAGAAGCGCGCCTAGCTAGCGGGACCGCGCCTAGCTAGCCCTCTGCTGAGATGAACCGGCCCCTGAGCCGCGGTCCTGTAAGCAGAGACTACAGGTGCGTTTGGTTTCTTGGCAAAAAACGTTATGCCTTGCTAGGCTAGGCTTGTCGTTTGGTAGCGCAAAAAAATCCAAGCTTTTGGGGGCAGCTAGCCTCGTCGGGCCAGAAAATCCTCGCCCCGCGAGGAGAGCCGATTCGGCTCGCCCTCGACGGCAAATCAGGACCGGACGAAAAATTCTACACCGAACTCTCCGGATGGATAAGCCCGACTGCAATGAATCCCTACATCTTCGTTTTCCACTCGACCTCCTCCTCCACTTTCCCCCCGATTTTTCCTCATCCCCAACAAAATCCTCCGAAGTCTTCTCCATCGGCTACAGGGATAAATCAAGCGAGTTGGCCCAAGTTCCCCTGCACGATTAGCTGAATTTTTCCATGACTATTTACAACTTGATGTGCCTATAGTCATTTCTCTGTTTCACTGATTTTTTCAACGATATTGTACTTTTGATGCATTATAAGCTAGATGTATTTGGATACTGTGAAGACGAGCTATTTTGCCCGCAGCACAACCAAACGACTAGCTGCTGGCCCTTGCCAACAACGGCATTGAACCAAACGTGCAGCTAAGGCAAAGGTAGCCCATCCGAGCTAAGCTAGCTAGGCTAGCTCAGCTATTGGCAAGCTGGGCAATACAACCAAACGCACCCTACAGCCCTGTCCATGCCTTGCCATCACCGCTGCTGTTGAGCCGTCCTCGCCGGGACTAGCCGCCCGGCCGCTGCTCCTCTGTCTACTATGTCGCGGCGCCTCCTACCCCTGAGCCTCCGTCGCTGTTGCCGTTGCGGGCCGCCCTCGCCGGAGCAGTTTTTGAGCCGCATCAAGCTGTTGTTCCGACCTCTCCTCGAGTCGCCCTGCTTCGAGCCGCCGTCGTCGGCGTGGCCTACTTCCACGTCAAAACAGTCCAAAGGAAAAGAAGTGATATGTCAGGGTGGAGTTTTGTTTAGCAAAGAACTACTAAGTACGTGATTTGGAAGGTACTACTTGGGTACGACATCACATGAGCAACTATGAGGTGGTTTTGCTAAAGCCACCGTGATTTAGAGGACTTGAATGTGGATTAGTCAAAATTGCCACGGTCTGGAGGAGAATGGTGTGACCCGCCTCAGTGACTCACCGGCGTGACGGCCGACCTTAATAGCTGCCCGCCTTCTACTGCTGCTTTGTGCGCGTGTGCATTTCTCGCTGTGGAGTTGCAGTAGCAAAAGCAGTCTCTTCTCATTAAAGGCTACAAAAGTCAAAGGATCAGCCGCCCGACTCGCGCATTAGTAGTATAAAATTACTACAAGTACAACATCAGTATCCACTTTATCCGACAAAAATCAGGTGCTATTTTTCCAATGTCTTTCCGTCACATATATTAATTCATCAAAAAACAATTACTCTGGCTTGCGATGTTTTTAATGCAGGACAATTGTTCACTACATCGACACGACGTGGTTGACTCACCCGTCCGCGCGACGTACCGCGACTGCGATTGACTCGCCCGTCCGCGCCAGCTTACAACACCGCGACCGACTCATATGTCTGTACCGCCTCTGATGCTATGGTCGTCTTTACCGTCCATCTCTCGCAGCCTGATCTACATCAACACACCGGGCCACACCTGTCTGCATGAGCTATTTATTGAGTATGAGCAAGTCACTACTTGGGTAGCCCGGTTTTCTTCCAACAAATTGGAGGCAAGTTATCATGTCTTATCAGCCGCCGTCTGCACTGGATGGCTTAATGGGTAGGTGCACAAGTCACCGCCACTACGGTTTGGTTAACTTCAAACAGCCAGTTGAAAGGAACCATTGGCCGAGTTGCTGACACGGCTCATACGGGATCATTTATAACCCGCCGCAGTCACCTCAACCTTCTGTGGATTCACATCGTGCTATCAACACCAATGATATACACCTTCTTCTATGGTCAAATACAGAGAATCTCAAGACAACTCCTCGAGTCGTCTTAAGACTCGGGGGCTACGATGACATGACTCAGCAAATCTTGCCAGTTTCAGCATATTTAAGAACCCCAGGACGATGGAGGGAAGGATAACCTGGTCCCGGAGGCTACTGCTATATTGATGAAAATTTAAAGTCCGTCAGAAGATTTCCGGCTTAAAAAGTATATGACACTTACAAAATCTCGGCTCAATGAAGAAGTTCCGGGTCATCAGAAAGGATTCCGATTAAAAATCCGGCTCAAGAGACATCTCTCTCCCACAAAGCGCTGAAGCTCTTAATATCCGGTTTAAAAAACCGGTTCAAGGGAAATTTGTTTACCACAAAGCTTTGAAGCTCACAAATCCGGTTCAAAATCCAGCTCAAGGTAAATTTATCTCTCACAAAGTTTTGAAGCTTTCAAATCCGGTTTAAAGTTCCGGTTCAAAAATAATTAATCTCTCGCAAGTTCGAGTTCTCAGAAAGACTAAAGGGTGCCAAAAAGAGCTTGTTGCCATGATGCGCGGTTTAAACATGGGTATCTCGCCTTACGGCTTATGTTATCATGATCAGTAGGGGGCTTCTTGTTCAAACATAGGTCGTATTCGAACCAAAGAGAACATAGCTATCGATACCCTTTTGATTGGCACGCTGCAAAACCTACTAGGGGGCTTCTTGATCGTATCCCAATCATAGCTCAACCCCTTTGGGTCTGACGTGGATCGTATTTGAATCAGCGTCATTAAACAACTCTCAAGGTCATTTGGGGGCTTCCTGTTCAAACATAGGTCGTATTCGAACCAAAGAGAACATAGCTGTCGGTACCCTCTTGATCGGCAACGCCAAAGCCACTGGGGGCTATATGATCGTATTCGAATCTTAGCTTAACCCCTTTGGAATGGTTTTTTGATCGTATTCGCATCAGAAGCCTCAAAACTTTGTTTGTTTCCTGTAAGTTTTTTGCAATCACAATTTTTCGACTTTGTCTTGAGACTTTTTTGCTCATATCTGAAGCATATATGTGGTTTCTATTAACCCGGCCTGGCTTTCGACGACAAGTCGCCAGCATATAACAATATTAATACTTGGAAGGTTTGGCTTCTAAGGATTGGGTTATCACCCTTATTGCATAGGTCATGTAAACCGGCAGTACAAATTCAATATCACAGTGGTTATATGTGAGATATTATGACCTGCCCTACGGTACACCGCCAAGGGATCTTTTGATCTACTTGTGTGTAGGATAAGACTACATTTGGGTGGTTACCCGCCCTCGCTTTTGACGTTAAGTCGCCAGGGCATATGTTGTTTAAACTCTGTGCAGGATTTACAGAGCTATGACTTACAAAAATGATTAAGTTCAAGCCCATCATCAAAGATTGAAATTGGTGTCTCAAAAGGGTTATCAATTCTTGATTTTCTCAAAGGCTATAAGCCGTCGGGTTATAAAAACTCTGGCTTACAATGGAGGCGTATTAAATCTCCATCGGCCAAGAGCCGCCGGGTATTTAAACTCCGGATTTACTTATCAACAGATGAGGTATTCAAAGTCGCTTTGGCACAATGGTTATTATTTTATCAATGGATATGATTTATTCTACAATGGAAGGAATAGTCACGATTCGTTGCAGGCTTACGACCCGACACTTGGGGGCTACATTATTTAAATTGATATTACATCAAATTTCCAAGTCCCATGTCACTGCCAGCATGCACCATGGCACTTGGGGGCTAATGTAAAGTCACTTTTTGTTCAACTTATTGAAGACCCGACTCATCACATTGTAATGAGCCGACCCTTGGGGGCTACCAATTGCTCCTACCAAAATTCAAGGTACACAAGCATTAATCCGTTATATTGAATGGTCCACTATTCAGTTGGTAGAGTACAAAGCTCTTAACCTTGTGGACATGGGATCAAGCCCCATGGTGGAGATTATATTATATGATGTTATTATCAATAAATTGTATACAAAGTCCCAGCTCAGTATTATCTTACTAAGCCGACCCTTGGGGGCTACACGTTGTTGTTCAAGTTTACATGGTTATATCTACAAAGTCCCTGCTCATTATTGCATAATGACCCGGCCCTTGGAGGCTACACTGGTTGAAGTATTCATGAGCATAAGGCAATTACAAGTCCCAGGTTGCTGCAAGCATGACAACCTGGCACTTGGGGGCTACAGGTGATATGCATATAGGGGAGAAAAAATCTTCAAATTCTCAGTTTGGAGTAGACCAGATTAACCCGGTGTCTGCAACAATCATGACCCGGCATCATTTATTTATAACCCGGAAATTTTGGCAATCATAAATCGACAAGATCTACATCTTTAAGCCGGCTGAATATCAGTTGAATATTTCAAGACCAATATTTTTGTCAAATCAGAGCATTGAAGGCCGACTCAACTGGATTATTTCTTATAATATTTCTCTACAAGAGCCCATGTCAGCAAATTGGTTATGAAGCTGGCCTATTGACCCGGATTTTTTAGAAGAAGTGCCTGGATTTTTTTGCATTGGCAAGGTTTGTACATATCTGTTAAAAGAGATTTGCTATAAGATCTTGAGTATGCATCCAGGAGGAAATGACAAGGACTTAAAGATGATCAGGTGCTGGTTCAGGAAAATATTTAACCCGGAGCACAACCTATCAAGTTTATTCTTGTGATTATTTTGCAGGATCAGTTTAACATGGATAAATCCAAATTAAACTGGGGGCTAATGTCGGGGATATACCCCGCGGTGTAACCCGCCGGATGTATGACCCGGCTGGAGCGTGGCGACTCATTAGCAACCCAACGGGCGAGTCAGATGGACAACAAGGCCCAAATCCCAGAAGGCCGGCTCAAGTTATGATGGGTCGGCTTAAGAGGAAAGGGATGACGAATATTTCCTTTACGAGGAAGCAAGACCCGGACTTGTATTCAACTTGTAAAGAGAAGATAGACTAGTCCTAGTCCTACTAGGACTCCACATGTAACCCGCCCCTCAACTTATATAAGGAGGGGCAGGGCTCCCCAAGAGGGACAAGCAACAAGAAACAACCGCTAAGGCTAGACACAACTAAAGGGGAGGCGGCTTATGCGGCGACTCCCTCATGAGCATAATGAGACCTAGCCACAAACAACATGTAGGGCTATTACCGGATGATGTTTCCCGGGGCCCGAAGCTATCTAAATTGTTGTCTTGTGTTGCGTCTCTCGATTCCGATCAACCCCTCTCAAGCTGCCACATAGATGCGTTGGCCTCACGACTAAGTCCTCAGACTAGGACATCTGACGTGACAATTCCACGACAACATATGTGGATATGATAAAGTGGTTGAGGGTTTTGGAGCATATCACTAAGCATTTTGAGCAAGAAAGCCATTGAGCAACACCTCATCCCCTTTTAATAGTATTGGCTTTCCTAAGGACTCAATGTGATCTTGGATCACTAAAATGAAAATTTTGAGTCTTGAGCTTTTGAGCTTGAGCCAATCCTTCGTCCTTAGCATCTTGAAGGGGTTCCACATCCTCTTGTCCACGCCACTCCACTGTTGAACTCATCTAAAATATACTAGATAAAACATTAGTCCAACAAGAGATATGCTGACATTAATTACCAAAACCACCTAGGGAGCACTTGTGCTTTTAGTCTCCCCCTTTTTGGTAATTGATGACAACATACATCAAAGCTTTAGATAAAGATATAAGGAATAGCAGGTAAAGCTTTGGGAAGACATGTAACATGCATAGGCTCCCCCTACATGTATGCAATCATGTAAATATGGAATATAAGAGCACGTGACTGCATAGGCATGACAGATCAAGCAATGTGTTACATGTGTCTTGGCTATATGCATCAGAGCAAATGATGTGAATATAGAAATTGTACCTCCATGTTCATGAGTCCTTCTTGCAAACAATATGTACATCAGCAAGAGATCATCACGCACATGAATGGGATGCATATACTTACCTTGTGGTCTTGAGATGGCTTTGGAAGAGATGAACCTGAGTAAACAAGGTTAGATAACACAGAGACATCTACTAAACAGAGCAAGAGCAGGAAACCACAAGAGTACCAAGATTGGGATGACATGTAGAAAGTGAGTACTAGGTACTCCTATTGGATATAGACATGTCCCCAAGGGTAAAGATATGCAATGAATTCAAAGATTTCCTTCCCTGGAAGTCTTTCTCCCCCTGAATCTTATATTGGATAATGGGAGAGTATGGGGAAAACAAAATCAGAGCAAAACGGATCAGATCAGAAACATGACACAAACTAACATGTCTTTCCCCTCTAAAGACATGTGACTTCTCTCCTCTTGAACACCAAGCATCTGGGGTCTCTCTCTCTGTTTGAGCATTCTACCCCTTTGAAGTACTCTCCACTTTGAAGTGATTAAGCTTTCATGTGATCTCTCTCCCCCTTTGACATCAATTTCCAAGAATGGATCTTCTGGATTGTGAGTCAGAATGGGTTTGGTCCTTGACTCACAGAGCAAAGAAGCATATAGAATGTGATGCAGGTAGGGGACAAGAATCATTGAGTGGAGCTGGAACAAATATGCAGGATGCAAATGGCAAAGTGTCTGCTCAGCATTGAAATCGGTAGCACCGAGTTGTTTTCTTTGGCGGCACCGAAAGGGTTCGGTTGTACCGAAAGTGACAAACCGGTGTGTCCGAGTTCAACACAGAGAGAACATTTTGTCATCTCAGCTCACTAGGAAAATAGGCTCTCAGAAAGATTTGAAAGGAATTAGCTAAAGGATTTGCAAAGAATTGGATGCAGGGAATGCAGAACAAAAATAGAGAAGAAGTCTAGATGAAGTTTGTTTTAAAGAAGGGGAAAAATATGCAAGACACGAATGCAAGAACATAGAGAAACACTAGAGAACTTCATCTAGAATTGGTTGGCGGCAAAGTCACCTATGTTAGAGTATATTGACTTAGGAGTCAAGTGAGAACACTTGATCATAGGTCATACTCATTGTTTAAGCTCAAAACGGGGTTACCATTTTTTGTTTAAGTATTTTGATGTATTCACATCTTGTTGAGTTGCTTTGACCCATGACTTAGGATAAAGCTTCTCTAAGATGTAATTACATACCTTGGGTGGTGGTGTTGTACTTGATCATGTAGTCGAACTTGTGTGAGATGCTCAAGGTTGATGTAGTTCATCAAGGATTTGGAGCACCCCTTGGATTTGAGTTCGTCTACCTACATGGGTTAGTCTAGCAAGGAAGGGCACTTGTGTATCCAAAATGACAATCATGAAATTTGTTACCAAATGGAATTTTATATATAGAATTTGTCAAAGGATATGTTGAAGGGTTTTTATGCTTCCTTGTCTTCAACACCATGTTGTAGAGACTTGGTGATGTAGAGATTGCTCAAGTTGTGAGAGAGTTGTAATCCCATGGATTTGGATTCACCCAAGTACCTACAAGGGTTAGATAGCATGCAAGGGTGCAAATATATCCAAGACACATGATCATCATCATAAGAGAAATATCAAGGATTAGTCATAGGCTCATGCCTCGCATGTATCCACATGGAGTATCTACTCCAAGTTTGAAGCATCAATGATGTTCAATTCACCTCTCAAACAGCAAAATACTTTCTCATCAAGCGGTTTGGTGAATATATCCGCCAATTGCTTATCGGTACGAACATGCTTAAGATCAATATCTCCTTTAGCAACATGATCTCGAATGAAATGATGACGAACTTCAATATGCTTAGTTCGAGAATGTTGCACGAGATTATGAGCAATCTTAATAGCACTTTCATTGTCGAAAAGCAATGGAACATGTTTCACATAGATCCCATAATCCTTAAGAGTTTGGGTCATCCAAAGTAATTGAGCACAACATGAACTGGCGGCAATGTATTCCGCTTCGGCGGTGGATAAGGATACCGAGTTTTGTTTCTTGGAGGACCAAGATACAAGAGATCTACCAAGAAATTGACAAGTACCCGAAGTGGACTTTCTATCAACCTTGTCTTCGGCATAGTCCGAGTCGGAATAGCCAAAAAGATCAAAAGAAGACCTCTTAGGATACCAAATGCCAAAATTTGTTGTGTGAATTAAGTATCTCACTATCCTTTTCACAGCCTTAAGATGACATCCTTTTGGGGGCCGCTTGATAACGTGCACGCATGCACACGCTTAACATAATATCGGGACGGGAGGCACATAGATATAACAATGAACTAATCATAGATCGGTAAACCTTTTGGTCAACCAATTTTCCATCCTTGGTCAAGTCAAGATGTCCACTAGTAGGCATGGGTTTTTTCATACCTTTGCTTTCTTGCATGTTGAACTTCCTGAATAAATCCTTGGTATACTTTGTTTGAGAAACAAAGGTGCCTTCCTTAGTTTGCTTGATTTGCAAACCAAGAAAGAACTTGAGTTCACTCATCATAGACATCTCAAACTTCTCTGACATTAGCTTTCCAAACTTTTCACTAAAATGAGGGTTAGTCGAACCAAATATAATATCGTCAACATAAATTTGGCACACAGATAATTCACCATTAACCCTTTTAGTAAAAAGAGTAGAATCTATCTTTCCAATCTCAAAACCTTTCTCAATAAGGAACTTGGTCAAGCATTTATACCGCGCTCTAGGAGCTTGTTTAAGACCATAAAGAGCTTTGCGAAGTTTGTAAACATGATCGGGTTTCTTAGGATTGACAAAACCGGGAGGTTGTTTAACATAAACTTCCTCCTCTATTTCACCATTTAGAAAAGCACTTTTAATGTCCATTTGGTACAAGGTGATATCATGGTGATTAGCATAGGCAAGTAAGATGCGGATGGACTCAAGTCTAGCAACGGGGGCATATGTCTCACCATAGTCCATACCTTCGACTTGAGTGTAGCCTTGGGCGACGAGACGTGCTTTTTTGCGAACGACTTGACCATCTTCGTCTTGCTTGTTGCAAAACACCCATTTGGTACCGATGATGTTGTGGTTGTTGTCAAGCTTCTTGTCGGTGTCAAAACCGGCGGATCTCGGGTAGGGGGTCCCGAACTGTGCGTCTAGGCGGATGGTAACAGGAGACAAGGGACACTATGTTTTTACCCAGGTTCGGGCCCTCTCGATGGAGGTAATACCCTACTCCTGCTTGATTAATATTGATGATATGGGTAGTACAAGAGTAGATCTACCATGAAATCAAGGAGGCTAAACCCTAGAAGCTAGCCTATGGTATGATTGTTGTTCGTCCTACGGACTAAAACCCTCCGGTTTATATAGACACCGGATAGGTTAGGGTTACACAGAGTCGGTTACAATGGTAGGAGATCTACATATCCGATCGCCAAGCTTGCCTTCCACGCCAAGGAAAGTCCCATCCGGACACGGACGAAGTCTTCAATCTTGTATCTTCATAGTCCAGAGTCCGCCAACGGTGATAGTTCGCTATCCGAACACCCCTAATCCGGACTCCTCAAGAGCCCCGAACCAGGCTTCAATGACGATGAGTCCGGCGCGTTGATTGTCTTCAGCATTGCGAGGCGGGTTCTTCTCCAGATTCCACATACTTGTTGAATAGTGTTCGGCTTCTGATAAATGCTGCGCTCCTTGGCTTCTACGCCCAATAATGTCCATCTTCCACGTGTTTGAATGAATGCGAAAAGCGAGGGTACTTTTACACTTACCCCCCTAGCTGCGCAAATGAGCTGCCTATAAAAGGGCGAGGATCTAGATCTGAGTCACACCATCCCCCTTCATGAAGCTTTCATCGAGCGCCTCGACCAAAGCCCATTCCATCATGGACAATCGACGCTGCTCCTCCTCTCGCGCCCCAGCCCTCACCGAAATTGGGAGAGGTGCTCACCCCGATAGCGAGCTAGTTATACTCCAAACCAAGGGATTTCTTCCCGCCTTCATGGTTCCGGTTCGAGCCGGACTTGCCACCTACAAGGGCGGAAAGCAAGCGGAGAGTGTCCCCGATCCTCTAAAGGAGAGCGGTATGCTTCATCTCTTATCTAGTAAGAGGACTCGGATTTCAATCCATCCGTTTCTCCGGGGGCTCTTGGAGTTCTACGGCCTCCAGTTGCACCACCTTACGCCTGCCTCCATTTTGCACATCGCGGGCTTCGTGGCCCTTTGCGAACTTCTTGGGCGTCGAGGCTCATTTCGCGTTGTGGAAGAGATTATTCTGCCTAGTACCCCGTTCTCATGAGGGGTCAATATATCAAGTGGGCGGAGCCGAACTATGGCGCATCGCTGGGACCGGATATCTATCCGGAACCCCGAATAAGGCGTCCGAAGACTGGCCTTCGGAATGGTTTTACATGGAGGACGTCCCACTGCCGGATCCTGTTCGGATCTGCCTTCCGGAGTTTAGCAATGCTCCTCTGAAGAAGCGCCTAAGCTGGCGCCCTCAGAGCCCCCAGAGGGGAAATGACCAGGATGTCCTTTACTTGATGAGCCAAATAAGAATACTGGCTCATGCCGGATTGACCATGATTGGAGTCATGGCAATCTGCATTATGAGGGGAGTGCAGCCGCCCAATATAGGGGCCACCCCATGGGACTTCAACGGGAGGACGATGCCACCCGCCATGGCCGCAAAGGGCCGGGATCGGTCACCGAACTGGTGAAGATCTTGTCTGCCATGTATAAAGGGGAGGAGGAGGATTTCCTCCGCGTCAATCCACTGAGGGAGTTTTCTTCGAATAATCCTCGAAGTTGGGTAAGCAAACATCTTTGTGGCCTGTCCGATCCATGTTCCCGTGGTTAAATATCTCATTTCATGGTTTCTGCGCAGGAACTGCGCCGGACTGTGGAGAAGATACACAGCCCGCCCCCACAACCCGAGGATACGGAAGGTCCCTCGATCCGGCCTCCGAAGAGGATCCGGATATAAAGGTGGAGTTGATCGACGGGGTGTTCCACCAACTTGGCATCGAAAATGCTTTGGTTGCCATTACGCCGACACCCGAATACTTCCACCTCACAGTAATCGAGACCGAGGTCCCAATACTCTGATAATGACCCAACCGTGCTTATTTCTTGATCACCGTATACCAATGGTGTTCCGCAGGGGGTGCCTTAGAGGCAGGAGGCCGAGCCTGCGGCGGCTGGCCAACAAGGGGCAGTACGGCCCCGCAGGCTAAAAAGAAGTCTGGTCCGAATCAAAACTCCGCCGCAACGGTATGGCGTGTCACCATGTTCCTAGGATTGATTCCTGGAAGGCCTACTAACGTTGATGCTCTTTTCAGGAAAAAGAGTGCTCGCCGGACTGAGTCCGGAGAGGTTGCCAATCGAACCTCCGCCAGCCAGGCTCCAAAGCCGGGTCCAGAAGCGGAGGCGAGCACGAGGCGTGCGTCGGATGCTCCTCCGACAGAGGATGCCGACAGATTGTCCGCCACCAACTCCGAGGTGGAGAGCGCCATGAATCACAAAGCGCCGCCGACAGTTCTTCATGACGATGTTTCTCCCAAGAGGCCTTGAATGCCTTCAATTGGAGATGCGCACTCCGTGCCGCCAAGATGGTCTAGCGAGAGCTACTGAGCAAGATGTAAAGGACATACGGTGAGAAAATTTGACAGCTTATATATGCTAGTAGCCCCGAGACTTAAAATAGTTAGAATAACTGATTTAAGGATCATTTGTTATGCAGGATCTTACAAAAAGAGTACCCGACTGTCCCAGAGCTTGAAGAATGCAAGGCCCAACTTGAGGTCCGCACTAGCCGCCACTGGGGAGCCACAGAGACCCCTCCGTAATATATGCTTCAAAAGATAAATGGTTTATGAAGTGCGGCGGGTGTGTAAATCGACAAAATATTGCAGATGGCGCGGACTAGATCCGGACAAGCAACAGCTTTGCGCCAGCTAAAAGCCGGCGAGAGCGTGCTTACGAGGGTGCGGCAGAGAAAAATAACCTCCAAGATGCCAACACCAAACTGGGTGAGGAACTAAAGGATGTTCGTGCTCAGTTGTCCGACCAGAAGGAGAATCGACGGCTTGTCGCGGCATTTTCAAGAAGTGCTTGAGCGAACTTTGAAAGAGTTCGGCGAGGAAGGCGACTAACATAAACATGTATGTAGGTTTGCTCACAGTGTCGCCCCGAGGAGGAGATGCCCAGTTCTTGGGTGATCTTCCCGAATCAAGGTACCGCACGAACGAGTTCGGTAGGGTGATGAAAGGCGTCGCCAGGCCTTGTGGCTATCTATCTCCCTGCTCAAGGCATTGGGGAGCTGGCAGAGCGGCTTCAAGGAGCACGGCGGCGCTCCGACTATGGAAGATATCGGCTGCCGTCAAGGCGCCAGGAGGCTGGGCCATGGTGAAGCCGCGGTACGGTTGGTTGACCCAAACCACATGGCCGAGGTCGGACTGTGGGCCTGATGGGAAGGAGATCCTGTAAAGTTAGTGTACGGCCAAGTAGAATTGGCGCCAAGTATTCCCAACAAGATTGTAAATTAGATAGCCTATTAGATGGCATTGAGGAGGAATACAATGAGTCAAGTTGACTATGTAATTAAATATGACATGAAAAATGTCTTCTAGCCGGATTGTAGATCGCTTGTCATAGCGGACCTTTTCGCTCGACCTCGTGGACCCAATAGTCCGGAGTGTGTCCGAATACCTTCGTGGTTATATAAGAACCGGGTATGCATGGAGACAAGGCGTGGGGTCATTATTGCTGTATCGCATAAGTGCCCAACTAGTTATGTTATATTACATGGATAGTAAGAAACATCTTCCAGGAGAATAGTTCCGTTAGGGGTTCATTTCGCTGGGATGCATGCCCTAAAGTGCATGTCAAAACTGCTAGGAAAGCGTAAAATCATCTGGGGGCAGATGGGTAAATAGTTAAAATCATCTTTCAGTTCATCGACCGAATATTCCCTTAAGAACGCTTAGCTTTCGCTTCACCCACCGAGGTACACATCCGCTGACCGGCAAGAATAATCGCAGAGGTGCTCCTTTACCACCTAACCGAACAATCGGGAACGAGGGGTAAGCACAGAGCCAGCAACCCAGCTTGGCCAAAACTTAAGTCATATCGATGCATATAATGGTGAATAAAAGGTACATGCGGAAGTTTGACGATGTGTTGGGCATGAAGCCCGATAAATAAGCTTCGTAAAGAAGCCCCAGTATAATGAGCGCGCATAACGCGTCAAATATGTGCGAACAAAGCGCAAACGAGCCTCTAAAGGCTTCAGGAAGAAAGAGGAGGAAGGAGAGAAATAAAAGACAACAAAATAGAAAATGTGGACGAAGGAAGGAAACGAACTTGGAGTTCGGCGCTTAGGCGAGAATCTTCGTGAGCGGGCTGCGCTCCATGGGTTCGCTCGAGTCGGTTATCCGATGCGTTTGCAGACGGTATGCTCCACCGTCAGACCTGGTCGATGATGAAGGACCTTCCCATTTGGGCTTGAGTTTGTCCTTTTTCTGTCCGGCAGCGAGAACTAGTTCGCCAACGTTATAAGCTTTGGCCCGTACTTCCCTGCTTTGATATCTTCGAGCCTGCTGTTGATAGAATGCGGAACGAGCTTTTGCCACGTTGCGCTCCTCCTCCAATGCATCCAAACTGTCCTACCGATCGAGCTCGGCTTCTCTTTCTTCATACATGCGCACGCGAGGTGAGTCATGAATTATGTCGCAGGGCAGGACTGCCTCTGCACCGTACACCATAAAAAATGGTGTGAATCTCGTAGTACGATTCGGCGTGGTCCGCAGCCCCCAGAGTACGGAGTCGAGCTCCTCAACCCAGTGCGTGTTAGATTCCTCGAGGGACCGCACTAGTCTGGGTTTAATGCCGCTCATGATTAGACTGTTTGCTCGTTCGACTTGGCCGTTGGTTTGAGGGTGATAGACTGAGGCGAATCGAGCTTGATGCCCATGTTTTTGCACTATAATTTGACCTCATCGGCCGTGAAGTTGGTGCCGTTATCGGTGATGATATCTGTGGGGACACCGTAACGGTGAACTACCCCGATATGAAGTCTATCACCGTCCGGATTCGCCGCTTTAACAGGTTTGGCCTCTATCCATTTGGTGAATTTATCCACCATGACCAATAGGTATTTTTTCTTGTGGGTTCCCCCTTAAGGGGTCCGACCATGTCAAGCCCCTGCACCGCGAACGGCCAGGTGATGGGTATAGTTTTGAGGGTGGTGGGTGGCATGTGGCTTTGGTTAGCAAAAGCTGGCAACCGACGATCGTTGGACTAAATCCTCAAGATCTCCCGGGCCGTCGGCCAATAAAATCCTGTACGGAAGGCCTTGCCTACAAGGGCCCGGGCTGCGGCATGGTGCCCACCCAGTCCGGCATGAATTTCAGCCAGGAGGTTTCGCCCTTCCTCTTTGGAGATACACATTTGAAGGACTCCTGTTGTGCTTTTCTTATAAAGCTCTCCCTCATGGACTTTATAGGCTTTAGATCGCCGTACTATGCAGCGAGCCTCATTTTGGTCTTCGGGGAGTTCCTGCCTAGTTAGGTAGGCTAGGAATGGCTCCGTCCACAGGGCGATGACCGCCATTATTTCGTGGGCGGAGGGTGTTATCTCGGTGGCAGAGCCTTCGATTGTTTCAGAGTGTTCGGCGTTAGGCAGTGCGGTTGGGTCCGGATTGTTATTTCCGGACTCCCCTTCCCATAGTACGAATGGCTTGAACAGCCGTTCCAGGAAGATGTTGGGCGGGACGGCATCGCGTTTTGCACCGATGCGTTCCCATATGTCCGCCGCCTGGTTTTTATCCCGGGCTATATGATGAAATTCGAGCCCTTCGAACCGTGCTGACATTTTTAGGACCGCATTGCGGTATGCTGCCATTTTCGGATCTTTGGCATCAAAGTCTCCGTTTATTTGAGATATCCCGAGGTTCGAATCCCCACGCACTTCTAGGCGTTTAATGCCCATGGAGACTGCCATCCGGAGGCCGTGCAGAAGGGCCTCGTATTCGGCTGCGTTGTTGGAGTCCGTATACATTATCTGAAGAACGATTGACTGTGTCCCGGTTGGGGACGCCAGACAACGCCAGCCCCGTGCCGCCAACATTTTGGAGCCGTCAAAGTGCATGATCCAATTGATTATGCGCCGTACTTTTAGGGAGTTCGCTTCAGTCCATTCGCCACGAAGTCGGCCAAAACCTGCGACTTAATAGCTCGTCGTGGCTTATAAGTTATGTCGAATGGAAGGAGCTCTATGGCCCATTTAGCAATCCGGCCCATCGCGTCGCGGTTGTTTATAATGTCGTTAAGAGGTACTTCGGAGGCTACCGTTATCGAACACTCTTGAAAGTAGTGTCGCAGCTTCCGGGATGCCATGAACACCGCGTATGCTATCTTTTAATAGTGTGGGTACCGGGACTTGCATGGAGTTAGGACAGTGGACACATAGTAAACCGGTTTTTGAAGAGGGAAGCGGTGTCCATCCGTTTCTCGTTCGACGACGAGCACCACGCTGACAACTTGATGTGTTGTGGCGATATATAATAGCATTGGTTCGCCCACGTTGCTACGCCGCCAGACCAGATTTGTTGCCAAATGGCCTTTATTTCTTCTAGTCCGGCGTGGCGGCATCCGCCCACTCAAGTGTTCGGTGCGCCGGAGGAGGCGGTAAAGGGTAACGCCTTTTCTCCCAAGCGGAAATAAAGCGGCTTAGAGCCGCCACGCATCCAAATAATTTTGTATTTGTTTGAGGTCTTTTGGAATATCCAATCGTGAAAGAGCTCGGATCTTGGCTGGCTTTGCTTCAATTCCTCTACGGACACAATGAAGCCCAGAGCTTTCCGCCGAACGCCAAGACGATTTTTCCGGATTGAGCTTAATGTCATATTTTCGAGATTGTCGAATGTGAGCCTCAAGTCGCCTACTAGAGTTTCGACATGCTTGGATTTGACGACCACGCCATCTACATATGCTTCCACTATTTTGCCGATCTGGTTTGCCGACATGTCCGAATCATGCGCCGATATGTTGCGCGGCGCTTTTTAGCCCAAGGGCATTGTGTTGAAGCAGAACGGGCCGTATGGAGTGATGAATGCTGTTGTAGCTTGGTCTGGCTCCGCCATCTTGATTTGGTGGTAGCCGGAGTACGCGTTGAGGAAGCACAATGAGTCATGTCCTGCTGTAGCGTCGATAATTTGATCAATTCGAGGGAGGTGGAAGGGATCCTTTGGGCAAGCCTTATTAAGGTCTTTAAAACCAACACATAGGCGCCAGGATTTATCCTTCTTTGGTACCATCACCAGGTTTGCTAGCCAGTCCGGATGTTTTATATCTCTGATGAATCCGGCTTCCAAAAGTTTGGCTAGCTCCTCTCCCATGGCCTGTCTCTTGGGTTCGGAAAAGCGCCGAAGAGCCTGTTTGACTGGCTTGAATCCTTTTAGGATATTTAGGCTGTGCTCGGCCAGCCGACGTGGGATTCCTGGCATGTCTAGAGGGTGCCAGGCAAAGATGTCCCAGCTTTCTCGTAGAAATTCTCGTAGTGCGGCATCTACATCAGGGTTTAATTGTGCCCCAATGGAGGCCGTCTTTGCGAGTCCGCTGGGTGGACTTGGAATTTGACTATTTCATCCGCTGGTTTAAAAGAGGTGGACTTGGATCTTTTATCAAGTATCACATCGTCCCTGTTCACCGTGGAGCGCATCGCAGTGAGTTCCTCGGCCGCTAGGGCTTCAGATAGTGCCTCGAGGGCTAGTGCGGCTGTTTTGTTTTCGGCGCGGAGTGCTATGTTCGGATCACTAGCAAGAGTGATGATTCCGTTAGGTCCGGGCATTTTAAGCTTCATGTATCCATAATGGGGTATAGCTTGAAAAATTGTGAATGCCTCTCACCCTAATAAAGCGTGATATCCGCTGCTGAATGGGGCCACTTGAAATGTGACCTCCTCGGACCTGTAATTGTCCGCGAGCGAACACTACGCCTAGTGTGATTTTTCCCTGCAGCATGCTTCCGGCTAGGGATTATTCCTCTAAAGGTTGTGCTGCTTCGCTCAATGCGGTTCCAATCTATTTCCATTTTTCGAGGGTTTCCTCATAGATGAGGTTTAGTCCGCTGCCGCCATCCATGAGTACCTTAGTAAGGCGAAAGCCGCCCACTATCGGACCGAGGACCAATGCGGCCGGTGCTCGGGCTGTTCGAATTTAGGTTAGTCACGGCATTAAAGGTAATAGCCGTGTCACCCATGGATTTATTGTTGCTACTTGGTAGACTTCGCAAGGTTATGGAGTGTTCGTTTTCGCATGTTATTTGATGCGAAAGTCTCAAGACTATTAACACCGTCTTGGTGTTGCTTGAGCTGGGATTCTCAAGCTAGAAGCTCTTCGCCACTTTTGGCCACCGCCGAGTATCCAACATGCTCAAGGCTATGAGTTGGAGTGGCGCCTCGTGCTATGAATTTTGCAGGGTCCGTTTAGCCAACCCTCCAGTACGGTTCCGTACCCTTTAGGGGGTTTTGTTTTTTTGGTGTTTAACCCAGGTGCTTGGTAATGATGCACCCTTTTATTTCGGACTAGGGATGTATTCGGGGCCGGATTATCCCAAAATTTACTTTCGGTATTCCAGGCGCTCTCCATCGCACAGTATTTCTGTACTATGGTCGCCAAGTCAGCAAAGCGTGTAATTTCGCGACGACTTATGGTGTTTAGGATTCCCTTGTCCGTGCAATTATTGCAGAAAAGTGGGACTGCGTCCTCCTCTCGGCAGTCCTTTATCCTGTCCATAACCAGGAGGAATCGCCCAAGAATGATGTAATCGCTTCAGCGGGCTCTTGCTGAATTCGGGATAGATCGCTAATGTTTGGGTGGGCGGGTGGAACTGGATCCGGAACCCCGTCCAATTTAAGACTCAGGGGCCGGGAAGTTTCCAAACTCGGAAGTTTGGATTTTTGAATGCTATCCAATGAATCCATCCCGTCTCCTGACTTTAAATTCAGGGGTTGATCAACATCCGTCCCTCTGCGGGAATCCGGCATGGAGGGATCGGGAATCCATACGTAGCTAGTCCTTAAGATAGAAGAAGAATCGCCACATTGCTCCTCTATCACAGCAACATGATGGGTAGCCTGGGGAGAGTTCATCTCTCTCAGATCGGTTTTAGGCCCAATCCGGTCGTAGTCTGTGGCGACTCCCAGGGCAGCGATGCGATCCAAGAGCTCGTTTACGGAGGAGAGCTCGATCGGATCTAACTGTTCGGCAGGTTCCGAATTAACGTGAAGATTGGTTTCGATGACTCGAGAAGTCATCGTCGGTAGCGATGGCGAACCGGCGGTCATAAGAAAACCACCTAGCGAAGAGTCGACCCAAAGGCCAAGGCTCCTTTGGCGATAGTATCGCCTTTAAAGACGGATGAGGCATCCTTCCCGACGGCGACGCAGAGGAACTCTCAATGAAAGCACCAATGTCGGTGTCAAAACCGCGGATCTCGGTAGGGGTCCCAATCATGCGCCTAGGCGGATGGTAACAGGAGACAAGGGACACGATGTTTTTACCCAGGTTCGGGCCCTCTCGATGGAGGTAATACCCTACTCCGCTTGATTAATATTGATGATATGGGTAGTACAAGAGTAGATCTACCACGAGATCAAGGAGGCTAAACCCTAGAAGCTAGCCTATGGTATGATTGTTGTTCGTCCTACGGACTAAAACCCTCCGGTTTATATAGACACCGGATAGGTTAGGGTTACACAGAGTCGGTTACAATGGTAGGAGATCTACATATCCGTATCGCCAAGCTTGCCTTCCACGCCAAGGAAAGTCCCATCCGGACACGGGACGAAGTCTTCAATCTTGTATCTTCATAGTCCAGGAGTCCGGCCAACGGTGATAGTTCGGCTATCCGGACACCCCCTAATCCGGGACTCCCTCACTTCTCGACCAATGTCCACACTTGGTTTATCTCAAAGTTGTGTAGCTCTTCATGCATGGCATTTATCCAATCCGGATCTTCCAATGCTTCTTCAACCTTCATAGGTTCAATGCTAGAGATGAATGAATAATGTTCACAAAAATTAGCCAAACGATTTTTAGAGCGAGTGATTCTCTCGGTTTGGATATCATTGAAGATTTCCTCGGCGGGATGGTCTCTTGAAACTCTTGCTCGAACTTGTGAGAGCTTTTGCTTGGGTCGGGGTGGAACATCTTCTTCATCATCTTGTTCTTCTTCTTGGCTTTCTTCTGTTGGGGAACGTAGTAATTTCAAAAAAATTCCTACGCACACGCAAGATCATGGTGATGCATAGCAACGAGAGGGGAGAGTGTTGTCTACGTACCCTCTTAGACCGAAAGCGGAAGCGTTAGCACAACGCGGTTGATGTAGTCGTACGTCTTCACGATCTGACCGGTCAAGTACCGAACGCACGACACCTTCGAGTTCAGCACACGTTCAGCCCGATGACGTCCCTCAAACTCCGATCCAGCCGAGTGTTGAGGGAGAGTTTCACAAGACGACGACGCAGTGACAATGATGATGTTCTACCGACGCAGGGCTTCGCTAACCACCGCTTCTGATATCAAGCTGGACTATGGTGGAGGGGGCACCGCTTTTGGCTAAAAGATCAAATGATCAATTGTTGTGTCTTTGGGGTGCCCCCTTGCCCCCGTATATAAAGGAGCAAGGGGGGAGGTGCGGCCGCCTAGAGGGGCGCCCAGAGGAGTCCTACTCCCACCGGGAGTAGGACTCCCTCCCTTTTCCTAGTTGGACTAGGAGTGGAGGGGGAAAGAGGTGGAGGAGAAGAAGGAAAGGGGGGCGCGCCCCCTCTCCTTGTCCTATTCGTACTAGGGGGAGGGGCGCATGGCCCTTGCCCTGGCCGCCTCTCCTCTCTTCTACTAAGGCCCACTATGGCCCATTAACCTCCCGGGGGGTTCCGGTAACCTCCCGGTACTCCGGTAAAATCCGGATTTCACCCAGAACACTTCCGATATCCAAACATAGGCTTCCAATATATCAATCTTCATGTCCCGACCATTTCAAGACTCCTTGTCATGTCCGTGATCACATCCGGGACTCCGAACAACCTTCGGTACATCAAAACATATAAACTCATAATATAATTGTCATCGAAACGTTAAGCGTGCGGACCCTACGGGTTCCAGAACTATGTAGACATGACCGAGACATGTCTCCGGTCAGTAACCAATAGCGGAACCTGGATGCTCATATTGGCTCCCACATATTCTACGAAGATCTTTATCGGTCAGACCGCATAACAACATACGATGTTTCCTTTGTCATTGGTATGTTACTTGCCCGAGATTCGATCGTCAGTATCTCAATACCTAGTTCAATCACGTTACCGGCAAGTCTCTTTACTCGTTCCGTAATACATCATCCCGCAACTAACTCATTAGTTGCAATGCTTGCAAGGCTTAAGTGATGTGCATTACCCAGAGGGCCCAGATATACCTCTCCGACAATCGGAGTGACAAATCCTAATCTCGAAATACGCCAACCCAACAAGTACCTTCGGAGACACCTGTAGAGCACCTTTATAATCACCCAGTTACATTGTGATGGTTGGTAGCACACAAAGTGTTCCTCCGGTAAACGGGAGTTGCATAATCTCATAGTCATAGGAACATGTATAAGTCATTAAGAAAGCAATAGCAACATACTAAACGATCGGGTGCTAAGCTAACGGAATGGGTCAAGTCAATCACATCATTCTCCTAATGATGTGATCCCGTTAATCAAATGACAACCCATGTCAATGGCTAGGAAACTTAACCATCTTTGATTAACAAGCTAGTCAAGCAGAGGCATACTAGTGACACTCTGTTTGTCTATGTATTCACACATGTATTTTGTTTCCGGTTAATACAATTCTAGCATGAATAATAAACATTTATCATGATATAAGGAAATAAATAATAACTTTATTATTGCCTCTAGGGCATATTTCCTTCAGTCTCCCACTTGCACAAGAGTCAATAATCTAGAATACACAGTAATGATTCTAACACCCATGGAGCCTTGGTGTTGATCATGTTTTGCTCGTGGAAGAGGCTTAGTCAGCGGGTCTGCAACATTCAGATCCGTATGTATCTTGCAAATTTCTATGTCTCCCACCTGGACTAAATCCCGGATGGAATTGAAGCGTCTCTTGATGTGCTTGGTTCTCTTGTGAAATCTGGATTCCTTCGCCAAGGCAATTGCACCAGTATCGTCACAAAAGATTTTCATTGGACCCGATGCACTAGGTATGACACCTAGATCGGATATGAACTCCTTCATCAAGACTCCTTCATTTGCTGCTTCCGAAGGAGCTATGTACTCCGCTTCATACGTAGATCCCGCCATGACGCTTTGTTTAGAACTGCACCAACTGACAGCTCCACCGTTCAATGTAAACACGTTGCGGTTTAGAATCGTCCGGATCAGTGTCAATGCTTGCATCAATGTAACCGTTTACGATGAGCTCTTTGTCACCTCCATAACCGAGAAACATATCCTTAGTCCCTTTCAGGTATTTCAGGATGTTCTTGACCGCTGTCCGGTGATCCACTCCTGGATTACTTTGGTACCTTCCTGCTAGACTTATAGCAAGGCACACATCAGGTCTGGTACACAGCATTGCATACATGATAGAGCCTATGGCTGAAGCATAGGGAACATCTTTCATTTTCTCTCTATCTTCTGCAGTGGTCGGGCATTGAGTCTTACTCAACTTCACACCTTGTAACATAGGCAAGAATCCTTTCTTTGCTTGATCCATTTTGAACTTCTTCAAAACTTTGTCAAGGTATGTGCTTTGTGAAAGCGCAGTAATCTATCTCTATAGATCTTGATGCCCAATATATAAGCAGCTTCACCGAGGTCTTTCATTGAAAAACTCTCTTTCAAGTATCCCTTTATGATATCCAGAAATTCTATATCATTTCCAATCAACAATATGTCATCCACATATAATATCAGAAATGCTACAGAGCTCCCACTCACTTTCTTGTAAATACAGGCTTCTCCAAAAGTCTGTACAAAACCAAATGCTTTGATCACACTATCAAAGCATTTATTCCAACTCCGAGAGGCTTGCACCAGTCCAAAAATGGATCGCTGGAGCTTCAACACTTTGTTAGCTCCCCTTGGATCGACAAAACCTTCCGGTTGCATCATATACAACTCTTCTTCCAGAAATCCATTCAGGAATGCAGTTTTGACATCCATTTGCCAAATTTCATAATCATAAAATGCGGCAATTGCTAACATGATTCGAACAGACTTAAGCATCGCTACGGGTGAGAAGGTCTCACCGTAGTCAATCCCTTGAACTTGTCGAAAACCTTTCTGAAAGTGCAACTATCCCTAGGTGGTTTTGGTAATTCATAACAACATATAGCTCATTGAGCTAATGCTATTCCAAGACTATTATTTCAGGAAAGCTCAATGAATGGCATGGCATGGATGATGAAAGTGGATCCCTCAAAATACTAAGGACAAAGGATTGGCTCAAGCTCAAAAGCTCAGGACTCTTCATTTTACATTTTAGTGATCCAAGATCACATTGAGTCTATAGGAAAAGCCAATACTATCAAGAAGGGATGAGGTGTTGCTTAATGAGCCTTTTGCTTCATGTGCTTAGTGATATGCTCCAAAACCCTCAACTACTTTCCCACATCCACAAATGACCTAAACCTAAAGCCAAAATCGGTCACACCGATTCTTTCTATCCGGCGCCACCGATTCCAAAAGTCATAGCCATTGCCACAAACCCTAAGCAAATCGGTCTTACCGATAGGGATCTCGGTCTCACCGAGATGGGGTTGCAATCTCTCTGCTTCCCTTCAGAACGCTTCGGTCTAACCGGTGAGCGATCGGTCCCACCGAGATTGCAATGTAAACTCTCTGTTTCCTTTTTGTAACATTTTGGTCTCACCGAAAAGAACAAATCGGTCCCACCAAGTTTACCTGACCAACTCTCTGGAAAGCTTATTACCAAAATCGGTCCCACCGAGTTTGTGTAATCGGACTCACCAAGATTAGTTATGCCCTAACCCTAACCATATCGGCCTCACCGAGATGCATGTCAGTCCCACCGAAAATCACTAACGGTCACTAGGTTTACTAAATCGGTCCGACCGAGTTTAACGATTCGGTCCCACCGAGTTTGGTAAATTGTGTGTAACGGTTAGATTTTGTGTGGAGGCTATATATACCCCTCCACCTCCTCTTCATTCATGGAGAGAGCCATCAGAACGAACCTACACTTCCAACTTACCATTTCTGAGAGAGAACTACCTACTCATGTGCCAAGATATTCCATTCCTATCAAATGAATCTTGATCTCTAGCCTTCCCCAAGTTGCTTTCCACTCAAACCCTCTTTCCACCAGATCCAAAACCTATGAGAGAGAGTTGAGTGTTGGGGAGACTATCATTTGAAGCACAAGAGCAAGGAGTTCATCATCAACACACCATTTGTTACTTCTTGGAGAGTGGTGTCTCCTAGATTGGCTAGGTGTCACTTGGGAGCCTCCGACAAGACTGTGGAGTTGAACCAAGGAGTTTGTAAGGGCAAGGAGATCGCCTACTTCGTGAAGATCTACCGCTAGTGAGGCAAGTCCTTCGTGGGCGACGGCCATGGTGGGATAGACAAGGTTGCTTCTTCGTGGACCCTTCGTGGGTGGAGCCCTCCGTGGACTCACAAGAACTGCTACCCTTCGTGGGTTGAAGTCTCCATCAACGTGGATGTACGATAGCACCACCTATCGGAACCACGCCAAAAACATCCGTGTCTCCAATTGCGTTTGAATCCTCCAAACCATTCCCCTTACTTTCTTGCAAGTTGCATGCTTTAATTTCCGCTGCCTATATACTCTTTGCATGCTTGCTTGAATTGTGTGATGATTGCTTGACTTGTCCTAAAATAGCTAAAATCTGCCAAACCATAAAATTGGGAAAAGGTTAAGTTTTTATTGGTCAAGTAGTCTAATCACCCCCTCTAGACATACTTCAAGGTCCTACAAGTGGTATCGAGCTTTGGTCTCCATTTGCTTTGATTTCCATAGCTTTTGGTGGTCATAGCCTTGGTTTCACAACCTAGGAGAGTATGGCGTCTAGCGAGGAAATTATCACCGAGAGGTCCTTACTTTGATGGTACTAATTTTGCTAGTTGGAAGCATAAGATGAAAATGCATATTCTTGGACATAACCCGCCGCTTGGGCAATTATTTGTATTGGCTTGCAAGGTGAATTCTTCGATGGGAGAGAACCGAACCGTGAAGCTAATGCGGAAGAAATGAAGATGCTGCAATACAACGCCAAGCATGTGACATCATCTTCAACGGATTGTGCCTCAAGAATTCAACAAAATCAGCCGCCTTGAGAATGCAAAGGAAATTTGGGATACTTTGATTGATATGCATGAAGGTACCGAGTCCGTCAAGGAATCCAAGTTGGATGTGCTCCAAAGTCAGCTTGACAAGTTCAAAATGAAGGATGGTGAAGGTGTCGCTGAAATGTACTCTAGGCTTGCTCTTATCACAAATGAGATTGCCGGCTTAGGGAGTGAAGAGATGACCGACAAATTCATCATCAAGAAAATCCTAAGAGCATTGGATGGAAAGTATGATACCATGTGCACATTGATCCAAATGATGCCAAACTACAAAGATCTCAAGCCAACGGAAGTCATTGGAAGGATTGTTGCTCATGAGATGTCACTCAAGGATAAGGAGGAACTTCACAACAAGTCAAGTGGTGCTTACAAAGCCTCAAGTGAAGCCCCACATCATCAAGTGAGAAACCAACCTTCAATGAAGAATTGAGCTTAATGGTGAAGAACTTCAACAAATTCTACAAAAGTAGAAGCAAAGAAAGAAGCTCCAAGTCAAGGTCTTACAATGACAAGAGATCTTCTAGTCGAGAGCGCAATTGCTACAATTGTGGGAGACCCGACACTACTCCAATGAGTGTACGACACCCTACAAAAGAAGAGAAGATTCTCCAAGAAGAAGGAGCAAAAGAGAAGAATCACCACCAAGAGAGAGGAGGAGTAGAGATGATCGTTATGAACGAAGACCCTCACGGAGAAGTAAGGATTCGGAAAGAAAGGACAAGTCATCAAGGAGCTACACAAAACGAAGACATCAAGCTCATGTTGGTGAATGGGTTTCCGCTCCGACTCCGACAATCACTCCGAGAGAAGCTATCACTCCGACTCCGAATATACTCAAGATGAAGGTGTTGCCGGTCTAGCACTTGTGTCAACCAACTCCTACGACATATTTGACTCACCAAATGAAGGTGTTGGAAGATGCTTCATGGCCAAAGGTCCAAAGGTAACACATCCCGAGTATGTTGATTTTAATAGTGATGAAGATGACTTGCTTGTGGATGATGATTTACTTGTTGACAACTCTAGTGATGAATACTATGATGAAATGTCAATTAATCATGCTAATCAAACGAATGACAATGATAAGGAGAAAATTGAGCTTCTAACTAAAGAACTAAACACTCTTAAGTTGGCTCATGAAACTATCTTCGAAGATCATCGAGAACTTTTAAGGGCTCATGAGAAGTTACGCTTTGAAAAGCTCAATCTTGAGCAAGAGCATGAGTTCTTAAAGGCAATCAATGATGATCTCCGTAAGAAAAGTTCTTCTTACATTGCCAAGCGCTTACTCTTATCTACTTACATGCCTCAAGTCAAGTCTAGTAACAAGTACAAGAAAGATACTTCCTCTAGTAGTAACAATAATAATGTCAAATCCAATGTTGTTGCTTCTAGTAGTTCTCTTGATTCCACTAATGATTCTCTTAGCCAAGTTACACTTGAGCAAGAAAATAGTTTATTGAAGGGAATTATAGAGAAAGGTGTTTACAAGAGCCTTGCCGGAGTAAGCAATTCGAGGAAATTGTACGCAAGCAAGGAAGGCACCGGAAGAATCAAGGTGTTGGTTTTGAACGAAAGTTCAACGCCAATGGAGTTGAGTGGGAAGAAGATCAATACCCCAAGACAAAGTTTGTTCCTCAACAAGAGAAGTATGATCCTACTTCCTTCAAGGGACACAAGCTCAAGATGATCTTCCACCACAAGACCACAAGAACAAAGGCAAGGAAAAGCTTCAAGAAGAGATTGATGCATTTGAAGAAGCACCTAAAGCCTCGCTCGAGTGGGTCCCCAAGACTACGCCAAGTTCTACTTCATCAAGTACAACTACAACTCCAAGGATTCCCATCAAGATGATGTGGATCCCGAAGAAGAAGAACTAGAGAGTTCTTGAGGGTGACTCCGCCAACATTCTTCACTCATATCATTTTGGCAAAAACAAGTGCAATCAACTTTCACATCTTGCACTAGTTCAAGGAGTCACAAACCCTCATGTTGGAAAGGCAAGGGACAAGGTAACCTAATGTTTTCATGGACATCATCTTGTGTGTGCATCACTCTATGTCTATGGATATTCTTGTTTGTTCCTTGTGGGACTAACCAATGTAGGCAAGTTGAAAGTGCAACTCACTCCAAAGGATTGCTCCAAATGATCTACATCAACATTGAGCATCTACATCTTCAACACCTACATGAAGTCATCATCGACAAAACCCAAGGTTAGTTCATCCCTCTAAGGGGGATCTCACATCTAGGGGAGCTTAACTCTAAGAATTGAGTCAAAGCAACTCTAATGGTGTGAACACATTAATGCATTATGTAAAAGTGGTAACCCCACTTGAGCTTAAACGATGAGTATGACCTATGATCAAATGTTCTCATTTGACTCCTAAGTCAATATACTCATATATAGATGACCTAGTCATCGCCAATTGCTTGATAGATGCTAAATTGGTTGTGCATGCTTTGCCACATATTTCAATTGCCATCTTATTGTGTGAGCATGTTGGTGCATATTTTACTCATTCAAGGACATCCACTTGTTGTTTTGTTTGTTTGGATTCTTTTCTTTGTGCCAAGTGGATGGACAAGAATGCCTAAGAACCTTCTTTAGCTATCTATGCTTTTCTCGCCTCAAACTCTATTCATGCTACATCACAAAATTTGATCAAGTCGATTTGAACCACTCGTGTGAGGAGCACTCGAGTCCCCGATTCATCATAGACTTAACTTCCAAAACCTCTTAGTGATTCTCGGTCCGACCGATCCTTCCATTTTGGTCCTACCGAGATCATCAAGTTGATCTGAGTTTTCAATCTCGGTGCAACCGATTTGAACTTTTCGGTCTCACCGATTTGTCAGAATCAACACGCTTATGCATCTCGGTGCCACCGAGTTGTTCCACTTGGTCACACCGACAGGTCGAGCTATATATAGCCACGGGCAAAATTTTGGAAATTTCTCCAAACCCTTCGCCAAGACAACAACTCACTCGCCATCGTGGTCTCCAGATCGCCTCCTCGCCGCCAAGAGCCTCCTATCGCTGGTCTTCGCCACCGTCGGATTTCGTCCCGCTGTTGCCGTCGTAGCAAGTCCACCGCCAAGTTAGGGTATGGACTTAATCTTTGTGCTATCCACGTCTGATTCCTGGCACATTGTTTTCATATTGATTCTTGCCACAATTGAAACTCTTCTATCCAGCCAAAGTAGTTCATAGATTAGATGTGATTCAAATTTTTAGGTTTAGGTTTCCGCCGAAACCATCTCGGACCCACCATGTTGAAAAACTCGGTCTCACCGATTTGGCTTATGCCATTGCACTAGTGACTCTTGGTCTGACCGAGAATTACTAATCGGTGCAACCGATTTGAGGATTCTGTGAAACCCTAGCAGTCTCGGTGCCACCAAACTGAAACTCGGTCCAGCCGAGATCATCAGTTTAGGTTCCAAAACTGCTTCGGTATCACCGAGTTTGAAAATCGGTGGATCCGAACTGTGGAAAACTAAGACTGAACTTTTGAGTCATTCTTTTGCAAAAACCTCTGCATTTTGTGATGTTCATCTTTTCTATCTCATATATAACTCTTCACAGGGTCAGCAGTCAGCTTTTGCAGTATGTCTGATCAAAGTGACAGCGAACAGTCAAGAGCAGATGGACTTGAGTGAGGGCACTAGTCCCTCAACTTCAGATGAAGGGAGCAGAAGTACTCCTAGCAATTTGCCTAAGGCTGCAACTAGGCAAAGGAGGAAAAGAACTTCAGATTCAGAGGATGAAGATTACAAAGCTGAGGAAGATGAGGCAACTTCCAAGAAAGTGGTGCTCAAGAAGGAATATGGCTCAGCAAAGGATGCAAAGCCAGGCATGAAGACCAAAAGGCCTGCAAGAAGGCAACCTATGCCCAAGGCCAGAGCATCAACTCAACTGCCTGAAAGGCCTGATCCCAAAGAGCCAGCAGATGAAAGCAAGAAGAGGAAGGAAAGGGTCAAGAAGACCATAGCCAGAGTTGTTGGTCAACCTTCCATGATGGAAGAGGAAGATGAAATTGCAGCACCAGCTCCAAAGGCACCAAAGCTTATGGGTGATGCTATTAAATGGGCTGCCACATCTAAGCCCAAGGAAGCACCCAAAGCTGCCCCCAAGGCCAAGTTCAGACCAAAGAGGAATACCAGAGTATTCCACTCTTCGAGAAGAACAAGGCCCCAAAGGCTCGAGGATGCCGATGAGGAAGATGAAGAAGGACAAGTTCTCGAAGCTTAAGCCCAAGATACCAGACCACAATGATGCCCATCCTGTGGCTGAGGACATGAGAATCAGGAAGGATTCAGGGCTGAGACTGTGGAGAATGGAAGATCCATATGCTTCAAGGAGAAGAACTGTTGTTGATTACAGGTTCCACACAAAGGAACAACACGACTTTTATGAGACCATTTTGCTGGACAAGAAGCCCATAGTTTGTGATATGAGGTGGGTCGACTGGACCTACATGAAGGAGAATGAAGAGCACTATCCTGGAGTGCAAGACAGCTTTATTGCTTGTGGAGTTGCAGATTTTGTTGGGCAAAAGCTCACAAATTGGAATGATGAACTTATCATGCAGTTCTACTCCACAGCACATTTTTACCCATATGGAAGAATTGTTTGGATGTCTGAAGGTACAAGGTACCAGTCAACTGTTGAGGAGTGGGCAAGTCTGATCAATGCCCCCAAGGAGAATGAGGATGACCTAGACATTTATGCAAAGAAGAAGATGGGTCACAATTCAATGGCTCACATGTACAAGGAAATTCCAGACAAGGCATTAGGAACTCACAAGTTTGGATCAGTTCACTTTCTGCTGTCAGGGTTGCCAACCATAAATTGGATTCTGAGGCACACTTTGTTGCCCAAGTCCGTGACCATAACATGATCGAGGGCATGCCATCAACATGTTGCATGTGTTTGATGTGCCACGAAGTTCAAAGTCATGAGCCTGATCATTGAAACAATCAATAGGACTGCAGCAGATCGTAAGAGGAGCTGTGGATATGCACCTCAGATTCAAGAATTGATAAACTCAAAATGGGCAGAGGAAAATATCAGGTTGGATAAGGAACACTTTCCACTTTATCCAGACTTTGAGGACAATGAGGTTGTCATGAATGAAGATGATCCACAATCAATTCAAGCTCAGGAGAAGAAGGAGAAGGCAAAGAGGGAGAAGGCTGCCAAGATGCCAACTCAAGAGGAGGCATCTGAGTATTTCTTGAAGAACAAGCAGGAGCAGCTAGGTTACTTGATAGCATCAACCCTGAGGATAGAGAAGGGATTGGCCACCCTCACTCAAAATCAGGAGAGCTTGGAGAGAATCATAGAACAAAAGTTCTATAACTTAGATGTGAAAGTAACTGAGATTCAGTCTGCAGTGGAGGAACTACAAGATGACATGCAGGAGAGGAAGGGCAAAACAACAACTGATGCATTTGCCAGAGTGCCTAGAGCCCAGAGGTCATCTGTTGTGCCAGTCCCTGACACAAGAGCAACTTCATCTGCACCAGCTACAGCCTCAATGCCACCAGCTCCAAAGACCTACATCAGCTCCAACTCCATCTACTTCAATCAAGCTTTAGTCCTCAGCGTTATCCTGACTCCACCACCAAGATCTAGCCCGAGAGTCGATCTAGCACTATGCATTTTCTATGAACTTTTTGGTAACTTGTTGCCAAAGGGGGAGAAAAATGTATAGATCATAGGCTTTGAGAGAGAGAGAGTGTGTTGCTTTTGTTCTCTCTTGCTTTATTTGGTGGTTTTTCAATCTTTGTTTGCTTTTGGTTGAGATACTATGCTTGTGAGACATTGATGATCATGTGTTTGATCATAAGCTACACTTATGCATGCTTGATATTATCCTATCTATCTTATGTGATCACTCACTATGCTTGGTGATGAGTGCATGTATTCATTGTTTATTATTTTGAGCGCTCCACCAAGATGTATGTGACATGGAAGAGTAACCCATGAGCCTAATTCATTGTGCATTTGCAGTCCAAAGCAAATCTAAAACTATGCACAAATTTAGGGGAGCTCTTGCTTATCACATACTTCTCAAAGCTTACGATGTTATTTAAATTTTATTATCATTTGTCGAAGTTTGATCTATATGTTGTCATCAATTACCAAAAAGGGGGAGATTGAAAGTGCAACTATCCCTAGGTGGTTTTGGTAATTCATAACAACATATAGCTCAATGAGCTAATGCTATTCCAAGACTATTATTTCAGGAAAGCTCAATGAATGGCATGGCATGGATGATGAAAGTGGATCCTCAAAATACTAAGGACAAAGGATTGGCTCAAGCTCAAAAGCTCAAGACTCTTCATTTTACATTTTAGTGATCCAAGATCACATTGAGTCTATAGGAAAAGCCAATACTATTAAGAAGGGATGAGGTGTTGCTTAATGAGCCTTTTGCTTCATGTGCTTAGTGATATGCTCCAAAACCCTCAACTACTTTCCCACATCCACAAATGACCTAAACCTAAAGCCAAAATCGGTCACACCAATTCTTTCTATCCGGCGCCACCGATTCCAAAAGTCATAGCCACTGCCACAAACCCTAAGCAAATCGGTCTTACAGATAGGGATCTCGGTCTCACCGAGATGGGTGCAATCTCTCTGTTTCCCTTCGTAACGTTTCGGTCTAACTGAAGTGAGCGATCGGTCCCACCGAGATTGCAATGTAAACTCTCTGTTTCCTTTTTGTAACATTTCGGTCTCACCGAAAAGAGCAAATCGGTCCCACCGAGTTTACCTGACCAGCTCTCTGGAAAGCTTATTACCAAAATCGGTCCCACCGAGTTTGTGTAATCGGTCTCACCGAGATTACGTTATGCCCTAACCCTAACCATATCAGCCTCACCGAGATGCATGTCAGTCCCACCGAAAATCACTAACTGTCACTAGGTTTACTAAATCGGTCCGACCGAGTTTAACAATTCGGTCCCACCGAGTTTGGTAAATTGTGTGTAACAGTTAGATTTTGTGTGGAGGCTATATATACCCCTCCACCTCCTCTTCATTCGTGGAGAGAGCCATCAGAATGAACCTACACTTCCAACTTACCATTTCTGAGAGAGAACTACCTACTCATGTGTTGAGGCCAAGATATTCCATTCCTATCATATGAATCTTGATCTCTAGCTTTCCCCAAGTTGCTTTCCACTCAAACCCTCTTTCCACCAGATCCAAAACCTATGAGAGAGAGTTGATTGTTGGGGAGACTATCATTTGAAGCACAAGAGCAAGGAGTTCATCATCAACACACCATTTGTTACTTCTTGGAGAGTGGTGTCTCCTAGATTGGCTAGGTGTCACTTGGGAGCCTCCGACAAGATTGTGGAGTTGAACCAAGGAGTTTGTAAGGGCAAGGAGATCGCCTACTTCGTGAAGATCTACCGCTAGTGAGGCAAGTCCTTCGTGGGCGACGGCCATGGTGGGATAGACAAGGTTGCTTCTTCATGGACCCTTCGTGGGTGGAGCCTCCGTGGACTCACAAGCAACTGCTACCCTTCGTGGGTTGAAGTCTCCATCAACGTGGATGTATGATAGCACCACCTATCGGAACCACGCCAAAAACATCCGTGTTCCAATTGCGCTTGAATCCTCCAAACCCTTCCCTTACTTTCTTGCAAGTTGCATGCTTTAATTTCCGCTGCCTATATACTCTTTGCATGCTTGCTTGAATTGTCTGATGATTGCTTGACATGTCCTAAAATAGCTAAAATCTGCCAAACCATAAAATTGGGAAAAGGTTAAGTTTTTATTGGTCAAGTAGTCTAATCACCCCCCCTCTAGACATACTTCAGGGTCCTACACTTTCGCAACAAGTTGAGCTTTATAGACAGTAACATTACCGTCAGCATCAGTCTTCTTCTTGAAGATCCATTTATTCTCAATTGCTTGCCGATCATCGGGCAAGTCAACCAAAGTCCACACTTTGTTCTCATACATGGATCCCATCTCAGATTTCATGGCCTCAAGCCATTTTGCGGAATCTGGGTTCACCATCGCTTCTTCATAGTTCGTAGGTTCGTCATGATCTAGTAACATAACTTCCAGAACAGGATTACGGTACCACTCTGGTGCGGATCTTACTCTGGTTGACCTATGAGGTTCAGTAACAACTTGATCTGAAGTTTCATGATCATCATCATTAACTTCCTCACCAATTGGTGTAGGTGTCGCAGAAACCGGTTTCTGCGATGAACTACTTTCCAATAGGGGATCAGGTATAGTTACCTCATCAAGTTCTACTTTCCTCCCACTCACTTCTTTCGAGAGAAACTCCTCCAGAAAGATTCCGAATTTAGCAACAAAAGTCTTGCCTTCGGATCTGTGATAGAAGGTGTACCCAACAGTCTCCTTTGGGTATCCTATGAGGACACATTTCTCCGATTTCTTATCAGGTTGAAGCTTTTTCACATAAGCATCGCAACCCCAAACTTTCAGAAATGACAACTTTGGTTTCTTGCCAAACCATAGTTCATAAGCGTCGTCTCAACGGATTTCGATGGTGCCCTATTTAACGTGAATGCGCCGCCTCTAAAGCATAACCCCAAAACGATAGCGGTAAATCAGAAGAGACATTATAGATCGCACCATATCTAGTAAAGTACGATTATGACGCTCGACACACCATTACGCTGTTGTGTTCCGGTATGTGAGTTGCTAAACTATTCCACATTGTTTCAAATGAAGACCAAACTCGTAACTCAAATATTCTCCTCCATGATCAGATCGTAGAAACTTTATTTTCTTGTTAGATGATTTTCAACTTCACTCTGAAATTCTTTGTACTTTTCAAATGTTTCAGACTAATGTTTCATTAAGTAGATATACCCATATCTGCTTAAATCATCTGTGAAGGTGAGAAAATAATGATATCCGCCACGAGCCTCAACATTCATTGGACCACATACATCTGTATGTATGATTTCCAACAAATCTGTTGCTCTCTCCATAGTTCTGGAGAACGGCGTTTTAGCCATGTTGCCCATGAGGCACGGTTCGCAAGTACCAAGTGATTCATAATCAAGTGGTTCCAAAAGTCCATAAGTATGGAGTTTCTTCATGAACTTTACACCGATATGACCTAAACGACAGTGCTACAAATAAATTGCACTATCATTATCAACTCTGCATCTTTCGTCTTCAATATTATGAATATGTGTATCACTACAATCGAGATTTAACAAAAATAGACCACTCTCCAAGGGTGCATGACCATTAAAGATATTACTCATATAAATAGAACAACCATTATTCTCTGATTTAAATGAATAAACGTCTCGCATCAAACAAGATCCAGATATAATGTTCATGCTCAACGCTGGCACCAAATAACAATTATTTATGTCTAATACTAATCCCGAAGGTAGATGTAGAGGTAGCATGCCGACCGCGATCACATCGACTTTGGAACCATTTCCCACGCCGCATCGTCACCTCGCCCTTAGCCAATCTTCGCTAATCAGAGCCCTGCTTCGAGTTGCAAATATTAGCAATGTAACCAAGATTCAATACCCAGTGCTCTCGTGAGCATTAGTAAGGTACACATCAATAACATGTATATCACATATACCTTTGTTCACCTTGCCATCCTTCTTATCCGCCAAATACTTGGGGCAGTTCCGCTTCTAGTGACCAGTCTGCTTGCAGTAGAAGCACTCAGTCTCAGGCTTAGGTCCAGACTTGGGTTTCTTCTCCTGAGTAGCAACTTGCTTGTTGTTCTTCTTGAAGTTTCCCTTCTTCCCTTTGCCCTTTTTCTTGAAACTGGTGGTCTTATTGACCATCAACACTTGATGCTCCTTTTTGATTTCTACCTCCGCAGCCTTTAGCATTGTGAAGAGCTCGGGAATCATCTTATCCATCCCTTGCATGTTATAGTTCATCATGAAGCTCATGTAGCTTGGTGGCAGTGATTGTAGAATTCTGTCAATGACGCTATCATCCGGAAGATTAACTCCCAGTTGAATCAAGTGATTATTGTACCCAGACATTTTGAGTATATGCTCATTGACAGAACTATCCTCCTCCATCTTGCAGCTGTAGAACTTATTGGAGACTTCATATCTCTCAATCTGGGCATTTGCTTGAAATATTAACTTCAACTCTTGGAACATCTCATATGCTCCATGACGTTCAAAACGTCGTTGAAGTTCCGGTTCTAAGTCGTAAAGCATGGCACATTGAACTATCGAGTAGTCATCAGCTTTGCTCTGCCAGACGTTCTTAACATTGTCAGTTGCATCAGCAGCAGGCCTGGCACCCAGCGGTGCTTCCAGGACGTAATTCTTCATGCAGCAATGAGGATAATCTCAAGTTACGGACCCAGTCCGTAATTACTACCATCATCTTTCAACTTTGCTTTCTCAAGGAACGCATTAAAATTCAACGGAACAACAACACGGGCCATCTATCTACAATCAACATAGACAAGCAAGATACTATCAGGTACTAAGTTCATGATAAATTTAAGTTCAATTAATCATATTACTTAAGAACTCCCACTTAGATAGACATCCTCTAATCCTCTAAGTGATCACGTGATCCATATCAACTAAACCATGTCCGATCATCACGTGAGATGGAGTAGTTTCAATGGTGAACATCACTATGTTGATCATATCTACTATATGATTCACGCCGACCTTTCGGTCTCCGTGTTCCGAGGCCATATCTGTTATATGCTAGGCTCGCCAAGTTTAACTCGAGTATTCGCGTGTGCAACTGTTTTGCACCCGTTGTATTTGAACGTAGAGCCTATCACACCCGATCATCACGTGGTGTCTCAGCACGAAGAACTTTTGCAACGGTGCATACTCAGGGAGAACACTTATACTTTGAAAATTTAGTAAGGGATCATCTTATAATGCTACCGTCAATCAAAGCAAGATAAGATGCATAAACGATAAACATCACATGCAATCAATATAACTGATATGATATGGCCATCATCATCTTGTGCTTATGATCTCCATCTCTGAAGCGTCGTCATGATCACCATCGTCACCGGTGCGACACCTTGATCTCCATCGTAGCATTGTTGTCGTCTCGCCAATCTTATGCTTCTACGACTATCGCTACCGCTTAGTGATAAATTAAAGCATTACAGGGCGATTGCATTGCATACAATAAAGCGACAACCATATGGCTCCTGCCAGTCGCTGATAACTCAGTTACAAAACATGATCATCTCATACAATAAAATTTAGCATCATGTCTTGACCATATCACATCACAACATGCCCTGCAAAAACAAGTTAAACGTCCTCTACTTTGTTGTTGCAAATTTTACGTGGCTGCTACGGGCTTAGCAAGAACCGTTCTTACCTACGCATCAAAACCACAACGATAGTTTGTCAAGTTGGTGTTGTTTTAACCTTCGCAAGGACCGGGCGTAGCCACACTCGGTTCAACTAAAGTTGGAGAAACTGACACCCGCCAGCCACCTATGTGCAAAGCACGTCGGTAGAACCAGTCTCGCGTAAGCATACGCGTAATGTCGGTCCGGGCCGCTTCTTCCAACAATACCGCCGAACCAAAGTATGACATGCTGGTAAGCAGTATGACTTATATCGCCCACAACTCAATTATGTTCTACTCGTGCATATGACATCTACGCATAAAACCAGGCTCGGATGCCACTGTTGGGGAACGTACTAATTTCAAAAAAAATCCTACGCACACGCAAGATCATGGTAATGCATAGCAACGAGAGGGGAGAGTGTTGTCTATGTACCCTCGTAGACCGAAAGCGGAAGCGTTAGCACAACGTGGTTGATGTAGTCGTACGTCTTCACGATCTGACCAATCAAGTACCGAATGCACGGCACCTCCGAGTTCAGCACACGTTCAGCCCGATGACGTCCCTCAAACTCCGATCCAGCCGAGTGTTGAGGGAGAGTTTCGTCAGCACGACGGCATGGTGACAATGATGATGTTCTACCGACGCAGGGCTTCGCCTAAGCACCGCTACAAGATATCGAGGTGGACTATGGTGGAGGGGGCACCGCACACGGCTAAAAGATCAAACGATCAATTGTTGTGTCTTTGGGGTGCCCCCTTGCCCCCGTATATAAAGGAGCAAGGGGGGAGGTGCGTCCGACCTAGAGGGGGCGCGCCAGGAGGAGTCCTACTCCCACCGGGAGTAGGACTCCCTCCTTTTTCCTAGTTGGACTAGGAGTGGAGGGGGAAAGAGGTGGAGGAGAAGAAGGAAAGGGGGGCGCCGCCCCCCTCTCCTTGTCCTATTCGTACTAGGGGGGAGGGGCGTGCGGCCCTTGCCCTGGCCGCCTCTCCTCTCTTCTACTAAGGCCCACTATGGCCCATTAACCTCCCGGGGGGTTCCGGTAACCTCCCGGTACTCCGGTAAAATCCCGATTTCACCCGAAACACTTTCGATATCCAAACATAGGCTTCCAATATATCAATCTTCATGTCTCGACCATTTCGAGACTCCTCGTCATGTCCGTGATCACATCCGGGACTCCAAACAACCTTCGGTACATCAAAACATATAAACTCATAATATAACTGTCATCGAAACGTTAAGCGTGCGGACCCTACGGGTTCGAGAACTATGTAGACATGACCGAGACATGTCTCCGGTCAATAACCAATAGCGGAACCTGGATGCTCATATTGGCTCCCACAAATTCTACGAAGATCTTTATCGTTCAGACCGCATAACAACATGCGTTGTTCCCTTTGTCATTGGTATGTTACTTGCCCGAGATTCGATCGTCGGTATCTCAATGCCTAGTTCAATCTCGTTACCGGCAAGTATCTTTACTCGTTCCGTAATACATCATCCCGCAACTAACTCATTAGTTGCAATGCTTGCAAGGCTTAAATGATGTGCATTACCGAGAGGGCCCAGTGATACCTCTCCGACAATCGGAGTGATAAATCCTAATCTCGAAATACGCCAACCCAACAAGTACCTTCGGAGACACCTGTAGAGCACCTTTATAATCACCCAGTTATGTTGTGACGTTTGGTAGCACACTAAGTGCTCCTCCGGTAAATGGTAGTTGCATAATCTCATAGTCATAGGAACATGTATAAGTCATGAAGAAAGCAATAGCAACATACTAAATGATCGGGTGCTAAGCTAACGGAATGGGTCAAGTCAATCACATCATTCTCCTAATGATGTGATCCCGTTAATCAAATGACAACCCATGTCAATGGCTAGGAAACTTAACCATCTTTGATTAACGAGCTAGTCAAGTAGAGGCATACTAGTGACACTCTGTTTGTCTATGTATTCACACATGTATTATGTTTCCGGTTAATACAATTCTAGCATGAATAATAAACATTTATCATGATATAAGGAAATAAATAATAACTTTATTATTGCCTCTAGGGCATATTTCCTTCATCTTCATTATTGGCGTTGTCGTTCTCTTGTCATGGTGGCGAAGGAGGTTGATGAGGTTCATCTTGGTGTACTTCCTCGTTTTCTTCATCTTAGCGTGTCCCGCTTGTGGATGCTTCCATGTCAACTCTTGGTTCACCTTGACGTGAGGTAGAAGCTTCCACTTGGACGGACGAGGTAC
This sequence comes from Aegilops longissima, assembly GCA_021605205.1. Classification (NCBI taxonomy): domain Eukaryota; kingdom Viridiplantae; phylum Streptophyta; class Magnoliopsida; order Poales; family Poaceae; genus Aegilops; species Aegilops longissima. Next base: position 289,474,852 of record CM038680.1, read on the forward strand.
TCTACTTTACCTCTGTTGGACGAATCTTGCCAATAGACAAGTCTTGGATTGCTTCTGAAGGATCTTTGTCTCCTACATCAATTGGCAATTGCTCTACTTGCGAGACGTTAGATTCATCAAACTTCACATCTACCGTCTCTTCAACCTTTCGGGTGAAATTATTGTAGACATGGTAAGTGTGAGAGTTTGAGCCATAACCAAGTAGGAAACCTTCATGAGGCTTAGGAGCAAATTTAGAACGACGATGCTTATCAAGAATGTAACACTTTGATCCGAATACTTGAAAGTATCCAACTTGGGGTTTGTTACCGGTGAGGAGCTCGTATGCCGTCTTGCCGAGTAGCTTATGAAGATACAAGCGATTTGTTGCATTACAAGCCGTCTCAACCGCTTCCGCCCAAAAGTGTTTTGGAGTATTGTACTCATCAAGCATCGTTCTCGCCATCTCAATAAGAGTCCGGTTCTTCCTCTCAACAACTCCATTTCGTTGAGGTGTGTACGTAGCCGAGAACTCATGTGAAATACCTTCTTCGTCAAGAAAGGTATCCACATTTGCGTTCTTGAACTCCGTTCCGTTGTCGCTTCGAACCTTCTTGATTTTCACTTCAAATTTATTTTGGGCCTTCCTAGCGAAGTTCTTGAAGATCTTTTGGACCTGCGATTTATCATCAAGAAAGAACAGCCACGTAAATCTTGAAAAATCATTGACTATGACTAGACCAAATGAGTAACCACCGTATAGGCATTGGGACCAAAGAGATCCATGTGAAGTAGCTCGAGCGGTCTTCTCGTGGTCATAATGTTCTTCACGGGGTGACTTCCTCCTACTTGTTTTTCTGCTTGACAAGCACTACATAATCTATCCTTGTCAAATATAACATCTTTTACTCCAAGGATATGATTACCTTTAATAAGCTTATCAAGATTTCTCATGCCCACATGACCTAACCTTCTATGCCACAACCAACCTTTAGAAGATTTAGCAATAAAGCAAGTTCTAGGTTGAGCCTTTTTAGTGAAATCAACAATGTATAGATCACCTCTATGTATACCGGTAAAGACCATATTATGGTTATCTCTACGAAACCCTTGGCAATCTACTTCAGTAAATAGGACATTGAAGCCAAAATCAGCAAGTCTAGATACGGAAAGTAGATTATAGCCAAGAGATGCAACGAGCATAACATTTTGTATGGAGCTATCATGTGAGATGGCCACCTTACCAAGGCCAACCACCTTACCCTTTGAGTTATCACCAAAGGTGACATACTTTCGAGGGCCATCGTTTTCATCAAGCTCACGAAACATGTCCTTGTCTCCGGTCATATGATTGGTACATCCACTATCAAGGAGCCATTCCTTTCCTCCAGCCATGTAGCCGCGAAGATTTGCCATAAGACCAAAGTGTCTCATCGACTCATCGAGATCAAAGTCACTATCATCATCCTCATCATAGTATCCATGTTCAACATCGTCTTGTGATGGATCAATTCCTAGAGAGGGTGATTCACTAGATTTATGACCATAACAATGTGCATCTTTATGGATTATAATGACTTCGGAAATGATATTGCTAATGATTCCAACATCTCCTTTGGCATGCATAAGATCACGAAGCTCAAACAAACAATCACCATACTTGGGATCATGAGGACTCATCTTAGTCAAAGCAATAGACTTATGAAGAATCTCATCTAAGTTTTTCAAGGAATAGTTTGGAAATCGTTCCTCAAGGACTCTCCATATAGTGTAGGCACAATCAAGAGTAGGTAAACATCCAATCAAGTTTCTAGGCAAACCTCTAGTGATAAGATTAACAGTTCTAAGGTTGCGAATCATGTCAATAGACTCATCAAGGGTAGGATGCAAAGGATCAACATGAGGTGCACAAGGGCTAGTAATGTACTTATTCAAATGATATTCATTGAAAATCACAAGCAACTCATTTTTTCATTCAAGAAAGAACTCTCCATCAAGAATAGGCACTCTACGTCTAAGACTCCCCAACATAGACTCATCCATATTCCTCCAAAGGTGTTTAAACCAAAGCAATGGAGACCAATGCTTTGATACCAATTGAAAGGATCGAGAAGAGGTGTCTAGAGGGGGAAATAGACTCTTAACAAAGAAAATTTGTAGTTTTTATTTCCTTCAAGTTAAGGTAGAGTTTTAGCACAAGTTTAAACATTCACAATACATATCAAGCAATCATGGCAAGAGTATATGAGCAACGGAAAGTAAAGCATGCAAGTTGCAAGAATGTAAAGGGATGGGATTGGAGTGTGCAAACGCAATTGGAGACATGCTACCTCTTGAGCACTACGTTTGTTTTCCCTTGAAGAGGAAAGGGTGATGCAGTAAAGCAGCGTAAGTATTTCCCTCAGTTTTTGAGAACCAAGGTATCAATCCAGTAGGAGGCCACGCACGAGTCCCTCGCACCTACACAAACAAATAAAAACCTCGCAACCAACGCAATAAAGGGGTTGTCAATCCCTTCACGGTCACTTACGAAAGTGAGATCTGATAGATATGATAAGATAATATTTTTCGTATTTTTATGATAAAGATGCAAAGTAAAAAAAGGCAATAAAAATAGCTAAGTATTGGAAGATTAATATGATGAAAATAGACCCGGGGGCCATAGGTTTCACTAGTGGCTTCTCTCAAGAGCATAAGTATTACAGTGGGTGAACAAATTACTATTGAGCAATTGATAGAATTGAGCATAGTTATGAGAATATCTAGGTATGATCATGTATATAGGCATCACGTCTGAGACAAGTAGACCAACTCCTGCCTGCATCTACTACTATTACTCCACACATCGACCGCTATCCAGCATGCATCTACAGTATTAAGTTCATAAGAACAGAGTAACGCTTTAAGCAAGATGACATAATGTAGAGGGATAAACTCATGCAATATGATATAAACCCCATCTTGTTATCCTCGATGGCAACAATACAATACGTGCCTTGCTGCCCGTGCCGTCACTAGGAAAGGACACCGCAAGATTGAACCGAAAGCTAAGCACTTCTCCCATTGCAAGAAAGATCAATCTAGTAGGCCAAACCAAACTGATAATTCGAAGAGACTTGCAAAGGTAACCAATCATACATAAAAGAATTCAGAGGAGATTCAAATATTGTTCATAGATAAACTTGATCATAAACCCACAATTCATCGGTCTCAACAAACACACCGCAAAAAGAAGATTACATCGAATAGATCTCCACGAGAATCGTGGAGAACTTTGTATTGAGATCCAAAGAGAGAGAAGAAGCCATCTAGCTAATAACTATGGACCCGAAGGTCTGAGGTAAACTACTCACAAATCATCGGAGAGGCTATGGTGTTGATGTAGAAGCCCTCCGTGATCAATGCCCCCTCCGGCAGGACGTCGGAAAAGGCCCCAAGATGGGATCTCATGGGTACAGAAGGTTGCGGCGGTGGAATTAGGTTTTGGTGGATGCTCCTGTTGGTTTGGGGGTACGTAGGTATATATAGGAGGAAGAAGTACGTCGGTGGAGCAACATGGGCCCCACGAAGGTGGAGGGCGCGCCAAGGGGGGTAGGCGCGCCCCCTACCCCGTGCCCTCCTGGTTGCTTTCTTGACGTAGGGTCCAAGTCCTCTGGATCACGTTTGTTCCAAAAATCACGTTCCCGAAGGTTTCATTCCGTTTGGACTCTGTTTGATATTCTTTTTCTGCGAAACTCTGAAATAGGCAAAAAACAACATTTTGGGTTGGGCCTCCGGTTAATAGGTTAGTCCCAAAAATAATATAAAAGTGTATAACAAAGCCCATTAATCATCCAAAACATAATATAATATAGCATGAAGCAATAAAAAATTATAGATACGTTGGAGACGTATCAAGACACGAAGATTTTTTCTGTGGTTCCGATAGGTGGTGCTTTCGTACATCCACGTTGATGGAGACTTCAACCCACGAAGGGTAACGGTCACGCGAGTCCACAGAGGGCTCCACCCACGAAGGGTCCATGAAGAAGCAACCTTTTCTATCTCACCATGGCCATCACCCACGAAGGACTTGCCTCACTAGGGTAGATCTTCACGAAGTAGGCGATCTCCTTGCCCGTACAAACTCCTTGGTTCAACTTCACAATCTTGACGGAGGCTCCCAAGTGACACCTAACCAATCTAGGAGACACCACTCTTCAAAAGGTAATAGATGGTGTGTTGATGATGAACTCCTTGCTCTTGTGCTTCAAATGATAGTCTCCCAAAAACTCAACTCTCTCTCACAGATTTGGATTTGGTGGAAGGATGATTTGAGTGGAAAGTAACTTGGGGAAGGCTAGAGATCAAGATTTATGTGGATGGAATGGAATATCTTGACCTCAACACATGAGTAGGTGGTTCTCTCTCAGAAAATGTATGCTGGAAGTGTAGGCATGTTCTGATGGCTTTCCTCACGAATGAAGGAAGGGTGGAGGGGTATATATAGCCTCCACACAAAATCTAATCGTTACACACAATTTACCAAACTCGATAGGACCGAATCAGAAAACTCAGTCAGACCGATTGAGTTCATAATGTGACCGTTAGGCATTTCGGTGGGACTGATATGATCAACTCGGTGGGACCGATGTGCTAGGGTTAGGGTAAAACCTCATCTCGGTTTGACCGATTACACAAACTCGGTGGGACCGATTTTGGTAAAGAGCTAAATGCTACCTCTTGAGCACTGCGTTGGATTTCCCCGAAGAGGAGAGGATGATGCAGCAAAGTAGCATAAGTATTTCCCTCAGTTTTTGAGAACCAAGGTATCAATCCAGTAGGAGGCTACGCACAAGTCCCTCGTACCTGCACAAAACAATAGCTCCTCGCAACCAACGCGATTAGGGGTTGTCAATCCTTCACGGTCACTTACGAGAGTGAGATCTGATAGAGATGATAAATAATATTTTTGGTATTTTTGATATAGAGATGCAAAGTGAAAAGTAAAAGGCAAAGTAAAAACAAAGCAAGTATTAAAGTGATGGAGATTGATATGATGCGAATAGACCCGGGGGCTATAGGTTTCACTAGTGGCTTCTCTCAAGAGCATAAGTATTCTACGGTGGGTGAACAAATTACTGTTGAGCAATTGACATAATTGAGCATAGTTATGAGAGTATCTAGGTATGATCATGTATATAGGCATCACGTCCGAGACAAGTAGACCGACTCCTGCCTGCATCTACTACTATTACTCCACACATCGACCGCTATCCAAAGATGCATCTACAGATTAAGTTCATAAGAACAGAGTAACGCTTTAAGCAAGATGACATAATGTAGAGGATAAACTCATGCAATATGATATAAACCCCATCTTCTTATCCTCGATGGCAACAATACAATACGTGCCTTGCTGCCCCTACCACACCGAAAGGACACCGCAAGATTGAACCGAAAGCTAAGCACTTCTCCCATTGCAAGAAAGATCAATCTAGTAGGCCAAACCAAACTGATAATTCAAGAGACTTGCAAAGATAACCAATCATACATAAAAGAATTCAGAGGAGATTCAAATATTTTCATAGATAAACTTGATCATAAACCCACAATTCATCGGTCTCAACAAACACACCGCAAAAAGAAGATTACATCGAATAGATCTCCACGAGAATCGTGGAGAACTTTGTATTGAGATCCAAAGAGAGAGAAGAAGTCATCTAGCTAATAACTATGGACCCAAGGTCTGAGGTAAACTACTCACAAATCATCGGAGAGGCTATGGTGTTGATGTAGAAGCCCTCCGTGATCAATGCCCCTCCGGCAGACGCCTAAAAGGCCCCAAGATGGGATCTCATGGGCATGTAAGGTTGCGGCGGTGGAATTAGGTTTTCGTGGATGCTCCTATTGGTTTGGGGGTACGTAGGTATATATAGGAGGAAGAAGTACGTCGGCGGAGCAACGTGGGCCCCACGAAGGTGGAGGGGCGCCAGGGGGGGTAGGCGCCTCTACCCCGTGCCCTCCTGGTTGCTTTCTTGACGAGGGTCCAAGTCCCTCGGATCACGCTTTGTTCCAAAAATAACGCTCCGAAGGTTTCATTCCGTTTGGACTTTGTTTGATATTCTTTTTCTGCGAAACTCTGAAATAGGCAAAAAAACAACATTTTGGGTTGGGCCTCCGGTTAATAGGTTAGTCCCAAAAATAATATAAAAGTGTATAACAAAGCCCATTAATCATCCAAATAGAATATAATATAGCATGAAGCAATAAAAAATTATAGATACGTTGGAGACGTATCAAGACATGAAGATTTTTTCTGTGGTTCCGATAGGTGGTGCTTTCGTACATCCACGTTGATGGAGACTTCAACCCACGAAGGGTAACGGTCACGCGAGTCCACAGAGGGCTCCACCCACGAAGGGTCCATGAAGAAGCAACCTTTTCTATCTCACCATGGCCATCACCCACGAAGGACTTGCCTCACTAGGGTAGATCTTCACGAAGTAGGCGATCTCCTTGCCCGTACAAACTCCTTGGTTCAACTTCACAATCTTGACGGAGGCTCCCAAGTGACACCTAACCAATCTAGGAGACACCACTCTCCAAAAGGTAATAGATGGTGTGTTGATGATGAACTCCTTGCTCTTGTGCTTCAAATGATAGTCTCCTAAAAACTCAACTCTCTCTCTCACAGATTTGGATTTGGTGGAAGGATGATTTGAGTGGAAAGTAACTTGGGGAAGGCTAGAGATCAAGATTTATGTGGATGGAATGGAATATCTTGACCTCAACACATGAGTAGGTGGTTCTCTCTCAGAAAATGTATGCTGGAAGTGTAGGCATGTTCTGATGGCTTTCCTCACGAATGAAGGAAGGGTGGAGGGGTATATATAGCCTCCACATAAAATCTAATCGTTACACACAATTTACCAAACTCGGTAGGACCGAATCAGAAAACTCAGTCAGACCGATTGAGTTCATAATGTGACCGTTAGGCATTTCGGTGCGACCGATATGATCAACTCGGTGGGACCGATGTGCTAGGGTTAGGGTAAAACCTCATCTCGGTTTGACCGATTACACAAACTCGGTGGGACCGATTTTGGTAAAGAGCTAAATGCTACCTCTTGAGCACTGCGTTGGATTTCCCCGAAGAGGAGAGGATGATGCAGCAAAGTAGCATTAGTATTTCCCTCAGTTTTTGAGAACCAAGGTATCAATCCAGTAGGAGGCTACACACAAGTCCCTCGTACCTGCACAAAACAATAGCTCCTCGCAACCAACGCGATTAGGGGTTGTCAATCCCTTCACTGTCACTTACGAGAGTGAGATCTGATAGAGATGATAAATAATATTTTTGGTATTTTTTATATAGAGATGCAAAGTGAAAAGTAAAAGGCAAAGTAAAAACAAAGAAAGTATTAAAGTGATGGAGATTGATATGATGAGAATAGACCCGGGGGCCATAGGTTTCACTAGTGGCTTCTCTTAAGAGCATAAGTATTCTACGGTGGGTGAACAAATTACTGTTGAGCAATTGACATAATTGAGCATAGTTATGAGAGTATCTAGGTATGATCATGTATATAGGCATCACGTCCGAGACAAGTAGACCGACTCCTGCCTGCATCTACTACTATTACTCCACTCATCGACCGCTATCCAGCATGCATCTAGAGTATTAAGTTAAAAACAGAGTAACGCCTTAAGCAAGATGGCATGATGTAGAGGGATAAATTCATGCAATATGGTAAAAACCCCATTTTGTTATCCTCGATGGCAACAATACAATACGTGCCTTGCTGCCCCTTCTGTCACTGGGAAAGGACACAGCAAGATTGAACCCAAAGCTAAGCACTTCTCCCATTGCAAGAACTACCAATCTAGTTGGCCAAACCAAACGGATAATTCGAAGAGACTTGCAAAGATAACTCAATCATACATAAAAGAATTCAGAGAAGATTCAAATATTGTTCATAGATAAACTTGAACATAAACCCACAATTCATCGGTCTCAACAAACACACCGCAAAAAGAAGATTACATCAAATAGATCTCCACGAGAGAGGGGGAGAACATTGTATTGAGATCCAAAAAGAGAGAAGAAGCCATCTAGCTACTAGCTATGGACCCGAAGGTCTGAAGTAAACTACTCACACTTCATCGGAGGGGCTATGGTGATGATGTAGAAGCCCTCCGTGGTGGATGCCCCCTCCGTGAGCTCCTAACAGGCCCCAAGATGGGATCTCGTGGATACGAGAAAGTTGCGGCGGTGGAATTAGGTTTTGGCTCCGTATTTGATCTGTCGGGGTACGTGGTATATATAGGAGGAAGGAGTACGTCGGTGGAGCAACAGGGGCCCACGAGGTAGGCGCGCCTAGGGCGCCCCACCTCGTGACCGCCTCCGATACTTCTTGGAGTAGGGTCCAAGTCTCGTGGATCACGCTCGTGAGAAAATCACGTTCAAGGTTTCATTCCGTTTGGACTCCGTTTGATATTCCGTTTCTTCGAAACACTGAAATAGGCAAAAACAGCAATTCTGGGTTGGGCCTCCGGTTAATAGGTTTGTCCCAAAAATAATATAAAAGTGGAAAATAAAGCCCAATATAGTCCAAAACAGTAGGTAAAGTAGCATGGAGCAATCAAAAATTATACATACGTTGGAGAAGTATCGGGCATCCCTAAGCTTAATTCCTGCTCGTCCTCGAGTAGGTAAATGATAAAAGGAGAATTTTTGATGCGGAGTGATACTTTGGCATAATTTCAATGTAAATCTTCTTAATTGTGGTATGAATATTCAGATCCGAAAGATTCAAGACAAAAGTTCTTATTGACATAAAAATAATAATACTTCAAGCATACTAACTAAGCAATTATGTCTTCTCAAAATAACATGGCCAAAGAAAGTTATCCCTACAAAACCATATAGTCTGGCTATGCTCCATCTTCCCCACACAAAATATTTAAATCATGCACAACCCCGATGACAAGCCAAGCAATTGTTTCATACTTTAACATTTTCAAAACTTTTTCAATCTTCACGCAATACATGAGCGTGAGCCATGGATATAGCACTTTATGTGGAATAGAATGGTGGTTGTGGAGAAGACAAAAGGGAGAAGATAGTCTCACATCAAATAGGCGATCAACGGCTATGGAGATGCCCATCAATAGATATCAATGTGAGTGAGTAGGGATTGCCATGCAACGGATGCACTAGAGCTATAAGTATATGAAAGCTCAACAAAAGAAACTAAGTGGGTGTGCATCCAACTCGCTTGCTCACGAAGACCTAGGGCATTTGAGGAAGCCCATCATTGGAATATACAAGCCAAGTTCTATAATGAAAAATTCCCACTAGTATATGAAAGTGACAAAATGAGAGACTCTCTATAATGAAGATCTTGGTGCTACTTTGAAGCACAAGTGTGGTAAAAGGATAGTAGCATTGTCCCTTCTCTCTTTTTCTCTCATTTTTTTATTTTGGCCTTTCTCTTTTTCTATGGCCTCTTTTTTTCCCTTTTTTTCTTTTTTCTTTCATTTTTCGTCCGGAGTCTCATCCCGACTTATGGGGGAATCATAGTCTCCATCATCCTTTCCTCACTTGGGACAATGCTCTAAAGAATGATGATCGTCACACTTTTATTTTTCTTATAACTCAACAATTACAACTCGATTCTTAGAACAAAGTATGACTCTATATGAATGCCTCCGGCGGTGTACCGGGATATGCAATGAATCAAGAGTGACATGTATGAAAGAATTATGAGCGGTGGCTTTGCCACAAATACGATGTCAACTACATGATCATGCTAGCAATATGACAATTATGGAGCGTGTCATAATAAACGGAACGGTGGAAAGTTGCATGGCAATATATCTCGGAATGGCTATGGAAATGCCATGATAGGTAGGTATGGTGGCTGTTTTGAGGAAGATATATGGTGGGTGTATGATACCGTGAAAAGTGCGCGTATTAGAGAGGCTAGCAATGGTGGAAGGATGGAAAAGTGCGATAATCCATGGACTCAACATTAGTCATAAAGAACTCATATACTTATTGCAAAAATCTATAAGTTATCAAAGCAAAGTATTACGCGCATGCTCCTAGGGGATAGATTGGTAGGAAAAGACCATCGCTCGTTCCTCGACCGCCACTCATAAGGAAGACAATCAATAAATAAATCATGCTCCGAGTTCATCACATAACGGTTCACCATACGTGCATGCTACGGAATCACAAACTTCAACACAAGTATTTTTAAATTCACAACTACTCAACTAGCATGACTCTAATATCACCATCTTCATATCTCAAAACAATTATCAAGCATCAAACTTTTCTTAGTATTCAACGACTCAAAAGAAAGTTTCACATATCTTGAATACCAAGTATATTAATATTAAGCAAATTACCATGCTATTAACGACTCTCAAAATAATCTAAGTGAAGCATGAGAGATCAATAGTTTCTTTAAAACAAATCCACCACCGTGCTCTAAAAGATCTAAGTGAAGCACTAGAGCAAAAATTATCACGCTAAAAAGATATAAGTGAAGCACTATGAGCAAAACTATCAAGCTCAAAAGATATAAGTGAAGCACATAGAGTATTCTATCAAATTTCAATTTATGTATGGCTCTCTCAAAAGGTGTGTACAGCAAGGATTATTGTGGTAAACTAACAAGCAAAGACGCAAATAATACAAGACGCTCCAAGAAAAACACATATCATGTGGTGAATAAAAATATAGCTCCAAGTAAATTACCGATGGAAGTAGATTTAAAGAGGGATGCCTTCCGGGCATCCCCAAGCTTTGACTTTTTGGAGTCCTTGGATTATCTTGGGGGTGCCATGGGCATCCCCAAGCTTAGGCTCTTTCCACTCCTTGTTCCATAATTCATCAAAAGAATTTACCCAAAACTTGAAAACTTCACAACACAAAACTCAACAGAAATCTCGTGAGCTCCGTTAGAGAAAGAAAACAAAAGACTACTTTAAGGTACTGTATGAACTCATTCTTTATTTATATTGGTGTTAAACCTACTGTATTCCAACTTCTCTATGGATTATAAACTATTTTACTAGCCATAGATTCATCAAAATAAGCAAACAACACACGAAAAACAGAATCTGTCAAAAACAGAACAGTCTGTAGTAATCTGTAACTAACGCAAACTTCTGGAACTCCACAAATTGAGCCAAAATAGGACAACCTAGGCAATTTGTTTATTGATCAGCAGCAATTGGAATCAGTATTTTATCACGTTCTGGTGATTTTTAACAATTGTTTTCGTGAACAGAAAGATTCTGGAAATTACAGCAAGATCAAATAACTATCATCCAAGAAGATCCTATAGGTCTAACTTGGCACAAACACTAATTAAAACATAAAACCACATCTAAACAGAGGCTAGATGGATTATTTATTCCTATACAGAAGCAAAAGCAAAAAAACTAAAAATAAAATTGGGTTGCCTCCCAACAAGCGCTATTGTTTAACGCCCCTAGCTAGGCATAAAAGCAAGGATAGATTTAAGTATTGCCGTCTTTGGTAGGCAATCCATAGGTGGCTCTCATGATAGATTCATATGGTAATTTTATTTTGTTTCTAGGAAAGTGTTCCATGCCCTTCTTTAAGGGAAATTGGAATCTAATATTCCCTTCCTTCATATCAATAATTGCACCAATCGTTCTAAGGAAAGGTCTACCAAGAATAATAGGGGAAGAAGGATTGCAATCTATATCAAGAATGATAAAATATACGGGCACATAATTCCTATTTGCAACAATAAGAACATAATTAATTCTTCCCATAGGCTTTTTAATAGTGGAATCCGCAAGATGCAAGTTTAGAGAGCAATCATCAAAATCACGGAAATCTAGCAAATCACACAAAGATTTGGGAATAGTGGAGACACTAGCACCCAAATCACACAAGGCATGAAACTCATAATTTTTAATTTTAATTTTAATAGTAGGTTCCCACTCATCATAGAGATTTCTAGGGATAGAGACCTTCAACTCAAGTTTTTCTTCATAAGATTGCATCAAGGCATCAACAATGTGTTCGGTAAAGGCCTTATTTTGACTATAAGCATGAGGAGAATTTAGCACGGATTGCAACAAGGAAATACAATCAATTAAAGAGAAATTTTCATAATTAAATTCCTTGAGATCCAATATAGTGGGTTTAGCAACATCTAGGTTTTTATTTCTTTCAATCCCACATTTATCAATTTCATCATCAAGATCTAAAAACTCCGAATTCTTAGAACGCCTTCTAGGTAAAGGAAGATCATATTCAGTTTCATCAAGATTCATATTGCAAAACAAAGATTTAATGGGGGACACATCAATAACTTTTAGATATTCATCTTGATTTTGATAGGAATTCGGTTTAGCGGCCATCTTATTGACTAAGGTAGCTTGCATATCCGAAATTTCAGCGGTCAACTTTTCAAGACGAGCAATTTGGGATCTTATACCATCAAATTCCTTAGACATATCATCGAGCTCTTTATTCATAAAACTCATAAAACCTTTTTGTTCCTTAAGCTCGTTTCTAAGGAAATTATTATGCTCAAATTGCAGAACCATAAACTTCCTGACATTGGTTTCGATCTCATCTAACCTTTTAAGGTGAAGATCACCAAATCTAGGTAGAGCCATCGCGACAAACAAGCAATCCAACACACGAGCAAACAAAAGGCAAGCAAGAAAAAGGCAAACAAGAAAGAGAGGAGGAGATTGCGAAAGAGAGGGCGAATAAAACGACAAGGGTGAAGTGGGGGAGAGGAAAACGAGAGGCAAATGGCAAATAATGTAATGCGGGAGATAGGGATTATGATGGGTACTTGGTATGTAGACTTTAACGGCGCCAGAAGTGGCTTGTTGTTAAGAGTCCAAGTCTTGACTTGCTTTGCGTAAGCCTCCCAAAGAACGGCGCCTAAATTCTTCTTGCTACCTCTTGAGCGCTGCGTTGGATTTCCCGAAGAGGAGAGGATGATGCAGCAAAGTAGCGTAAGTATTTCCCTCAGTTTTGAGAACCAAGGTATCAATCCAAGAGGAGGCTACGCACAAGTCCCTCGTACCTGCACAAAACAATAGCTCCTCGCAACCAACGCGATTAGGGGTTGTCAATCCCTTCACCGTCACTTACGAGTGAGATCGATAGAGATGATAAATAATATTTTGGTATTTTTGATATAGAGATGCAAAGTGAAAAGTAAAAGGCAAAGTAAAAACAAAGCAAGTATTAAAGTGATGGAGATTGATATGATGAGAATAGACCTGGGGCCATAGGCACTAGTGGCTTCTCTCAAGAGCATAAGTATTCTACGGTGGGTGAACAAATTACTGTTGAGCAATTGACAGAATTGAGCATAGTTATGAGAGTATCTAGGTATGATCATGTATATAGGCATCACGTCTGAGACAAGTAGACCGACTCCTGCCTGCATCTACTACTATTACTCCACTCATCGACCGCTATCCAAAGATGCATCTAGAGTATTAAGTTAAAAAGCAGAGTAACGCCTTAAGCAAGATGACATGATGTAGAGGGATAAATTCATGCAATATGGTAAAACCCCATCTTGTTATCCTCGATGGCAACAATACAATACGTGCCTTGCTGCCCCATCACATCGGAAAGGACACAAAAGATTGAACCCAAAGCTAATCACTTCTCCCATTGCAAGAACTACCAATCTAGTTGGCCAAACCAAACGGATAATTCGAAGAGACTTGCAAAGATAACTCAATCATACATAAAAGAATTCAGAGAAGATTCAAATATTGTTCATAGATAAACTTGATCATCGGTCTCAACAAACACACCACAAAAATAAGATTACATCGAATAGATCTCCACGAGAGAGGGGGAGAACATTGTATTGAGATCCAAAAAGAGAGAAGAAGCCATCAAGCTACTAGCTATGGACCCGAAGGTCTGAAGTAAACTACTCACACTTCATCGGAGGGGCTATGGTGATGATGTAGAAGCCCTCCATGGTGGATGCCCCCTCCGGCGGAGCTCCGGAACAGGCCCCAAGATGAGATCTCATGGATAGAGAAAGTTGCGGCGGTGGAATTAGGTTTTTGGCTCCGTATTTGATCTGTTGAGGGTATGTAGGTATATATAGGAGGAAGGAGTACGTCGGTGGAGCAACAGGGGGCCCACGAGGTAGGGGGTGCGCCCCCCACCCTCGTGACCGCCTCTGATACTTCTTGGAGTAGGGTCCAAGTCTCCTGGATCACGTTCGGTGAGAAAATCACGTTCCCGAAGGTTTCATTCCGTTTGGACTCCCAATTCTGGGCTGGGCCTCCGGTTAATAGGTTAGTCCCAAAAATAATATAAAAATGGAAAATAAAGCCCAATATAGTCCAAAACAGTAGGTAAAGTAGCATGGAGCAGTAAAAAATTATAGATACGTTGGAGACGTATCACTAACCAGAGAGTTGGTCAAGCAAACTCAGTGAGACCGATTACAAATCTCGGTGAGACCAAAATAAATGCAACAGGCACGAGAGAGTTTGCAAGCGATCTCGGTGAGACCGGGATCCCATCGGTGAGACCGGATTGATTAGGGTTTCTGGCAGTGGCTATGTCAAATGAACTCGGTGGCGCCGGATAGATCAAATCGGTATGGCCGAGTTTGGCTTTTGGTTTGGGACATATGTGGATATGAGAAAGTGGTTGAGGGTTTTGGAGCATATCACTAAGCATTTTGAGCAAGCATGCCATTAAGCAACACCTCATCCCCCTTTAATAGTATTAGCTTTCCTAAGGACTCAATGTGATCTTGGATCACTAAAATGAAGGTGTTGAGTCTTGAGCTTTTGAGATTGAGCCAATCCTTTGTCCTTAGCATCTTGAAGGGGTTCCACATCCTCTTGTTCACGCCACTCCACTGTTGAACTCATCTGAAATATACTAGATAAAACATTAGTCCAATAAGAGATATGCTGACATTAATTACCAAAACCACCCAGGTAGCACTTGTGCTTTCAAATAGTTATTTAATGAAATTATATCCTACTTGTGGTGCATTATTCAGTGTTAATTATGTTCAATGCGCATTTATGATTGTTTTCATTTTTTGGTTGGTTCCTTCTCAATCTATTTGCTAGCCTTCACTTGTACTAAGCAGGAATACTGCTTGTGCATCCAACTCCTTAAACCCAAAGTTGTGCCAGATGAGTCCACCATACCTACCTGTATGTGGTATTTCTATGACGTTCCAAGTAAATTTGTATGTGCCAACTCTAATTTTCAATATGAATTTCCATTTTGTGTGCCCGTACCGCTCATGAAGCGGCTAGGGGTGGACAATATTTTCCATGCTAGGTATTTTATTCTCACAATGAGTGTTTATTCACTTGTCATTGCTCGAGAGTGTGGCAGGTAATAGGGATGCCCAGTCCCGAAATGAAAAAAAATACTATGATAATAAATTCCTTGGGAAGTGACGGTATGGAAGGCACCCGTGGATACGGCTAGCCATGGATTGTGAAAGAATGGTGGAAAGGAAATAAACTTTACTTTTTTGTTAGGGAATCTCCTATAATTTATCTAGCATGGAAGATATTGGGAATTCTCAGTCGTTTTCATTAGCAGGAAAATCATGCCTCTTAAAACAGTTTTATCTCTCAATTTAAGCTATGAGCTCTAGCACCTCTACAAATCTCTTCTTCCCTCTGCGAAGGGTCTACCTATTCACTTTTATCCTACTTTAATTTTAATTTTGAGTCTCCATCTTCTCTTATAAAGCACCAACTAGGGAACACTATTGTCATACTTGTGTATTGGATGTAGTTAATATTTGAGTGTGTTTCATGAATGGATCAATGATTGAGCATAATGGGCTAGGGATAACTTTCTTTAGCATTGATATTTTGAAAGACATAGTTGCTTGTTGATATGCTTGAGTATTGATGTCATCATGTCAAATTATAGACTATTTCTTTGAATCATCCAAGTCCAAATGTCCATGCTACAAAGAAAATAATATATGATGAATATGTTAGGTAGCACCCACATCAAAATTTCCGTTTTATCATTTACCTACTAGAGAACGAGAAGGAATTAAGCTTGGGGATGCTTGATACATCTCCAACGTATCTACAAATTTTTTATTGTTCCATGCTACTATATTATCAATCTTCGATGCTTTATATACATTCACAAGCAACTTTATATCATTTTTTGGGAATAACCTATTAACTTAGTGCCTAGTGCAGTTGATATTTTTTTCTTGTTTTTTACTTTGCAGAATATCAGTACCAAATGAAGTTCAAATGCCACAAAACTTTTTGGAGTTTTTTCTGGCAATAAGAGACCCTAGAAGCTTCGAGAGGGAACCCGAAGATGAAGGAGTGACCCACAAAGCACCAGTGCGCGCTAGGGGCCTCGTGTGCACCCTGGTGGGTAGTGGGGCCCACGAGCCTCCTTTTGATCTACCTCTGCCTCTATAAATACTCTAAAATCCCAAAACCTAGAGGGGAGTCCACGAAATACTTTTTCCGCCACCGCAAGTTCCAGAACCACGAGATTCAATCTAGAGGCCTTTTTTGGCACTCTGCCGGAGGGGATATGTAGGAACGAAGTATGTCTACCAGAGGGGGTGAATGGGAGTTCTAAATTTTCTTTGAACACTTAAATCTCTCAAAACCCAGCAGGGGAATAAACGAAGAACTACAACAGAGTAACGAAACGAAACTAAATCATGTATTGAAGTAAATCACACAAATGAAATGCATCAAGTGTAAAGAGGTAACCGAAGATGCTCGATGGCGACAAGGTATTTGTTTGACCAGTTCATCCTTCTGCACAAGGCCTACGTCTAGTTGGAGGGGATGTGACTTAACATGGAAGATAAACTATCTTCACCCTATTCTCCTCGACAATCGATTCATCAACCGATGTCGATCACTCGTGGTAGATACTTGAAGGCGATCTCCAAACCTTTACATACTTCTTCTTCGAGAACCACAATTACTCTTGGTCTCTGAAGAATTTGACACCTAACCGTCTAGAGAGTTTGCAGCTCTCAAGAGTAATAGGTGGAGCGTACTGAACTTAGATTCTAGTGATGCTGAACCACTATCTAATTCTTCGGCTCTAGGTTTTTTCTCTCGGTGGATTTAAACTCAAATCGCTCACAGAGGGGGTTGCTCAACAATCTTCTCAGGAATCAAACAGAGCAACCACCGGACAAGGCCGGCGCTGGGTGGCTATTTATAGCTGCAGCCTTCCCAGATGGGAAATGACCATTTTGGACATGAGGTCCAGCCAATGGCCAACCGACACATTCACAATGGTCGGATTTTGTAGCAACGATAAAATTACTTGAGGAACAAGTAAGACTAACTCCTCGGTCCGAGGTAAATCTCTCGTAGCGAAGAAGATCACAGTCTCTTGCCGGCAAGTACTTACTCGGAGCACAAAGAGATTTCTCTCACAGCTTTCATAGGATTTGGGTTTGGCATCACAGAATCAAAGCTTCGAACGCTATATCCCTCTTAATAGTTCAGTGGTTCCTATGACTCAATGAAACAAGAACAACAACGAAATAAATGCTACATCTGTTGGAATTATGCCCTAAAGGAAATAATAAAATGGTTATTATTATATTTCCTTGTTCATGATAATTGTCTATTGTTCATGCTATAATTGTATTAACTAGAAACCGTAATACATGTGTGAATACATAGACCACAACATGTCCCTAGTGAGCCTCTAGTTGACTAGCTCGTTGACCAATGGATGGTTATGGTTTCCTAACCATGGACATTGGATGTCATTAATAACGGGATCAAATCATTAGGAGAATGATGTGATGGACAAGACCAAATCCTAAGCATAGCACAAGATCGTGTAGTTCGTTTGCTAAAGCTTTTCTAATGTCAAGTATCATTTTCTTAGACCATGAGATTGTGCAACTCCCGGATACCGTAGGAATGCTTTGGGTGTACCAAACGTCACAACGTAACTGGATGGCTATAAAGGTGCACTACAGGTATCTCCAAAAGTGTCTGTTGGGTTGGAACGAATCGAGACTCGGATTTGTCACTCCGTATGACGGAGAGGTATCTCTGGGCCCACTCGGTATTGCATCATCATAATGAGCTCAATGTGACTAAGTAGTTAGTCATGGGATCATGCATTACGGAACGAGTAAAGTGACTTGCCGGTAACGAGATTGAACGAGGTATTGGGATACCGACGATCGAATCTCGGGCAAGTAACGTACCGATTGACAAAAGGAATTGTATACGGGATTGCTTGAATCCCCGACATCTTGGTTCATCCGATGAGTTCATCGTGGAACATGTGGGAACCAACATGGGTATCCAGATCCCGCTGTTGGTTATTGACCGGAGAGATGTCTCGGTCATGTCTGCATGATTCCCGAGCCCGTAGGGTCTACACACTTAAGGTTCGATGACGCTAAGGGTTATAGGGAAGGTATGTACGCGGTTACGAATGTTGTTCGGAGTTCCGGATGAGATCCCGGGACGTCACAGGAGTTCCGGAATGGTCCAGAGGTGAAGATTGATATATTGGACGAAGGGTTTTGGAGTCCGTATGTTCCGGAGGTACCGGTGATGACCAAAGATGACCGAAAGGTATTTCGGGAGCCCCGGCAAGTGTTGGGGGGCTTCATGGGCCAAGGGAAGGGGCCAAACCAGCCCACTAAGGGGCTGTGTGCCCCCCTCACCTATTCCCACGTGACCAGGGGGTTTTGGGGCGCCCCATCTAGGGTTCCCACCTCTTGGCTTGGGGGCCAAGTCACCCAAAGGGGAGATCCCATCTGACCTGGCCGCCGCCCCCCTAGGGGAAACCCTAGGGTGCCTCCCCCTCCCCCTTGCCCCTATATATAGTGGAGGTTTTGGGCTGCCCAACAGATGAGTCTCTCTCTCCCAAGGCGCAGCCCTACCTCTCTTCCTCCTCGTCTCTCATAGTGCTTGGCGAAGCCCTGCCGGAGTACCACGCTCCTCCACCACCACCACGCCGTCGTGTTGCTGCTGGACGGAGTCTTCCCCAACCTCTCCCTCTCTCCTTGCTGGATCAAGGCATGGGAGACGTCACCTGGCTGGACGTGTGTTGAACGCGGAGGCGCCGTTGTTCGGCGCTTAGATCGGAATCGACCGCGATCTGAATCGCCACGAGTACGACTACCTCATCCACGTTCTTGTAACGCTTCCGCTTAGCGATCTTCAAGGGTATGAAGATGCACTCCCTCTCTCTCTTGTTGCTAGAATATCCATAGATTGATCTTGGTGATGCGTAGAATTTTTTTGAATTTCTGCTACGTTCCCCAACAGCGGCATCATGAGCTAGGTCTATGCGTAGTTTCTATGCACGAGTAGAACACAAGTTGTTGTGGGCGTCGATTTTGTCAATTTACTTGCCGTTACTAGTCTTATCTTGATTCGGCGGCATCGTGGGATGAAGCGCCCGGACCGACCTTACGTACACTTACGTGAGACAGGTTCCACCGATGACATGCACTAGTTGCATAAGGTGGCTAGCGGGTGTCTGTCTCTCCCACTTTAGTCGGATCGGATTAGATGAAAAGGGTCCTTATGAAGGGTAAATAGTAATTGGCATAATACGTTGTGGTTTTGGCGTAGGAAAGAAACGTTCTTGCTAGAAACCTATAACAGCCACGTAAAAACTTGCAACAATAATTAGAGGACGTCTAACTTGTTTTTGCAGCATATGCCGTGTGATGTGATATGGCCAAAAGAATGTGATGAATGATATATGTGATGTATGAGATTGATCATGTTCTTGTAATAGGAATCACGACTTGCATGTCGATGAGTATGACAACCGACAGGAGCCATAGGAGTTGTCTTAATTTATTGTATGACTTGCGCGTCATGAGTAACGCCATGTAATTACTTTACTTTATTGCTAAACCGTTAGCCATAGTGGTAGAAGTAATAGTTGGCGAGACAACTTCATGAAGACACGATGATGGAGATCATGATGATGGAGATCATGGTGTCATGCCGGTGACAATGATGATCATGGAGCCCCGAAGATGGAGATCAAAAGGAGCAAAATGATATTGGCCATATCATGTCACTATTTGATTGCATGTGATGTTTATCATGTTTTACATCTTATTTGCTTAGAACGACGGTAGCTTAAATAAGATGATCCCTCGCAATAATTTCAAGAAAGTGTTCCCCTAATCGCACACCGCTATGAAGGTTCGTTGTTTCAAGCACCACGTGATGATCGGGTGTGATAGATTCTAACGTCCGAATACAACGGGTGTAAGCCAGATTTACACACGCAATACACTTAGGTTGACTTGACGAGCCTAGCATGTACATACATGGCCTCGGAACACGGAAGACTGAAAGGTCGAACATGAGTCATATAGAAGATACGATCAACAAGAAGATGTTCACCGACGATGACTAGTCCGTCTCACGTGATGATCGGACACGGCCTAGTTGACTCGGATCATGTATCACTTAGATGACTAGAGGGATGTCTATCTAAGTGGGAGTTCATTAAATAATCAGATGAACTTAATTATCATGAACATAGTCAAAAGGTCTTTGCAAATTATGTCGTAGCTTACGCTTTAGTTCTGCTGTTTTAGATATGTTCCTAGAGAAAATTTAGTTGAAAGTTGATAGTAGCAATTATGCGGACTAGGTCCGTGAACTGAGGATTGTCCTCGTTGTTACGCAGAAGGCTTATGTCCTTAATGCATCGCTCGGTGTGCTGAACCTCGAGCGTCGTTTGTGGATGTTGCGAACATCTGACATACACGTTTTCATGACTACGTGATAGTTCAGTGTGTAATGTTAAACGGTTTAGAATTGAGGCATCAAAGGCATTTTGAAATGTCGCGGAACATATGAGATGTTCCAAGGACTGAAATTGGGATTTCAGGCTAGTGCCCACGTCAAGAGGTATGAGACCTCTGACAAGTTTCTTAAGCCTGCAAACTAAGGGAGAAAAGCTCAATCATTGAGCATGTGCTCAGATTGTCTGAGTACTACAATCACTTGAATTGAGTGGAAGTTAATCTTCTAGATGAGATAGTGATGGTTCTCCATAGTCACTGCCACCAAGCTATTAGAGCTTCGTGATGAACTATAACATATCAGGGATAGACATGATGATCCTTGATCAATTCGCGACGTTTGACACCGCGAAAGTAGAAATCAAGTAGGAGCATCAATTGTTGATGGTTAGTAAAACCACTAGTTTCAAGAAGGGCAACGGCAAGAAGGGATACTTCATGAAACGGCAAATCAGTTGCTGCTCTAGTGAAGAAACCCAAGGTTGAACCCAAAACCCGAGACTAAGTGCTTCTGTAGTGAGGGGAACAGTCACTGAAGCAGAACTACCCTAGATACTTGGTAGATGAGAAGGCTGGCAAGGTTGATAGAAGTATATTGGATATACATTGTATTAAATGTGTACTTTACTAGTACTCCTAGTAGCAACATGGTATTAAGATACCGGTTCGGTTGCTAAGTGTTAGTAACTCGAAATAAAAAGCTATGGAATAGACGGAGACTAGCTAAAGGTGAGATGATGATATATGTTGGAAGTGTTTCCAAGGTTGATGTGATCAAACATCGCACGCTCCCTCTACCATCGGGATTGGGATTGGTGTTAAACCTAAATAATTGTTATTTGGTGTTTGCGTTGAGCATAGACATGATTGGATTATGTTTATCGCAATATGGTTATTCATTTAAGGAGAATAATGGTTACTCTATTTATTTGAATAATACCTTCAATGGTCTTGCACCTAAAATGAATGGTTCATTGAATCTCGATCGTAGTGATACACATGATCATGCCAAAAGATATAAGATAGTAATGATAGTACCACATACTTGTGGCACTTCCATTTGAGTCATATTGGTATAAAACGCATGAAGAAGCTCCATATTGATGGATCTTTGGACTAACTCGTTTTTGAAAAGATTGAGACATGCGAACCATGTCTATTGGTAGATATGTATGAAGAAAATCCATACAGATGGATCATTTGGACTCACTTGATTTTGAATCACTTGAGACATGCAAATCATACCACATGGGCAAGATGACTGAAAGGCCTCGTTTTCAGTAAGATGGAACAAGAAAGCAACTTGTTGGAAGTAGTACATTTTGATGTGTGCAGTCTAATGAGTGCTGAGGCACGCAGTGGATATCGTTATGTTCTTACTTCATAGATAATTTGAGTAGATGATGAGTATATTTACTTGATAAAACACAAGTCTGAATTATTGAAAGGTTCAAGTAATTTCAGAGTGAAGTTGAAGATCATCGTGACAAGAGGATAAAATGTCTATGATATGATCATAGAGAGGAATATCTGAGTTACGAGTTTGGCATACAATTAAGACATTATGGAAATTGTTTCACAACTAATACCGCCTGGAACACCATAATGTGATGGTGTGTCCGAACGTCATAACTGCACCCTATTAGATATGGTGCATACCATGATGTCTCTTATCGAATTACCACTATCGTTTATGGGTTAGGCATTAGAGACAACCGCATTCACTTTAAATAGGGCACCACGCAATTCCGTTGAGACGACACCGTATGAACTATGGTTTAGAGAAACCTAAGCTGTTGTATCTTGAAAGTTTGGGGCTGCGACGCTTATGTGAAAAAGTTTCAGGCTGATAAGCTCGAACCCAAAGCGGATAAATGCATCTTCATAGAATACCCAAAATAGTTGGGTATACCTCCTATTTCAGATCTGGAAGCAAAAGTGATTGTTTCTAGAAACGGGTCCTTTCTCGAGGAAAAGTTTCTCTCGAAAGAATTGAGTGGGATGATGGTGGAGACTTGATGAGGTTATTGAACCGTCACTTCAACTAGTGTGTAGCAGGGCACATGAAGTTGTTCCTGTGACACCTACACCAACTAAAGTGGAAGCTGATGATAGTGATCACAAAAACTTTGGATCAAATCACTACCAAACCTCGTAGGTCGACAAGGATGCGTACTACTTCATAGTGGTACGGTAATCCTGTCTTGGAAGTCATGTTGCTAGACAACAATGAACCTACGAGTTGTGGAGAAGCGATGGTGGGCCCGGATTCCGACGAATGGCTCGAGGCCATAAAATCCGAGAGAGGATCCATGTATGAAAACAAAGTGTAGACTTTGGAAGAACTACTTGATGGTCGTAAGGCTGTTGGGTACAGATGGATTTTAAAAGGAAGACGGACAATGATGGTAAGTATCACCATTAAGGAAGCTCGACTTGTCATTAAGATATTTTCCGACAAGTTCAAGGAGTTGACTACGATGAGACTTTCTTACTCGTAGCGATGCTAAGAGTCTGTTGGAATTATATTAGCAATTACTGCATTATTTATGAAATCTTGCAGATAGGATGAAAAAACATTGTTTCCTCGACGATTTTCTTGAGGAAAGGTTGTATGTGATACAACCAGAAGGTTTTGTCAATCCTGAAAGATGCTAACAGGTATGCAAAGCTCCAGCAATCCTTCTAAGGACTGGAGTAAGCATCTCGGAGTTGGAATATACGCTTTGATGAGATGATCAAAGATTTTGGGTTTATACAAAGTTTATGAGAAACTTGTATTTCCAAAGAAGTGAGTGGGAGCACTATAGAATTTCTGATGAGTATATGTTGTTAACATATTGTTGATCGAAATGCTATAGAATTTCTGAAAGCATATAGGGTTATTTGAAAAGTGTTTTTCAATGGAAAACCTGGATTAAGCTACTTGAACATTGAGCATCAAGATCTATAAGGATAGATCAAAAACCGCTTAATAGTACTTTCAAATGAATACATACCGTGACAAGATTTTGAAGGAGTTCAAAATAGATCAACAAAGAAGGAGTTATTGGCTGTGTTATAAGGTGTGAGTATTGAGTAAGACTCAAGACCTGACCACGGCAGAAGAGAGAGAAAGGACGAAGGTCATCCCCTAAGCTTTAGACGTAGGCTCTACAGTATGCTATGCTGAGTACCGCACCTGAAGTGTGCCTTGCCATGAGTCAGTCAAGGGGTACAAGAGTGAACCAGGAATGGATCACATGACAGCGGTCAAACTTAACCTTAGTAACTAGTGGACTAAGGAATTTTCTCGATTATGGAGGTGGTAAAAGAGTTCGTCGTAAAGGGTTACATCGATGCAAACTTTGACACTAATCTGGATGACTCTGAGTAGTAAACCGGATTCGTATAGTAGAGCAGTTATTTGGAATAGCTCCAAGTAGCGCCTGGTAGCTGCATCTACAAGATGACATAGATATTTGTAAAGCACACACAGATCTGAAAGGTTCAGACCCGTTGACTAATAAACCTCTCTCACAAGCGAGATATGATCAAACCCAATGGGTGTTGGATTCATTACAATCACATAGTGATGTGAACTAGATTATTGACTCTAGTGCAAGTGGGAGACTGTTGGAAATATGCCCTAGAGGCAATAATAAAATGGTTATTATTATATTTCCTTGTTCATGATAATTGTCTATTGTTCATGCTATAATTGTATTAACTAGAAACCCTAATACATGTGTGAATACATAGACCACAACATGTCCCTAGTGAGCCTCTAGTTGACTAGCTCGTTGATCAATGGATGGTTATGGTTTCCTGACCATGGACATTGGATGTCATTGATAACGGGATCACATCATTAGGAGAATGATGTGATGGACAAGACCCAATCCTAAGCATAGCACAAGATCGTGTAGTTCGTTTGCTAAAGCTTTTCTAATGTCAAGTATCATTTCCTTAGACCATGAGATTGTGCAACTTCCGGACACCGTAGGAATGCTTTGCGTGTACCAAACGTCACAACGTAACCGGATGGCTATAAAGATGCACTACAGGTATCTCCGAAAGTGTCTGTTGGGTTGGCACGAATCGAGACTGGGATTTGTCACTCTGTATGACGGAGAGGTATCTCTGGGCCCACTCGGTATTGCATCATCATAATGAGCTCAATGTGACTAAGTAGTTAGTCACGGGATCATGCATTACGGAACGAGTAAACTGACTTGCCGATAACGAGATTGAACGAGGTATTGGGATACCGACGATCGGATCTCGGGCAAGTAACGTACCGATTGACAAAAGGAATTGTATACGGGATTGCTTGAATCCCTGACATCGTGGTTCATCCGATGAGATCATCATGGAACATGTGGGAACCAACATGGGTATCCAGATCCCGTTGTTGGTTATTGACCGGAGAGATGTCTCGGTCATGTCTGCATGATTCCCGAGCCCGTAGGGTCTACACACTTAAGGTTCGATGGCGCTAGGGTTATAGGGAAGGTATGTACGCGGTTACCGAATGTTGTTTGGAGTTCCGGATGAGATCCTGGACGTCACGAGGAGTTCCGGAATGGTCCGGAGGTGAAGATTGATATATTGGACGAAGGGTTTTGGAGTCCGAAAGTGTTCCGGAGGTACCGGGTGATGACCAGCATGACCGAAAGGTATTTCGGGAGCCCCGGCAAGTGTTGGGGGGCTTCATGGGCCAAGGGAAGGGGGGCAAACCAGCCCACTAAGGGGCTATGCGCCCCCCTCACCTATTCCCACGTGACCAGGGGGTTTTGGGGCGCCCCATCTAGGGTTCCCACCTCCTGGCTTGGTGGCCAAGTCACCCAAAGGGGAGATCCCATCTGCCCTGGCCGCCCCCCCCCCCCTAGGGGAAACCCTAGGGAGCCTCCCCCTCCCCCTTGCCCCTATATATAGTGGAGGTTTTGGGGCTGCCCAACAGATGAGTCTCTCTCTCCCAAGGCGCAGCCCTACCTCTCTCCCTCCTCGTCTCTCGTAGTGATTGGCGAAGCCCTGCTGGAGTACCGCGCTCCTCCTCCACCACCACGCCGTCGTGCTGCTGCTGGACGGAGTCTTCCCCAACCTCTCCCTCTCTCCTTGCTGGATCAAGGCATGGGAGACGTCACCGGGCTGCACGTGTGTTGAACGCGGAGGCGCTGTTGTTCGGTGCTTAGATCAGATCGCCACGAGTACGACTACCTCATCCGCATTCTTGTAACGCTTCCGCTTAGCGATCTTCAAGGGTATGAATATGCACTCCCTCTCTCTCTTGTTGCTAGAATCTCCATAGATTGATCTTGGTGATGCGTAGAATTTTTTTGAATTTCTGCTACGTTCCCCAACAACATCGTCACTTCATCTTCATACTCCCTCGAGCACAGTCATTTGCTTCGAACATGCACCGAACCAATTTCTTAGACTTTAGCAATTTTTAGGGGTCACTCTTGTTAGCTTTATCTTCGGTGATAACCTTCGCTGCCACACAGGAAGATTATCTTCGTCGTTTGCATCAAACTCCTCGATGCTTCCAGGACCTGTTACTCTGTGTGCACTAGCAAACACATAAGTTCCATATTGTTTATGTCAACAAACTCCAAAAACATAAGGGGTCTATCATTGCACCAACAATCTCCCCCTTTTTGGATGGTTGTTGACAAAACAAATAATCATCAAAGTGAAGATGGATAAGTGAAATGTAAGTCGAACAAGAGTGAACTTTCATTACTTTACTCATGATGAAATATACCCCCCTAGATGTATGCATGGTCAATTGATACAATGAAGTTCCTTGCAATTCATTTGAGTGAGTGGAGGATTTTTAGTCATATGAGGTAATGATTCACACTAATGATAGGTAATCCAACGATAATATAGTGCAATCATTCATGACTTCTATCAATAATTCCAACTGCAAAACAAAATGCTTCGAGAGAATATAATACAGCAGGCGGGGTTATTAATATTACAGCCCGTAACATAAGTTTTACATCAGTGCACATAAAATGGCATAGATTGTCTCAAGAGATAGAGCGAGTAAACACAAAGACCAAATCCAATAGAGCAAATCTATCGAAACTCTCGATGTTATCCTCCCCCTTTTTGTCAACTGGTGTGAAAAAGGTGATGAAAAACACGAGTGCTAAAAAGGTGAATATGATCCACTCTGAGGCATCACCTGAGGAAGTGCCTGAAGAAGTTTGTGATTCAGAGGTATCTGGAACATCTTCATCTTCAGCAGCAGCAGCAGATCCTTCAAGACTAGCTTGGGGCTGAGAAGAGGAAGGCACATTAGGATTAGCCTCATGAGACTTGGAGACATAGGATTTTCTTTAGCAGGTTTTTTAGTTGGTGATGTGGCTTCTGATTCATCGAGCAACTTGCGCAGCTGAATCCAAAGTAAATTCGTTGTTGGTTCACGAGTTGGCAAAGGTGGAGTAATGCGATCTTGAAAATCTTCAGCAGTAAACCCTTGATCAATATACTCATAGAGTTCTTGGAGGTGAGAGTGACTTAGTTGCTTCTCTGAGAAAAATTTCCAAAGCAATTTCCATAAATGCTTCTTGTTTTCGGTTGTGATTATGTGCACAACTTTTGTTCAGTTGTGAATAGCGGCAGCTAGGTGCTCTTTCTATTGTCGATCTTCGGCCATATGCTTCAGCAAGAGTTATTGAGTGTGCATGCTCACTTCAAGATGTGAAGGAGGTCGAGTTTTGGTTGACGATCACGCTTAGGTAGCTTTGTCCCAATGGAGGTGTTATGATATTCGGGAGGACTGGACACTGGTGCTTTCCCAGAAGAAAAAGATTCAATTACTTTCAGCGTGTCGTGCACAGGAGGAATGAAGCTTTTGTGACTAACTTTGGCAAGATATCCAGTCTTCATTGCATAGTCAACCACTTTCTGAATCCAGGGTGCATATATCTTGATAGTTTGTGGGCACTGAGCTGAATACATTAGTATGCGGAGGAACATAACTTCGACATTGAAGATAAATCCTTGAGAAATAGCATGGATGGTGTTCTGAAGATCATCAGAAATGGCATTGTCTGTATTCATCCCAGCCAGCGGACATAGGGTATAAGTAAGAATGTGATACGATGACTGATTATTGAATGTCAACTGCTCAGGCAGAGGAGTACCATTGTAGTCATGAATTTTATCTTCATCCATTGTGCATCGGAAATCTTCATCAGATATTGCATCAATGTTATGAACCCGAATCTCAGTCTTGACGTGTTCAAATTGAGGGAAATGAAAATAAGATAAAAAGTCCATAGCAGAGCATTTTATCCGTTTGCCTTCGGTCATCCATTCCATGTCCACTTTGTAGTGTCAGATTCATCACCGGACATTTATAATGTTGCATAAAATTGAAGTATAATCTCCTAGTTCCATGGATGCTGATATGAAAAGACATGCGAGAGACCAAAGTCTTCAATATCTTGCAGTACTTGTGTGAAGCAGCCGAGGCATTTCATCGCAGCAAAGTCCGGGAACTCATGAGGGAAAATCTTGAGGCCGTCATAAAGAATCCGTGAATAGTATGTTGCCTGTTCCTGAGTCCAGAACTGAGGAGAATCAGATGTGCGGGGCTTGTTGTAAGGACTCTCTTGAAAGAAAACTGGATGAGTATTTCTATTGAATAGAGGCCCTTTGATGCCAAATCCTGTTGAAAACAATTGTAGGCGCTCGCGAGGATAAGGGTATGTAAGCTCATCTTCAATAGAGATCACTTCATCGCCATAAATAACAGAGTCTGAGTGATGAGCCGAAGCTGATTTTGCTGCAGAAGGACCAGAGGTTCTTCGTACAGTATTGAGTGAGATTCTCAAAGGAGAGGGATTTGACACTTGTCCAGGAGCTGAGTTAGGCACCGAATCTTTATCAGCTACTGGGGGCTGTTGGGGAATTGCTTCAGAAGTAGTTGGAAGAGCAGAGGGTGGAACTGAATCATTTAGTTCAACATGGACTGAAGAAGCTTGTCGTTCAGACTAAGGAATTTCACCTTCTTCTGACACTTGGTGCCGAGAAGGATTTGCTTCATGAGCTGGGGAGGCCACGGGCACTGTTTCAGTTGGCCTTGGCGAATTTGATGCATGTGCAACTGGTTCATGAGGAGATGAAGGAATTGCTTGTTCAGGAGAATTTCCTTTCTGTGTATCAGCATCTGGAGGAGGAGGAGCATTCTTCTTCGCTATCTTTTTCTTCTTCTTCTGCTTGGACGGATCTATGTGCCCTTTGACCAGATCATTATAACCAGTCACTTTGGCTTGGTGATCAAGGAAAATCTTGCGAACAATTTGATCCAGATCCGATTGAAATCCCAATCTCATGTGCCGAAGGATTGTCAAGGCCTTGTTGACATCCTCATAAGACTCTTCGAGTTGCTTGATGACAAACTTAGACTTTGTGGCTTTCATGCAATTGTCAAGCTCGTTGAGTTGGGCAGTGAGGTCATTGATCTCAACCGAGTCATTTCTCATTTCGTTAATCATATCAGAAGCTAGAGCTTTTACTTCAGATGGAATGGGCAGAGATGCCACTTCTCCATCAAACAAATCTTTGATGAATCTATCCAGCTGCTCCATGATGAACGTATGATTGAAATAATGTGGGCCATCAGAGTCATCTTGAGTCTGTGCAGCAGCCTGAGCAGAAGGAGTAGTCTGTGCCACATTTTGCTCGGTCAGAGGCATAGTAGCCAAAGGTTGAGTCAGTTTTTGTAACATCCCAAATTTCCTATTTGGAATGTTTTACAATTATAGCTAAGCATCTATGCATTCTGTTTGAATTTGAGTGCCATTTGAAGTTCCAGAAGATTTTGAGTTTTGGATTTTGAATTCAAACTTTGGCAAGTGGGAATCATTTCAAAAACTATGTCTGATAAATACTTGAGCAAAAGTATGAGAGGAGTAAACATGACACTCCAAAAATATCGAGGAAAACATTGCCAAAAGTTTTGAATTCAAACTTGAGTTTTATTTGAATTTGAAAAAATGAATTTTTATAAAGTTTGGATTTTGCCTTTGGAAAATGTTCAAATGATAGGAATATTCCCCGATAATTTTAGTATATATATGTCCTATATAAAATATTTATAGTTTATATTTTATCTCCTTTTTGTTTTTCAAAAAATAAAATTTGAATAAAGAAAATGCCAGCACCACCAGCCGACCGCCCACCAAAGACTGGGCAGCTCACCACCACGCGGCCACTGGCAGCCCATCAACATAGTCGACGGCCCAATGAGCCAGCCCATCTCCCTCGCTCGAAACCTCTCGGCTCGGTCGACCGACCGCACCGCACCCCCTCTCCTCACTGCCAAAGGGCCCCACCTCCTCAACCTCGCCCACGCCACCTCGCCCGCCGCCCACCGGATCCCGAAGGATCCGGATCTCACCGGATCTCCGATTCGCCCCTCTCAAGAAGCCTCCCCGCCCTATATAAACCCTCCCGACCCCATTCCCCCGCCTCACTGAACCTCTCTCCTCCTCACGCCATGAGCCCGAGCTCACCACCGCCGCTATTTCCCTCGCCGCCGTCGCCCTAGCCCACCCCGAGCCTCGTCGACTCCACCAGACCACCCCACGAGCCCGTCCGCACCCGCCGGAGCACCCCACCGACCTCCCCGACCACCGGAGACGTCGGGACACTCGCCGCCCGAGCCGCCGCCGTCGCCGAACTCCGGTAAGCCGCCGGAGATTACCCCCACCGTCCGATCTATCTAGAACGGCTAGGATTAGAACCCCCCCGAAGGGGTAAGTTCTTTTATATAAACCCGGTTCGGCCCGGTTCGTTACGGTTTAATTTTTTTGTTAGGTTTTATTTTTAGTACCGGCCCGATTCATTTAACCCTAGGCCCATTTTAGTTATATTACGCGCAGTGCGTTAGTTAGGCCCATTTAGCCTTTTTTTTCTTTATTTTCGTTTTTCTGTTTTAACAGAATAGTTCCAGATTTGAAAAATTCATAACTTTTATTCTACTTAATATTTTTAGGTGATTCTTTTTTTGTTGGTTTGCAAATTTCTTATAGTTTCTGTAGAAAATATTATTAGCTATGTAAAAATTATTTAAAATTGCTTTATTTTAGATTTAGTCAGAATAGTAAATCTGTTATAAAATGAGCTAGGAAAATTATTTTTCAATGATTCTTTTGTCCCAACTTTGTTTTAACATTGCCTAACCGTAGAAATTAATTTGGGCATTTTAGGATTAATAAAAAATAGTTTCTAGCAGAATCTTGTTTTTCTTAATTAATTAACTAGCTACTGTTTTCTTATTATTTTAATTAGCAAATAAATTTAGTTTTCACATGTGATTGATTATTCTAGGTTAGTTTCTGTCACCTTATAGCATGAACTTTTATTTATAATAAATAAAACTTTTATTTTATTTTTCTTAATAGAAATTGAATTAGGCCTAATAGGAGTTTTACAATAGCTTTTAAATTGATTCTTTTGCTCCTAATTGATTAATGCATTATTTTCTGTTAAGTTAACATAAACTCATGCTTAGGTTATGTTAGAAATTTTTTTGTTATGTAAAACTATTTTTAGTTGTTGCTTGAAGTAGGAAAACTTTGAGTTGGTTTTCTTTGAGTTTTCCTTTGGGTTTTGATTTGTTTGTTTGGTGTGTTATGTTACTATGTTGCTATGTTAAGTGATCTTGTGCTATATGCTTATTGTGATTATTGTTTGTCTCGGTAGAGTTTCCTGAGTGCTGAAGCTTGCTACTACTGAGTCTTTAGCTTACGAGGATCATCAGCAAGGCAAGTCTTGATCATGTTATTTTCAATACCTATGATTTTGTGCATTAGAAATTATACCACCCCACCATGCATGCAGTAGTTGAAATTTTGAAGTTATGTTCTTGAGTAGTATCATGTGGTAGGATGAACCAATCCCCTTGTTACCATGACCCCGGACGAAGTAGTTTATTTTGCTATGCTCGAGAGGGTTTGGTTGAGTGAAATTCATAAGAAAGATGTGAGAGTCAATGATGATGACAACCCCATGAACTACAAGATCAAGATGGACTTCGAATTCACTCATGGGTGGAGGATTTGTTGACGGGCACCTGGAGAACCCAAAGGTTGGCCAGATGCATGGAGAAGTGCCATGACATCTTGCGAAAGCTTCACCCAGCCATGAAGAGACGGATGGATGCCCCATTGACCGGAAGCTTACCTGTGCAGCCGCAAGCCATTATGGGCTCTAGCTGGGTTAACCTTAGTAGTGACGCTGGCTGGACGGTACTACGAGATGTAGAAGAACGGTAGGATTGATGGGTACCGCAGAGCTGTAAGAACTCTTTGCAAGACCCTGTTTCATTCGTCCCGTCTTTAAACACCATGAAGTGCGAAGACTTAAAAGGAGGGAATGATTCTTGCGGGTAAAGTGCGCAAACCTCTGCAGAGTTTAAAGATCTAATCGATTAGCCGTGTCCCCGGTTACGGACAATTTGAGCCTCTGGAACTTGGAAGTATTCGGAAATCTCAACATTGTAATTAATAAATTAATTGAGAGGTTTATGACTTAATACTTTGGGAATGAGATATTGGTTGGCGGAACCATCTCAATAACTACCAACAATTTTGTAGTATTTCGCAAGCAAGTCCACTGTAGTAGGGAAAAAACTGGCTTTTCGCAAAATGATGAAACTTAGAGCCCCACAGCCAAAATGCATATAGTGTTAGTAACTTTATTATTGTTATTCTTCATGACTTGCCAGCTTATTCAAAAAGCTGACCTACACGGCTGCAACGCCTTATGTTGCGTAGATTTATTCCGATCAGAGTGAGGCTACGCCCGCGCTTGGCGATTGCCCTTTGGAGTCGGATGGACTCGCTTTTTCTCACGCTTCCGCAGCTTTAGTAGTTTATTTCTCATGAGTTGGCCTTCGCGAATTTGTTCTATTGTAATAAAGACTCTATATGAGAATCGTAATAAATTCAGGTGTGATTTAACTTTGATTATTTCATCGATGTACCGTGAGTACCAAAGATGATCTTGGGATGGTATGCATACGTAGATTTGACCGATTTTGGGTCGTCGCTCAGAGATGGTATCGAGCACACGACCGTAGGATCGTAACCCCTAGGATCGGAAAGCCATAGGAAGAGACTATTTACTTTATATCCTTATTATTCCGTAATTCTCCCTGTTCATTTCGACTCCTCTCCGATTTTCAACATTCTAGATGGCCGTCGAGTTCACCCCGTTTTGCTACGGAGTTTTGCCACCCGACGAGACGATGCCCTTCGAAGGAAGCTGGTCCAGATGGTGAAGAAGCTGAAGATTGCTCGCCTCGATCACCGGAAGCCAACCAATGCACTTCCGACGGACACCCGCCACTGAGATTGAAGTGCATATTCCAGGAGAACCTTCGAGGACATACGGAGCCTATTGACTTTGAGTTCACCGACTTCAACCGGATCATCGGAAGGGACATGGCGATCTATCGTGCACTTGGACATCTCCGAGAGGAGTACAGGCCGAGCTCGATCCCTCGACTCGCCATGGTTTCTCGCAGAGCAAGGAATGGAGATATCATCCGCACTGTGGAAGACGACTCCATTCTCTCTTATGTCAGACTTGGAGTGTCTCCTCAGAAACGGAGATTCGACTCGCCGTAGCTCAAGGTACACAGGAGGCTGTTGTTCCGCGAATCGAACTGGAGGAGAAGGCACACGCAGACTTCCTTAACTATGAGGAAGAAATCGCGGACTTCATGGAGAGAGTCGACGACCAAGATGAAGCTTGCCGCAATAGAGGAAAAGATGGACTTGGGAGAGGACCTTTTCCGAGTGGAGATTACGGACCCCTCGTGAGCAATGATCAGGATTATGAAGGGAGTTCCACTGGAGGAAGCCGCAAGAGGAGGCGCCACAACAGAGGACATCGCACCAGAGGACGCAAGGATTATTGATGAAGACTTTTTAGTCGACCACCATGTTATTTTTACTTTTTCGTCGATCAGTTAGGCCGATATTTTCGATTAGTCATGAGCTTTTGTAATCGAGATTTAACCATGTTTGAGTGGAATGAATAAATGATTGGTGTGTTAATGATTGTGCATTCATATGGGTAGTGTTATTTCTCATTAGACCATTGTTCTATTCTAATTTTCTCATCCACTCCAAAACACCAGATGCCTCCGAGACGTGACACCGGTTTTCCGCCGGAGCTCACCCAGCTACTCCAGCAGCAGAATGCCCTCATGCAGATACTCATCCAGAATCAGAACAACAACAACAACAATCCACCGCCACCACCCCCTGTTGACAACTTGACTCGATTCCTGAGGCTGAATCCGCTAGTGTTCTCTAGCAGCACCGAGCCGATTGTGGCGATGATTGGCTCCGCAAAGTCGGAAGAGAGCTAATCACCGTTGGATGCACCGATGCAGAGAAGGTGCGCTTTGCCGACATCAACTTGATGGACCTGCAGCTTCTTGGTGGGAGAACTACACCGCCACTTATCCCATTGGTGCCATCACGTGGGATCAGTTCCAGCAGCCTTCCGCACCGCTCATGTTTCAGCCGGAGCCATGAGTCCAAGAAGCGTGAGTTCCGCAACTTACGCCAGGGAACCGTCTTGTGGCGCAAAGACGTGGATGAGTTCAGCAAGCTAGCTCGCTATGCCCCGGATGATGTGGCCACAGATGCCGCAGCAGGAGAAATTTCTCGAGGACTCAACGACAAGCTGAGTATGCAGCTTATTGTGGCTACCTTCACCAACTACCAGAGCTGGTAGACAAGGCCGTCATACTTGAAGGCAAGCAGCAGCAGATTGAAAGCATAGCGGAAGTACAGCCAGGGAAGCACAACTCAGAGCTCAGCAGAAGCCCGTTATGCACCATACTCGGGAGGGCACACCCATCATAACCATGGAGGCCATAACCATGGAGGAAATGGGAACAACCGCAACCAGGACAACAAGTCAGGCAATGGCCATGGCAATGGAAACGGTAATGGAAATCAGCATCGTCCTGCCCCGGCTCCGAAGGATCTGAGCCACATCACCTGCTTCAAGTGCCGAAGACAGGCACTATGCCACCGACTGCCGGAGGCCAAGCAGAGGAATGGAAACGGCAATGGAAGCTCAGCGAAGAAGCCCAACCTGCTCCTCGTGCTCGGGTGAACCACATTGACGTGGAGGACGCCTATGATCAGCCGTATAATCGTGGTTGGTAAGTTTTATTGAATTCACGCTCAGATTGGGACTCTTTGATTCGTGCAACGATTCATTCATATCAAGGGTAGTTGTGGAAAAGTACGGTTGCCCACTAAAACCCTTAGAAGCCCCTTCGCGTCGGGCCCGCAGAGGAGAAATGATGGCAGGTTTAGGCTGTCATGCAACCTCAACATCGGGAACCATAAATTTCCCGCAGACCTCATAGTATTGGAAACCCGGACCTTGGATGTAATCCTAGGCATGGATTGGTTGAAGAAGTTTGAAGGAACATAGATCGTGCTCAAGAAGTCTATTCTGCTCACCACCCCGGAGCGTAAGAGGATCAAGTATGTAGCCGTGCATAGCCGATGAAGAATCAGTGCATTCCCTCACGGAGTTGTTCAGAGGAAGTGCCAGAGGTGCAAGATTTTCCGATGTGTTTCGGAGGAATTACCAGAATGCCACCGACGTAGATATTGAATTTCTGATTGAGTTATTGCCCACAGCCCCAATATCCAAGAGACCTTATCGGATGCCACCGAACGAGTTGAAAGAGATCAAGGATCAAATTAATGAGTTATTGGAGAAAGGATATATCCGACCAAGCTCATCACCATGGGGAGCCCCAGTTCTTTTGGTAGAGAAGAAGGATGGAACCTTGAGGATGGTTGTGGATTATCGTTCGCTAAACGAGGTGACCATCAAGAACAAGTACCCTCTGCCAATGATTAATGATCTGTTTGATCAGCTAGTTGGAGCCAAGGTATTCTCCAAGATCGATCTTCGATCAGGGTATCATCAGTTGAAGATCCATGAAAAGGATATACCCAAAACAACATTCACTACCAGGTATGGTTTATATGAGTATACCGTCATGTCATTTGGATTGACTAATGCTCCTGCATACTTCATGAATTTGATGAACAAGGTGTTTATGGAATATCTGGACAAGTTTGTCGTGGTGTTCATCGATGATATACTGATTTTCTCCAAGAGCGAGGAAGAGCATAAGGAACATTTATGCCTAGTTCGAGAAACTTCGAGAACATCAGTTGTATGCCAAGTTCAAGAAATGTGAATTTTGGCTGAAGGAAGTTGGATTCCTCGACATGTTATTTCAGGAGAAGGAATAGCAGATTGACCCCGCCAAGGTTGAATCACCACCGATTGGCGATCGCCCACCTCGACCAAGGAGATCCGCAGTTTTCTCGGACTCGCAGGATATTATCGGAGGTTTATTGAGAACTTCTTGAAGATTGCCAAGCCCATGACTGAGCTGTTGAAGAAGGAGGCCAAATACATTTGGACCAAGGATTGTGAAGCCAGTTTTCAGGAATTGAAGAAAGCGTTTGGTTACAGCCCAAAGCTGATTTTGCGGACATACACAAGGAATACCAGGTTTATTGTGACGCTTCTCGTCAAGGACTCGGAGGAGTACTAATGCAGGAAGGTAAAGTTGTAGCTTATACCTCCGCATAGCTCGACCTCACGAGATGAATTATGCCACACATGATTTGGAGTTAGCAGCCATAGTGCATGCACTCAAGACCTGGAGACATTTCCTCATCGGAAACCATTGCGATGTTTACACAGATCACAAGAGCTTGAAGTATATGTTCACGCAGAAGAGTTGAACCTCGAGCGGAGGAGATGGCTAGAGTTGATCAAGGACTATGACATGAGATTGCATTACCACCCGGTAAGGCTAATGTTGTAGCAGATGCTTTGAGCCGTAAGAGTTATGTGAATACTCTTACAGCAGGAGGATTACCTCAGGAGTTAGTCGATGACCTCAGAGGTCTCCGACTGGAGATAGTTCCGAGAGGATACGTTGCAACTCTAGAAGTTCAGTCCACTTTGGCCGAAAGGATTCGTGAAGCCCAGAAGTCGGACAAGGAAATTGATGAGATAAAGCAAAAGATGAATGAAGGAAAAGCTAAAGGATTCCGTAAGGATGAACACGGAGCTATATGGTTCGAGGATCGATTTATGTGCCCAATGATCCCGAACTCAGAAGCTAATTCTTCAGAGGCTCATGATTCACCAGACTCGATTCACCCCTGTAACACCAAGATGTACCGGATTTGAAGGAAAGTTTCGTGGTGGTATGAAGAGGATATTGCCGAGTACATAGCAAGATGCGATGTTTGTCAACGAGTAAAGGCAGAACATCGAAGCCAGCAGGTTACTTCAACCTTTGCCGATTCCCGATTGGAAATGGGAAAAACTTGGAATGGATTTTATCACAGATTACCCAGACCTGCTCAGTTATGATTCCATCCGGGTAGTGGTTGATCGTTTGACCAAGGTAGCTCACTTCATTCCCGTGAAGACTACCTATACCAGTGCTAAGTTGGCCAAGATATACATGACCAGGATCGTATGTCCGCATGGAGTTCCGAGGAGTATCGTGTCGATAGAGGAACACAGTTTACCTCAAAGTTTTGGAATCAGTTGCATGAGACTTTGGGTACGAGGCTGGAATTCAAGACAGCTTTTCATCCGCAGATGATGGATGACCGAGAGAGTCAACCAGATTACGGAGGACATGTTGAGAGCTTGTGTGCTAGACTATGGATCCAGCTGGATGATAATTTGCCACGCAGAGTTTTCATACAACAACGCTTATCACCCAATCAAGATGGCCCTTTCAAGCTCTATACGGAAGGAGGTGCGAAACACCATTGTTTGTGGGATGGTGTTGAGATCGATCACTTTTGGTTCCGATCTTATCGAGATTTCAAGAGAAAGTCAAGCTGATTCGGGATAGACTCAAGATAGCACAGTCGAGACAGAAGAGTTATGCCGACAGTAAACGCAAGGAAGTAACTTACGAAGCGGGAGACCGAGCATATCTTCGTGTGTCCCCACTTCGTGGAATCAAGAGGTTTGGTGTCAAAGGAAAGTTAGCACCCCGATTCATCGGCCCCTACAAAATCCTCGAACATCGTGGGGAAGTTGCTTACAAGTTGGAATTGCGGAAGGATTGTCCGAGTTCATGATGTCTTCCATGTTTCTCACCAAGAAGTGTCATGCCGACATGGCCGATATTCCGTTGAGAGACACAAAGGTCCTAGAGGCCATACAGCTTGACAAAGATCTGAATTATAAGGAGAAACCCGTCCGAATACTCGAGATCTGCGAGCAGAGTCACCCGCAGCAAGATCATCAAGTTTTGCAAGGTGTTTGTGGAGTCATCACTCCAAGAGGAAGCCACTGGGAGCGCCAAGAAGATCTTCTTCGAGACCACCCGCACCTATTTGTTAGCCAACCCGAATCTCGAGGGAGATTCATCTTAAGGTGGTAGGTTTGTAACATCCCAAATTTCCTATTTGGAATGTTTTACAATTATAGCTAAGCATCTATGCATTCTGCTTGAATTTGAGTGCCATTTGAAGTTCCGTAAGATTTTGAGTTTTGGATTTTGAATTCAAACTTTGGCAAGTGGGAATCATTTCAAAACTATGTCCGATAAATACTTGAGCAAAAGTATGAGAGGAGTAAACATGACACTCCAAAATATCAGAGGAAAACATTGCCAAAAGTTTTGAATTCAAACTTGAGTTTTATTTGAATTTGAAAAAATGAATTTTATAAAGTTTGGATTTTGCCTTTGAAAATGTTCAAATGATAGGAATATTCCCTGATCATTTTAGTATATATATGTCCTATATAAAATATTTATAGTTTATATTTTATCTCCGTTTTGTTTTTCAAAAAATAAAATTTGAATAAAGAAAATGCAGGCACCAGCCAGCCGACCGCCCACCAAAGACTGGGCGCTCACCTCACCAGCCCAAATGGGCAGCCCACCAACACCACCGACGGCCCAATGAGCCAGCCCATCTCCCTCGCCTCGAACCTCTCGGCTCGGTCGACCGACCGCACCGCACCCCTCTCCTCACCGCCAGCGGGCCCCACCTCCTCAACCCCGCCCACGCCACCTCGCCACCGCCACCCGGATCCCGAAGGATCCGGATCTCACCGGATCTCTCGATTCGCCCCTCGCGAAGCCGCCCCACCCTATATAAACCCCTCCCGCACCCCATTCCCACCTCGCCCCTCATGGAACCTCTCTCCCTCCTCACGCGCTCGCCGGAGCCCGAGCTCACCACCGCCGCCATTTCCCTCGCCGCCGTCGCCCTAGCCCACCCCGAGCCTCGTCGACTCCACCAGACCACCCCACGAGCCCGTCTCACTTTCACCGGAGCACCCGCCGACCTCCCGACCACCGGAGACGCCGGGACACTCGCCGCCTGAGTCGCCGCCGCCGAACTCCGTAAGCCACGGAGATTACCCCCACCGTCCGATCTATCTAGAACGGCTAGGATTAGAACCCCCCCGAAGGGGTAAGTTCTTTTATATAAACCCGGTTCGGCCCGGTTCGTTACGGTTTAATTTTTTTTGTTAGGTTTTACTTTTAGTACCGGCCCGATTCATTTAACCCTAGGCCCATTTTAGTTATATTACGCGCAGTGCGTTAGTTAGGCCCATTTAGCCTTTTTTTTCTTTATTTTCGTTTTTCTGTTTTAATAGAATAGTTCCAATTTGAAAAATTCATAACTTTTATTCTACTTAATATTTTTAGGTGATTCTTTTTTTGTTGGTTTGCAAATTTCTTATAGTTTCTGTAGAAAATATTATTAGCTATGTAAAATTATTTAAAATTGCTTTATTTTAGATTTAGTCAGAATAGTAAATCTGTTATAAAATGAGCTAGGAAAATTATTTTTCAATGATTCTTTTGTCCCAACTTTGTTTTAACATTGCCTAACCGTAGAAATTAATTTGGGCATTTTAGGATTAATAAAAAATAGTTTCTAGCAGAATCTTGTATTTTCTTAATTAATTAACTAGCTACCGTTTTCTTATTATTTTAATTAGCAAATAAATTTATTTTTCACATGTGATTGATTATTCTAGGTTAGTTTCTGTCACCTTATAGCATGAACTTTTATTTATAATAAATAAAACTTTTATTTTATTTTTCTTAATAGAAATTGAATTAGGCCTAATAGGAGTTTTACAATAGCTTTTAAATTGATTCTTTTGCTCCTAATTGATTAATGCATTATTTTCATTAAGTTAACATAAACTCATGCTTAGGTTATGTTAGAAATTTTTTGTTATGTAAAACTATTTTTAGTTGTTGCTTGAAGTAGGAAAACTTTGAGTTGGTTTTCTTTGAGTTTTCCTTTGGGTTTTGATTTGTTTGTTTGGTGTGTTATGTTACTATGTTGCTATGTTAAGTGATCTTGTGCTATATGCTTATTGTGATTATTGTTTGTCTCGGTAGAGTTTCCTGAGTGCTAAGCTTGCTACTCTGAGTCTTTAGCTTACGAGGATCATCAAGAAGGCAAGTCTTGATCATGTTATTTTCAATACCTATGATTTTGTGCATTAGAAATTATACCACCCCACCATGCATGCAGAGTTGAAATTTTGAAGTTATGTTCTTGAGTAGTATCATGTGGTAGGATGAACCAATCCCTTGTTACCATGACCCCGGACGAAGTAGTTTATTTTGCTATGCTCGTGAGACGGGTTTTGGTTGAGTGAAATTCATAAGAAAGATGTGAGAGTCAATGATGATGACAACCCCATGAACTACAAGATCAAGATGGACTTGAATTCACTCTTTGGTGGAGGACGGTTGACGGGCACCTGGAGAACCCAGTGGTTGGCGGGATGCATGGAGAAGTGCCATGACATCTTGCGAAAGCTTCACCCAGCCACGAAGAGACGGATGGATGCCCCATTGACCGGAAGCTTACATGCAGCCGCAAGCCATTATGGGCTCGGCTGGGTTAACCTTAGTAGTGCCGCCTGGCTGGGCGGTACTACGAGATGTAGAAGAACGGTAGGATTGGATGGGTACCGTAGTAGCCGTAAGAACTCTTTGGAAGACCTGTTTATTCGTCCGCCTTCAAACACCATGAAGTGCGAAGACTTAAAAGGAGGGAATGATTCTTGCGGTAAAGTCATAAACCTCTGCAGAGTTTAAAGATCTAATCGATTAGCCGTGTCCCCGGTTACGGACAATTTGAGCCTCTGGAACTTGGAAGTATTCGGAAATCTCAACATTGTAATTAATAAATTAATTGAGAGGTTTATGACTTAATACTTTGGGAATGAGATATTGGTTGGCGGAACCATCTCAATAACTACCAACAATTTTGTAGTATTTCGCAAGCAAGTCCACTGTAGTAGGGAAAAAACTGGCTTTTCGCAAAATGATGAAACTTAGAGCCCCACAGCCAAAATGCATATAGTGTTAGTAACTTTATTATTGTTATTCTCTTCATGACTTGCCAGCTTATTCAAAAAAGCTGACCTACACGGCTGCAACGTCTTATGTTGCAGAGATTTATTCCGATCAGGAGTGAGGCTACGCTCCGCGCTTGGCGATTGCCCTTTGGAGTCGGATGGACTCGCTTTTTAAATCTCACGCTTCCGCAGCTTTAGTAGTTTATTTCTCATGAGTTGGCCTTGGCGAATTTATTCTATTGTAATAAAGACTCTATATGAGAATCGTAATAAATTCAGGTGTGATTTAACTTTGATTATTTCATCGATGTACTTGTGAGTACCAAAGATGATCTTGGGATGGTACGCATACGTAGATTTGACCGATTTTGGGTCAGTCGCTCAGAGATGGTATCGAGCACACGTTGACCGTAGGATCGTAACCCCTAGGATCGGAAAGCCATAGGAAGAGACTATTTACTTTATATCCTTATTATTCCGTAATTCTGCCTGTTCATTTCGACTCCTCTCCGATTTTCAACATTCTAGATGGCGTCGAG
Organism: Aegilops longissima; assembly: GCA_021605205.1. Classification (NCBI taxonomy): domain Eukaryota; kingdom Viridiplantae; phylum Streptophyta; class Magnoliopsida; order Poales; family Poaceae; genus Aegilops; species Aegilops longissima. The sequence continues at coordinate 289,516,634 of CM038680.1, forward strand.
TTCACCCCGTTTTGCTACGGAGTTTTGCCACCGACGAGACGATGCCCTTCGAAGGAAGCTGGTCCAGATGGTGAAGAAGCTGAAGATTGCTCGCCCTCGATCACGGAAGCCAACCAATGCACTTCCGACGGACACCCGCTTCTGAGATTGAAGTGCATATTCCAGGAGAACCTTCGAGGACATACGGAGCCTATTGACTTTGAGTTCACCGACTTCAACCGGATCATCGGAAGGACATGGCGATCTATCGTGCACTTGGACATCTCCGAGAGGAGTCAGGCCGAGCTCGATCCCTCAGACCTCGCCATGGTTTCTCGCAGAGCAAGGAATGGAGATATCATCCGTACCGTGGAAGACGACTCCATTCTCTCTTATGTCCAGGACTTGGAGTGTCTCCTCAGAAACGGAGATTCAGACTCGCCGTAGCTCAAGGTACACAGAGGCTGTTGTTCCGCGAATCGAACTGGAGGAGAAGGCACACGCAGACTTCCTTAACCATGAGGAAGAAATCGCGGACTTCATGGAGAGAGTCGACGACCAAGATGAAGCTTGCCGCAATAGAGGAAAAGATGGACTTGGGAGAGGACCTTTTCCGAGTGGAGATTACGGACCCCTCGTGAGCAATGATCAGGATTATGAAGGAGTTCCACCGAGGAAGCCGCAAGAGGAGGCGCCACAACAGAGGACATCGCACTGAGGACGCAAGGATTATTGATGAAGACTTTTAGTCGACCACCATGTTATTTTTACTTTTTAAATCGATCGTTAGGCCGATATTTTCGATTAGTCATGAGCTTTTGTAATCTAGATTTAACCATGTTTGAGTGGAATGAATAAATGATTGGTGTGTTAATGATTGTGCATTCATATGGGTAGTGTTATTTCTCATTAGACCATTGTTCTATTCTAATTTTCTCATCCACTCCAAAACACCAGATGCCTCCGAGACGTGACACGGTTTTCCGCCGAGCTCACCCAGCTACTCCAAAGCAGCAGAATGCCCTCATGCGAGATACTCATCCGTAATCGAACAACAACAACAACAATCCACCGCCACCACCCCTGCTGACAACTTGACTCGATTCACGAGGCTGAATCCGCTAGTGTTCTCTAGCAAAGACCGAGCCGATTGTGGCGATGATTGGCTCCGCAAAGTCGGAAGAGAGCTAATCACCGTTGGATGCACCGATGCAGAGAAGGTGCGCTTTGCCGACATCAACTTGATGGACCTGCAGCTTCTTGGTGGGAGAACTACACCGCCACTTATCCCATTGGTGCCATCACGGGGATCAGTTCAGCAGCCTTCCGCACCGCTCATGTTTCAGCCGGAGCCATGAGTCTCAAGAAGCGTGAGTTCCGCAACTTACGCCAGGGAACCGTCTTGTGGCGCGATGACGTGGATGAGTTCAGCAAGCTAGCTCGCTATGCCCCGGATGATGTGGCCACGATGCCGCATAAGCAGGAGAAATTTCTCGAGGACTCAACGACAAGCTGAGTATGCAGCTTATTGTGGCTACCTTCACCAACTACCGGAGCTGGTAGACAAGGCCGTCATACTTGAAGGCAAGCAGCAGCAGATTGAAGCGCAAGCGGAAGTACAGCCAGGGAAGCACAACTCAGAGCTCAGCAGAAGCCCCGTTATGCACCATACTCAGGAGGGCACACCCATCATAACCATGGAGGCCATAACCATGGAGGAAATGGGAACAACCGCAACCAGGACAACAAGTCAGGCAATGGCCATGGCAATGGAAACGGTAATGGAAATCAGCATCGTCCTGCCCCGGCTCCGAAGGATCTGAGCCACATCACCTGCTTCAAGTGCCAGAAGACAGGGCACTATGCCACCGACTGCCCGGAGGCCAAGCGGAGGAATGGAAACGGCAATGGAAGCTCAATAAGAAGCCCAACCTGTTCCTCGTGCTCGGGTGAACCACATTGGCGTGGAGGACGTCTATGATCAGCCGGACAATCGTGGTTGGTAAGTTTTATTGAATTCACGTTCAGATTGGGACTCTTTGATTACGGTGCAACGATTCATTCATATCAAGGGTAGTTGTGGAAAAGTGCGGGTTGCCCACTAAAACCCTTAGAAGCCCCTTCGCGTCGGGCCCGCAGGAGGAGAAATGATGGCAGGTTTAGGCTGTCATGCAACCCTCAACATCGGGAACCATAAATTTCCGCAGACCTCATAGTATTGGAAACCTGGACCTTGGATGTAATCCTAGGCATGGATTGGTTGACGGTTTGAAGGAACATAGATCGTGCCAAGAAGTCTATTCTGCTCACCACCCCGGAGCGTAAGAGGATCAAGTATGTAGCCGTGCATAGCGATGAAGAATCGGTGCATTCCCTCACGGGAGTTGTTCAGAGGAAGTGCCAGAGGTGCAAGATTTTCCGATGTGTTTCCGGAGGAATTACCAGAATGCCACCGACGTAGATATTGAATTTCTGATTGAGTTATTGCCCGCTGGCCCCAATATCCAAGAGACCTTATCGGATGCCACGAGCGAGTTGAAAGAGATCAAGGATCAAATTAATGAGTTATTGGAGAAAGGATATATCCGACCAAGCTCATCACCATGGGGAGCCCAGTTCTTTTGGTAGAGAAGAAGGATGGAACCTTGAGGATGGTTGTGGATTATCGTTAAGCTAAACGAGGTGACCATCAAGAACAAGTACCCTCTGCCAATGATTAATGATCTGTTTGATCAGCTAGTTGGAGCCAAGGTATTCTCCAAGATCGATCTTGATCGTGGTATCATCGATTGAAGATCCGTGAAAAGGATATACCCAAAACAACATTCACTACGGTATGGTTTATATGAGTATACCGTCATGTCATTTGGATTGACTAATGCTCCTGCATACTTCATGAATTTGATGAACAAGGTGTTTATGGAATATCTGGACAAGTTTGTCGTGGTGTTCATCGATGATATACTGATTTTCTCAAGAGCGAGGAAGAGCATAAGGAACATTTGCGTCTAGTTCGAGAAACTTCGAGAACATCGAGTTGTATGCCAAGTTCAAGAAATGTGAATTTTGGCTGAAGGAAGTTGGATTCCTCGGACATGTTATTTCAGAGAAGGAATAGCAGTTGACCCCGCCAAGGTTGAATCGACCACCGATTGGCAGTCGCCCACCTCAGTCAAGGAGATCCGCAGTTTTCTCGGACTCGCAGGATATTATCGGAGGTTTATTGAGAACTTCTTGAAGATTGCCAAGCCCATGACTGAGCTGTTGAAGAAGGAGGCCAAATACATTTGGACCGAGGATTGTGAAGCCAGTTTTCAGGAATTGAAGAAACGTTTGGTTACAGCCCCAGTGCTGATTTTGCCGGACATACACAAGGAATACCAGGTTTATTGTGACGCTTCTCGTCAAGGACTCGGAGGAGTACTAATGCAGGAAGGTAAAGTTGTAGCTTATGCCTCCAGACAGCTACGACCTCACGAGATGAATTATGCCACACATGATTTGGAGTTAGCAGCCATAGTGCATGCACTCAAGACCTGGAGACATTTCCTCATCGGAAACCATTGCGATGTTTACACAGATCACAAGAGCTTGAAGTATATTTTCACGCAGAAAGAGTTGAACCTCAGGCAGAGGAGATGGCTAGAGTTGATCAAGGACTATGACATGAGATTGCATTACCACCCCGGTAAGGCTAATGTTGTAGCAGATGCTTTGAGCCGTAAGAGTTATGTGAATACTCTTACAGCAGGAGGATTACCTCAGGAGTTAGTCGATGACCTCAGAGGTCTCCGACTGGAGATAGTTCCGAGAGGATACGTTGCAACTCTAGAAGTTCAGTCCACTTTGGCCGAAAGGATTCGTGAAGCCCAGAAGTCGGACAAGGAAATTGATGAGATAAAGCAAAAGATGAATGAAGGAAAAGCTAAAGGATTCCGTAAGGATGAACACGGAGCTATATGGTTCGAGGATCGTATTTATGTGCCCAATGATCCCGAACTCAGGAAGCTAATTCTTCAGGAGGCTCATGATTCACCGTACTCGATTCACCCGATAACACCAAGATGTACCGGATTTGAAGGAAAGTTTACGGTGGGCGGTATGAAGAGGATATTGCCGAGTACATAGCGGTATCGATGTTTGTCAACGAGTAAAGGCAGAACATCGAAGCCAGCAGGTTACTTCAACCTTTGCTGATTCCCGATTGGAAATGGGAAAAACTTGGAATGGATTTTATCACAGGATTACCCAGACCTGCTCAGTTATGATTCCATCCGGTAGTGGTTGATCGTTTGACCAAGGTAGCTCACTTCATTCCGTGAAGACTACCTATACCAGTGCTAAGTTGGCCAAGATATACATGACCAGGATCGTATGTCCGCATGGAGTTCCGAGGAGTATCGTGTCGATAGAGGAACACAGTTTACCTCAAAGTTTTGGAATCGAGTTGCATGAGACTTTGGGTGCGAGGCTGGAATTGAAGACTTTTCATCCGCAGCAGATGGACAGACCGAGAGAGTCAACCAGATTACGGAGGACATGTTGAGAGCTTGTGTGCTAGACTATGGATCCAGCTGGATGATAATTTGCCATCGCAGAGTTTTCATACAACAACAGCTATCACCCAATCAAGATGGCCCTTTCGAAGCTCTATACGGAAGGAGGTGCGAACACCATTGTTTGTGGGATGGTGTTGAGATCGATCACTTTTGGTTCCGATCTTATCGAGATTTCAAGAGAAAGTCAAGCTGATTCGGGATAGACTCAAGATAGCACAATCGAGACGTAAGAGTTATGCCGACGATGGCGCAAGGAAGTAACTTACGAAGCGGGAGACCGAGCATATCTTCGTGTGTCCCCACTTCGTGGAATCAAGAGGTTTGGTGTCAAAGGAAAGTTAGCACCCGATTCATCGGCCCTACAAAATCCTCGAACGTCGTGGGAAGTTGCTTACAAGTTGGAATTGCGGAAGGATTGTCCGGAGTTCATGATGTCTTCCATGTTTCTCGGTGAAGAAGTGTCATGCCGACATGGCCGATATTCCGTTGAGAGACACAAAGCCCTAGAGGCCATACAGCTTGACAAAGATCTGAATTATAAGGAGAAACCCGTCCGAATACTCGAGACTGCGAGCGAGTCACCCGCAGCAAGATCATCAAGTTTTGCAAGGTCTTGTGGAGTCATCACTCCAAGAGGAAGCCACACAGGGCGCCAAGAAGATCTTCTTGAGACCACCGCACCTATTTGTTAGCCAACCCGAATCTCGAGGGCTAGATTCATCTTAAGGTGGTAGGTTTGTAACATCCCAAATTTCCTATTTGGAATGTTTTACAATTATAGCTAAGCATCTATGCATTCTGTTTGAATTTGAGTGCCATTTGAAGTTCCGAAGATTTTGAGTTTTGGATTTTGAATTCAAACTTTGGCAAGTGGGAATCATTTCAAAACTATGTCCGATAAATACTTGAGCAAAAGTATGAGAGGAGTAAACATGACACTCCAAAAATATCAGAGGAAAACATTGCCAAAAGTTTTGAATTCAAACTTGAGTTTTATTTGAATTTGAAAAAATGAATTTTTATAAAGTTTGATTTTGCCTTTGGAAAATGTTCAAATGATAGGAATATTCCCCACCATTTTAGTATATATATGTCCTATATAAAATATTTATAGTTTATATTTTATCTCCGTTTTTGTTTTTCAAAAAATAAAATTTGAATAAAGAAAATGCCAGCACCACCAGCCGATCGCCCAGCCAGACTGGGCACACCTCACCACACCACTGGCAGCCCAGCCCTTGGCCACCGACGGCCCAATGAGCCAGCCCATCTCCCTCGCCTGAAACCTCTCTCTCGGTCGACCGACCGCACCGCACCCCCTCTCCCTCACCGCCAGCGGGCCCCACCTCCTCAACCCCTCGCCCACGCCACCTCGCCCACCGCCACCGGATCCCGAAGGATCCGGATCTCACCGATCTCTCCGATTCGCCCCTCGCAAGAAGCCGCCCGCCTATATAAACCCCTCCCGCACACCATTCCCACCTCGCCCCTCATGAACCTCTCTCCTCCTCTCACGCTGGAGCCCGAGCTCACCACCGCCATTTCCCTCGCCGCCGCCTAGCCCACCCCGAGCCTCGTCGACTCCACAGACCACCCCACGAGCCCGTCTGCACCATGGGCACCCGCCGACCTCCCGACCACCGGAGACGCCGGGACACTCGCCGCCTGAGTCGCCGCCGTCGCCGAACTCCGTAAGCCACGGAGATTACCCCACCGTCCGATCTATCTAGAACGGCTAGGATTAGAACCCCAAGGGGTAAGTTCTTTATATAAACCGGTTCGCCCGGTTCGTTCACGGTTTAATTTTTTTTGTTAGGTCTTACTTTTAGTACCGCCCGATTCATTTAACCCTAGGCCCATTTTAGTTATATTACGCATGATCGTTAGTTAGGCCCATTTAGCCTTTTTTTTTTTTTTTTTCGTTTTTCTGTTTTAATGTAATAGTTCCAGATTTGAAAAATTCATAACTTTTATTCTACTTAATATTTTTAGGTGATTCTTTTTTGTTGGTTTGCAAATTTCTTATAGTTTCTGTAGAAAATATTATTAGCTATGTAAAATTATTTAAAATTGCTTTATTTTAGATTTAGTCAGAATAGTAAATCTGTTATAAAATGAGCTAGGAAAATTATTTTCAATGATTCTTTTGTCCCAACTTTGTTTTAACATTGCCTAACCGTAGAAATTAATTTGGGCATTTTAGGATTAATAAAAAATAGTTTCTAGCAGAATCTTGTATTTTCTTAATTAATTAACTAGCTACTGTTTTCTTATTATTTTAATTAGCAAATAGATTTATTTTTCACATGTGATTGATTATTCTAGGTTAGTTTCTGTCACCTTATAGCATGAACTTTTATTTATAATAAATAAAACTTTTATTTTATTTTTCTTAATAGAAATTGAATTAGGCCTAATAGGAGTTTTACAATAGCTTTTAAATTGATTCTTTTGCTCCTAATTGATTAATGCATTATTTTCATTAAGTTAACATAAACTCATGCTTAGGTTATGTTAGAAATTTTTTGTTATGTAAAACTATTTTAGTTGTTGCTTGAAGTAGGAAAACTTTGAGTTGGTTTTCTTTGAGTTTTCCTTTGGGTTTTGATTTGTTTGTTTGGTGTGTTATGTTACTATGTTGCTATGTTAAGTGATCTTGTGCTATATGCTTATTGTGATTATTGTTTGTCTCGGTAGAGTTTCCTGAGTCTAAGCTTGCTACTCTGAGTCTTTAGCTTACGAGGATCATCGGCAAGGCAAGTCTTGATCATGTTATTTTCAATACCTATGATTTTGTGCATTAGAAATTATACCACCCCACCATGCATGCAGAGTTGAAATTTTGAAGTTATGTTCTTGAGTAGTATCATGTGGTAGGATGAACCAATCCCCTTGTTACCATGACCCCGGGACGAAGTAGTTTATTTTGCTATGCTCGTAGACGGGTTTTGGTTGAGTGAAATTCATAAGAAAGATGTGAGAGTCAATGATGATGACAACCCCATGAACTACAAGATCAAGATGGACTTCGGAATTCACTCATCGGGTGGAGGATTTGTTGACGGGCACCCCGAGAACCCAAAGGTTGGCGGGATGCATGGAGAAGTGCCATGACATCTTGCGAAAGCTTCACCCAGCCACGAAGAGACGGATGGATGCCCCATTGACCGGAAGCTTACATGCAGCCGCAAGCCATTATGGGCTCTGGCTGGGTTAACCTTAGTAGTGCCGCTGGCTGGGCGGTACTACGAGATGTAGAAGAACGGTAGGATTGATGGGTACGGCGGAGCTGAAGAACTCTTTGGAAGACCTGTTTATTCGTCCGCCTTCAAACACCATGAAGTGCGAAGACTTAAAAGGAGGAATGATTCTTGCGGGTAAAGTCGCAAACCTCTGCAGAGTTTAAAGATCTAATCGATTAGCCGTGTCCCCGGTTACGGACAATTTGAGCCTCTGGAACTTGGAAGTATTCGGAAATCTCAACATTGTAATTAATAAATTAATTGAGAGGTTTATGACTTAATACTTTGGGAATGAGATATTGGTTGGCGGAACCATCTCAATAACTACCAACAATTTTGTAGTATTTCGCAAGCAAGTCCACTGTAGTAGGGAAAAAACTGGCTTTTCGCAAAATGATGAAACTTAGAGCCCCACAGCCAAAATGCATATAGTGTTAGTAACTTTATTATTGTTATTTTCTTCATGACTTGCCACTTATTCAAAAAGCTGACCTACACGGCTGCAACGCCTTATGTTGCGTAGATTTATTCGATCGGAGTGAGGCTACGCTCCGCGCTTGGCGATTGCCCTTTGGAGTCGGATGGACTCGCTTTTTCGCTCACGCTTCCGCAGCTTTAGTAGTTTATTTCTCATGAGTTGGCCTTGGCGAATTTATTCTATTGTAATAAAGACTCTATATGAGAATCGTAATAAATTCAGGTGTGATTTAACTTTGATTATTTCATCGATGTACTCGTGAGTACCAAAGATGATCTTGGGATGGTATGCATACGTAGATTTGACCGATTTTGGGTCGGTCGCTCTGAGAGATGGTATCGAGCACACGACCGTAGGATCGTAACCCCTAGGATCGGAAAGCCATAGGAAGAGACTATTTACTTTATATCCTTATTATTCCGTAATTCTCCCTGTTCATTTCGACTCCTCTCCGATTTTCAACATTCTAGATGGCGTCGAGTTCACCCCAGTTTTGCTACGGAGTTTTGCCACCCGACGAGACGATGCCCTTCGAAGGAAGCTGGTCCAGATGGTGAAGAAGCTGAAGATTGCTCGCCCTCGATCACGGAAGCCAACCAATGCACTTCCGCGGACACCCGCTCTGAGATTGAAGTGCATATTCCAGGAGAACCTTCGGAGGACATACGGAGCCTATTGACTTTGAGTTCACCGACTTCAACCGGATCATCGGAAGGACATGGCGATCTATCGTGCACTTGGACATCTCCGAGAGAGAGTCTGAGGCGAGCTCGATCCCTCGACCTCGCCATGGTTTCTCGCAGAGCAAGGAATGGAGATATCATCCGCACTGTGGAAGACGACTCCATTCTCTCTTATGTCCAGACTTGGAGTGTCTCCTCGAAACGGAGATTCGGACTCGCCGTAGCTCAAGGTACACAGAGGCTGTTGTTCCGCGAATCGAACTGGAGGAGAAGGCACACGCAGACTTCCTTAACCATGAGGAAGAAATCGCGGACTTCATGGAGAGAGTCGACGACCTGAAGATGAAGCTTGCCGCAATAGAGGAAAAGATGGACTTGGGAGAGGACCTTTTTCCGAGTGGAGATTACGGACCCCTCGTGAGCAATGATCAGGATTATGAAGGGAGTTCCACTGGAGGAAGCCGCAAGAGGAGGCGCCACAACAGAGGACATCGCACCAGAGGACGCAAGGATTATTGATGAAGACTTTTTAGTCGACCACCATGTTATTTTTACTTTTTCGTCGATCAGTTAGGCCGATATTTTCGATTAGTCATGAGCTTTTGTAATCGAGATTTAACCATGTTTGAGTGGAATGAATAAATGATTGGTGTGTTAATGATTGTGCATTCATATGGGTAGTGTTATTTCTCATTAGACCATTGTTCTATTCTAATTTTCTCATCCACTCCAAAACACCGATGCCTCCGAGACGTGACACGGTTTTCCGCCGGAGCTCACCCACTACTCCAAAGCAGAGAATGCCCTCATGCGATACTCATCCGTAATCGAACAACAACAACAACAATCCACCGCCACCACCCCTGTTGACAACTTGACTCGATTCACGAGGCTGAATCCGCTAGTGTTCTCTAGCAGACCGAGCCGATTGTGGCGATGATTGGCTCCGCAAAGTCGGAAGAGAGCTAATCACCGTTGGATGCACCGATGCAGAGAAGGTGCGCTTTGCGACATCAACTTGATGGACCTGCAGCTTCTTGGTGGGAGAACTACACCGCCACTTATCCCATTGGTGCCATCACGTGGGATCAGTTCAGCAGCCTTCCGCACCGCCATGTTTCATTTGGAGCCATGAGTCTCAAGAAGCGTGAGTTCCGCAACTTACGCCAGGGAACCGTCTTGTGGCGCAAAGACGTGGATGAGTTCAGCAAGCTAGCTCGCTATGCCCCGGATGATGTGGCCACAGATGCCGCAAAGCAGGAGAAATTTCTCGAGGGACTCAACGACAAGCTGAGTATGCAGCTTATTGTGGCTACCTTCACCAACTACCAGGAGCTGGTAGACAAGGCCGTCATACTTGAAGGCAAGCAGCAGCAGATTGAAAGCCGCAAGCGGAAGTACAGCCAGGGGAAGCACAACTCAGGAGCTCAGCAGAAGCCCCGTTATGCACCATACTCAGGAGGGCACACCCATCATAACCATGGAGGCCATAACCATGGAGGAAATGGGAACAACCGCAACCAGGACAACAAGTCAGGCAATGGCCATGGCAATGGAAACGGTAATGGAAATCAGCATCGTCCCGCCCGGCTCAAGGATCTGAGCCACATCACCGCTTCAAGTGCCGAAGACAGGCACTATGCCACCGACTGCCGGAGGCCAAGCAGAGGAATGGAAACGCAATGGAAGCTCAAATAAGAAGCCCAACCTGCTCCTCGTGCTCGTGTGAACCACATTGACGTGGAGGACGTCTATGATCAGCCGGAACAATCGTGGTTGGTAAGTTTTATTGAATTCACGTTCAGATTGGGACTCTTTGATTACGGTGCAACGATTCATTCATATCAAGGGTAGTTGTGGAAAAGTACGGGTTGCCCACTAAAACCCTTAGAAGCCCCTTCGCGTCGGCCCGCAGGAGGAGAAATGATGGCAGGTTTAGGCTGTCATGCAACCTCAACATCGGGAACCATAAATTTCCGCAGACCTCATAGTATTGGAAACCCGGACCTTGGATGTAATCCTAGGCATGGATTGGTTGACGAAGTTTGAAGGAACATAGATCGTGCTCAAGAAGTCTATTCTCGCTCACCACCCCGGAGCGTAAGAGGATCAAGTATGTAGCCAGCATAGCGGATGAAGAATCAGTGCATTCCCTCACGGAGTTGTTCAGAGGAAGTGCCAGGTGCAAGATTTTCCCGATGTGTTTCCGGAGGAATTACCAGGAATGCCACCGGACAGAGATATTGAATTTCTGATTGAGTTATTGCCCGGCACAGCCCCAATATCCAAGAGACCTTATCGGATGCCACCGAACGAGTTGAAAGAGATCAAGGATCAAATTAATGAGTTATTGGAGAAAGGATATATCCGACCAAGCTCATCACCATGGGGAGCCCCAGTTCTTTTGGTAGAGAAGAAGGATGGAACCTTGAGGATGGTTGTGGATTATCGTTAAGCTAAACGAGGTGACCATCAAGAACAAGTACCCTCGCCAATGATTAATGATCTGTTTGATCAGCTAGTTGGAGCCAAGGTATTCTCCAAGATCGATCTTCGATCAGGGTATCATCAGTTGAAGATCCGTGAAAAGGATATACCCAAAACAACATTCACTACCAGGTATGGTTTATATGAGTATACCGTCATGTCATTTGGATTGACTAATGCTCCTGATACTTCATGAATTTGATGAACAAGGTGTTTATGGAATATCTGGACAAGTTTGTCGTGGTGTTCATCGATGATATACTGATTTTCTCCAAGAGCGAGGAAGAGCATAAGGAACATTTGCGTCTAGTTCGAGAAACTTCGAGAACATCGCTTTGTATGCCAAGTTCAGAAATGTGAATTTTGGTGAAGGAAGTTGGATTCCTCGGACATGTTATTTCAGGAGAAGGAATAGCAGTTGACCCGCCAAGGTTGAATCACCACCGATTGGCGATCGCCCACCTCGATCAAGGAGATCCGCAGTTTTCTCGGACTCGCAGGATATTATCGGAGGTTTATTGAGAACTTCTTGAAGATTGCCAAGCCCATGACTGATCTGTTGAAGAAGGAGGCCAAATACATTTGGACCGAGGATTGTGAAGCCAGTTTTCAGAATTGAAGAACGTTTGGTTACAGCCCAAAGCTGATTTTGCGGACATACACAAGGAATACCAGGTTTATTGTGACGCTTCTCGTCAAGGACTCGGAGGAGTACTAATGCAGGAAGGTAAAGTTGTAGCTTATACCTCCGCATAGCTCGACCTCACGAGATGAATTATGCCACACATGATTTGGAGTTAGCAGCCATAGTGCATGCACTCAAGACCTGGAGACATTTCCTCATCGGAAACCATTGCGATGTTTACACAGATCACAAGAGCTTGAAGTATATTTTCACGCAGAAAGAGTTGAACCTCAGGCAGAGGAGATGGCTAGAGTTGATCAAGGACTATGACATGAGATTGCATTACCACCCCGGTAAGGCTAATGTTGTAGCAGATGCTTTGAGCCGTAAGAGTTATGTGAATACTCTTACAGCAGGAGGATTACCTCAGAGTTAGTCGATGACCTCGTAGGTCTCCGATCGAGATAGTTCCAGAGGATACGTTGCAACTCTAGAAGTTCAGTCCACTTTGGCCGAAAGGATTCGTGAAGCCCAGAAGTCGGACAAGGAAATTGATGAGATAAAGCAAAAGATGAATGAAGGAAAAGCTAAAGGATTCCGTAAGGATGAACACGGAGCTATATGGTTCGAGGATCGATTTATGTGCCCAATGATCCCGAACTCGGAAGCTAATTCTTCAGAGGCTCATGATTCACCGTATTCGATTCACCCGGTAACACCAAGATGTACCGGATTTGAAGGAAAGTTTCGTGGATGTATGAAGAGGATATTGCCGAGTACATAGCAAGATGTCGATGTTTGTCAACAGTAAAGGCAGAACATCGAAGCCAGCAGGTTACTTCAACCTTTGCTGATTCCCGATTGGAAATGGGAAAACTTGGAATGGATTTTATCACGGATTACCCAGACCCGCTCAGTTATGATTCCATCTGGTAGTGGTTGATCGTTTGACCAAGGTAGCTCACTTCATTCCGTGAAGACTACCTATACCATTGCTAAGTTGGCCAAGATATACATGACCAGGATCGTATGTCCGCATGGAGTTCCGAGGAGTATCGTGTCGATAGAGGAACACAGTTTACCTCAAAGTTTTGGAATCGCCATGAGACTTTGGGTACGAGGCTGGAATTCAAGACAACTTTTCATCCGCAGCATGATGGATGACCGAGAGAGTCAACCAGATTCGGAGGACATGTTGAGAGCTTGTGTGCTAGACTATGGATCCAGCTGGATGATAATTTGCCATACGCAGAGTTTTCATACAACAACATTATCATCCAATCAAGATGGCCCTTTCAAGCTCTATACGGAAGGAGGTGCGAACACCATTGTTTGTGGGATGGTGTTGGAGATCGATCACTTTTGGTTCCGATCTTATCGAGATTTCAAGAGAAAGTCAAGCTGATTCGGGATAGACTCAAGATAGCACAATCGAGATGTAAGAGTTATGCCGACAAGAACGCAAGGAAGTAACTTACGAAGCGGAGACCGAGCATATCTTCGTGTGTCCCCACTTCGTGGAATCAAGAGGTTTGGTGTCAAAGGAAAGTTAGCACCCGATTCATCGGCCCTACAAAATCCTCGAACGTCGTGGGAAGTTGCTTACAAGTTGGAATTGCGGAAGGATTGTCCGAGTTCATGATGTCTTCCATGTTTCTCACCAAGAAGTGTCATGCCGACATGGCCGATATTCCGTTGAGAGACACAAAGGCCCTAGAGGCCATACAGCTTGACAAAGGATCTGAATTATAAGGAGAAACCCGTCCGAATACTCAAGACTGCGAGCAGAGTCACCCGCAAAGATCATCAAGTTTTGCAAGGTGCTTTGTGGAGTCATCACTCAAGAGGAAGCCACACAGGGCGCCAAGAAGATCTTCTTCGAGACCACCCGCACCTATTTGCTAGCCAACCCGAATCTCGAGGGCGAGATTCATCTTAAGGTGGGTAGGTTTGTAACATCCCAAATTTCCTATTTGGAATGTTTTACAATTATAGCTAAGCATCTATGCATTCTGTTTGAATTTGAGTGCCATTTGAAGTTCCAGAAGATTTTGAGTTTTGGATTTTGAATTCAAACTTTGGCAAGTGGGAATCATTTCAAAAACTATGTCTGATAAATACTTGAGCAAAAGTATGAGAGGAGTAAACATGACACTCCAAAAATATCAGAGGAAAACATTGCCAAAAGTTTTGAATTCAAACTTGAGTTTTATTTGAATTTGAAAAAAATGAATTTTTATAAAGTTTGGATTTTGCCTTTGAAAATGTTCAAATGATAGGAATATTCCCCATCATTTTAGTATATATATGTCCTATATAAAATATTTATAGTTTATATTTTATCTCCTTTTGTTTTTCAAAAAATAAAATTTGAATAAAGAAAATGCTGGCACCGGCCAGCCGACCGCCCACCAAAGACTGGGCCACCACCTCACCGCGGCCACTGGCAGCCCACTGGCCAATGACGGCGGCCAATGAGCCAGCCCATCTCCCCCTCGCCCGAAACCTCTCTGGCTCGGTCGACCGACCGCACCGCACCCCCTCTCCTCACCGCCAAAGGGCCCCCACCTCCTCAACCCCTCGCCCACGCCACCTCGCCACGCCGCCACCGATCCCGAAGGATCCGGATCTCACCGATCTCTCGATTCGCCCCTCGCAAGAAGCCGCCCGCCTATATAAACCCCTCCCGCACCCCATTCCCACCTCGCCCCTCATGAACCCTCTCTCCTCCTCACGCCGGAGCCCGAGCTCACCACCGCCATTTCCCTCGCCACGCCTCTAGCCCACCCCGAGCCTCGTCGACTCCACCAGACCACCCCACGAGCCCGTCCGCACCCGCCGGAGCACCCCGACCACCGGAGACGCGGGACACTCGCCGCCAGAGTCGCCGCCGCCGAACTCCGATAAGCCGAGATTACCCCACCGTCCGATCTATCTAGAACGGCTAGGATTAGAACCCCCCCGAAGGGGTAAGTTCTTTTATATAAACCCGGTTCGGCCCGGTTCGTTACGGTTTAATTTTTTTTGTTAGGTCTTACTTTTAGTACCGGCCCGATTCATTTAACCCTAGGCCCATTTTAGTTATATTACGCGCAGTGCGTTAGTTAGGCCCATTTAGCCTTTTTTTTTTTTTATTTTCGTTTTTCTGTTTTAATGAATAGTTCCGATTTGAAAAATTCATAACTTTTATTCTACTTAATATTTTTAGGTGATTCTTTTTTGTTGGTTTGCAAATTTCTTATAGTTTCTGTAGAAAATATTATTAGCTATGTAAAAATTATTTAAAATTGCTTTATTTTAGATTTAGTCAGAATAGTAAATCTGTTATAAAATGAGCTAGGAAAATTATTTTTCAATGATTCTTTTTGTCCCAACTTTGTTTTAACATTGCCTAACCGTAGAAATTAATTTGGGCATTTTAGGATTAATAAAAAAATAGTTTCTAGCAGAATCTTGTATTTTCTTAATTAATTAACTAGCTACTGTTTTCTTATTATTTTAATTAGCAAATAAATTTATTTTTCACATGTGATTGATTATTCTAGGTTAGTTTCTGTCACCTTATAGCATGAACTTTTATTTATAATAAATAAAACTTTTATTTTATTTTTCTTAATAGAAATTGAATTAGGCCTAATAGGAGTTTTACAATAGCTTTTAAATTGATTCTTTTGCTCCTAATTGATTAATGCATTATTTTCGTTAAGTTAACATAAACTCATGCTTAGGTTATGTTAGAAATTTTTTGTTATGTAAAACTATTTTTAGTTGTTGCTTGAAGTAGGAAAACTTTGAGTTGGTTTTCTTTGAGTTTTCCTTTGGGTTTTGATTTGTTTGTTTGGTGTGTTATGTTACTATGTTGCTATGTTAAGTGATCTTGTGCTATATGCTTATTGTGATTATTGTTTGTCTCGGTAGAGTTTCCGGAGTCTAAGCTTGCTACTCTGAGTCTTTAGCTTACGAGGATCATCAAGAAGGCAAGTCTTGATCATGTTATTTTCAATACCTATGATTTTGTGCATTAGAAATTATACCACCCCACCATGCATGCAGAGTTGAAATTTTGAAGTTATGTTCTTGAGTAGTATCATGTGGTAGGATGAACCAATCCCTTGTTACCATGACCCCGGACGAAGTAGTTTATTTTGCTATGCTCAGAGACGGGTTTTGGTTGAGTGAAATTCATAAGAAAGATGTGAGAGTCAATGATGATGACAACCCCATGAACTACAAGATCAAGATGGACTTGAATTCACTCTTGGGTGGAGGATTTGGTTGACGGGCACCTGGAGAACCCAAAGGTTGGCGGGATGCATGGAGAAGTGCCATGACATCTTGCGGAAAGCTTCACCCAGCCACGAAGAGACGGATGGATGCCCCATTGACCGGAAGCTTACATGTGCAGCCGCAAGCCATTATGGGCTCTGGCTGGGTTAACCTTAGTAGTGCACGTGGCTGGGCGGTACTACGAGATGTAGAAGAACGGTAGGATTGGATGGGTACCGCAGTAGCTGAAGAACTCTTTGGAAGACCTGTTTCATTCGTCCGTCTTCAAACACCATGAAGTGCGAAGACTTAAAAGGAGGGAATGATTCTTGCGGGTAAAGTCGCAAACCTCTGCGAGTTTAAAGATCTAATCGATTAGCCGTGTCCCCGGTTACGGACAATTTGAGCCTCTGGAACTTGGAAGTATTCAGAAATCTCAACATTGTAATTAATAAATTAATTGAGGGGTTTATGACTTAATACTTTGGGAATGAGATATTGGTTGGCGGAACCATCTCAATAACTACCAACAATTTTGTAGTATTTCGCAAGCAAGTCCAATCGTAGTAGGGAAAAAACTGGCTTTTCGCAAAATGATGAAACTTAGAGCCCCACAGCCAAAATGCATATAGTGTTAGTAACTTTATTATTGTTATTCTCTTCATGACTTGCCAGCTTATTCAAAAAAGCTGACCTACACGGCTGCAACGTCTTATGTTGCGTAGATTTATTCGATCAGAGTGAGGCTACGCTCCGCTTGGCGATTGCCCTTTGAGTCGGATGGACTCGCTTTTTACTCGCTTCCGCAGCTTTAGTAGTTTATTTCTCATGAGTTGGCCTTTGGCCGAATTTGTTCTATTGTAATAAAGACTCTATATGAGAATCGTGTAATAAATTCAGGTGTGATTGAACTTTGATTATTTCATCGATGTACTGTGAGTACCAGCATGATCTTGGGATGGTACAGACACAGAGATTTGACCGATTTTGGGTCAGGTCGCTACAGTTTTGGAGCAAATTTGGCAGCCTTTTCTTTCACAACATCATCACTTGGAGCCTTTTGCTTAGCAGCAGGGGCTTTGATTTGCTTCGCCTTTTCTTTCGGGAGCTTTTCTCCTGGCTTAGGTGTGCCAACAGGGGCTTCAACCACCAAATCTTGCAAGTTAATTGCATCTGGATGAGATTCTGTATTCACTTTGTCAACCACAATGTCAGTGGTTGGAGGGGTCTTCCTTTTCAAAAGGTTCTTCTTCGGAGGTGCAATTGGGACTGCACTTGCTCGAAGATCAGGCAGAACAGTGGATGTAGTGACATTCACTTTTTTGGAGAGAGTTGCATCAATTCCTTGTCGGGTGAGCGGAGGATCATCTTGATCAGAAGAATCACTTTCAGGTTCAGCTGGCTTAGCAGGCCTTTTTGTCGGTGCGCTCTTTTTTTTCAGAGCAGCAGATCTTGGATCATGTTTGTTCTTTGTGCGATGTTTTGCTTTTCCTTCTGGCTTTTTTCTTCTTGACGTCTGATTTGATGAGACGGCGGTTTTCTTCTTGGCCTGTTCTTTTACGGCCTTCTTGGCTCGCTTTTCAGCATTCTTGAGGTGCTTGGCCTTTTCTTCAAGATAAGAGTCCGGAGTCTTGGTGGATGACTCATCGGTGTCAAGAGGTGGTAGAGGCCTTTGCTGGGGTTCACCTGCCCGTATGAGTCCAATTTCGCGCCAGTCACCCCATGGGAGATGGAAAGCAAAGTTGTTGGCATACCGAGGATGAACCATCTTGTAGTGGAACCACTTCCGTATCCAGTGACGCCGAATCTTTTGCACGCTATTTTCCTTTGAGTTGAATCTTCTCCTGGAACTATGTTATAGTCATCATGAGAGATGTACTAAGCTAAATTTGTGATTGGTTGCCTGCCACCTTTCCTCTTCTTTGGAGCATCTGCTTCTTGCTCATTTGCATTTATCGGCTCTTTTCCTTTTGCTAGAGGATGGGCCTACCCTTGGGCCCTTTGCATTTGGCGCTTTTGATTCGTCAGCTATACCCATGAATGCCTCTCCGTCATCAGCCATACTGTGCAGCTTAGCAGAATCTCAACAGACTGCATTCACCTGTGAAAGAGAATAGGTACGAGGGACAATGGCGACAGGGTCACAAATGCTCACAATGAAAGTTTTCTCGAACAAAAGACATTTTGAGGAAGAACCAGATACAGATTTTGAGAGATGTTTCGAATGAATGAAACATATAGATCGAGCTAGTAGGTCAGAATAATAATACCAGACAGCGAGCTAGCCATATCATTCGAGTGAAACATAAAACAAACCCTAGATCTGACAGATTCAGATGCGAGGAATAACTATAAACCACATCCGCACTAGAAAGGTAAAAACCTAGATCTAAGATATGTGATAAAATCGGAAATAATTGACCGTGGACGAACTCAAATCATGAGGGATGGAGGTCCGAGTTCGGACCACACGTACCCTAGCTCGGTGATGTGCAACAACTACGACGACGCGGGGAAGAAGATGTCCCGCGGTGGCGTGGAATGACTCCGGTGACCTATTTTCGGCAGTTAAGCGGTGAAGGGGTCGTCAGCGTCGAGCTCAAGGTGGAACACTGCAGTGAGGGTTTCGGTGGAGAGAGAGCGATGAGAAAGATAGTAAAGTGGACGAAGGGAGCAACACAGTTTACATAAGCGAATGGAAATAACCGCACACAGAGGTTTTTGATCGGACGGTCTCTAGGCAGAGACGATTGCGATTCAACGGATAGGATGGATTGGCAGTTGATGTGTTGCACGTGGCAACCGTCAAGGATCGTGGTCCTGACTTGGGCGAGAAAACCCAAATTTTGTACAGCTTTCACCAATACAGATTAATGTTCGGACCGAATCATAATCATGGTCAAGGACACCAGATAAGTTTTGTTCCAGATAAAATTGAGCATTTGTAACATATTAGCATAGACTGGAATAGATAGATCAGAGGGAAAACAGGGTCCTGGGCATTTCACTCAGAAGGAAACACAAGCACACGAGCAAATAGCTATGAGAGAAATGCATTCATACATAAACTAAATCCATCGAATCAAAGATAAAACCAAATAAAGGAAATTGTGGTGGCGTAACCCACCGTATAAGAACTGTATGACCCCGACCCAATTATTGTGGCACTCGGTAAGTCTAGTTCTTCATCAATATACTCCCTCTCAGAAATAAAATTTCACTTTGTCGAAATTTTCAAACTCTTCGAGTCTTATGCACCCATTCCTTCTAAGATGTGGAAGTGTTAGCACGGGTGCCGAGTTCAACTTACTGCATGTTTGCGAAGTCTAGGATATTTAGCCCACACCGTAACGCACATAATCTTTTCTTGTCTAGAGGCTTGGTGAAAATATCAACGAGATTGTCTTCAATCTTGACGTGATTGATAACAATATCCTCTCGAGCCACATGATCGCTAATAAAATGATGCTTGATGGCAATGTGCTTCGTGTGAGAATGCTGCACAGGATTGTGTGCAATTTTTATGGCACTTTCATTATCACAATACAGAGGGATATGCTTGACCTTGATGCCACAATCCTTCAATGTCTGCTTCATCCATAATAACTGAGTGCAACAAGAGCCAACAGCAATATATTCGGCCTTAGCCGTAGACAGGGATACACAATTCTGCTTCCTTGATGACCAACAGACCAGTGATCTACCGAGGAAATGACATGTCCCCAAAGTAGATTTCCTATCAACCAAGTAACTAGCCCAATCTGAATCTGAATATCCAACAAGATCAAACTGTGCTCCCTTAGGATACCATAAACCTAAAGTGGGGGTGTGAGCCAAATATCTCATAATGCGCTTGACCTCTTGGTGATGCGATTCTTTTGGTGCAGCTTGATAGCGGGCACACATACAAACACTCAACAAAATGTCAGGTCTGGATGCACATAGGTAAAGAAGAGATCCAATCATCGATCGATAGGCTTTGTGATCATAATCCTTACCATACACATATGCATCTAGCTTACCATTCGTGGGCATTGGAGTTTTATAGCCCTTCATTTTGGAATCTTCCATTTGGAACTTCTTCAGGCACTCCTTCAAATATTTCTCCTGAGAAATGAAGATGACATTCGCTTGTTGACGAATTTGCAGTCCGAGAAAGAATTTTAGTTCACCCATCATAGACATTTGATATTTATCGGACATCATTTTCCCAAATTCTAAGCTACAAGCATTGTTAGTACAGCCGAAGATAATATCATCCACATAGATTTGACACATGAATAAATCGTTGTCAATAGCACGAGTGAAAAGTGTGGGATCTGTGGATCCTGGCTTGAACCCTTTGTCAAGCAAAAACTTCTTCAGGGTGTCATACCAGGCTCGAGGGGCTTGCTTTAGCCCATATAAAGCTTTCTTCAAACTGAAAACTTTGTTAGCAAACTCGGGATGTTCAAAGCCAGGTGGTTGCCTAACATAAACTTCCTCATCAATTTCACCATTGAGGAAAGCACTTTTCACATCCATTTGGTAAAGCAGAATATCATTGTAATTTGCATAAGCGAGAAGAATGTGAATTGACTCAAGGCATGCAACAGGAGCATATGTTTCACCGAAATCAATACCTTCTACCTGTGTGTACCCTTGAGTAACAAGTCGTGCTTTGTTTCTCACAACAATACCATTTTCATCTTGCTTATTGCGAAAAATCCATTTTGTGCCGATGATATTGTGCTTCTTGGGGTTCGGTTTGTCAACCAGTTCCCATACATCATTCAATTTGAATCGCACCAACTCCTCTTGCATGGCATTCATCCAATCCAAATCGTTCATGGCTTCTTCATATTTGGTAGGTTCTGCCAATGAAACAAAAGAGAAACTGCCACAGTAGTTAGCCAAACGAGTGTGCGAACGTGTTGTGGGTCGATAACCTGGATTCTCAATTTCATCGAGAACTAGTGAAGGATCAACTCGATTTGCCACACGAGGATGAGCATTTTCTTCGTGATGGTCATTATCATCAGCATCAGCATTTGTGCCATCATTCCCTTTAGGATTTCCATTTTGATCGGCATTCGGATTTTGATTTCCACTTCCATTCGGAGGAGCATTTGCTTCGGCAGTGGCTTGAGGAGTTCTACTTCGAGTCATAGGAGCATCATCATCAGATGATTCAGGTGCATTTCCTTCAACAGGCTTGACGCTTCCAATGGCCATTTGCCGAACAACATCCGATATCAATGGCTAATCTATCACATTTGGCAGGTGCTCCTTTTGGGAGCCGTTAGATTCATCAAACCACACATTTACTATTTCCATAACTTTCATGTGGTGATAGTTATAGACTCGATATGTATGCGAGTTTGAGCCATAACCGAGAAGAAAACCTTCATGTGCCTTAGGTGCAAACTTGGAAGAGTGATTCATATCAAGAATGTAACAAGGTGCACCAAAAACATGCAGATAAGAAACATTCTGTTTCTTGCCAGTGACAAGCTCATATGAAGTTTTCTTAAGGAACTTGTGAAGATAAACACGATCGATAACATCACAAGCAGGGTTAATAGCATCAGCCTAGAAGTGAATGGGAGTTTTGTACTCACTGAGCATAGTTCTCGCCATTTCAATGAGAGTTCCGCTCTTTTGGTCAACAACTCCATTCCGTTGGGGAGTGTATGCAGCAGAGAACTCATGAGTTATACCATGTTCATCAAGGAATTCAACAATATGAGTATTTTTTAACTCAGTTCCATTGTTACTTCTGACGTGCTTGATTTGCACATCATATTCATTTTGGGCCTTCTTAGCGAAGCTTCTTGAGTATAGGTCTTGTCTTCGAGAAAGAATACCCAAGTGTATCGAGAGAAATCATCAACAATAACCAGACCATAATGACTGCCACTGAAGTTTGCATAATTTTGAGGATCGAATAAATCCATATCAAGAATTTCCAGTGGTCTTGTTGTGGTCATAACTGTCTTGGATGAATGATGCTTCTTAGCCAATTTACCAGCTTCACAAGCAGCACAGAGATGATTCTTGTCGAATTTCACATCAGGAATGCCACGGAGATGATTTTTCTTCACCAAGATCTGCAACTTTCTCATACCTGCATGACCAAGTCTACGGTGCCACAGCCATCCTTCGGTTGCTTTTGCAAGCAAACAAGTTTGGACTGAGGGACCCTTAGAGAAATCCACAATATAAAGATCACCCTTTCTAATTCCCTCAAAGACGAAGGAATGGTCATAGTGTTGGAGAACGTAGTAATTTCAAAAAAATTCCTACGCACACGCAAGATCATGGTGATGGCATAGCAACTAGAGGGGAGAGTGTATGTCCACGTACCCTCGTGAGACCGTGTGAAGCGTTATAACAACGCGGTTGATGTAGTCGTGCGTCTTCACGATCCGACCGATCCAAGTACCGAACGACGGCACCTCCGAGTTCAGACACGTTCAGCTCGATGGCGATCCCGGGCTCCGATCCAAAGAAAGCGTCGGGGATGAGTTCCACAAGACGATGGCGTGGTGACGATGATGATGCTCCACGGTGCAGGGCTTCGCCTAAGCTCCGCGACGATATGACTCTACGGCGCAGGGCTTCGCTTAAGCTCCGCGATGATATGACCGAAGTGGAATATGGTGGAGGGGGCACCGACACGGCTAAGGAACGATCCGTAGATCAACTTGTCTCATCATGGGTGCCCCCGCCTCAGATGTAAGCGAGCAAGGGGTGCGGCCAGCCCTAGGAGGAGGCGCGCCGAGGAGTCCTACTCCCACCGAGTAGGACTCCCCCTTCCTAGTTGGATTAGGACTTGGGGGAGGGAGAGAAGAAGGCGCCGCCCCTCCTTGTCCTATTCGGACTAGGGGAGGCGCGCAGCCTGCCTGGCCGCCCTCCTCTTCTCCCTTATGGCCCATTAAGGCCCAACATCCCCGGAGGTTCCAGTAACCCCGGTTTCCCAGAAAAATCGATTTCACCCGAACTATTCCAAGTCAAACATAGGCTTCCAATATATCAATCTTTATGTCTCGACCATTTGAGACTCCTCGTCATGTCCGTGATCACATCCGGACTCGAACAAACTTCGTACATCAAAACTTATAAACTCATAATAAACTGTCATCGTAACTTTAAGCGTGCGGACCCTACGGGTTCGAGAACTATGTAGACATGACCTAGAACTATTCTCGGTCAATAACCAATAGCGAAACCTGGATGCCCATATTGGTTCCTACATATTCTTCAAGATCTTTATCGGTCAAACCGCATAACGACATACGTTGTTCCCTTTGTCATCGGTATGTTACTTACCCGAGATTCGATCGTCGGTATCCAATACCTAGTTCAATCTCGTTACGCAAGTCTCTTTACTCGTTCCGTAATACATCATCTCACAACTAACTTATTAGTTGCAATGCTTGCAAGGCTTATGTGATGTGTATTACCGAGAAGGCCTAGAGATACCTCTTCGACAATCGGAGTGACAAAACCTAATCTCGAAATACGCCAACCCAACATGTACCTTTGGAGACACCTGTAGTACTCCTTTATAATCACCCGATTCGTTGTGACGTTTGGTAGCACCAAAGTGTTCCTCCGTAAACGGAGTTGCATAATCTCATAGTTACGGGAACATGTATAGGTCATGAAGAAAGCAATAGCAATATACTAAACGATCAAGTGCTAAGCTAACGGAATGGGTCATGTCAATCACATCATTCTCCTAATGATGTGATCCCATTAATCAAATAACAACACATGTCTATGGTCGGAAACATAACCATCTTTGATTAATGAGCTAGTCAAGTAGAGGCATACTAGTGATCTGTATGTTTGTCTATGTATTCACACATGTATTATGTTTCCGTTAATACAATTCTAGCATGAATAATAAACATTTATCATGATATGAGGAAATAAATAATAACTTTATTATTGCCTCTAGGGCATATTTCCTTCAGCCTCCCACTTGCACTAGAGTCAATAATCTAGATTACACAAATGATTCTAACACCCATGGAGTCTTGGTGCTGATCATGTTTTTCTCGTGGAAGAGGCTTAGTCAAGGGTCTGCAACATTCAGATCCGTATGTATCTTGCAAATCTCTATGTCTCCCACTTGGACTTGGTCCCGAATGGAATTGAAGCGTCTCTTGATATGCTTGGTCCTCTTGTGAAATCTGGATTCCTTTGCCAAGGCAATTGCACCAAGATTGTCACGAAGATCTTCATTGGTCCCGATGCACTAGGTATGACACCTAGATCGGAAATGAACTCTTTCATCCGACTCCTTCATTTGCTGCTTCCAAGCAGCTATGTACTCCGCTTCACTTGTAGATCCCGCCACGGCGCTTTGTTTAGAACTGCACCAACCGACAGCTCCACCATTTAATAAAAACACGATCCGGTTTGCGATTTAGAATCGTCCGGATCGATGTCAAAGCTTACATCGGCGTAACCATTTACGACTAGCTCTTTGTCACCTCCATATCGAGAAACATATCCTTAGTCCTTTTCGTATTTCAGATGTTCTTGACCGCTGTCCGATGATCCACTCTGGATTACTTTGGTACCTTCCTGCCAAGCTTATTGCTAAGCATACGTCAGGTCTGGTACACAGCATTGCATACATGATAGAGCCTATGGCTGAAGCATAGGGAACATCTTTCATTTTCTCTCTATCTTTTGATGTGGTCGGCCATTGAGTTTGACTCAATTTCACACCTTGTAATACAGGTAAAAATCCTTTCTTTGCCTGATCCATTTTGAACTTTTTCAAAATTTTATCAAGGTATGTGCTTTGTGAAAGTCCAATTAAGCGTCTTGATCTATCTCTATAGATCTTGATGCCCAATATGTAAGCAGCTTCACCGAGGTCTTTCATTGAAAAACTTTTATTCAAGTATCCTTTTATGCTATCCAGAAATTCTATATCATTTCCAATCAATAATATGTCATCCACATATAATATCGAAATGCTACTGAGCTCCCACTCACTTTCTTGTAAATACGAGCTTCTCCAAAGTCTGATAAAACCATATGCTTTGATCACACTATCAAAGCGTTTATTCCAACTCCGAGAGGTTTGCACGCACCATAAATTGATCACTGGAGCTTGCACACTTTGTTAGCACCCTTTGGATCAACAAAACCTTATGGTTGCATCATATACAACTCTTCTTCTAGAAATCCATTCAAGAATGCAGTTTTACATCCATTTGCCGATTTCATAATTATAAAATGCAGCAATTGCTAACATGATTCGGACAGACTTAAGCATCGCTCACGGTGAGAAAGTCTCATCGTAGTCAACCCCTTGAACTTGTCGAAAACCTTTCGCAACAAGTCGAGCTTTATAGACAGTTATATTACCATCGGCGTCGGTCTTCTTCTTAAAATCCATTTATTCTCAATGGCTTGCCGATCATCGGGCAAGTCAACCAAAGTCCATACTTTGTTCTCATACATGGATCCCATCTCAGATTTCATGGCTTCCAGCCATTTTGCGAATCTGGCCTCACCATCGCTTCTTCATAGTTTGTAGGTTCACCATGGTCAAGTAACATGACTTCCGAATAGGATTACCGTACCACTCAGTGCGGATCTTACTCTGGTTGACCTCGATTCAAGAGAAACTTGATCTGAAGTTTCATGATCAATATCATTAGTTTCCTTACTAATTGGTGTAGTTGTCACAGAACCGTTTCTTGTGATGAACTACTTTCCAATAAGGGAGCAGATCTGATTATCTCATCAAGTTCTACTTTCCTCCCACTCATTTCTTTCGAGAGAAACTCCTTTTCTAGAAAGGATCCGAATTTAGCAACGAAAATCTTGCCTTCAGATATGTGATAGAAGGTGTACCCAACAGTCTCCTTTGGGTATCCTATGAAGACACATTTCTCCGATTTGGGTTCGAGCTTATCTGGTTGAAGTTTCTTCACATAAGCATCGCAACCCCAAACTTTAAGAAACGACAACTTTGGTTTCTTGCCAAACCACAGTTCATGAGGTGTCGTCTCAACGGATTTTGATGGTGCCCTATTTAACGTGAATGCGGCCGTCTCTAAAGCATAACCCCAAAACGATAGTGGTAAATCAGTAAGAGACATCATAGATCGCACCATATCTAGTAAAGTACGATTACGATGTTCGGACACACCATTTCGTTGTGGTGTTCCGGGTGGCGTGAGTTGTGAAACTATTCTGCATTGTTTCAAATGTAAACCAAACTCGTAACTCAAATATTCTCCTCCACGATCAGATCGTAGAAACTTTATTTTCTTGTTACGATGATTTTCCACTTCACTCTGAAATTCTTTGAACTTTTCAAATGTTTCAGATTTGTGTTTCATTAAGTAGATATACCCATATCTGCTCAAATCATCTGTGAAGGTGAGAAAATAACGATACCGCCACAAGTGCCTCAACATTCATTGGACCACAAACATCGGTATGTATGATTTCCAACAAATCAGTTGCTCGCTCCATAGTTCCGAGAACGGCGTTTTAGTCATCTTGCCTATGAGGCACGGTTCATAAGTACCAAGTGATTCATAATCAAGTGATTCCAAAAGCCCATCGGATGGAGTTTCTTCATGCGTTTTACTCCGATATGACCCAAACGGCAAGTACCACAAATAAGTTGCATTATCATTATCAACTCTGCATCTTTTGGTTTCAACACTATGAATATGTGTATTACTACTATCGAGATTCAATAAAATAGACCACTCTTCAAGGGTGCATGACCATAAAAGATATTATTCAGATAAATAGAACAACCATTATTCTCGACTTAAATGAATAACCGTCTCGCATCAAACAAGATCCAGATATAATGTTCATGCTTAACGCGGCACCAAATAACAATTATTTAGGTCTAATACTAATCCCGATGGTAGATGTAGAGGTAGCGTGCGACCGCGATCACATCGACTTTGGAACCATTTCCCACGCGCATCGTCACCTCGTCCTTAGCCAATCTTCGCTTAATCCGTAGTTCCTGTTTCGAGTTGCAAATATTAGCAATAGAACCAGTATCAAATACCCAGGTACTACTGCGAATGTTAGTAAGGTACACATCAATAACATGTATATCACATATACCTTTGTTCACCTTGCCATCCTTCTTATCCGCCAAATACTTGGGGCAGTTCCGATTCCAAAGTCCATCGCTTGCGGTAAAACACTCGATTTCAGGCTTAGGTCCGAGACTTGGGTTTCTTCTCTTGAGCAGCAACTTTCTTGTTGTTCTTTTGGAAGTTCCCCTTCTTCTTCCCTTTGCCCTTTTTCTTGAAACTAGTGGTCTTGTTGACCATCAACATTTGATGCTCTTTCTTGATTTCTACCTCCGCGGCTTTTAGCATTGCGAAGAGCTCGGGAATTGTCTTGGTCATCCCTTGCATATTATAGTTCATCACGAAGCTCTTGTAGCTTGGTGGCGTGATTGGAGAATTCATCAATGAAACTATCATCCGAAGATTAACTCCCAGTTGAATCAAGTGATTATTATACCCGACATTTTGAGTATATGTTCACCGATGAACTATTCTCCTCCATCTTGCAGCTATAGAACTTATTGGAGACTTCATATCTCTCAATCCGGGCATTTGCTTGAAATATTAACTTCAACTCTTGGAACATCTCATATGCTCCATGACGCTCAAAACATCGTTGAAGACCCGGTTCTAAGCCGTAAAGCATGGCACATCGAACTATAGAGTAGTCATCGACTTTGCTCTACCAGACGCTCACAACTTCGGCGTTGCTCTGCAGCAGGCACGGCACCCAGCGGTGCTTCCAGATTTAATTCTTACATGCAGCAATGAGGATAATCCTCAAATTACGGACCCAGTCCGTGTAATTGCTACCATCATCTTTCAACTTTGCTTTCTCAAGGAACGCATTAAAATTCAACGGAACAACAAAGACGAGCCATCTATCTACAAAAACATAGACAAGCAAAATACTATCGGTACTAAGTTCATGATAAATTTAAGTTCAATTAATCATATTACTAAAGAACTCCCACTTAGATAGACATCTCTCCAGTTATCTAAGTGATTACGTGATCCAAATCAACTAAACCATGTCCGATCATCACGTGAGATGGAGTAGTTTCAATGGTGAACATCACTATGTTGATCATATCTACTATATGATTCACGTTCGTCCTTTCGGTCTCCGTGCTCCAAGGTCATATCTGTTATATGCTAGGCTCGTCAAGTTTAACTCGAGTATTCGCGTGCGCAACTGTTTTGCACCGTTGTATTTGAACGTAGAGCCTATCACACCGATCATCACGTGGTGTCTCAAAGACGAAGAACTTTCGCAACGGTGCATACTCGGGAGAACACTTCTTGATAATTTTAGTGAGAGATCATCTTATAATGCTACCGTCAATCAAAGCAAGATAAGATGCATAAAGGATAAACATCACATGCAGTCAATATAAGTGATATGATATGGCCATCATCATCTTGTGCTTCTGATCTCCATCTCCGAAGCACCGTCATGATCACCATTGTCACCGGCGCGACACCTTGATCTCCATCGTAGCATCGTTGTCATCTCGCCAACTATTGCTTCTACGACTATCGCTACTGCTTAGTGATAAAGTAAAGCAATTACATGGCTTTTGCATTTCATACAATAAAGCGGCAACCATATGGCTCCTGCCAGTCGCCGATAACTTCGGTTACAAAACATGATCATCTCATACAATAAATATAGCATCACGTCTTGACCATATCACATCACAACATGCCCTGCAAAAACAAGTTAGACGTCCTCTACTTTGTTGTTGCAAGTTTTACGTGGCTGCTACGGGCTGAGCAAGAACCGTTCTTAGCTATGCATCAAAACCACAACGATAGTTTGTCAAGTTGGTGCTGTTTTAACCTTCACAAGGACCGGGCGTAGCCACACTCAGTTCAACTAAAGTGAGAGAAACAGACACCCGCCGGTCACCTTTAAGCAACGAGTGCTCGAAGCGGTGAAACCAGTCTCGCGTAAGCGTACGCGTAATGTCGGTCCGGGCCGCTTCATCTCACAATACCGCTGAACCAAAGTATGACATGCTGGTAAGCAGTTATGACTTATATCGCCCACAACTCACTTGTGTTCTACTCGTGCATATGACATCAACGCATAAAACCTGGCTCGGATGCCACTGTTGGAGAACGTAGTAATTTCAAAAAAAATCCTACGCACACGCAAGATCATGGTGATGGCATAGCAACGAGAGGGAGAGTGTATGTCCACGCACCCTCGAGAACGTGGCGAAGCGTTATAACAACGCGGTTGATGTAGTCGTACATCTTCACGATCCGAGCGATCCAAGTACCGAACGCCGCACCTCCGAGTTCAGACACGCTCAGCTCGATGACGATCCCGGGCCCGATCCAGCAAAGCGTCGGGGATGAGTTCCACAAGACGACGGAATGGTGACGATGATGATG
Source organism: Aegilops longissima (assembly GCA_021605205.1). Taxonomy (NCBI): domain Eukaryota; kingdom Viridiplantae; phylum Streptophyta; class Magnoliopsida; order Poales; family Poaceae; genus Aegilops; species Aegilops longissima. Next base: position 289,546,416 of record CM038680.1, read on the forward strand.
CTCCATTGGCGCAGGGCTTCGCCTAAGCTCCGCGACGATATGACTCTCTGCGCGCAGGGCTTCGCCTAAGCTCATGACGATATGACCAAGTGGAATATGGTGGAGGGGGCACCGCACACGGCTAAGGAACGATCCGTAGATCAACTTGTGTGTCATGGGTGCCCCCGCCTCAGATATAAAGGAGCAAGGGGTGCGGCCAGCCCTAGGAGGAGGCGCTGAGGAGTCCTACTCCCACCGAGTAGGACTCCCCCTTCCTAGTTGGATTAGGACTTGGGGGAGGGAGAGAGGAAGGCGCCGCCCCCTCTCCTTGTCCTATTCGGACTAGGGGGGGGCGCGCCTGCCCTAGCCGGCCCTCCTCTTCTCCCTTATGGCCCATTAAGGCCCAACATCCCCGGGAGGTTCCGTAACCCCGGTTTTCGGTAAAATCCCGATTTCACCCTAACTATTCAAGTCCAAACATAGGCTTCCAATATATCAATCTTTATGTCTCGACCATTTGAGACTCCTCGTCATGTCCGTGATCACATCCGGACTCCTAACAAACTTCGGTACATCAAAACTTATAAACTCATAATAAACTGTCATCGTAACTTTAAGCGTGCGGACCCTACGGGTTCGAGAACTATGTAGACATGACCTAGAACTATTCTCGATCAATAACCAATAGCGGAACCTGGATGCCCATATTGGTTCCTACATATTCTTCAAGATCTTTATCGGTCAAACCGCATAACGACATCGTTGTTCCCTTTGTCATCGGTATGTTACTTACCCGAGATTCGATCGTCGGTATCCAATACCTAGTTCAATCTCGTTATCGACAAGTCTCTTTACTCGTTCCGTAATACATCATCTCACAACTAACTTATTAGTTGCAATGCTTGCAAGGCTTATGTGATGTGTATTACCGAGAAGGCCTAGAGATACCTCTCCGACAATCGGAGTGACAAAACCTAATCTCAAATACGCCAACCCAACATGTACCTTTGGAGACACCTGTAGTACTCCTTTATAATCACCCGATTACGTTGTGACGCTTTGGTAGCACCAAAGTGTTCCTCCGTAAACGGAGTTGCATAATCTCATAGTTACAGGAACATGTATAGGTCATGAAGAAAGCAATAGCAATATACTAAACGATCAAGTGCTAAGCTAACGGAATGGGTCATGTCAATCACATCATTCTCCTAATGATGTGATCCCGTTAATCAAATAACAACACATGTCTATGGTCAGGAAGCATAACCATCTTTGATTAATGAGCTAGTCAAGTAGAGGCATACTAGTGACTGTATGTTTGTCTATGTATTCACACATGTATTATGTTTCCGGTTAATACAATTCTAGCATGAATAATAAACATTTATCATGATATGAGGAAATAAATAATAACTTTATTATTGCCTCTAGGGCATATTTCCTTCACATAGGCCATGAAGACAATGCATTTGGATATAGAGAATAAAACTAGCATGCCTAAGTCACATAGCTTTCCAACTGACATAAAATTGAATCCAAGGGATTGAACAAGTACCACATCATCAATAGATTTGTCCTTGGAAATAGCAATTTTACCTAGCCAAATTACCTTTCCTTTGTTGTTGTCGCTGAAAGTGATATACTTCAAAGGAGAAGCAGTTAAGTTGGGGTCGACAAATAACAACTTGTCTCCGGTCATATGACTAGTGCATCCACTGTCCATTATCCATTCAGTGCACCCGGAGACCTAGTCCTGCAGAAGAATTAGGCTTTCTTAACCACCCGCATCTTTGGAGGTGGCTCCGAAACAAATGAACGAGTGGGATATGATTTCTTTCAATAAGCATAATTGTTGCTCGATGAGGAGCGAGTGTAATCGAAAGAGTAAGCATTGAAATTCTTTCCGGACGAATGAGCATAGTGATTGTGTCCAGTATGCATATACTCACTCTATCAAATTCTTTTTCCCTACATGGTTAGACGAGTAGAAACAGGCAAAGCATCAACAGTTTTCTTAGGCACCCAAATAGCCTTCTTTGGGGGGCCATTCATACTGTTTGGTCCAACATAGCGAGCAACAGTCTCACCATGTTGATTCTTGAACAACTTATAGTTTTCCAGGGAATCATCATCATGATATTCAGGAATGGGAGAGTTGTATCCCAAAAGTAATGTTGGATCGAGCGTTTTGCTCTTTGCAAGAACCCACACAGTTTAAGGATATTGATGTTGTTCCCAGTAAGTGCCATTTTCATTCAGTTTCCTTTCAAAACTGATACCTTCCTTTCTAGGATTTTTGTGAAGAATAGATTTCTTCAGAACATCGCAAAGGGTTGGGTGTCCTTTGAGAGATTTGAGCATTCCTGTCTAAAGAAGATCCTTCAACCTAGCATTTTCATCAGAAACAGAACCATTTTCCTCGATCGAGGGATTAGCACTCACAGATGATTCAACATTTGATTCAACATTGTTTCGTTCAAGGCATTTTAAACATGGTGGCTCAAATACTTCAGGTTTATCCTTGAGTTGTTGGGCGAGAAGAGAATCTTCTCTCATCAAATCTTCACGAGCCTCTCTCAGTGCCTCGAGTTCCTATTTCCTTTTCAGGTAATCGTAGGTCAATCTTTCGTGGTCTGCTGAGAGAAAATCATGACGAGTTGATAGTTCATCCATTCGTGACTTGAGAGTGGAATACTCTTCGGTCAACGACTGATATTTCTCCATCTCCTCAACCAACAACCCTTCAGACTTCCTGAGGGTTTTCTCAATTTTCTCAAGATAATTTTGTTGTATGTTGGCAATTTTGATCAACTTAGCATGGTCATCCTCACCAGAAGAATATTGATCACTAGAGTGAACCTTGTGATGTTTGGAGGATACCCTTTCTTTCGAAGCCTTGGCCATGAAGCAGTAGGCAGAAGTTTCATCGTCGCTTTACGGGTTCCCGAAGAAATTCGTTGCAGGAGAAGAGGCGCATGCTATGCCGGCCATGCCCGAGTCGGAGTCCTCATCTGACTCATTTTCTTCTTCGGAGGCAGACGATTCTTCTTCTTAAGAATCCATCTCCTTGCCGATGTATGCCTTGGCCTTGCGAGAAGTATTCTTGCGGCTGGAGGAGGACCTAGAAGGATTCTTTGAGGAGATCTTGACGAAGATTTAGAGGTGGAGGTATCCTTCTTCTTGAAGAACTTCTTCATTTTCTTCTCATCATCAGAGTCGTAGTTCTTACTCTTGCTTTTGCCTCGATAGTTTCCCGAATCATATCTCCCACTAGCATGGATCTCAGCTTCCCGGAGAGGGCAGTCTGAAATGAATTGTCCAGGCTTTTTGCACTTGAGACATGTATATTCTCCGGCAAGTTTTGATGAAGATTTTGAACCCCCTAGAGTTGCTTGAACTTCTTTTCTGGAACTGGCTCTTCTTGTGGAAACGTTGGAATCATTTTGTGATCAGTGTGAGATCTTTGCTAAGTCGTTCTGGGTCATCTGAATCTTCTTTGGCATTTCCATCTGAGGAGGAATCGACCACAGCTTGGAGAGCATGATTTTTGCATTGAGTCGAGCCATACAGATCTCTTTTCTCTTCTTCTTGTTCCTTGTGAGTGTTCAGACTTTCCATGACATCAGCAGAGTTGAGGCTTTTGAAATCAGGATGCTCTTGAATCATCAGAACAAGCGTATCAAATGAACTGTCAAGAGATCGAAGCAGTTTCATCACAACTTCATGGTCAGTGATGTCTTCGGCGCCGAGTCCTTGAAGTTCATTTGCTATGTCACTGAGGTGACCGAAGGTTTCCCGACAGCCTTCATTTCCAATGCGCTTGACGCAATTGAACTTCGCCCGAAGAGTATTAATTTGAGCTTCTTTATGAGTTGAAACTCCTTCATTGATCTTTTCGAGGACATCACACAACTCCTTTGCAGTTTCACACTGGCGGTACCGAATGAATTGCGCTCGAGAAAGATGGCCACCAATTTCATCTTTGGCTTGAGCATCCAGTTGAATGAGCTTCTTTTTTTCATCGGTAGGAGCTTGAGGAATGACAACTATGAACCCGATATGCACAACGTTCCACATATCATCATCTATTGCTCGAAGACGGATCTTCATCTTCTCCTTCCAGAAGGGATATTCCGTACCATCGGATATGGGAATCTTGAGATGCGACTTGTAGTTCACTGAAGACATACTTAAACTCCAAAGTCATTAGACTAAAATGAGCAGAGTTAAGGAGTAGCTCGCTCTAATACCAATTGTAAGAATGAAGTATGTCTACCATAGGGGGGTGAATTGGAGTTTTAAATTTTCTTCAGAAAACTTAAATCTCTCAGAACCCAGCAGCGAAATAAACAAAAAACAGACTACGAAGAACTACAGTAGAGTACCGAAAGGAAACTAAAGCATGCATCAAAGTAAATCACACAAATGAAATGCATCAAATGTAAACATAAGTGACCGAGGTAACCGAAGATGCTCGATGGCGACAAGGTATTTGTTCAACCAGTTCGTCCTTCTGCACAAGGACTATGTCTGGTTGGAGGGGTTGTGACTTAACACGGAAGATAAACTCTCTTCACCCTATTCTCCTCGACAATCGATTCGTCAACCGATGCCAATCACTCATGGTAGACACTTGAAGGCGATCTCCAAACCTTTACAGACTTCTTCTCCGAGAACCGCAATTACTCTTGGTCTCTGAAGACACCTAACTGTCTAGAGAGTTTATAGCTCTCAAGAGTAATAGCGGAGCGTACTAAACTTAGATTCCAGTGATGCTGAACCACTATCTAATTCTTCGGCTCCAGTGTTTCTCTCTTTGTGAATTTTAAACTCAAATCACTCAGAGATGGGGTTGCTCAACAATCTTCTCAGGAATCAAACAGAGCAGCCACCGGACAAGGCCGATGCGGGGTGGCTATTTATAGTTGCAGCCTTCCCAGATGGGAAATGACCATTTTGGACATGAGGTCCAGCCAATGGCCAACCGACATGTTCACAATGGTCGGATTTTGGACCAACGGTAACATTACTTGAGGGACAAGTAAGGCTAACTCCTCGGTCTGAGGCAAATCTCTCGCAGCGAAGAAGATCATAGTCTCTTGCTGGAAAGTATTTACTCGGAGCACAAAGAGATTTCTCTCGGAGCTTTCATAGGATTTGGGTTTAGCATCAAAGAATCAAAGCTTCGAACGCTACACCCCTCTTAATAGTACGGTGGTCCTATGACTCAATGAAAGAAGAAGAAGAACGAAATAAATGCTACGTCTTCACTTCGTCTTCATACTTCCTCGAGTGCAGTCATTTGCTTCGAACATGCACCGAACCAATTGCTTAGACTTCAGCAATTTTTAGGGGTCACTCTTGTTAGCTTTATCTTTGGTGATAACCTTCGCTGCCACGCAGGGAGATTATCTCCGTCGTTTGCATCGAACTCCTCGATGCTTCAGGGACCTGTTACTCTGTGTGCACTAGCAAACACATAAGTCCCATATTGTTTATGTCAACAAACTCCAAAAACATAAGGGGTCAATCATTGCACCAACAAGGAAACAATCATGGAGGGGTTCTTCATCATCCTTGCTGCCACTCCGATGATGCATGAGTAGTTTACCACGGACATATAGGTCCATAGTTAGTAGCTAGATGGCTTCTTCTCTCTTTTTGATCTTCAATACAATGTTCTCCTCGGTGTTCTTGGAGATCTATTTGATATAATGACTTTTTACGGTGTGTTTGTTGGAATCCAATGAATTGTGAGTTTATGATCAGATCTATCCATGAATATTATTTTAGTTTTCTCTGAACTCTTTTATGCATGATTGTTATAGCCTCGTATTTCTTCTCCGATTTATTGGTTTGGTTTGACCAACTAGATTTATTGGTTTGGTTTGTTGGGAAGAGGTGCTTTGTGATGGGTTCGATCTTGCGGTGCTCAATCTCGGTGACAGAAAGAGCCATGACACACATGTATCGTTGCTATTAAGGGTAACAAGATAGAGTTTATTCATACATGAGTTTATCTTGTCTACATCATGTCATCTTGCTTCTACTCCGTTTTCCCATGAACTTAATACACTAGATGTATGTTGGATAGCGATCGATGTGTGGAGTAATAGTAGTAGATGCATAATTGTTTCGGTCTACTAATATTGGACATGATGCCTATATACATGATCATTGCCTTGGATATCATCATAATTATTTATTTTTCTGTCAATTGCGCAACAGTAATTTGTTTACCCATTGTATGTTATTTTCTCAAGAGAAGCCTCTAGTGAAAACTATGGCCCCCGGGCCTATTTTCTATCATGTATCAAAACCAAAAATATTTTGCTGCAATATTCTTTTCTTTATTTTATTTTGTATTTTTGTCAGATCCATCTATCAAAACTTATACAATTTAATTTTGCTCGTAACCGTTGAGGGATTGACAACCCCTCTACGCGTTGAGTTGTAAGTATTTGTTATTTGTGCGCAGGTGTTGTTTACACAGTGTTGTTTGATTCTCCTACTGTATTGATAACATTGGTTTATAACCGAGAGAAATACTTATCTCTGTTGTAATGTATCATCCTCTCCTTTTCGGGAAAATACCAACACAGCTCACAAGTAGTAGGCACCCGTGGCGGATCTTGAGCGATATGCGTGTGTCTGTGTGCCCCAAGAAGCATCGAGTGTTTCCACATGGGGATGGACGCACCACGAGTAATTTATTTTGCTTTTAGAGCAAAATTGTAAATTACAGTAATTTTGCTAGTGTATTAAAATTATAATAAACATCTATATATTTGTTATCGTGGGGAAACTAGAGATAATATTGATATGTTTTGGTTGAACTTTCCAAAACTATTTTTCTATTGGATCTACTATGTACGTTAAATGCTTCAGCTAAATGTTTACTTTGACACATGTTTTCATTTTATTATTTGCATTAAATTAGAATCACCGAAGACGCTGTAATTCAACTTAATCATACCAAGAGGGGCGTTGTTGTCGAATCAAGCCTTCCAGTGAATGATGAACTCACACTCTTAACAATTTTCAACCCTAACCCCTAACTGCTTCATTGTTGTTTCCTCTTTCGGCTTTGTCAACCCTTCCTCGTGCTTTTTACCACTCCAACGGGGTTTTTACACTCCTTTCCATTCTCACATGACATCTTCACTAGCAACTCATTTCGTCCCATCATCTGGTTACCGACTCTGCCTCGAACTCCATCGACAATCGACATTGCAAGAAATCATTCATGCTCAAGTGAAAAGGTCTAATCCCTCGAGGTACAATATGATGTGTTTAGCGGTGGATCCATGTTGAGAGCATCTCAATATGATAAATGTTAGTAAAGTTTGTCACGGAGTATATGTGACGATGTGATAAAAAAATGTCGAGAGAGAACACTATTAGCATGTAGGCTCTTTTGTTTGGGGTTTTGCTTCAGCTTTTTCACTTTGACAAAAAAGCCACAAAAACTCCTAAATAGGGGACGCGGCTAATCTGCACCCGAGCTCATATACTCCCGCATGAACAGTAAAATCGATTTTTTTTTGAAAAAAATTCAAAAAATTCCAATTTTTTTTTGAGAGAAACATCGACAAAAGTTCTAAGTGCTTGCAAAAATTCGTCATGAAATCACATTCCTAAAAAAATGCATTTTGAAGCACTGAATTTGTTTTTTTTTTGCCACGCCTTACAGGAATGTGATTTCATGATGAATTTTTGCAGGCACTTAGAACTTTTGTCAATGTTTCTCTAAAAAAAAATTGGAATTTTTTGAATTTTTTTCGATTTTTTTCGATTTTACTGTTCATGCGGGAGCATATGAGCTCGGGTGCAGATTAGACTTTTCGCTAAATAGGGGTTTTTCAAAAGAAAAAAGTGGAAAAGTTGGAAAAGCTGAAACAAAAGCCCAAACAAACTAGGCCTTGCATAAGCTTTATCTTTTAAACATACATCAAAGAGTTGGACGCATCGGTAACCACAAGTTTTAAGCTACAGATTTGTGGATTGCTCACCACATCTGCAACACGGTTTTCTATTCTCACCAAAAAAAACTTATTGATTATTGGGTGATGATATGTTTTTCTTTTTACATCGATGTGGGTGATGATATGGTTAATTTTGGAAACAAAGTACACACAAATTTCAATACTGGAAATGCTCTGAATAAGACGGGCATCGGCCCATCTAAGCTACCGGACCAGCCTCGGTCGTTTTCTCCCGCAGCGACCCACCCCGGCTGTACACCCGCAAACCCTCGTCGACTGTTCTCCGCCCGCCGATGAGGCGAACCACTTCGCCGCCGGCGTCTTGGCCCGCTGTCGGCGTTAGCTTCCGCCTCCTAAGGCAGCGCCGCCAGTGCCCGTGCTGACTGCAGCGCAGAAGCCGTTCTGCTCCAACCCGGCGTCCCCCCTACCGAGGACGCACCCCCAAACCCTCGCCGGCCGCTGTAACTTCGCTTTGCACCACATATCCCCTTCGTCCTCGTCTCCATCCATCTGCGCTGAGAGTGAATTAGGGCAATGGAGTTCTCCGTCGAGGAGGAACCGAGGTTAGCACATGGCATGGCATTAGTGATTCCTTTACCTTTATTCCCCATTTTGCTTATTTCCTTTTGGCACAGGTCGGGCGCGCCCCTGGCGCTCGGGCTCGGGGAGGACGCCATGGAGGCGGTAAGGAGAGCTTTCCCGGGTCAGGATTTTGCTATTGATGTGGTGAACCGAGCTTTCGGTCGGCGGAATCCGGAGGAGCGCAGCCAACAAGATTCCTCTGCCTGTGGTATCAGTGGAGCATGTACATCGGAAAAGCCTGTGGATTTGGAGCAGGTGGAGAACGCTGGGAAGAGCTGTGCGCAACAGGATCCCTCTGCCTCAGAAATGCAGTTGAGATCTCAGGAAGCGGAGCAAACCTGTCAGCGCTGCGATGCCCCTCCCGCACCTGCAGACATAGGCACTGAAGCCGGCGGGCCTCCCGCACCTGCAGACGTAGGCGCTGAAGCCAGAGGGGGCTGGAACCGCAGGTATGCCAAGGTTGACCTTGAGCCCGCTGCACATTCCATGTCCACTGGATATATTGTTCGTTGTTACTCGTTGTGGAACTAGTTGTGGAAGGTGTCTGTGTTCTGTATTCTTTGGTATTACTGTTTATGTTTGTAAGTAGTAAAGTTGATTGGTTGCCACAAACCTTGATGCATATGAAACCAGGAATACTAGCGCATCCTATTTGTTCCGTATCTATCTGATGAATTGCTGCTCAACAAATATCAACAGTGGCTTGAATTCTTTTTAGAAAATTCAATGATGCACACCGATGTAGGATTCTATGGCATTGCAATGAGAAAGTGCTTAATGCCGTATCAACATGCAACAAAGCCATAACTCTTGCTTCTTATTGGACTCAGGGTTAGGCGAGGCCGTATCCCAGATGAACGGGAACCGGATGCCCAGCGAGTAAGTGCGCTAGAGAAGGCATTGACTGGCTTCGCGGAGAGGCAGACTGATGTTGTTGTTAATCCAACAGTGGGGACCTGCTTCGATTCGATTACAGAGGCATATGATTTTTATAACCTCTATTCCTGGGAAATGGGGTTCGGTATAAGGTACGGCAAGAGCAGGCGGAATACAAAGGGAGGTAAATGCATGCAGGAAATTACTTGCGTTAATGCGGTAAGAATATGTGTATTTTACTAGTCATCAGTTCCTCAATTGCAGTTGGTCCCGAAACATTATGCAGTGATTATGTTGCTTTCAGGGTAAACCAAATATGGGTGGGAAATCGCGCAGGTGCGAGTGCACAGCACTAATTAGGCTACTCAGAACTGATGACAACGGATGGTATGTCACCCAGCATAGGAAAGTGCATAACCATGCTTTTTCCACTACGTATGGAAACAAGGTTCATTGGCCATCTCATAAGCATCTAGATAAGTACACCAGGGATTTGGTTCGTCAGTTAAGGCACAATAATGTTAATTTAGGTGTGTACGATACGATTGCTTCTTTTTTTGGGCGAATGGAGAATGTCCCTTTCAGTAAGCGTTCGATCAGGACACTGTGTGGGGAAGTTATCCGTGAGCAAGCTGATGACGATGCTAGGAAGACCATGGAGACAGCAGCTGCATCTGGAGAAAGACCAGAAAACCATACGGGGGAGGAGACGACATTCAACTGTATGGGCTTAGCCTCAACCACGCTTGGTTCCCCGAATACGCCGGTTGATCCCCTGAGGTACCCTGAGCAGGACGATACACACAGCAATGCTGAGGCAGGCAGGCTGGCTGATCTGTTGTTAGCTTTTGGGGATTGTCACCTGGTGCTTAAAAGCTGCACCTATGATGATCTCATCAACTCCAATGGTACCATGTCGGGTCTGGAAGAGGCAGTGAAGGCTGTTACACCCCATCTTCAGCAGGGCATCTTTGGTGACCTGTGGTCCAGGGCCCACAATTCTGGAGGCGTCGTGTCAGCTCAGGTGCTGACCATCAAGGACCTGTTCAGATTTTTGCGTTGGCTGACAACCACCACGGGCCAGCATAATCTGCGGTGCGTCCAGCAGCGTGCCAAGCTGGTCAATTCTGGGAAGGCTGTCTTAGAGCCCGAGCAGATAGCCCTCCTCCACCTTTATCAGGCGGAGAATGATGAATATTCAGTTAAGATGAACAAACTCCAGGGAGAAAGGGATGCGAAAATTGCCCACTATATGGCGAAAATTGATGAGGCCCGCAAGTCCTTCGAGGTCAGCATTCAAGCTGCAAAGCAGCACTACCCTGTGTCCGCCTCCTATGTCGCTCTGGATAGCAATGAACTCCGCGGGCAGTGCTGGACCATTTATCTCGCCCAATGTCGGAAGGAGGCGAAGGATCTGAACGCGAAGGCCTCAAACATCGTCGAGAAGTATGGGCCAGAGGTCATACAGCGTCACCTATTTGAATTTTGCAGCCAAGAGACAAACCGTCAGGCCCTCCTCAAGTATGCCCAGACCAAGGTCAATAACCTGAAAGAGGCAGGAGATGCCCGTGGAGAAGATACTCTTCATGACTACATGACGCTCCTTGATATTGAAAAGGCTTATGCGCTACTCGCTGCTGAAGAGCAAATAGCCAATTGCCCAGACACTTGTGGGGGAAGTGAGGATGCGGATCGCGGTAATAGAAACAATATCATTGCAAGAGGTGAGGCTGCTGATGGTGCTCGAGGTGATGGAGAAGATGGGGGTGAAGGTGCATCCGAAGGTCCTCCGCGGCAAAAGCGTCAAAGGAACGACCAAGACTATGTTTGGTGGTGACTCTTATAGCAGGTGATTCACATTTATTGATTCACATTTATCGTAAGAGGATCGCGTGCCTGATATGTTTCCTTATCTTGCAAGTTCAAGGTGGGATATGAGGTTCAGATTAGGTTGCAGGAGGATTCATGGGTTCTTAATATACCTCGCTGTGAGGTATATTAAAATTTGTACAATGGTTGCAGTACCATAAACATCCATGTTGCGGAAGCTTTCGAAAGGCTGGTGTGGTGTAAGCTATAATTCAGTTTATGTCTTCCCAGGTTTCCCTTTTCTAATACTGACGGGCAATCTGTTGGACGCTGACCAAATCAGGGAAATACATTGTTACCTCTTTACATAGCTGTCTGATTCATCATAACATAAATTTCTGTAGAGAGTTAAAAGTTTCTGCAAGAGTTAAATTTCTTGGCAAGATGCTCCAACGATTTGCATTTCATCGTTATCTTTTTTGGGATTGAATTTGTGAGGTAGGTAGTGATCTCTCTTTTGTACACAAAATGAAGCTGGGGAGATCCGTTGAGAATGCTTACAAAATGTACCAAAACAGTGTTAAGATATACTCCCCCATTCCACAATGTAGTGCATAGGTTTTTTTTTTTAAAAAAAAAGATCAAACTTACCTATGTTTGACCAAGTTTATAAAAAAAATATTAGCAACCAAAATCCAGAGATTAACGACCAAGTTGAAACTGAGACAAAAGTTGTCCGGGCGACCTTTACTCCCGCAAGATTTAAGAGAATCCTAAGCGAGAAAAAGCGCAGAGCCTATAAGCGTCAAATGATTGAGTATCACCGAGAATTTGATTGAATGCTAATTTAGACTTGTTACTTTTGAGGATTGCCCATCCTCTTGACGGTTAGGAGTCGTTCAAAAGAATCCAACGTAAGGATTCGTCGATGAACAAATTTGTAATGGTCCGGAGATCACCACAAGATCTAATGAGTGATTGGCACAAGAAGAACAAGGCGAGCTGTGGCTTAGGCTCTCCAACCCAGATGTAGCTGGGGCACTGGCGTAGCCAGATCGAGCCGGGCCTCTGGCAAGCTCCAGGCTGAACACGCGCTACAGTGCTAAACACTGTCGAAATTGCTAGTCGACAAAGATATGACCCGAGCCAGGACGCGGCCTTGCTGCTTGGGTTTGTCTATGCCACTCGGGTAAACATATCGTTGTGTCGCCGTCAAGCGACGGGTTCTATTTCATCGCACCGCTTTATTTTCTGTAAGGGTGTGATTAGGTCTCAGTCGATTGAGACTTAACAAGTCTAAGTCAAGTGATATAGTATGTAAGGAAAAAAAACTAATTTTTTTTTTCTACACGAATATTCATGTAAAATCAAAAGAAGATACTATCGACTGAGACATAATAAAGTCTTGGTCAACTAAGACTTAGTAAAATTGTTTCTTTTCTGTAATTGGTTTTTCTTAAACATTAAGCTTTATTAATTAGAAATAACAGTTACATAATCAATAAGAGAGATACGATATCAATCATGGGCTCTTCAAACCAATCCCTAGTCGCAGAGAAATTCGCTAGCCTAGCAATTTCATGAGCAATTTTATTTGCTTCCCTATTACAATGTTCAAATCTAGTAATAGTAAATTCGCAAGCCATAAAATAGCAATCATCAAACACTGCCGTCGCCGCTCCCGCCGATTGTCCTCCATTCTTCATCGTGTCAATCACTTCCGTATTATCAGAGTTAACAATAAGGCGGTTGCACCCCGCCTTCTGTGCTAGGGTAAGGCCAAACCTCAGTGCCAATGCTTCTGCCTTTAGAACATCCGCATACCAGTCAAGTCGCCAACTTCCGCCAACAATGAACCTTCCTTTGTCGTCTCTCAAAACTGCCCTCGCCGTACCTCTAAGCAGATCATGGTCAAAAGAAGCATCAACGTTTAGCTTCACAAAACCCATAGGAGGTCTAAGCCATCCCCCTTTCTTACCGATTGCCTTAGGGGAGTTTGCTTTAACATAATTTGCCGCTATAGCACGGGCCCCCACCGCAGATTGATATGCATCTTGAGACTTTCCTTCATAAACCAGTTTACGTCTATCCCACCATAAATACCAAGCTGTTATAACGATCAATTCACGTGTATTCTGGAGTCCTAAAACAGATATTTCTTCCTCTGGCATAAGTAATAAAAATTCAAGAACTGCCTCTCCTGCCCGGTCAACAACACAGGCTCTATTGATCACCTCATACAAACCCAACTTATCCCAGACCTTTTTCGCCTTCTGACACAGAAACAAGACGTGTTTCGTGTCTTCTAGCCCATTTGAACATGTTGGGCAGATGGGAGGGACCTTCACATGTCTATTGGCGAGCGTAGATCTTTTTCGCCTTCTGATACAGAAACAAGACGTGTTTCGTGTCTTCTAGCCCATTTGAACATGTTGGGCAGATGGGAGGGACCTTCACATGTCTGTAATTGGTCTTTGTTTTGAAGAACTTCCCCGTCCTACTTTTATTTGTGAACGTTGCCAAGACTATCTAGTACTCCCTATGTAAAGAAATATAAGAGCATTTATATCACCACTTTAATGATCTAAACATTTTTATATTTCTTTACCAAGGGGGTATTTTATATCCCGCTACTTTGCTTCATGTTTAGCTTCGTACTCAGTCTCTCTTCTCTGAAGTGTGTATCTGTTCGTGTGTTAAACTTATTCTAGCTCTACTGGCTACTGCTGCGTAGTTATTCTGTTATCTAGTGTACTTCTGTTGTTAACTTAATAGTTTTGCTATGCATGCTTCTAAGAGCAACTCCAATGGAGCGACTCATTTTATCTGTTTGGGACATCCAGACACAAAACTCAGCCCAACGGGGCGACCCAAACAGACACAGCGTCCGCCTGCTGTCCGTTTGGTGTCCGCTCGGACCCATTTTGGGCTCAAATCTGAGAAAAATTGGGTCAAAAGCGGACATAAAACGGACGTTCTTTGTGCCCTCTTCGCCCCTCTCTGTCCGGCTGCATGTGCCGGCTGGCCCACTTGCCATCCACCCATCTGCCCCATCCCGTCTCTCTCCTCCTTTTCTTTCCCTGGCCCACCACGACCACCCACCCACCCATCCGGAACACGAGGCAGCCACAGGCCGCCGAGGAAGGGCCAGCACACGACGCGGCTCCGGCAGCCTCCAGCGGCGCGGCTGTGCTCCCGCCGGCGCCCGGCCTCAAGCGGCATGCCCGCACCCGCCCGCCCGCCTCATGGCGCAGCTTGTTGCAGCGCCTCGCGCCTGCCGCCGCCCCTCCACTGCCGCCCTTCGCCTTGTTGCCGCGCCGCTGCCGCCGCCCTCTCGTCTGCAGCCGCTCGTCGCGCCTCGCATGTGCCGCCCTTCTTCGCCATTGCTGCGCCGCCGCCGCCGCTCCTCGCGCTGCTGCTGCTGCTGCTCTGCCGCTACCCGACGCTTCATTGTTTAGCCATGCTCGCCATGAAACACGCGTCCGACCGGGCCGAGAGGCAACACAACCGTCCCACGCCAGCGCCGACGCGACCACGCTTCTCGCGCCGGCGACGCGACTCAGGGCGGCATGGGAGCAGGCAAGGCCAGGCGGGGCAGGCGGCGGGGACAAGGCAGGCGCGGCAAGACGAGCGCCGGCCGAGCGCAGTGGAGGCGAGGACGGGCGCCCCTCGTACGAGCTCGTGTGGCTGCAACTTGTCCCTGCCATGGTCAACGTGCATCCCAGTGCGAGCTGTCCTGCCTGCTACGTGTTCGAGGAAATGCCGAGACGGACATGTAAAAAATGCGTCCGCCTCCCGTTGGGCACACATGCCGACTCAAATAAAAAAGCGGATGCGGACAGGCGGACGGGCGACCCAAACGGACAAAAACCGGACAAAATCGATGTCCATTTGGGTCACCCCTTTGGAGTTGCTCTAAGTTATCTACACTGAAGTTATTCCATTTACTCTGTTTTTCTTTGAATAATTGTTTTGTTTTGAAAAAAATATCAAAATCTTTCATTCACTCCCTTATGATCTACTCCTATAACTTTGACCATAGAGTGTCCACCGACCCGACCGCGCCCACCCTCCACCCAGATGGCTGGCACCGATGTCCTGCTTGCCACCTTCCCCAAGCCCGGTGCCACCTTGTCAGGACTGTAGCTGAGTTTGGCAACAGCCTGAAGCAACACAGTGCAGATTCAGTTAACTGGTAGCAGGAGCACCGTCGATTTCAATCGCGATGTCGTCAAAACCACCTTACCGTTTAGTCCAATGGGACCCTTCCGACCGCAGATCTACAGATGGACGGTGGAGTGGATGCGATCGTAATAGTTTATTATTGCCGCTAGCTGTAGTGGAGTCCCCGCTTTTCTTAGCTTTTCACTTTCGCAGCTATTTAACAGAGCTGATCCTTTGTGTGGACGGCATCTACCCTTGTAATTGGGCATGCCCTAAGCCGCCGTGTTCGGTGGCACAAACCCTAGTTCTTCCCTTTGCAATTCCTCTGAAATCAACATCCAAATTCGAGTGATTCTTGGTGTTTTTGCTGTTATGTGTTAAGGTTCAGTGATAGTCCTAGTGCGATCCTGTCAAGTGGTATACAGAGCTAGGTTTAATCCTCGGAGGCGGCGAGGGTGGACTCCAGATCGGATCTGGGGAATACCGGGCGGCGGCGCGTAGCAGGGAGGAGACAGCGGCGGTAGACAGCTCGGAAGCAGGATCGGATCGTGCTTCTTCTCCGGCGGCGGACAGCGTTCGCGGCGGCAGGGACGACAAGCTGGGTACTTGAGGTCAGGTTTCCAGGACACCGGAGTAAAATCCCTCCCTCCTCACCCAAGAAGCAATTCCGGCCAAGGTACAATTCTTGAATGATCAATCCTCCCCTGTATCACATGGCTAAAGAGGACAAGACGTTGGACACGGCGTCTCTGGAGCTGGAATCACTACAGCTGGATAGCAAAACCCTGAGGCAAAACAGAGAGGATGATAAGAAGGAATTCTATGATTTCACAGAAACTGTCAACAGGAATTTTGCCAGCATTGATAGGAATTTCAAAAAGATTCAGGCCAGCCTGCGCAAACTGACAGAAGAAGAGAGGACAGAAGAAGAAGAGGAAGATCCAAGCCCTCAGTCTGCACATGAGAGCACTATTCCTCCGGGCCGCCCCAAGCAGTTGTCTGCTTCGAACCAGGGTGAAAGAACAGGAGCGACAATAGCTGGATCTGCTGTTCTGACAGACAAAGCAACAGGAAAAGAACTCAATTTGGACGGCACACCTAAAGGGCCGTACAGACATCCTAATTATACAGCCAAAGTGGAATTGGCCACCCCTCAGAGTAATGTTGCAGCAAACCAAGTAGCCATGCAAGCAGTAGAAGAGATAATTGTAGAGGCTCATCGCCAGGACATACAAAGAACAAGAACCCAGCATACGGAGGTGCGCAGGAACATATTAAGTGTCAAACCTGCTAAACTTAATATCTCTGAATTTGATGGTACTGATGCAGATTCCTGGATACAAAACATAGAGCAATTCTTCGAAGCCTCAAGAACACCCCTGGATCAAAGAACTGAGATTGCAGTTTCTTATTTAAAGGGAGAGGCTATACAGTGGTGGAGAGGTACAGGATACCTGGTCACTAACATGCCCTGGCATAGATTCTGTTCTCATTTAACTGACAGATTTGCTCTCACGTCTGTGTGTGAAAATGTGAAGGCTTTTCACAGTTTAACACAATCTGGCACTATGGGACAATACATAACTATGTTTGAACAGAAGATGAACTTAATGAGGAGGGATAATCCTGCAATCCCTGATGATTACTATATGAACAGTTTCATCTCTGGGCTAAATCCTTACATGCAGAGCCATCTGGAGTGTCTTCAACCTACCACTATACAAAAAGCTATGTGGTTTGCTAGAAGAATGGAAAACTCTTGCCCTCCTACACCAAAAACCTACACTCCTTACTACAGGAAACAAGCAACTGCAGAAACAAACAAGCAGCCTGTCCCTGTTTCTACCCCTGCAGCTACTATCATACAACAGGCCAGAGAAAAAGGGATATGCTACAAGTGCAAAGAACCCTGGTTTCCAGGGCACAAGCAAGTTTGTAAGATGTCACAAAAAGCACAAAGTCAAGCTTTGCAAGAACTGAGCAGTGATAAGCCGGAAGTGATTTATATCATTGATGCAGAGGAAGAAATGTCTGAAACTGAAGAAGAGTTAGATGATAAACAACAACTCAAGATTTCCATGCATGCAGCTACTGGTTTACCAGAGGAGTCTACGAAGCACACATTTACTCTTCAAGTCAAAGTGGGACAAACAATGGGATTTGCTCTAGTTGACAGTGGGAGCACTACCACTTTTATGTCACCACAGGCTGCTCAACAAGCTGGTTGTACCATGACTCCAGTGAAGAGAGTGCAAGTCACTGTGGCTAATGGGGGCAAACTAACCAGTGATTTCTCTTGCTTCAAAACAACATACTCCATACAGGGAGAGAGTTTTCAATCTGATTTCAGAATTTTGGACCTCACTGGTTATGATATTATCCTTGGAGCAGATTGGATGTTCAAGCACAGCCCTGTTACCTTTGACTTGCCCAAAATGGAATTAACAGTCAAGACACAATCGGGACAGTTAAAGACCTTTGTGGATGAAACTCTACCAAACAGCCCTTGTACTACAGAGCTCCAAGACATGGACCAGATTCTGGACAATATACTGACTGGAGCATTGATGTGGATGCAACCTGTCCAAATACAACCTGAAGACCTTCTACCACAGAAACCAGCAGTGACTAAAGTGTTAGAAGAATTTCAAGATGTGTTTCAAACTCCTACTGGACTACCACCAAAAAGAGATTGTGATCATGCCATTAATTTGGAACCAGGAGCACCTGTGATCAACCAAAGGTGCTACAGGATGCCCCACCAACAGAAAAATGCTCTTGAAGCAATCATTAAGGACTTAATTGCTCAAGGAATCATAAGATTGAGCACAAGCCCTTACTCTTCCCCTGCTATCCTGGTCAGGAAGAAAGATCTAACTTGGAGGCTGTGTGTGGATTACAGAAAACTTAACTCACACACTATCAAGAACAAGTACCCAATTCCTCTAATTGAAGATTTGCTAGATGAGCTCAATGGAGCAAAGATATTCACCAAAATAGATCTCAGAAGTGGATATCACCAAATCAGAATGAAAGTGGAAGACATTGCAAAAACTGCTTTCAGCACTCACATGGGGTTGTATGAGTTCTTGGTAATGCCTTTTGGAGTGACTAATGGACCTCCATCATTTCACCAACTAATGCACTCTGTTCTGGGCCCACTCCTCAGGCATTGTGTGCTTGTGTTCTTTGATGACATTTTAATTTTCAGCAAGTCATTAGAGGAACATCTAGAGCACTTAGCCTTAGTTTTATCTGCCTTGAGAAAACACCAGCTATATGCAAAACTCTCCAAATGCACCTTTGCCCAGTCCAAGGTGGAATACCTAGGACATGTCATTACTGCTGAAGGTGTATCCACTGACCCTGCCAAGGTTGAAGAAATAACTCAGTGGCCAATCCCTGAGAACACCTCACACCTCAGAAGTTTCTTGGGGCTTACTGGGTACTACAGAAGGTTCATCAGAAATTATGGGATTGTGTGCAAACCCCTCTATGAAGCCTTGAAGAAAGAGGGTTTCAAATGGGAAACAGAACAACAAAATGCATTTGTACAGCTCAAAGGCCTCATGACACAGGCACCTGTGCTAGCCATGCCTGATTTCTCTCAGCCATTTGTGCTAGAAGCAGATGCATCTGGATATGGAATTGGAGCAGTCCTAATGCAAAGAGGACAGCCAATTGCTTTTCTTAGCAAGGCCATTGGACCTAAAGCAGCAGGATGGTCCACCTATGACAAGGAACCTTTGGCAATTATTGAAGCTATAAAAAAATGGAAACATTATTTTGCTTCTTCCTCAATCATTATCAGAACTGACCAACAGAGCCTCAAATACATACAAGAGCAGAAGCTAACTGAGGGTGTGCAACACAAGCTTCTAATCAAGTTGTTGGGCTACAAATTCACTGTTGAATACAAAAAAGGCAAGGAGAACAAGGTGGCAGATGCACTGTCCAGAGTTAAATACTCTGTGCACTCGTTTTTCTCTTCTGTAGTTGTTCCTGCCTGGATTACTGATTTAGTCAACAGTTATAAAGATGATGTCAAATGCTCTGAACTGCTGTCTCAATTAGCTGTTACTCCTAATGGAAAGCCACCATACACTCTAACAAATGGAGTGTTGAGATACAAGGGCAAAATTCTCATTGGGGCAACCACAACCTTGAGAACATCCCTAATCACTTCCTTTCATACCTCAGAATTGGGTGGTCACTCTGGAGAAAGAGCCACATATCATAGACTGAAGATCTTGTTCACCTGGCCAGGAATGAGAGCTGCTGTGAAACTTTTTGTGCAACAATGCCCTGTCTGCCAACTGAACAAAGCTCATCACTCTCCACCACCGGGACTATTACAACCTTTGCCAATTCCTGACTTTGCCTGGACGCACATAAGCATGGATTTCGTGGAAGGACTACCAGTATCTGTAAACAAGGATATGCTGCTAGTAGTTGTGGACAGATTTACTAAATATGCCCATTTCATAGCCCTCAAGCACCCAATCAATGTCAAGGTAGTTGCTCAAGCTTTCACAGATAACATCTTCAAGTTACATGGCCTACCAACAGTCATTGTGACAGATCGAGACAGAATCTTCACTAGTCACTTGTGGCAGCACCTGTTCAAGAAAATGGGCATTAAACTGCATCTCAGCACCTCCTATCACCCTCAAACTGATGGACAGACGGAGAGGGTGAATCAATGCTTGGAGAACTACTTAAGGTGCATGGCCTTTGCACACCCCAAGAAATGGCACAAGTGGCTTTCCATGGCAGAGTGGTGGTACAATACCAGTTTTCATACTGCCCTCCAGATGATTCCGTTTCAAGCTTTGTATGGGAAACCTCCCCCATTGATTGCTGATTTAATGTTGCCACCTGCAGAAGGAGAGGATGCTCAGGCAGAACTGGACAGAGACACAATAGCACAGCAAATCAAAGACAATCTGCTGAAGGCCCAACAGAGGATGAAGCACTATGCAGACAGGAAGAGGGCTGACAAGACATTGGAAGTAGGGGAAATGGTCTATGTTAAGCTCCAACCATACAGACACACTAGTTTGAGCATTCACAAATATCTAAAACTACACTCCAAATACTATGGGCCTTTCAGAGTAATGGAAAAGATTGGTCAAGTAGCTTACAAACTCTTACTTCCTGATGGCTGTCAACTTCACAACACCTTCCACATCAGCCAGCTCAAGAAGCACATTGGACCTGATGCCGTGCCAAATCCCAAGCTACCTCTATTGGACGAAGAAAGTCACATCCTAATCCAACCAGAGGCATTACTCCAAAGGAAACTGATTCCAAGAGTTCAAGGGGACATCAGCATTCCAGTGGTGCAGTGGCTTATCAAATGGGTTAATCTTCCGGTCAAAAACGCTACCTGGGAAGATGCGGCCTTCATTCAGAAGGTTTTCCCTGCTTTTCAGCCTTGAGGGCAAGTCTGGTCTCACTAGGGGGGAATTGTCAGGACTGTAGCTGAGTTTGGCAACAGCCTGAAGCAACACAGTGCAGATTCAGTTAACTGGTAGCAGGAGCACCGTCGATTTCCAATCGCGCGGTCGTCAAGGCCACCTTACCGTTTCGTCCAGCGGGACCCTTCCGACCGCAGATCTACAGATGGACGGCTGGAGTGGATGCGATCGTAGTAGTTTATTATTGCCGCTAGCTGTAGTGGAGTCCCCTGCTTTTTCTTAGCTTTTCACTTTCTGCAGCTATTTAACAGAGCTGATCCTTTGTGTGGACGGCATCTACCCCTTGTAATTGGGCCGTGCCCTAAGCCGCCGTGTTCCGGCTGGCACAAACCCTAGTTCTTCCCCTTTGCAATTCCTCTGAAATCAACATCCAAATTCGAGTGATTCTTGGTGTTTTTGCTGTTATGTGTTAAGGTTCAGTGACAGTCCTAGTGCGATCCTGTCACACCTGGCATGTCGAGGCCAGGGCAGGTTCTCCTCCTGGACTACGAGGACCTTACCGCCAGAGCCTGGCAGGACTATAGGTGAAACCGGTTTAGGACGACCGACATGACCGAAACGTCAGTGTTGATGGCAAGGAGGAGCCATAAGGTCCCTGAGAACAACTTCAGAGGATATAGGTTGGTGGACATCGACAGATCAGAAATACTAGTTGATTCATGATGTCAAATGCTATATCAGTAAAGATATGGATGGCGCCTAAAAAAGGGGGATATGGATGAAATAATGCACTTGCACAACATTTCTACAAATAATATACTCTGGTGATCACTCTTGCAAACGTGAGGGGAAATAACAGAAACGTTATAATAGTATATGAACATCAGCTACATGTCGTATCTTCAGCAGTGTCAATAGCTTTCAATTTAGCCGCAGGGAGTGAGCTTCTTGTTGCCTGCACCGCGTGGGTTTTCATCCTTCCAGTCATCAAATGCCCTTGCTTTCTCCTCTTCTGCGTCCTCGTCCTGCGCCAAACTAGTGTCATCCTTGTGCCAAGAGGAGCTTGCCTCTTGAATCATCTTGGCAGTTCTTTCTTGCCATTGCTCCATCATTTTCATTTCAGCTAAGCCGGCTTGTTCGATGCTCATTGTCGGCATCCTGTGGTTTCATACAGGCGAAGAGGCAACATAAAATTAAATTTCAACCTGAGAATAATCTCATAGTATAATTTGCAAATGATTCTGCATACTGTCATGACCATACAATGCAAGACGGCTTCAAGGGACAAGATACACAATTGGCCTGGCGTTCCAGGGAAACTGTCTAGTGGTTTCTACCTAACAAGTACTCCCTTCGTCCGAAAAAATTTGTCGGAGAAGTGGATGTATCTAGACGTATTTTAGCTCTAGATACATCCATTTCTCCGGCAAGTATTTCCGGACGGAAAGAGTACAAAAATAGCCATGTCTCTTTATTTGGACCTTTTTGCATAAACTACGGCCTCATCTAAGGCACCCCTTCAACCCATTATCTCAATTAATTAGTGTGTCCTTCACCAAAGTAGATTTTGCTAATTCCTCTCAATTCGTTTGTACTTTACCAAAACAGTGAAGTGGACAAGCAAGCATGACAGAATAACAAACCTACTCCCTCCGTCGAAAAAGCTTGTCCCTTCGGACGGAGGGAGTACTAATTAATTACTACCTCTGTAACCAAATATAAGACGTTTTTGTTCATGCACTACCAGTTGCGACAAGTAGCAATCATCTCACGTTCTGCCATGGTCACCAGACAGCATAAAACATAAACAAAAGCAATGAAGTGTCAAGGCATGTAACAATATACTGTAGCATACCTGAAACCAGGCTGAAAAACTTGTGCTGCCATTCTTTCCCTCTCGCTGGTGAGTCCTCCACCAACAAGACTTGCAGGTCCAAATATCAGGGGTTGGTGTTTGTGGTCATGAGCTTGTGAAACACTTGCTCTGCCTTCAATGACGTCTTGAGCAAAAGTTGCACAAGTGATTGGAGCAGCTGGTTTGGAATATGGTGCACGGCTGGCAGCATTCTGGTGCCATGCTTCAGCCTTTTGCCTGCGCTCATCTAGCATTTCTCGAGCAAATGCATTTCCATCCTAAACACACAAACACACAACTTTGCAATTAATGAAGGAAAACTCCATGTACATTAAGAGATTACTCAAGGGACCCACAAATAATAAAAAAAACTCACCGCCCATCCTAGACATCACAAAAGACACAACTGTACTTAACAGAGAAAACCTCCAACGTACTACATGAAGATATTACCCAAAACAGACATGCAACACGGGGATCAAACACAATACTACATGCCACTGCATCTTCTGGTAGAAAAGCTGAGTTCTATTCTGAAACGAACACCTTCGCAAAGCCTAATAGCGAAGGATTATTCATCAACAATCACAAACTGTTTAACACATGATAAATACAAATTCAGAAACAAATTTTTTTCCAATTGTACATATAAATTAACTTTGGGCCGCATATTCAAGAAATGGTATGTAGAAGAATGTCAACCACAATTTTTGTAGATGTTATCCAATATGTAAAGGAATAAAACATTGTTTTATAAAATCCACTGAAAGAATCAGTCAAAGATCCTCTCTTATCAAACTTGCCAGTTGTTTCAACAAGTTTTACCTTTTCTTTTCTTTCTTTTACAGCCAGAAGCATCTCTTCTTCCTTCTTTAACATGTCAACGAGATCAAAAGCCTACAAAGGTAAATATAATTATATACATTCAAAAATCAAATAATATTCTGAAAGACAGCATGTCAACTTAGAAAATAGAAAAGTGCACAAACTGACCTTGCAGAGAGCCAAGGAGATAGTAGCAAGCCAAGCCTGAATCAAAGAAAAAAATTGATACCGTAAGTTTTGACAGATTACAGAACCAAGGTACCAGATTACATACTAACAGTATAAGCTTTGGAACAAACATAGACAAATCACAAAAAGGCTCGCATCGACATGCACAAAAAGGAAACTGCAGCACCAGATAATTGGAATCTTTGGCACAAAAATCAGGTAAACAAAATATTTTCACATAACATCAACCAGGCTGCAAAGGTATTTCGCTTTGGATCAGTACAAGGATTGAGTGATGAAACTCAGGAATGTATACACAGTAACACGCTAGAATTCGATGTAAGGGCTTAAGGGGCTCAACCAGCGAGCACACAACGATATATAAATATGTAACCAGAAGAGTACCGACCAGATATGCTTCTTTGAACAGTTATCTAGACTTTGTCTATTCACCTTGCATGAGATCGCTCAGTGACTCATATAAAAGGACTACTATGGGGAACAGGTGAACTTCAGAGGGACTTCCTCTGCCAGTCATCAGGCGTCTACAAGCAGGATTCACCCAGTCAGATCATGATGGTGGCGTGAATCAGAACAAAATTGCAAAATAAACTGATATTATCTACGAAGATTAGCTAAACCTAGTATTTTGTGCCAATCAAATCTAGTGTGCGCAGTCTGCAATCTATTCAAAGATTAATGCACTTATATGAAAATGAGAGAAACTAAATAGCATATAAACAACAGAGAGGATTAAAATTGGAAGACCTGACAGTGCGCGAAATATTAGGTCAGGCACTAAAGAACAAAATTCGCATGGTCTTGTTACTAAAAGGGTCAATTTACAAAATTCTGATCGCCCCTAGAAGGTTTTCAAGAACCTAGCAGGACACATCAAACTCCAGACAATCATTATAACTTGGTAAATCAAATTATTTCTTGTCGAACAGAACAGAGACTTATAAACTAGTACATGAAAGATACTTCCCGATTTTGGAATACTTTTAAGGATATCTTACAGCTTTAGCATATATGCTGGCATTCCAATTTGGCAAACAGTGTCTGATTCGGAAATTATTAACAGGCCATGCAAAAATGCTAGCTACTCTCTCCATTCCTAAATATACGCCTTTTTAGAGATTCCAATAGGACTACATACGGAGCAAAATGAGTGAATCTACACTCTAAAGTATATCTATATAGTACATCCGTATGTAGTCCGTATTGGAATCTCTAAAAAGGCTTATATTTAGAAACGGAGGGAGTAGATGTCTGATGCTAACCTCCCTTTCTTCCTCTCCATCGGCCTCCAAATCATCTTCCTCCCCGGCTTCAATAGGTGCTGATAAAGCCGTTGCTCTCAATGAACGCCCACGCCTTTCCTTTCTCTCTTTGATCTCTTGGAGCTTCGTTTCTGCAGCCTTTTGCCGCTTGAACCTGGTAACCTAAGCTCGAGAATTAAGGCAACAGATTAACATACAGCAAATTAACGAACTTAGATAGAGATATAAGTATCCCACAGTTTGAAGGATTAGCATGATGGTCGCATCCCAGGTTATCATGATTCTCTTGTAAAATGGAAATTATTCAGTGAATCCTAAAGATTTTAGGGTGCAGAGGTAAACCTTTTGTGCTCTTCGGTTTGCCCCTGTTTCAGACTGCCCCTGCCTATATAATTGAAGCTCGTCCTCTGGAATAAGCTCCAATGCTTCACATACAGAAATGAACTCCTGTAGACACCAGCAAGGATGATTAGCACATGGTAAATGGGTGATCTAACGATCTGACGCCACACAAGAAGGCACGCATGATAAGTGCTCGACAAATCAAGCACAAGTAACGTGACGTCCTAACCTTCAAATGGTCCTGCGATGCCTTGAGGACCGGAATCCGGTCCTCCTGCTCCACTTGCTCAGTCATTTCCCCAAGGTAGTACGGCACCTGAAGAAACCAAACACGGTAATCACAGGTAGGACCAGCCATAAAACGGAGAGGAAACTTGTCAGATGTGGCGTAAGAGAGAGAGAGAGAGAGAGAGAGAGAGAGAGGAGGTGAGTGGGGCGGGGGCCATACGAGCAGGTACTTGAGATTGGCGGTGGAGACGTCTTCCTTGGTCTCGTTGGAGGAGAAGAGGCCGAGCTTGCTGACCATGTCGTCGCAGCGCCGCAGCAGGTCGACCCCCTTCCGGATCCCTTCCTGCCCAAGCAAAACCGATCGTGTGAGGAGGAGTCGCGCAAACCAACCAAGGGTCGGTGATCCGGAGGAAGGAGCGAAGGGGACCTGGTCGAGGGAGGAGCTGGAGGCGAGCGAGTGGAGGTGGGACGCCCTGTCGAAGAGGGCGGGGAGCGGGAGATCGGCGTTGTCCTCCGCCGCGTGAACGCGCAACTGCGCCCCCATCCTGTTACTGACGTCCTCCACCTCCCCCATTTTCCAGCGGGCGCCTCGACACGGCAGCGGGGGCAGAGGGGGTGGGGGGAGATCGCCGGGTAAAACCCTAGGGAGGGGCAGGAGGGCAGAGTCGCCGGGAGGGAGAGAGGCGAAAGAAGACGATGGTGGAATGGAAGTGTCGGGTTTGGTCTGGTCTGGCCTGGCCGGCCAGGGGAAGACATGTGGCTCGGGTTGGCCAATCTGGCGAGTAGACTAGGGCCCAGTTCTTTTGCCAGAATCTGGGATTCTCCCAGAATCCGACCCTTACCTAGCTTCTCCCAAAATCTTTGAGTCCATTTATTTTACAATTCCATCTAATTAGACTCTAAGATGATTATGAAACAAATGAGGCTCAAAGATTCTGGGAGAAGCTGGGTAGGTGTCGGATTCTGGGAGAATCCTCAGATTCTGACAAAAGAAATGGGCTTATACCAACTGGGGATGAATGCTCGAGAGAATTATGTTCCAGGGAAGCAAATCTTTCTTTTTTCGTATCCTTGAAAAATTATAAACCCCTTTTTATTCAAACAAGGAAAATGATTCAAATCACCTGACTGATAACGACGCATGCTTCTGCCGGCTCCGTGGCTGTCGGATCAAATTTTAATTAGATCGCTCGGGAGTAACATATTACCTAGAATAGACTTTGCAATTGAGCCGTTGTTGCCATCCTCAAGAATGATGTGTTACTGAATCTGGATCTGAATCCTCTCGTGAGCAATTGCCTCCCGTGCTTTCCCGAACTCCCCGTGAAGCCGACGCCTTCATGTGCTGCTCCGACGCCGCCACCGCTGCTCGCCACCGACAGCACACCGACAAGGTCGCCTCTCCCCGTCTCCGGGGGTCTGCTCACGACCAGTGGCCATGGCCGCTCGAGCGCGCACATCGGAGCTCCGCTTCAGCCGTCGCCATCTAACTATGATGCTCCGCCCCCGTGTTGCATCGCCTCCAACACCACCATCTCCCCTTCCCCAACAAGATTGACCTCCTGCTCGAGGCCATGACCGCAAGCAATGCGATGCGGTGACTTTCCACAACAAGACATTTGTTGCAAGCATAAAATATTTGCAGCAAGGGGTTAGTTACAAAAAAAATCTGTAACACAACCATCGTTACAAATATTGTTGCAATGAGACCAGTGTTGCGGAAGGGTTCTCGCAACACAACTTATGTTGCAAAAGTGACGATGACGCTTGACCAAATGATTGTGTTAGATTGGACGGCTCGTAGACCGACAGATCTTTTGAAAAGATCCGTCGGCCGACGCATAACACGGCCTAACAAACAAGGTTTAAAAGAGGCACCCCTTTTAGGTAGCAAACAAAAGATGCCATTTGAACGACTCAGTCGGTGTGGTGATGCCGATTCGTCTACCACCAATGATCCAATTTGATATCAACGGTTGTGATTGAGATTGAGAACCTATTTATTTTGCAAAATGCCCCGGCAATCTACCATGAGTTGTTAAAACTATAAGCTTTCTTTGGTTCATAGAATAAAAATAGTGTAGGAATAGGAAAATCATATGAAGTGAGATAATACACATATGGATTCTATAAGAAAAGAGACGTTATTTGATGCATAGGACGGGAATATTTCTACTGAGTTGGCTAATGTTTTTTCCTTTGAAATGTAAATGATTGATTCTTATCCGATATAGAAATAGAGATCCATTTCTACAAACCAACGGTCACCAAAGGAATTCTTTTTCTTAAAATCATATATTTTAGAATTCCTACAAAATTCCTATGAACCAAAGGAGGTCATACAGTATTTAATCTTGGAAATATATAGTATGTATGTCATTTTCATCCCTGGGAATGTGTAAGGCCTCCTTTGGTTTGTAGGATATCTAGAAATTCCTTTAAAGCCCTTTATGAATAGATTCACATTCATATTGAAGGAAGAAAATATTAGCATAGACTTAATAAAAAAATCTTATAATATAGTACATCAAATGGCATCTCTTTTCCCTATAGGGATTGAGACATGTCATCTTATTTCTGATGATTTTTTTATTTCTATGATTTTCCTGTCATATGAACCAAAGGAGGTCTAAGTTTCTTGCTAGCTATTTCTATTCTCGGAACTTTTCAAGTTTCTCTATTTTTACGACATTCCATCTTCTTCTTGTTTTTGAAACGTAGGCAAAAGTTTTGCCACATCGAGTAATTAAGAAGAAGAGAATTGCCCAGTTAATTTATGGAAAACCGGACGAAAACCAATACAAAACGAAGCACAAACAAATGACTCCCACGGCATGAAACCCCACAACCGCGCAGGCGACTTGCCAAAAATCTTCAAATACACAACATCCACAAACCTCGACACTTCTACTATGCAAGTGTCTTCCCATGAGAACACCTCGGCACAAGACATCGGGCACCTCCCAACCCACAACGTTAGCCCAATCCAAGAGGACAAGCCGAGAGACTGAAGATCATCCATCAAGCAACCAGAGACACCTTGCCCTTGGCATCACTTTTGCATTTGCCCTCCTTTTCTTTGCCCCTTACTGCCGTCCTCGTCAGGAGACAAACAATCGACCTACCTAAACCAGGTCTAGCAACCTCCACGTTGGCTAGCAAATCACAAAGTTCCTTTGCGAAAAGAGCATTTGGATTTGGAGTAGGTGCCAACACAAGTGGCTCAATGGTCATGCCACTCACAGGCATCACCTGCCCGACGGTCGCAGACGAGGGACGGACAACAACATCTAAAACTCCACGCTCCACGATGCTGGGAGTTAGGTTGTCTGACCCCTGACAAGGCTCTTCGGGCGATGGAGAGGGCACCAGATCCATCTCCGAAGCCTGACAAGGCTCCACGATGGTGGTGAGGACAGTCGGTCCACCTCTGAAGCCTGGAGAGAGCCCAACTTGAGTTGCTCCATCGACATAGGCAAAACAGATAACCCACACAACACCTGCAGCTCCAACATGCTCTACAACACTGGAGACACAACCTCAGCGGAGGCTTCGCCCTGGAGTCTGGCAACACAAGGGGCGTCGAAGTAGACCCAACACGGGGTGAGAGGATACCAAAGAGCTCCGCACCCGCCTCATCCAGGAAGCCAACAGAAGACTCAACCACGGAAGCCTATGCAAGAGGAAGCCTTTGCAGAGCAGCCTCTGCGCGCTCCAGAAAGCTCCCAATACGCACCAGCCAGCCCTGCAAGGAGTCAGCGACCTCACGAATCGGCTTAATTGCCTCCTCCATTTGCGAGGAAGTCATGCAATGAAGATCAGAACCTAGCAGCTTCGTAGCTTTGTGTGCACCCCAAGAGCAGACACCCGCCCTCATCCAGGAAGCCAACAGAAGACTCATCCACGGAAGCCTATGCAAGAGGAAGCCTTTGCAGAGCAGCCTCTGCGCGCTCCAGAAAGCTCCCAATACGCACCAACCAGCCCTGCAAGGAGTCAGCGACCTCATGAATCGGCTTAATTGCCTCCTCCATTTGCGAGGAAGTCATGCAATGAAGATCAGAACCTAGCAGCTTCGTAGCTTCGTGTGCACCCTAAGAGCAGACTGGAGCGTCACATCTATCGGGACAGAAGCCGAAGCAACCGACGAGTAAGGCCAGGAATCAAGATGAAGAGTCTTCATGTTGGACGGGGCCTCATGTATCTCAGATGCTGACGGGGGCCTTTTTTTAACTAAAGAAGAATTGACCTGTTTCATGCGCCGTTCAGAACCACAAGGCCTCGTCATAGACGAGATGGTCCCAACGAAACTCCTGTCAACAATGGCAATTATTAAGATTGGCACCAACAAACTAGACAACCTACGGAACTTCCAAAACTGAAACATTGCACCAAAGAGAGGTCCATCCGGATCCAGGTGGCAAACCATCTTCCCACGAAATGGCAGCAACACTCACCAGCAAAGAAAACAGGAAGAGAGAAAACAGAACATGTCACAAAGAGCAGCAACAAAACCTGACACATCTCCTTACAGGTAAAGCGTTGTTGCAACATCCAGCCATTACAAGCTGCAGCTCCGCACAAAAGACACTAGAAAACGCGCATCATTTATCATACTCCCTCCGTTCCAAAATAGATGACCCAACTTTATACTAACTTTAGTACAAAGTTGAGTCATCTATTTTGGAACGGAGGGAGTACAACCAAAACCTTTCCACGGTTCTCGCTCACTCTCATCGCCACCAACTCAGAACCCACGCCCCGCTCGCTGCCCGTTTGGCCTATTGTCAAACGGAAACCGCTCACCATGCCTCCCCCTGTCCCGGTGATCCTGCCATCTGCCCCTCTGGTGGTGGCTCTCAGCCTGGTTTCTCTGCTTGCTGTTCCTCTGCTGGGAGTACCCGCCGCCACTGTTCCTCTTCCTGCCATATGCGCTGCATGGATCCTGGTAGTATGTGTTATTGTTGCTGGATGCTCCATGGGAACTGTTCCAGTTATTCCCTGAGCAATGGTTGTTGCTTGAGCTGCCCCAACCGGGCTGCGCCAGGGCATCACCCCAGCCGGTGCTGATTTTGTTCCAGCTGCTCAGAGGCTCCTGACTCGCTCCCCAACCTGTGTTGGATGCCGAGTTGTCCGCCTCCCACTTGTTCACCTCAGGGGTCGGCTTTTCTAGATAGATGTCCCAGTTCCCCGTCTGGTTCTGGGCACACCTGTTATTGGCAGCTACGGCGGGCTCGTTGTCCGCCTCAAAGGGTACCCGCACCTTGTCCAGGTCAGCTACCAACTCGGGGTCGACCTCGCCACGATGGTCGACCTCATCAATGTACAGATCAGGGTCTGGGTAAGGTATATCAGAAGGTTGGCCATGGTAATGAGACCAGAACCTTGATTTTGCGTTCTGGAAATTCTCAAAAGCTCCCGAGTCATCCCACTGCTCTATCTCCTTGTACATATAGGCAAAGTGCTTGTTCTCGCAGAACCTCTGCCACGAAATGCCACCAACAAGACTGCAAAATTCCCTTTCCCATAATGGGACTTGGCATTGATTATCCACGTGACTGTATCCTGTGTGTATTAAAACGATATTAGATTCATGGTGTGAGCACATTAACACAGGGAAATAAAAGATTCCTGACCTACTGCATTATGGGAACTGAAATAAACAGGAGATGGAACGTACTGAGGGCATTCTTTAGCCTGGACTGCCTAACAATCTAATCTATAAATTTCAAAGCCACAGGCTGCTTTAGAATTTTACATTGTTGAGTACAGTATCCTGGGGGAGAAAAAAATGAATTGCTGAGCAGCAGTACATTCCTAACTTAGACTCAAGTAGGATATGAAAGTACTTGTTGTTGCTTTATACGGGTGAAAGATGAGTCAAACCAAAGATACATCTTTCAACTACACAACTACAACTGTGGCAGAGGAGCAAGTTCAATACATAAAGTCTGAATTCAAGTATTTGTGGAACACTCTGATCAAGCATAAGTGGGTTTTATAGTCTGTCATTCTAATTTACGCCAAGTATAGACAACTGTCAAGAGAAATGAACCAGCGCAAACCAGTACTTTGAATTTGTCGAGAATGGCGGCAATAAAGCGATCCTTTCAGAGATCACAGAAAAGGAACTGAATAATTCAAAACAAACTAAACAATGAGTCACTCAAAACACAATTTAAAGGGCTCCATCCTAAAACAACAACATTCCTTCTACGGGTCTGCTCCTATGTAGCCAGATGACTACATCTTTAATGGCTATGTCATTTATATAGTACTCCCTCCGTCCCATAATATAAGAGTGTTTTTGATACTACACTGGTATAAAAAACGCTCTTATATTATGGGACGGAGGGAGTAGTAAACTAGAGATAGTCATAATTAGTAGAGTGAGAAAAAAAAGTGATCGTGCACCGGCAAAAAGATCATGGTTTTGAGGTCCTAGTGCCAGACGAAAACATGCACAATGCAGTTACATAAGTAGTGGGTTCCTTGCATATCCTACCATTGCAAGGAGCAAGTTAAAACTTAATGGTCCCACATCTGACAAAGACGCTATACCTCTTTGTTTTCTTTTTTGTTATCACATCATCAGCCAGCTGACTACAGTTAGTGTTGGCTGACTACAAATAGTGTTAAACAAACATCGGTGCCCGAAACTATTTTGCCGGATAAGACACTCCGAATGCAAGTCGGATTCCAAGTTTTATTAGTTATGTTCTAAAAAACCTTGCTGAATCGTACACCCAAATCTGAGTTGGATTCCAACACCCGTGTCCATGTCTGAGCAGGCAAGCAACTATTTTGACGGATAAGACACTCCGAATGCAGGTCGGGTTCCGAGTTTATTAGTTATGTCCTAAAAAAACCTTGCTGAATCGTACACCCAAATCTGAGTTGGATTCCAACACCCGCGTCCATGTCTGAGCAGGCGAGCAACACTGTCTACAATATGGTTTGCAAAAGACATTCCTTCTTCCATGCTCCTTGGAGGAGCAAGTTGAAGCCTGCCTTTAGCCGTTTAGCGTCAATACTCAATACCGTTGACTTCTTCATTTTCCGCACTGCTGCGTATACTGAATAATACTCCCTCTGTAAAGAAATATAAGATTGTTTAGATCATTAATATAGTGATCTAAACGATCTTATATTTCTTTACAGAGGGAGTACCATTGTGAGGGAAATGTTCTAAAGGGCGCCCGCCTAGGTGCTAGACACCATCCTCCTGCGTTGCTTGCCTAGCATGACTAGTCGGTAGGCGCAAAACACTGTCCAACTACTTGACCAGTGCTTTTTAGAACACATTGAGGTCTTATAATTAACCTAGTTTTATAAAATTTGTGTGTATGAACATTATATCTTTGTCCCTTCCCTCTATATCCAAGCCATTTTCATCTGTGTTTGGGTGAGTTGAAGCGGCCAAGCAACCAATACAAAATTGAAATATGAAAGATGGCATTTTAATTTTGCTTCACCATTTATTTTCTTCCCGTGGATTGGGGGGATGGCGGCGTTTTACATTTTCTATATCAGCGAAAGACCATGCCAACTATAACAGTTATCACTTCCATGCACGTGTCTCCCGGAAAGACAGCATTTTGTCATATTGACACTACCTCAGTGAGACTCAAAACCTATTTTTCAGGGAGCAGGCTGCAGCTAAAACATTACCCAATTGTATTGTTGTAGATACATAATCTACACCTTGCAACTGCAATACCTTCCCGATGAGACTGGGCAAGGCTGTTCCCAATAGATGGGTTAGTCAAACAAAGCTAGCATTTTTCTGGCACTCCGGCACAACCTTTTCCAATGGTAAGAACTTAAGAACAATTTAAACAAATGTAAAGCCTAGCCTTACATAGATAATGGGATAATGCACCAGGAACTCTAGTTTAAAGCCTGAACCGGCTGGAGAACACTTCAGCGTCTACATGAGTTATGTGTGTCGTTCGCAGGATGACGCGAACTGAATCTTTTTCAAGCACACTATAAGAATCACTGCACTGTCTGAATCAAGAAGTGGATGTCTAGATCGGCGAGGTTCTGGCCCGATATAATAGAACCCTAATAGATTGCAACCTAATCTTAATCGGGCCGCACAAACCAAGATGAGAAACGGAGAGAGGGGGAGGGGGGGACGGACGGGTGGAGAGCAAACAACCGGTTGCCGTTCGTACCGGAATAAGGTGGCGGGGGGCGAGGGTTCGAAGAGGCGTCGTGGTGGCGCTTCGTCGGCCATCGCCGATTGCGACCCCCCATCGCCGGAAGGAGGGGCGCCTATCAGGACCGCGATTCGCCAAGGCTGTCGGCGGCAGCAAGCCAGCCGGGCAGCCTAACGGCAGTCGGGAGTGGATTCCTCGTGACCTAGATAGCTCGCCGTGAGGCCAATCGCCGAGCCGTCTGATTGGGGAGGGGGGCGCCTGCCCGGGTGCGGGGGTTATAAAGACTGGCGTGGAGGCGGGAGGAGGGGAAGGGGAGGAGCACGAGGGAGGAAGGGAGGGAGCGAGGCAGGGACCGACCGTAAATGGCAGGTGGATGGAAGAGGAAGGAAATAGAGGCACCACCGAGCATGGAAATATGGGCCGGCTCCGGTACCTCAGAGTTCAGAGTAGAGAAGAGTGACCCTTTTTTTCCATAAGAGGGAGGAAGAGTGGCATTTGTTCTGGCCTTCTTGCACGATTAGAGATCAGTGTAGTACATTGCTAGTTCTCCAAAATAAATCATTGTACAATGTAAAATTCTCATATGTAAGCAAAATTTTAAAAGGAGCATCGTAACCCCCAACAAAGTTAAGGTCCAAACCCTAGCCGACGAAAAGTTGTCGTTCTCCATACCAATCATTTATGGTTTCTCCTTCTCCGATAGACCTTGCTGACGGCAAGTGGGATGAAGAATCTGATTTACCGGCCAGAGTTTATAGTTAGAGTAGTTTCCTTGTGAAAGTTGTATGCAGCATACCCACTGGCAAGTGCAACCATGATGTGGAAGTTATATGCAACATATCTATAGACAATTACATCGATGGTAGTTGTGCCGGAACCTAAAAAAAGCTTGGCAACTTCACGGTAAGATCGATTTATCAAGCACTAATGGCTAGAAGCTTGGACAACCGTCGACCTTCATCATGAGGAGATAGACAAGGTACAAAAGTGTTGCAAGAAGCTTTGCAAACTTACAGTTATGCCAAAGGTTAGGAATTTATAGTGGAGTGATACACAACTTTATTCCATGTTGTGTTGTGCTTTCAGATAGATACCTTTAAAGAATTACCTAATGTGAGGTGTGTGGGTAGAGAAACGATGGCCCACGCTTTATTTGAATGTACCTACGTGAAGTTTTTTTCGGGAATAGTAGAAGATCCTCACACCATCGAAAATCACTAACTTACATCTTGGTTCATGGGCAATAGATGTGGTGGAGGGCCTCGTCATCTCAACGAATGAGGCATGCATGATTTTATGTGGTATTGTTGGTATGTTTGGTAAGAATATAACGTGTGTTGTTATGGCGAGAGTCGTCGAACAGTCCAAGCGTCGGTTAAATGGACGATTGACGTCTACATGGACCTAGCAGCCTCAGGCAAGGATCTTCGCCGATAGGGTGTGCGTCGAAGAAAGTTGGAGACCGCCATATGAGGGGATACTCGAAGTCAATATAGGCGTGAGCTTCTATAAGATTTAGGGCGGGGTAGCATGAGTGGCAATTTGTGATCGTGAATGATAATTGATCCGAGCTTGGACAAATTGGTACGAGCTTGTCGCTTATTCTCAGGCAATGAAAACTAATGTTATACGTGATGCATTCACTTGGTGCTGGATTTAGGGCTTCATCACGTGATGGTGGAGAGCAATGATCAAGATGTGGTGGAGATGTGCAACGCAAATAACGATGAACGATTGACCATCTCAACAATCTTGCTTGAGATCAATGAGCTTCGTAGGGGAGTAAACATTCTTGTAATCTCCTTTGTGAGGCGAGAAGCTAACGAGGTAGCCTATCGACACGTGAAGCAAACCAACGAGGCAAGGAGACGATGTCTCTGGATAAACTTCATTCCATCATTCATGTGGGGCAGGAATAAACATCTGAATAGTACTAGTACCCCCCCCCCCCGCCACGTATGTGATTAATATATTCTCGTGATTTGCCAAAAAAAAGTAGTTTTCCTTTATTTGAGTTAGGTTTTAGCTATTTTCTCGTCCATCACGCTCACTCACTACTGGAATTAGCTTATTTGTCGTCCGCTGGCGGACGAAAAATAAGGTCTTTGTCGTCCGCTTACAGAAAACGGACGGCAAAGAATCTGTGTCGTCCGCTGGCTGACGGCAAAGAGAGAGCTGGCCCCCACTAACGAGCTAATTGGAAAAAACTTAACAGCCCCCCTCTTCGTCGTCTGCTAGCAGACGGCAAAGAGAAAACAAAGCGGACGACAAAGGGTGGGCGGACGGCAAAGAAGTAACCTAACTAACGGCCGAGCCCCACCCCGCTCCTTCCTCTCGCTGTTTCTCTCCCTTTCTCCTCCCCGATGACCAGAGCAGACCCCGCCGCCCGCCGCTCGCCGCCGCCCCCACCACCCGCCGCTGCTTGCCCCGTCGACCCACCACCCTGATGTCTACTACACAACCTTCTTCTTGTAGACGTTGTTGGGCCTGCAAGTGCACAAGTTTGTAGGACAGTAGCAAATTTCCCTCAAGTGGATGACCTAAGGTTTATCAATCCGTAGGAGGCGTGGGATGAAGATGGTCTCTCTCAAACAACCCTGCAACCAAATAACAAAGAGTCTCTTGTGTCCCCAACACACCTAATACAATGGTAAATTGTATAGGTGCACTAGTTCGGCGAAGAGATGGTGATACAAGTGCAATATGGATAGTAGATAAAAGTATTTGTAATCTGAAATAATAAAAACAGCAAGGTAACTAATGATAAAAGTGAGGGTAAACGGTATTGCAATGATAGGAAACAAGGCCTAGGGTTCATACTTTCACTAGTGCAAGTTCTCTCAACAATAATAACATAGATAGATCATATAACAAGCCCTCAACATGCAACAAAGAGTCACTCCAAAGCCACTAATAGCAGAGAACAAACGTAGAGATTATGGTAGGGTACGAAACCACCTCAAAGTTATTCTTTCGGATCGATATATTAAAGAGTTCGTACTAGAATAACACCTTAAGACACAAATCAACCAAAACCCTAATGTCACCTAGATACTCCATTGTCACCTCAAGTATCCGTGGGCATGATTATACAATATGCATCACACAATCTCAGATTCATCCAACCAACACAAAGTACTTCAAAGAGTTCCCCAAAGTTTCTACCGGAGAGTCAAGAAAACGTGTGCCAACCCCTATGCATAGGTTCATGGGCAGAACCCGCAAGTTGGTCACCAAAACATACATCAAGTGGCACGTGATATCCCATTGTCACCACAGATAAACACGGCAAGACATACATCAAGTGTTCTCATCATAAAGACTCAATCCAATAAGATAACTTCAAAGGGGAAACTCAATTCATCACAAGAGAGTAGGGGGGAGAAACATCATAAGATCCAACTATAATAGCAAAGCTCGTGATACATCAAGATCGTGCCATAGAGGGAACACGAGAGAACACGAGAGAGAGAGAGATCAAACACATAGCTACTGGTACATACCCTCAGCCCCAAGGGTGAACTACTCCCTCCTCGTCATGGAGAACGCCGAGATGATGAAGATGGCCACCGGTGATGGGTTCCCCCTTCGGCAGGGTGCCGAAACGGGCTCCCGAGAGGGTTTTGGTGGCTACAGAGGCTTGCGGCGGCGGAACTCCCGATCTATCTTCTCCGTGGATGTTTTTAGGGTATGTGAGACTATATAGGTGAAAGAAGTCGGTCGGGGGGTGCTCGAGGGGCCCACGAGACAGGGGGGCGCGCCCTATAGGGGGGGGCCCTCCTATCTCGTGGCTGCCTCGAGGATCTTCTGACGTGAACTCCAAGTCTCCAGGATCACATTCTTCCCAAAAATAACGCTGCCGAAGGTTTCATTCCGTTTGGACTCCGTTTGATATTCCTTTTCCTCAAAATACTGAAACAAGCAATAAAACAACAATATGGGCTGGGCCTCCGGTTAATAGGTTAGTCCCAAAAGTAATATAAAAGTGTATAATAAAGCCCATAATCATTCAAAACAGGTAATATAATAGCATGGAACAATCAAAAATTATAGATACGTTGGAGACGTATCAAGCATTCCCAAGCTTAATTCCTGCTCGTCCTCGAGTAGGTAAATGATAAAAACAGAATTTTGATGTGGAATGCTAGTTGGCATAATTTCATTGTAATTCTTCTTAGTTGTGATATGAATATTCAGATCCGAAAGATTCAAGACAAAAGTTTAATATAGACATAAAAATAATAATACTTCAAGCATACTAACAAAGCAATCATGTCTTCTCAAAATAACATGGCCAAAGAAAGTTATCCCTACAAAATCATATAGTCTGGCTATGCTCTATCTTCACCACACAAAATATTTAAATCATGCACAACTCCGATGACAAGCCAAGCAATTGTTTCATACTTTTGACATTCTCAAAACTTTTTCAATCTTCACGCAATACATGAGCGTGAGCCATGGATATAGCACTATGGGTGGAATAGAAGGGTGGTTGTGGAGAAGACAAAAAGAGAGAAGATAGTCTCACATCAACTAGGCGTATCAACGTGCTATGGAGATGCCCATCAATAGATATCAATGTGAGTGAGTAGGGGTTGCCATGCAACGGATGCACTAGAGCTATAAGTATATGAAAGCTCAACAAAAGAAACTAAGCGGGTGTGCATCCAACTCGCGTGCTCATGAAGACCTAGGGCATTTTGAGGAAGCCCATCATTGGAATATACAAGCCAAGTTCTATAATGAAAATTCCCACTAGTATATGAAAGTGACAACATAGGAGACTCTCTATCATGAAGACCATGGTGCTACTTTGAAGCACAAGTGTGGTAAGAGGATAGTAGCATTGTCCCTTCTCTCTTTTTCTCTCATTTTTTTGTTTGTTTTTTTTATTTGGGCCTTTTCTCTTTTTTTATGGCCTCTTCCCCCCCCCCCCTTTTTTATTTATTTTTCGTCCGGAGTCTCATCCCGACTTGTGGGGGAATCATAGTCTCCATCATCCTTTCCTCACTTGGGACAATGCTCTAATAATGATGATCATCACACTTTTATTTACTTACAACTCAACAATTACAACTCGATTCTTAGAACAAAATATGACTCTATATGAATGCCTCCAGCGGTGTACCGGGATGTGCAATGACTCATGAGTGACATGTATGAAAGAATTATGAACGGTGGCTTTGCCACAAATACGATGTCAACTACATGATCATGCAAAGCAATATGACAATGATGGAGCGTGTCATACTAAAGGAACGGTGGAAAGTTGCATGGCAATATATCTCAAAATGGCTATGGAAATGCCATGATAGGTAGGTATGGTGGCTGTTTTGAGGAAGGTATATGGTGGGTGTATGATACCGGCAAAAAGTGCACGGTATTGGAGAGGCTAGCAATGGTGGAAGGGTGAGAGTGCGTATAATCCATGGACTCAACATTAGTCATAAAGAACTCATATACTTATTGCAAAAATCTACAAGTTATCAAAGCAAAGTATTACGCGCATGCTCCTAGGGGGGTAGATTGGTAGGAAAATACCATCGCTCGTCCCCGACCGCCACTCATAAGGAAGACAATCAATAAATAAATTATGCTCCGACTTCATCACATAACGGTTCACCATACGTGCATGCTACGTGAATCACAAACTTTAACACAAGTATTTCTCAAATTCACAACGACTCAACTAGCATGACTCTAATATCACTACTTCCATATCTCAAAACAATCATCAAGCATCAAACTTCTCTTAGTATTCAACACACTCATAAGAAAGTTTTTACTATTCTTGAATACCTAGCATATTAAGATTATTAAGCAAATTACCATGCTATTTAAGACTCTCAAAATAATATAAGTGAAGCATGAGAGTTCATCTATTTCTTCAAAATGAAACCACCACCATGCTCTAAAAGATGTAAGTGAAGTACTAGAGCAAATGACAAACTACTCCAACAAGATATAAGTGAAGATCAATGAGTAGTTAAATAATTGTGCAACTATGTGAAGACTCTCTAACATTAAGGAATATCAGATCTTGGTATTTTATTCAAACAGCAAGCAAAGCTAAAGAAAATGACATGAATCTCCAAGCAAAACACATATCATGTGGTGAATAAAAATATGCTCCAAGTAAAGTTACCGATGAACGAAGACGAAAGAGGGGATGCCTTCCGGGGCATCCCCAAGCTTAGACGCTTGGTTATCCTTGAATATTACCTTGGGGTGCCTTGGGCATCCCCAATCTTAGGCTCTTGCCACTCCTTATTCCATAGTCCATCGAATCTTTACCCAAAACTTGAAAACTTCACAACACAAAACTTAACAGAAAACTCGTGAGCTCCGTTAGCGAAAGAAAACAAAACACCACTTCAAGGTACTGTAATGAACTCATTCTTTATTTATATTGGTGTTAAACTTACTGTATTACAACTTCTCTATGGTTTATAAACTATTTTACTAGCCATAGAGTCATCAAAATAAGCAAACAACACATGAAAAACAGAATCTGCCAAAAACAGAACAGTCTGTAGTAATCTGTAACTAACGCAAACTTCTGGAACTCCAAAAATTCCAAAATAAATTGGTGGACCTGAGGAATTTGTCTAGTAATCATCTGAAAAAAGAATCAACTAAATATCACTTTCCAGTAAAAAGTTCTAGTTAATCTCGTGAGCGCTAAAGTTTCTATTTTTAACAGCATGATCATAAAGACTTCACCCAAGTCTTCCCAAAGGTTCTACTTGACACAAACACTAACTAAAACATAAAACCACATATAAACACAATATAGATGGAATATTTATTCCTAAACAGAACCAAAAAGCAAGAAACTAAAATAAAATTGGGTTGCCTCCCAACAAGCGCTAACGTTTAACGCCCCTAGCTAGGCATGATGATTTCAATGATGCTCACATAAGACATAAGAATTGAAACATAAAGAGAGAATCATGAAGAATATGACTAGCACATTTAAGTCTAAACCACTTCCTATGCATAGGGATCTTGTGAGCAAACAACTTATGGGAACAATAATCAACTAGCATAGGAAGGCAAAACAAGCATAACTTCGAAACTTTAAGCACATAGAGAGGAAACTTGATATTATTGCAATTCTTACAAGCATATGTTCCTCCTTCATAATAATTTTCAGTAGAATCATGAATGAATTCAACAATATAACCAGCACCTAAAGCATTCTTTTCATGATCTACTTGCATAGAAAATTTACTACTCTCCACATAAGCAAATTTCTTCTCATTCGGGATAATGGGAGCAAACTCAACAAAATAACTATCATGTGAGGCATAATCCAATTGAAAACTAAAATAATGATGACAAGTTTCATGGTTATCATTATTCCTAATAGCATACAATTCATCACAATAATCATCATAGATAGCAACTTTGTTCTCATAATCAATTGGAACCTCTTCCGAAATAGTGGAATCACTAAATAAAGTTGACACTCTTCCAAATCCACTTTCATATTCATCACAATAAGATTCAACATCCTCCAAAATAGTGGGATCACTAATTCCTAAAGTTGACACTCTTCCAAACCCACTTTCATCAATATAATCATCATAAATAGGAGGCATGCTTTCATCATAGTAAATTTGCTCATCAAAGCTTGGGGGACAAAAAATATCATCTTCATCAAACATAGCTTCCCCAAGCTTGTGGCTTTGCATATCATTAGCATCATGAATATTCAAGGAATTCATACTAACAACATTGCAATCACGCTCATCATATAAATATTTAGTGCCAAACATTTTAAAGCATTCTTCTTCTAGCACTTGAGCACAATTTTCCTTTCCATCAAACTCACGAAAGATATTAAAAAGACGAAGCGTATGAGACAAACTCAATTCCATTTTTTTATAGTTTTCCTTTTATAGACTAACTAGTGATAAAACAAGAAACAAGAAGATTCGATTGCAAGATCTAAAGATATACCTTCAAGCACTAACCTCCCCGGCAACGGCGCCAGAAAAGAGCTTGATGTCTACTACACAACCTTCTTCTTGTAGACGTTGTTGGGCCTGCAAGTGCACAAGTTTGTAGGACAGTAGCAAATTTCCCTCAAGTGGGTGACCTAAGGTTTATCAATCCGTAGGAGGCGTAGGATGAAGATGGTCTGTAACATCCCAAATTTCCTATTTGGAATGTTTTACAATTATAGCTAAGCATCTATGCATTCTGTTTGAATTTGAGTGCCATTTGAAGTTCCAGAAGATTTTGAGTTTTGGATTTTGAATTCAAACTTTGGCAAGTGGGAATCATTTCAAAACTATGTCGATAAATACTTGAGCAAAAGTATGAGAGGAGTAAACATGACACTCCAAAATATCAGAGGAAAACATTGCCAAAAGTTTTGAATTCAAACTTGAGTTTTATTTGAATTTGAAAAAATGAATTTTTATAAAGTTTGGATTTTGCCTTTGGAAAATGTTCAAATGATAGGAATATTCCCGATCATTTTAGTATATATATGTCCTATATAAAATATTTATAGTTTATATTTTATCTCCGTTTTGTTTTTCAAAAAATAAAATTTGAATAAAGAAAATGCCAGCACCACCAGCCGACCGGCCCAGCCAAAGACTGGGCGCTCACCTCACCGCGCCCAATGGGCAGCCCACTGGCCACCCGACGGCCCAATGAGCCAGCCCATCTCCCTCGCCTGAAACCTCTTGGCTCGGTCGACCGACCGCACCGCACCCTCTCCCTCACCGCCAAAGGGCCCCACCTCCTCAACCCCTCGCCCACGCCACCTCGCCACGCCGCCCACCGGATCCCAAGGATCCGGATCTCACCGATCTCTCGATTCGCCCCTCGCAGAAGCCGCCTCGCCTATATAAACCCCTCCCCACACCCCCCCCCCGCGCCTCATGGAACCCTCTCTCTCCTCACGCTCATGGAGCCCGAGCTCACCACCGCCGCCATTTCCCTCGCCGCCGTCGCCCTAGCCCACCCCGAGCCTCGTCGACTCCACCAGACCACCCCCCGAGCCCGTCCGCACCCGCCGGAGCACCCCGCCGACCTCCCCGACCACCGGAGACGTCGGGACACTCGCCGCCCGAGCCGCCGCCGTCGCCGAACTCCGGTAAGCCGCCGGAGATTACCCCCACCGTCCGATCTATCTAGAACGGCTAGGATTAGAACCCCCCCGAAGGGGTAAGTTCTTTTATATAAACCCGGTTCGGCCCGGTTCGTTCGGTTTAATTTTTTGTTAGGTTTTATTTTTAGTACCGGCCCGATTCATTTAACCCTAGGCCCATTTTAGTTATATTACGCGCAGTGCGTTAGTTAGGCCCATTTAGCCTTTTTTTCTTTATTTTCGTTTTTCTGTTTTAATGAAATAGTTCCAATTTGAAAATTCATAACTTTTATTCTACTTAATATTTTTAGGTGATTCTTTTTTGTTGGTTTGCAAATTTCTTATAGTTTCTGTAGAAAATATTATTAGCTATGTAAAATTATTTAAAATTGCTTTATTTTAGATTTAGTCAGAATAGTGAATCTGTTATAAAATGAGCTAGGAAAATTATTTTTCAATGATTCTTTTGTCCCAACTTTGTTTTAACATTGCCTAACCGTAGAAATTAATTTGGGCATTTTAGGATTAACAAAAAAATAGTTTCTAGCAGAATCTTGTTTTTCTTAATTAATTAACTAGCTACTGTTTTCTTATTATTTTAATTAGCAAATAAATTTATTTTTCACATGTGATTGATTATTCTAGGTTAGTTTCTGTCACCTTATTGCATGAACTTTTATTTATAATAAATAAAACTTTTATTTTATTTTTCTTAATAGAAATTGAATTAGGCCTAATAGGAGTTTTACAATAGCTTTTAAATTGATCCTTTTGCTCCTAATTGCTTAATGCATTATTTTCGTTAAGTTAACATAAACTCATGCTTAGGTTATGTTAGAAATTTTTTGTTATGTAAAACTATTTTTAGTTGTTGCTTGAAGTAGGAAAACTTTGAGTTGGTTTTCTTTGAG
This sequence comes from Aegilops longissima, assembly GCA_021605205.1. Lineage (NCBI taxonomy): Eukaryota > Viridiplantae > Streptophyta > Magnoliopsida > Poales > Poaceae > Aegilops > Aegilops longissima. Next base: position 289,590,117 of record CM038680.1, read on the forward strand.
TTTTCCTTTGGGTTTTGATTTGTTTGTTTGGTGTGTTATGTTACTATGTTGCTATGTTAAGTGATCTTGTGCTATATGCTTATTGTGATTATTGTTTGTCTCGGTAGAGTTTCCTGAGTCTAAGCTTGCTACTACTGAGTCTTTAGCTTACGAGGATCATCAAGCAAGGCAAGTCTTTGATCATGTTATTTTCAATACCTATGATTTTGTGCATTAGAAATTATACCACCCCACCATGCATGCAGAGTTGAAATTTTGAAGTTATGTTCTTGAGTAGTATCATGTGGTAGGATGAACCAATCCCTTGTTACCATGACCCCGGACGAAGTAGTTTATTTTGCTATGCTCGTGAGACGGGTTTTGGTTGAGTGAAATTCATAAGAAAGATGTGAGAGTCAATGATGATGACAACCCCATGAACTACAAGATCAAGATGGACTTCGGAATTCACTACTGGGTGGAGGACGGTTGACGGGCACCTGGAGAACCCAGTGGTTGGCGGGATGCATGGAGAAGTGCCATGACATCTTGCGGAGAGCTTCACCCAGCCACGAAGAGACGGATGAATGCCCCATTGACCGAAAGCTTACCTGTGCAGCCGCAAGCCATTATGGGCTCTGGCTGGGTTAACCTTAGTAGTGACGCTGGCTGGACGGTACTACGAGATGTAGAAGAACGGTAGGATTGGATGGGTACGGCAGAGCTGTAAGAACTCTTTGAAGACCTGTTTCATTCATCCCGTCTTCAAACACCATGAAGTGCGAAGAATTAAAAGGAGGGAATGATTCTTGCGGGGAAAGTGCGCAAACCTCTGCAGAGTTAAAGATCTAATCGATTAGCCGTGTCCCCGGTTACGGACAATTTGAGCCTCTGGAACTTGGAAGTATTCGGAAATCTCAACATTGTAATTAATAAATTAATTGAGGGGTTTATGACTTAATACTTTGGGAATGAGATATTGGTTGGCGGAACCATCTCAATAACTACCAACAATTTGTAGTAATTTGCAAGCAAGTCCACTGTAGTAGGGAAAAACTGGCTTTTCGCAAAATGATGAAACTTAGAGCCCCACGGCCAAAATGCATATAGTGTTAGTAACTTTATTATTGTTATTCTCTTCATGACTTGCCAGCTTATTCAAAAAGTGACCTACACGGCTGCAACGCCTTATGTTGCGAGATTTATTCCGATCAGAGTGAGGCTACGCTCGCGCTTGGCGATTACCCTTTGAGTCGGATGGACTCGCTTTTTCTCACGCTTCCGCAACTTTAGTAGTTTATTTCTCATGAGTTGGCCTTTGGCCGAATTTGTTCTATTGTAATAAAGACTCTATATGAGAATCGTGTAATAAATTCAGGTGTGATTGAACTTTGATTATTTCATCGATGTACCGTGAGTACCAAATGATCTTGGGATGGTATGCATACGTAGATTTGACCGATTTTGGGTCAGTCGCTCTGAGAGATGGTATCGAGCACACGGTGACCGTGAGGATCGTAACCCCTAGGATCGGAAAGCCATAGGAAGAGACTATTTACTTTATATCCTTATCATTCCGTAATTCTCCCTGTTCATTTCTCGACTCCTCTCCGATTTTCAACATTCTAGATGGCCGTCGAGTTCACCCCGTTTTGCTATCGGAGTTTTGCCACCGACGAGATGATGCCCTTCGAAGGAAGCTGGTCCAGATGGTGAAGAAGCTGAAGATTGCTCGCCTCGATCACCGGAAGCCAACCAATGCACTTCCGACGGACACCCGCTCTGATTGAAGTGCATATTCCAGGGAGAACCTTCGGAGGACATACGGAGCCTATTGACTTTGAGTTCACCGACTTCAACTGGATCATCGGAAGGGACATGGCGATCTATCGTGCACTTGGACATCTCCGAGAGGAGTACAGGGCCGAGCTCGATCCCTCAGACCTCGCCATGGTTTCTCGCAGAGCAAGGAATGGAGATATCATCCGTACCGTGGAAGACGACTCCATTCTCTCTTATGTCCAGGACTTGGAGTGTCTCCTCAGGAAACGGGAGATTCAGACTCGCCGTAGCTCAAGGTACACAGAGGCTGTTGTTCCGCCGAATGGAACTGGAGGAGAAGGCACACGCAGACTTCCTTAACCATGAGGAAGAAACCGCGGACTTCATGGAGAGAGTCGACGACCTGAAGATGAAGCTTGCCGCAATAGAGGAAAAGATGGACTTGGGAGAGGACCTTTTTCCGAGTGGAGATGACGGACCCTCGTGAGCAATGATCAGGATTATGAAGGAGTTCCACCGGAGGAAGCCGCAAGAGGAGGCGCCACAACAGAGGACATCGCACGGAGGACGCAAGGATTATTGATGAAGACTTTTAGTCGACCACCATGTTATTTTTACTTTTTAAATCGATCAGTTAGGCCGATATTTTCGATTAGTCATGAGCTTTTGTAATCTAGATTTAACCATGTTTGAGTGGAATGAATAAATGATTGGTGTGTTAATGATTGTGCATTCATATGGGTAGTGTTATTTCTCATTAGACCATTGTTCTATTCTAATTTTCTCATCCACTCCAAAACACCGATGCCTTCGAGACGTGACACGGTTTTCCGCGGAGCTCACCCACTACTCCAGCAGCAGAATGCCCTCATGCGATACTCATCCGAATCGAACAACAACAACAACAATCCACCGCCACCACCCCTCGCTGACAACTTGACTCGATTCCTGAGGCTGAATCCGCCAGTGTTCTCTAGCAGCACTGAGCCGATTGTGGCCGATGATTGGCTCCGCAAAGTCGGAAGAGAGCACATCAACTTGATGGACCTGCAGCTTCTTGGTGGGAGAACTACACCGCCACTTATCCCATTGGTGCCATCACGGGATCAGTTCCAGCAGCCTTCCGCACCGCTCATGTTTCACCGGAGCCATGAGTGCGAAGAAGCGTGAGTTCCGCAACTTACGCCAGGGAACCGTCTTGTGGCGCAAAGACGTGGATGAGTTCAGCAAGCTAGCTCGCTATGCCCCGGATGATGTGGCCACAGATGCCGCAGCAGGAGAAATTTCTCGAGGACTCAACGACGAGCTGAGTATGCAGCTTATTGTGGCTACCTTCACCAACTACCGTGAGCTGGTAGACAAGGCCGTCATACTTGAAGGCAAGCAGCAGAGATTGAAAGCGCAAGCGGAAGTACAGCCAGGGAAGCACAACTCAGAGCTCAAAGAAGCCCCGTTATGCACCATACTCAGGAGGGCACACCCATCATAACCATGGAGGCCATAACCATGGAGGAAATGGAACAACCGCAACCAGGACAACAAGTCAGGCAATGGCCATGGCAATGGAAACGGTAATGGCAATCAGCATCGTCCTGCCCCGGCTCCGAAGGATCTGAGCCACATCACCGCTTCAAGTGCCGAAGACAGGCACTATGCCACCGACGCCCGGAGGCCAAGCGGAGGAATGGAAACGGCAATGGAAGCTCAGCGAAGAAGCCCAACCCGTTCCCTCGTGCTCAGGTGAACCACATTGACGTGGAGGACATCTATGATCAGCCGGACAATCGTGGTTGGTAAGTTTTATTGAATTCACGTTCAGATTGGTACTCTTTGATTCGGTGCAACGATTCATTCATATCAAGGGTAGTTGTGGAAAAGTACGGGTTGCCCACTAAAACGCTTAGAAGCCCCTTCGCGTCGGTTCAGCAGAGGAGAAATGATGGCGAGTTTAGGCTGTCATGCAACCCTCAACATCGGGAACCATAAATTTCCGCAGACCTCATAGTATTGGAAACCTGCACCTTGGATGTAATCCTAGGCATGGATTGGTTGACGAAGTTTGAAGGAACATAGATCGTGCCAAGAAGTCTATTCTCGCTCACCACCCCGGGCGTAAGAGGATCAAGTATGTAGCCGAGCATAGCCGATGAAGAATCAGTGCATTCCCTCACGGGAGTTGTTCAGAGGAAGTGCCAGAGTGCAAGATTTTCCGATGTGTTTCCGAGGAATTACCAGAATGTCACCGACGAGAGACATTGAATTTCTGATTGAGTTATTGCCCAAGACAACCCCAATATCCAAGAGACCTTATCGGATGCCACCGAACGAGTTGAAAGAGATCAAGGATCAAATTAATGAGTTATTGGAGAAAGGATATATCCGACCAAGCTCATCACCATGGGGAGCCCCAGTTCTTTTGGTAGAGAAGAAGGATGGAACCTTGAGGATGGTTGTGGATTATCGTTCGCTAAACGAGGTGACCATCAAGAACAAGTACCCTCTGCCAATGATTAATGATCTGTTTGATCAGCTAGTTGGAGCCAAGGTATTCTCCAAGATCGATCTTCGATCAGGGTATCATCAGTTGAAGATCCGTGAAAAGGATATACCCAAAACAGCATTCACTACTGTATGGTTTATATGAGTATACCGTCATGTCATTTGGATTGACTAATGCTCCTGCATACTTCATGAATTTGATGAACAAGGTGTTTATGGAATATCTGGACAAGTTTGTCGTGGTGTTCATCGATGATATACTGATTTTCTCCAAGAGCGAGGAAGAGCATAAGGAACATTTGCGTCTAGTTCGGAGAAACTTCGAGAACATCGCCAGTATGCCAAGTTCAAGAAATGTGAATTTTGGCTGAAGGAAGTTGGATTCCTCGGACATGTTATTTCAGGAGAAGGAATAGCAGTTGACCCGCCAAGGTTGAATCACCACCGATTAGCGCGCCCACCTCGACCAAGGAGATCCGCAGTTTCTCGGACTCGCAGGATATTATCGGAGGTTTATTGAGAACTTCTCGAAGATTGCCAAGCCCATGACTGAGCTGTTGAAGAAGGAGGCCAAATACATTTGGACCGAGGATTGTGAAGCCAGTTTTGGAATTGAAGAAACGTTTGGTTACAGCCCCAGTGCTGATTTTGCCGGACATACACAAGGAATACCAGGTTTATTGTGACGCTTCTCGTCAAGGACTCGGAGGAGTACTAATGCAGGAAGGTAAAGTTGTAGCTTATGCCTCCAGACAGCTACGACCTCACGAGATGAATTATGCCACACATGATTTGGAGTTAGCAGCCGTAGTGCATGCACTCAAGACCTGGAGACATTTCCTCATCGGAAACCGTTGCGATGTTTACACAGATCACAAGAGCTTGAAGTATATTTTCACGCAGAAGAGTTGAACCTCGAGCAGAGGAGATGGCTAGAGTTGATCAAGGACTATGACATGAGATTGCATTACCACCCGGTAAGGCTAATGTTGTAGCAGATGCTTTGAGCCGTAAGAGTTATGTGAATACTCTTACAGCAGGAGGATTACCTCGTGAGTTAGTCGATGACCTCGAGATCTCCGATCGAGATAGTTCCGAGAGGATACGTTGCAACTCGAAGTTCAGTCCACTTTGGCCGAAAGGATTCGTGAAGCCCAGAAGTCGGACAAGGAAATTGATGAGATAAAGCAAAAGATGAATGAAGGAAAAGCTAAAGGATTCCGTAAGGATGAACACGGAGCTATATGGTTCGAGGATCGTATTTATGTGCCCAATGATCCCGAACTCGTGAAGCTAATTCTTCAGAGGCTCATGATTCACAGATTCGATTCACCCCGGTAACACCAAGATGTACCGGATTTGAAGGAAAGTTTCGTGGGCGGTATGAAGAGGGATATTGCCGAGTACATAGCAAGATATCGATGTTTGTCAACGAGTAAAGGCAGAACATCGAAGCCAGCAGGTTACTTCAACCTTTGCTGATTCCCGATTGGAAATGGGAAAAACTTGGAATGGATTTTATCACAGATTACCCAGACCCGCTCAGGTTATGATTCCATCCGGTAGTGGTTGATCGTTTGACCAAGGTAGCTCACTTCATTCCGTGAAGACTACCTATACCAGTGCTAAGTTGGCCAAGATATACATGACCAGGATCGTATGTCCGCATGGAGTTCCGAGGAGTATCGTGTCGATAGAGGAACACAGTTTACCTCAAAGTTTTGGAATCGCTTGCATGAGACTTTGGGTACGAGGCTGGAATTCAAGACAGCTTTTCATCCATGAGCAGATGGACAGACCGAGAGAGTCAACCAGATTCGGAGGACATGTTGAGAGCTTGTGTGCTAGACTATGGATCCAGCTGGGATGATAATTTGCCATCACGCAGAGTTTTCATACAACAACAGATTATCATCCATCAAGATGGCCCTTCGAAGCTCTATACGGAAGGAGGTGCGAACACCATTGTTGTGGGATGGTGTTGGAGATCGATCACTTTTCGGTTCCGATCTTATCGAGATTTCAAGAGAAAGTCAAGCTGATTCGGGATAGACTCAAGATAGCACAATCGAGACGTAAGAGTTATGCCGACAAGAACGCAAGGAAGTAACTTACGAAGCGGGAGACCGAGCATACCTTCGTGTGTCCCCACTTCGTGGAATCAAGAGGTTTGGTGTCAAAGGAAAGTTAGCACCCCGATTCATTGGCCCCTACAAAATCCTCGAACGTCGTGGAGAAGTTGCTTACAAGTTGGAATTGCCGGAAGGATTTTCCGGAGTTCATGATGTCTTCCATGTTTCTCAGCTGAAGAAGTGTCATGCCGACATGGCCGATATTCCGTTGAGAGACACAAAGGTTCTAGAGGCCATACAGCTTGACAAAGGATCTGAATTATAAGGAGAAACCCGTCCGAATACTCGAGATCTGCGAGCGAGTCACCCGCAGAAGATCATCAAGTTTTGCAAGGTCTTTGTGGAGTCATCACTCCAAGAGGAAGCCACAGGGAGCGCCAAGAAGATCTTCTTGAGACCACCCACACCTATTTGCTAGCCAACCCGAATCTCGAGGGCGAGATTCATCTTAAGGTGGGTAGGTTTGTGAATTATGAGTTAGGTCATATAGTTTTCGATTTTGTTATGAGAAACATCATATATAATTGTGTTGATCGGGTAGATTTAAACATCATATATATATTTTGATTTTGTTATGAAAAACATCATATATTATTATTCATGTCGGTATTTTTTTATGTTGTATTAATTTCGTTTACTCTTTATCATGGCAGGTGTTGAAAGATGGTGGGCGCTGGTCCGGAGCGCTCTGAGGCCCCTTCTTCGTCGACGCGTGGTGGGAGGTCTTCCATTCCACTCGCACAAATCCGCCGAGCATTGCTGGACAGTATGGCGACACCGCCGGGCCCTTCTTCGTCAACCGCGGTGCCTAGCAGGGGACGAGGAAAGGGAGGGAAGAAGAGAGGAGCTGGAGCACGTGGTCGCGGGAGAGGAGGTTGGGTGACTGCTAGGGTGCCTTCCTTGCCGCCACCCCCAGCTGTTTCACCCGAGCACGTGACTGCTAGGGTGCCTTCCTCGCCGCCACCCCCAGCTGTTTCACCCGAGCACGTGACTGCTAGGGTGGACTCGTCCGAGGAGGAGGCTACACGGACTCCGGTCCACGAGCCTTGGGTCCACGGGCCTTCGGCCCACAAGAGTTGGGCCCATGAGACCCCGGACGAGCACACGTCTGGATGGGGTACCTGGCCAAATCAGCCTGAGGGGCCGAGTGGCCATGCTGATGATGGCGGGGAGCCGATTGATATTGAGGAGGAGGGGGGCACCGTCTACCAGCGTGATTGTACACGGCTCCCGTCCGTGCCGGCGACCCGCGAGCAGAGGTGGTTGATTTTCCCTGATGGGGAGAGTTAAGTGCATTTAATATTTTTGTACCTTCTGCATTCACGTTTCTTCAAATATCTAATGCGTTGGCCTTGTCATGCTGCAAGGGTTGAGACCACCATGAGAAGGTCCGCCGGCCCAACTCCGTCCTTGGAGTGCTTTGCCGGCAAAACTTCCTAGGGTTTGTCACGTTGCTTGGTGAGGGTCGGCTTCCAGAGCTTGGATTGAGCTGGGAGCACTACTTGGCTACCCCGGCCCCGCCGGGTGAGATTATCGACGGTGTCTTGTGCGACACGAGGGCAGACGTAGTGATCAGAAAGTTCTGGGTAATTTCTCCTTTACACAATTAAAAATCTTCAACTAGCTAGTTATTAATTGTACTAATCAATATTGTCTCATTTGATTGCAGACATTCTACAGGTGTGAGGAGGGATACGAGGAGGAGGCGGCAAATGAACGTCTGCAAGCGCCTACTACAGAACTTACGGCACGAGGCACGGGTGCAGGCTGTTCGAGACTACTACGCCTTGCGTGGTATCAAGAAGCCCAAGCCGGCGTGCCGCGAGAAGTTCCTGAGTAAGGAGCAGTACATGAAGGTAATTCTTAAGGCCTTGTACTTACTTCCTTCATTTAGTAATTCATAGCCGTAGCGCTCAAGTTTCTATTTGCTAACTTAGGCGCCTCCGAGATGGTGTGCGGATCGGATGGATTGTTGGGAGGTGTTGGTCAATGAGTGGTGCTCAAAAGAATGGCTAGCCGTCCACAACGCGGCCAAGGACAAACGTGCCCAAATGGAAGGTGTGCCACACCATCAAGGCAGCTCCAACTTATATCGTTCAGGCGGGCTGGTATGTGGTTTGCTTCATGATTCATGCAATTCATTCATCATGCTAGCTTGAGCCCTTTAATTACTAATTTACGTTGTTTCTCTCTTTCAGGCACGCTACAGTAAGGAGGGTAAGGTGCCAGAGGTGTACGACCTCTATGCCATGGCTCATACTGCCTCTTACAAGAAAGTCAAGGCATTCTCTCCGTCTGACCTTGATGATGCAAACAACTTCACCAACATCTCCTCCCACGACAAGCTCATGAAATGTAGAGATCAAGGGAAGGCGAGGAAAGGGGAGGACTTTAACCCGAGCCAGGGTCCCATTGATCCAGAGCTGGTGATGATAGCTGGTGGCGGGAGGTCCCATGGCTCGATAGCCATTGGAGATGGACTTATCCGTTGTCCTAGCACTCTCCCGGAGATCAAGGCGTGCCAGTCGAGATCCGCTCCTGAGATAAGGCCTCGTGAACGGCCAGTCCAACTCGCCTTCAAGGTTAGTTATACGTACTCAGCTATCTTTCTCCATTACATTGTGTGCGCTTCCATCAATGATTACAAATGCTAACGAGGAGTGGTGTTGCAGGCTGCTATACAGAGTGAGAGAGATAGAACGGAGAAACTTCTGTCGGAGGCGGCGGAGAGGCTGCGGGAGTTGGAGGAGAGGACGACAAAGATGTTGGAGGAGGAGAGGGCATGGAATGACATGCAGGCAAGGGCAATGTACGAGCTCCTTGTGGTAAGTTTCTTCTGCTGATTAGCCAAAACATTCATGTAGTGTTTGTCTCATTACTAACTAGTATGACTGAGTCGTCAAAACTAAATGTGCAGTCTGTGTGCGAGAAGTCCGGTCAAACCGCTCTGCCGATGCCAGAGATTGCTCCTGGGACGACGGTGAGTTTAATTTGAATGGACACTACTTGCTAGTCTTAACATTTGAGTGTCATCATGCTAACGAGACATTGGAAATGATCGTTGGTGCAGCGTAACTCCAGACAAGCATCGCACGATCCTCTCCAACTACCGGCACGAGCCAGCCCGCTCCCACACCTCCATGATCACGGTAAGTTTCTCTAGTGTTTTGCTTAACAAATGCATAAAGACCTAGACTTAGCTTTATTTCCTCCAAAATGACTTAATAAGCTTACTGACCTCCAAAACCATCGATTTTACCTAAGTTAGCTCTAAAATGATCTATACTTAGCTTTGTTTCCTCCAAAATGACCAAAGTTAGCTCTAATATGCTTAGTTAACTAGGTTTGCTCAATAATGACATGTACTTAGCTTACTTATGTCAAAAATGGCATAATTAGCTTAGTTAGCTCATAAACGATCCATTTTACCTAAGTTAGTTCTAAAATGATCAATTTTACCTTAGTTAGCTCATAAACGATCCATTTTACCTAAGTTAGCTCTAAAATGACCCATTTTACCTTACTTAGCTCATAAATGATCCATTTTACCGAAGTTAGCTCTAAAATGACCCATTTTACCTAGGTTAGCTCCAAAATGATCCATCTTACCTAGGTTAGCTCTAAAATGATGCATTTTACCTAAGTTAGCTCATAAAAGATCCATTTCACATATGTTAGCTCATAAACGATCCATTTCACCTAAGTTAGCTCACAAACGATCAATTTCACCTAAATTAGCTCATAAATGTCATATATTCTTCTTCTTCTTCATTTTCTTCTTGTTCTTCTTCTTATTCTTCTTCTTCTTCTAACTTTCTTATTTCCCATTTTGCAGAATTCATTCGCTTCACGGAAGCTTGCATAGATGGAGTGCTTGTTTGGATGAACTATGTTTCTTTTGTATCGATGAACTATGCATGTATGGTAGGATGACACTATTGTAATATGTATGGTTGGATGCATGTATGTGGAACTTGCTATGTATGGTTGATGGAACTATGCATGTATGATGAAATTATATGTGTTGGATATCTCATATGTTTGCTGTGAACTTGCCATGTGAAAAATATATATGTATCATCTATTTGCTGTGAAAATGGTTGGGTATAAGAAAAATTAGGAAAAAAAGAGGCAATGCAGGCTCTTTGCCGTTTGCCACCGACGGCAACGGGCTCTTTGCCATCCGTGGCGGATGGCAAAGAAGCCACGTGGCAACCACTTGTGCTTCCTAGCAGCTGACCGATTTGGTCAGTTTGCCTACAGTGGCAGACGACAAAGGCTTGATGCTCTTTGCCGTCAGCCACGGACGGCAAAGACTGCCGTTAGCCACCTAACGGACTAACAGTGAATTTATTGCCGTCGGCTTTCTTTGTCGTCCGCCGCTGATGGCAAAGTCTCCTTTGCCGTCCGCGTCAGGAAGCAGACGACAAAGAAGGTCTTGGCCGATCCTTTCTTTACCGGTACCTTTTGCCGTCTGCGACAGACGGGAAAGGCCTTTGCCGTCCGCCTTCCATGCATTTTCTGTATGCCTTGGCAGACGGCAAAGTAGCTGATTCCTGTAGTGACTCATGGTAAGTGGTTCTCAGGTATGCGTGGCCATTTTTGTCGCTAATGTTGGTATCAGAAAATTGGAATCCTATTGGCAAAATCATTGATGCCCCGCCTCGATGGATTGGTTTTGGACTTCTTCTCAAAGTAGTCGGGAGATGGGTGGTCTTTACAATAATGGTATGGCTTACTCCATTCTTGGCTTTGGTGGAATGCACTCATGGCTCATTGGCGACTTTACTGACACATCGATTCCCTTGGATTGATGGTGCAGGTACTTTCGTTGATGTTGAGTGAGTTATTCTAGTGGCCCCATCACGTGCATAACATTTGATTCTGATTTTTTTACTCGAGAGTCCATGTTAGAATTTGCAAGTAAAATTCCAGTCTTCATAAGGATGTCGTCAAAATAGCATGCGATTTGTTCATTGGAGAAGATCTCGGGGATCACAATGTTTTATCTCTTTTTTAGAGTTATTTGTGTGAAGTTAGGAACAACTATTTCTCTCAACCACACACTATTCACTACTTGCTTCATTCCATATTAAGTGTCCCTCACTTAGTATAATATGGAACGGAGGGAGTTAAATATGTCATGATATGGGGTTCAAAATGAAACGTATATTTAGAAGGTTTATAGCCACATTGATATGCATCTTCACTCTTCAATACAAAGCTTCTTTGTATACACGGTCATCAAGCACTTGTGCCTAGTCAAATGTGTTTGTCAGCTTCACAAGTAAGAAGTTGTAGGATTGGAAGTATGTCTAAAGGGGGGTGATTAGACTAATTGACCAAATAAAAATTTATCATTTTCTCAATTTTAGTTGTAGGAAAGTTTTAGCAATTTTACCAAGTCAAGAACACGCTACACATGCAAGTCTAAGAGTTGAGAAGCAGAAATTAAAGACTTTGCATATGAACGTAAATGAGGGATCAGATAAATCAAACGCAATGAAGACACACTGATTTTTGGAGTGGTTCCGATAGGTGGTGCTATCGTACATTCACGTTGATGGGGACTTCAACCCATGGAGGGGTTCACGGAGGATAATGACTGCGCAACCTTGTCTATTACATCATGGCTTAAGTCCACAAAGGATTAGCCTCACTCGGGTAGATCTTCACGAAGTAGGCGATCTCCTTGCCCTTACAAACTCCTTGGTTCAACTCCACAAGATCTTGGAGGCTCCCGAGTGACACCTAACCAATCTAGGAGACACCACTCTTCAAAAGGTAATAGATATGTAGTTGATGATGAACTCCTTACTCTTGTGCTTCAAATGATAGTCTTCTCAACACTCAATCACTCTCTCACGTATTTGGCTTGGGTAGGAGAGGGATTGGAGCAGAAAGCAACTTGGGAGGCTACAAATCAAGGCTCAAATGGTTGGATTGGAGTCTCTCGATCTCAACACATGAGTAGGTAGTTCTCTCTTAGAAAATGAATGGTGGAAGTTGTGTTTCTTTCTGATGGCTCTCTTCACTACTACAGGATGCTGCTAACGCGACACTACAATCAGAGACCCTTCGATAAAATCGTGTGCGATGCATTAATCGCAAACAGTGATGTAAAAAATTGTCAAAAAAGATACAAAATATTTATAATGGTGGAGACATCAAACACGATTCGTATTATAGTTGCGTGTGCGATGCGTGGCATATAGTTCACTCGAAGGAATGTTTGCGATGAGCATAACAACAAAAACAGTCACACATATGAAGGTGTGTGCGATATACAGCATACAATCCACTCGGATGAACTATTTGTGATTAAGCAGCACAACAGAAATGGTCAGCCAGATCAAGTGTGTGTGCGATATATGGCATACATTTCACTCGGATTAACTATTTTCGATTAGGCAACACAATGGAAATGGTCAGTCAGATCAAGGTGTATGCGATTGACGGCATACACTTCACACGGATGAACTGTTTGCGATTAGCCACAACAAACAGAAACGGTCAGACAGATGAAGGTGTGTGCGCTAGACGGGCACACATTCTAATTAAAAGAAGCATGTGCGATGGTAATAACAAGCGGGCATGGTTCATGGAACAAGTCGTGTGATGACATCGCCTATTATGGTGCACCCTATGATGCAAACGCCACGTAAGCATCCGAGAATGCGTGCCCACGTTACGCCATCCGGAAATTGTGCCGCACTTCGAAACTAGAACCGTCAATAATTTTTGAGCTTGCTTCCCGTCAGATTCCAAATTACTACCATGCTATATTTAATGGTAAACCTGTTCACAGCGATCAAAACCTAAATTTTTTCCCACTTAGCAGTGTATTACTCGGTTATGAATACTAGCTACTCCAAGATGACTGCACATTCCTCCTCAATTCCTCATCAGCAAAAACAAACAAGTATTTTATCCTCGTTCCCTTGCGTCTGCCATGGCCCGCATGAGTACTGGGTCAAGAAATTACTACCAGGGAGAGGCGATCATGGAAGCGGAAGCACGAGAGATGTCCCACCTCGCTGCGAAAGCAGCGGACATGTCCCGCGGCGCCACCATAGCAGCACAGAGGTCCCGCCGCACCGTCGGAGCAGTGCAGAGGTCCCGCCGCACCGTCAAAGTAGTAGACTGGTCTGGCCGCACCGCGGGAGCAGCAGAGATGTCCCGCCGCACCGTGGATGCAGTAGAGAGGTCCTCCCGCGCCGTGGCGGACTGGGAAAATGTCTCGCGCGCAGGCGAGGACTCTCGCAGGCGCATGCACACTATGCTCGATAACCTTATATATGGATCGGATCTCCGGCTAGATGAAGCTGCAGGACGAGATGAATGCCTTGTTTGAAAATGCTACCGACATCATCCGGGGACTAAGGGAGGACAAGACGAAGCTCCGCACCGAGCGTGCCCTGCTGAGGGCGAAGATCGTCGGAAGTGCGAAGCAGCACTAGGAGACCACTTCCTTGTTGAAGAGGACGAACGACATCGTCAAGAAACTTATGGACGAGAATGTCATGCTCCGCATCGAGCGTGAAAGGCTGGTGGAGAAATCTATGGATGCTTCCAAGCAACGTATTGAGGACATGAAAGAGATTATCACCGCTCGCCATGAGAACTAATCTCCGCGCCCTGCAGCAATGCATCAAGAAAGTAGAGATCAGCAAGCTAGATCATTTTCTGCGTCTTCCTTCTTCTTTTTCCCTTGTGTATTTCGGGCGTTGCCACATGTGGTATTTTTAATTATGTTCCTAAATATGCAAGACAATTATTATCCACTATCATCATCATTATATTTATATAAGTCTTGCTATAAGTCTTAGTCGATGCTATATATGTCCGTCAGATCTTACGTCAAGATCCATGCAAAATTTTCTTTTTAGGTTTTCTTTTCTCTCTCTTAAATCTCAGTCGAGTGAGACATAACCACACCATAAAAACAGGGGCTTGGGCGCCATTAATGGAGAAGTAGGGAGAGAGGTGGGCGGCAGATGGTGGTCAAAGGGCTCGCCTCCCGATAAGCACACGCAGGGGTCTGCTCGCACACTTCCCGTACTCAAATAGCTTCCCCGCACGGCGCCTCCTAGCCAATAAAAAAAGGGGAAACGGTCAGATAAATGAAGGTGTGTGCGCTAGACGGGTACACATTCTAATTAAAAGAAGCATGCACGATGGTAATAACAAGCGGGCATGGTTCATGGAACAAGTCGTGTGCTGACATCGCCTATTGCAGTGCACCCTATGGTGCAAACGCCATGTAAGCATCCGAGAACGCTTGCCCATGTTACGCCATCTGAAAATTGTGCCGCACTTCGAAACTAGAACCGTCAATAATTTTTGAGCTTGCTTCCCGTCACATTTCAAATTACTACCACACTATATTTAATGGTAAACCTTCTCACACCTATCAAAACCTAAATTGATTCCCACTTAGCAGCGTATTACTCAATTATAAATACTACCTACTCCAAGATGACTGCACATTCCTCCTCAATTCCTCATCAACAAAAACAAACAAGTATTTCATCGTCGTTCCCTTGCGTCTTCCATGGCCCGCATGAGTTCCGGGTCAAGAAATTACTACCAGGGAGAGGCGATCATGGAAGCGGAAGCATGAGAGATGTCCCGCCTCGCCGTGAAAGAAGCGGACATGTCTCGCCACGCCACTGCAGCACAGAGGTCCCGCCGCGCCGCCGGAGCGGCGCAGAGGTCCCGCCGCACCGTCAAAGCAGCAGACTGGTCCGGCCGCGCCACGGAAGCAGCAGAGATGTACAGCCGCATCGTGGATGCAGCAGAGAGGTCCTCCCGCGCCAATGGCGGCCTGGGAAAATGTCTCGCGCGCAGGCGAGGACTCTCGTAGGCGCATGCACGCTATGCTCGATAACCTTATGGATCGGATCTCCGGCTGGATGAAGCTGCAGGACGAGATGAATGCCTTGTTTAAAAATGCTACCGGCATCACCCGGGGACTAAGGGAGGACAAGACGAAGCTCCGCACCGAGCGCACCCTGCTGAGGGCGAAGATCGCCAGAAGTGCGAGGCAGCATGAGGAGACCACTGCCTTGTTGAAGAGGACAGACGTCATTGTCAAGAAACTTATGGATGAGAATGTCATGCTCCGCATCAAGCGTGAAAGGCTGGTGGAGAAATCTATGGATGCTTACAACCAACGTATTGAGGACATGGAAGAGATTATCGCCGCTCGCTGTGAGAACTAATCTCCGCGCCCTACAACAACACATCAAGAAAGTAGAGATCAGCGAGCTAGATCATTTTCTGCATCTTCTTTCTTTTTTTGCCCTTGTGTATTTCGGGCGTTGCCACATGTGGTATTTTTAATTATCTTCCTAAATATTTAAGACAATTATTATCCACTGGCATCATCATTATATTTATATAAGTCTTGCTATAAGTCTTAGTCGATGCTATATATGTCCGTCAGATCTTACCTCAAGATCCACGCAAAATTTTCTTTTTAGGTTTTCTTTTTCTCTCTTAAATCTCAGTCGAGTGAGACATAACCACACCATAAAACAGGGGCTCAGGCGCCATTAATGGAGAAGTAGGGAGAGAGGTGGGCGGCGGATGGTGGTCAAAGGGCTCGCATCCTGATAAGCACGCGCAGGGGTCTGCTCGCACGCTTCTCGTACTCAAATAGTTTCCCCGCACGGCGCCTCCTAGCCAATAAAAAAAGGGACGCATGGCGACGCGTAAATGGTTTTTAGAATGCCCACGGTTTCAATAATAGTTGTGTTTCTAATTGTAACGTGACAACTCTTGTTCCCAAATGACTCTGTAGGTTGTTAATGTGTGCGTCTTTGCAAATTGGACGAAAATTTACCACGGCATGTTGGTGTCATGTGAAGGCAGCATGCTGATTTTTAGGTGAGTTTTGGATTCACATGAATTTGAAAACTAAGTTTCTTTATGTTTTTGGCCTAGCCACGACGCCCAGATGTTTGAAATTCATTCCCATTTCTTGCATGGGACCTAAGCATTCACCCAAAAACACATATACGATTTTTCAACCCATCTTGACGCACTGGAGCATGTGCATGTAGCTCAAATTTGAATTATGCACATTAAATGCCTAGAAAACTCAAATAATATATAAAAAGGCAAAACGAACCATGAATAATTCCAAAATTTAGCACCGGAACTCCTGTTGGTCTATGTTGCCTCTGTAAAAAAAACAAGGTGGGAAGAGGCAGCGTATGTCGTTTCGCACACAGAGGTGATAGGTTTCCTCTCGGAACCACGCGCCTTCTTGAGAGAAGCTCCGGCTTGTAAGAAGTTTATACCAAAACTTGTCCCAAATCGGATAATTTTTGGATAACGCTAATGCCCACACGTGTAGTGGGAGCCAAACCCGCCCACACGCCCTATAGCACACAGACTACGCCATGTCACCGAATGCATGCATGTGGAAATCGTTTTGAATTTTCTATTTTTAAAATGTTTTATCTCTTAAATGAAATATCCTATTGAAGATCCATTTTCACCATTAAATCCCTCGCGACGAGATCTTCGAAACTAGATCTCATATCAATATATTTCGACGAATTTTTTTTTGGTTAAAATTTGCCGTGTCTATTGCACATGAATTGCCATGATGTTTACACTGAAGTTGCCATGATATGTTTCAGCTATATTCTTCTACATTTAACAGTAAATTTTGACATATTATAAAACGAGGAATTAAGAAACTAGACTTGCCATGCACCACAAATTAAAATTGCCATGACTCATGCACTTAAAATTGCAATGGTTCATACAAAAAAATATTTTTTCATGGTCAAAGTACTGGAATTGCCATGATCTACAAACTAAAATTGCCACATGACAACTTTAGTTTAAGCACTATGGCAACTACAGTGTAAACATCATGGCAACTTCTGGGCAAAAAAAAATCGTCGAAACATATCAACATCGGGTCTAGTTTTGAAGATCTCGTCGAGACGGATTTAATGGTGAAAACGGATTTTTAGTTCACTTTTTTAATTAGGAGATAAAACATTTTTAAGCCGAAAACCAAAAAGATTTCTTCTGATGTCACATGTTCATACGTGGCAAAATGAGTGGTGATGGAGGCGTGTGGGCGATGTGCAAACGCCCACACGTGTGGGCGTTAGTTTTTTCGTAATTTTTTACCACATCATGTTGGTGTAATGTCATGAGACCATGCCAAGTTTCATGATTTTCGAACAAGTTTTCGATTTACAGGAATTTTAAAATCAAGTTTCTCAATGTTTACGGCCGAGCCACGACGCCCAAATGTTTGAAATTCATTCTCATTTCTTGTGACAAGCTCGGTAGGTGCGCCCTAGGGGGGAGCCCCTCGATCTTGTCGTGTCCCCGTGGCTCTTCTGATCCTTCCTCGAAGCTATGGGGGTCTCTTTTTGTCTATAAAAAATCACCGTACGTTTTCAGCCCAATCCGAGAACTTTTATTTTATGCACAAAAAACAACACCACGGTAGTTCTGTTGAAAATATCGTTGGTCCGGGTTAGTTCCATTTAAATCATATAAAAGTACACCAAAACCATATAAAATTGTTGTAAACATGGCATGAATACTTCATAAATTATAGATATATTGGAAACGTATCAACTATGTTAGCATCCACACTTCATAAATTATTATTTTTATCATTTACCTACTCAAGGACAAGCATGAATTAAGCTTGGGGATGCTGATATGTCTCGAACGTATCTATAATTTATGAAGTATTCATGCCATGTTTACAACAATTTTCTATGGTTTTGGTGCACTTTTAATATGAGTTTTATGGACTAACCTATTAACTTAGTGCTAGTTCCCGTTTTTTTACCTATTTCTATGTTTTGCAGAGAAAGCATACCAAACGAAGTCCAAATGCGATAAAAACTTCACAGAGGGGTTCATCATGCCCATTGGTGCCTCTCCGATGATGCGTGAGTAGTTCATTGTAGACCTATGGGTCCGCAGTTAATAGCTAGATGGCTCTCTCTCTCTCTCTCTCTCTCTCTCTCTCTCTCTCTCTCTCTTTGATTCTCAATACAATGGTCTCTTGGAGATACATATGATGTAACTCTTTTTGCAGTGTGTTTGTTGGGATCCAATGAACTTTGAGTATATGATCAGATCTATCTTTTTATCCATGAAAGTTATATGAGTCTTCTTTGATCTCTTATATGCATGATTGCTTATAGCCTCGTATTTCTTCTCTGATATTTGGGTTTTGTTTGGCCAACTTGATCTATTTATCTTGCAATAGGAAGAGGTGCTTTGTGATGGGTTCGATGTTACGGTGCTTGATCCTAGTGACAGAAGGGGAACCGACACCTATGTATCGTTGCTATAGATGCGGCTTGAAGCTACGTCGGTATTTCCCCAAAGAGGAAGGGATGATGCAGCACAACAGCGGTAGGTATTTCCCTCAGTTATGAGACCAAGGTTACCGAACCAGTAGGAGAACCAAGCAACAACACGTAAGCGGCGCCTGCACACAAATAACAAATACTCGCAACCCGGCGTGTAAAAGGGGTTGTCAATCCCTTTTGGGTAGCGGCGCCCCAAGATAGGCAAACAGACATGAATAAATTGTAGAAGATTGATAGATCGAACGCCAAATAATATAAATAAGAATAAATTGCAGCAAGGTATTTTTGAATTTTTTGTTCAATAGATCTGAAAATAAAAGCAAAGGAAATAGATCGCGAAGGCAAATAATATGAGAAAGAGACCTGGGGGGCCGTAGGTTTCACTAGTGGCTTCTCTCGAGAAAAATAGCAAACGGTGGGTAAACAAGTTACTGTTGGGCAATTGATAGAACTTCAAATAATCATGGCATTTTCCAGGCAATGATCATTATATAGGCATCACGTCCATGATTAATAGACCGACTCCTGCCTGCATCTACTACTATTACTCCACACATCGACCGCTATCCAGCATGCATCTAGTGTATTAAGTTCATGGAGAAACAGGGTAATGCGATAAGAATGATGACGTGATGTAGACAAGATCTATTTATGTAGAAATAGACCCCATCGTTTTATCCTTAGTAGCAACGATATATATGTGTCAGTTCCCCTTATGTCACTGGGATCAAGCACCGTAAGATCGAACCCACGACAAAGCACCTCTTCCCATTGCAAGATAAATAGATCAAGTTGGCCAAACAAAACCCAAATATCAGAGAATAAATACGAGGCTATAAGCAATCATGCATATAAGAGATCAAAGAAACGCAAATAACTTTCATGGATATAAAAAGATAGATCTGATCATAAACTCAAAGTTCATCCGATCCCAACAAACACACCGCAAAAAGAGTTACATCATATGGATCTCCAAGAGACCATTGTATTGAGAATCAAACAAGAGAGAGGAAGTCATCTAGCTACTAACTACGTACCCGAAGGTCTACAAAGAACTACTCACGCATCATCGGAGAGGCACCAATGGAAGTCGTGAACCCCTCCGTGATGGTGTCTAGACTGGATCTGGTGGTTCTGGACTCTGCGGCTGCTGGAATTGATTTTTGTCGACTCCCCTAGGGTTTCTGGAATATTGGGGTATTTATAGAGCAAAGAGGCGGTCCGAGGGGACCCGAGGTGGGCACAACCCACCAGGGCGCGCCTGGGCCTCCTGGCGAGCCATGGTGGGTTGTGCTCTCCTCGGAGCACCCCCCAGGCGCAGCCTTGGCCCATTAGGTGTCTTCTGGTCCAAAAAAATTCTTTGTAAAGTTTCGTTGCATTTGGACTCCGTTTGGTAGTGATTTCCTGCGATGTAAAAAAACATGCAGAAAACAACAACTGGCACTTGACACTATGTCAATAGGTTAGTACCAAAAATGATATAAAATGACTGTAAAATGATTATAAAACATCCAAGATTGATAATATAACAACATGGAACAATTAAAAATTATAGATACGTTGGAGACGTATCAGCTATTAAGGATAACAAGATGGGGTCTATTTCTACATAAATAGATCTTGTCTACATCATGTCATCATTCTTATTGCATTACTTTGTTTCTCCAAGAACTTAATACACTTGATGCATGCTGGATAGCGGTCGATGTGTGGAGTAATAGTAGTAGATGCAGGCAGGAGTCGATGTACTAATCTTGGATGTGATGCCTATATAATGATCATTGCCTGGATATCGTCATGATTATTTGAAGTTTTATCAATTGCCCAACATTAATTCATTTACCCACCGTTTGCTATTTTTCTCGAGAGAAGCCACTAGTGAAATCAACGGCCCCCGGGTCTCTTCTTTATTATATCTGCCTTTGCGATCTATTTTTCTTTGCTTTTCTTTTCAGATCTATATTTCCAAAAAGACAAAAAATACCTTGCTGCAATTTATCCTTATTTATTTTATCTCGCGTTCCCGTGAGATCTATTTATCCAATCTATTATATTTTTTATCCCGTCTTCTTGCCAATTTCTGGCATCGTTGCCCGAAAGGGATTGACAACCCCTTTAATAGGGGTGGAAACGGATCGGATGCGGATCAGATAGTGCTCTTACCACTTCCATTTTCATATTTACAAAACGGATATGAATCCGAATATGGATGTTATCGGATACGGATGCGGCTCGGATATTATTCGAATACGGATACGTATCGGATATTTTCTTGATTCGGAACGGATACGAATAATATCAACATATTTCTTAAGTAAATTAGTCGATAGCTCTCTGACCTAAAATAATCAACTTGTGACATACAATAAGTCAATGATAAATAGGTTTATGAATAAACAATATTGTAATGCATAATAATTTATAAGTTTAATCATATAAAGAGTAAAATTTGACCCCTTATTTGGCTTTTATGTTGGATAATTGGAATACTGGGTCTAGAATTTTGAAAATTACCTCCCATAATCTTATTCGGATACGGATATATCCACTTCCATATCCATATTTGTGTCAAAATCTCCTACCATATTTTATTTTATATTTGTTTAATAAATTCAGATACGGATAATTTCCATTTCCACTTTGGTTCGGATGCGGATGTTTCAGATACGAATAGGCATTTTCTCGAATACGAATATCGGATATTTCGGATTATCCGCTACCACTTTCCACCCCTACCCTTTAATACGCCGGGTTGCGAGTATTTGTTATTTGTGTGCAATTTCCGTTCACATAGTGTTGCGTGGTTCTCCTACTGGTTCGATAACCTTGGTCTCATCACTGAGGGAAATACCTACCATTGATGTGCTGCATCATCCCTTCCTCTTTGGGGAAATATCGACGTAGTTCAAGCAGACATCAAAAGGAATTTCTGGTACCATTGCCGGGGAGACATCATCAACATCTACCAGGTTCCTAATCACAAATCTCATCTCCTTGCAATTACATTATTTGCCATTTTCCTCTCTTTTTCCTCTCCCCCTCTTCACAAAAATTTGCCATTTTATTCGCCCTCTTTTTCGTTCGCTGTTTTTCTCGTCAGATTTGTTTTTGCATGCGTTCTTGTTTGCGCAGTCATGATGCCTCGGAGAAAATATTATGATGTTCCTTACCCCAATATTTTGCTTTAAATTGAGAAAAGTACTAAGGAATATATGACTACACCATTTGAGCACAATAAATATTTTATCGAAGAACTTAAGGAGCACTACGTTGTGCTAGATGTTGTAACAAAACTACTTGATGATATTAGTTAAGAAGTTTGCAATCTCCAATCTAAGTATGCTTTTGCTGAAAGTTTGCTAGGCAAAATATCCGATGCTCAAGCTACCCTAGTAAATCAAATGGCCGCTAAACCAATCTCGTTAGAAGATAAAAGTGATAAAGATATTAAAGTGATTGATGTTTCTTTTATTGATTCCTTGTTTAGTAAAATTAAGATTGATGAAAAAGGGAGTGAAGAAGAGTCAACTTTAGTTAGAAGGCGTCCCTATAATTCGAAGGGTTAAAATCTTGTTGAGAAAATTGATAAAAGTGGGTTTGAAGAGGTCAAAACTTTAGCTAGTGATGTGCCCACTCTTTTGGATTACAAAGACTTTAATTATGATAGTTGCTCTTTGATTAATTGTATTTATTTGTTGCAATCCATGATAAATTCACACCATGCTTATGGACAAAATAAAGCTTTTACTAAACATATTGTTGATGCTATGATGAAAGCTTTAGAAGAAAAATTGGAATTAGAAGTTTCAATTCCTAGAAAATTACATGATGAGTGGGAACCTACTATCAAAGTCAAGATTAAAAATTATGTCTGTTTTGCTTTATGTGACTTGGGTGCTAGTGTTTCCACAAATTCGAAATCTCTATGTGATGTGCTTGGTCTTACCGATATTGAAGAATTTTCTTTAAATTTGCACTTGGCAGATTCTACTATTAAAAAGCCTATGGGGAGAATTAATGATGTCCTTATTCTTGCAAATAGGAATTATGTGCCCATAGATTTTATAGTTCTTGATATTGATTGCAATCTGTTTTGTCCAATTATTCTTCGTAGACCGTTTTTACGCACTATTACTATTGGTGCCGTGATTGATATGAAAGAAGGCAATATTGAATTTCAATTTACACTAAGGAAGGGTATGGAACACTTCCCTAGAACAAGAATTAGGCCACCATATGAATCAATCATGAGGGCATCTTATGGATCTAGAAACAAAGATGACAATACTTAGATCCGTGCTTTATGCCCAGCGAGGGGCGTAAAACGATAGCGCTTGTTGGGAGGTAACCCAATGAATAAAATTTATTTTTGCCTTTTGCTTCTGTTCTTGAGTGTTTGCACAATGATGCTACTGTTATGATTGTGTTTTTTTGTGTTTTAATTAGTGTTTGTGGCAATCAAAGCCTTTAGGATCATGTTGGGTGATAGTTGATTTGATCTTGCTGAAAAATAGAAACTTTTGTGCTCACGAAAATAATTTTCATTTTCAACAGAAGTGTGATAAAATACCAATTCTTTTTAAAGAAGATTTATATACAAATTTCTCAGGCTTTCCTAATTTTTCAAAAAAAAATTGGAGTTTCAGAAGTATTCGAAATATCCAGCTCGCTACAGATTGTTCTGTTTTTGATAGATTCTGTTTTCTTTGCACTGTGTGCTTGTTTTGATGATTCTATGGTTTTATTTGAAGATTTTTTTGCCATAGAAAAGTTGGAACACTGTAGATATAATGCAAGAATAAAATATGAATGGTTTGCAACAATACTTATAGTAGTGATTTGCTTTGTTATACTAACGGATCTCACGAAGGTTTTGTTGAGTTTTGTGTGATTGAAGTTTTCAAGTTTTGGGTGATATTACGATGGATGAAGGAATAAGGAGTAAGAAGAGCCTAAGCTCGGGGATGCCCATGGAATCCCAAGCTATTATCCAAAGAAAAGCAAGCAACTAAGCTTGGGGATGCCCGAGTGGCATCCCCTCTTTCTTCTAACGACCTCGGTATTTTACTCGAAGCTATATTTTTATTCGTCACATAAAATGAGTTTTGCTTGGAGCATCTTGTAATATGAGTCTTTGATTGTTTTGATTTTTATTTTATGTCATGAATCCTTGCTGGACACACCTATTTGAGAGAGCCAAAATTATGCCATGACTTGGTAGAATTGCTCTCAATGCTTCACTTAAATCTTTATGAGCTATGGAATTGCTCTAGTGCTTCACTTATATCCCTTTTGAGCATGGTGTGCTTTAGTATTTTTGAAGAAATGCTCTCTTGATTCACTTATATTTAGTTGAGAGTTAGTAATTTTTTAAGAAATTCTCTCTTGCTTCACTTAAATTAATTTGAGAAAACGAAATATTATGCTCATAGTCTTCACTTATATTTGTTTGAGCTTATCAAAAGCAACACATGAAAATTAGTTCCAAAGTGATAGATATCCAAGGAGGATATAGTAAAAACTTTCATGAAGATCATTGGACAAAATAAACTTGATTCCTTGTAATGGTTTTAAGATATGATGATGTGATATGTGAGTCATGTTGATGAGTAATTATGCTTTAGTAAGAATATTGGTGTTAAGGTTTGTGATTCCCTATGCAAGCATGAAAGTCAATAGTTACGCAACGAAATTACATCCTACTTGTGGTGCATTATTTAGTGTTAATTATGCTCAATGCTCGCTTATGAGATTTTTCATTTCTTGGTTGGTCGCTTCTCAATCTTTTGCTAGCCTTCATGCTGCACTAAGTATGATCATTACTTGTGCATTCAAAATCCTTTAAACCAGTTTTGCCATATGAGTTCACTATACCTACTTATGTGTGGTATTCTTTTGCCATTCTAAGCAAATTTTTATGTGCCATCTCTAATTTTCAAAATAAATTTCTCTTTTGTGTGCTCGTACCGCTCATGAAACAGTAGGGGGTGGCTAATATATTTCCATGCTACATATGTTATTCTCAAGATGAGTGTTTATTCACTTGTCATTGCACGGGAGTAAGGCAAAGGTATTAGGGATGCCGAGTCAAAATGAATTTACTTTATGTTGTCAAATAATAAATTCCTTGGGAAGTGTTGGTATGGAAGGCACCCGTGGATACGGCTAGCCATGGAAAGTGAAAGTATAGTTGAAAAAGGAATAAACTTTAATTTCTGTTTCGGAACCGCCTATGATATATCTAGCATGGAAAGTATTGGGAACTACTAGATCGTTTTCGTTGACAGGAAAAGCATGCCTCCCCAAAAAAATTATATCTATCTTTTTCACTTTGAGCTCTGGCACCTCTACAAGTCCCTACTTCCCTCTGCGAAGGGCCTTTCTTTTACTTTATGCAATTTTTATTTGAGTCTCCATCTTCTCTTATAAAGAACCAACTAAGGAACACTATGATCATACTTGAGAATTGGGTGTAACTAATATGCGAGTGTGTTTTATGAATGGCTCAATGATTGAGCATAATGGGCTAGGGATAACTTATTTTAGCATTGATATTTTGAAAGACATGGTTGCTTGTTGATATGCTTTTGAGTATTGAAATTCTCATGTCAAAACTAGAATATTGCTTTGAACCATATAAAAGTCCAAATGTCCATGCTACAAAGAAAAGAATATATGATGACATGTTAGGCATCATTCCACATCAAAAATTCTGTTTTTATCATTTACCTACTCGAGGACGAGCAGGAATTAAGCTTGGGGATGCTGATACGTCTCCAACGTATCTATAATTATTTATTGTTCCATGCTGTTATATTATCATTCTTAGATGTTTTGCAATCATTTTATAGTCATTTTTTGGTACTAACCTATTGACATAGTTGATGACCCACAAGTATAGGGTATGTATTGTAGTCCTTTAGATAAGTAAGAGTGTCGAACCCAACGAGGAGCAGAAGGAAATGACAAGTGGTTTTCAGCAAGGTATTCTCTGCAAGAACTGAAATTATAGGTAACAGATAGTTTTGTGATAAGGTAAATCGTAACGGGTAACAAGTAAATAAAGTAAGTAAGGTGCGGCAAGGTGGACCAATCCTTTTTGTAGCAAAGGACAAGCCTGAAAAAACTCTTATATAAAGCAAAGCGCTCCCAAGGACACGTGGGAGTTGTTGTCAAGTTAGTTTTCATCATGTTCATATGATTCGCGTTCGTTACTTTGATAATTTGATATGTGGGTGGACCGGTGCTTGGGTGCTTGATATGTCTCCAACGTATCTACTTTTCCAAACACTTTTGCCCTTGTTTTGGACTCCAACTTGCATGATTTGAATGGAACTAACCCGGACTGACGTTGTTTTCAGCAGAATTGCCATGGTGTTGTTTTTGTGCAGAAATAAAAATTCTCGAAATGACCTGAAAATCAAAGGAGATTATTTTTGGAATTAATAAAAAATACTGGCGAAAGAATCAAGGCCAGGGGCCCACACCTTGTCCACGAGGGTGGGGGCGTGCCCCCCTGCCTCGTGGGCCCCCTGGTGCTCCACCGACCTCAACTCCAACTCTATATATTCACGTTTGGGGAGAAAAAAAATCAGAGAGAAGGATTCATTGCGTTTTACGATACGGAGCCGCCGCCAAGCCCTAATCTCTCTCGGGAGGGCTGATCTGGAGTCCGTTCGGGGCTCTGGAGAGGGGAATCCGTCGCCATCGTCATCATCAACCATCCTCCATCACCAATTTCATGACGCTCACTGTCGTGCGTGAGTAATTCCATCATAGGCTTGCTGGACGGTGATGGGTTGGATGAGATTTACCATGTAATCGAGTTAGTTTTGTTAGGGTTTGATCCCTAGTATCCACTATGTTCTGAGATTGATGTTGCTACGACTTTGCTATGCTTAATGCTTGTCACTAGGGACCGAGTGCCATGATTTCGGATCTGAACCTATTATGTTTCCATGAAGATATGTGAGTTCTTGATCCTATCTTGCAAGTCTATAGTCACCCATTATGTGTTATGATCCGTTAACCCCGAAGTGACAATAATAGGGACCACTACCGCTGATGACCATAGTTTGAGGAGTTCATGTATTCACTAAGTGTTAATGCTTTGGTCCGGTACTCTATTAAAAGGAGGCCTTAATATCCCTTAGTTTCCAATAGGACCCCGCTGCCACGAGAGGGTAGGACAAAAGATGTCATGCAAGTTCTTTTCCATAAGCATGTATTAATATATTCGGAATACATGCCTACATTACATTGATGAATTGGAGCTAGTTCTGTGTCACCCTATGTTATGACTATTGCTTGAGGAATCGCATCCGGCATAATTCTCCATCACCGATCCAATGCCTACGAGCTTTTCACATATTGTTCTTCGCTTATTTACTTTTCCGTTGCTACTGTTACAATCACTACAAAACCAAAACTACTACTGTTACTTTTGCCACCGTTGCCGCTACTATTATACTACTTGCTACTAAATACTTTGCTGCAGATACTAAGTTATCCAGGTGTGGTTGAATTGACAACTCAACTGCTAATACATGAGAATATTCTTTGGCTCCCCTTGTATCGAATTAATAAATTTGGGTTGAATACTCTACCCTCAAAAACTGTTGCGATCCCCTATACTTGTGGGTTATCAAGACTATTTTCTGGCGCCGTTGCGGTGGAGCATAGCTCTATTCTTTGAGTCACCTTGGGATTTATATCTGCTGGTCACTATGAGGAACTTGAAAGATGAAAGAACTAAGATTTTTCCCTCAACTACGAGGAGAGGTAAGGAACTGCTATCTAGCTCTGCACTTGATTCACCTTCTGTTTTGAGTAAGCTTGTGACACCTAAACCTTCTTCTGCTATTAATTCTGATATGTCGCATGTTATTGATGATGCCACTTCTTCTATGCATGATACTTATGATGAAACTACTTCTATGCTTGATACTACTATGCGTCTTGGTGAATTTCTTGATGAACAACTTGCTAGGGCTAGAGAGAATGAAATTATTGAAACTGATAATATTGATGAAACTCGCGCACGGTAGTGTTGAGTTCTTGGAGGGATTTCTTCTAGGGATCAAGAAGCTCGCGTTTAGTTGGATGAAGAAAGAACCAGTGCAAAGGATCTACATCATCTACACGATGAACAAATTAGGGTTTGACGTTCTTTGCGCCGCCAGCGACGCAACGCGATCTATCGAACCAATGGGAGATTAACTTTGTTTGTACGCCAAGTCCGGCAAGCCGTAAAAGAGTAATTTTGATCGAGATCGACAAAAGTTTCAGCTGTCTGATCCGCCGAGTTCCGCAAAGTTTCTGCTGCCGGGTTACAGGCTCAAGCCCCGAGGAAATCAGATGCTATTACTTGCTAAGGATTGGGATCGATCGTCACATCAAGGGCCACTACCGAGTCATCCTCACAGAAAAATAATCGCCTGCAGTTTTGGAAGTGCATGAGGCCAGGGAATCAGTCTGCGCCTCTGTTTCTAAAATCGCCGCCGCGGCCTTGCTCTGCTTCGGTTGAGTCGCTGCTGTCTCCAAGCTGGCTGCCGCCTTGGCCGTGCCTGAGCCACCACCGAACAGCCTCGTCTTCTCCCCTGGAGCCAGGTCTTTCGCTCTCCTGCTACAGCCGGCTACCGCGGGTTGCCACGCGCCAAGTCGTCGCTGTGACCCGACCCAGAACCGGATTCGGAACATGCACTCGGTTTATGCTACCAAGCCGCCCTCGCCTCTGCCTCGTGGACAGATGGCCTCAAGTCGCTGAGCTGTAACAGGTTTGACCACGAGTCATCGCCATGACCTGCTTACGCCGCCGCCCGCTACCACAGTTACGCTTACTGGCGCGCGCTTTTCGCCGTTGCGGCCTCAAGCCGGCGCCCCCGACATGGTTCTTCGCTGCCGCCAGGGGTCCCTGCATCGCCCGAACTCCGCCGCGACCGGCTCTCCCGGTCTCCAACTCGGCCTCGTGCTGCCTGTGAGCCGTCATGATTCAACGTACCTCCGCCTCTGCCGTGTCTCCGGCTGCGCTGCGGATCACGTCCATCAAATTTGCCGAGTTGCCACCGGGTTAAGCCCCTGCTTCCTTGATAGGTTGTAGCCCGCCTTGGCCTTATCTCTGCTCTTGCGTGCCCGTCGTCCGAGCAGCCGTGCAAAGCCGCCTGTGCGGATTACGGCGTCGTGCCTGCGCCCGCCGTTGTTTCCGCTTTGAGCTGCATGGATTATCCCCTTCACGGTGCTTCCGGCTCGCTTGCCCGCTTGTGTCTGGCTGTCAAGTTGCCCGTCACTTTACCGGCATTGGCTCTGCGCGACCCGCCACCACTGGCAGAGCGCCCGTCGACCGCCTCTTCTGCTGCGCCATGAGCCGCTACCTGTCTGCCTTTCCACTGCGCCATGAGTCATTGCGCGTCAAGCTGTCTTTGCCTCTGAACCATAGGGCCAACTCGCCGCTGCATTCAAAATCGCTGTACCAACCTATCGGCTCGGCTGCCCGTGTGAGTCGCCACGCTCCCGCTATCGTGGCCTCATGCAGTGGCTAAGCCAGACATCAGTGGTATTTCTGGCACGACTGTTAAAGGAAGAAGGATACAAGCTGCTCAGATGCAGGACACATTATGAGTAATAATGGAAGTCTCAGCGTGTGTGTGTTTGTCCGCATGGCCTACTGTTAAAAGTGAACAGCGCGACAGGATTATAACAAAGCGAAAAGAAAAGGAGATCAAGTCCCAGGGTATTGCATGCCTTGTACGGTTCGGAGAGGCGATCTCTTAGTCCCGGGCCATGGCTTGTCATCGGTGACTTCAACCTTATTCTTTACGCGGCAGACAAAAACAACTCCAACTTGGATCGGAGAATGATGGGGAAGTTCAAACGTTTTGTTGACAATAACGCACTGAAGGAGCTTTTCTTGCATGGGCGCAAATTCACTTGGAGCAATGAAAGGGAGGCACCCACACTTACTAAGATTGATCGTGCGTTCGTCTCCATCGATTGGGAGCTCGACCACCCGGAGTGCATGCTGCAAGCTTTATCCACCGAGTACTCGGATCATTGCCCTTTACACCTAACACTCCAAGAGTCCATGCACATTAAGAGGAGGTTCCGCTTCGAGAAGTTCTGGGTCAAAATGGATGGTTTTCTTGAGGTAGTCAATGAGGCTTGGACTTGTGATCCGGACATTACCGACCCTTTCATGCGGCTTGATATCTTGCTTCGTAACACGGCTAGAGCTCTTGCTGCATGGGGTCAAAAGGAGATAGGAAATATCAAGCTACAAATTGCCATCGCTAACATTGTCATCATGCGGTTCGACTACGCTCAGGAAAATCGTATGCTTACAGAGGAGGAGAGATGGCTTAGAAGAACCCTTAAGCAGCTTGCGCTAGGGTTGGCCTCCTTAGAAAGGACCATTGCTAGGAAAAGGTCGAGGATTACATGGCTTAAAGAAGGGGATGCAAACACGCAGCTGTTTCACTTGGTGGCGAATGGGAGACGTATGAAGAATTATATCCCTTCTTTGCATGTGGATGGTCATATTATCACCGATCGAAGGCAAGGAGGAAGCCTTTACAAGGCATATAAAGACATGTTGGGCAAGGATGTGGCACGAGAATTCACCCTAGACTTGGAGGGATTGGGAGTCACCACATTGACCTCTCTGAAAGGTGACAGAGTGTTTATCGAGGACGAGATCTGGGCAGTTATTAAGGACATGCCCTCAGACAAGGCGCCTGGACCGGACGGGTTCATAGGCTTGTTTTTCCAGAAAGCTTGGGAGGTGATCAAGGTGGATATCATTGCCGCGATTCACAAGCTTTTTGTTGGTAACGGAAGAGGTTTTGGGAGGCTTAACCAAGCTTTGATCACGCTTCTGCCAAAGTCTCCGGAAGCTAGCACCGTTTTCGACTTCAGACCCATATGCCTAGTGCATAGCATGCCCAAGATTGCTTCCAAACTTCTGACCGCCAGGCTCAGACCGCGCATGGGAGAGCTAGTCAAGGCGAACCAGTCTGCTTTCATCAAGGGGCGATGCTTGCACGATAATTTTCTGCTAGTGAGGCAAATGGCGCGCTCTATGCATCGAAGGAAAGCGAAAGGTGTTATGCTCAAGCTCGACATTACTAAAGCTTTTGACTCCCTGGCTTGGCCGCTCCTGTTTGAAGTGCTAAGAGCTAAAGGTTTCTCGGAACGTTGGATATCTTGGATTGCAATTCTTCTTACCACTGCCAGCTCAAGAGTGTTGGTAAACGGATGTGCAGGCGACAAGTTCATGCACGCTAAAGGTTTGAGGCAAGGGGACTCAATTTCCCCTTTGCTCTTCGTTATTGCCATGGATGTCCTTACGGTTATCATTATCAAGGCGCATGAGGCGCGAGTCATGAGCATGATCAATGGATGTAGCCCGATGCAATGCCTGTCCCTGTACGCGGACGACGTAGTACTTTTTATCAAGCCAACTTGGCCAGATCTCCTGTTCGTCAAGGAAACTCTCACAATCTTTGGAGTGGCATCGGGGCTTAAAGTGAACTTCGCCAAATCTGCGGCAATTATGATTCGTGCGAGCCCGAGGATGAAGAGCTCGTCAAGTCGGTGCTACCACGAAGATCACAACCTTTCCATGCAAATACCTAGGCCTCCGCTAAGCATCGACAACTCAAGAGATCCGAGTGGCAGCCGATTGTGGATGCGGACCTACACATTTTGCCAGATGGCAAAGGGCCCGTGACTAGACCGGGAGGCTTATCCTCATCAATCAAGTCATGAGAGCACGGGCAACACATCACCTCATGGTAGCGGAGGCGCCAAAATGGGCTCGGAAAGAGTGGACAGAGGTTGCCGTGCTTTTTTCTCGGGCCGGACGGAGGAAGTGAATGGCGGCAAGTGTGTGGTATCCTAGGCAAGGGTTTGTAGACCAAAGCACCTGGGCGGCTTGGGTGTAATTGACTTATCCAAGCACGGCATTGCACTAAGATTACGATGGGAATGGCTTAGACGCATTAATGCTTCCTGTGCCTTGGCAAGGGCTCAACTTGACCATGGACAAAAGGTGGCCCAAGCGCTTGGGAGCCTGGTTAAATGGAAGGTGGGAGCGGAGACAAAATTTTGTTTTGGAAAGATCGGTGGATCCATGGCGCAACCATCTCGAGCTGGCCCCTTGGTTGTGGCGACGTTTAGACGCAGTGGCCAACAGAGATTGGTACGTGATGCGATGTGCATGCATGCTTGGATGAACGACGTCGTGGGTGACCTATGCACGGAGGGTCTAACCCAGTTCATCGCACTTTGGGAGATCATATCGGAGATTGAATTAGATATTTAAACTGAGGACAACCCCATATGGGCTTGGAGGTGATCGAGTCTACACTGCATCATCTGCATACAAGATGCTATGTGAGGGAGGAGTTAGATTTCACTCTTTCTGAGCAACTGAAATGTTGGCGCCACGGCATGTAAAATCTTCATGTGGCTGGCAGTGCAATATCGATCGTGGATGTCGATGTAAGGGCTAGACACGGTTTGCAAGACCAAACGCCTAAATGCTACTTTTGTGATCAAGAGGAAGACACAATCAACCACATCTTGCTGCAATGTGTGTTCTCGAGGCAAGTGTGGTACATATGCATGTCCAGGATGGGATTGAGAGTGGAGCTTTGCCCAACATATGAATCCCATTTGGTGCAATGGTGGACGGAAGCTAGAAAGCGCATACAAAAGCAAACTCAAAAAGGATTTGACACATTTGTGATGCTCATTTGCTGGACACTCTGGAAACAGAGGAACGCAAGAGTGTTCAGATCGAACCAAATCAAAAATGAATGGGAGACTGTGGACTTGATCTTCGACGACTTGAGGACTTGGGCTACGGCAGGAGCATCTGGAGGAAGACCGATACCCGAGTAGTAGAGTAGTATTTAGGAGTGGAGTGGAGGTTTGGTTGGGGTCGGCTTGTGACCATCAACTAGCTCAATGTAATAACTCTTGTACATATTTTTCTCCCTTCTATAAAGCTAAGGTACGCCTTTGGCGTACCCTCGAAAAAAAAATCCGTGACTCCATAAGATGACAAGATTGCATGAAGATCAAAGCAGAGTGCCAGTATACAAAAATGCCAGCAATTCGGTGTGGTCCGTATGAAACTTCAACAAAACGTTTGTCTGCATCATGCGAGACTGCGGATACACGGACCACGTTCCAGCAATTGAAGATAAAAGACAAAAACAACGCCGCTCAACAAATCTGGTCAAATACTATGAGGCGCCGGGTCTGCATATGGAGTTGTCGCCTAAATTAAATCAGGTAAATTATTCATTGCAAAAGTGTTGTTATACCGCGGATATGGAGCATGCACCAGCGTCATTTTTATTGGCGTTTGTATGTGTCGTGCAACTTCACAGACACGTGTATAAGCCGCCGCCCCTGTGGTCCGGTCTACATCAACGCGCCAGCCAACTTGCCCATCTGCGCCGTCTTCCAGCGCCACGGATGGCTTGCCCATCCCCCCTCGCGGCCGGCACACACGTCTGCGCCGGCTTACAATGTGACGGACAACTTACCCGTCCGCTCCCGCGGCCGACTCTCCTGTCCGCACGGCTTACCGCACCTGCGATTGACTCGCCCGTCCACGCAGCTTACAACACCGTGGCCGACTCATCTGTCTGCTCCCACGGCCGACTCGGCCATGATTGACTTCAGCTTCATCGTGGTGATCATCAACTCCGTGGTGGATAATTTTTGGCTCAGCATATCAGGTGAAATCCATCTAGTATATTTTTATATTACATATTGCTTTCTTAAAAAAAAAGCAATTACGCTGGCTTGCAAGTTATCCAATGCAGGACAAGTTATATCACTGAGCTGTTGACTGATTCATACCGGTTTATATCACGGTCAAATATTGAGAATCTCAAGACAACTCCTCTAGTCGCCTTGAGACTCGGGGGCTACGATGGCATGACTCAGTAAATGATTGCCAATTTAAAGCAGATTCAAGAACTCTGGATCATTGGAGGGGAAAAATAACCCGGCCCCGGAGGCTACTGCCTTATTGGCAAATACTTAAAGGCCGTCAGAAAATTTCCGGCTTAAAAGAAGGATTCCGGTTCAAAATCCGGCTCAAGGTAAATTTATCTCTCACAAAGTTTTGAAGTTTTCAAATCCGGTTTAAAGTTCCGGTTCAAAAAGAATTAATCTCTCGCAAGTTCGAGTTCTCAGAAAGATTAAAGGGTGCCAAAAAGAGCTTGATGCCATGATGCACGGTTCAAACATGGGTATCCCGCCTTACGGCTTATCTTATCATGATCACTAGGGGGCTTCCTGTTCAAACATAGGTCGTATTCGAACCAAAGAGAACATAGCTGTCGATGCCCTTTTGATTGGCACGCTGCCAAACCTCCTAGGGGGCTTCTTGATCGTATCCGAATCATAGCTCAACCCCTTTGGGTCTGACGTGGATCGTATTTGAATCAGCGTCATTAAACAACTCTCAAGGTCATTTGGGGGCTTCCTGTTCAAACATAGGTCGTATTCGAACCAAAGAGAACATAGCTGTCGGTACCCTCTTGATCGGCAACGCCAAAGCCACTGGGGCTATATGATCGTATTCAATCTTAGCTTAACCCTTTGGAACGGTTTTCTGATCGTACTTGAATCAGAAGCCTCAAAACTTTGTTTGTTTCCGTAAGTTTTTGCAATCACAATTTTTGACTTTGTCTTGAGACTTTTTGCTCATATCTCAAGCATATATGTGGTTTCTATTAACCTGGCTCGGCTTTCGACGACAAGTCGCCAAAGATATAACAATATTAATACTTGGAAGGTTTGGCTTCTAAGGATTGGGTTATCACCCTTATCGCATGTGTCATGTAAACCGGAAGTACAAATTCAATATCACAAGAGTTATATGTGAGGTATTATGACCCGCCTCAAGCAAACCGCCAAGGGTTCTTGTGATCTACTTGTGTGCAGGGTAAGACTACATTTGATGAGTTACCCGCCTGCTCTTGACTTTAAGTCGCCAGGCATATGTTGTTTAAACTCGTAGGATTTGCAGAACTATGACTTATATAAATGCTTCAGTCCAAGCTCATCACTGAAATTGGTGTCTCAAAAAGGTTATCAATTATTGATTTTCTCAAGGGCTATAGGCCGTCGGGTTACAAAAAATTCCGGCTTACAATGAATGCACATTAAGTCGTCATCGGCCAAGAGCCGCTAGGTATTTAAACTCCGGATTTACTTGTCAACCGATGAGGTATTCAAATCTTTAATAGCCAAAACTGGCTGGATTTTCATGATGATATTGAATGATTGAGGTTTCCATACCGGATTATATTATTCAAATCTTGAATAGCCAACATGGCTGGATTTCTATTGTGATTATCAATAACCAGTGTTATGATTGAGGTTTTCAACGTCGCTTTAGCGCAACGGCTATTATTTTTATCAATGGGCATGATTTATTTTACAATGGAGGAAATAGTCCCGAGTCGCTGCAGGCTTACGACCCGGCACTTGGGGGCTACATTGTTCAAATCGAGATTACATCGAATATACAAGTCCCATGTCACTGCCAGCATGCACCATGACACTTGGGGGCTA
Organism: Aegilops longissima; assembly: GCA_021605205.1. Taxonomy (NCBI): domain Eukaryota; kingdom Viridiplantae; phylum Streptophyta; class Magnoliopsida; order Poales; family Poaceae; genus Aegilops; species Aegilops longissima. The sequence goes on from CM038680.1 coordinate 289,625,473, forward strand.
ATGCAAAGTCATTTTTTGCTCAACTTATTGAAGACCCGACTCATCACATTTTAAATGAGCCGCCCTTGGGGCTACCAATTGCTCTGCCGGAAATTCAAGGTACACAAGCCTTAATCCATTACATTGAAAGATCCATTATTCAGTTGGTAGAGTACAAAGCTCTTAACCTTGTGGACGTGGGTTCAAGCCCCATGGTGGAGATTACATCATTTGATGGTATTATCAATGAATCATATACAAAGTCCTAGCTCAGTAATATCGTATTGAGCTGGCCCTTGGGGGCTACACGTTGTTGCTCAAGTTTACATGATCATATTTACAAAGTCCCTGCTCATTATTGCATAATGACCCGCCCTTGGGGGCTGCAGTGGTCGAAATCCTTATGGGCATAAGGCAATTACAAGTCCCAGGTTGCTGCAAGCATGACAACCCGGTACTTGGGGGCTACAGGTGATATGCATATAAGGGAGGAATAACTTCAAATTATCAGTTTTGAGCAAATCAGGTATTATTATCAGAGAAATCTGCAAAGTTTATGACCCGGCGTCCTCATAAGATTAACCCGGTATCAGCAACCGTTATGACCCGGTGTTATCAATATTTACAAGCCGGCAATTTTGCTCGCCAGCCTCTACATATTTAAACCGACGGATCACCAGATGAATCTTGAGTCCAATATGTTTATTAAGCCGGCGCCTTGGAAGCCGACTCAAGTGGATTATTCTTCACAATATTTTTCTGTGAGAAACCAACATCAGCAGATTAAGTATGAAGATAGCTTATTGACCCGGATTTTCTAGATGAAGGAAATGACAATTGGACTTAAGGATAATAAGGTCCCGGGTCAGGAGAATATTTAACCCGGAGCACAAGGAATTAAGGATGATCAGGTGCCGGCTTACAAGAATTTTTAACCCGGAACACAATCTGTCAAATTTGTTCTTGTGTTTATTTTACAGGATCAGTTTAACAAGGATAAATCCAAATTAAACTAGGGGCTAATGTCGGGGATATACCCCGCGGTATGACCCGGCCGCAATTGGCGACTCACTGGTGACCCGCCCGGAGCTTGGTGATTCACAGATAACCTGCCCGATCTTGGCGACTCATTAGTAACCCGGCGGGCGGGTCAGATGGACAACAAGGCCCAAAGCGCAGAAGGCCGGCTCACGTTATGATGGTCCGGATTAAGAGGAAAGGGATGACGAATATTTCCTTTATAAGGAAGCAAGACCCGGACTTGTAATCAACTTGTAAGAGAAGATAGACTAGTCCTAGTCCTACTAGGACTCCACATGTAACCCACCCCTCTAACTTATATAAGGAGGGGCAGGGCTCCCCAAGAGGGACAAGAAAAATAATCTCTAGGGCTAGACACATCTAAGAGGAGAGCCGGCTTATGCGGCGAGTCCCTCATGAGCATAATGAGACCTAGCCACAAACATCATGTAGGGTTATTCCGGATGATGTTTGCTGGGGCCCGAAGCTGTCTAAATCCTTGTCTTGTGTGTCGCGTATCTCGTCCCGATCAACCCCTCTCAAGCTACTACATAGATGCGTTGGCCTCGCGACTAAGTCCTAACACTAAGGACATCTGCCGTGACAAATCCACGACAAAACTGCTAGAGACTTTCTTGCTTGCAATGATAGGAGTGATCTTAAGAAATTATTAGCTAAGCTAAAAGAAAAATCTCTGAGTGCTAGAATGAAATATGACCCTCTTTTGCTACTTCACCTATCTTTATTACTGATAAGGATTATGATTTCTCTGTTGATACCGAGATAATTACTTTGGTTGAATCTGATCCTTTCTATGGCTATGAATCTGAAACTGTTGCACATCTTACTAAATTAAATGATCTAGCCACCTTGTTCACTAATGATGAGAAAACTCACTACTACTATATCCTTAAATTATTTCCGTTCTCATTAAAGGGTGATGCTAAGATATGGTTTAATTCTCTTGATCCTGGTTGTGTGCGTAGTCCCTAGGATATGATTTATTACTTCTCTGCTAAATATTTCCCCGCTCATAAGAAACAAGATGCTTTAAGGGAAATATATAATTTTGTGCAAATTGAAGAAGAGAGTCTCCCACAAGCTTGGGGGAGGCTTATCCAATTACTTAATGCTTTGCCTGATCATCCTCTCAAGAAAAATGAAATACTTGATATCTTTTATAATGGACTAACCGATGCTTCCAGAGACCACCTGGATAGTTGTGCTGGTTGTGTTTTCAGGGAAAGAACAGTTGATCAAGCTGAATTGCTATTGAATAATATGTTGACTAATTAAAATAATTGGACACTTCCTGAACCAACTCCTAAGCCAACTCCAAAGAAAAGGGGTATTCTATTTCTCAGTCCTGAAGATATGCAAGACACTAAGAAATCTATGAAAGAAAAAGGTATTAAAACTGAAGATGTTAAGAATTTACCTCCTATTGAAGAAATACATGGTCTTAATTTTCCGCCTGTGGAAGAAATACATGGTCTTGATAACCCGACACAGGTAGTAAAGGTAAATTCTCTTTATAGAATTGATGAAGGTGATATTCCTCGTTATAAATCTGCTAGCCAATGCTTAGATGAGTTTGATAATTTTATTGTCAAACAAGAAAACTTCAATGCTTATGTTGGTAGAAAATTGAAACACAATGCTGATATGCTTGAACACTTGAGTAATTATATGTCTAGAGTTAAAGATGAACTTAAACTCATTAGTAAACATGCTTCTATGGTTACCACTCAAGTAGAACAAGTGCTTAAAGCTCAGAATGATTTGCTCAATGAATTAAATTATAAGAAAAATGACTTTGTTGTTAGAGTTGCAACTAGAGGAGGTAAAGTGACTCAGGAACCTTTGTATCCTGAGGGTCATCCTAAGAGAATTGAGCAAGATTCTCAGAGAACTAATGATGCACCTAGTCCTTCTAAAAGGAAGAAAAAGAAAAATGATAGGACTTTGCATGCTTCTAGTGAACCTATTATTGACACACCTGAGAACCCAATGATATTTCTGCCTCTGATGCTGAAACACAATATGGTGATGAACATGAACCTAGAGATAATGTTAATGATGATGTTCATGTTGATGCTCAACCTAGTAATAACAATGATGTAGAAATTGAACCTGCTGTTGATCTTGATAACCCACAATCAAAGAATCTACATTATGATAAGAGAGACTTTGTTGCTAGGAAGCACGGTAAAGAAAGAGAACCATAGGTTCAGAAACCCATGCCTTTTCCTCACAAATCATCCAAGAAAAAGGATGATGAGGATTTTGAGTGCTTTGCTGAAATGATTAGGCCAATCTTCTTGCGTATGCGTTTTACTGATATGCTTAAAATGAATCCTTATGCTAAGTATATGAAGGATATCGTTACAAATAAGAGAAAGATACCAGAAGCTGAAATTTCCACCATGCTTGCTAATTATACTTTTAAGGGTGGAATACCAAAGAAACTTGGAGATCCAGGAGTACCAACTATACCATGCTCCACTAAAAGAAACTATGTTAGAACTGCTTTATGTGATCTTGGAGCCGGCGCTAGTGTTATGCCTCTCTCTTTATATCGTATATTTGATTTGAATAAGTTGACACCTACTGAAATATCTTTACAAATGGCCGATAAATCAACTGCTATACCTGTCGGTATTTGTGAGGATGTGCATGTTGTAGTTGCAAACGTTACTATTTTAACGGACTTTGTTATTCTTGATATTCCCGAGGATGATAGTATGTCTATTATTCTTGGAGGACCCTTTTTGAATACTGCAAGGGCTGTTATTGATTTCAATAAAGGCAATGTCACTTTTCATGTTAATGGAAATGAGCATACGGTACACTTTCTGAGGAAACAACCTCAAGTCCACAGTATCAATTCTATTGGAAAAATTCCATCGATTACTATTGGAGGTTTTGAATTTCCTATTCCTACTGTCAAGAAGAAATATGATATTCTTATTGTTGGGGATATGCATATCCCCGTTGAGGTAACATAGTGTTATTCGAAATTTCTCCGGTTTCATGCGATTCTGAATGAGTTCGTTAACAAGACTTGACCAACCTTGTTAGTGGATTCCTTTTGATAAGCATGAGATGGATGAAGTTAGAAAGAACAACCTTCTGTACCCTCCTTTTACCTTCTGTTATTTAGATTAATAAAGCAAAAATAGTATTTTCTGTCAGTTTTCTGAATTATCCGTGCAATAAAGAATACCCTGAAAATAAAAGTTCTCCAAATGCCCCGAAAATGAAATATGATTTTTTCTAGAATATTTGAGAATATCTGGCACTGAGCACATAGCAGGGGGAGCAAGCACCTGGCCACGAGGGTCCATGGCACGCCCACCCCCCGGGGCGCGCCCCCTGCCTCGTGGGCCCATGGTGGCTCCCCTCCACTTATTCTAGCCACCACACACTCCTTCTTCCTCCCAAAAAAAATCACCAACCAGCTCAAGCACGAGCTCTAGCTCATTTTGCTGCGATTTTCGATCTCCTAGCTCAAAGCTCCACTCACAAAACTGCTTTGGGGGATTGTTCTTTGGTATGTGACTCCTCCATTGGTCCAATTAGTTTTTGTTCTAGTGCTTTATTCATTGCAATTTTTTTCTGCTTAGGTGACCCTATTCTTGAGCTTGCATGTCAAATTTATTTAGTCCGAAGTAGTTCTAATGCATGATATAGTCTCTAGGCACTTGTGGGAGTAGTTGCTATCAATTTTGTTGAGTTTGGTTTACTTTTATTTTAAGTTACTAAAATTTTCAGAAATTTTTCAAAGGAAGAAATATGTTTAGGAAAATGTACCAAGGTGGTTCTTCAAGGAAGCAAGGACCCAGGCCCGCAATACGTGAGCCGGACCATGAACCACCAAGAGAAGCTCAAGTGCGGCCTTGTGAATGGTCGTCAGAAGATTTCATGGTTCGAGCAGGAATTAAGTAGGAATTTGATGCATATGTGCATAATGCTGAACTCGAGGGCTTCATGCTAGATAAGTGCCCTCAATACTATCACCTAACTGATTTCTTTGTGAGAAGGTTCAAATTTTCATCTTCACGTAATTCTCACACTGTCCTATTTGATATATATGGCCAATCTTATACTATGGACTTAGAGGATTTTAGTACTGCTTGCAAACTTCCACAATGGGGTAGTGTCAGTGAACCTCGCAAATCTGAGTTTAGAGATTTTCTTGCTAGTATTACAGTGGGGGAATCTAGAGATGTAACACAAGCTACCATAGGGAGCATTCATTTTCCTGCTATACATTATTTTGCTCTCTTCATAGGTAGGTGCATAAATGGTAAGGTTGAAGCATGTCACATGTGTGTCCCTGATCTTAGTGTTCTCAGGAGTGCTGTTTTAGGAGATAAACACTATAACTTGGGGGCCATTGTTGCACGGAGGTTGCATAATAATGGTTTAAGTGGAGACTTTTTTGGTGGAATTTATGCAACCCGTGTGGCTAATTTTCTTGGAATACCCATACATGAAAGTGATATGGATTTGCCTCCCACTTATCTAGGATATGAGGCTATGGTTTGCCATCAGTTTATTGAGAGGAACAAACAACCTATCCAGTATCGACTAATGTTTGACAGGCGCCGCATTTTCCATGTTGCTCTCCCTGCTCCTACTTTCTTTGAATTTCAGAAAAAAGGGAGATTTATCATAACCAGGGAGGAGGCGAACGAGTATAAGTGGAGGACCGCTCATGAGGCAACAACTGTTGCATCACAGTACGACCCCAACTACAACTTTGGATATCCGCCAGGCCAGTCGTGGCAGTAGACCAACTTAGGCCAAAAGCCTAAGCTTGGGGGAGTATGTATTTCTCACCGACATTACATTCATGTTCACACACTCATTCTAGTTGTCGGTGCTCATACTTTTTCACTGTAATATCCATGCTAGTTTATTTTCTTTTTCTCGCTTTCTTCTTGTATGTTTGATAAACCTTAAGAAAAACAAAAAAAATAGTTGTAGCTCTTAGCTAGTTTACTTTCCTTGCCTGTAGTAGTAATAATTAAAAAGAAAACCCAAAAAGATTTCTTGTTCTTCTTTTGTTTGTTGGGAGCTTTCCCGTGTAAATAGTTTTATTTCTTTTCTTTGCGGGTCGAGAGGAGAAGACCATAATTAAAATGTTGAAGTGGCTCTTATATGCATTATTGTTGATTTAAAAAAAGAGCCCATATTATCTTGTCTTCTCCTATGTGTCAGATGCGTGCAGATTCCAGCTTAGTCCAATGCACGTGCACTATAATTATTATTCACATCGTTCGGTCGTGCAAGTGAAAGGCAATAATGAAGATATATGATGAATTGATTGAGATGAGAGAAGCTGGTATGAACTCGACCTCTCTTATTTTTGTAAATATGATTAGTTCATCGTTCCTGATTCAGCCTATTATGAATAAACATGTTTGCAATGACAATTAGAGATTATAGTTGCTTATTCCATGCTTAATTAGCTAGGAGTTTATAATGGTTTACCTTGCGTGCCAACATGCTATTAAAATGGTTGTGATGTGGTATGATAGGGTGGTATCCCCCTTTGAATGATTCGAGTGACTTGACTTGGCACATATTCACGCATGTAGTTGAAACAAAATCAACATAGCCTCCACGATATTTATGTTCATGGTGGATTATATCCTACTCATGCTTGCACTCTATGTTTATTAATTTTAATGCATGTTCATGACTATTGTCGCTCTCTAGTTGGTCGCTTCCCAGTCTTTTTCTAGCCTTCACTTGTACTAAGCGGGAATACTGCTTGTGCATCCACTTCCATAAACCCCAAAGTTATTCCATATGAGTCCTGTTGGGGATATTACTACTGGGTATAAACCGGCCAGGAGAGGCCGTGTTATCCCCATAATGAGTTATTTATATTTGAAGCCCATGAAGACAAAGAGTGTGGTGCTTTACGAAGGCCCTGGGCCCAAAGGCAGATTAAGGCCTGTAGACATAAACCGCCATTGATATGTAAGCTTGTGTTGTAAGATAGGAAAAGGGTAGAAACCGAGTCGGACACGTTTATGAGCCGGCCTCAGGATTCTGTAAACCGACAAGCGTCAACCTATGTATATAAAGGGACGACCCGGCGGTAGTTTAAAACAACAAACGACAACTCGAGAGCCAGGGATAGCGGATTCGCTCCCTGGTCATCGAAACCCTAGCAATTCCACAACAACTGGATTAGGCCTTTACCTTCACCGCAAGGGGCCAAACCAGTATAAACTCCTTGCGTCCTTTGTCCGCTTTAACCCCTTTAAGCTAACTCGTCGTGATGGCTCCACGACTAAGTCCTTTCACTAGGGCATCTGCCGTGACAAAACCACGACAGTTGGCGCCCCCCGTGGGGCTATCGCACGATGGTTTCGAGTTCTTAGAGGGCAGCTTCGAAGGGCTCAAGGGATACGCCGTAGGCCTGATGACTAAGAGCCGTCACGGCAAGCTCTACATCGATGACGCAGGATAGGGCCCCGAGGCCGGCTCAATTGAGTATGGGTACCGGGTCCCCTTCGGCGGCATTCACGTTTTCATTGGCAAGATTGGCGAACCGGGCCCTGAGCCGTACATCTGCACCGACATCGTCGAAACGGCTCAGCGTGCGAGACCCACCTGGGTTCAGCCCGCCATGAAGCTTGCCTCCGTGGGTGTCTGTAACATCCCAAATTTCCTATTTGGAATGTTTTACAATATTAGCTAAGCATCTATGCATATTGTTTGAATTTGAGCGGCATTTGAAGTTTCAGAAGATTTTGAGTTGTTGGAATTTGAATTTGAATTTGGCAGTTGAGATTTATTTCAAATCAATGCCTGACAAATACTTGAGAAAAAGTATGAGAGGAGTAAACATGACACTCCAAATATGTCAGATGAAAAACCCTACCAAAAGTTTGAATTCAAATTTTGATTTTATTTGGAATTTTAGAAAAATGATTTTTTATAAAGTTTGAGTTTTGCCCCTGGAAAAATGTTCAAATTATAGGGAATATTCCCCTGATCATTTATATATATATATGTCCTATATAAAATATTTATATTTAATATATTTTTCTCTCTCTCTCAAAATTCAAAAAAAGAAAAAGAAAGGAGAGACCAGCGCCACCAGCCAACTGCCCAGCCCGGACTCAGGCGGCCCACCATGGCTTAAGCCAACCAGCCGGCCCAGCCACTAGGCGTAGCCCACCCGAGCCGGCCAACCCACCGACACCCCGAACCCCTTCCGAATCGGTCAACCGACCGCAACGCCGCCTCCCTCTCCCGCTAACGGGTGGACCCCGCCACCTTCTTCCTCCCCACGCCAACCCCGCCGCTGCCACGGATCCCAGAAGATCCGGATCGCCTCCCGATCCTCCCCGATCGCCTCGTCCAAGTCGGTGCCCCTATAAATACCCCGCCCTCGACCCCTTCCCCACTTTTCCCCCCTCGCGACGACTCTCCCTCGCCTGCATCGCTCACGGAGCACCCGAGCCGCCAGCCCGCCATTTGCCCTGCTCCGGCCGCCTCGAACCCCCTCGAGCTCCACCGAGACCACCCCCGAGCTCCCCTTGCTCCGCCGCACCCGCCGGAGGCCTCCGCCGTCGCCCCGGACCACCGTAGCTGCCGCACCGTCGACACCCGAGCCGCCGTCGACCGTCGCCGTCGGTAAGTCGCCGGAGATCACCCCCCACCGTTAGATCTAAACGTAGGGTCTAGATTAGATTCCCGAAGCGGTAGGTTTTAATTTAAATAAACCGGTTTTAGTTCCGGTTTATTCCGGTTTTATTTAGGTTAGTTTAGAACGGCCCGACTCGGTTTAATCCCTAGGGCGTATTTTAGTTATATTACGCCGATGCGTTAGATAGGCCCATTAGCCGGTTTTTCCTTTTTAGTTAATTTTTTTTCGTTTCTGTTTTTAACAGAATAGTTTCAGTATTGTAAAATTCATATCTTTTAATCTACTTAATATTTTTAATTGATTCTTTTTTTGTTGGTTTGCAAATTTATTGTAGTTTCTGTAGAAAATATGTTTGGCCATGTTAAAATTATTTAAAATTGTTTTATTTTAGATTTAGACAGATTAGTAATTCTGCTATAAAGTGAGTTAGAATTATTTTATTTTAGTGATTCTTTTGTCACTACTTTGTTTTTACCATACCTAACCGTAGGAATTTATTTGGGCATTTTAGATTTAATAAAAAATAGTTTTAATCAAAATCATGTGGTTCTTAATTATTTAACTAGCTACTGTTTTCCTATTGTTTCATATAGCAAATAATTTTATTTTTCTTATGTGATAGTTTATTTTAGGTTAGTTTCTGTAACTTTAGATCAGGAACTTTTATTTACAATAAATAAAATTTTTATTTTAGTTTTTCTTACTAGAATGGTTTAGGCATAATAGGAGTTTTATAATAGCTTTTAATGTGATTCTTTTTGCTCCTAGTTGCATGATGTTTTCTTTTCTGTTAGTTAGCAAAAACCCATACTTAGGTTCTGTTAAGAAAAATTTTGTTGTGTAAAACTACTTCTTGGTTGTTGTTTGATATGGTGAAAACATTGATTTGGATTTCTTCGAGTTTTTTTTGGGTTTGGTTCAATTGTTTCATGTGTTATGTTAGTATGTTGTTGTGTTAAGTGATCATATGTTGTATGCTTATTATGATTGTTGTTTGCCTCGGTAGAATTTCCGGAGTTCGAAGCTTGCTACCACGAGTCCCTAGCTTTCGAAGATCGTCAGCAAGGCAAGTCATTGATCATATTTTTCTTTTACTATACCTATGATTTTATTGCATTAGAATTATACCTCCCCACCATGCATGCAGTAGGAGAATTTGAAGTTATGTTCTTGAGTAGTATCATGAGGTAGGATGAACCCAATTCCCCTTGTTACCATTGCCCGGGACGAAGTAGTTTATTTTGCTATGCTCGTAGACGGGGTTGGTTGAGTGAATCATAAGGGAGATGTGAGAGTCAAGATGATGACAACCCCATGACTTCAAGCTCAAGATGGACTTCAAAATTCACTACTGGGTGGAGGACGGTTGACGGGCACCCTGGAGAAAACCAGTGGTTGGCCGGGATGCATGGAGAAGTGCCATGACATCTTGCGGAAAGCTTCACCCAGCCACGAAGAGACGGATGTATACCCCATTGACCGGAAGCTTACCTGTGCAGCCGCAAGCCATTATGGGCTCTGGCTTGGTCAACCCTAGGTGTGACTCGGCGGACGATACTACGAGATGTAGAAGAACGGTAGGATTGATGGGTACCGGCAAGTGGCGGAGGAACTCTTCGAAGACCTGTTGCTTCGTCCCGCCTTCAAACACCATGAAGTGCGAAGACTTAAAAGGAGGAACGATTCTTGCGGGTAAAGTGCGCAAACCTCTGCAGAGTGAAAATCTAATCGGTTAGCCGTGTCCCGATTCTGGACAATTTGAGCCTCTGGAACTTGGAAGTATTTGGATATCTCAACACCAAACTTAATAAATTAATTGAGGGGGTTATTTAATAATTGGGAATGAGACATTGGTTGGCGGAACCATCTCAATAACTACCAACATTTTGTAGTATTTGCAAACAAGTCCTTAATATAGGGAAAAACTGGCTTTTCGCAAAAAACAATGAAACTTAGAGCCCCACAGCCAAATTGCATATAGTGTTAGTAATTTTATTGTTATTCTCTCTCATGACTTGCCAAGATATTCAAAATGCTGACTCTACACGGCTGCAACGCCTTATGTTGCAGAGGAGTATTCCGATCAGATTGAGGCTACGATCCACGCTTGGCGATTGCCCTATGGAGTCGGATGGACTCACTATTCTTCTACGCTTCGCAGCTTTATTTAGTTTATTTCTCATGAGTTGGCCTTCGCCAATTTATTCTATTGTAATAAAGACTCGATATGAGAATCGTAATAAATTCAGGTGTGATTGAACTTTGATTATTTCATCAATGTACTGTGTGCCAAAGATGATCTTGGGATGGTATAGTTACGTAGACTTTACCGATTTTGGGTCGGGTCGCTACACGAGATGGTATTCAGAGCACACGCCGACCGTAGGACGAACCCCTAGGATCGGAAAGCCATAGGAAGAGACTATTTATTTTATGTCCTTATCATTCCGTAATTCTCCCTGCTCATTTCTCGACTTCTCTCCGATTTTCAACATTCTAGATGGCCGAGTTCAACCCAGCTCTGCTACGGAGTTTTGCCACCAGATGAGACGATGCCTTTCGGCAAGAAGCTGGTCCAGATGGTGAAGAAGCTGAAGATTGCTCTGCCTCAATCACCGGAAGCCTACCAATGCACTTCCGACGGATACCCGCCATGAGATTGAGGTGCACATTCCAGGAGAACCTTCAGAGGACATTCAGAGCCCATTGACTTTGAGTTTGCCGATTTCAATTGGATCCTCGGAAGAGACATGGCGATTTATCGTGCACTTGGACATCTCCGAGAAGAGTACAGGGCGAGCTCGACCCATCGACCTCGCCATGATTTCTCGCAGAGCTAGGAATGGAGATATCATCCGCATCAGAGGACGACTCCATTCTCTCATATGTCCAAGACTTGGAGTGTCTCCTCAGAAACGGGAGATCCGACTCGCCAGAACTCAAGGTACACAGAGGCTGTTGTTCCGTGAACTGAACTGGAGGAGAAAGCACACGCAGACTTCCTTGACCATGAAGAAGAAATCAAGGATTTCATGGAGAGAGTCGACAAGCTGAAGATGGATGTTGCCGCATTAGAGGAGAAGATGGACTTGGGAGAGGACCTTTTTCCGAGTGGAGATGACGGACCCCTCGTGAGCAATGACCAGGACTATGAAGGGAGCTCCACTGAAGAAAGCCGCAAGAGGAGGCGCCGCATCAGAGGACGCCACACCGGAGGACGCCGCACCAGAGGACGCAAGGATAATTGATGAAGACATTTAGTCGACCGCCATGTTATTTTACTTTTTTTTCGTCGATCAGTTAGGCCGTTATTTTCGATTAGTCGTGAGAATTTGTAATCCGAGATTGAACCATGTTTGAGATGATTGAATAAATGATTGGTGTGATTATGATTGTGCATTCATATGGGTAGTGATATTTTCTCATTAGACCCTTGTTCTATTCTAATTTTCTCATCCACTCCAAAACACCAGATGCCTCCGAGACGTGACCCCGGTCTCAACTTTCCGCAGGAGCTCACCCAGCTGATCCAGCAGCAGAATGCCCTCATGCAGATGCTCATTCAGAACTAGAACAACAACAACAACAACAATCCACCGCCACCACCCCTCGCTGACAACTTGACCCGCTTCCTAAGGCTGAATCCGCCAGTGTTCTCTAGCAGACCGAGCCGATTGTGGTCGATGATTGGCTCCGCAAGGTCGGAAGGAGTTAGCCACCGCTGGATGCACAGATGTAGAGAAGGTGCGCTTTGCGCACATCAACTTGATGGACCTGCAGCCTCTTGGTGGGAGAACTACACCGCCACTTATCCCATCGCCACCATCACGTGGGATCAGTTCCAAGAAGCTTTCCGCACCGCCATGTTTCAGCCGGAGCCATGAGTCTCAAGAAGCGTGAGTTCCGCAACTTACGCCAGGGAACCGTCATGTGGGCAAGACGTGGATGAGTTCAGCAAGTTAGCTCGCTATGCCCCGGATGATGTGGCCACAGATGCCGCAGCAGGAAAAGTTTCTCGAGGGACTCAATGACGAGCTGGGTATGCAGCTTATGGTGGCTACCTTCAACAACTACCAGAGCTGGTAGACAAGGCCACCATACTTGAAGGCAAGCAGCAGCAGATTGATAGCCGCAAATGGAAGTATGGCTGGGGAAGTACAACTCGAGCTCAGCAGAAGCCCGTTATGCCCCATACTGGAGGGCATACCCATCACACCCATGGAGGACATAATCATGGAGGACATAACCATGGAGGAAATGGGAACAACCGCAACCCGACAACAAGTCGTGCAATGGAAACGATAATGGCAACCAGATCGTCCCCGCCTGCGCTCGTAAAGATCTGAGTCATATCACCTGCTTCAAGTGCCGTAAAACAGGCACTATGCCACCGACTACCCGGAGGCCAAGCAGAGGAATGGAAACGGCAATGGAAGCTCAACAAAGAAGCCCAACCCTTTTCCTCGTGCTCGTGTGAACCACATTGACGTGGAGGACGCCTATGATCAGCCGGAATCGTGGTTGGTAAGTTTTATTAAATTCACATCCAAGATTGGTACTCTTTGATTCGGTGCAACGATTCATTCATATCAAGGGTAGTTGTGGAAAAGTACGGGTTGCCCACTAGAACCCTTAGAAGCCCTCTTCACGCTGGTTCCTGCAGAGGAGAAATGATGGCGTGCTTAGGCTGTCATGCAACCTCAACATCGGAAACCATAAATTTCCGCAGACCTCATAGTATTGGAAACCCGCACCTTGGATTTGATCCTAGGCATGGATTGGTTGACGAAGTTTGAAGGAAACATAGACTATGCCCAAGAAGTCGATTCTGCTCACCACCCCGGAGCGTAAGAGGATCAAGTATGTATCCGCACGTATCCCGATGAAGAATCAGTGCATTCCCTCACGGAGTTGTTCAGAGGAAGTGCCGAGTGCAAGATTTTCCGATGTGTTTCCTGAGGAATTACCAGAATGCCACCGACGAGACATTGAATTTCTGATTGAGTTATTGCCCAAGCACAGCCCCAATATCCAAGAGACCCTATCGGATGCCCCGAACGATTTAAAAGAGATCAAGAATCAAATTAATGAGCAATTGGAGAAGGGATATATTCGCCAAGCTCGTCACCTTGGGGAGCCCCAGTTTTTTGGTAGAGAAGAAGGATGGAACTCGAGAATGGTTGTGGATTATCGCTCGCTGAACGACGTGACCATCAAGAACAAGTACCCTCTGCCGATGATTAATGACCTATTTGATCAGCTAGTTGGAGCCAAGGTATTCTCCAAGATCGATCTTCGATCGTGGTATCATCGCTTGAAGATCCGTGAAAAGGATATACCCAAAACAGCATTCACCACTGTGTATGGTTTATATGAGTATACCGTCATGTCATTCGGATTGACTAATGCCCTGCATACTTCATGAATTTGATGAACAAGGTATTTATGGAATATCTGGACAAGTTTGTCGTGGTGTTCATCGATGATATACTGATTTTCTCAAGAGCGAGGAAGAGCATAAGGAACATTTGCGCCTAGTTCGAGAAAGTCCGAGAACATCGCCAGTGTATGCCAAGTTCAGCAAATGTGAATTTTGGCTGAAAGAAGTTGGATTCCTCGACATGTTATTTCAGGAGAAGGAATAGCGATTGACCCCGCCAAGGTTGTATCACCACCGATTGGCGATCGCCCACCTCACCAAGGAGATCCGCAGTTTTCTCGGACTCGCAGGATATTATCGAGGTTTATTGAGAACTTTCGAAGATTGCCAAGCCCATGACCGAGCTGTTGAAGAAGGATGGCAAGTACATTTGGACCGAGGATTGTGAAGCCAGTTTTCAGGAATTGAAGAAACGCTTGGTTACAGCCCTAGTATTGATTTTGCCGACATACACAAGGATTACCAGTATATTGTGACGCTTCGTCGTGGACTCGGAGGAGTACTCATGCAGAAGTAAAAGTTGTAGCTTATACCTCCGCATAGCTACGACCACACGAGATGAATTATGCCACACATGATTTGGAGTTAGCAGCCGAGTGCATGCACTCAAGACTGGAGACATTTCCTTATCGGAAACCGCTGTGATGTTTACACGATCATAAGAGCTTGAAGTATATTTTCACGCAGAAGAGTTGAACCTCGAGCAGAGGAGATGGCTAGAGTTAATCAAGGACTATGACATGAGATTGCATTACCACCCAGAAAGGCTAATGTTGTAGCAGATGCTTTGAGCCGTAAGAGTTATGTGAATACTCTTATAGCGGAGGATTACCCCAGAGTTAGTCGATGACCTCGTAGATCTCCGATCGAGATAGTTCCAGAGGATATGTTGCAACTCGAAGTTCAGTCCACTTTGGCCGAAAGAATTCGTGAAGCCCGTAAGTCGGACAAGGAAATTGATGAGATAAAGAAAAGGATGAATGAAGGAAAAGCTAAAGGGTTTCTTAAGGATGAATACGGAGCTATATGGTTCGAGGATCGATTTATGTACCCAATGATCCCGAACTCGTGAAGCTAATTCTTCAGAGGCTCATGATTCACCGTACTCGATTCACCCCGTAACACCAAGATGTATCTGGATTTGAAGGAAAGTTTCGTGGACAGGTATGAAGAAGGATATTGCCGAGTACGTAGCAAAGATGCGATGTTTGCCAACGAGTAAAGGCGGAACATCGAAGCCAGCAGGGTTACTTCAACCTTTGCCGATTCCCGAGTGGAAATGGGAAAACTTGGAATGGATTTTATCACAGATTACCCAGACCTGCTCAGGTTATGATTCCATCTGTGTAGTGGTTGATCGATTGACCAAGGTAGCTCATTTCATTCCCGTGAAGACTACCTATACCAGCGCTAAGTTAGCCAAGATATACATGACTAGGATCGATGTCTGCATGGAGTTCCGAGGAGTATCGTGTCGATAGAGGAACACAATTTACCTCAAAGTTTTGGAATCAGCTGCATGAAACTTTGGGTACGAGGCTGGAGTTCAAGATAGCTTTTCATCCGCAGATGATGGACAGACCGAGAGAGTCAACCAGATCCTGGAGGACATGTTGAGAGCTTGTGTGCTAGACTATGGATCTAGCTGGGATGATAATTTGCCATACGCGAGTTCTCGTACAATAACAGTTATCGCACCATCAAGATGGCCCCTTCAAGCTCTATACGGAAGGAGGTGCGAACACCATTGTTGTGGGATGGTGTTGAGATCGAAAACTTTTCGGTCCCGATCTTATCGAGATTCAAGAGAAAGTCAAGCTGATTCGAGATAGACTCAAGGTAGCTCACCGAGGCGTAAGAGTTATGCCGACAAGAAGGCAAGGAAGTAACATACGGCGGAGACCGGCATATCTTCGTGTGTCCCACTTCGTGGAATCAAGAGGTTCGTGTTAAAGGAAAGTTAGCACCCGATTCATTGGCCCCTACAAAATCCTCGAACGTCGTGGAGAAGTTGCTTACAAGTTGGAATTGCCGGAAGGATTGTCCGAGTTCATGATGTCTTCCATGTTTCTCAATCAAGAAATGCCATGCCGACATGGCCGATATTCCGCTGAGATACACAAAGGCCCCTAGAGGCCATACAACTCGACAAAGGATCTCGACTTACGAGGAGAAACCCGTCTGAATTCTCGAGATGCGAACAGAGTTACCCGCAGCAAGATCATCAAGTTTTGCAAGGTGTCAGGAGTCATCACTCCGAGGAGGAAGCCACCGGGAGCGAGAAGAAGACCTCCGCCGAGACCACCCGCACCTATTTGTTAGTTAACCCAATCTCGAGGGCTAGATTCATCTTAAGGTGGTAGGTTTGTAACATCCCAAATTTCCTATTTGGAATGTTTTACAATATTAGCTAAGCATCTATGCATATTGTTTGAATTTGAGTGGCATTTGAAGTTTCGTAAGATTTTGAGTTGTTGGAATTTGAATTTGAATTTGGCAGTTGAGATTTATTTCAAATCAATGCCTGACAAATACTTGAGAAAAAGTATGAGAGGAGTAAACATGACACTCCAAATATGTCAGATGAAAAACCCTGCCAAAAGTTTGAATTCAAATTTGATTTTATTTGGAATTTTAGAAAAATGATTTTTTATAAAGTTTGAGTTTTGCCCTGGAAAATGTTCAAATTATAGGGAATATTCCCCTGATCATTTATATATATATATGTCCTATATAAAATATTTATATTTAATATATTTTTCTCTCTCTCTCAAAATTCAAAAAAAAAGAAAGAAGAAAGGAGAGACCCAGCGCCACCAGCTAACCCGGCCCAGCCAAGACCCAGCGGCCCACCAAGGGCCAAGCCAACCAAATGCCCAGCCACTAGGCGCAGCCCACCCGAGCCGGCCAACCCACCGACACCCCGAACCCCTTCCGAATCGGTCAACCGACCGCAACGCCGCCTCCCTCTCCCGCTGACGAGTGGACCCCGCCACCTTCTTCCTCCCCACGCCAACCCCGCCGCCGCTCGCCGGAATCCCGCAAGATCCGGGATCGCCTCCCGATCCCCTCCCCCGATCGCCCCCTCGTCCAAGTCGGTGCCCCCCCTATAAATACCCCCGCCCTCGACCCCTTCCCCCACTTTTCCCCGCCTCGACTCCTCCTCGCCTGCAATCGCTCCGAGCACCCGAGCCGCCCATTTTGCCCTGCCCGCCGCCTCAACCCCTCGAGCTCCACCGAGACCACCCCGAGCTCCCTTGCTCACAAGACTCACGGAGGCCTCCGCCACCACCCCGACCACCAGAGCCAGCCTTGCGCCGACACCCGAGCCGCCGTCGACTGTCGCCGCGCCGATAAGTCGCCGGAGATCACCCCCCACCGTTAGATCTAAACGTAGGGTCTAGATTAGATTCCCGAAGCGGTAGGTTTTAATTTAAATAAACCGGTTTTAGTTCCGGTTTATTCAGGTTTTATTTAGGTTAGTTTAGACCGGACCGACTCGGTTTAATCCCTAGGGCGTATTTTAGTTATATTACGCCGATGCGTTAGATAGGCCCATTAGCCGGTTTTTCCTTTTTAGTTAATTTTTTTTTCGTTTCTATTTTTAACAGAATAGTTTCAGTATTGTAAAATTCATATCTTTTAATCTACTTAATATTTTTAATTGATTCTTTTTTTGTTGGTTTGCAAATTTATTGTAGTTTCTGTAGAAAATATGTTTGGCCATGTTAAAATTATTTAAAATTGTTTTATTTTAGATTTAGACAGATTAGTAATTCTGCTATAAAGTGAGTTAGAATTATTTTATTTTAGTGATTCTTTTGTCACTACTTTGTTTTTACCATACCTAACTGTAGGAATTTATTTGGGCATTTTAGATTTAATAAAAAATAGTTTTAATCAAAATCATGTGGTTCTTAATTATTTAACTAGCTACTGTTTTCCTATTGTTTCATATAGCAAATAATTTTATTTTTCTTATGTGATAGTTTATTTTAGGTTAGTTTCTGTAACTTTAGATCAGGAACTTTTATTTACAATAAATAAAATTTTTATTTTAGTTTTTCTTACTAGAATGGTTTAGGCATAATAGGAGTTTTATAATAGCTTTTAATGTGATTCTTTTTGCTCCTAGTTGCATGATGTTTTCTTTTCTGTTAGTTAGCAAAAACCCATACTTAGGTTCTGTTAAGAAAATTTTTGTTGTGTAAAACTACTTCTTGGTTGTTGTTTGATATGGTGAAAACATTGATTTGGATTTCTTCGAGTTTTTTTTGGGTTTTGATTCAATTGTTTCATGTGTTATGTTAGTATGTTGTTGTGTTAAGTGATCATATGTTGTATGCTTATTATGATTGTTGTTTGCCTCGGTAGAATTTCCGGAGTGCGAAGCTTGCTACCACGAGTCCCTAGCTTTCGAAGATCGTCAGCAAGGCAAGTCATTGATCATATTTTTCTTTTACTATACCTATGATTTTATTGCATTAGAATTATACCTCCCCACCATGCATGCAGTAGGAGAATTTGAAGTTATGTTCTTGAGTAGTATCATGAGGTAGGATGAACCCAATTCCCTTGTTACCATTGCCGGGACGAAGTAGTTTATTTTGCTATGCTCAGAGACGGGTTGGTTGAGTGAATCATAAGGAGATGTGAGAGTCAAGATGATGACAACCCCATGACTTCAAGCTCAAGATGGACTTCAAAATTCACTCTGGGTGGAGGACGGTTGACGGGCACCTGGAGAAAACCAGTGGTTGGCCGGATGCATGGAGAAGTGCCATGACATCTTGCGGAAAGCTTCACCCAGCCACGAAGAGAAGGATGTATACCCCATTGACCGGAAGCTTACTGCAGCCGCAAGCCATTATGGGCTCGCTTGGTCAACCCTAGGTGTGACTCGCCGGACGGTACTACGAGATGTAGAAGAACGGTAGGATTGATGGGTACCGCAAGGCGGAGGAACTTTTCGAAGACCCTGTTTAGCTCGTCCGCCTTCAAACACCACAAAGTGCTAAGACTTAAAAGGAGGAACGATTCTTGTGGGTAAAGTGCAAAACCTCTGCAGAGTGAAAATCTAATCGGTTAGCCGTGTCCCCGGTTACGGACAATGTGAGCCTCTGGAACTTGGAAGTATTTCGGATATGTCAACACCAAACTTAATAAATTAATTGAGGGGGTTATTTAATAATTGGGAATGAGACATTGGTTGGCGGAACCATCTCAATAACTACCAACATTTTGTAGTATTTGCAAACAAGTCCTTAATATAGGGAAAAACTGGCTTTTTCGCAAAAACAATGAAACTTAGAGCCCCACAGCCAAATTGCATATAGTGTTAGTAATTTTATTGTTATTCTCTCTTCATGACTTGCCGACATATTCAAAATGCTGACCTACACGGCTGCAACGCCTTATGTTGCGTAGGAGTATTCCGATCAGAGTGAGGCTACGATCCACGCTTGGCGATTGCCCTATGGAGTCGGATGGACTCACTATTCTTCTACGCCCGCAGCTTTATTTAGTTTATTTCTCATGAGTTGGCCTTCGCCAATTTATTCTATTGTAATAAAGACTCGATATGGGAATCGTAATAAATTCAGGTGTGATTGAACTTTGATTATTTCATCAATGTACTGTGTGTGCCAGCATGATCTTGGGATGGTACAGTTACACAGAGACTTGACCGATTTTGGGTCGGGTCGCTACAGTGTCATCCACGGAGCGGAATCTGAGGTTAGATCGGCATCTGGTGGTGAGACCATCGTTTACTCTGATGACGAATCATCGACCGGAGAGACCGAGTCATTGTACCAGTTGCAAGATGACCAGATTGGGGGCTGTTCCGATGGCGACAGTATTCCGGACCCCTTCTATCCGCCAAGCCGGGTTGCGATCTTCATGGCCAGTATGCAGCCGGCACACCACTCTTCGACCGCAGCGGTGATGGTTTCATGGCGGCGGCAAATGAGCAGAGGCCTCGCGGCCGTCGCCACCAGTTTTTCGACTTATTTGACGTTTTTGCAACGCTACTGGCGGAAGTTAACCCGGCGAATCAAGATGAGCATAACGCGGAAATCACGAAAGTGAAGGATCAGATAACTCAAGCCAAGGCAGACCTGGCAGCTGAGGATACCAGAATAGCGACAGAGCGGGCCGAGTTGGAGGCACAGGCTTACCGGCTTATGTTGGATCAGAGCGCATCAAACGAGGTCATGAGGAGAAGGTACCGTTCCCACCTGCCTCCGGTTTATGAGGCCAGGAATCTCTTTAATACCCCAGGAGTAGGAACCGGTAATCAGCCAGTGGTAAACCGGGTGAAGGCACCTGGAACGGGGGGTTCAGCCACGTCCGATAGATCCACCTTGTCAGAACAACGTCCTGTCATAGCACGTCCCAACAGCACTGCTTCATTACTCTAACCCGTTGGATAACATTGTTGCCTCCGCTTCACGATTGGCAGCTCTTCCGATCGAAGGCGAGTCTCCAGTAGCAGTTGAGACACGACGGGCTAGGGAGCTTCTTCAAACGGCCTTGACTCAGCAGCAGGCTTATTCGTATAGTCGCGAAAGGATTCATTCCACTCCCCGCCCGAGCCGGAGTTACAGCAGGCGCATTGATGAACCGGCTGTATCAAGCAGTGCGCGGAACCATAATCTGCCTCATGGCCATAACCCGGCGGGTGGTGGTGCTGACGCTCAGAACGCGGTGGACCAAGGAAGGGCACATCGAGAAGCCAAGTTAGCAGCGCAGTACGCGGCCCGTCAGCTTACTCCAGTTCGTCCAACAACTTCGGTGGAACTAGGAGTTACTTCCAGTTCTTTGGGGGTGACGTGTCTCGTCCCGGCTCTACGTAACGTACGACTACCCAAGGATTTCAAGGGCCCGCATAAAGTTCCCAATTACACCGCCGATTTATCCCCTGAGTCATGGGTTGAAAGTTATGAGATGGCAATGGAGATGCTGGACGTGGATGATGCGGCGTGTGCTAAATACTTCACCATGATGCTGGAAGGGACAACCCGCACTTGGCTGAAGAACTTGCCAGCTAACTCCATTGGGTCATGGGCCGAGTTAAGGGCCCGGTTTATTAATTTGAAAGACACATGCGAACAGCCCATGTCAATTGTGGACTTAGCTACCTGTGTCCAGGAGGAAGGAGAGCCAATAACCCGTTGGGTGCGCCGGGTTTCAGAAATTTTGCATTCATCGGACCGGATTAACGCTGATACAACAGTTTTAATGTTGGAAGGCAATTGCCGGTTTGCACCTCTGAAGTTAAAGTTGGGACAGCTCAAACGTCACTGCAATGACATGGGGACGCTTATGGCAGCTCTGGTGAAATATGCCGACTCTGATAGTACCAAGGACCCTGAGTCTGACGATGACAAGACATGAAAGGGAAAGAAGAGCGGCAGCACCAAAGGGCAGCAGCATAACCCGGCGGGTCATGGAAACAACGGTAAGCGTAAAGCAGATAACAGTTTAGATTTTGTGGCTAATACCAACATGCAGGATAATGGCCAGCGTCGTAAGGGTAAGCCGCCCCCACGTGGTGGAGGGTCAGGTCCCAATCCGGAGCGCCTGTCTCACCTGTTAAACCAACCTTGCCCAAAGCACGGATCGCGGGAAAAGCCAGCCACGCACCTCTAGAAGGATTGTTTTATTATGCGGGAGTTCAAAAATTCAGATTTCTTCCGGTATGATCATGGACCGATCGGCGGTTCAGGCCCCGGATCTCATGGGCCGGGTTATGGTGGAGGCAGTTCCGGTTCAGGATTTCACGGTAATCAGAGCGGACATGGCAACAAGGCAATCAGGGCAACCAGGGTGGTTATAATCATCAGGGGAATCAGCAGCAACAACAACAGTCGGGTTACCAGAGCAACTCGAAGCAGTTGAATAGTGGGCAGTACCATGTCTTCCCAACGAGCATGTACACGTGCGATCAGAAGCTTCATAAAAGGGCAGTGAACTCCGTTGAACCGGCGGTGCCCCGTTACTTGCGCTGGTCTGAACAGCCCATCGTGTGGAGTCGAGAGGATCATCCACCCCGGGTTGATAATCCGGGTCATCTGGCATTGGTGGTGGCGCCTCAGGTTGGAGGATATAAGTTCACCAAGGTACTCATGGATGGAGGGAGTAGTATCAATATCCTTTATTATGAAACCTTCTGTCGCATGGGGTTAACAGATAAAAATCTTAAACCGTCAAACACCGTTTTTCATGGTGTGGTGCCTGGTAAATCGGCATATCCAGTTGGTAATATAGCTCTGGAGGTTGCTTTTGGAGATGAGCATGACTCGAGATCAGAAACATTAACTTTTGAAGTGGTGAAGATCAAGAGTCCATATCATGCCCTATTTGGACGGCCGGCTTATGCCAAGTTCATGGCAAGGTCCTGTTATGTTTATCTGCAGCTCAAGATGCCAGGCCATAAGGGGACCATCACAGTACATGGGAGCCGTAAGATCGCTTTAGAATGTGAATAAGATGATGCGGCCTATGCTGAGTCGGTTTGTGCAACAGAGGAGTTGAAGTTCTACAAAGACAATGTTGATCCGGCGGATATGACTTCTTTGAAGAAGCCAACTACAGAGCATGATCCGGCCTTGAAGTTTAAATCGGCTGATGAGACTATGCTGGTTGATTTTGTTCCTGGCGATTCATCCCAGCAGTTTAGCGTCAGCGCTAACTTGGATCTAAAATAGGAAAGCGCGCTCATCGAGTTCATCCGTGAGAACCGGGACATCTTTGCATGGAAACCTTCTGACATGCCAGGTGTACCGAGGGAACTCGCTGATCACACTATTAATATTGATCCCAAGTTTAAACCGGTCAAGCAATTCCTCCGCCGCTTCAATGAAGAAAGACGCAAGGCCATTGGTGAGGAGGTAGCCAGGCTCTTGGCGGCTGGGTTTATCATTGAAGTGTTTCATCCTGAGTGGTTGGCTAATCCGGTGCTAGTACTTAAGAAGAACGGCACCTGGTGTACGTGTGTGGACTACACAGATTTGAACAAGGCTTGTCCAGCGGATCCTTTTGTCCTCCCTCGTATTGATCAAATCATTGATGCTACAGCGGGTTGTGAGCATTTGAGTTTTTTGGATGCATATTCTGGTTACCATCAAATTAAAATGGCAGTTAAGGACCAGGAGAAGACAACTTTCATAACTCCCTTTGGAGCCTTCTGCTATGTATCTATGCCTTTTGGGCTCAAGAGTGCCCAGGCGACTTATCAGCGTTGTGTGCAGAATTGTCTTCATAATCAGATCGGCCGCAATGTTCATGCCTATGTGGATGATATTGTGGTGAAATCCAGAAAGGAGGAGACATTGATAGATGACTTGAAGGAGACTTTTGATAAACCTCCGGGTTTATAAGATGATGCTTAATCCGGCCAAGTGTGTCTTTGGTGTACCGGTGGGCAAGCTCTTGGGTTTTCTGGTGTCTAAAGGGGCATTGAAGCTAATCCGGAGAAGATCAGGGCTATTACTTCACTGGCTAAACCGAAGTGTGTCAATGATGTTCAACGCTTGGCAAGCCGGATTGCCGCCTTAAGCCGGTTTATCAGTCGCCTTGGGGAGAAGGCCATCCCTTTATATCAGAAGCTGAAGAAGACAGATGACTTCATCTGGAGTGACGCCGCCAATGAAGCGTTTGAGGACCTAAAGCGGCAGCTAGCCGAGCCGCCTGTCCTTGCTGCTCCTATTGGTAAAGAGCCCTTATTGTTATATGTGGCTGCTAATGCCCTGGCTATTAGCGTGGCTATTGTGGTGGAGCGCAAGGAGGCCGGAAAGGAGCATCCAGTTCAACGGCCGGTTTATTATATCGGTGAAGTACTTATTGAGTCCAAGCAGAGGTACCCACATTGGCAGAAGCTGGTGTATGGGGTTTTCATGGCGAGCCGGAAGCTTAAGCAATATTTCCAGGATCATCCCATCACTGTGGTCAGTTCTCTCCTTTGGGGGATATAATCCAGAACAGGGAAGCAACTGACCGGGTTGCCAAGTGGGCTATTGAGCTTGGGACTCACGGGTTAAAATATATGCCCCGGACGGTGATCAAATCTTAGGCACTTGTGGATTTCATCAATGACTGGACAGAGTTACAGGCGCCAGAAGAGAAGCCGGATCATACTTATTGGACTATTCATTTCGATGGGTCTAGGCAATTGGAGGGCTCGGGGGCTGGAGTCGTGCTAACTTCCCCACGAGGTGATAAGTTTTGTTATGTTCTCCGTTTAATGTTCCCTTGCACTAACAATGCAGCTGAATATGAGGCTTTACTCCACGGTCTTCGGATGGCTAAGGAGATGAATTTAAGCCGGGTTAAGTGCTTCGGTGACTCGGACCTGGTGGCTCAACAAGTGTCTGGTACTTGGGATTCCCAGGACCCGCTCATGGCAGCATATCGTCGAGAGGTGGATATTGTTGCAGGTCATTTCAAAGGTTATCAGGTTGACCATGTGGACCGGCGGAAGAACGAAGTGGCGGACGCTTTAAGTCGTCTGGGTTCCCAACGTAAACCGGTTCCACCAAACGTCTTTATGGATGTGCTACATAATCCGTCGGTCAAGCTCCCCACAGAGGAGGATCTGGCTATTCCTGATCCGGAGGCTCAGTTGGTGGTGGCTCTTCATGTCATCCCAGATTGGACGGTCCCATATTTGGCGCATATGAACCGGGGCGAGTTACCGGAGGATGAAACTTTGGCCAGGTAGATAATCCGGCGGTCCAAGTGCATGACTATTGTCAATGGAGAGTTACATCATTGCAGTGTGGCAGGGGCATTTTAGCGTTGCGTGTCTCCTGAAGAAGGTCGTGAGATTTTGCGTGAGATCACGAAGGAGATTGTGGTCACCACGCCGGTTCAAAGTCTCTGGTAGCCAAGGCTTTTCGTCACAGTTTCTATTGGCTGACGACTCATGCCGATGCTGAGGACTTGGTCAAAAGGTGTGACGGCTGTCAAAAATTCTCACGACGCGCTCATGTATCGGCTCAAGAGTTGAGGTTGATTCCAATCACTTGGCTGTTTGCGACTTGGGGGCTGGATATGGTTGGGCCCTTTAAGAGATCTAAGGATAAAATAAGGCCCACCTTCTGGTGGCAGTTGATAAGTTCACTAAGTGGGTGGAGGCAGAGCCAGTCAGTAAGTGTGATGCAGCTACGGCGGTTCAATTCATCAAGAAGGCGATTTTCCGGTTTGGTTTTCCACACAACATTATAACTGATAATGGCACTAATCTGTCCAAAGGTGCTATGAAAGAGTTCTGTCAACGTGAGCACATCTGGCTTGACGTATCGCCAGTGGCTCACCCTCAATCTAATGGTCAAGCGGAGGGAGCCAATCAAGAGATCTTGAGAGGCATCAAACCCCGGCTCATGGTTCCTTTGCAACGGACGTCGGGTTGTTGGGTGGAGGAGTTACCTTCTGTGTTATGGAGCATCAATACCACGCCCAACAGATCTACGGGTTACACGCCTTTTTTCATGGTTTACAGAGCATAGGCGGTTCTCCCTAGTGACATCCGTCATGACTCGCCTCGTGTGGCGGCTTATATCGAAGCTGACAATGAGAAGGCATGACAGGAAGCACTTGACCTGTTAGATGAGGAGCGTGACATTGCAGCGGCCGTTCGGCGATTTATCAGCAAGATCTGCGTCGTTATCACAGTCGTCGGGTTAGAACCAGAACTTTTCAAGAAGGCGATCTGGTGCTCCGACTCATCCAGGATCAGACTGATATGCACAAGTTATCCCCGCCTTACCCTTTGTGGTCAGCAAGAATTTGCATAACGGGTCATACTACCTTATAGATGTTCGAGAGCACAAAGACTCACGTAAATCGGAGGAGGAGACCCACCGGCCGTGGAATATCGCTCATCTTTGGCCTTTCTATACTTCAGCGACAAGCTTTTCTTATGTACATAGTTATGACAATGTATATATTATGATCACTATAATAAACCGGAGCCTCAACTAAAGCGGGGTATCTGTTGTTTTTCTTACATCATGTGTGGTTATATGGGGGCTTCTGTTTATAAAGCGGAGTCCGGTTTACCCATTGATCCAGCTTATAAAGCCATATATAAAAATCACTTGGAGGCTTGGTCGTATTTGAACCATAGCTACACCTCTTGATAGGCGTAAGGCCATCAGAGAAATCACTTGGGGGCTTGGTCGTGATCGAACCAAAGCTACACCTCTTGATCGGCGTAAGGCCACCAGGGAAATTACTTAGGGGCCAAAGAGAGTGTTGCAAAAGCACAACTCAAACATAGGCACCCACTGAGCACAGCTCAAAATATTGCTTGGGGGCTCTTTGCTTCGCAAAGAACAAAGAGTCTACACTTGTAATAGGCTATCAAGCCAGGCTTGGAAGCCAGGTGTATTCACCTAAAACCCCGGGTTATCCTGCCTCTTTAAGTAAGCCACTCCGTCCAGGTAATCCTGGCATGACCTGCCGAACGTTTGACAAGTCAATCTCATAGACCCTGAACTTGTCAAAGTTAAAACGACGATTGGTTAATGTGAGGTCCATCTTAAAAGGCTTTGTAAAATGGTTTAACTTAGTGGCCTGGCAGCCCATGAAAAGCCTCGATTTGGGGCCTGGCAGCCCATGAAAAGCCTCGCATATTTCTTTTATTTGCCAAGTTCTTTTTCCTTGGATGAGATTTATAATTTTTTTTTGATAAATCGGCGTTTATTGACCCGGCTTGGCTTTCAACTACAAGTTGTCAGTACATGATCAGTTATAATCCGGCGCTTATTAACCCGGTCTGTTTCGACTATAAGTCGCCAATGTTATATATGGATAATCCGGTGTTTATCACAACCCGGTACGATTTTATCATAAACCGGCACAATATGGAAGGAGTTACCAGTACTCAAGATTGGGGTTATCACCCTTACTACAAAAGTTGGTCAACCAACGATGTGATTCAATGTCACAAGTATCATTTATTTTCATATTTGATTATGTTTTTTACAGCCTTGGTTATAAACCTATATATATATATATATATATATATATATATATATATATATATATATATATATATATATATATATATATATATATATATATATATATATATATATATATATATATATATATATATATATATATATATATATATAGGCATCATGACCCGTCCGACGGTAAACTGCCAGGACACTTTCAACTTCTTGTATGCAGGAGCAACTACGGATTATGAACATCATATATCTTAAACATGGCGAATTAACGGTGTCAGGCAAAATAAATATGCGCGATGGCATAGCAGACAAAGTGTTTGAACTAGCCTATTATAAGACGCCTTAATGCCCAAAAGAATAATTGTTTTCCGGCAAGTGTTGCAGCACGCAGAAGGCTAAACCGGTCTCCGGATCATGACTCGTGACCAGGATGACTTGACGGTTGTGGATCATCTTGCGCCGGTTCATCCTCCTCATCTCTACCCAGTGGCTGGAAGTTAATGGTTACCCAATCGATCCCAGTTAGGGCTTGGAATACAACTTCATCGCTTATAAGTGCGGACGGTTCAACGTCAGGGGCATAGGTGTGCTTACGGATTGGCGGGATAAGATTTTGAGCCTCGGGAGTTGGTGCAGCAACCTATTTGTTGTTGACGTCATAACTCGCCTGATAGTATGAAAGGTCAGCTTCTTCAGCCAATTGGCAAGCCAGTGGATGCATCTCCCTGGTTATGACTCGGAGGTCATCATTGTCAAAATCTGATCCGTCTTCCCTTAAGCTTTGATAGACTTTACCCACATCCACCGGATCAAGATCAGGCACCCATGCTTTAGCCTGGGTTAGCGCGGCCAGAGCACCTGCCCTTGCAACCGATCTTTTTAATTCTTCAACCCGGGCAAGCAGCATTGACAACCTCTCTAAAGTTTCTTTGATTAAGGTTGGGGGCGGCTTGTTATGAGAAGCAGTTCATATGACCCGTTGCGCTCCGGTATATAACTGCTCTATAAGAGTATAGGCATCCTTCAGCTTCTTCTGCATGTCAGAGCCCAGATGAGTAATGCGAGTTCCTGCATCATTACAAACATCAGTAAACCGGCAATGTATGGGATGTTATGTTGAAAACTTAAAGCGAGGATACTTACCAAATACAGCAGTGGTCATGGCCTTTATCTGCCGCTTTAAACCAGTCAGCTCTTCTACCACCGGTTTAAGGGCTGCTTCTGCGTCTTCAGATCTCTTTTGCAATGTGGATTTTTCTATGTCCCAATCTGCCCGCTCCTTCTTGAAAATTTTCCTTCAGCTTCTCCATGGCTGCTAAGGCACTGTTCAGCTCCTCCTTGGCTTTGGAGGTTTCTGCTTGCTGGGACTTGATGTTCTCTTGAAGGTCAGTGGTTTGGGCTTCCTCTTTGCTCAGCTCAGCCTATAAGAGAAAGACATATCATGAGTTGGCAGTACATATTTGAAGTACCAAGCACATAACAAGTTATACACTTGATACTTGGGGGCTAATGCCTATTTGCTTCTTATCAGAAATTTATATAAGTCCCAAACACAATACAAGTATTATTCTTGGCACTTAGGGGCTAATGCATATTTGCTCAAAGTAGCATTATGGGTATTCTTCTAAAAAGTCCCGGTTCAACTTGAAAAGATAAACTGGCACTTGGGGACTACACATGCAAAAGTTACAATATTACAATTCTAAAAGTACCGGTTCATCTTAAAAAGATAAACCGGCCCTTGGAGGCTAAGCAGGTAAAGTTCAGATATTACAAAGTCCCGGTTTAGATTGACATCATAAACCGGCCCTTGGGGGATACTGGAGTTGATATTTGAAATTGGACATAAGGGAGAAATAGTTATGCAGTTACCTCATATCGCTCCTCCATCAGATTCACTAAACCGGCTTCGAAGTCGCGGCTTGTGTACAGACGGTTTAAAAAGCCAGAATGAATATCTTGGGCGTTGAGGTGGGCATAGCTTGATAAATCTGTGTTCCACTTGCCTTTGCCCATAGCAGAAAGTTCTTCCTTGGCACTATGCTTTGATAAAGCAACAGGATTGCCAGGAGTGGTGTGGCCGAAGCCAGTAATCATAATGTCATCCTCTTTATCATCAGCATCCTTTGATGGAGTTGACGGTTTATCAGCAGCCTTAGCTGGGCTGGACGGTTTATCATCAGTTCGAATCGGGCTTGTCGGTTCATCAGCATGGCCCGTTGTATCAACTTCTACTTATTCAACAAAAAAGTCATGATCTTGTGGTGGCGGATCATCAAGCATGGCGTCAGCATTTGTTCCTTCTGGATCTGGAGTTTTTTCCGGTTCAATAACTACATTGTCGTCGGCCGGTTTATTTAACCGGGCCTTCTTGCTGGGTCTAGGCTTGGCGCTGAAAACAAACATAAAGGTCAATAAACCAGGCAAAAGTAATATATTAAGGATAACATTAAAGCATAACTCACCCAGGAACCGTCTTGAGGGGTGGAAGTTGTGTGGCCGTTGACTCGCCAGAAGATGAATGAGGCGTGCCCTGATAATTTGAATCAGACGGATTAAGAGGCTGTCGGAAACAACCCACCTTGGGGAAAGAAGTATCAGGAATATAAGAGATCTCTGATCGACGTTTCCGGACTGGAGTGTTCAGTAAACCGGCGGAGGTAACTACCTGGCCGCTGTGCCGGGTTGTGCGGCGGGCTTCGTGTTGCTGCTTCTTCAAAAGAAAGTTTGGGTCCAAGTGAGCTACCACTGAGTCCGGATTATCCAGGTAAGCGTCAGCATTTGGTTCAGAAGACTCAGTGGTCCTCTTCTTGGCAGGTTTTTTAGTAACCTTGGTCTTGGGGCGAGGTGTTTTTGCTGGTTTATCCTGTGGCTTCTTCTTCCAGAATGGATCATCGCCTTGTCAAAGATGGACAAAATTTTGAGAGAGTATTTAAAAGGATCAAGCTAAAACAAATATATGATTCTTACAGTTGGCGGTTTATTGGAAGTGCAGGAAGGACTTAACCCGGTCTTGCTATAGACAGCCTCCGGTTCATTCAGTATTTTCTTGATGACTCAAGAATTTCAGCCTCACGTTAATCTAATGTCAATATGTCGTTGAGGATCTTTCAAGCTCCCTGTGTATTCACACATTAAACCGGGGCGCCGTATTAAAGGCAGAATGCTCCAGGATATCCAGCAGCGAACAAAGTCGACACCTGTTAAACCGTTTGCCATAAAGGCTCTGAGTTTTGAGAGTTGTGGTGCATAGTGGGACCATTCCTTTGCAGTCAGCCTCCGAGGAAATGGATGTGTGTTGCTAAGCCGGTGAGGACGATAACCCGGCAGAGGATTTTCATCGGTTGGAGAAATATCTCGGCAATAAAACCAAGTCTGATTCCAGTCCTTGGGGTGACTATGAAGCTTGGCGTGAGGGAAGCTGACATCTTTCCTCTTTTGAATCGCCATTCCACCAAGTTCAGTGTTGGGTCCGTCTATAAACTCTGTACGACGGTTCAAATAGAAGAAATCCCTAAACAATTCAACTGTGGGTTCCCCTTGAAGATAGGCCTCGCAAAATACTTGGAAATTGCAAACATTGGACACGGAGTTTGGTCCAATGTCTTGAGGATGAAGTTGGAAGCTAGAAAGTACATCTCGGAAGAATTTTGATCCGGGAGGGCTAAACCCTCGGCCCAGGTGGTAAAAAAAAACGACTACTTCTCCATCCTTGGGCCCAGGAGGATTTTCTGGACCAGGGACCCTCTAGTGGATAACTTCTTTCTTTGCTAAAGCGCCGGTTGCGACACAGCCCTCTAGTTGCTCTTTCGTAACCCGGGAAGGGACCCAGTTACAAGCATAGAATTGTTTGGCCATTTCAATGAAAAGCTGGAAAAAGATCAATGCCGGTTTAAGATTTATAACAGACAAGCATAAAGCGACGCAAGATCAGAAGAAGAAACATAGGTATATACACATTGTTAAACCAGAGTCTGTCATTGGAGGAGTTACAAAGATAAACGAATTGGCGGTTTAAGAGGGGACTAATGGTACCTGCCGGATTATCATTTTCTAAAAAGTTAAACCGCCTATATTGGTATGAAAGACACAAATCTAAAAAGTCTAAGTAAGGGAAAAACAAGTTTCACAGATTGGTATGGTAATTTCAGATCTGCAGTGTATCGGTAAATCAAAATATACTCAGACTTAAAATACAGGTTTTCAAGTAGTTCATCAGGTCCAGATGAGTTTTTTCTATGCGAAGAAGATGTTCTAAGGATGAAAAAGGGGTTTACAACTACGATTGCGCAAGGAAATGTCAGATCTGCGATCACCGTTTGCACTATGGAGATGAACAGAGAAGAACAGCTTCGAGCTTTGATGTACGCCGAAACCCTAATGGCGGATCTAGAACAAGGAAAAGCGAGACTTACTATTGCTAATGGAACAACGAAGGTGCGCCATGTTTCTCTGGTACGTTCAGGTTGATACAACGGCCGGAGATGAGGTCGAGGGCGGAGCTTGAGGACGGCGGCCGCGTGAGAAGGCCAGGTCAGCGCAAGGAAGAAGAAGAAGTGAGAGAGGCACCGGGGGGGGGGGGATGAAAAGGACCCCCGGTCTTATTTATAAGGCGAAGGGATAAGTGACAGGCGTGAAAATCGAGGAGCCCAAAAGTTGGATATGTGACAGAGCTGTCGCCTCAATTGTCGGAGGCTCATTAATGAAGGGGAGATATATACAATTTTTAATAACAGGTGACGTCATGGCGGTTTATTATGATCCTGGAATATGACGTCATGGCGGTTTACAAGATTTACGCGAAGGTGCTGAAGGAGGAATTTTCCTAAGTGTTGAAGATGGACATGAACAGGTTCAAATCAATCTGGGGCCTAATGTTGGGGATATTACTACTGGGTATAGACCGGCCAGGAGAGACCGGGTTATCCCCATAATGAGTTATTTATATTTGAAGCCCATGAAGACAAAGAGTGTGGCGCTTTACGAAGGCCCCGGGCCCAAAGGCGGATTAAGGCCTGTAGACATAAACCGCCATTGATATGTAAGCTTGTGTTGTAAGATAGGAAAAGGGTAGAAACCGAGCCGGACACGTTTATGAGCCGGCCTCGGGATTCTGTAAACCGACGGGCGTCAACCTATGTATATAAAGGGACGACCCAACGACGGATTAAAACAATAAACGACAACTCGAGAGCTAGGGATAGCGGATACGCTCCCTGGTCATCGAAACCCTACCAATTCCACAACAACTGGATTAGGCCTTTACCTTCACCGCAAGGGGCCAAACCAGTATAAAATCCTTGCGTCCTTTGTTCGCTTTAACCCCTTTAAGCTAACCCGTCACGATGGCTCCACGACTAAGTCCTTTAACTAGGACATCTACCGTGACAAAACCACGACAAGTCCACTATACCTTCCTATATGCGGTATCTACCTGCCGTTCCAAGTAAATTTGTATGTGCCAAACTCTAAACCTTCAAATGAAATTCTATTTTGTATGCTCGAATAGCTCATGTATCAACTAGGGTTGTTTGTATCTTCCATGCTAGGCGGGTTATTCTCAAGAGGAGTGGACTCCGCTTCTCACTCACGAGAAAATGGATGGTCACCGGGATGCCCAGTCCCATGCTCTAAGCAAATCAAATCGAAATAATTGCAAACAAAACTCCCCTGGGACTCTTGTTAGTTGGAGGCACTCATTGTTTTGAGCCAGCCATGGATTGATGCTTGTTGGTGGAGGGGGAGTATGAACTTTACCATTCTGTTTGGGAACCACCTATAATGTGTTTAGCATGGAAGACATCGAGATCTCTCGGTTGTTATGTTGACAATGAAAGTATGCCGCTCAAAATATTATTTATCTCTATTTCAAAAATCGAGCTCTGGCACCTCTACAAATCCCTACTTCCCTCAGCGAAGGGCCTATCTATTTACTTTTATGTTGAGTCATCACCCTCTCATTAAAAAGCACCAGCTGGAGAGCACCGATGTCATTTGCATCCATTACTATTAATTTTTATTGGGTATGACTATGACTGGATCTCTTTTACCATGAATTACAATGTTTAGTCAGTTCTTGATCTTCAGAGGTGCTCTGCATTTATGTTTTGCGCTCTCGGAAAGGGCTAGCGAGATACCATCATGTTATATCATATTATGATTGTTTTGAGAAAGTGTTGTCATCCGAGATTTATTATTATTGCTCGCTAGTTGATTATGCCATTGATATGAGTAAACATGAGACCTAAGTGTTATTGTGAATATGGTTAGTTCATAATCTTTTTTGAAAACTTGAATGCTGGCTTTACATATTTACAACAACAAGAGCAAACAGAGTTTGTAAAAGTTTTTCTTTATCACTTTCAGTTTATCAACTGAATTGCTTGAGGACAAGCAAAGGTTTAAGCTTGGGGGAGTTGATACGTCTCCAACGTATCTACTTTTCCAAACACCTTTGCCCTTGTTTTGGACTCTAACTTGCATGATGAATGGAACTAACCCGAACTGCGCTGTTTTCAGCAGAATTGCCATGGTGTTATTTTTGTGCAGAAATAAAAGTTCTCAGAATGACCTGAAAATCAACGGAGATTATTTTTGGAATTAATAAAAATTATTGGCAAAAGAATCAAGGCCAGGAGGCCCACACCCCGTCCACGAGGGTGGGGGGGGGGGCGCCAACCCCCCTTGGGCGCGCCCCCTGCCTCGTGGGCCCCCTGGTGCTCCACCGACCTCAACTCCAATTCAATATATTCACGTTCAGGGAGAAAAAATCAGAGAGAAGGATTCATCGCATTTTACGATACAGAGCCGCTGTCAAGCCCTAATCTCTCTCGGGAGGGCTGATCTGGAGTCCGTTCGGGGCTCCGGAGAGGGGAATCCGTCGCCATCGTCATCATCAACCATCCTCCATCACCAATTTCATGATGCTCACCGCCGTGCATGAGTAATTACATTGTAGGCTTGCTGGACGGTGATGGGTTGGATGAGATTTACCATGTAATCGAGTTAGTTTTGTTAGGGTTTGATCCCTAGTATCCACTATGTTCTGAGATTGATGTTGCTATGACTTAGCTATGCTTAATGCTTGTCACTAGGGCCCGAGTGCCATGATTTCAGATCTGAACCTACTATGTTTCCGTGAATATATGTGAGTTCTTGATCCTATCTTGCAAGTCTATAGTCACCTATTATGTGTTATGATCCGTTAACCCCGAAGTGACAATAATAGGGACCACTACCGGTGATGACCGTAGTTTGAGGAGTTCATGTATTCACTAAGTGTTAATGCTTTGGTCCGGTACTCTATTAAAAGGAGGCCTTAATATCCCTTAGTTTCCAATAGGACCCCACTGCCACGGGAGGGTAGGACAAAAGATGTCATGCAAGTTCTTTTCCATAAGCACGTATGACTATATTCGGAATACATGCCTACATTACATTGATGAATTGGAGCTAGTTCTGTGTCTCCCTATGTTATCACTATTGCATGAGGAATCGCATCCGGCATAATTCTCCATCACCGATCCAATGCCTATGAGCTTTTCACATATTGTTCTTCGCTTATTTACTTTTCCGTTGCTACTGTTACAATCACTACAAAACCAAAACTACTACTGTTACTTTTGCCACCGTTACCGCTACTATCATACTACTTGCTACTAAATACTTTGCTGCAGATACTAAGTTATCCAGGTGTGGTTGAATTGACAACTCAACTGCTAATACTTGAGAATATTCTTTGGCTCCCCTTGTGTCGAATCAATAAATTTGGGTTGAATACTCTACCCTCGAAAACTGTTGCGATCCCCTATACTTGTGGGTTATCAGTTCTGCCCTTCCTTCGACAAGCCTCCTACTTACGATTAACCCCTCTCGCAAGCATCCGCAACTATGAAAGAAGTATTAAGGTAAACCTAACCATAGCATGAAACATATGGATCCAAATCAGCCCCTTACGAAGCAACACATAAACTAGGGTTTAAGCTTCTGTCACTCTAGCAACCCATCATCTACTTATTACTTCCCAATGCCTTCCCCTAGGCCCAAATAATGGTGAAGTGTCATGTAGTCGACTTCACATAACACCACTAGAGGAGAGACAACATACATCTCATCAAAATATCGAACGGATACCAAATTCACATGATTACTTGTAACAAGACTTCTCCCATGTCCTCAGGAACAAACATAAATACTCACAAAGCATATTCATAATCAAGATCAGAGGAGTATTAATTATCATTAAGGATCTAGAAATATAATCTTCCACCGGATAAACCAACTAGCATCAACTACAAGGAGTAATCAACGCTACTAGTAATCCACAAGTACCAATCTGAGGTTTTGGGACCAAGATCGAATACAAGAGATGAACTAGGGTTTGAGAGGAGATGGTGCTGGTGAAGATGTTGATGGAGATTGACCCCCTCTCGATGAGAGGACCGTTGGTGATGACGATGGTTTCGATTTCCCCCTCCCGAAGGGATGTTTCCCCAACAGAACAGCTCTGCCGGAGCCCTAGATTGGTTCTGCCCAGGTCCGCCTCAAGACACGACACTTTGTCCCGAAAGCTTCCTTCTGATTTTTTTCCAGGTCAAAACACACCATATAGCCAAAGATGGGCACCGGAGGCGTGCCAGGGGGCCCACAAGGTCAAGGGGCGCGCCCGGGGGGTAGGGCGCGCCCTCCACCCTTGTGGCTGGCTGGTGGCCCCCCTCTGGTACTTTCTTCTCCCAATATTTTTTATATATTCCGAAAACATGATCTGTGAAGTTTCAAGACTTTTGGAGTTGTGCAGAATAGGTCTCTAATATTTGCTCCTTTTCCAGTGTAGAATTCCAGCTGCTGGCATTCTCCCTCTTCATGTAAACCTTATAAATAAGAGAGAAAAGGCATAGGTATTGTGATATAATGTGTAATGCCCATAATGCAATAAATATCGATATAAAAGCATGATGCAAAATGGACGTATCAACTCCCTCAAGCTTAGACCTCGCTTGTCCTCAAGCGAAAGCCGATATCGAAAATATGTCCACATGTTTAGAGATAGAGGTGTCGATAAAATGAAATACGGACATGCGGGCATCATGATCATCTTTAGAACAACAACATATATTGTCATATAATTTCTTATGATAAAGTAACAATTCATTCACAAGATAAAGTATGAATCCTTCATTGAAAACTAACAAACCATGATCTCAGTCATTGAAGCAATTGCAATTTATCATAACATCGGAAAGAGTCAATTAAAGAGCTTTTCAACAAGTCCACATACTCAACTATCATTTAGTCTTTTACAATTGCTAACACTCATGTGATATTTATGGGTTTAAAGCTTTAATCGGACACAGAGAAAGATAGGGGCTTATAGTTTCGCCTCCCAACCTTTTACCTCAAGGGTAACGTCAACAATTATACTTTATGAAAATCTACATCCGAGTGGATATATATATCCAGATCTCTCCAACACATAGTGCTTGCCAAAGGAAAAAATATAAAAAGGAAAGGTGATGATCACCATGACTCTTGTATAAGGGTAGGAGATAAAAGTAAAAGATAGGCCCTTCGCAGAGGGAAGCAGAGGTTGTCATGCACTTTTATGGTTGGATGCACAAAATCTTAATGCAAAATAACGTCACTTTATATTGCCGCTTGTGATAAAAATCTTAATGCAGTCTGTCACTTTTATTTCTTCCATATCACAAATTCGTATAAAGCTTATTTTCTCCACACTAATAGATCATGCATATTTAGAGAGCAATTTTTATTGCTTGCACCAATGACAACTTACTTGAAGGATCTTACTCAATCCATAGGTAGGTATGGTGGACTCTCATGGCAAAAGTGGGTTTTGGGATGTGAAGCACAAGTAGTATCTCTACTTGGTGCAAAGAATTTGGCTAGCATGAGAGGGAAAGGCAAGCTCAA
The DNA here is from genome assembly GCA_021605205.1 of Aegilops longissima. Lineage (NCBI taxonomy): Eukaryota > Viridiplantae > Streptophyta > Magnoliopsida > Poales > Poaceae > Aegilops > Aegilops longissima. The sequence goes on from CM038680.1 coordinate 289,662,497, forward strand.
CATGTTGGATGATCCATGCCAATATAACTTCTATTCGGATATAAGAAAACATAACTCATTATGTTGTCTTCCTTGTCCAGCATCAACTTTTTAGCATGTCATATTTTAATGAGTGCTCACAATTACAAAAGATGTCCAAGATAGTATATTTATATGTGAAGTGTCTCTTTCTTTATTACTTCCTATTAATTGCAACAATGACCAAAACTATGTTTGTCAACTCTCAGTAACTTTTATTCAACATGCTATTTATATGTGAAGTCATTACTCTCCATAAGATCAATATATGATCTTTTTATTTCTTTTTATTCATTCTTTTATTTAATTCCATCAAGATCATAGCAAAAAAGCAAAGCCCTCAACTCAAAACTACTCTTTATTATATAACTCACGGACTCGATTACATAGAGGGAACATGTAGGATCAAAAGTATGTCTAGAGGTGGGGGGGGGGGTGATTAGACTACTTGACCAAATAAAATTCTAGCCTTTTCCCAATTTTAGTTCTTGGCAGATTTTAGCAACTTTGGACAAGTCAAGCAATCTTAACACAATTCAAGCAAGCATGCAAAGAGTATATGAGCAGCGGAAAGTAAAGCATGAAACTTGCAAGAATGTAAAGGGAAGGGTTTGGAGGATTCAAACGCAATTGGAGACACGGATGTTTTTGTCGTGGTTCCGATAGGTGGTGCTATCGTACATCCACATTGATGGATACTTCAACCCACGAAGGGTAACGGTTGCGCGAGTCCACGGAGGGCTCCACCCACGAAGGGTCCACGAAAAGCAACCTTGTCTATCCCACCATGGCCGTCGCCCACGAAGGACTTGCCTCACTAGCGGTAGATCTTCACGAAGTAGGAGATCTCCTTGCCCTTACAAACTCCTTGGTTCAACTCCACAATCTTGTCAGAGGCTCCCAAGTGACACCTAGCCAATCTAGGAGACACCACTCTCCAAGAAGTAACAAATGGTGTGTTGATGATGAACTCCTTGCTCTTGTGCTTCAAATGATAGTCTCCCCAACACTCAACTCTCTCTCACAGGATATGGATTTGGTGGAAAGAAGATTTGAGTGGAAAGCAACTTGGGGAAGGCTAGAGATCAAGATTCATATGGTAGGAATGGAATATCTTGGCCTCAACACAAGTGTAGGTGGTTCTCTCTCAGAAAATGGTAAGTTGGAAGTGTAGGTTTGTTCTCATGGCTCTCTCCATGAATGAAGAGGAGGTGGAGGGGTATTTATAGCCTCCACACAAAATCTAACCGTTACACACAACTTGCCAAACTCGGTGGGACCGAATTGATAAACTCGGTCGGACCGATTCAGCAAATCTAGTGACCATAGGATTTTCGTGGGACCGACATGCAACTCGGTAGGACCGATATGGTTAGGGTTAGGGCATAACGTAATCTCGGTGAGACCGATTACACAAACTCGGTGTGACCGATTTTGGTAATAAGCTAACCAGAGAGTTGATCAGGTAAACTCGATGGGACCGATTCGCTCATTTCGGTGAGACCGAAATGTTACAAAAGGGAAACAAAGAGTTTACATTGCAATCTCGGTGGGACCGATCGCTCATCTCGGTGGGACCAAAACATTACGATGGGAAACAGAGAGATTACAATCCCATCTCGGTGAGATCGAGATCCCTATCGGTGAGACCGATTTGCCTAGGGTTTGTGGCAGTGGCTATGACATCAGAACTCGGTGCCGCCAGATAGAAAGAATCGGTGGGGCCTAGTTTGACTTTTGGTTTAGGTCATATGTGGATGTGAGAAAGTAGTTGAGGGCTTTGGAGCATATCACTAAGCACTTTGAGCAAGAGCCTCATTAAGCAACACCTCATCCCTCCTTGATAGTATTGGCTTTTCCTATAGACTCAATGTGATCTTGGATCACTAAAATAGAAAATGTAGAGTCTTGAGCTTTGAGCTTGAGCCAATCCTTTTGTCCGTAGCATTTTTGAGGGGTCCACTTTTCTCATCCATGCCATGCCAATCATTGAGCTTTCCTGAAATATTAATCTTGAAATAGCATTAGTTCAATGAGCTATATGTTGTTAGGAATTACCAAAACCACCTAGGGATAGTTGCACTTTCAGAACATAAAGCAAAACTCAAGTCTAGATCATACCGAAAACTGTATTATACTAGATCAAGATATAACGAAAAGGATCGAACTAAGAAAAGCGATAAAGATAAAGATGTGATGGTGATATAATACCGGGGCACTCCCCCAAGCTTGGCAGTTGCCAAGGGGAGTGCCCATACCCATGTATTTAGATCTCTTTCTTCGGAGGTGGTGATGATGGAGTTGTTGATGAGTCTGTTAGCTTCATTAATGCACCCTTCAGAACTTGCAATTCTTGGAGCACACGTTGGTGCATATTTGCATTCTTCTGAATTTCCTCCATAAGATGCTTATTTTCAGGCCCCTAAGAACTCTTCCCTGCATTGCTTTCACTTGGACGGGATATGTCCCAATTGGAGGGTATATGTGTATGAGGGGTGTTCTCCACTCCGTAATTATGAAACAAATTATGAAAGTTGTTCTGATGTAACCTGTGTAAGGGCCTCCTAGGGGGAAGCCCTTCTCGAACCTCTTGGTCTTCATGGTTGTTTGTGGTTCCTGTGGATTGATGGGGACTTGAAATAGCGGAGGTGCCCGCCAGAGTACCCTGCTCCGTTGCCGGAGGTTGTTCCTCAAGCGAATCCCCTTCATCCTCCTCCATCATGGCTCCCTCGGCATCCTCCCTCTGGAGTTCCATCTGCATCAACCAAGCATCACCGTCCACCTTGGTGGAGGAAGGGGACAACATGATGCCTGGCCTTGAAAACTCTGGCAGGAAATAGCTCGGAACAAAAACATGAGATATTTGCGTGGTACAGTGCTCAAAACCCCTGGGAGATTATATAATGATTTTTTATCGACCAAAAGGAGTGTCGTGCAAGAAAACAGAGTCCGAAGGGCACACAAGGTGGCCACAAGGCGCCCTCCACCCTTGTGGTAACCTCATGTCTCCTTCGGACTACTTTTAATTTTCCTAATTTTTTAAATATTCGAAAACGGAGAAAAATTATCATTGGAAACGTTTTGGAGTCGGTTTACTTACCGTACCACATACCTATTCCTTTTCAAAGTCTGAAACTTTCTGGTAAGTGTCCCTTATGTACTCCTCGGTGTTATGGTATTAATTATATTGGTCTCAACATTTATGGGAGTACCTGAGATATAATGTTTGATTCTTTGACCATTTACCACCTTCGGATTTGTGCCTTCGGTGTTGTTGATTTTTATGGCACCGGAACGATAGAACTCCTCGATAATGTAAGGACCTTCCCATTTAGAGAGAAGCTTTCCTGCAAAGAAATCTTAAACGAGAATTGTATAGCAAAACATGATCACCTAAATTAAACTCACGCTTTTGTATCCTTTTATCATGCCATATTTTAACCTTTTCTTTAAACAACTTGGCATTCTCGTAGGCTTGGGTTCTCCATTCATCAAGTGAGCTAATGTCAAATAACCTCTTCTCACTGGCAAGTTTGAAATCATAATTGATATCTTTAATAGCCCAATATGCCTTATGTTCTAGCTCACGAGGTAAGTGACATGTGATACGTCTCTGTCGTATCTATAATTTTTGATTGTTTCATGCCAATATTATACAACTTTTACATGCTTTTGGCAACATTTTATATGGTTTATTTGGACTAACCAATTGATCTAGTGCACAATGCCAGTTCCTATTTTTTGCATGTTTTTTGTATCATAGAAAATCCATATCAAACGAAGTCGAAATGCAATAAAAATTTACGGAGTTTTATTTTGGAATATATGTGATTTTTTGAAGTTGGAATCACTGCAAAGGAGGCCCACGTAGCCCACAAGACACCAGGGCACGCCAGAGGCCCCTAGCGTGTGGTGGTGGGTTGTGCCCTCCTCGAACATCGGTTGGGGCTCTAGTTCGGGCGCAAGGAAGCTTATATCTGGAAAAAAGTCGTGTTAAAATCTCAGAGCAATCGGAGTTACGGATCTCCCGGAATATAAGAAACGGTTTTCGGCTAGATGGGAACACGAAACAGAAGAGAACGAAGAGGGAGATCCAATCTCGGAGGGGCTCCCACCCCTCCGCCGCCATGGAGGCCATGGACCAGAGGGGGAACTCTCCTCCCATCTAGGGGAAGGCCAAGGAAGAAGAAGAAGGAGGAGGGCTCTCTCCCCCTCTCTCCCGGTGGCGTCGGAGTGCCGCCGGGGCAAGGATCGTAACAACAATCTACATCAATAATCTTGCTACCGTCAACACCAACTTTCTCCCCCTCTATGCAGCGGTGTAACAACCCTTCACTACAAAAAAAAAGACACATCCGTGACATTTTGGGCCGAACGAATTTTTTTCCTGTCATACATATGACACTTCTATGACGATAATTGTGAAAAAACCCGGTATCATCATATATGTGGTGGGCTCCTACTTCTATGACAAAAAATTATGACAGAAAATGGGCTTTTCGTGCTGGGCGGGCCGGAGACGCAGCTGCATGACATTCTTTGGGCTGTCCATGACGGAAAAAACCGTGGTAGAAGTGAGGGCGAGGAAAATTTCGGGGAGTTCCCGGTTACGGTGGGAGGTCGGGGCCGAAGCGATGCGCTGCTTTCTCGTACACGTCTGCCGCATGTGTGCGAGGCGTTAGCTCTAACTGCACTCGAGGAGGCGCGGGCTCTAATCTGAAACCGAGCGATTGCCCGCAGGCTACGCGTTAATCGAACCCGAGCGATCGATCGATGGCTGTTAACTGAACCCGATCGAGCGATTCCTTCGCTACTGCTGCTAACTGAAGCCGATCGATGCTGCCTCTGGGATGAACAGTGAGTGTTGCGGGGGGGGGGGGGGTTTGGATGAACAGTGAGCGGTGGCGTTGCCTCTGGATGAACAGGACCCCGTGGTGTGGTGGAGGGCTGGATGAACAGTAGACGGTGGAGGGGTGCCCGTGGAGGGGTGGTTGAACAGGACCCCGTGGTGTGGAGGGCTGGATGAACAGTAGACGGTGGAGGGGTGCCCGTGGAGGGGTGGTTGAATATGACTCCATGGTGTGGAGGGCTGGATGAGCAGTAGACGGTGGAGGGGTGGTTGAACAGTAGCCGGTGGAGTAGCGCGCGGTGGAGGCTGGATGAACAGGAGCCCGTGGAGGCTGGAGGAGGTCGACGATAGCCCGTGGAGGCTGGAGGAGGTCGACGGTGGAGATGAACAGATCTGTGGAGTCCGTTTTGCGATGCGCCACCCTCCTCGGATGAACAGGACCCCGCTTTGACCGTGGCGCCCAACACAAGTCCGCTTTAAATCCGTTTTGCGGTACGCCACACCTCTCGATCAACAGACCCCGTTTCGACCGTAGGAGGTCCGTTTCCTCCGTTTTGCGGTACGCCACACCCTCCCGATCAACAGGACCCCGCTTGACCGTAGGAGGTCTGCTTCCTCCGTTCTGCGATGCGCCGGGCCTCGCTTCCATCGCTGTTCCGTCCCAGCCCTCCCGATGAACATGACCACACATTCCATTCCGACCCAGCCGGTTGGCTCCCACGCGTTCCGTTGCCTCCCGATGAACACGACGCATTCCGTTGCCTCCCCATGAACACGACGACGACATCAAGCTCCGTTCCGACCCAGCCATGTCAACGAGCCCTCGCCATACGATCGCGCCGAGTAGGCGTTGAGACCCGCCAGATGTACAGAATCGTGGCGTATTTTCTTTCTTGCACCACGCCACTCAGTGCGTGCGTGTACATGCTACGTCGCGCCTCTACTACGACACGTCGCGCCTCTACATCCACCAGTATATATGTACGTACACGTTCGCGACCAGAATGACAACGCTACGTACGCTTCGACTAGGTGGGTCCCGACTGTCAGGCACTTTCCTTGCCTGCGAAGATGTAGCTGGTGGGTCCCAGCAATCAGGGGGCGAATCGTTTTTTTTTGCCCGGACGCACTTCCTTGCGTGCGAAGATGTAGCTGGTGGGTCCCAGCAATCAGGGGAAATGTTTTTTCCGCGAAATACAGTGGCCCGTCCGGTGGGTCTTAGCTGTCAGGTGGAGGAATCATTATTTTCCATGTAATAAGGAGGCACTTCCTTGCTGCGGCCGTGGACCCAGCTGTCAGCCTCTCCACGTACAGTCCACGTCAGATGGAAGTCGTTCCTTGACCACATTGACCACGCCACGCAGAGAGCACCAGGGCGGTGGACGACGACGAGGCCTAGAAAGGGGACGACACGGAGGCGGGGAAGACTCGTCAGTTGTTTCCCACGCGGAGGGGAGTACGACTGTATGAGGGTTTACTGGTTCGTCTACTGTCGCCGGAGAATAACAACACGTGTGGGTGAGTAGAGGGATGGATAGGCCAGCGATGGGAGTATGGTGGGCGGTGAGGCTGCTTGGCGGCAAGACCGGCCTTGTGAGGAGGAGAGAGCGAGCAGTCCCGCCGGCGCTTAGTTTGAGCGGCCGGAGCAGGAAGAGCAGAGATTGAAGAAGAAGCGCGGCGGCGTTGGATGGACATCCAACGGTCGGTGCTTAAAGTCCAACCTTTTTAGGAAAGCCTCAAATCTGTGGAAAACAGCATACAGCCCATCTGCCATTATTTCTAATAATTTACAGCCCATTTGCTAATTCTTAAGGTTTTTTGGAGCCCATATTCTTTTGTTAGCATTACAGCCCATATTGTGGCCACAGTTAAAAATTATACAAATTTTGCATATTTGGTCTTGGTCCGAACTGTTTTTAATCCTGAAATTTTGACTCACATTCAAACTGATTTTAAAAATTAATGTATATCAATATAAAATCCAACAAATTCTCCATGCATAAAAATTAATGTAATTCAAAATCTTGAAATGAAAAAAAAGATATTTGAAACTAATTGCTGGTTTGATGTGTTTTAAAAGTGTAGAACCTATTTCTCATTACTGATGGGCCATTTTCTCGGCCAGCCGAATGAAAGCTCTCCTCGTCTTGAAAGATTTGCAGCCCAACAGGCCTGACAAAGCGACTTACTTGGCAAATAACAAAAAAACTGGGCTGTGGCTGTGGACCCAGCTGTCAGCCTCTCCACGTACAGTACTCTTCCGATGGAAGTCGTTCCTTGACCACGTTGACCACGCCGCGCGGAGAGCACCACGGCGGTGGACGACGGCGAGGCCTAGGAAGGGGACGACGCGGAGCCGGGGAAGACGCGGCAGTGGAAGCCCGCACTGAGAGGAGTACGAGGGTTCGCTGGTTCGGCTGCGGTGTGAGGCTGTCGTCGTCGTAGGGCCTGGCCAGCGGTGGGAATAGTAGGGCGGTGAGGCCTCCGCGGCAAAGACAAACCCACGGGAGGCGGGAGCATGCGGCACGACCAAGCCTTTGCTTTGGGCGGCCGGAGCAAGAAGACCAGAGGTTGAAGAAGCACTCGGCCGTTGGATGGACATCGTCAGTCCTTTGGAGCTAGAATCGTTCATATTGACTAAGTTGACAAAGCCCTTCGTCCCGTCAACTTAGTAGGCCCACAAGTCAGCCTCCCACCAAGGTGGGTCCCAGCTAGCCGGGGGAGTATTCATTTTTTTGTGCGTAATAAGGAGGCACTTCCGGTGGGTCCGAGCTGACAGCGAGGGGAACGTTTTTTTTGCAAAATACGATGGCCCGTCAGGTGGGTCCCAGCAGTCAGTGGCAAACGTTTTTCTCGCAAAATACGGTGGCCCGTCCAGTGGGTCCCTGCCGTCAGTTGGAGGAATCATTAATTTCCACGTAATAAGGAGGCACTTACTTGCTGCGGCCGTGGACCCAGCTGAGACTCTCCACATACAGTATACTTCCGATGGAAGTCGTTCCTTGACCACATTGACCTCGCCGCGTTCCGTTGCATGCATGCGTCCATGGGTGTGGTGCGTCCCCACTGTCAGCCTCTCATGTACAGTCATCTTCCGATGACTCTCGGTTGTTGACCACGTTGACCACACCGTGCCGAGCGCACCAGACCGAATGACCGTAGATGGGGAAGGCGGGCGGTGGAGTCGCAGATGGAGAGGAGGGAAACTTCATCGGTTGGTGCGTGGCAGCACAGCCGCGGTGCCGCCCACGGGAGACAGGAGGAAGAACAGAGGTTGAGGAAGGAGTACGGCTGTTGGATTAACATCCAACGGTCCAGCTGCTAGAATCATTTGTTGATTAAGTTGACAAAGCCGTGCGTACACGTCCGCTTAGTAGGCCCACAAGTCAGTCACCAAATCTGACGGGTCCCAGCTGTCAATGGGATGAATATTTTTTTCGCAAAACAAGGAGGCACTTCCTTCCATGCGAAGATACAGCCGGTGGGTCCCAGCTGTCAGGTGGAGGAAACATTTTTTTCATCTTAATAAGGAGGAACTTTCCTTGCGTGCGACCATGGACCTCGTCGGTCCCAGCCGTCAGGCTCTCCACGTACAGTCCTCTTCCGATGACTCTCGTTTTTTGACCACGCCGCACCGAATGGAGCGATGCGATGGACGACGGCGAGGCCCCGGACGGGAACGACTCGGAGATGGGAAAACACGGTAGTGGAGTCGCAGATTGAGAGGAGGAGAAGGGTTATAACTGGTTCTGTTGCGGCGTGGGGCTGTAGTCTGTGGAGAATAACAGGAGGTGTCGAGGGGTGGAGGGATAGCCTGGCCGGTGGTGGGTAGCGCTTCGCAGCGATGCGTGCTAAGCAGAGCCGCTAGCCGCCGGAGGCCGGACCAGGCGGTCCCGGCGACGCTGGAGGAAGAAGACGAGAGTCCGAAGGTGCATTACTTTTATAAGAGACCTGCGTTTTATACCCCACAGTAGGCATACTAACAAGTTCACACACAAATACAACAGAAATGGTAAACATTCATATCAAACTCAAGTTCACAGGTCATGTTCATATTCATAGCCAACATTCACTATCAACAACTCAAAAGATTCATATATACACAAGCTCAGCATATCTATGCATCCAAATGATTGATAGATCACACGACAATATTCATACATAATTTACAAAAAGATTCAGATATACACATGTTCAGTATGTTTATGCATCCAAATGATTGAGATCACAACCAATATGATCCATGGACGAACTTTAATTACCTATGGTATAGACTGGTAAATGGTGTTCAATCGGAGGTACTTCTTGCTAAAATTAGTTCTTGTACGAGTAAACTTTCGAGTACATAAGAGGTAGAACAGACAATCTGAACTTTGATTGTAGGTTTATCCTCAAATAGTGGCCTCGTGCCGAGGGAGGTTTGAGCAACTTGGCCACTACTTTCATCCAACTAGTTTACTGGCTCATCTTGGTCTTGTATCTCGCCAAAATTCTACATTGCGCATTTAGAAAGGAGGTGGTTGAGAAAATGAACCACCCAAATTTTTTGTGCAGTTCAACTGAAATGGAGCATCCTTGGCGTGCGGACTGATTAAGTGCCGATGAATATCTGCGTCAACCAACTTGTCTCGAATCTTTAGACTCCATGCCATATAGTTCGCTACCATATGTGCCGATAACCAAAAGGCACAAGTTTGGACCAAAGATCGGATGCGTTTTTACGGGCTATGCACCAAGCAATATTTTTGGCGTTCACTCTCCTAATACTTGAGTTTGATAATTGGTTGGCCTTGGTTGATACTTGAATGAATATAGGCACTTCTTGTCAACATCGATGCTTGTCTCGAGTGAACTTTGGAGTACATAGCAGCAGCATAAGTACTGTCCATCGATCATTTTGTGCAGTTCTCTGAAATCACCCGATGTAATGATTTGCCTGCGAGTTCAGGCTCCAAATTACTCCTTTATGAAATCGGCAAACAGTAGCACAATACCAAATTACCAATACATATGATAGGCACAATAATCAGGATAAAGACCAGTACCAACCTGTGTGAGGTAGCATATCAATTACTATTTCCTTTGACCGGAAGCCGAGATAAATAGCGATGACGACAAAGGAAGAAAGCAAGCGGAGTTTAGCGGTGACAGGAAAGGACGAAGCTGTCAAGGCAATAAAGCACCCAAAGTTTTGTGCAGTTCCACCAAAATCGAGCATCCTGTTGGCACATATATTGAGAGAGTGAGATTCTGTAATAGTGGGACTAGTTGATGAAACATACACTAACAAATAGAAGCACCCTCATTATCTTAATGGGTAAAGTTAGCAACATAGTAGTCTTGCTTAAAGAGAGGTATTAGTTTATGTAATCAGTGCCAATTAGCTCAACTCAACACTCAAAGCATTGCCATTTATCATAGGTTGCAAAAATTTAACGTGTAAAGATAAAGGAGTTTCTCATGACAGTAGCACGATACAAATAGAGATGACAGCAAACTAATATGGATGAAGGCCTTAGGCCCGTACCAACCTGAGAAAAAAAGCTTATTCATGTAGTCCCATAAGAGATGATAAAGCACTCACTGGAATCACATAATAGTATATATTTTTGTGCACTTCAAATGTATGGTTGAAATCACTCTTGTTTACCAGTGCTGAGATTATATCAAAAGATTATCAAGAACTTCCAGCAGAGTTGAAGCACTGGCTGGGATACAATTCATTGTATTGTCTTGTGTAGTTCCACTAAAATGTATGATTGGCACAACATGATCCCTGTTTGCACAAGTAGGAACAAGGTGAAACTTTCATTAGCTTAGTGAGAAAGGATAGGAAGACATTAGCATATTACTCAAACAGTAGCATCAAATTCATGATGGACAATACGCAAAACATTGCCTCATTGAACAAATGGAAATAAATTGACATGCAAAACAATAGCACTATTATGTCACGACACTAATAATATTCCCTCCCTGCTCCACCACATGGTTCACCTCCATAGACAAACATACACACGTACATGATCCAGCATAGGGTCCTACTAAAGATTTGTTTAACTCCAACAGGAAAATTAGGCAGTAATAAATTAGTGGTACTTAAGTACTCCTAATTAATTAAGTGAGACAGCAGAAGTGGAAGGGCTCCCTGGAGGATTGTCTCACATGTAAGGTAGTCGTTGCCGGAGCCCTTGAATGGCCTCGACCGAGGCCTCTTCTTGACAAGATCGCCTTAGCCAATGTTTATTCTTCTTCTTCCTCCTCTTCATGCTCTGTTTCTCTTTCTCCTCACCAGTTGGTGAAACCAAGTACATGATTGGCCTTCTAATTCAGAATTGGTTTTGTTAGTGAGGGAGTACAAGTGTACTAGTAAAAAATAGCATTATTTTCTCATGGCGTCGGAAAATAGAGATGAACACATGCATTAAATATCATTCTTACCTAAAGGAAGGTTATGGCACCAATATGGATGATGAGGATTGGAACACACATATCCGTTTGTGCAGTTCCACCAAAATGAACCAACTGTTCCATTCTGACATTCGCTTAAACAACACAAAAGTCACTTCTTTTAAGAAGAGTTTTGTGCAATGCACCAAAAGGTCACAACAACAACTGTGAATTGGATATCCTGTTTGCACAAAAGGCCTGAGGAAACAATCGAGTCTCAAACAATTACAGGCAAAAACATTTGGCTAAACTTGTCATGGCTTATAACAGTGGCATGGCTTCATTTTTACTAGGGACATTAGATTAAGAACAGCTAAGGTTGCGTTTGGTTCAGAGGTTTGGTGCAGGATTTTCGTAGGAACACAATTCCTACGGTATTCTTTCCCTTCCAACCGTTCGGAACACGGGAAAGGTGAATAGTGTTCCATAGGAAAGCTGGTCTGGTAGTATTGATTCCATAGGATTAGAAACATCCACACGCTGCTCATTTTTTGGGCGGAAGCCCGAGGCAGGCGCTCGCTGCCATGCGTTAGACAGGTTGTTGTGCTGTGTTGCCGGAATAAAAAAATCAACCTATGTGTGGTACGTGAGGTGAGGACAAGAGTAGTCACTGTGCAGCTGAATAAACAAATAGCATCTCATACTGCCAAGCATGCTACTCTAAAAAAACAAATCTGTACATTTCGTAGTCCATCCGAACACGTTCTCTTGAGAGTTTCCTCCGGTTCACTGTTCCATAGTTTTATACCTACATTCCTTTCCTATTCCTCTATTTTCATCAATACCTATGTTTTCTGCCCCTTTATTCCGAACGGAGCCTAAATATTTGGAATAAGGGCATGGGATAGTGGGTGCACCAGCAGTCCAGCACCATGTACGTAAACAGGGGCATAAAGTGGTGATTCATAGTTTGTTGCCCGAGAAGCAAACATCCAAGAAACATATCTGGTTGGTCCCATTTTGTTCACTCTAGCCACCTACTCCTATGTGTGGATAGCAAATCTAGTCTTGGTCATACCACTTGTGTGGCGTTACCCCTATATTTCCCTTTTTCGACCAAGAGACCGGTTGGATGACCAATCTGTACTACTTTCACCCCCTTTCCTTCCTGTTTGTACCAAGTCCGATGTGCATACTAAATTCCCCCACTCCCACTTTATTTCTTGTTTGAACCAAGTACTCCTCTGTCTGGAATTACTTGTCATCAAAATGGACGTGTCTAGAACTAAAATACATCTAGATACATCCATTTCAATGACAAGTATTTTCGGACGGAGGGAGTACAAGATTCGACTCCATGAAGTAGCTTTACCTCTAACAATAGAAGAAAAAAATATGTGACGTTGGACCATCTGATCGAGAGGGCCTGAGAGGTAGAAAATGATGCACATGCAACGACGTAGCAAGCTGGGGAAGTAGAGCTAAGGCGGTTTTGAACGAAGATATACCTGAAGGTCGTCGGGATGTGGATAGGTGGGCGGCGGGAGGCCGGATCCGCCCACATGCAACGACGAAGGGATCGGAGGACCTCCCACGCCGGCGCTCGGCCAAAGATAACGATGCGGCCGACAGTGGGTCTCCTCCCTCGCTGTCGACGACGGCCTAAACGCTGCCCCTCCTCCCCTTCACCGGCGGAGGGGGATACGTCCGGATCTGTAACCAACGGTGAGGATAGAAAGCCAGTGTTTTTTGAAGGGAGAAAAACAGTGTTACTACCCCTATCTTGTTTAGATCTGGAGAGGATGAGAGTGTGTGAATAGAGCAACCCTAGCAAGCAAGCGCGGAGGCTCCGGCCTATATATACGTAGTGGGGTAGTTTTCCTTTTTCACTCCATCAAAACAATCATTTAAAATTGTGTCCTACTACATGCCGGGTCGCGGTTTTGTTTAGTTGTTGATTGTTTTTTGAGGTAGCTACCCGCTTGTTCCAAGTGGTGTTACGGTGTGCCAGGTCGCACTTTGTATCGTTCAAGTCTGGTACTACAAGTCTCTCCATTAAATGAACAACCACCCCCTCGTAAAAATTGTGAACAAGCCCACGGCTAAAATTATCGGAAACGTGGGTTGCCCCAACATGCATTATTATTTATATTTTCTACTCCCTCCGTTCCTAAATATAAGTATTTTTTATTAGCCACACCTAAGACAAGAATTTTTTTATTAGCAGTGAACCCCACATGTCATAGACACAAAAATTGTGGTAAGATTCCCCTAGGCAAGCCAAAGTGTGTCTAACAATTTGAGCAACTCAGGTTAGGCAAGTGTGGAAAGTGTGGGAAAAATAATGTGGAAACATAAGACAAACATAGTCACAATCCAAACAGCCCCGTAATTTTTTGTGACATGCATGAAAATTTGGTCAGTTAAATTTATAGTCAAAATTTGGCAAGGTGCATCAAATCAACACATGCAAGTATCAAAAGGAAAGTCACGACATGCATGCATGCGTTGTACTCCCTCCGTTTCCAAATATAAGTCTTTTTAGAGATTGCAACAAGTGACTACATACGAAGCAGAATATGTCTACTCCTACATACGAAGTACTAGCCCATTTGAAATGTGTAAAAAGACTTATATCGAGTGCAGTGCTTTGATGTGTCGCGTCAACTCATACAAGACCGAGAAATTTGATTAGTACAACACCCTCTCCCTCGTGGACTGAGCTCTGGTGCCTTAATTGCACCTGCCTTTGGCTGCATGACAGGAGGGCCAACCACCTGTTGGGCCCACCTGTCATAGACGCAAAGGCACGAGTAGTAAGTAGAAGCTTTCTCTGCACGCTATCCCTCCCGCACGAGGTGGACGGACATGCAGCATTGGATTCGATACTGTAGAAGTAGGAGTAACATCATTGTTCGTCTTCTCAAAGAGGCGAAGAGCCAAGCGCAACCCGAACGTGGCAGTTGCGAACGCTCGCGTGGTGCGGTTCCTTGGAGTACTAGCCAGGCTCTTGCATGAGACAAAATTGCTATTGTTTAACAATTAAACTCCATTATCCATTGGTTGATACTCATTCTGCATAGGTCCACGCGCTTAGCACCGTTTCCTCCTGGGGTCACCAATGTTTATTTGCTAATTAATAGCATTGCATGCAATGAACTAGCCATTGCAAGTCATTAAAAGCATGCACACCTCTCATCTCTTATTGGTTGATATGTCAAGAAACAAGAAACCAGGTAGAAGTTAATGCACCACGCCTAAGTGTTTTGGGACTATTTGGTTTTCGTAAGATGACTTACACAACTAGACGGAGGGAGTAGTGTAGCCCTGTAAACCGGAAAGGAGTATTTGCCTTTCTAGATATTTCAACAAGTGACTAGACTACACCGTGTGCAGTACTCCCTCCCTTCCGGTTTAGACTAGTCACAATGGAGAGTAACATACACTAGTAACATACATATATCTCTAGACTATGTTACTAGTACCTTCATAGTGGGTAGTAACATAAGTGTAACATGCAAAGCTTCATTTATTAGGTTATAGACTCATATCGCATCGGGACATGTGATGTTACAGTAACTAGCTAAGTTACTACAACTACCTCTCTCCTCATTAACTCATTGCCACATAAGCAAATTTGCTGAGTTGGACTCAATGTTACTGCTGAAGTTACTCCCACCGTGGCTAGTCTTATAGGGCTCAAATCTCAAATCTCATGAACCAAGGCATTTTGCGATTGGAGGAATGTATCTCGTACTTTACAAAACTACCCTAATTAAACTCATGCATTAATTACGTAGTTCTCTCGTTTTACTCTCCGCCTTGGTCGCGGTGCACAATATTGAGCACTCCTATATGACTAGCCGCTCTATCTACATGCGGGACATTTCAAAGCATCCGGGCCCGCGTGCCATCCACCAAATCATAGCGAGGTGCTACGGTCGAGACTCACTGTCACCCCGGTGTGGCCGTCATGACCGTCATATCACAAAACCCACACCTTTACCAGCGGTGGTAAGGTGGCCTCCAAGTTGGACTGGGCGAAGCAACCATCATTTCATTTGGGCGCTCGTTCAAGCCCTTTCTTCCCTTTCTTGAAGAAAACTCACTCCAGGCTACTCGCTTCGCCATTTTTCTTCTGCACCGGCGAAGGAAAGGTGGGCGAATCAGTTATGCTGCTATATTTTCATTCCAAGAATCTTCTTTTTGCGAAGCAATCGACCGATTCTCACATCCTATTCTTTTCCCGTTTCATTGCGATTGTGGTTTCCTTTCGATTGATTTTTGTTTGTCGGTTCATTGATGGATCCTCGAGCACTAGGCAAAGAGTTGCCGGCGGATAACCCATCGGAGACAGCGATCTCCGTGAAGCGAGCACCGACCAACGAGTTGACCATGTTGGCGGGCCAACCCATGGAGACGAAGAACTCCAAGAAACAAGCACTGGCCAAAGAGTTGAGGACGTTGGCGGACGAACTCCTCAAAGAAAGTTGGAAGAATAGCAAGGGCCCCACCGTGCCTACCCCAGTAACTCTGATTGCCACCTATGTGAGTCTCAAGACCGAGTTTGAGGAGATAGTCGCCGTTGAGAAGCAGTATTCCCCTGGCAAGGTGATGGCCCCCATCAAGGACGAGGAGATGGCCCCCGGAGGGATGAGATCCCCCGGTGAGCTGCACAAGGTTAAGGGCTTATTACCATAGTTGTGGTTTTTGATTATTTGCAATGTGCTTGCTAATATGTTAGGGTTGTGCAGTGCGGTGGGCGTCCTTGATGATTTCGATGTCGTGGCCCGTCTGTTGGCATCGCCCGGAGATCGATTCGATGCCGCTGTCCATCCTGTGGACATCGCCCTAGAGATCGATTCGATGTCGCGGTCGATCCTGTGGACATCGCCCAAATCGATTCCCATGCCGCTGTCCGTGTTGTGGTCATTGCAGAGATCGATGACAAGAAATAGTTGGTCTCGCTAATCCTTGAGGTAGTTTGCATTACCACATGTTTAATTACCGAAAGATGCGTGTTATCAAACCATCTTAGGGCTAGTGCACTGTCTTGTGTGGGCGGATCTTGCTACTTTTGTTTGATAGTGAATCATGCGATGAATCATGCGAACCCTCTCCGAATTATGGAAACAGATGTATCCTCACCAGCTTTTGATGTAATATATGTCATGCTTAGATGTAAGTTTGAACTGTTTATCATATCAGCAGGGCTTGTTTGATGATTCTTGGTGTTAGTAGGCTAGCTACTGTGCGAGCTATAGTACTTGCAAAACACTCACCGAAGAGAAACATTGGGGCTGATGAACTCGTGGTACGCTTACACTTATCCCTCGTCGATCGACCAATAGCCCTAGCTCCTAAAATTGTAGGCTTAGCGATCGATCAGACAATAGTCGACATACATTCAGGCATCATTTGGTTCATAGGGTAGGAAAATCGTAGCAAAAGTACAGAGAACATGCAACACAAAATCATAGCAGTGCAGAGACGTACTCCCTCCGTTCCAAAATAGATGACCTAGGCGGGCTAGTTTGGCCTAGTGGGTTTCGGTGATATGGCGTGGTGCAGTGCCGTCCGGTCTTCAAGTGTGGTAGCAGTATTGCGGGTACAGTAAGTTTTCTTGAAGAAGCGGAATTCAACGAAGTCATGATGGTTCCTTTGGCCGAACAACTTACAGTGGGAAAGGTTGGGCCTGCGATACGACCGGGGTAGACCAGGATAATTTTGTGCATGGCAGGTGGACCAGGATGGTCGAAGTCCCACATGTCGGCGAATGAAAGTATTCTTTCTGATATAGAGGATGAGCAACGAGTATTCATTGTTTATTTTTGATGAAAGCTATTGTCTCCACTGTTACGACGGAGGAGTGTGAAACACGGCAGCCCTGTGAACTTGGCATGTGCACCACTCCCTCCTTCCTCATGTAATGCCCACGTTAATCTTTTTCTCACTTTCTCTCTATCTATTTCCTCTCAAATGTTTTTTACCTTTCTTTTTTAAGACACAATTGTTTTTATGCCTTTTTTAGAATTATTTTTTATACCTAGGAGCACGTGTAGAGACGGGCTCTTGCAGAGCCCACTCCTTGACTTTGTCAATGCCTCTCTCTCCTCCACATAAGGAGTACTACTTGCTATGCATGCATGCGGCGGGCAGCTGGCGTCTTGAGGGGCCAGGGCGGTGAGAGCGGGCTGCGGAAGCGGTCCGGACTCCAGCATAATTTTGCTTTTTACAGTATTTCTTTCTCCATTGACAGGTAGGCCCGCGTAGATAGATAAAGAACACGAGCTGATGAGGCGCATGCGGACTATTTGAATGGTCAACCAAACAAATACGGAGTTATACGCTGAGCCAGTGACCGTATAATCACCATATCTCGTATAGAATGTTCAAAGTGAGCTATCAAGACAAGTTCGATGACCACCAATGCATTTTACTCGGTAATAAATGACCAGGATTGAAGGGGAATCCAAATTTGCTTCGTCTTCTGTCCTTGAGCTCTTGACAAACCAATGCACTATACGGTTGTCCGCCACTCCACCCAGAGCTCTCACCAAGCGTCGTTCATGCCACCGCGCGCACACTAACCGGTAAGGCAGCGATGGCATCCCGCCGCCGAGTTCCTCGCCGCCCGACCGCACACAAAATGGTAGGGAAGCGATGGCATCCCGCCGTGCGAGTTCATCGCCGCTCACGACCTCACAACTATGTGGGAGGAATTTGAAGATGCCAAGGCCGAATGGGCGGTAGAGCAAGAAAGCGGCCAAAGCCGCACTGAGAGGAGCGGAAAAGTCGAAAGCACTCAAGAAAAGAGAGGCCGCTGCCAAGCAAGAAAGAAAAGGACGCACACGCTGCTGCTTGCGGAGAGGTCGGGGGATCCAAGCACGGTGGGGTGTCGCCGACAAAGCGGGAAGGAGAACGACGGCGTCTGGTCACCATGTGAGAAGTAGTAGTACTAGTAGTTAGTGTGTGTGTGCGTATGCGAGTACGAGCATGTACCAAGACTACTAGTTACTACTATAGTTTTAGAGCAAATTACCAAGACATTAGCCTAGACTAAATGGAAAAATTCCTATCCTAAGCATCAAATGGCATCTCTTTCTCTGTAGGAATTGGGATGCATGTCATCTAACTTCCTATGATTTTCATATTCCTATCCTATGAGCGAAAGGAGGCCTCTGTTGGAGTAACTCATCGTAACTAGCGATCTTCTGGTACAATAGTTTTCTTCAAGAAGCGGAATTCAACGAAGTCATGATGGTTCCTTCGTCCGAGCAACTTCAAAGTGGGAAGTGGGCCTGTGATTTGACGGCTCATTAGTCATTGTTCTTTGCGCGTGATGACCTGGTGACTCTCCCTTGGAGTTCTGCGTGCATGGCAAGTGGACCAGGATGGTCGACATCCCACATGTTGGCGAACGGAAGTATTCTTTCCGATATCGAGGAGCAAGGAAACCGCGTGGTATAGTATCACTGCTGATTGGTTCGCAAAAAATAGTATCACTGCCGATTTATAATTATTTTTTATTTCTGATGAATGCTAGCGTTTCAACTCTTACGACGAAGGGTGCCAAACACGACATGTGCTGGATGTCCCACACGTCAGCGAAAGGAGTGGTACATGACCAGCGTGGTAGAGCCCAGCGTAAAAAAACAGCGTGGTAGAGCGTCTCCACTTCTTCCACTTCTGGGTCGGAGACCACACGTAGTAGTACTTAGTGGTATGAACGATACAAAGTGCGACCTGGAGAGAAAGACACGTCTAGTTGGAAGGTCTCGGGGCATACACGTGAACAAATATAAAAGTTAATATGTGCCTTCAACTAATATAGTAGTAGTAGAGTACTTAGGCACGTACTCCATAACATCACCGTGCATTGCACGTACAACATTTAGTGGTAGTACGTAGTAAGAGACAAATGCCGCCCAAGAGTTCCCTTCTCGACCTACTTTTGGGTGTTTGGTAGAGTGTATGGAGGGTGCATGAGTCCACACTAGTTTAGCACAAATACACTAGAAGCATGCATGAAGAGAGCATGCATAAAGAGGGTGTTGAGTTGAGCATGCATGAAGAGGAACAACTATCTTTGAGGCGAGAACGCAACCAAACACACCCTATATGCCACGCATGTTCATACCATTTGTGCCTTTCTACTTCACTTCTGCGCTACATTACTCAGGTTCAGACGTCCACTCCACGGGTACATGTCCGTCTCGTAGTTCCAGTCCCACGTGTTCTTCATATAGATGGAGCGATCCTTGCATAACACGTGCACCTTGATGCTAGATGTCTCGCGTGTTGGCAAAAGGATGAACAAAGCTCACGTAAAAAATAGAGTGGAAGAACATAGATTCCGGACGACCGAGAAGGAGCAAGGAACCTCGTGGTGGGCGTCGCACTCATAATATTTAATATTATTCAGCGATATAAAATTAACCAATCATCTCCACGATGGATTTGGAAGAGTACGAAACACGACAGCCCAGTGTAGTTACATCATACTAGTATATGGCTAACCCACGCTATCACCATATTTCTTGGCTTCCGTCGACACCTATCTTTAGTAATCTAGCAGCTCTGTATCGCTTCTCCTCCTCGTCTCTATCAAAGCGCGGCGGGCTGGCGTTTCTGCCGTCTATTGAGGTCGGTTAACTATCACATGTTAGCGACATGCCAAGAGCATTCTAAAAATTCCTTTCATGTTCCATTTTCAAAAGAAAAAAAATCCTTTCACGTCATTTAATTTGCTGTATGCTTTGAGCAACTTGCATGTCCTATACTGCTCCTGTTTGATACTCTAACTTAGCTAGAGGTTAGACTAACTCATGACTAACCCTGAACTAAATGTAGCCAAAGAGGTGTTTGGGTGACAGGGTTAGATTGACAATAAATGCACTTCATAGAGAGAGAAAAGTGATTTTTCAGTGGTCCCAATGAGAACTATCTCCAGTTAGTACCTCTTGGGTGGGATAGTTTTTTTTGGTGGGTTCGGTGCAACTTGCTCCAATTTAAACCCTCATGCTATTTGAGCCCCAACTATCTCAAACTAACTCTAACCCATGGATCCAAACAGGGCCTATGGCCAGTCTCGACGCGGAGCAGTCGTGTGCACCGGGAAGCGGCGCTCTCTCGACCGTCGTGCCACTTCAAAGGCGGCGCCAGTGAGAGGTCGCCTCCGCTCTGGCCGGGCATTAATGCGGCACCGACGCTCCAGGGTGACGCTGACCGTTTGACGCGAGAAGCGCGCGCTGGCAAGGGAGTATAGGTTTTGAACCGTTTTTCAGGTGTAGTACTGGTAGTTTGCAAATCTACTCAATTATTGCACTCGGTTTCCTAAGAAATTGTGGTAAAACGTTACTCCACAGCCCGCTTCCTTCTCCTTCCTCTTCCACCGCCACGCCGCGTCCAAGGAAGCGACCGTCAACCCTTATATAGGAGTGCTAGCACAAAAGATGCATGCATGACCACTAAAATTTCCATATTAAAGCGCCGCTCCGGCGGGAGTATGGCGTATGTTGTTACCTTTGGTCGGCCCATGGCTACCGGGCGACGGCGACCAGAGAAGAGGCGGCGGGAGGGGAATGAATGCAGCTACTGTTTGGGTTCGCCTTCCGGCTTAAATAAATGCGCAGCATCACGTGTACCCGCGGGTGCACAAATTGTAACATACGTGTCTGCTTAAGTGGGCGTCACGTAACTGGTGTGTGTGAGAGAGATTCTGAGAGACAGAGTGCGTGTGTGCGACTCTACTCTTCGGACATGTACTCAACCTTTTGCATCGGGATATAAGTATAATGGTATTTACTTTAGCTAGTGATTTACGTGGCCATGTTAACGTGGTTGTGTCAAAAAATGTCACTTCCTGCTCGTGATTTGTGTTATATAATTACAAGCAAGATTCTAGTGCATTGCACGGAACATCAATATGCATTTTTTTACAAAACACATGTTGTGATTGACCCATGCAGGAGTAATCCCATGTGTAAAAACTAATGATATCTCAAGAATTTTATCGGAAAACTGGTATCTCGAGAATGTCATCGAAAAAATGAAAGATGAGAGATAAGGCGAGGAGGAGTGGGCGTGGTGGTGGTGGTGGTGGAATGGGCGGAGGCATGGGGATGGGCCAGCGCCGGCAGCTGCAGCAGCCACCATGCATGCTAGATTGTTCGAGACTTATTCCTTTTTAATTGCCGAGCAATGAGGTTGCGGGAGATAATGATGTGGAGAGAGGTGCGGGTATCTTTTGTAAAATTATCATAGTTTGCTTTCTATCCTCAGATATAGATCATAAGGTCTGTATTACAAGATGGCAGGCACACTATCACCGCCAACTCGTTTTTTATGAGGGTACCGATGATAAGTTTGCTGACTACTAAAGTAAAGTGGAATTTGTCCATGTTATGCAAGTAAACAAAGGTGATTGTTTATCATACGGGTAAGGTTGGATGAAGGGTGGTAGGAACGAATGCTCCGCCTAGAGCATGTGTGTGTGAGATGGAGTCTTAGTGTGTGCGTGTGAGAGAGAGAGAGAGAGGAGAGAGGGATGGAGTCTTAGTTTGTGTGTGTGTGTGTGTGTGTGAGAGAGAGAGAGAGAGAGAGAGATGGAGTCTTAGTGTGTGTGTGGGGGGGGGTGCGTGCGTGCGTGCGTGTGTGTGTGTGTGTGTGTGTGTGTGTGTGAGAGAGAGAGAGATGGAGTCTTAGTGTGTGTGTGTGTGGGGGGGTGCATGCATGCGTGTGTGTGTGTGTGCGCGCGCGTGTGTGTGTGTGTGTGTGTGTGTGGGGTCCTCTGTGGCGGATGTAATTTAAGTGTGCATGGCTTCATCATAGAGAGGTGATGTGTATGGCAGAGGCCACCAATGATGGGGTGCGAGAGAAAATTCCGTGAGAGGGAAGAGAAGGTGTGTGCGCGTGAGAGGAGTCGACATCGAGAGAACATGTTTGTTCGAGAGACACCGAGGAAGACTACTATATCTCGATGGTTCATGTAGGCGGGAATTAAACAAAGGGATGGTCTTATTGGTTTCGGGGATATAGGGGAAGAGTGAGAGGCGGGGGGGGGGGTAGCTAGAAGGAGATTGTTAAGTGTGAGTGTGTGTTTTACCCATCCAGGCGGAAGTTATGTGCACAAAAGAGGAGAACGATTCGATGTGGCGTTAGGATTGAGGGTAATTAACTACGTATGGAGACATAGAGACCTTGAACGTGCATGTGTGAGAGGTATACATGTGTACGTGGGATGTGTGTGTGTGTGCGCGTGCACGATCGAGATAAAAGAAAGAAGACATAAGTCATAAGATCAACAACATGGGAGAGACGGATCGGTATGACAATATGCATGCATGTGAGAATGCAGGGAAGAAGGCCCGACAATTGAGCATGTGTTTTTGTCTTTAAGAGATAGTGGTGTGGGCTGGAGCATGCATCTATGGCGAGCAGAGAGAGTGAGGCACAACGATTGTGCAAAAGAGACCAACCTATAAATGCATATGTATGGAGAGACATATATAGTGTGGGTGATAGGAAGCAAGACTCCGTGCGAGAAAGAAATGTTGACGGAGAAACTATAGATAGATACAGAGATGGAGATGCTAGCTAGAGGGACATCCGCTAGTTTGGGTGTTGGAGATGACCGTCGGGTGGTTCAAAGGGTGAAGTTATATATGTGTGTGAGAGGGCACTTGACTGCATGTAGAGAGAAACATATGTAGTGTGCGTGATAGGAATCAAGAGTGAGGGCGAGAAAGAAGGTTGATGGAGAAACAGATAAATAGAAAGATAAAGATGCTAGCTAGTGTGCGTTAGAGATAGGAGTCGAGTGGATCAGAAGGCTGGGTTATGTGTGTGGGTGTGAGAGAGATAGAGAGAGGGTGCATGTGAGTCACATACAAACAGATATCAGAGAGAAATGAGATCCAGGGAGACGGAGTTTTATGTCTGTGAGAGAGAAAGATATTTCACAACAAGAGTGATAGCTAGAGAGACATACGAGGGAACGCAAGATATCTCTAGGGAGAGAGGGTGTGTGTGAGCGACATACAAGAGAACAATGGAGAAATATGAGACCCTAGGAGATAGAGTTTGTGTTTGTGTGTGAGAAAGAGATATTGAAGAGGAAGAGTCGTAGGTTCTCATATCTAAGGAGCGAAAGACATCTCTGTATGAGGGGTGTGCGAGTGGCACACATGGGAATATTAGAGAGAAATGAGACCCCGGGAGACAAAGTTTTGTGTTTGTGTGAGAGAAAGGGATTCCACATGGAGAATCATAGTTAGAGACACATAGCAGGGAGCGAGATATACTTAGAGAGAGATAGAGCGACGAAGTTCGAGGGAGTGAGTACCGTCAGTGTGTTACGAAGATAAAAGATCATTGTCGACCTACAGGTAGCACGAGAGATACACGAGAGGCGATGAAGCGTATAGGTCCGAGAGATAGTCCTATATAAGCATGAGTGATAGCTATATGAGACGAATATCTGGATTAAAGGGGATTCAAATATTTAAACTGGAGATCACGACATCGATAATATCATAACGCAAATTAGTGTATCAAACATGCATATTCATTTGAATTTGGGCACACGTGTAATGTTATATAGTTTATCAATATTGGTGATCCATAGATTCTTCAATTACAAACAATGCATGGTTTATATGCAATTAATGTCTAAGCGGGATTACACTATATGTTGCGTGTGTGAAACACATTATACATGTTTGAGAAGTAAAAAACCGCATGAAACACACATTAATTGGAGACAGTTAGCGAGGAATGCATACATTGGATTTCAACATAAAGTGGTTTCAAATATTTGAAAATCCAAATTGATGGATACAACCTTATGAATCTGAGATCATGCCATTTGTAAACCATATTTATGTATAAATGGTGTTGTGCTTTTGAAAGTATATATATATATATAAATGATGTATATAGAATGTAATTCCAATTGAAAATGGATCCCGCCGGTAAAAATAGAATACAAGCGGGATTGAATTGAGTTGGCACGATAAACGTGCACTCCATAAAATTTGAACGAAGCGGGAAAGTCGCAGATAACACCGAAACCAAAATCTGCGAGATGGAAATCACTACTGCCTATCCCTGCCACGCAAAACCTATCTGCTGGATTTCTATAGGTTCCAATAGGGGTAGGTTTGTAATTTCACCCAAACGTGACGTAACCGCCTCTCACCCGGATTCATACACGGTGGGCGCCAATACACAGTGTGTCCTCGGCCGAAATCGACTCCCTCCCCGATTCATATTCATACACAGTGGGCGCCAAAAACAAACTCTCATCGGCAAATATTCGGTCTATGCGAGATTACCGTCCTATCCCCAACCGACTAATGTTGCTGTGATGTAGTAGAAATTTGAAACGGGGGCTAAGTTTGTAAATTTCCTCGCATTTGAGACAAGCGCGCCCTGAATACATGGTTGCCCCCTTCCTCTCTACCTCCCTTTTCCCCATTCGTACTCCGTGGGCGCCAAAACACCCTCTCCACCCCACCCTCCTCCGTCCGGCGCCGTCCGCCACCCCATCCACCACCGTCCTCCTCCACCATGCCGGAGCTGATACCCCGACACCGCCGTCCATTACAAGAGATCGACCTCTCTCATCCACGGCTTCGGACCGGGATCCTTGCATCCCCTCCTCTCGCTTCATCCCCGCCATCGTCCACCTTGCCGGCGCCGCTCCTACGACCGTCTCGTCCACCGCACCCCGCCGCCACCGTCTACCCTCCTAGATCTGCTTCCACGCCGCCGATAGCCATCGCTACCGCAGCACCATCAAATTCTCAGCAGATGCGTACACGGCGCCGCACCAGAGGTGGTACTCTTCCGTATCTGCTCAACTTATTTATCGCAGCAAGAAAATAGATCACCACTGCTTTACTCTGATTTCTTATCTTGGTTTCGAAGTTGCCTTTGTCCGATTTGCACCTTCAGATCCGCCATGGCATGCTCAACACTATACTCCCAATGCTTATGGTTTTCCCCTTTTATATTCCACACTAGTTAAATCACAGTAGACTAAATTTCAAAATTGGGTCAGTCAATTTTTCAGAGCTCGCCGGAGTTCGCCGGTGCGATCGAAGGGGCTCGGGTGGTTGTGGGGCCTCGTCGAGCGAAGAAAACTCAACGCGGGTGGGGGTTGGGGCGGGGTGGGGGGTGGGGGTGGCGGAGGAACACAGGCGGTGGGGGCCGGTGGTCCGACCGGCAGCCAATGGAGTGTTCTGTATGGGAAGAATCAGAGACGAGGAAGAAGAAGGGTTAGGAGACGTAGGATCTTCATCCAACCGCCTGAAATGGTCGAGAGACAGCTGGGAGTTGCATTCTTAATGCGCTCTGGTTCATCATGTGTGGGCACAGCGCAACCAACATTTTATTATCCAAAATCTGCTTGCTCTTCTTTACCATGTTCGATAGAGTTGGCCTGTACGTGATCGATAGGCTTTCAATTACTAACGGCAATACAACACCGTATTTTCAAGCCAGTTCCACTTTCCCAATTTATATATCGTGGTTATGGTGTACCCCTGTTATGTACACTATGATCTGCCTAGTTTCTATGTGCTCTTGTTATCATGGTTTGGCAATAAACTCTCTATACAATATATTATGAACCTATCATCTGCCAGCTATCCTTACTTCTGGAGCCTATTTTTTGTGTACTTGTGCTAGATTATATAAATGCACGCACCATATTACAGCACACATGAGCTCTCTCATCAGAATCCAGTGATAGCACACAAGTGTTTACAGGGGCGCCCCTCTATTAGAATATCATCTGCATTACAAAGATAATCTCACAACTATTTATGTTTTCATGGTTCTCAGATAGTATACGCAATTACAGTGAATATCAGAACCCGCGCATCAGAAGAATATTGTGGAACACTGCAATGACTTACAAAATTGGCACCAAGGCATTGAGTGCCATTCGGAAGCAATGAAACTCATCGCTCCCCACTGTTGATTCTTTTTCGAATATCATCCTAATGACTATTCTAACCTCGAGGAGTCAAAGGCGGATGGCCTGTCCTGTTCACCCATCAAGGTGCCTGTTCTAATTTGGCAAGGTTTTATTGATTGCGCGTACCTTGCATATGTTGTCTTGCATTTCTTCTACTTTGTTGCACCGCCATCTGCTTAGTTTACTCATCATATAACTCGAGATGCCATGCCCATCCATTCTCAATACATATTCCATCTGCCATCATACCATGTTTTTCCACTCAAATGATGTTCTTGTGCATCGGACATCAAAAGGAAGAGGGTGATTGCGAACTGAAGGAGCACCAAGAAAGTCCTTGAAAAACATGGTGGTGCCGGAGAAATCGACAGCGCCCACTTATATTGGCTGTACAACCGGTGACACAAAACGTAGGACCGACTCCAGCATTGTACCCATACTTCACTGGCCACACCACTAGCCCCACCACACAGGACCTGCACTCCACAAAAGGTATACCGATTTCATTTGCCATAGCACCAGCCGTACCACGAAAAATCCCACCCAAAAAAAAGTACAACAAGTCCACCGGCGAAGACCTATCCCAAGCTGCGAGAGACAGCCAATTCCTGCAGATTGGAACCCCATTCCATTTATTCCCAGTTTAAAGACAATGCTTTCAATGTTGTTAGGGACTACGTGCATATATTCCCATCATGGGAAGATTATAGTGAAGACAAACACCATTTTCACATCTTCCTGTCCAACTTACGTGTAAGTGCTATTATTCATGGTTATTATTTTCCTGTTTTCTACTGATCGAACACATCAATGATTTACATTACATTGTTGTAACTAGGCAGGGTTAATCTGGATAGTCATGACGAGCAAAGCTTGCTTGTGCTTTTCTAGGAAGCACTGCAGCAGTATCGGTGTTACCTGAGGAAATCACACTTTGATGGCAAGTCTATAAACGAATTTCCGATGAAGTCTCCTGTGCTAAATTTAGAAGACATTGAATGGAAAAACCTTGTTATGCACTGGTATCGTTCCTAGGATGAGGTATTGTCTATGAAATCACATGAAAATTTGAACTTCTACTTTTCCGCATGTGCCTTACGGATCTTTTTTGCAGGAAATCTGCTCGAAGAAGAATTCCGGTTTGAAAAGAACGAAAGGATATCGCAAATATGCTGCCCGCTGCTTTGCTCTTGTTAGTACTGTTGTCTGTATCACTTGTACTTGCATACATACCGTTCATTATGTGACAGCAGTATGCATGATAGCTTGCTTATCAATTGTTAGCTCCAAATTATCGATCTGTATGAATGGTTACACTAGTGTAGAATATATCCAATGCCAATGAATTTTTAGCTCTGCATTGTTCTTGTAAGTACATGTTGTCCTTTATCGATGTACTTATATTGACAGTAGTTGTTCATGTACCATCACTCTGCAGCTTATTTTCCTTTGCCTCCATTTTCTACACATCGGATCTATATTTACTCTTACCATAAGGTTGGTCTTGAAGAAGTTTAGCTGTGCATTGCTCTTGGCTATGCCTTTTGCTGTGTCGCTGCACATACATTTATAGCTACTTGGTTATGTAGCATCACTCTTCATCTTATCTTAAATATTCTCCATTTTTTCGTATATTATCACATCTATATTTACTCTTAACAAAATGTAGAATAAAGGCAATGCTTATGAATAAGATTTTGTGCTAAACTTCTTGAATCCCCCCCCCCATCAGCATGGGCAAGGGCTTTATAGAGCCTGTCTTCACCAGTAATGTAAGTTTGTCCTTCTCAAGCCTTCAAACTTTGTTGTGTATATTTGGTTAGGCATGACTGCAACAGCTATTTATTTTTGGTGTTTGCATCAAATTGCATGTTTAAAGTTTATTATGTAGTTCATAAACAAAAGTTTATCCTTCTCAATTTAAGTTTTCAGTTGTACAACCAAGTTCCTTCTTCATACCATGTAAATTAAACTATACAAAGCAAGTGATCTTTTTTTGCACTGCATGTATGCTTCTGTTCTTCATCCGTAATCCAGTGGTGTGGTGAACCTTCCCACTACAGCACATTGGCATATTCTGCAATGTCTTAACTATGAACAATGTCATATCATTCTACTATTATTTAAACCGTCTCTTTATTTGCTAATCTGAAATGGGACAAATTGACAGCACACTAACCATTGATACTTATGAGTTCTTGATCTGTAATCTAGTGGTGTCGTGAAGCTGCCAACTCCTTCACAATGTCATTTCCTGCCATGTCTTGACCTGAACAATACCATATTGTGTTAATGCAATTTTAAACTGTGTCACTTTATTAAATCGATAAGAAATGTGATGAATTGTCAACCTTGATACTTTTATGTGCAAAACCTGTCATATGTCCGCTTGTTTATCTTTCAAAGTGATGAAGATATAAGTGTTGAACAAGCGCGATCTCATCATCTTGCTCATTTGCTTGCGCTGTAGCTCCCAATGAGGCTAACCTTTCTTGAACTCTATTGAAGTGTTGTTGGTTTTGTATATTATTTTGTCGGCGTGTTTATTTGCCTTTGGTGGCGATCTTTGATGCCCAGTGTATGTAATCTGTTATCTGCTTGTGCTTTATTATCATAGTGGCGAACTTTGATGCCCGGTGGATGTAATATTCCGTAATTTCTTTATTGTATAGTCTAGGTTTTTTCTTATTCACGATGTTTCAGTTATTTTACTGTATATATATATATATATATATCCTGTCTTCACAGTAATCCGGCCAAACCGTAAAATTACGGTACATAATCAGGCCGTCATGCAATCACGATGTATGATCCGCATCATGGGCCCGTCAAACCGGCCCACTAGTAGATTCGGACCTTTAATAGGCGAGTAACCCCGACCCTCTTTTAAAGCAAACTCAATGGGCTTTTAGAAGGCTGAGAAGTAGGTTGGGCACAAGCGTGCGAATAGCTCACGGGCGGCAGCAGCCGAAATGGACCCCGCCCATGATTGTGTGAATCAAATCACGGGCTTTTAATAGGCCAAAGTTGTCTCGGTCCTTGTTTGGCCCAATCGGATATCGGTCATGAAAGCGGTGGATGCAAACCGGGCCCTAGTTAGGCCCAACTATATGACGGGCTTTTAACAGGCCGAAATTAATATAGGGCCGAAATGTTAAACGGGCCCTTAATAGGCCAAAACTAGTATCAGGCCGAATTACTAAATGGGCCTTTAGCAGCTAGCCCCAAAAGCATAGCGTCTAGTTAACGGGCCGAATCTGATATGGGCCATAATTGAGCCCAAAGCCTCTTAAAGGGCCGGACCTTATCTGGGTCGTGATTTGGCCCAAAAAGTGGGAGGCTTTTAAAGGGTCGGATCTTATATGGGCCATTATTAGGCCCAAAACGTGGCAGGCCATTAATGGACCGGATCAAACATGGGCCGACATTTGGCCCAAAACATGGCAGCCAGTTAATGGGCAAGCCTACTAGGGTTCTCAAAATCTTGTGGGCCTACAGCTGGGCCGACCCATTAATGTCGACGAAATCTCGTGGGCCTTTAGCTGGGCCGGCCCGTTATGATCCACAAGAATTTTATGGGCCTTTACCTGGGCCGGCCCATTATGGCACACAAAAATCTTGTGGGCCTTTACCTGGGCCGGCCCATTATGGCCCACGAAATCTTGTGGGCCTTTAGCTGGGCCAGCCCATTATGGTCCGCAAAATCTCGTGGGCCTTTTGCTGAGCCGGCCCATTATGGTTCGCAAAATCTTGTGGGCCTTTAGTTGGGCCGGCCCATTTAAACTTGTTGGGCCGTGCCACGTGTCGACGTATCATATGCGCCTTCTGTCCAGTGAGTGGATGACATCTGTTCCAACGATGAGCCGACACGTGTTTCCTCTAGCCAATGATGATTTTACACGTGGAAAATCCCCATTCGTCGTGGCTATTAACGGGTTATCGGATCCAAAACCCGACCCGATAGCTTAACGGCGTTCCGTTACAGTGGATGCCACGTGTCGGTCACCCTTGACGAAAGCACTTCTGTGACGCGCGATTTATCGTCATGGAAGTGGACACTTCCGTGATGATAATTTTGGTAATGTCATGGAACACTTCTACGATAGCACACGTATGACTATCTTGATTCTGTCATAAATTTGTCATGGACGTACATGCATGACAAAAAACGCGACCTACTGTGACAAACACGTATCATCACGGAAGTGCATTTTTTTGTAGTGCTTCTCTCCACTGTAATCTCTACTTAAACATGGTGCTCAACTCCATATATTATTTCCCAATGATCTATGGTTATCCTACAATGTTTGAGTAGATCCATTTTGTCATGTGGGTTAATTGTGATGTTGGTTGGTATGGTTGTATATTTTATTTATGGTGCTGTCCTATGGTGCCCTCCGTCTCGCGCAAACATGAGGGCCCCCGATGTAGGGTGTTGCAATATGTTCATGGTTTGCTTATTGTCAGTGTTGCAGGGTGGCAGTAGCCTAAATGTGGATAAGTGGGTTATGGCGTATGGGAGTAAATAGGACTTGATACTTAATGCTATGGTTGGATTTCACGACCTTAATGATCTTTAGTATTTGCGGATGCTTGCTAGAGTTCCAATCATAAGTGCATATAATCCAAGTAGAGAAAGTATGTGAGCTCATGCCTCTCCCTCAGATAAAATTGCAAGAATGATTACCGGTACTTGTTATCGATTGCCTAGGGAAAAATGACTTTATTGTTGACAAAAGCTATCCACTTTTATTACCTTGCAATTTATTCATAATTTTATTATTGCAAAATAATTTCGTACTTGTTTTTGGTAAAAGCAAACGCCAAGTGTGTGTAGAGTTGTATCGGTGGTCGATAGAACTTGAGGGAATATTTGTTCTGCCTTTAGCTCCTCGTTGGGTTCGACACTCTTATTTATCGAAGAAGGCTACAAATGATCCCCTACACTTGTGGTTTATCAAGACCTTTTTCTGGCACCGTTGCCGGGGAGCAATAGCGTAGGGTGAATATTCTCGTGTGTGCTTGTTTGCTCTATCACTAAGTAGTTTTTATTTCCTGTTCTAAGTTGTTCTATATCTTTAGTTATGGATATGGAACACGAAACACCAAAAAAAAATAGTGGTACTTGCTACTCATGGAGATGGGGAACCTCCTAAAACCCTCGATGCTCGTTATGTGAAAAATATTATGCACTACTTTGATAATCCTGAGAAAACCCCATTCAACATGATAATGGGAGTAATGTTGGATCAACCTGAATACTTTAGGGATTATCGGTTGACACAAAAAGGGAAACTTTTATGGGATCAAATTTATATGTTGCATTGGTATGCTTAGGATTTATGCTTAAGATATGATTTTACTTGTTGCTCTAGGATGAATGCTCCACACCTTCCCTTTTCATGCAAATTTAATGATAATGAAACCTTGGCTTCTTATGCTAATGGTATATATGATTACTATGATGTGGAATGAATAGAAGAATTTTTTGCTTTTAAGGGTGCTTATGAAATTGAATCTTTGTTTGAAAAGTTTGAAGCTTTTGATGATGATGTTTATAAACCTGAAAATTTTGCCATCCTTAAATATTGCTATGATAATTATAAATATAATTCCGATATTGATGAATTTATTGAGAAAATCTCCGCTGTCCGAGAAGAGACTAATATTTTGCAGGAGCCTATTGAAGAAGGATTTGATGAAACTGTGGGCTCATTCGATGAAAAAGATGACGAGGAGCGCGAAGAACAAAAGGAGGAAGAGCGGATTAGCTACCCGTGCCCACCTTATAATGAGAGTAACTCTTCAACTCATACATTATTTAATTTCCCTTCGTTCTTACCGAAAGATGAATGCCATGATAATTGCTATGATCCCATTGATTCATTTGAAATATCCCTTTTTGGTGATGCTTGCTATGCTTGTGGCCAAGATGCCAATATTAATGATGCTTATGGAGATGAACTTGCTATTGTTCCTGATGTTAAACATGAAATTGTTGCTATTGCACCCACATATGATAGTCCTATTATCTTTTTGAATTCTCCCGACTACACTATATCGAAGAAGTTTGCACTTATTAAGGATTACGTTGATGGGTTGCCTTTTACCATTGCACATGATAATTTTGATGAATGTAATATGCATGTGCTTGCTGCTCCTACTTGCAATTATTATGAGAGAGGAACTACATCTCCACCTCTCTATGTTTCCAACACGATAAAATTGCAAGAAACTTCTTATGCTATGTATTGGCATTTACTTGATGTGCATGAATTGTTCTTGTATGACATGCCGATGCATAGGAAGAGAGTTAGACTTCGTCATTACTTTATATATGTTGCTTTGTGCTCACTACTAAATGCCAAATCATTGTTAATTAAAATTGGCTTTGATATACCTTGGGATCCGGGTGGATCCATTACTTGAGCACTGTATGCCTAGCTTAATGGCTTTAAAGAAAGCACTGCCAGGGAGACAACCCAGAAGTTTTAGAGAGTCATTTATTTCTTCTGAGTGCTTTTATAAAGTTTAAAATCAAAAAAAATTAGAGGGGAACTTAAAACTTCACAAAAAGAAAAGTGAAAGTGAGAAGGACGAGCACCATGGAAGCGGGAGCTAGCCTTGAACTTTGTTCATGCCCATGGAAACTTTGTGAATCTTAATTACAGAAACTTTTAAACAAAAATAATTATCCCGTTGTACAATTCCATTGTATTATAAAAATAATTTGCCAAGGTTTGCCTTTAGGATGATTAAATTGCTTGTTGGTTTGTGCGGTGCAAAACAGAAACTTTGGCTATAGTGCTCGATTTTACATTTTTTACTAGAATGTCAAACGGTTCTGAAACTTTTTGTACTGTCTTTCTATACAAAATGTTTATTTTGTCCTAATTTTTTAGAATTTTTAGAGTTACAGAAGTATGGTGGATGTTCAAATCTTTACAGACTGTCCTGTTTTCATAGATTGCTGTTATAGCTTCATTATTTGCATATGTTTGAATTCTTGTTGAAACCTCCTTGACTTGGGGCCATAGAATTGTAATATCATACTGTGGGTAATGTTTGTTTATAATTATACAATAATGTTATAGCAGTACATGATGGGATTTCATTGCCATATTCCCTAACCCCACCACTAAAAGTTCAGTTAAGTTTTGTGTGGATGAAGTGTTCGAAGATCGAGGAGGTCTTGATGTGAGGATAAGGAGGAGAGGCAAGAGCTGAAGCTTGGGGATTCCCAAGGCACCCCAAGTAAATATTCAAGGAGACTCAAGCGTCTAAGCTTGGGGATGCCCCGGAAGGCATCCCATCTTTCTTCAACAAGTATCGGTATGTTTTCGGATTCGTTTCGTTCATGTGATATGTGCAAATCTTGGAGCGTCTTTTGTATTTAGTGTTTCATTTTTTTATTTTATGCACCATGCTGGTATGAGATAGTCCATGGTTGATTTATAGAATGCTCATTGCACTTCACTTATATATTTTGAGTATGGCTTTATAGAATGCTTCATGTGCTTCACTTATATCATTTGAAGTTTGGATTGCCTGTTTCTCTTCACATAGAAAACCGTTGTATGAAGAATTCTCTTTTGCTTCACTTATATTTATTAGAGCATGGTCTTTTGTAGAAAGAATTAAAATATCATGCTTCACTTAGATCTATTTAGAGAGTCAAAAGGAATTTGTCAATTGCATGGTTAGTCATAAAAGCCTACATAAAACTTGTGGATCACTGAATATGATATATTTGATTCCTTGCAATAGTTTTGCGATATAGAGATGGTAATATGTGGGAGGTACTAGTAAATGGTTGTGTTTAGTAAGAATATTGGTGTTAAGCTTTGTGATTCCCGAAGCATTCACGTATAGTCTCTCATTAGGCTATGATGTTGGAGCATGATTTATTATTGATTGTCTTCCTTATGAGTAACGGTCCGGGACGAGTGATGGTCTTTTCCTACCAATCTATCCCCCTAGGGGCATGCGTAGTAGTACTTTTCTTTGAGGGCTAATAAACTTTTGCAATAAGTATATGAGTTCTTTATGACAAATGTGAGTCCATGGAATATACACACTCTTACCTTTACGCAATTTGCCAGCCTCTACAGTACCGTGCATTGCCCTTTCTCACCTCGAGACGTGGTGCAAACCTCGCAGGTGCATCCAAACCCTATGTTATGATACGCTCTATCACACATAAGCCTTATTATATCTTCCTCAAAACAGCCACCATACCTACCTATTATGGCTCTTCCATGGCCATTCCGAGATATATTGCCATGCAACTTCCACCAATTCTGTTTGATGACCTGAGCATTCATTGTCATATTGCTTTGCATGATCATATAGCTGACATAATAGTTGTGGCTCAGCCACTGTTCATCATTTTGCATACATGTTACGCTAGATCATTGCACATCCTGGTACATTGCCAGAGGCATTCATATAGACTTTGTCATAGGTATCGAGTTGTAATTTTTATTTATTTTGAGTTATAAGTAAATAGAAGTATGACGATCATCATTATTCATTTTTAGAGCAGTGCCCCAGTGAGAAAAGGATGATGGAGACTATGATTCCCCCACAAGTCGGGATGAGACTCCGGACAATGAGAGAAAAATAAAAAAATAAAAAAAATAAAAAAAGGAAAGAAAGAAAGAAGAAAAATAAAGAAAGAAAAAAGAAAAAGAAAGAAAAAAAATAATAAACAAAGAGAGAAGGGGAATTGATAGTATCCTTTACCACACTTGTGCTTCACCATGTTTTTCATATGGAGAGTCTCCTATGTTGTCACTTTCATATACTAGTGGGAATTTATCATTATAGGATTAGATGCACACCCGCTTAGTTTTCATATTGAGCTTTCATACACTTATAGCTCTTAGTGCATCCGTTGCATGGCAATCCCTACTCCTCGCATTGATATCGATTGATGGGCATCTCCATAGCCCGTTGGTTAGCCGCATCGGTGTGTGAATTTCTTACTTTTTGTCTTCTTTATATTTACCCCTATCATCATACTCTATTCCACCCGTAGTGCTATATCCATGGATTGTGCTCATGTATTGCGTGAGGGTTAAAAAAGCTTAAGCGCGTTAGAAAGTATGAACCAGTTGCTCGGCTTGTCATCGGGGTTGTGCATGATAAATACTTTGCGTTAAGAAGACAGCATGACAAGACAATATGATTTTGTAGGGATAGTTTTCTTTAGCGTTGATATTTTCAAAGACATGATTGCTTGTTGGGATGCCTGAGTATTAATGTCTTTATTTCAAGTTATATACTATTGCTTTGAATCACTTATGTCTTAATATTCATGCCATGATTAGATATATGATCAAGTTTATGCTAGGTAGCATTCCACATCAAAAAAATATCTTTTCTTATCATTTACCTACTCGAGGACGAGCATGAATTAAGCTTGGGGATGTTGATACGTCTCCATCGTATCTATAATTTTTGACTGTTTCATGCCAATATTATACAACTTTTACATACTTTTGGCAACATTTTATATGATTTATTTGGACTAACCTATTGATCCAGTGCCCAGTGCCAGTTCCTGTTTTTTGCATGCTTTTTGTATCGCAGGAAATCCATATGAAGCGAACTCCAAATGCAATAACATTTTATGGAGAATTATTTTGGAATATATGTGATTTTTAGAAGTTGGAATCATCACAAACGGAGGCCCACACAGCCCACAAGACACCAGGGCGTGCCAGAGGCCCCTAGCGCGTGGTGGTGGGTTGTGCCCTCCTTGAACGTCGGTTGGGGCTATAGTTCGGGCGCATGGAAGCTTATATCCGAAAAAAACGTGTTAAAATCCTAGTGCACTCGGAGTTACGGATCTCCCGGAATATAAGAAACGGTTTTCGTCCAGATCAGGGGAACACGAAACAGAAGAGAACAAAGAGGGAGATCCAATCTCGGAGGGGCTCCCGCCCCTCTGCCGCCATGGAGGCCATGGACCAGAGGGGGAACTCTCTTCCCATCTAGGGGGGAAGAAGAAGAAGAAGAAGAAGAAGAAGAAGAAGAAGAAGAAGAAGAAGAAGAAGAAGAAGAAGAAGAAGAAGAAGAAGAAGAAGAAGAAGAAGAAGAAGAAGAAGAAGAAGAAGAAGAAGAAGAAGAAGAAGACAAAGAAGAAGAAGACGAAGAAGGAGGAGGAGGAGGAGGAGGAGGAGGAGAAGAAGGAGAAGAAGAAGAAGAAGAAGAAGAAGAAGAAGAAGAAGAAGAAGAAGAAGAAGAAGAAGAAGAAGAAGAAGAAGAAGAAGAAGAAGAAGAAGAAGAAGAAGAAGAAGAAGAAGAAGAAGAAGAAGAAGAAGAAGAAGAAGAAGAAGAAGAAGAAGAAGAAGAAGAAGAAGAAGAAGAAGAAGAAGAAGAAGAAGAAGAAGAAGAAGAAGAAGAAGGAGGAGGAGGAGGAGGAGGAGGAGGAGGAGGAGGGGGCTCGCTCCCTCTCTCCCCCGGTGGTGCCGGAGTGCCACCGGGGCAAGGATCGTGACGGTGATCTACATCAACAATCTTGCTACCGTCAACACCAACTTTCTCCCCCTCTATGCAGCGGTGTAACACCCCTTCTCTCCGCTGTAATCTCTACTTAAACATGGTGCTCAACTCCATATATTATTTCCCAATGATCTATGGTTATCCTATGATGTTTGAGTAGATCCGTTTTGTCCTGTGGGTTAATCATGATCTTGGTTGGTATGATTGTATATTTTATTTATGGTGCTGTCG
This sequence comes from Aegilops longissima, assembly GCA_021605205.1. Lineage (NCBI taxonomy): Eukaryota > Viridiplantae > Streptophyta > Magnoliopsida > Poales > Poaceae > Aegilops > Aegilops longissima. The sequence continues at coordinate 289,699,480 of CM038680.1, forward strand.
TACGGTGCCCTCCGTCTCGCGCAAACGTGAGGGGCCCCCGCTGTAAGGTGTTGCAATATGTTCATGGTTTTCTTATTGTTATTGTTGCGGGGGTGACTGTCGTGGTTCTAAGTCTGACAGTAGAATGGGGGGGGGGTAGTAATCTAGAGGCACGATCTTAGCTATGGAGGAGTTGTACACGCAAGTTTTACGAGTTCAGGCCCTTCTCGGAGGAAGTAACAGCCCTACGTCTCGGAGCCCGGAGGCGGTCGACTGAATTATGTGCGTGTGAGTTACAGGGGGTGCAAACCCTTGTCCCATAGGAGGGGGTGGCTTATATAGAGTGCGCCAGGACCCCAGCTCCCCTCCGTTACACAGGATTCAATGTACATCAAGAGGGGGCATTACTGGTAACACCAGCAATAGAGATACATAATGATCATTAAAGCTATGACTTAATTCCAGACCGTTGCAGAGTGGAGTGGCTTTAGATCTTCTCGTAGTCGAGTGATTGTTTACATGGTCGAGTGTCTTCAAGATAGTCGAGTGGAACATAGCTTCATGGTCGAGTGGACGATGATTTTTCTCCGAATGCTTCTGGTTCTTTTAGAGATGTCCTTGGGGAGGGTATCTTGGACAGGTCCATGACCCTACCTTAGGCACATAGCTTCATCATTAGCCCCCGAATGGATCAGGGTTTGAGTGAGGAAGGAGTTGAGAACACTTCCGACTCATTTTTCGTGCTATGAGTATATCTTGTTCTGGATCAATGAACCGAGGTGACGACACCAACTTCTTTTTCAGTCGCCTTGATCCATTCCTAGTTTTTGTTGAGTGAACTTTTACTGGAAGAGCTCCGAGTGATGATGTGGAGGAGATCTTCCGTCTGACAAGTTGTTCTGCTATCCGCGGATCTCGCGGGATTCGAATTTCGGGAAGCGCGCGGGGCGGAGGAGGCCGCGGTAATTGGATGGGATAAAGCAGGGCCGCCTCGATTTTTGCGCCTTCTTTTTTTGCCACGTATCGCGCGCTCGACTGTTGCGGGATTTGATAAGATCGCCTGGGCCTACAAGTCAGCCACTCGAAAGTAACCTCATATAAGGCGCCGGACCGGGGTATTTGAACAGTGCGCTTTCATTCTTCCCCCTCCTTCTCAGACTTCTCCGCCGTGCCTGTTCTCGCCCCAGCGCCGCTGCTCCGTTCGTGTTCCGCCTGCGACGATGGGGAAAGAGAAGACGATGGCTCGAGCAGCGAAGAAGAAAGCGGCGACGGCGAAGGGAAGAAGTCCAGTGGGGTTCTTCCTCGAGGCGGCCTGCCGCAGGTTGGATCGAGGCGATTGGATCCGCTCGGTGATTCGCCAAGACGACATCGACGACCTGGTCGAGGGAGGGCTGATTCCGCACGAATCGGCGCGGCTTCCGGGAACGAGACCGAGCCGCAACCTCGTGAGGGTGAGTGCGTTCTCCTCGCCACACACATCGACCGCGGGTTTTCTTTGCCTCCTCACCCTTTCTTTCGAGGCTTCTTGAATTTCTTTGGGGCGCAACTCCACCACTTTACTCCCAACACCATCGTGTACCTTGCTGCCTTCGTGTCTCTGTGTGAGAATTTCTTGGGCTGTCGACCTCATTGGGGCCTTTTCAAGCATATTTTTACCTGTCGCTCCCAAACGGTAAAAAGGCCAACCCGAGTGACGAGAGGACACAAGTGATTCAGATGTGCGGGGGTCTTGGGATTCAGATGAGGGGCAAAAGTTCCTTTCCTGCCATGATCCTTCCCGATTCGGTCCGCGGATGGCAGTCGACTTGGTTCTACTGCAAAGATCAGCCGACTCCAGGGCAGTCGACTGGACTTCCTCCTTTTTCCATGGCTCGAGTGGGGAAGCCCTCCCCTTTGAAGGTGATCCCGGAGGAGAAGGCGCAAGTTAAGGTGCTAGTCGAATGAGTAGTTCAGCTTATCCGTGACGGGGTGACCGGTATGGATTTATTGGAGGTCTTCCTCCGGTGACGCATCCAACCGCTTCAGGCTCAAGACCATCCGATGTGGATGTATTCGGGTACTGATGACACCACTCGGACTCATCCGGAGGAGGTCGATGAGACCACGTTGGAGGGGTGGCTAACGAGTATCACCGGAAACAAAGATAACCCCAGGGGAGCCAGAAGAATTCCTCCACTCGACCAATCTTAAGAACCAGACAAGGTCTAATTCTGAACTTCCGACTGTAATCCTGATTTAATCGTGTAACTGTTTATGTTTTGTCGACTGACTTTGTTCTGCTTGTTTTCTTCCAGGCCCTTACCGAAATGTACTCGATGCCCAACGGAGAGCAAGAGCAAAATCCGGAGGGGGAGGCAAGCGGAGGTGAAAGTGGCGAGTGGCATTCTGACGGAGAGGAGAACAAGGAGAGCGACGACTCGAGTGAACAAGAAGAAGTCGAATCACCTCCTCGCAGGGAGAGGCGATCCAAGCTCGATCAAGACCAGGCGAGCGTCCGTGAAAAGGCGATCGCTCAAACTGGCCAGTCTTCAAAGCGTCCTCAGACGTCCTCTCCGGCGCCGACTGAGAAAGCCCCAAAGCAGTCCAAGGTTGTAGTGCAGAAGCCTCGGAAGGCGTTGCCGAAGATTAAGATTGATATCCATGTTGCTTCTGCGTGAGTGTTTTTCTTTCGCTTCACTCGATGTTCTGTGTTGTTTTGTCTTTCCTTTGGTTTGATCGAATGAATCTTGAAATTGGCAGTGCCGCTACCTCTGGAACTTCAGCTTTCAAAAACGAGGATGAGGAGATGGAAGACGCGGTCACCTCCAATCTGGGTACGATCTTCATTAATCTGTCTTCTTTTTGTCGACTAAACTGTAATATACCCAATCGGGCGACGTAATTTTGGCGACTGATCTTTTTACAGATCCCATCGTCATTGACCTCCCTGACGATGATGAGGACGAGCCACAGAGGCCTTTGGGGAGGAGGAACAGGAAGACGCCCGCTGGCAAGACGCCTCAGTCGACGCCAGTAGTCGAACCGGTAGTTTAGGATGCCGGTGACGCCAATCTGACTTCTGTCTCCTTCGCCATACCGCTGTCGAGTGCTCTACCTTCTGCGTCAGCTGCACAAACTCCTGCCGATCCACCTTCAGTTTTTGCTACACATCACGTCCCGAAAGACGAAGTGGGTGCTGCAAAGGAAGCTATACGCCAGGCGGGCATTATGATGGAGAAGATGAAGATGGTGCGGGATGCCAGCCAGGCTGCTTATGATGCCAGCTCCGCTCTCCAGAGCAATGTTCAGGTTAGCAGAATGTCGACTGACTCTCTTGGCTTGTTCTGTTTAGGATATGGTACCTGAAAACTCTCTTTCTAAGGATCTTTGCATCTGTACACCCACTGGGTGTTTCGATTTGTCACTGAATAGATCCATACTTTGAGCTGAATTTTTTGCTGTCGTCGATTGAATTTTCGGACTAGTGGGGGCATGCTGAGTGCACCCACTGGGTGTATTCCCCGAGACTATGGTGGACTGCGGGCAGTCGACTGTAGTCTTGAATTTTGAATTCCTTTACTCGGTCTGGTCGGGCCATGTCGAGTGTAAACCGAATCAGTGGGGGCACGCTAAGTGCACCCACTGGGTGTAGTCCCCGAGACCGTGATCGACTGCTGGCAGTCGATTATGGTCTGAAGAGCCTGTTTGTTGCTGTCTCGCTCTTTTTTTTGCACTGTTTGAAGAGCCTGTTTGTTGCTGTCTCGCTCTTTTTTTTGCACTCGCGCTGGAAAGGTCTTGTCGAGTGTTAACTGAACCAGTGGGGGCACGCTAAGTGCACCCACTGGGTGTAGTCCCCGAGAATACTGTTGGATGTTTGATTCGGCAGTAGTCTTAGAATTTGTTGGCTTTATCCTTTTACCTCTCTGAAATAACCAATCTTTTATCCGGTCGACTTACCCATTCCTTGATTGCAGAAATCTTGTGATCTTGGAGCTCGCTTTGCTTACTTGGAAAAACAGCAGATCCATTTCAACCATGACCTGGAGTTGGCCAAGACAGAACTGCAGAAAGCCAAGGATGCCGCCAATGGTAAGACAGACTTGTCGACTGGTTTGTTTTTGACCTAGATTTCATTCCGCTCCTGCTCTTTCTGAACCAAGCATCATTTCTTTTCAGAAAAACTGAACCAGGCTCTGGCAAAAACGGATCAAGATCTGCCTGCTGCACAGAAGAAGGCTGATGACAAAGCTGCTCTGGCTGAACAGAAGTTGGCTTCAGCCGACAAATTTGAGGAAGAAAACGCCAAGATAAAATCTGCCCTGGATGAATGTAACGCCCCGGATTCGATGCGCCAGGTGTCCTTCAGTTATTCGCCGTCGTTGCCATGTCATGTGCTTGCGTGTTGCACTTTGCCATGTCATCATATGCATTTCATATCATGTCATCATGTGCATTTCATTTTGCATGCGTGTTCGTCTCATGCATCCGAGCATTTTCCCCGTTGTCCGTTTTGCAATCCGGCACTCCTATGTCTCCCGGCGCCCCCTTTTACCTCTTTTCGTGTGTGGGTATTAAACTTTCTCGGAATGGACCGAGGTTTGTCAAGCAGCCTTGGTATAGCACCGTGAACCGCTGTCAAGTTTCGGATCATTTGGAGGTCGTTTGGTACTCCAGCAGTTAACCGGTAACCGCAAAGCCCTCTTTGAGTTGCAGCCCAACACCCTTCCAAAGTGGCCCAAAACCCACCTAACTCCCTCTATGCTCTCGGTCGTTCGATCACGATCGCGTGGCGAAAACCGCACCTCATTTGGACTCTCCTAGCTCCCTCTACCTATAAATACACCTTCCCTCCAAAATCGCAGTCAAATCCTCCCGAAACCCTAAAATCGTCCCACGCCGGACATGTCCGGTCGGCGGACGTCTCGCCGCCGCCCCGCCCTACCAGAAGTGCCACGTGGCGCTCTGCGCCACCCGCCGCCGCGGCCAGGCGAGCCGGATCGGCCCGCCCGCCCGTCCGCCGCCAGCATCCTCCACAGAGCCCGACCGCCCGCCGCCTCGCCGGGACGTCTGCGCCGCCCGCTGGCCGCCGCCGGCGCCGCCGCTCCCGGCGCCCGCCGCCGCCTCCGTCGTTGGCGCGCCGCGCCCTCCGGCGAACTTCGGCCTCCGCCGCCTCCGCCACCGCTCCGGCCCGGCCGTCGCTGCCGCCTCCCGGCCCGGCCCTCGCCGGCCGCCGCCGCCCGCCATGGCGCGCCCTTCGCCGAGCCGCACCTCCTCCGCCCAGCGCCCCCCTCCGCCCGGATCCGGTGGGATCCGGCTGGATCTCGCTCCGCCGGCCTCGAGCTCCCCGGCCACCTCGCCGGCGCCTCTCCCCACCTCCTTCGACCTCCTGCCGGCGAGATCTCCGGCGAGATCCGCCTTGCTTTGAAAACCGTGCAGACCCGAGGTTGTCCCCGAAATCCACTAAGTCCCCGTTTCTGTGTTATTTTTGTTGCATTTTCATCATGCCATAACTCTGCATCCGTAGCTCCGTTTTGTGCGTGTAATATTCAAAATGTTCGCCTCGAAGAGTAGATCATTTCATCTCATTGCATCATTTTCATTTGAGCTCATCTTGATGCCCGAAATGCTGTTAGAAGAGTGCTATGTGATGTTAGTTTCTGTTTCTTAACAAAACATGCACTTTTGTCATTTTTGCCATGATTGATGTGTGCACCCTATGAATTTGAGTCCTACATGTGTTTTGTAATATACCATGCCATCTTTCCAGGGGTGTATGCCATGTATTTTTGTGATCTTTGTGGTGACTAGCACAAGCATGCAAAGTAGGCTTCCTGATGTTGCTGATTTCAGCCATGTTTTGCTGATATTTTCATGCCATGTTAACTTGATGCTACAGAGAGATCCATGCTTATTTTGAGATACTTCAGTAAGGATGTTTTGTTATACATGTCTTGCTATATCCATCCATGCCCTTTTTTGCAATTATGGAGTGCCATAGCTTGAGTCAATCGAGCTCTATTTTGCTATAAAATGTTCCTGGCAGATTGTTTACAGGTTATTCAATTTTGCCAAGGTTGTTGTAGTTGATCCTTGCATGCTATGTTGTTGTTCTTGCCATGTATAGCTTCTATGCCATGTCTTCTTACTGTTGGTTGCCTTGCCATGCCATGTATTGCTCTGTGGTGAGTGGTTCAAGCTCACCAACATGCCTACTTGTTGTTGTTCCTGCCATGTATGAATCTGTAATATAACTTGCCATGTTTACATGGGTGCCATCATATTTTCTGATCCTTTTTGGCTTATGGTCAGTAAAGGACTTTTGTTCTATGCTTTGAGTAGATTCATGCCATGCCTTTGTTTGCCATGATGAGTTCCTGTAACATGGTGTTTGATAGCTCTAAACATTGCAACCTGATGTTATTTCTGCTCAAGTCTGAAACTGTTATTACTTGCAATCTTGCCATGTCATTTTGAGCATGTTCTAGTGATTTCTGGAGATAGCTCAGTGTTCATGTTTTGTAATGATTTACCTGTACATCATGCCCATGCCTTTTGTTATCATGTTATGGTGCTGTAGCATGTTGTTTTGATGCTTGCAATATGCCTAGTTGCTGTTTTGGTCAGATTGTTGTCATGTCTTGTATAGTGTGTATGTGTTGAACCGTTGCTCCGTTTTGAGTGTGCTTTATAGGAAACTTGCTTGATATTGCATGTATCTTCATATTATCATGTTGCATCCATGTTTTGAGGTGTTTTCTTGATGTTTGTATGCATTTTGCATCAATGCCATGTGTATCTTGTTTTGCTCATATCTTCTAAGCCGTAGCTCCGAATCTAATGAACTTTATATGTAACTTGACTAGAATTTCGTGTAGATCATCGTGGTGCATCTTAAATTGCTGTTTAACAACTTGAACATAAGGTTTATTCAGATCTGGACCAATTTCGAAATTTGCATATGAGGACTTACCGGAATTGTTCTATGTTGTTCCCGGCCTCATTTAAACTTGCTTTGATGTGTTGCTCTTGTTTGCATCATCTCTTGCCATGAGTAGCTTCATGTAGTCTTGTCATGCATCATGTTTGTTGTGAATCATGCCTTGTTCATGTGTGGTGTGTTTACCTATGTTGTGTGCTTCTTCTTGTTAGTTCCTGTTTCGTTGTGATCGTGAGGATTCGTTCGTCTATGCTTGGTTCGGCTTCTTCCGTTCATCTTCTTCATGGACTCGTTCTTCTTCCTTGCGGGATTTCAGGCAAGATGACCACTACCCTGGATCTCACTACTATCATTGCTATGCTAGTTGCTTCGCTCTTTCGCTATGCTGCGTTACCTATTACCTGTTCCTCAAGCCATCCCAAATTGCCATGAACCTCTAACTCGTTGTCACCCTTCCTAGCAAACCGTTGTTTGGCTATGTTACCGCTTTGCTCAGGCCCTCTTATAGCGTTGTTAGTTGCAGGTAAAGATGAAGTTTGTTCCTTATTGGAACATGGAGATGTTGTTCCTTGTTGGAACATGTTTACTTGTTGGGATATCACAATATATCTTATATTAATAATGCATCTATATACTTGGTAAAGGGTGGAAGGCTCGGCCTTATGCCTGGTGTTTTGTTCCACTCTTGCCGCCCTAGTTTCCGTCATATCGGTATTATGTTCCCGGATTTTGCGTCCCTAACGCGGTCGGGTGATTTATGGGACCCCCTTGACAGTTCGCTTTGAATAAGACTTTTCCAGCAAGGCCCAACATTGGTTTTACCATTTGCCTCACCTATCCCCTTTTCCCTTGGGTTTCCGGAGCCCGAGGGTCATCTTTATTTTAGCCCCCCCGGGCCAGTGCTCCTTCGAGTGTTGGTCCGAACCGAAAGCAGATCAGGGGCCACCACGGGGCAACTCGAGGGCTGGTTTTACTCGTAGGCTGACTTATCCGGTGTGCCCTGAGACCGAGGTACGTGCGACTCCTATCAGTATTTGTCGGCACATCCGGGCGGCTTTGCTGGTCTTGTTTTATTGCTGTCGAAATGTCTTGTAGCCGGGATTCCGAGACTGATCGGGTCTTCCCGGGGAGAAGGAATATCCTTCGTTGATCGCGAGAGCTTATCATGGGCTAAGTTGGGACACCCTGCAGGTATAAACTTTCGAGAGCCGTGCCCGCGGTTATGTGGCAGATGGGAATTTGTTAATGTCCGGTTGTAGAAAACCCGGTTGATCTCAATTAAAATACACCAACCGTAGCGTAACCGTGAGTGTCTCTTTTCGGGGTTGATCGAGAGGAGAACACGGTTTCTGTGTTATGTTTGACGTAAGTAGGAGTTCAGGATCACTTCTTGATCATTACTAGTTGACGACCGTTCCTTTGTTTCTCTCCTCGCTCTCATTTGCGTATGTTAGCCACCATATCATGCTTAGTCGCTGCTGCAACCTCACCACTTTACCCCTTCCTTTCCCATTAAGCTTTGCTAGTCTTGATACCCATGGTAATGGGATTGCTGAGTCCTCGTGGCTCACAGATTACTACACCACCAGTTGCAGTACAGGTTTGCGATGATCATGGCGCGAGAGCGATGTTTGCTTGTGTTGGAGTTCTTCTTCCGCTTCTTCTTCGATCGGGGTAGGTTCGGTCGGCAGCCTGGCTAGCAGGTGGTGGATATTGTTTGAGTTTCTGTTTATGTTTCATCCGTATTCGGATGTTGATCTTGTATATGATGTTGATGTATTCTTGTGGCATTTGTGCCTTATGTATGTATCTCTATGTATTATGTAATGTTGATGTAATGATATCCACCTTGCAAAAGCGTTTCAATATGCGGGTCTATCCTTGGTGGGACCTTCGAGTTCCTTTTGGATAGGGTCGCATATTGGGCGTGACAAGTTGGTATCAGAGCCTCGACCGACCCTAGGAGCCCCCTTGATTGATCGTGTAGTTTTGGCCGTTGTCGAGTCTAGAAGAAAACTATTTTCAGAGTCTAGTTATCTCGGAGAGTAGGAATTCTTTTTACTCCTCTGCCCCTTCGTTGCTCTGGTAAGGAATCTTGACGTAGGTGTTTTGAATTACTTCTCTTCCCCTTCAAATTTTTTTTAGGTTCACGCAGTTGGTTTTCCGGTAGTTGTTCCTCAGCTCTTTTTATCCGGTGCATTTCTCGTCAAGTCGACTCGACCATCTTCATCTTTGCAAGTTCAATCCTCAGTTGTTTTTCTTTTCCCACCCACCCACCCCTTCTTCTTCTCGGAACCGGAGTCCGCTATTGAGTATCCTTCTACTCGTGCGAAGCTTTTGCATTCGCTCCTCAATTATTTCAACCGGTGTTTTCTTTTCAAGATATTCGTCGTTTTCCCCTTCCAAGTTGCCTGTGTTTTCCCGCCCTCCCACCCTTTTCTTCCCAGAGTTTGCCTCTCTCCCGACCATCAATTCCATTCGTGTGGAGCCTCTTCAGTCTTCCCTCAATTATTTCAACCGGTGAATGCTCGTCTTGTTCGACATTCTTCATCTCTTTTCTTCTCCGGTGCACTCAATTCAAGTTTTCGGTTGATAACATTCTTTTCCTTGGATCAAGTGTTTTCCCCTTGCTCATTCGTATCTCGCCAGTTTATCCTTCCGGTGTGTGCAAGACATCTCAGGAGATTCGTCTGTGTTCTAATTAATTCGAGGTTGTCACCTCAGTCAAATATTTCAGTTCTTCCGGTGCATCATCTATCTGTTCATCATCCCTTTCCAACGGTGTTTTCTTTTAGTGGGCCCTAACCCACAGGTCTTTTCCCAGGATCTTACCTGACTCTTCTATTTTCCCGGAGTTACTCTCAAATCCTTTTCGAAGTTTGACGTAAGTATGAATTTCATCAGTCAGATGCCTTTCCAAGATCAATTTCAAATCATTTCATTGTTGGCTCAACCTCTTTGCTTTTCATTCTCCCAGAGTATCTTAGTAATTTTGGTGGTGTTTATCGTCGTCCTTGAAGACCGAAGTAGTGTTTCTCTTAAATCTTGTCCGTTCCCCCGGAGATTTATGGTGCTAGCTCGATGTTATCCTATCAAATTGTCTCTAGTCGTGCAATTCTTTTCATCCATCCGGAGCATTTCAGGAGTTGCTTTCTCTCTCGATCATCCGGAGGCCATCTTTTCGAAAGATTTCTTCGTTCCAAGTTTTCAGCTTCATTCATCTCAATATTCTCCCGGTGCTGTGTTCAAGCATTCCTTAATCAGTTTGCGATCTCTTCGATCTCTTTTCTCCAAATTCCCTCAAGTATCTTCGTGCTTTTCTAATTCTTCCCGGTGATTCATTCTCTTTCATCAGTCATTTCCAAATTCTTACGGTGGTTCGTTCAAGATTATTTTCCTTGATTATCATTTTAATCCATTCGTTCTTTCGAATCCTACCGGTGGTTCATGAAGACCTTCTCAAGTTTGCGATATATCCCTTTTCAATCCTTTTCAAGAAGAATAAGTAGTATGCAAAATCCGTTGCTTGTCATCAATTTAATTTGATGAAGGATAAGTATACAGTAAATCTTATTCCTATTTCATCAAAGTGATTAATCCCTTCCTTCAGAGTTTGGTCGTGATGAATAAATTCTAGTTCCAAGTGTTTTCATCTTTTCTTTTCCGGAGTTCAATTTTTCTTCGGATGTCTCGTCGGAACCTCCATCTAGGTCACTGCAAGGCTCATCTTATTCTTTCTTCATTCATTCTATCTCATCATCCTTTTGTTACCGGAGTTCCTCATGGTGGTTCTTCATGATTTAATTCATTCTTCAAGAGTCCATCAAGATCTTGTTGGTGGAGTTCAAATATCTTTCTTCTTGCATCTCTAAGTGCAATTAATTCTCCGCATTCTTTCGAAGTGGAGTTTTGCATTTCTTCGTTCTTCTCAGCTATCAAATCATTTCTGTTTGCGGCTGGTTATCACCTCATAATTTCTGAGATGTTACCGATAAGTCCATAACAAGCTTATTCTTTTCATTGTTGATTTTCTCAACAACTCCATCCAATCCTTCCTTCTGAGTTCTTTTCATTCAAATTCTTTCAATTCTTTCTGGAGATTTTATGTCATGTCTTCATCAAGTATGATTCCATCCTCTGAAGCTCATGTTCTATTCTTTCCTTGTTCAACCGGAGTGCTGCCTAAATCATTTCAGTCTTATTCGTTTCTTTTCTCATTCTAACCACTCCGGTTAGAACGAGTGCTTTCAGAGCCTATCTCGATTCCGTGAGTTTTGATTCTCGTCATTCTCGTCGTTCCTCTCTTCTTCTCGAGTGCTCTCGATTCTTTGCTTCTTCTCTTGAGTTTCTGTTTCACCTCATCCCTTTTTCACTTCCGTCTCGGCCCTAAGATCTCGGGACGAGATCTCTTGTTAGTGGAGGAGTGTTGTAACGCCCCGGATTCGATGCGCCAGGTGTCCTTCAGTTATTCGCCGTCGTTGCCATGTCATGTGCTTGCGTGTTGCACTTTGCCATGTCATCATATGCATTTCATATCATGTCATCATGTGCATTTCATTTTGCATGCGTGTTCGTCTCATGCATCCGAGCATTTTCCCCGTTGTCCGTTTTGCAATCCGGCACTCCTATGTCTCCCGGCGCCCCCTTTTACCTCTTTTCGTGTGTGGGTATTAAACTTTCTCGGAATGGACCGAGGTTTGTCAAGCGGCCTTGGTATAGCACCGGTAGACCGCCTGTCAAGTTTCGGATCATTTGGAGGTCGTTTGGTACTCCAACGGTTAACCGGGTAACCGCAAAGCCCTCTTTGAGTTGCAGCCCAACACCCCTTCCAAAGTGGCCCAAAACCCACCTAACTCCCCTCTATGCTCTCGGTCGTTCGATCACGATCGCGTGGCCGAAAACCGCACCTCATTTGGACTCTCCTAGCTCCCTCTACCTATAAATACACCTTCCCCTCCAAAATCGCAGTCCAAATCCCTCCCGAAACCCTAAAATCGTCCCTCACCACATGGACATGTCCGTCCGGCGGACGTCTCGCCGCGCCCCCGCCCTACCAGGGAAGTGCCACGTGGCGCTCTGCGCCGCCCGCCGCCGTGGCCAGCGAGCCGGATCGGCCCGCCCAGCCCAGTCTGCCGCCAGCCTCCCTCAGAGTCCCCGACCGCCGCCGCCTGCCCGGGCGTCTGCGCCGCTGCCCGGCCGCGCCGCCGCCGCCGCCTCCGCGCCCGCCGCGCCTCCTCCGTTCGCCGGCCGCCGCCCTTCCCGAGCTTCGGCCTCCGCCGCCTCCGCCACCGCTCCGGCCCGGCCGTCGCCTGCCGCCTCCTCCCGGCCCTCGCCTCGCCGCCCGCCCGCCATGGCGCGCTGCTCACGGAGCCGCACCTCCTCCGCCTCAAGGCTGCCCCCGGCCGGATCCGGTGGGATCCGGCCAGATCTCGCGAGGCCTGCCTCGAGCTCCCCGGCCACCTCGCCGGCGCCTCTCCCCACCTCCTCCGACCTCCTGCCGGCGAGATCTCTGGCGAGATCCGCCTTGCTTTGAAAACCGTGCAGACCCGAGGTTGTCCCCGAAATCCACTAAGTCCCCGTTTCTGTGTTAGTTTTGTTGCATTTTCATCATGCCATAACTCTGCATCCGTAGCTCCGTTTTGTGCGTGTAATATGTCAAAATGTTCGCCTCGAAGAGTAGATCATTTCATCTCATTGCATCATTTTCATTTGAGCTCATCTTGATGCCCGAAATGCTGTTAGAAGAGTGCTATGTGATGTTAGTTTCTGTTTCTTAACAGAACATGCACTTTTGTCATTTTTGCCATGATTGATGTGTGCACCCTATGAACTTGAGTCCTACATGTGTTTTGTAATATGCCATGCCATCTTTCCAGGGGTGTATGCCATGTATTTTTGTGATCTTTGTGGTGACTAGCACAAGCATGCAAAGTAGGCTTCCTGATGTTGCTGATTTCAGCCCTGTTTTGCTGATATTTTCATGCCATGTTAACTTGATGCTACAGAGAGATCCATGCTTATTTTGAGATACTTCAGTAAGGATGTTTTGTTATACATGTCTTTCTCTATCCATCCATGCCCTTTTTTGCAATTATGGAGTGCCATAGCTTGAGTCAATCAAGCTCTACTTTTGCTATAAAATGTTCCTGGCAGATTGTTTACAGGTTATTCAATTTTGCCAAGGTTGTTGTAGTTGATCCTTGCATGCTATGTTGTTGTTCTTGCCATGTATAGCTTCTATGACATGTCTTCTTACTGTTGGTTGCCTTGCCATGCCATGTATTGCTCTGTGGTGAGTGGTTCAAGCTCACCAACATGCCTACTTGTTGTTGTTCCTGCCATGTATGAATCTGTAATATAACTTGCCATGTTTACATGGGTGCCATCATATTTTCTGATCCTTTTTGGCTTATGGTCAGTAAAGGACTTCTGTTCTATGCTTTGAGTAGATTCATGCCATGCCTTTGTTTGCCATGATGAGTTCCTGTAACATGGTGTTTGATAGCTCTAAACATTGCAACCTGATGTTATTTCTGCTCAAGTCTGAAACTGTTATTACTTGCAATCTTGCCATGTCATTTTGAGCATGTTCTAGTGATTTGTGGAGATAGCTCAGTGTTCATGTTTTGTAATGATTTACCTGTACATCATGCCCATGCCTTTTGTTATCATGTTATGGTGCTGTAGCATGTTGTTTTGATGCTTGCAATATGCCTAGTTGCTGTTTTGGTCAGATTGTTGTCATGTCTTGTATAGTGTGTATGTGTTGAACCGTTGCTCCGTTTTGAGTGTGCTTTATAGGAAACTTGCTTGATTTTGCATGTAGCTTCATATTATCATGTTGCATCCATGTTTTGAGGTGTTTTCTTGATGTTTGTATGCATTTTGCATCAATGCCGTGTGTATCTTGTTTTGCTCATATCTTCTAAGCCGTAGCTCCGAATCTAATGAACTTTATATGTAACTTGACTAGAATTTCGTGTAGATCATCGTGGTGCATCTTAAATTGCTGTTTAACAACTTGAACATAAGGTTTATTCAGATCTGGACCAATTTCGAAATTTGCATATGAGGACTTACCGGAATTGTTCTATGTTGTTCCCGGCCTCATTTAAACTTGCTTTGATGTGTTGCTCTTGTTTGCATCATCTCTTGCCATGAGTAGCTTCATGTAGTCTTGTCATGCATCATGTTTGTTGTGCATCATGCCTTGTTCATGTGTGGTGTGTTTACCTATGTTGTGTGCTTCTTCTTGTTAGTTCTGTTTGTTATGATCGTGAGGATTCGCTCGTCTCACGCTTGGTTCGGCTTCTTCCGTTCATCTTCTTCATGGACTCGTTCTTCTTCCTTGCGGGATTTCAGGCAAGATGACCACTACCCTGGATCTCACTACTATCATTGCTATGCTAGTTGCTTCGCTCTTTCGCTATGCTGCGTTACCTATTACCTGTTCCTCAAGCCATCCCAAATTGCCATGAACCTCTAACTCGTTGTCACCCTTCCTAGCAAACCGTTGTTTGGCTATATTACCGCTTTGCTCAGCCCCTCTTATAGCATTGTTAGTTGCAGGTGAAGATGAAGTTTGTTCCTTGTTGGAACATGGAGATGTTGTTCCTTGTTGGAACATGTTTACTTGTTGGGATATCACAATATATCTTATATTAATAATGCATCTATATACTTGGTAAAGGGTGGAAGGCTCGGCCTTATGCCTGGTGTTTTGTTCCACTCTTGCCGCCCTAGTTTCCGTCATATCGGTATTATGCTCCCGGATTTTGCGTCCCTAACGCGGTCGGGTGATTTATGGGACCCCTTGACAGTTCGCTTTGAATAAGACTTTTCCAAAGAAGGCCCAACATTGGTTTTACCATTTGCCTCACCTATCCCCTTTTCCCTTGGGTTTCGGAGCCCGAGGGTCATCTTTATTTTAGCCCCCGGGCGGTGCTCTTCGAGTGTTGGTCCGAACCGAAACAGATGCAGGGGCCACCACGGGCAACTCGAGGCTGGTTTTACTCGTGGGGCTGACTTATCCGGTGTGCCACGAGACCGAGGTACGTCGACTCCTATCAGGATTTGTCGGCACATCCGGGGGCTTTGCTGGTCTTGTTTTATTGCTGTCGAAATGTCTTGTAGCCGGATTCCGAGACTGATCGGGTCTTCCGGGAGAAGGAATATCCTTCGTTGATCGCGAGAGCTTATCATGGGCTAAGTTGGGACACCCTGCAGGTATAAACTTTTGAGAGCCGTGCCCGCGTTATGTGGCGATGGGAATTTGTTAATGTCCGGTTGTAGAAAACCCGGTTGATCTCAATTAAAATACACCAACCGTAGCGCGAACTCGTGAGTGTCTCTTTTCGGGTTGATCGAGAGGAGAACACGGTTTCGTGTTATGTTTGACGTAAGTAGGAGTTCGGATCACTTCTTGATCATTACTAGTTGACGACCGTTCCTTTGTTTCTCTCCTCGCTCTCATTTGCGTATGTTAGCCACCATATCATGCTTAGTCGCTGCTGCAACCTCACCACTTTACCCCTTCCTTTCCCATTAAGCTTTGCTAGTCTTGATACCCATGGTAATGGGATTGCTGAGTCCTCGTGGCTCACAGATTACTACACCACCAGTTGCAGGTACAGGTTTCGCGATGATCATGACGCGAGAGCGATGTTTGCTTGTGTTGGAGTTCTTCTTCTGCTTCTTCTTCGATCGGGGGTAGGTTCGGTCGGCAGCCTGGCTAGCAGGTGGTGGATATTGTTTGAGTTTCTTTTATGTTTCATCCGTAGTCGGATGTTGATCTTGTATATGATGTTGATGTATTCTTGTGGCATTTGTGCCTTATGTATGTATACTTATGTATTATGTAATGTTGATGTAATGATATCCACCTTGCAAAAGCGTTTCAATATGCGGGTCTATCCTTGGTGGGACCTTCGAGTTCCTTTTGGATAGGGTCGCATATTGGGCGTGACAATGAAGCCAACAAGGAAGTAACCCGCTTGAAGAAGGACAAGGCCAATCTGAACGAGAAGATGGAAGGCATTGCTCGCAGGAGGGATGATCTGGAAAGTTATCTGAGGAGTCTTGCCAAGAGGCTGTTCATCAAGCTTGAAAGTATACACTTTGTTCCGACTTGTTTTTCTTCGTCGACTCGGCATACGATTATTGACTCACCCTTGGATTGTGCATGCAGACTTTTGCCGGGACTTCGAGGAGGAGACCGGGCGAATTGAACCAAGCTTGGACCCTATCAACTCTCCCATGAAAGATGAAGCTGCTATGAACTTGCTCCGACTGGAATCCCGCATCGATGGTGTTGTTGACTACCTTGCTCGACTGAAGGTCGCAACGTCGCGGATCGACACAGCACTCTGGCCAAGGGCAACGCTCCAGAATGACCTCGAGTCCCTAATGACTCGACTTAACGAGATCCCCGGTTGAGTGCAGGAGTGGAAGAAATCTTCTGCCCGGTGTGGTGCTGATGTGGCTCTGTCTTTGGTTCGCGTTCATTGCAAAGAAGCGCGAGAAGATAAGCTGGCAGCGATCAAGGTCGCCAACACCAAGAGGCATGACTTCCAATATTTTATGGAGACTTTCATTGCTGCCGCAACTCGCATTGCCGATGGTATTGACTTGGATGAATTCGTCGAGCCTGCCAGCCCTCCTCCTGCGGAGTGAACAAACTCTTATGCTCCACTTTAAATTTGCCTCTGAATGCCGAGTGATTTTGTAATCGTTAAACTCCTTCGGGCTGAATGCCCGAGTACTTTGATCCGTGGTTTTGAACCTTTAGGGTTCATCTGAACTTGATTTATCTCGGGATACACTTGTTATTGCTTTTGGAATTGGTTCTTCGCTTGGAACGACCTTTGTGTCTGAGATGTAGCTCTGAAGTGGAGAATTCAGTCGACCTGTACCTCGTTGTCCTAGCGGATAGGGATGGAGAACACATTGAATTTGTGGCGTAGCTCCGAAGGAGAAGGTTGCAGTCGACCATCACCTCGTCGTCCTTGCGGATAGGGATGGAGCGCACATTGTATTTGTGGCATAGCTCCGAAGGAGAAGGTTGCAGTCGACCAGCACCTCGTCATCCTTGTGGATAGGGATAGAGCGCACATTGTATTTTTAGCGTAGCTCCAAAGGAGAAAGTTGCAGTCAACCTGCCCCTCGTCGTCCTCGCGGATAGGGATGGAGCGCACATTGTATTTGTGGCGTAGCTCCGAAGGAGAAGGTTGCAGTCGACCTGCACCTCGTCGTCCTTGCGGATAGGGATGGAGCGCACATTGTATTTGTGGCGTAGCTCCGAAGGAGAAGGTTGCAGTTGACCTGCACCTCGTCGTCCTTGCGGATAGGGGTGTTTTGAACTTAGGCGAGTACAAGACTGCAGCTAAGCCTCCGAGTGGGAGGATTGCTCAACACTCGGTAGGATTTTTCAAAACTTAGGCGAGTACTGGACTGCAGCTAAGCCCCCAAGTGGGAGGATTGCTCGCCACTCGGTAGTATTTTTAAACTTAGGTGAGTACTGGACTGCAGCTAAGCCCCCGAGTGGGAGGTTTGCTCACCACTCGGTAGGATTTTTTAAAACTTAGGCGAGTACTAGACTGCAGCTAAGCCCCCGAGTGGGAGGATTGCTCACCACTCGGTAGGATTTTTAAACTTAGGCGAGTACTGGACTGGAGCTAAGCCCCCCGAGTCGGAGGTTTGCTCACCACTTGGAAGGATTTTTAAACTTAGGCGAGTACTGGACTGCAGCTAAGCCCCCGGGTGGGAGGTTTGCTCACCACTCGGTAGGATTTTTCAAAACTTAGGCGAGTACTGGACCGCAGCTAAGCCCCCGAGTGGGAGGATTGCTCATCACCCGGTAGGATTTTTAAACTTAGGCGAGTACTAGACTGCAGTTAAGCCCCCGAGTGGGAGGTTTGCTCACCACTCGGTCGGATTTTTAAACTTAGGCGAGTACTGGACTGCAGCTAAGCCCCCGAGTGGGAGGTTTTCTCACCACTCGGTAGGATTTTTTAAACTTAGGCGAGTACTGGACTGCAGCTAAGCCTCCGAGTGAGAGGCTTGCTCACCACTCGGTAGGATTTTTTAAAACTTAGGCGAGTACTAGACTGCAGCTAAGCCTCCGAGTGAGAGGCTTGCTCACCACTCGGTAGGATTTATTTTAAACTTAGGCGAGTACTGGACTGCAGCTAAGCCTCCGAGTGAGAGGCTTGCTCACCACTCGGTAGGATTTTTCAAAACTTAGGCGAGTACTGGATCGCAGCTAAGCCCCCGAGTGGGAGCATTGCTCACCACTCGGTAGGATTTTTAAACTTAGGCGAGTACTGGACTGCAGCTAAGCCCCCGAGTGGGAGGTTTGCTCAACACTCGGTAGGATTTTTTAAAACTTAGGCGAGCTTGGACTGCAGCTAAGCCCCGAGTGGGAGGATTGCTCACCACTCAGTAGGATTTTTAAACTTAGGCGAGTACTGGACTGCAGCTAAGCCCCCGAGTGGGAGGTTTGCTCACCACTTGGTAGGATTTTAAACTTAGGCGAGTACTGGACTGCAGCTAAGCCCCCGGGTGGGAGGTTTGCTCACCACTCGGTAGGATTTTTAAAAACTAAGGCGAGTACTAGAACGCAACTAAGCCCCCGAGTGGGAGGATTGCTCACCACTCGGTAGGATTTTTAAACTTAGGCGAGTATTGGACTGCAGCTGAGCCCCCGAGTGGGAGGTTTGCTCACCACTCGGTCGGATTTTTAAACTTAGGCGAGTATTGGACTGTAGCTAAGCCCCCGAGTGGGAGGTTTGCTCATAACTCGGTAGGATTTTTTAAACTTAGGCGAGTACTTGACTACAGCAAAGCCTCCGAGTGAGAGGCTTACTCACCACTCGGTAGGATTTTTTTAAACTTAGGCGAGTACTGGACTGCAGCTAAGCCTCCGAGTGAGAGGCTTGCTCACCACTCGGTAGGATTTTTCAAAACTTAGGCGAGTACTGGACCGCAGCTAAGCCCCCGAGTGGGAGGATTGCTCACCACCCGGTAGGATTTTTAAACTTAGGCGAGTACTACACTGCAGCTAAGCCCCCAAGTGGGAGGTTTGCTCACCACTCGGAAGGATTTTTTAAAACTTAGGCGAGTACTGGACTACAGCTAAGCCCCCGAGTGGGAGGATTGCTCACCACTCGGTAGGATTTTAAAACTTAGGCGAGTACTGGACTGCAGCTAAGCCCCCGAGTGGGAGGTTTGCTCACCACATGGTAGGATTTTTAAACTTAGGCGAGTACTGGACTGCAGCTAAGCCCCCGGGTGGGAGGTTTGCTCACCACTCGGTAGGATTTTTCAAAACTTAAGCAAGTACTAGACCGCAGCTAAGCCCCCGAGTGGGAGGATTGCTCACCACTCCATAGGATTTTTAAACTTAGGCGAGTACTGGACTGGAGCTAAGCCCCCGGGTGGTTGGTTTGCTCACCACTCGGTAGGATTTTTCAAAACTTAGGCGAGTACTCGACCGCAGCTAAGCCCCCGAGTGGGAGGTTTGCTCACCACTCGGTAGGATTTTTTAAACTTAGGCGAGTACTGGACTGCAGGTAAGCCTCCGAGTGAGAGGCTTGCTCACCACTCGGTAGGATATTTTTAAACTTAGGCGAGTAATGGACGGAAGCTAAGCCTCTTAGTGAGAGGCTTGCTCACCACTCGGTAGGATTTTTCAAAACTGAGGCGAGTACTGGACCACAGCTAAGCCCCCGAGTGGGAGGATTGCTCACCACTCAGTAGGATTTTAAACTTAGGGGAGTACTGGACTGCAGCTAAGCCCCTGAGTGGGAGGTTTGCTCATCACTCGGTAGGATTTTTTAAAACTTAGGCTAGTACTGGACTGCAGCTAAGCCCCTGAGTGGGATGTTTGCTCACCACTTGGTAGGATTTTTAAACTTAGGCGAGTACTGGACTGCAGCTAAGCCCCCGGGTGGGAGGTTTGCTGACCACTCGGTAGGATTTTTCAAAACTTAGGCGAGTACTGGACCGCAGCTAAGCCCCCGAGTGGGAGGATTGCTCACCACTCGGTAGGATTTTTAAACTTAGGTGAGTACTGGACTGCAGCTAAGCCCCCGAGTGGGAGGTTTGCTCACCACTCGGTCGGATTTTTAAACTTAGGCGAGTACTGGACTGCAGCTAAGCCCCCGAGTGGGAGGTTTGCTCACCACTCGGTAGGATTTTTTAAACTTAGGCGAGTACTGGACTGCAGCTAAGCCTCAGAGTGAGAGGCTTGCTCACCACTCGGTAGGATTTTTTTAAACTTAGGCGAGTACTGGACTGTAGCTAAGCCTCCGAGTGAGAGGCTTGCTCACCACTCGGTAGGATTTTTTTTAAACTTAGGCGAGTACTGGACTGCAGCTAAGCCTCCGAGTGAGAGGCTTGCTCACCACTCGGTAGGATTTTTCAAAACTTAGGCGAGTACTGGACCGCAGCTAATCCCCCGAGTGGGAGGATTGCTCACCACTCGGTAGGATTTTTAAACTTAGGCGAGTACTGGACTGCAGCTAAGCCCCCGAGTGAGAGGTTTGCTCACCACTCGGTAGGATTTTTTAAAACTTAGGCGAGTACTGGACTGCAGCTAAGCCCCCGAGTGGGAGGATTGCTCACCACTCGGTAGGATTTTTAGACTTAGGCGAGTACTGGACTACAGCTAAGCCCCCGAGTGGGAGGTTTGCTCACCACTTTGTAGGATTTTTAAACTTAGGCGAGTACTGGAGTGCAGCTAAGCCCCCGGGTGGGAGGTTTGCTCACGACTCGGTAGGATTTTTCAAAACTTAGGCGAGTACTGGACCGCAGCCAAGCCCCCGAGTGGGAGGATTGCACACCACTCGGTAGGATTTTTAAACTTAGGCGAGTACTGGACTGCAGCTAAGCCCCCGGGTGGGAGGTTTGCTCACCACTCGGTCGGATCTTTAAACTTAGGCAAGTACTGGACTGCAGCTAAGCCCCCGAGTGGGAGGTTTGCTCACCACTCGGTACGAATTTTTAAACTTAGGCGAGTACTGGACTGCAGCTAAGCCTCCGAGTGAGAGGCTTGCTCACCACTCGGTAGGATTTTTTAAACTTAGGCGAGTACTGGACTGCAGCTAAGCCCCCGAGTGAGAGGCTTGCTCACCACTCGGTAGGATTTTTTAAACTTAGGCGAGTACTGGACTGCAGCTAAGCCTCCGAGTGAGAGGCTTGCTCACCACTCGGTAGGATTTTTTAAACTTAGGCGAAACGGATTCGCAGCTAAGCCCCCCAGTGAGAGGCTTGCTCACCACTCGGTAGGATTTTTTAAACTTAGGTGAAACGGATTCGCAGCTAAGCCCCCGAGTGAGAGGCTTGCTCACCACTCAGTAGGATTTTTCGAACTTAGGCGAAACGGACTCGCGGCTAAGTCCCCGAGTGAGAGGCTTGCTCACCACTCGGTAGGATTTTCCAAACTTAGGAGAAACGGATTCGCGGCGAAGTCACCCACTGGGGGATTTCAAACGCAAACAAAAACAAAAACCATCGTTTATGAAGATTATAAAGCTCTTTTCTTTGATAAACAAACTACAAAGGTATTTCTTATTACATCTCATCCGAGTGAGTACTTAAGTATAAAAGGGGTGGAGCAGCTCCGCGTTCCAAGCTCGTGGCTCGTCTTTCTGATGCTCGACATTGTAAAGATGGTATGCTCCATTGTGGAGAACTCTTGTGATAATGAAGGGGCCTTCCCAAGCCGGGGCGAGCTTGTGTGGATTCTGTTGATCCACTCGAAGAACCAAGTCTCCCTCTTGAAAGGCTCGACCCCTCATGTTTCTTGCGTGGAATCGACGCAAGTCTTGCTGATAAATGGTCGACCGGATCAATGCCATCTCTCTTTCCTCCTCTAGGAGGTCGACTGCGTCCTGCCGAGACTGTTCTGCTTCATCTTCAGAGAAGAGCTCGACTCGTGGTGCATTGTGAAGTAAGTCACTCGGCAGAACAGCTTCGGCTCCATAGACCAAGAAGAATGGAGTTCGGCCAGTCGACCGATTGGGAGTTGTCCTTAGACCCCATAGAACTGATGGAATTTCATCAACCCAGGCGCCTGCTACGTGCTTGAGATCACGCATCAGTCGGGGCTTCAGTCCTTTGAGAATTAGGCCATTTGCTCTTTCTGCTTGTCCATTCGACTGGGGGTGAGCGACTGAAGCATGGTCAACTCGCGTGCCTTGAGAAGCAGAGAATGCTCTAAACTCATAAGAATCGAAGTTCAACCCATTGTCCTGATGATGCTGTGAGGAACTCCATATCTGAAACTGACAGCAGTGTTGGCTTCAAGATTATTTATAGGCTTAGCTTCAATCCATTTGGTAAACTTGTCGACTGCCACAAGCACGTGAGTGAAGCCACTCCTACCGGTTCTCAGCGGTCCGACCATATCCAATCCCCAAACAGCAAAGGGCCAGATGAGTGGAATGGTCTTCAGGGCTGACGCAGGCTTGTGCGACATATTGGAGTAAAACTGGCAACCCTCACATTTGTCGACTATATCTTTCGCCATTTCATTTGCTCGCGGCCAGTAAAACCCAGCTCGGTATGCTTTAGCCACGATGGTCCGACATGACGCATGGTGACCACAGGTCCCCGAGTGGATGTCGTTGAGGATCATCCGACCTTCTTCTGGTGTTATGCATTTCTGACTGACTCCCGTCACGCTTTCCCTGAAAAGTGGTCCTCTTATCACAGTAAAGGCTTTGGATCGACGGACGATCTGTCGAGCCTCCTCCTTGTCCTCTGGGAGTTTCTTCCTAAGGATGTATGCAATGTATGGCACTGTCCAGTTGGGAGTGATGACCAGAACCTCCATGATTAGGTCGACCACGGCTGGGACCTCGACTTCAGTCGGGTCTGTGGCGCTCTTAGGCTGCGGGGGCTCTTCAGTGAAAGGATCTTCCTGAACTGACGGTGTGTGAATGTGTTCCAAAAACACATTGCTGGGAATGGCTTCTCTCTTGGAACCTATCTTTGCCAAATCATCGGCTGCTTGATTTCTCAATCGATTAATATGATGGAGCTCTAACCCCTCAAACTTCTTTTCCAACTTCCTCACCGCATTGCAGTAACCAGTCATGGCTGGGCTTCTGACGTCCCACTCTTTCATCACTTGATTGACTACCAAATCTGAGTCGCCATAGACCATGAGGCGATGGACGCCGAGTGAGATGGCCATACGCAACCCATACAAGAGTGCTTCATATTCTGCTTCGTTGTTGGAGGAATCAAAGTGAATCTGGAGGACATATCTGAGCTTGTCTCCTCGGGGGGATACCAGAACCACCCCAGCACCAGAACCATTCAGCATCTTGGAACCATCAAAGAACATGGTCCAGTGTTCCGAGTGAACTTGAGTCGGCAGTTGCTGTTCGATCCACTCGGCGAGGAAATCTGCTATTGCTTGGGACTTGATAGCTTTCTTTGCCTCAAACTTGATATCTAAGGGAAGGAGTTCAATCGCCCACTTTGCCACTCGACCGATTCGCCTCACAGTGTAATCTCGATAATGGAGTATCGCTGACGACTGTAATTGAGTGGTCAGAGAAGTAATATGCAACCTTCTTCATGGTCATATAAATCCCATAAACAAGCTTCTGATAATGTGAATATCTTTGCTTTGATGGAGTCAAAACTTCAGAAACATAATATGTTGGGCGCTGAACTTTATAGGCTTTCCCCTCTTCTTCCCTTTCGACCGTAGTATCTTTATCGACGACTTGTCCAGTGGCTGCAATATAAAGCAGTAAAGGCTCTTTGCTGATTGGGGCAGCAAGCACCGGCTGGGTGGAAAGCAGAGCTTTTAGCTCTGCAAACGCTGCATCAGCTTCAGGAGTCCACTTGAACTTATCTGACTTCTTCATCAGTCGGTAGAGAGGCAGTGCCTTCTCATCGAGTCGCGAAATGAATTGACTTAGGGCAGCCAAACAACCAGTAAGCTTCTAAACATCATGCACGCGCACGGGGTGTTTCATCCGCAGTATGGCACCCACTTTCTCGGGGTTAGCGTCGATCCCTCGTTCGGAAACGAGAAAACTGAGTAACTTTCCTCCTGGAACTCCGAATGTGCACTTCGATGGATTAAGCTTGATGTCATACCTTCTGAGGTTGGCAAAGGTTTCAGCAAGGTCAGCCAGTAGGTCGGAACCTTTACGTGACTTGACCACAATGTCATCCATGTATGCTTCCACATTCCGACTGATTTGAGTGAGTAAACACTTCTGAATCATCCGCATGAATGTGGCTCCAGCGTTCTTCAGGCCGAATGGCATAGTGACATAACAGAAGCACCCGAATGGGGTGATGAAAGTTGTTTTAATCTCATCGGGTCCATACAGACGGATCTGATGATACCCGGAATAAGAGTCCAAAAAGGACAAACGCTCACACCCCGCAATCGAGTCGACTATTTGATCGATGCGAGGGGGAGGAAAGTGATCCTTCGGACAGGCCTGATTGATATGCTTGAAGTCAATGCACATGCAAAGTGAGTCGTCCTTCTTAGGGACCATGACGACATTAGCTAACCACTCGGAGTGGTAAATCTCTCGAATAAACTCAGCTGCCAGGAGAGGGGCCACTTCTTCACCGATTGCCTTTCTCTTCTGTACGGCGGACCGTCGAAGATGCTCTTTGACCGGTTTCACTTTTGGGTCGACTCGCAAACGATGCTCAGCCAGTCCCCTGGGAACATCTGTCATGTCAGAAGGTTTCCATGCAAAGATGTCCCAATTCTCACGGAGGAACTGGGTGAGCGCTTCTTCCTATTTGGAGTCGAGTGTTGTTGAAATGTGAGTCGGAGCAGCATTGGGATCGGTCGGGTGAATATGAATCGGTTTCGTTTCACCGGATGACTGAAATGCTGAATCCGTGGCAGGCTTCTTAGCTCGCAACAAATCACTCGAATCTGCATTTTTCTGATACTCTTGCAATTCCACTACTGCCATCTGCGCATCGGCGATCTTCGAGCCTTTCTGGAAGCACTCTTTTGCCTTCTTTCGATTGCCAGTGATAGTGATCACACCTTTAGGACCAGGCATCTTCAATTTGAGGTACACATAGCATGGTCGAGCCATAAATCGTGCATAAGCTGGCCTGCCCAGAATAGCATGATAAGCACTCTGGAAATCCACAACTTCAAATGTCAACTTTTCTTTGCGGTAATTCTTGGAATCACCGAAAACCACATCAAGAGCAATCTGGCCGAGTGACTCAGCCTTCTTCCTGGAATGACCCCATGGAAACTCATATTGCTTTCACTGAGTCTGGACATCGGAATGCCCATCCCTTTCAACGTCTCTGCATATAGAATATTCAGGCCACTGCCACCATCCATCAGAACCTTAGTCAGTCGAGTGCCTTCGACGACTGGGTCGACCACCAACGCTTGCCTCCCAGGGGTGGCTATGTGTGTCGGGTGATCGGACTGGTTGAATGCAATAGTAGTCTGAGACCATTTCGAATAACTGGGTGTCGCCGGAGCGACCATCTTTACTTCTCTGTTGATGACTTTCAGTCGACTTTTGCTCTCAACATCAGCAAAAATCATCAGAGTGGAATTGACGTGAGGTAACCATCATCACTTTCCTCCTTGTCCTCCACTTTGTCTAACTCTTTTTCCTTCCCTTTGGGTTGTTTCTCTCGGAACTGTTGGATCAGGAGCCGACACTGTCGAGTGGTATGTTTCGGGTAAATGAGATTACCCTCTTCATCTTTCTTTGAGTGAATGTGGCATGGCAAATCCAACACATCATTCCCATCTTGATCTTTTACTTTCTTAGGGTTCCATGGCCCCTTGGGCTTCCCCCTGAACTTTCCTCGAGTCACGGCTAAGGCTTCTCTAGGAGCAGTTGGCTCGGCTTTGCGCTTCTGCTTCCGACAGGAATTCCCTCCTCCGGTTTCGTGGGCGATAGTTTTATGCTTGCCACTCCGGAGCCAATCCTCCTCTTCACCATTGGCATACTTGGTGGCAATCTCCATCACCCGACTCAGAGAAATATCTCCGGTCCGACCGAACTTCAGATTCTACTCTCTATATTTGACGCCTTCCTTGAAGGCACAAACTGCCTGGTGATCAGACACATTCTCCATCGTGTGGTGCAACGTGATCCATCTCTGGATATAATCTCTCAAAGTTTCATTTGGCTTTTGCACACAAGATTGCAGCTCTGTTAGCCCTGCTGGCCATTTGCACGTTCGTTCGAAGGTTCTGACAAACACTCGGGCAAGCTCTTCCCAACTATAAATGCTGTTGGGTGCTAACTGATTTAGCCATGCTCTGGCCGTGCCCTCCAACATCAAAGGAAGGTGTTTCATAGCCACATCATCGTTGCCTCCACCAATCTGCACAGCCACTCGGTAGTCCTCGAGCCAAGTGTCAGGCTTGGACTCTCCAGTGAACTTACTGACTCCAGTCGCCAACCTGAAGTTGGGAGGAATCACTGTGGCCCTGATGGCTCTGCTGAAGCACTCTGGACCTGAGACATGTACTCTGCCACTTGTTGGTAAATCTCTATCATGGCCTTCTCTGTGAGCTCTGTTTCTGTCGACCAAACCCTGAACGAGAATAGATCTCGCATCAAAGCCCGGTTCCCTTGGGTCGACTGGAATCCTTCACCCACCACTGTGAGGACGTCTGTCATCATGCTGCCGACGCACGTATGATCCATTCCTTGGGGGAGGTGTCGGCACTCGACGACGATCATCATGATCGAGTCGGTGATCATACTGCTCATGGTTTCTGTACTGATCTCGCCGGTCTCCATGTCTCTCACGCCTGGGGGGCGATCTTGGGCTGTGAGCCGACTGGACTGTATCTGCCATAACGGACCTGCTATGGATCCTATTCCGCGACTGTAACACAGCTGTGTTCTGTTCTCCCGCTGCCCAGAGTAAAGCCCTTATCTGCATCAGGCCTCTGCCAGCTTCTGACTGGGAAGGCTGGATCGACTCTGCTATACGGGCTGCAGGTGTGAGATTCTGGATCGGAGTTCGATATACCTGGGTTGGAGGTGGAAAAAGTTGACGCCAACTGGATTCTGGAACCCGCTGTCGAGCACGCTTGTCGAGTACGCGCTGGAGGTTCTCCAGTCGAGTGCGTTCAGCCAAGTTGGCCAGGCGCGCGTCCTCCAAGGCTCGAGCCTCGGGGGTTTCTCCAACGATAGGAGTGTGAAGTGCATCCATGTTCCGGCGGTGAAGTTCTTCCCTCTGCTGCGAAGAGAGGGGCTCGGGGAGGTACTCCTCATGAACACGCGACGGATCACCTCCGCCGTCGCCATCGTCGGTGAGGGGGAAGCCGGGAGGACTGCGGGGTCCATCGACCACCAGGACCTCCGCCACGGGATCACTGCTGTCGCACTCGAATGCAGTCTCTGCGGAGCCAGTCAACAGGTCGAACAGGCCCTAGAGTGTTTCGTCGGGCTCAATTGCCGCGACTTGGGGGGTGGCCGACTGGCGAGCCACTGCATGCCTCACCCACCGCTGAAGCCTTGATCGACCGGAGTGCTTGAGCCGGCGGGCGACAGGAAGGGAGGACGCCTCAGGAGCTGACCGATACTGAGTCGACGGCTGCCGCAGGAGGACGCCGCGGACACACGTGCGAAAGTGCGTTGCCCCGAGGATGGGGAGTGCGTCGACGTCGAGTGGAGCCTCCTGAAGCCAAGCGGAGTCGTCGGCGACAAACACGAGCGCGCCGAGACGGATCTCGCGGCCCTCAGCCAAACCTCCGCCTGAAACCATGCTGACGGGGATCGGAAAAATTGCAACTTCTCCAACAAGTCGCTAAGACACCTGCCCCACGGTGGGCGCCAACTATCGTGGTTCTAAGTCTGACAGTAGAATGGGGGGTAGTAATCTAGAGGCAAGATCTTAGCTATGGAGGAGTTGTACACGCAAGTTTTACGAGTTCAGGCCCTTCTCGGAGGAAGTAACAGCCCTACGTCTCGGAGCCCGGAGGCAGTCGACTGAATTATGTGCGTGTGAGTTATAGGGGGTGCGAACCCTTGTCCCAGAGGAGGGGGTGGCTTATATAGAGTGCGCCAGGACCCCAGCTCCCCTCCGTTACACAGGATTCAATGCACATCAAGAGGGGCGCATCGTAACGCCAAAGAACAAAGATACATAATGACCATTAAAGCTATGACTTAATTCCAGACCGTTGCAGAGTGGAGTGGCTTTAGATCTTCTGGTAGTCGAGTGATTGTTTACATGGTTGAGTGTCTTCAAGATAGTCGAGTGGAACATAGCTTCATGGTCGAGTGGACGATGATTTTTCTCCGAATGCTTCTGGTTCTTTTAGAGATGTCCTTGGGGAGGGTATCTTGGACATGTCCATGACCCTACCTTAGGTACATAGCTTCATCAGTGACAGCATCCTAAATGCGGATAAGTGGGTTATGGCGTATGGGAGTAAAGAGGACTTGATACTTAATGCTATGGTTGGGTTTCACGGCCTTAATGATCTTTAGTAGTTGTGGATGCTTGCTAGAGTTCCAATCATAAGTGCATATGATCCAAGTAGAGAAAGTATGTTAGCTCATGCCTCTCCCTCATATAAAATTGCAAGAATAATTACCGGTACTTGTTATCGGTTGCCTAGGGACAAATGACTTTCTTGTTGACAAAAGCTATCCACTTTTATTACCTTGAAATTTATTCGTAGTTTTATTCTCGCAAAGTACTCGTAGTTTTATTCTTGCAAAATAGTTTCATACTTTTTTTCCGGTAAGAGCAAACATCAAGTGTGTGTAGAGTTGTATCGGTGGTCGATAGAACTCGAGGGAATATTTGTTCTGCCTTTAGCTCCTCATTGGGTTCGACACTCCTATTTATCGAAGAAGGCTACAAACGACCCCCTACACTTGCGAGTTATCAACATGCTTTTCCATAAACCATTTTATATGGAAACATACCGATAGGATTCTTATAAGCAGTTCTATAGGCCCACAAATCATCATCAAGTTTCTTAGACCAATTCTTTCTAGATCTATTAACGGTCTTTTGCAAAATTAATTTGATCTCTCTATTTCTTAGTTCTACTTGACCACTAGACTGAGGATGATAAGGAGATGCAATTCTGTGGTTAACATCACACTTAGCAAGCATTTTACGGAAAGCACCATGAATAAAATGTGAACCACCATCAATCATTAAATATCTAGGGACTCCAAACCTCCGAAAAATAACTTCTTTAAGCATCTTAATAGAAGTGTTATGATCAGGACTACTAGTTGGAATAGTTTCTACCCACTTAGTAACATAATCAACAAGAACTAAAATATGTGTATACCCATTAGAGGAAGGAAAAGGTCCCATATAATCAAAGCCGCAAACATCAAATGGTTCAATAACAAGTGAATAATTCATAGGCACTTCCTGATGTCTACTAATATTACCAATTATCTGGCATTCATCATAAGACAAGACAAACTTACGGGCATCCTTAAAGAGAGTGGGCCAATAGAAACCGGATTGCAATACCTTGTGTGCAGTTCTGTCTCCAGCATGGTGTCCTCCATAAGACTCAGAGTGGCATTTGCGTAGGATCTGTCCATGTTCATGCGCAGGTACACAACGTCTAATAACACCATCTACTCCTTCTTTATAAAGGTGTGGGTCATCCCAAAAGTAATGTCTTAAATCATAGAAAAACTTTTTCTTTTGCTGGTATGTGAAACTAGGTGGTATAAATTTAGCAACAATATAATTCGCATAATCAACATACCATGGAGTATTACGAGAAGAATTTATGACATTTAGTTGTTCATCAGGAAAGCTATCATCAATAGGCAGTGGGTCATCAAGAACATTTTCTAACCTAGACAAGTTGTCTGCAATGGGGTTCTCAGCTCCCTTTCTATCAATAATATGCAAATCAAATTCTTGTAGCAAGAGAACCCATCTAATAAGTCTAGGTTTAGCATCTTTATTTTCCATAAGATATTTAATAGCAGCATGATCAATGTGAACAGTTACTTTGGAATCAACAATATAAGGTCTAAGCTTATCACATGCAAATACAACTGCTAAAAGTTCTTTTTCAGTGGTAGCATAATTTCTCTGGGCACTGTCTAGAGTTTTACTAACATACTAAATAGCATTTAATTTCTTATCAACTCTTTGTCCTAGAACAACACCAACGGCATAATCACTAGCATCGCACATAATTTCCAAGGGTAAATTCCAATCAGGTGGCTGAACAATAGGTGTAGAAATCAAGGCTTTCTTAAGTATTTCAAATGCTTCTACACAATCATCATAGAAAACAAAAGGAACATCTTTTTGCAAGAGATTAGTGAGAGGCCTAGAATCTTAGATAAGTCTTTAATAAATCTCCTATAGAAACCAGCATGACCAAGGAAACTTCTTATACCTTTGATGTTTTTAGGACATGACATCTTTTCAATAGCATCTACTTTAGCTTTATCAACTTCAATACCTCTTTCAGAAATGTTATGCCCCAAGACAATACCTTCATTAACCATAAAGTGGCACTTCTCCCAATTCAATACAAGATTAGTTTCTTCACATCTCTGCAAAAATCGGTCAAGGTTGCTTAAGCAATTAATCATCAAAAGAAGTTCCGTAAACAGAAAAATCATCCATGAAAACCTCAACAATCTTTCACAGAAATCAGAGAATATAGCAGTCATACATCTTTGAAAGGTAGCTGGTGCATTACATAAACCAAAAGGCATACGTCCGTAAGCAAAGGTACTGAAAGGGCAAGTAAAAGTGGTTTTCTCTTGATCCTCTTTTGACACAGGTATTTGAGAGAAACCAGAATAACCATCTAGAAAGCAAAAATGTGTATGCTTGGATAGTCTTTCTAGCATTTGATCAATAAAAGGTAGAGGGTAATGATCTTTTCTAGTAGCTTCATTCAATTTGTGAAAATAAAATACCATTCTATAACCTGTAACAATTCTTTGTGGAATCAATTCGTTCTTATCATTAGGAACAACAGTGATACCTTTCTTAGGGACACAATGAACAGGGCTTACCGATTGACTATCGGCAATAGGATAAATTATACCTGCCTCCAGAAGCTTTAGTATTTCATTTCTTACCACTTCTTTCATATTAGGATTTAACCTTCGTTGATGATCAACAACTGGCTTGGCATCTTTCTCCAATTTTATTTTGTGCTGACATAGAGTGGGACTAATGCCCTTAAGATCATCGAGAGTATATCCAATAGCGGCTCGGTGCTTCTTCAGAGTTTTCAATAATTTCTTTTATTCATGCTCTGAAAGGTTAGCACTAATAATAACAGGGTATATATTATTTTCATCAAGATAAGCATATTTCAGAGTATCAGGTAATTGTATAAGCTCAAACACGGGATCACCCTTAGGGGGAGGAGGATCCCCAAGGAGTTCAACAGGAAAATTGTGTTTCAAAATAAGTCCTTGATTAAAGAATACTTCATCTATTTCCCTTCTTTCGTTCATAAACATATCATTTTCATGGTCTAGAAAATATTGTTCTAATGGATCAGCAGGAGGCACGACAATAGAAGCAAGACCAATAATTTCATCCTTACTAGGCAATTATTTATCATGAGGTTGTCTACGAAATTTAGAGAAATTAAAATCTTGAGACATATCTCCTAAACCAACAGTAACAATATCTTTCTCGCAGTCTATCTTAGCATTAACAATATTCAAGAAAGGTCTACAAAATATAATGGGACAAAAATTATCTTGTGGGGAAGCAAGAACAAGAAAATCAGTAGGATATTTTATCTTCCCACATAGGAATTCAACATTTCTAACAATCCCAATTGGTGATATAGTATCTCTATTAGAAAGCTTAATAGTAACATCAATATCTTCTATCTAAGCAGGTGCAATATCATTCTTAATTTCTTTATACAAGGTATAAGGAATTGCACTGACACTAGCACGTACATCACATAAGCCATGATAACAATGATCTCCTATTTTAACAGAAGCAACAGGCATGCCAACAACAGGTCTATGTTTATCTTTCATATCAGGTCTAGCAATCCTAGCAGCTTCATCATAGAAATAAATAACATGCCCATCAAGATTATCAACCAAGAGATCTTTAACCATAGCAATACTAGGTTCAACTTTAATTTGCTCAGGGGGTGTAGGTGTTCTAGTATAACTCTTATGAACCACGGTTGAAGCTTTAGTATGATCCTTAATTCTAATAGGGAATGGGGGTTTCTCAATATAAGCAGTAGGAACAATAGGATCAACATTATAAGTAATAGTTTCTTCTTCAACTTTAATAGGTTCTACTACTTTAACTTCAATGGGAGATGATATTTAAACCACTCCTCCTTAGGGAGATCAACATGATTAGCAAAATATTCACAAAAGGAAGCTACTATCTCATAGTCAAGTCCATATTTGGTGCTAAAATCACGAAAAGCATCGGTATCCATAAAAGATTTAACACAATCAAACTTAAGGTTTATACGTGACTCCTTACCTTCGTCGAGTTCCCAATCTTCAGAGTTGCGTTTAATTCTTTCCAATAAATCCCATTTGAATTCAATATCCTTCTTCATATAGGAACCAGTACAAGAACTATCGAGCAAGGATCGATCATTATGAGAAAGCCGAGCATAAAAGTTTTGAATAATAATTTCTCTTGAGAGCTCATGATTGGGGCATGAATATAACATTGACTTAAGCCTCCCCCAAGCTTGAGCGATACTTTCTCCTTCATGAGGCCAAAAATTATATAAATAATTCCGATCACGATGAACCATATGCATAGGATACAACTTCTGATGAAATTCCAATTTCAATCGGTTGTAGTTCCATGATCAAATATCATCCAATAGCCTATATGTGACGCCCAGATAATTAAGCTACAATAATCACCCGCTAATGGTGCCATGCCATCACATTACTGTTACTAATCCTCGTTTGATCCAAATCTTAGTTCAAACTCAAATTCAAAACCGAGTTTAAAGTCAAAATTCAAATTTTGTCAAACATGATAAATAAAATGTTCGGAGTGTGGCAAATAATCCCTGGATATTTGTCATGTTGGAACCACATTTTTATAATGTGTATAAATGCTCTAAAAAGAAGAAAACATGGGCTAGCTGTTTAATTTATAAAACAAAAAAATACAAAAAGAAAAAGGTAAAGAAAAGGGGAAGCCCCCTAGGCCTAGGCCACCCCCCGGCCCAGCTGAGCCTCGGGCCAGCCAGGCCGGCCCAACCCCCCACTCCCCCGGTCGCCTTTCTTCCCCACTGCTCACGCGATCGGGCGCCTGCGACCGAGCAGTCCCCACCGGACTAGCTCGTCAGCGTCACCGCGGAGGCGATAAGGACGCCGCCCCCTGCGGCGCCTCAGTCCTCTCTCCCACTCCCCCACCTACCTCGCCCCTCTCCCCCTCTCCACCTCTCCCGCCGATTTGGAGAAGGGCCGACGCCACCGTCGCCTTGTCCTTGCCATAGGTGCGGCCGCCGGCCATCCCGCGCCGTCTGTGCATGTACAGTAGTGCCGGCACCTTCACCTATGTCGCCTACACCCTCAGATCGGATAAGTTCAATTTTGAATTGTTAATAATTTCAGAAAATTGCTAAATCTTTAGAAATTCATAGAAAATAATCCGTAGGTCGGATTAAAAAGTTTTATACATGAAAGTTGCTCAGAACAACGAGACAAATCCGAATACGCTCTCCGTTCATCTGTCACGCATCCCTAGCATAGCGAACATGCAGCCTTCTCCCTTCGTTTCGTCTATCCAAAAATGCCAACTTCGGGAAATCTTTCTCGGATGTTATTCCCCCTTCACCTATACCGCGTAGCACTGCGTTATAACACCCCTAGCGCTGCTTATTGCTTGCCATGTATCTGTTTGCTCTGTATTTACTGTTTATTCTCCCTCTTCTCCTCGGTAGACCCAGAGACCGATGTCGATTCCCCTGTGATTGACTACGTCACCGGCGACACTTCTTCCCTTTCAACGGAGCTTCCAGGTAAGCCCCCCCTTTCATCATCCCGATATCGCCCATTCCATTCTCTCATGCTTGCATTAGATTTTGCTACTGCTATTGTTTGCTCCTATTCTGATGCATAGCTTGCTTTGTACCTGTTGTTATACCTTACCTGCTTATCCTAAACTGCTTAGTATAGGTTAGTTAGTGATCCATCAGTGACCCCCACCTTGTCCTTGTTGCCCCTGCTGCATCATCGACGACTCGATCAACGTGATCGACGACCAGAGCCCAACACCTCACATCACATCACGCCCCTTTTGTTGCTTGACTCTGCAGAGCTACTATCGAGTGCCGAGGGTGATACCTCGCAACACACCCCTGATGATGACTTTGTAGTGTAGCTATTCGGTCGTGGTCATCGAGGGTAATTCCTCCTTTACCACTCCCGATACGACTCTGTCATACAACCCCTTAAGTGTGAACCTCGAGGGTGGTTCCTCTTACATTCACCTTGATGATTACATTGAGTGGAATCCATCAAGGGTGATTCCTCGGATTTTCCTCCTTGATGTTTTGGACACGCAGTTACCTTGACTTTACTTGAGACCTCTGGGAAAGTCGGGCGGGCCCGGAGAGCACCCGCAAGATAATTATGTGGCACGACCGGGCATTCTAGGTCATTGCCGTAAGTCCACGAGACGGGGCGACGGGGTCACGTCGATCATGAGTCTCTACTCGTCTCCGCAAGCTAATAATACACTATGGTTTGGGTATTTGTTCTGAGTTAGCCTTTGGCCTTTACACACTAACCACCACTCGAGAATAGTTATGGGCCTCGACATCGCAGTATCAGCCGGAGCTTTATCAGACGTCCAGTTCAGCATTGTGGGCCTGTCGGGCCAGTGCCATCCAGTATGAGGTCGTGCTCGTCCCGGTTCGTCACACGATGACCCAGAGTGCAACTGGCGATGAGCCCAGACCCTGGAGTGCTTAGGATGTAGACCGGCGGGGACCTCTCTGCTGAGCCTAGGTAGGGCTACGACGTGTTGATCTTCCGAGTCCGGGCATAGATGTCGTTTGAAGCTACGTCAATATTTCCCCAAAGAGGAAGGGATGATGCAACACAACGGTGGTAGGTATTTCCCTCAGATATGAAACCAAGGTTATCGAACCAGTAGGAGAACCAAGCAACACAACGTAAACAGCCCCTGCACATAGATAACAAATCCTCGCAACCCGACATGTTAAAGGGGTTGTCAATCCCTTCTGGGTACGGCGCCTCAAGATAGGCAAACGGACGTGAGATAAAATTGTAGTAAATTGATAGATCGAACGCCAAATAAAATAAATAAGAATAAATTGCAGCAAGGTATTTTGTATTTTTGGTTTAATATATCTGAAAATAAATGCAAGGGAAAAGTAGATCGCAAAGGCAAATATGTGAGAAAGGGACCCGGGGGCCGTAGGTTTCACTAGTGGCTTCTCTCGAGAAAAATAGCAAATGGTGGGTGAACAAATTACTGTTGGGCAATTAATAGAACTTCAAATACTCATGAAGATATCCAGGCAATGATCGTTATATAGGCATCACGTCCAAGATTAGTAGACTGACTCCTGTCTGCATCTACTACTATTACTCCACACATCGACCGCTATCCAGCTTGCATCTAGTGTATTAAGTTCATGGAGAAACGGAGTAATGCAATAAGAACGATGACATGATGTAGACAAGATCTATCTATGTAGAGATAGACCCCACAGTTTTATCCTTAGTAGCAACGATACATAGGTGTCGGTTCCCCTTCTGTCACTGGGATCAAGCACCGTAAGATCGAACCCACTACAAAGCACCTCTTCCCATTGCAAGATAAATAGATCAAATTGGCCAAACAAAACCCAAATATCGGAGAAGAAATATGAGGATATAAGCAATCATGCATATAAGAGATCAAAGAAACTCAAATAACTTTCATGGATATAAAAAGATATATCTAATCATAAACTCAGAGTTCATCGATCCCAACAAACACACCGCAAAAAGAGTTACATCATATGGGTCTCCAAGAGACCATTGTATTGAGAATTCAGCGAGAGAGAAAAAGCCATCTAGCTACTAACTATGGACCCGAAGGTCTACAAAGAAGTACTCGCGCACCATCGGAGAGGCACTAATGGAGGTGATGAACCCCATCCGAGATGGTGTCTAGATTGGATCTGGTGGTTCTGGACTCTGCGGCGGCTGGATCAATATTTCGTCGACTCCCCTAGGGTTTTGGGAATATTGGGGTATTTATGGAGCAAAGAGGAGGTCCGGGGGCACCCTGATGACCCACAAGTATAGGGGGTCTATCATAGTACTTTCGATAAGTAAGAGTGTCGAACCCAACGAGGAGCAGAAGGAAATGATAAGCGGTTGTCAGCAAGGTATTCTCTGCAAGTACTGAAATAAGTGGTAACAGATAGTTTTGTGATAGGATAAATTGTAACGAGCGACAAGTAACAAAAGTAAATAAAGTGCAGCAAGGTGGCCCAATCCTTTTTGTAGCAAAGGACAAGCCTGGACAAACTCTTATATAAGGAAAAGCGCTCCCGAGGACACACATGAATATCGTCAAGCTAGTTTTCATCACGTTTCATATGATTCGCGTTCGGTACTTTGATAATTTGATATGTGGGTGGACCAGTGCTTGGGTGTTGTTCTTACTTGAACAAGCATCCCACTTATGATTAACCTCTATTGCAAGCATCCGCAACTACAACAAAAGTATTAAGGTAAACCTAACCATAGCATGAAACAAGTGGATCCAAATCAGCACCTTACGAAGCAACGCATAAACTAGGGTTTAAGCTTCTGTCACTCTAGCAACCCATCATCTACTTATTACTTCCCAATGCCTTCCTCTAGGCCCAAATAATGGTGAAGTGTTATGTAGTCGACGCTCACATAACACCACTAGAGGCTAGACAACATACATCTCATCAAAATATCGAATCTAATACCAAATTCACATGACTACTAATAGCAAGACTTATCCCGTGTCCTCAGGAACAAACGTAACTACTCACAAAGCATATTCATGTTCATAATCAGAGGGGTAATAATATGCATATAGGATCTGAACATATGATCTTCCACCAAATAAACCAACTAGCATCAACTACAAGAAGTAATCAACACTACTAGCAACCTACTAGTACCAATCCCGGACTTGGAGACAAGAATTGGATACAAGAGATGAACTAGGGTTTTGAGAGGAGATGGTGCTGGTGAAGATGTTGATGGAGATTGCCCTCTCCCGATGAGAGGAGCGTTGG
Organism: Aegilops longissima; assembly: GCA_021605205.1. Lineage (NCBI taxonomy): Eukaryota > Viridiplantae > Streptophyta > Magnoliopsida > Poales > Poaceae > Aegilops > Aegilops longissima. The sequence continues at coordinate 289,736,640 of CM038680.1, forward strand.
TGATGACGATGACGATGATTTCCCCCTCCCAGAGGGAAGTGTCCCCGGCAGAATAGCTCTGCCGGAGCCCTAGATTGGTTCCGCCAAGGTTCCGCCTCGTGGCGGCGGAGTTTCGTCCCGAAAGGTTGCTTATGATTTTTTCCTCGACGAAAGACCTCATATAGCAGAAGATGGGCATCGGAGAGCCACCAGGGGGCCCACGAGGTAGGGGGGCGCGCCCTAGGGGGGGCGCACCCCCACCCTTGTGGATAGGGTGTGGGCCCCCAGGTCTTCATCTTTGGCAAGTATTTTTCATTATTTTCAACTAGATGTTCCGTGGAGTTTCAGGACTTTTGGAGTTGTGCAGAATAGGTCTCTAATATTTGCTCCTTTTCCAGCCCTGAATTCCAGTTGCCGGCATTCTCCCTCCTTATGTAAACCTTGTAAAATAAGAGAGAAAAGCCATAAGTATTGTGACATAACGTGTAATAACAGCCCAAAATGCAATAAATATCGATATAAAAGCATGATGCAAAATGGACGTATCAACTCCCCCAAGCTTAGACCTCGCTTGTCCTCAAGCGAAAGCCGATAACGATAAATATGTCCTCATGTTTAGAGGTAGAGGTGTCGATAAAAATAAAATACGGACATGAAGGCATCATGATTATTCTCATAACATCAACATATATAGATTTTGTCATATGATTTCTTATGGTCAAGTAATAATCTATTCACAATGCAGAGTAAGAATCATAAACTTTATTGAGAACCAACAAACTGTAATCTCAGTCATTGAAGCAATTGCAATTTATCATAACATCTGAAAGAGTCTATGTCAGAGCTTAAATGCAAGTCCACATACTCAACTATCATCTAGTCCTTCATAATTGCTAACACTCACACAATACTTGTGGTTATGGAGTTATAATCGGACACAGAGAAAAATAGGGGCTTATAGTTCACCCCACAACCTTTTACCTCAAGGGTAATGTCAACAATAATAACTCATGCTCCCCTACATCCAATTAGGTATATATATCAGGTTCTTTCCAACATATTGTGCTTGCCAAATGATAAAATAGAAAAGGAAAGGTGAAGATCACCATGACTCTTGCATAAGGTAGAAGATAATAATAAAAGATAGGCCCTTCGCAGAGGGAAGCAGAGGTTGCCATGCGCTTTTATGGTTGGATGCACAAAATCTGAATGCGAAAGAACGTCACTTTATATTGCCCCTTGTGATATGAACCTTTATTATGCAGTCCGTCGCTTTTATTACTTCCACATCACAAGATCGTATAAGGCTTATTTCTCCCACACCAATCAATCATACATATTTAGAGCAATTTTTATTGCTTTGCACCGATGAAAACTTACTTGAAGGATCTTACTCAATCCATAGGTAGATATGGTGGACTCTCATGGAAAAACTGGTTTAAGGGTTTTTGGAAGCACAAGTAGTATATCTACTTGGTGCTGAGAATTTGTCTAGCAAGAGGAGGAAAGGAAAGCTCAACATGTTGGAGGATTCCTGACAACATACTTTATCTCAGATATAAGAAAACATAACTCATTACGTTGTCTTCCTTGTCCAACATCAACTCTTTAGCATGTCATATTTTAATGAGTGCTCCCAATCATAAAATATGTCCATAATAGTATATTTATATGCGAAACCTCTCTTTCCTTATTATTTCCTATTAATTGCAACGATGACCAAAGCTATGTCTGCCAACTCCCAACAACTTTTAATCATCACATTCTTTCTATGTGAAGTCATTACTCTCAATAAGATCAATATGAACTCGTTGTTTTCTTTTATTCTCCCTTTTTTCTTTTATTCACTCAAGATCATAGCAAAATAATCAAGCCCTTGACTCAACACTAATCTTTATTATATATATAGCTCATGGACTCCATTACAGAGAGAGATCAAAAAGCAAAACTCAAAACTAGATCATGCAATAAACTTTTATTCTACTAGATCAAGATACTACTAATAGGATCGAACTAAGAAAAATGGTAAAGATAGGAGATGTGATTGTGATATGATACCGGGGCACCTCCCCCAAGCTTGGCAGTTGCCAAGGGTAGTGCCCATACCCATGTGATTATGACTCCTTTGTCGGTGAAGAAGGTGGAGGTGATGATGGATAGTTGGACATAGAGCATAAGAGGTCCTCCAGCTTGGGATAATGCCCTTGAGTGCAACAATATGCTCCTTCAACAAAATATTTTCACGTGTGAGATACTTGTTCTGTATACGAGCTAACTCAATCATCTTGGAAGCTTCGATCTCAGTTGGGGTAAGAAGATTATGATCAAGTTGAAGGATGTCTTCTGCTGCCGGAGCTTGATCCTCCGTGGCCTTCTTGATCCTTTCATACTTGTTGATGTTCATGGGTTCTTCCCTCTTCAGATCTATCTTCATTAGCCAAGCATCGTTGTCACCATTGTTGGAAGAGGGGGATGACATGATGCCTAGCCTTGAAAACCCTGGCAGAAAATAGCTCGAAACAAGAACAGAGGAGATTTGCGTGATACGGGAGTCAAAACCTTTGGGAGAATATATAATGAATTTTTACCGACCAAAATACGTACCGTGCAAGAAAACGGAGTCCGGAAGGCACACGAGGTGCTCACGAGGTAGGGGGCGCGCCCTCCACCCTCGTGGGGCCCTCGTGTCCTTCCTGGACTGCTACTTATTTTTCTATTTTTCTAAATATTCCAAAACGGAGAAATATTGCCTTAAAAATTGTTTTGGAGTCGGTTTACTTACCGTACCACATACCTATTCCTTTTGAAGTCCAAACGCTCGAAAGTGTCTCTTATGTATTCCTCCGGGTTACGGTTTCAATAATATTGGTTTCCACATTTATGGGATTACCTGAGATATAATGTTTAATTCTTTGACCGTTCACCACCTTCGGATTTGTGCCCTCGAAGTTGTTGATTTTTATGGCACCGGTACGATAGACCTCTTCGATGACGTAGGGGCCTTCCCATTTAGAGAGAAGTTTTCCTGCAAAAAATCTTAAACGAGAGTTGTATAGCAATACATAATCACCTACGTTAAATTCGCGCTTTTGTATCCTTTTGTCATGCCATCTTTTAACTTTTTCTTTAAACAACTTGGCATTTTCGTAAGCTTGAGTTCTCCATTCATCAAGTGAGCTAATATCAAATAACCTCTTCTCACCGGCTAGTTTGAAATCATAGTTGAGCTCTTTAATAGCCCAATATGCCTTATGTTCTAGTTTGAGAGGTAAATGACATGCTTTTCCATAAACCATTTTATACGGAGATATACCCATAGGATTTTTACATGCAGTTCTATAAGCCCATAATGCATCATCAAGTTTCTTAGACCAATTCTTTCTAGACCTATTGACAGTCTTTTGCAAAATTAATTTGAGCTCTCTATTACTCAATTCTACTTGACAACTAGACTGTGGGTGATAAGGAGATGCAATTCTAGGATTAACATCATATTTAGCAAGCATTTTACGGAAAGCACCATGAATAAAATGTGAACCACCATCAGTCATTAAATATCTAGGGACTCCAAACCACGGAAAAATAACTTCTTTAAGCATTTTAATAGAAGTGTTATGATCACCCCTACTAGTTGGAATAGCTTCTACCCACTTAGTAACATAATCAACAGCAACTAGAATATGTGTATATCCATTAGAGGCAGGAAAAGGTCCCATATAATCAAAGCCCCAAACATCGAATGGTTCAATAACAAGTGAATAATTCATAGGCATTTCTTGACGTCTACTAATATTACCAATTCTTTGACATTCATCACAAGACAAGACAAAGTTACGGGCATCCTTGAAGAGAGTAGGCCAATAAAAACCGGATTGCAATACCTTATGTGCAGTTCTATCTCCAGCGTGGTGTCCTCCATAAGCTTCGGAGTGACACTTGCGTAGGATCTGTTCCTGTTCATGCTCAGGTACACAACGTCTAATAACACCATCTACTCCTTCTTTATAAAGATGTGGGTCATCCCAAAAGTAATGTCTCAAATCATAGATTTTTTTTCTTTTGCTGGTATGTGAAACTGGGTGGTATAAATTTAGCAACAATATAATTAGCATAATCAGCATACCAAGGAGTACTACGAGAAGTACTTATAACATTTAATTGTTCATCAGGAAAGCTATCATCAATAAGTAGTGGGTCATCAAGAACATTTTCTAACCTAGACAAGTTGTCTGCAACGGGGTTCTCAGCTCCCTTTCTATCAACAATATGCAAATCAAATTCTTGTAGCAAGAGAACCCATCTAATAAGTATAGGTTTAGCATCTTTCTTTTCCATCAGATATTTAATAGCAGCATGATCAGTGTGAATAGTTACTTTAGAATCAACAATATAAGGTCTGAACTTATCACAAGCAAATACAACTGCTAAGAATTCTTTTTCAGTAGTATCATAATTTCTTTGAGCATTGTCTAGAGTCTTACTAGCATAATGGATAACATTTAATTTATTATCAACTCTTTGCCCTAGAACAACACCTACAGCATAATCACTAGCATCACGCATAATTTCAAAGGGTAAATTCCAATCTGGTGGCTGAACAATAGGTGCAGAGATCAATGCTTTCTTAAGTATTTCAAATGCTTCTATGCAGTCATCATCAAAGACAAATGGTATATCTTTTTGTAATAAATTAGTCAGAGGCCGAGAAATTTTTGAGAAGTCCTTAATGAACCTCCTATAAAATCCGGCGTGACCAAGGAAACTTCTTATACCTTTGATGTCCTTGGGACATGGCATCTTTTCAATAGCATCAACCTTGGCTTTATCAACTTCAATACCTCTTTCAGAAACTTTATGCCCCAAGACAATACCTTCATTAACCATAAAGTGGCACTTTTCCCAATTCAAGACAAGATTAGTTTCTTCACATCTCTGCAAAACTCGATCAAGATTGCTCAAGCAATCATCAAAAGAGGATCCATAGACGGAAAAATCGTCCATGAAAACCTCACAAATCTTTTCACAGAAGTCAGAGAATATAGCCATCATGCATCTTTGAAAGATAGCAGGAGCATTACATAAACCAAAAGGCATACTTTTATAAGCAAAAGTACCAAAAGGGCATGTAAAAATAGTCTTTGATTGATCTTTAGCCGACACAGGTATTTGAGAGAAAGCAGAATAACCATCTAGAAAGCAATAGTGTGTGTGTTTGCATAATCTTTCTAGCATTTGATCAATAAAAGGTAAGGGGTAATGATCTTTCTTAGTAGCTTTATTTAATTTACGGAAATCAATTACCATCCTATAACCTGTAATAATTCTTTATGGAATCAATTCATCTTTATCATTAGGAACGACAGTAATACCTCCCTTCTTAGGGACACAATGGACAGGACTCACCCACTGACTATCAGCAACGGGATAAATTATACCTGCCTCCAAGCTTTAGTATTTCTTTTCTTACCACTTCTTTCATTTTAGGATTCAAACGTCGTTGAGGATCATGAACTGGTTTGGCATCTGCTTCCAAATTTATTTTATGTTGACATAAAGTGGGGCTAATGCCCTTAAGATCATCAAGAGTATATCCAATAGCAGCACGGTGCTTCTTCAGAGTTTTCAATAATCTTTCTTCTTCATCCTCTGAAAGGTTAGCACTAATAATAACATGATATATCTTCTTTTCATCAATATAAGCATATTTAAGATTACCAGGCAACGGTTTAAGCTCAAACATGGGATCACCCTTGGGTGGAGGAGGATCCCCTAGGATTTCAACACGCAAATTGTGTTTTAGAATAGGTTCCTGTTTAAAGAATACTTCATCTACTTCCCTTCTTTCATTCATAAACATATCATTTCGTGGTCTAGCAAATAGTGTTCTAAAGGATCACTAGGAGGGACGGCAATAGAAGCAAGACCAATAATTTCATCCTTACTAGGTAATTCTTCTTCACGATGTTGTTTACTAAATTTAGAGAAAATAAACTCATGAACCATATCATCCAAGCCAATAGTAACAACATTCTTTTCGCAATCTATCTTAGCATTAACAATATTCAAGAAGGGTCTACCAAATATAATGGGACAAAAGCTATCTTGTGGGGAACCAAGAACAAGAAAATCAGCAGGATATTTAGTTTTCCCACACAAGACTTCAACATCTCTAACAATTCCCATTGGCGAAATAGTATCTCTATTGGCAAGTTTAATTGTAACATCAATATCTTCTATCTCAGCAGGTGCAATATCATGCATAATTTCTTTATATAAGTCATAAGGTATTGCACTAACACTAGCACCCATATCACATAAGCCATGATAACAATGATCTCCTATTTTAACAGAAATAACAGGCACGCCTACCACGGGTCTATGTTTATCTTTAGCACAAGGTTTGGCAATTCTAGCAGTTTCACCGCAGAATTGAATAACATGCCCATCAATATTATCAGCCAAGGGATCTTTAACAATAGCGATATTAGGTTCTACTTTAACTTGCTCAGGAGGTGTATAAGTTCTAATATTACTTTTACGAACAACAGTTGAAGCTTTAGCATGATCCTTTATTCTAACTGGGAAAGGTGGTTTCTCAACATAAGAAGTAGGAACAATAGGATCATTATAAGTGACAGTCTTTTCTTCAACTTTAATAGGTGCAGCTACTTTTACTTCTATGGGAGGATGATATTTAAACCACTTCTCCTTGGGGAGATCAACATAAGTAGCAAAAGACTCACAGAAAGAAGCTACTATCTCAGAGTCAAGTCCATATTTAGTGCTAAATTACGGAAAATATCGGTATCCATAAAAGATTTAACACAATCAAACTTAGGTGTCATACCTGACTCCTTACCTTCGTCGAGATCCCAATCTCCAGAGTTGCGTTTAATTCTATCCAATAAATCCCATTTAAATTCAATAGTCTTCATCATAAAAGAGCCAGCACAAGAAGTATCGAGCATGGTGCGATTGTTTTTAGATAATTGTTTCTCTTGGGAGCTCATGATTTGGGCATGAATATAACATTGATTTAAGCCTCCCCCAAGCTCGAGCGATGCTTTCTCCTTCGTGAAGCCAAAAATTATATATATAATTGCGATCACGATGAACAAGATGCATAGGATAATACTTTTGATGAAATTCCAATTTCAGTCTTCTATAGTTCCATGATCTCGTATCATCACATAGCCTATACCATGTCAATGCATCTCCCTTCAAAGATAAAGGGAAGACATTCTTCTTGACAACATCATCGGGTATACCTGCAAGCTTAAATAACCCACAAATCTCATCCACATATATTAAGTGCTCATCAGGATGCTTTGTTCCATCTCCTGCAAAAGGATTAGCTAGCAGTTTTTCTATCATACCCGAAGGAACTTCAAAGGGAACATTTTTGTTTTCAGTAGGGTCAGTAGGTTGAGGAGCAACTCTTTGCTCTACTGGTTAGGGTGAAGATACCCCGAACAAGCCCCTCAGAGGGTTACTTTCCATAGTAACAAGTGACAGTAAATTTCAGCACACTATATAAATTTTTCCTTACCAAATTCCACCTACCAAAGGCGCTTCACTCCCCGGCAATGGCGCCATAAAAGAGTCTTGATGACCCACAAGTATAGGGGATCTATCGTAGTCCTTTTGATAAGTAAGTGTGTCGAACCCAACGAGGAGCAGAAGGAAATGATAAGCGGTTTTCAGCAAGGTATTCTCTGCAAGTACTGAAATAAGTGGTAACAGATAGTTTTGTGATAGGATAAATTGTAACGAGCAACAAGTAACAAAAGTAAATAAAGTGCAGCAAGGTGGCCCAATCCTTTTTGTAGCAAAGGACAAGCCTGGACAAACTCTTATATAAGGAAAAGTGCTCCCGAGGACACACATGAATATCGTCAAGCTAGTTTTCATCACGTTCATATGATTCGCGTTCGGTACTTTGATAATTTGATATGTGGGTGGACCGGTGCTTGGGTGCTATTCTTACTTGAACAAGCATCCCACTTATGATTAACCTCTATTGCAAGCATCCGCAACTACAACAAAAGTATTAAGGTAAACCTAACCATAGCATGAAACAAGTGGATCCAAATCAGCCCCTTATGAAGCAACGCATAAACTAGGGTTTAAGCTTCTGTCACTCTAGCAACCCATCATCTACTTATTACTTCCCAATGCCTTCCTCTAGGCCCAAATAATGGTGAAGTGTTATGTAGTCGACGTTCACATAACACCACTAGAGGCTAGACAACATACATCTCATCAAAATATCGAACGAATACCAAATTCACATGACTACTAATAGCAAGACTTCTCCCGTGTCCTCGTGAACAAACGTAACTACTCACAAAGCATATTCATGTTCATAATCAGAGGGTAATAATATGCATATAGGATCTGAACATATGATCTTCCACCAAATAAACCAACTAGCATCAACTACAAGAAGTAATCAACACTACTAGCAACCTACTAGTACCAATCCCGGACTTGGAGACAAGAATTGGATACAAGAGATGAACTAGGGTTTTGAGAGGAGATGGTGCTGGTGAAGATGTTGATGGAGATTGCCCTCTCCCGATGAGAGGAGCGTTGGTGATGACGATGATGATGATTTCCCCCTCCCGGAGAGAAGTGTCCCCGGCAGAACAGCTCTGCCGGAGCCCTAGATTGGTTCTGCCAAGGGTCCGCCTCGTGGCGGCGGAGTTTTGTCCCGAAAGGTTTCTTATGATTTTTTCCTCGACGAAAGACCTCATATAGCAGAATATGGGCATCGGAGCTACCAGGGGGCCCACGAGGTAGGGGGGCGCGCCCTAGGGGGGAGCGCCCCCCACCCTCGTGGACAGGGTGTGGGCCCCCTGGTCTTCATCTTTGGCAAGTATTTTTCATTATTTTCAACTAGGTGTTTCGCGGAGTTTCAGGACTTTTGGAGTTGTGCAGAATAGGTCTCTAATATTTGCTCCTTTTCCAGCCCTGAATTCCAGCTGCCGGCATTCTCCCTCCTTATGCAAACCTTGTAAAATAAGAAAGAAAAGCCATAAGTATTGTGACATAACGTGTAATAACAGCCCAAAATGCAATAAATATCGATATAAAAGCATGATGCAAAATGGACGTATCACACCCTAGGTGGGCACAATCCACCAGGGCACGCCTGGGCCTCCTGGCATGCCCTGGTGGGTTGTGCTCTCCTCGGAGCACCCCCCCAGGCGCAGCCAGGGCCCATTATGTTCCTTCTGGTCCCAAAAAATCTCCGTGAATTTTCGTTGCGTTTGGACTCCGTCTGGTATTGGTTTCCTGCGATGTATAAAAAACATGCAGAAAACAACAACTAGCACTTGGCACTATGTCAATAGGTTAGTACCAAAAACTGATGTAAAATGACTATAAAACATCCAACATTGATAATATAACAGCATGGAACAATAAAAAATTATAAATACGTTGGAGACGTATCAGCATCCCCAAGCTTAACTCCTACTCATCCTCGAGTAGGGAAGTGATAAAAACAAAATTTTTGATGTGGAATACTGCCTAACATGTCATATCATATTTCTTTCTTTGTGGCATGGACATTTGGACTTTTATGTGGTTCAAAGCAATAGTCTAGTTTTGACATGATAATTTAAACACTCAAGCATATCAACAAGCAACCATGTCTTTCAAAATATCAACGCTAAAATAAGTTATCCCTAGCCCATCATGCTCAACCATTGATCCATTCATGAAACACACTCGCATATTAGCTACACCCAATACTTAAGTACGATCATATTGCCTCCTAGTTGGTACTTTTATAAGAGAAGATGGAGACTCAAATTCAAAAATAAAAAATGCATAAAGTAAACGAAAGGCCCTTCACAGAGGGAAGTAGGGATTTGTAGAGGTGCCAGAGCTCAAAGCGAAAAACTTAGAGGTAAAAACATTTTGGGAGGTGTATCCATCCCACCAATGAAAACGACTTAGAGTTCCCAACACTTTCTATGCTAGATATATCATAGGCAGTTCCCAAACAGAAAATAAAGTTTATTCCTTTTTCCACCGTACTTTCACTTTCCATGGCTAACCGTATCCACGGGTGCCTTCCATAACAACACTTTCCAAGGAATTTATTATTTGACAACATAAAGTAAATTCATTTTCTCATTTCGGGACTGGGCATCCCTAATACCTTTGCCTTACTCTCGTGCAATGACAAGTGAATAAACACTCATCGTGAGAATAACACATCTAGCATGGAAAAAGCCACCCCTCACCGCTCCGTGAGCGAAACAAACACACAAAAGAGAAGTTTATTTTGAAAATTAGAGATGGCACATGCAAATTTGCTTAGAACAGCAAAATAATATGGCATATAGGTAGATACAGTGGACTCATATGGCAAAACTAGTTTAAAGGTTTTTGGATGCACAAGTAGAGATCATACTTAGTGCAATATGAAGGCTAGCAAAAGATTGAGAAGCGACCAACCAAGAAACGGATAATCTCAAAAGCAAGCACTAAGCATAATTAACACCGAATAATGCACCACAAGTAGGATATAATTTCATTGCATGACTATTGACTTTAGTTCTTGCATAGGGAATCACAAACCTTAACACCAATATTCATACTAAAGCATAATTACTCATTAACATAAATCACATATCACATCATCATATCTCAAAACTATTACTAAGAATCAAGTTTATTTTGTCCAATGATCTTCATGAAAGTTTTTATTATATCCTTCTTGGATATCTATCACTTTGGGACTAATTTTCATGTGTTGCTTTTCATAAGCTCAAACAAATATAAGTGAAGATCATGAGCATAATTTTTCTTTCTCTCAAATTAATTTAAGTGAAGCAAGAGAGAATTTCTTGAAAATTTTACTAACTCTCAAATAAATCTAAGTGAAGCAAGAGAGAATTTCTTCAAAAATACTAAAGCACACCGTGCTCAAAAAGATATAAGTGAAGAAATAGAGCAAGTCCATAGCTCATAAAAATTTAAGTGAAGCATAGAGAGCAATCCTAACAAGTCATGAAATATTTAAGTGAAGCATAGAGAGCAATCCTAACAAGTCATGAAATAATTTTGGCTCTCTCAAATAGGTGTGTCCAGCAAGGAATCAAGACTTAAAACACAAAATAAAACAAGCAAAGACTCATATCATACAAGATGCTCCAAGCAAAACACATAGTATGTGACGAATAAAAATATAGCTTCAAGTAAAATACCGATGGTCGTTAGAAGAAAGAGGGGATGCCACTCCGGGGCATCCCCAAGCTTAGTTGGTTGCTCATTTTTGGATAATAGCTTGGGATGCCGGGGCATCCCCAAGCTTAGGCTCTTCTACTCCTTATTCCTTCATCCATCGTAAGATAACCCAAAACTTGAAAACTTCAATAACACAAAACTCAACAAAACCTTCGTGAGATCCGTTAGTGTAAAAAAGCAAATCACTACTATAAGTGTAACATCCCAAATTTTCAATTTGGAATGTTATACATAGAACATCATTGCATACCATATTTTTGTTGCATTTTTGGCTCGATCCTAGAAATTCTACACAACTCAAGGACCCACGGAGAGAGTTGGGGATTTCGTTATTTTCATATTTGAGTTTTCTCAAATTTTGAAAATAGGATCATTTGATTTTAATTATTTTATCTTCAATTATTTCTATTACAAAAATATGAGAGAGGGAATAAAATGACTTTCCCAAAATAAAGAAATAATGAGGATTTAATAATAAAATCAAATAAGATTTTATTTTGGAGTTTTTCGCCATTTTATTTGAATTTAGGAAAAATGTGCGTTTTTCAAAATTGCATTTAGGCCCCCAATAAATGTTCATCTAGTCCGGCTTGATTTTAGAAGCCGGGGAAAATTTATTTCGGGATTTTTGGAGTCCGTTTAGTATTTCTTTCGTTTGTTTTTCTGCGCGAAATTATTTATTAAAAAAACAAACAAACCGCCTTACCGGGCCGTACCCGAGCGGGACTCCGCCCCGGGGAGCCTTTAAATACCGCCGCCCCGAGCTGCCCCAGCCCCCAGCCCACCCCCGCCCCGGCCCGCCAACCCGCCGCCATTGCCCAGTCCGCCGCCGCCACCCAAACTCTAACCCTAACCGCCGCCATTCCCATTGCGCCACGTGACCCGCCGCCGAGGTTCGACGCCGCCTCGTTTTCCGCATCGGTTTTTTTTAGTTTCCTTTTTTTATTAGATTGGTTTTATTTTTTCGGTTCGGTTAAATAGCGAGAGTTCGCTCGTTCGTTCGTTTTAACAAACGTGTTCGTCAGATTAGTTTTAGTTAACGAACGTCCGTTCGTTAACCTGTTCGTCGTTTTTCTTTTTCTCGGATTTAATCCGCGATTTTCTGATCGTGATTTCTGATCCGATTTTCGTTTTAGTATAACTTTTCGCTCGTTTATCGGAATCTGGCGATTCAAGCGCCTGGAGTTTCGTCTCGAAACCCTCTTTCCGAATAACCAAATTAATCAAGTTTTTTGCTTCTGTAAAATTTGACCTAGATCCAGATTAGTAAAACAGAGCTGTTTTCTTTCGCCGTTTGACTTTTGTTGCTTCGTTTGATTTGATTCTTTTTGCAAAACCGGAGTTCTTAAGTTGAACTTTCTGGTTAGATCTTTTGTATGAGTTTTACCTGTGCATTAGATTAGTACTTATTGTATGCTTGTTTGTTTGTCTGCGATAGAATACCCGGAGTGCGCCGCTTGTTACTTCGAGTGATGCCGTTGGAGTTGATGGACTCGCTTATTCTTCCAAGCCTTCCGCTGTTATCGTTATTAGATGGCCTTAAGCCATATTTATTTTGTTAAGTTCTATCTTGAGACATTCGTTGGAATAAGTGTGTGATTGCTACTCTGCTATAAATCCTTCGAGTACTGTGTGGTGTCAGCATTACTGATCCAGGGATGACACTTGAGCACAGAGATCAGACTGGTTGAGGTTTGGTCGCTACAAAGATGGTATCAGAGCACACGCTGACTGTAGGACACGAGCATTAAGCTAAAGCCCTAGATCACTACTCTCTTCTCATTTCTAACTCCTCATCTTTTCTACTCTTTTAGGATGACTAAGCGAGGATCAAGTTCACCCAAATAGGATGAAGATACACCCTTTGGACGACACACGAAGGAAGTCACTAAGTACCTGAACATCGGAATACCAAGCTTCACCGGGACCTACAATTCCACTTTACCCGAAGAAGAGCGCTGGAAGATTCAAGCTCAAGTTCCCGGAAGGACGTTTGCGCCGGTCACGGAGCCCATAGAGTGTGTTTTTAATGCACCAACTTGGAGTCTGGGAAAGAGCATGGCAGCTCACATAACCATGGGACGAATTGGAGAAGTTTACCAAGATGACCTCAAGGATACTATCTACCAGATTTGCGGGCGCCGAGATGAACCAATGGGAGATAGTTGGCACTAAGAAGGATCGATCCATTGCAGCTTTCATCCAGGAGTTAAATCAGCACATTCGACGCCAGAGAACCGGATGTCTTGAGACATGATGGAGTTGAAGACAGCAAAAGCCAAGATTATCGAACTAGAAGGAGAACTGAAGGCCACTCGCAAGGACTACATGGAGGAGATTGTAGCTCTAGTGAGACAAAACGGCGATCTTAAGGAGAAGATTGAAGGACTCATGGGAAATTCAGCACCCGGAGGAGAAGATGAAGATTGCACCTGTCCAGAGAACTACATCATCATCGACGACACCCATTCTGATCCTAGTGATGATGATTTCAAAGATGAAGCTAGAGCAGATATCATGGAGTCTTCATCGGAGCAGTTTTTCTAGTTGACCACCATAACAGTAGTAGATTCCCCCATAAAAAAAATATTTTTTGTCTCAGCACTTTGTAACGATAAGCAGACCGTTGTATGCCCTTGTTTGAATTGATTGGAGTGATATTGTGTGTTTTGTCTCATGTGCATATGGGTAGTGTTTTCTCCCTAGACATCATTCTATTCTTAACTCTCGTCTTTTCTATAAACCCTCAGATGCCTCCGAGACGCGACCCCGGATTTGTTTTTCCGCCGGAGATCACTCGATTGATTCAGCAGAGAAATGCCTTGATTCAAACATTGGTACAGAACCAAGGCAACAACAACAACAACAACAACAACAACAACAACAACAACAACCCACCGCCACCACCACCTGTTGACCATTTGACCCGTTTCTTAAGGCTGAATCCGCCGGTGTTTTCCAGTAGCACCGAGCCGATTGTTGCAGATGATTGGCTCCGCAAAGTAGGGAGGGAGTTGACCACTGCAGGATGTACAGATGGGGAAAAGGTGAAATTTGCCGCACATCAGCTTGAAGGACCTGCAGCAGCATGGTGGGAGAATTTTACAGCCACTTACCCTGTAGACACTGTCACATGGGATCAGTTTCAGCAAGCTTTCCGTACTGCCCATGTTTCAGCAGGAGATATGGCCATGAAGAAGCGTGAGTTTCGCAACTTGCGCCAAGGAGGACGGACAGTTAGCCAGTATGTGGATGACTTTGCTATGGTACATAACAGGGGACAAGTGAACCACGTTACAGCTAGCTTTCAACAGGGGACAAGTACATAACCGCCGTGACCCGCCGCCCGAGGTTCGCCGCCGCCTCGTTTTCCGCATCGTTTTTTTTTAGTTTCCGTTTTTTTATTAGATCGGTTTTATTTTTTTTGGTTCGGTTAAATAGCGAGCGTTCGTTCGTTTTAACAAACGTGTTCGTCGGATTAGTTTTAGTTAACGAATGTCCGTTCGTTAACCTGTTCGTCGTTTTTCTTTTTCTCGGATTTAATCCGCAATTTTCTGATCGCGATTTCTGATCCGATTTTCGTTTTAGTATAACTTTTCGCTCGTTTATCGGAATCAGGCGATTCAAGCGCCTGGAGTTTCGTCTCGAAACCCTCTTTCCGAGTAACCAACTTAATCAAGTTTTTGCTTCTGTAAAATTTGACCTAGATCCAGATTATTAAAATGGAGCTGTTTTCTTTCGCCGTTTGACTTTCGTTGCTTCGTTTGATTTGATTCTTTTTGCAAAACCGGAGTTCTTAAGTTGAACTTTCTGGTTAGATCTTTTGTTTGAGTTTTACCTGTGCATTAGATGAGTACTTATTGTATGCTTGTTTGTTTGTCTGCGATAGAATACTCGGAGTGTGCCGCTTGTTACTTCGAGTCTCTAGGTTTCGCGGATCATCAGCAAGGCAAGTAACACTTTGATCATATCTTTTCTACTACCCAGTTTTTATTGCATTAGATCAATCCTCAAACATTGCATGATTAGGATCTAATTAAACTGTGGGATGGGAAGTAGATGAGGTAGTACCTATTACCTGGTTATTATCAAACCCTTGGGAGTTACTTCTACGTTTGCTTATTATGCCATGCTATGCTAGTAGACGTGGATTGGGTGAGTGTATCCATGACATATGTGAGATTGATAATTAATGGTTTATTTAAGGTGGCAACTTAAACACACATCTGGGTGGATTGAGGCACCTGGTTTCCATCAGGACTTGCCTGTTTTTCTTCGGACCGCCACCCAGGCTCAAAGGGATCATGAGATTATTCATGCTAGAAACTTCCGTGTGCAGCCACATGCTACTATGGGCTCTAGCATAGTTGACTAAGTTGTGCGAACTCTTACAGGTAGGCTAGCTGATGTAGGGGTTGTAGGTTGGTACGGTCTACCCACATGTAAGGTGCTAGCGCTTCTGAAAGACTATGTCTCGGTCATCCGTTTCTCAAACACCATGTAGTGCGAGAAATCAAACGGAGGATATCGAGTCTTGTGGGGAAAAGTGCACAAACCTCTGCAGAGTGTATAAACTAATCATGGTTAGCCATGTCCCCGGTCATGGACATCTTGAGTATCTAGTATCTGGATATCATGTGAATCTCATCATGTTACTCTAATTAATATTGTTGGGTTGTTAATGAGTACTTTTAATTGGGATTGAGGATGCTGTCAACCATTCTCAATGTTCAACAACCACCATGATAGTTAAATAAATGTATTCCTTTGCAGTAGGGAAAAATTGGCTTTATGCAAAAATTGTAACCATAGAGCTTTCCACCAGCCATACATGCATGTAGTATAGGCTTACTCTTTCATTATTCTCTATGTGTTACTTTGCCAGCATATTCCATGTGCTGACCCATTTTCGGGCTGCAACGTTTCATGTTGCAGACTTTTCGATTTAGTAAGGTGCTTAGGTCGTGGTTCTATACTCAGTGATGCCGTTGGAGTTGATGGACTCGCTTATTCTTCCAAGCCTTCCACTGTTATCGTTATTAGATGGCCTTAAGCCATATTTATTTTGTTAAGATCTCTTTTGAGACATTCATTGTAATAAGTGTGTGATTGCTACTCTGTTATAAATCCTTCGAGTACTGTGTGGTGTCGGCATTACTGATCCAGGGATGACACTTGAGCACAGAGATCAGACTGGTTGAGGTCTGGTCGCTACAATAAGTACTGTACCAAACCAATTCATATTTTATTTTTGCATTATATCTACTGTATTCAAACTTTTATATGGCAAAAACTTATCAAAGAAAACCATAGAGCCATCAAAATAAGCACACAACGCAAAGAAAACAGAATCTGTCAAAACAGAACAGTTTGTAGCAATCTGACTATTTCGAAAACTACTGGAACTCCAAAAATTCTGAAAAAAAATAGGACGACCTGAGTAATTTGTATATTAATCTTCTACAAAAAGAATTGGTATTTTATCACGCTCTGGTAAAAAATGAGAATTGTTTTCGTGAGTGCGAAAGTTTCTGTTTTTCAGCAAGATCAAACAACTATCACCCAAGAAGATCCTATAGGTTCTACTTGGTACAAACACTAATTAAACACAAAAAACACAATAATAACAATAGCATAATTGTGCAAACACTCAAGAATAGAAAGCAAAAAGCAAAAATAAATTTTATTCATTGGGTTGCCTCCCAACAAGCGCTATTGTTTCACGCCCCTAGCTAGGCATAAGATTTCAATAATGCTCACATAAAGGATAGTAACTAAAACACAAAGAGAGCATCATGAAATATATGACAAACACATTTTAGTCTAACGTACTTTCTATGCATAGGAAGTTTATAAGCAAACAAATTATCAAGACAAGAAATATATAGCATATGCAATGAAGAAGAAAGAAACGATAGCAACTCAACATAACGAGAGGTAAATTAGTAACATGAAAATTTCTACAACCATATTTCCCTCTTTCATAATAATTACATGTAGGATCATAATCAAATTCAACAATATAGCTATCATATAAAATCTTCTCTTCGCGATCCACATGCATAAAAGTTTTATAATCTTCTAAAATAGTGGGATTATTTTCACCTAAAGTTGACGCTCTTCCAAACCCACTTTCAATATTATTGCAAACATTATTATCAATATCATAATCATCGCGAGGCTTAATTAAATTTACAAGATCATAAGAAACATTATCACCCCAATCATGATCATTGCAATAAGTAGTAGACATAGAAAAACAAGCATCCCCAAGCTTGAGGTTTTGCATATCACTGACACAATTGACATTAATAGAATTTACAGTAAAATCATTGCTGTCAAGCTTTTCATTCAAGGAGCTATCATGAATCACTTCATAAATTTCCGCATCACAATATTCAGATTCATAAATCTCAAGCAAAACTTCATAAAGATAATCTAGTGAACTCAATTCACTATTGATTGGTTCATCATAATTGGATCTTCTTAAAACATTAGCAAGTGGATGAGGATCCATATCAATAGATTTTTAGCAAGCAAAGATGCAAGCAAATAAAAGAGACATGGCACACAAGCAAAGAATAGATCTGATGAGAAAACGGCGAACGAAAAAGAGGGAAAATAAAACGGCAATTTTTTGTGAAGTGGGGGGGAGGAAAACGAGAGGCAAATGGAAAATAATGTAAATTGCAAGGTGATGAGATTTGTGATAGGAACCTGGTATATGTTGAAGATCCTCCCCGGCAACGGCGCCAGAAATTCCTTTTGATGTCGCTTGAAGCTACGTCGGCATTTCCCCAAAGAGGAAGGGATGACGTAGCACATCGGCGGTAGGTATTTCCCTCAGATATGAAACCAAGGTTATCGAACCAGTAGGAGAACCAAGCAACACAACGTAAACAACCCCTGCACACAGAAAACAAATCCTCGCAACCCGACGTGTTAAAGGGGTTGTCAATCCCTTCCGGCTACGGCGCCTCAAGATAGGCAAACGGACGTGAGATAAAATTGTAGTAGATTGATAGATCGAACGCCAAATAAAATAAATAAGAATAAATTGCAGCAAGGTATTTTTGTATTTTTGGTTTAATAGATCTGAAAATAAATGCAAGGAAAAAGTAGATCACAAAGGCAAATATATGAGAAAGAGACCCGGGGGCCGTAGGTTTCACTAGTGGCTTCTCTCGAGAAAAATAGCAAACGGTGGGTGAACAAATTACTGTTGGGCAATTGATAGAACTTCAAATACTCATGACGATATCCACACAATGATCATTATATAGGCATCACATCCAAGATTAGTAGACCGACTCCTGCCTGCATCTACTACTATTACTCCACACATCGACCGCTATCCAGCATGCATCTAGTGTATTAAGTTCATGGAGAAACGGAGTAATGCAATAAGAACGATGACATGATGGACAAGATCTATCTATGTAGAGATACACCCCATCGTTTTATCCTTAGTAGCAACGATACATACATGTCTGATCCCCTTTTGTCACTGGGATCAAGCACCGTAAGATCTAACCCACTACAAAGCACCTCTTCCCATTGCAAGATAAATAGATCAAGTTGGCCAAACAAAACCCAAATGTCAGAGAAGAAATACGAGGCTATAAGCAATCATGCATATAAGAGATCAAAGACACTCAAATAACTTTCATGGATGTAAAAAGATAGATCTGATCATAAACTCAAAATTCATCGATCCCAACAAACACACCGCAAAAAGAGTTACATCATACGGATATCCAAGAGACCATTATATTGAGAATTTAGCGAGAGAGAGAAAGCCATCTAGCTACTAACTACGGACCCGAAGGTCTATAAAGAACTACTCACGCATCATCGGAGAGGCACCAATGGAGGTGGTGAACCCCATCCGAGATGGTGTCTAGATTGGATCTGGTGGTTCTAGACTCTGCGGCGGCTGGATCAATATTTCGTCGACTCCCCTGGGGTTTTGGGAATATTGGGGTATTTATAGAGCAAAGAGGTGGTCCGGGGGGCACCCGAGGTGGGCACAACCCACCAAGGCGCGCCTGGGCCTCCTGGCACGCCCTGGTGGGTTGTGCTCTCCTCGGAGCACCCCCAGGCACAACCAGGGCCCATTATGTTCCTTCTGGTCCAAAAAAATCTCCGTGAAGTTTCGTTGCGTTTGGACTCCGTCTGATATTGATTTCCTTCGATGTAAAAAAACATGCAGAAAACAGCAACTGACACTTGGCACTATTTCAATAGGTTAGTACCAAAAAATGATATTAAATGACTATAAAATGATTACAAAACATCCAAGATTGATAATATAACAGCATGAAACAATAAAAAATTATAGATACAAGACGTATCAGGCATTGACCCAGAAAAGTGTGTCCGGCCAGAGTAATCAAGCGTGTTGGAAAACGTGGTGCACCCCTACAGAGAACATTATCTATTAATAGACGTGTCCACGGTAACAGACGTTCAGACTTATATCATGATGTTTCACAACTAGAAATGGATACTTGAGATATGTGGCCCCAGGTTTGCTTTCTCGCAGGGATTCGAGGAAGGATCTCTGGGCCTTAATACTACAACATGCTTGTTAATTATAAACTGCTATTCTTTGCTCTTCTACATGCTGCAAGATGCTTGGAACTGCTTGAAGATGCTAGTCTTTCATAGGCTAGACCTTCCCCTCTATTCTGGCATTCTGCAGTTCAGTCCACAGATACAACCCTTCCATTTGGTACCAATGCATACTTAGTATAGATCTGATGCTTGAGAGTACTTTGGATGAGTACTCACGGTTGCTTTACTACCCCTTTTCCCCCTTCTTTCTTCTTTTCAATTGTTGCAACCAGATTGTGGATCCCAGGAGCCAGATGCCACCCCCGTCGATTGGTACTACTACCCCGAGGATGCCTACTTCTATGTGGAGACGCTGACGACCAGGAGTAGTTAGGAGGTCCCAGGCAGGAGGCCTTGCCTCTTCGATCATCGATGTTTGTGCTAGCCTTTGTAAGGCAAAACTTGTTTAACTTATGTCTGTACTCAGATATTGTTGCTTCCGCTGACGCTTGTGTATCAAGATTGTATTCGAGCCCTTGAGGCCCCTGGCTTGTAATATAAAGCTTGTATTATTTTGATTTGTGTCTAGAGTTGTGTTGTGATATCTTCCCGTGAGTCCCTAATTGATTGTACATGTTTGCGTGTATGATTAGTGTACGGTCGAATCGGGGGCGTCACACTATACCATGTCAATGACTTTCCCTTCAAATATAAAGGGAAGACCTTCTTCTTCACAACATCCTCGGGCATACCGGCAAGCTTAAATAATCCACAAACTTCATCGACATAGATTAGGTGCATATCAGGATGTAATGTTCCATCTCCTGCATAAGGATTAGCTAGCAGTTTCTCTATCATACCCAAAGGAATTTCATAATAAATATTTTCAGTAGGTCCAGTAGGTTGAGGAGCAACTCTTTGTTCTTCCAGTCAAGGTGAAGATACCCCGAACAAACCCCTCAAAGGATTAGTTTCCATAGTAACAAGTGACAATGAATTTCAGCACACTATATAAATGTTTCCTTACCAAAGGCGCTTCACCCCCTAGCAACGATGCCAGAAAAGAGTGTTGATGATCCACAAGTATATGGGATCTATCATAGTCCTTTCGGTAAGTAAGAGTGTCGAACCCAACGAGGAGCAGAAGGAAATGACAAGTGGTTTTCAGCAAGGTATTCTCTGCAAGCACTGAAATTATCGGTAACAAATAGTTTTGTGATAAGGTAAATCGTAACGGGTAACAAGTAACTAAGGTGCAGCAAGGTGGCCCAATCCTTTTTGTAGCAAACGACAAGCCTGGACAAACTCTTATATAAAGCAAAGCGCTCCCAAGGACACAATGGAATTGTTGTCAAGTTAGTTTTCATCATGTTCATATGATTCGCGTTCGTTACTTTGATAATTTGATATGTGGGTGGACCAGTGCTTGGGTGCTGCCCTTCCTTGGACAAGCCTCCGACTTATAATTAACCCCTCTCGCAAGCATCCTCAACTACGAAAGAAGTATTAAGGTAAACCTAACCATAGCATGAAACATATGGATCCAAATCAACCCCTTACGAAGAAACACATAAACTAGGGTTTAAGCTTATGTCACTCTGGCAACCCATCATCTACTTATTACTTCCCAATGCCTTCCCCTAGGCCCAAATAATGGTGAAGTTTCATGTAGTCAACATTCACATAACACCACTAGAGGAGAGACAACATACATCTCATGAAAATATTGAACGAATACCAAGTTCACATGATTACTTGTAACAAGACTTCTCCCATGTCCTCAGGAACAAACGTAACTACTCACAAAGCATATTCATAATCAGGATCAGAGGAGTATTAATTATCATTAAGGATCTAAAAATATAATCTTCCACCGGATAAACCAAATAGCATCAACTACAAGGAGTAATCAACACTACTAGCAACCCACAGGTACCAATCTGAAGTTTTGTGACCAATATCGGAAAGAGATGAACTAGAGTTTGAGAGGAGATGGTGCTGGTGAAGAAGTTGATGGAGGTTGACCCCCTCTCGATGAGAGGATCGTTGGTGATGACAATGGCTTCGATTTCCCCCTCCCGGAGGGATGTTTCCCCGGCAAAACAGCTCCGCCGGAGCCCTAGATTAGTTACTCTTGGTTCCGCTCGAGGCAATGACACTTGTCAGCTTCCTTCTAAATTTTTTTCTAGGTCGAAACACACCATATAGCCAAAGATGGGCACCGGAGGCCTGCCAGGGAGCCCACAAGGTCGGGGGGCGCGCCCTCGACCCTTGTGACTGGCTGGTGGCCCCCCCTGGTACTTTCTTCGCCCAATATTTTTTATATATTCCAAAAACATGTTCCGTGAAGTTTCAGGACCTTTGGAGTTGTGCAGAATAGGTCTCTAATATTCGCTCCTTTTCCAGTCCAGAATTCCAGCTGCCGACATTCTCCCTGTTCATGTCCTTATAATATAAGAGAGAAAAGGCATAAGTATTGTGATATAATGTGTAATAACAGCCCATAATGCAATAAATATCGATATAAAAGCATGATGCAAAATGGACGGATCAATAGTGCCAAGTGCCAGTTGCTGTTTTCTGCATGTTTTTTACATCGCAGGAAATCAATACCAAACGGAGTCCAAATGCAACGGAACTTTTTGTGGGTTTTTTGGACTAGAAGACATCCAGTGGGCCAAAGAAATACCGAAGAGGGAGCCCGAGGTGAGCACAAGACACCAGGGCGCGCCTGGAGGCCCAGGTGCGCCCTGGTGAATTGTGCCCACCTCGGTGGCCTCCCGCACCACCTCTTTGCTCTATAAATACCCTAATATTCTAGAAACCCTAGGGGAGTCGAAGAAAATCAATTCCAGCCGCCGCAAGTTCCAGAACCACCAGATCCAATCTAGACACCATCACGGAGGGGTTCATCATGCCCATTGGTGCCTCTCCGATGATGCGTGAGTAGTTCATTGTATACCTACGGGTCCGTAGTTAGTAGCTAGATGGCTTTCTCTCTCTCTCTTTTGATTCTCAACACAATGGTCTCTTGGAGATCCATATGATGTAACTCTTTTTGTGTGTTTGTTGGGATTCGGTGAACTTTGAGTTTATGATCAGATCTATCTTTTTATCCATGAAAGTTATTTGAGTTTCTTTGATCTCTTATATGCACGATTGCTTATAGCCTCGTATTTCTTCTCCGATATTTGGGTTTGTTTGGCCAACTTGTTCTATTTATCTTGCAATTGGAAGAGGTGCTTTGTGATGGGTTCTATCTTACGGTGCTTGATCCCAGTGACAGAAGGGGAACCGACACATATGTATCGATGCTATTAAGGATAACAAGATGGCATCTATTTCTACATAAATAGATCTTGTCTACATCATGTCATCGTTCTTATTGTATTACTCCGTTTCTCCATGAACTTAATACGCTAGATGCATGTTGGATAGCGGGCGATGTGTGGAGTAATAGTAGTAGATGCAGGCAAGAGTCGGTCTACCAATCTTGGACGTGATGCCTATATAATGATCATTGCCTCGATATCGTCATGATTATTTGAAGTTTTATCAATTGCCCAACAGAAATTCGTTTACCCACCGTTTGCTATTTTTCTCGAGAGAAGCCACTAGTGAAATCTACGACCCTCGAGTCTCTTCTTTATTATATCTGCCTTTGCGATCTATTTTTCTTTACCTTTATTTTCAGATATATATATTTCCAGAAACCCAAAAATACCTTGCTGCAATTTATCCTTCTTTATTTTATCTGCGTTCCCGCGAGATCTATTTATCCAATCTATCATATATTTTATCCCGTCCTCTTGCCAATTTCTGGCGCCGTTGCCCGAAAGGGATTGACAACCCCTTTAATACATCGGGTTGCGAGTATTTGTTATTTGTGTGCAGGTGCCATTCACGTAGTGTTGCGTGGTTCTCCTACTGGTTCGATAACCTTGGTCTCATCACTAAGGGAAATACCTACCATTAATGTGCTGCATCATCCCTTCTTCTTTGGGGAAATATCGACGTAGTTCAAGCAGACATCAGGGTAATCTTGGCATAGAGGTTGATACACGTTTTTGTCTACTCACTCCGATAGGAACTTTGGAGTGATCCTTTGTCGCACGTTGAGGGATTGTTCTATGATTCAATTATATTAGCATTGCTGAGAGATTGC
Organism: Aegilops longissima; assembly: GCA_021605205.1. Classification (NCBI taxonomy): domain Eukaryota; kingdom Viridiplantae; phylum Streptophyta; class Magnoliopsida; order Poales; family Poaceae; genus Aegilops; species Aegilops longissima. The sequence goes on from CM038680.1 coordinate 289,760,602, forward strand.
ACTAGTAAAAGTATGAACAGTAGGCCTTGTTTCCAAGCATTGCAATACCGTTTGTGCTCACTTTTATCACTTGTTACGTTGCTGTTTTTATTATTTCAGATTATAAAAATATATTTCTACCATCTGTATTACACTTGCATCACCATCTCTTTGCCAAACTAGTGCACCTACACAATTAACAACTGTATTGGGTGTGCTGGGGACACAAGAGAATCTCTGTACTTTATTGCAAGGTTATTTGAGAGAGACCATCTTCATCCTACACCTCCCACGAATTGATAACCTTAGGTCATCCAATTGAGATAGATTTGCTAGTGCCCTACGAAACTCTGCTATTGGAGGCCCAACAGAGTCTACAAGAATAAAGTTGCTAGTAGACATCACTTTGCAAGCTGCCGCGCGATTTGAGCGTTGACCTCACCAATACTTATACAGACCCTAAACCGTGTCCCTTGACACGACACCCCATACTCACACGGTGATTTTGTAGCCAAGACGGTTTCCCAGGCTCCTCTACCCCCTCTGAACTGTTGGGAAAGGTAGCATGCAATTTCAAAAAAGTTCCTATGCTCACGCAAGATCTATCTAGGAGATGCACAGCAACAAGAGGCGGAGAGTGTATCTACGTACCCTCGTAGACCGAAAGCGTAAGCGTTTGACAACGAGGTTGATGTAGTCGAACTTCTTCTCATTCCGACCGATCAAGCACCGAACGTACGACACCTCCGAGTTCTGCACACGTTCAGCTCGATGACGTCCCTCGAACTCCTAATCCAGTAGAGTACCGAGGATGTAGATGGGTTTCGTCAGCACGACGGCGTGGTGACGGTGATGGTGAAGTGATCCACGCAGGGCTTCGCCTAAGCACCGCGAGTATATGACCGAGGGTGTAATCTGTGGAGGGGGGCACTGCATACGGCTAACAGATGTTGTTGTGTGTTCTAGGTGCCTCCCCCGCATATATATAGGTGGGAGGGAGAGGGAGCAGCCAAGGGGGCGCCCCAAGTAGGAGGAATCCTACTTGGGCACCCTCCCAAACCTGCGCCCCCTGCCATATGTGTGTGCGGGAGAAAGGCAGGGGAGGGTGATACGTCTCCAACGTATCTATAATTTTTGATTGCTCCATGCTATATTATCTACTGTTTTGGACCATATTGGGCTTTATTTTCCACTTTTATATTATTTTTGGGACTAACCTATTAACCGGAGGCCCAGCCTGAATTCTTGTTTTTGCCTATTTGAGTTTCAAGAAACGAAATATCAAACGCAGTCCAAGCGGAATGAAACCTTCGAACGTGATTTTCTCACGAATATGATCTAGGAGACTTGGACCCTCGTCAAGAAAGCCACGAGGTGGGCACGAGGTAGAGGCGCCCACCCCCTAGGGCCCGCCCCCACCCTCGTGGGCCCCACGAGCTCCACCGACGTATTTCTTCCTCCTATATATACCTCGCACCCCCAAGCGATCGAATCTGAGCCAAAACCTAATTCCACCGCCGCAACCTTCTGTACCCACGAGATCCCATCTTGGGGCATGTTCCGGAGCTCCGCCGAAGAGGGCATCCACCAGGGAGGGCTTCTACATCATCATAGCCCCTCCGATGAAGTGTGAGTATTTTACCTCAGACCTTCGGGTCCATAGTTAGTAGCTAGATGGCTTCTTCTCTCTTTTTGGATCTCAATATAATGTTGAAAGTGCAACTATCCCTAGGTGGTTTTGGTAATTCATAACAACATATAGCTCATTGAGCTAATGCTATTCCAAGACTATTATTTCAGGAAAGCTCAATGAATGGCATGGCATGGATGATGAAAGTGGATCCCTCAAAATACTAAGGACAAAGGATTGGCTCAAGCTCAAAAGCTCAAGACTCTTCATTTTACATTTTAGTGATCCAAGATCACATTGAGTCTATAGGAAAAGCCAATACTATCAAGAAGGGATGAGGTGTTGTTAATGAGCCTTTTGCTTCATGTGCTTAGTGATATGCTCCAAAACCCTCAACTACTTTCCCACATCCACAAATGACCTAAACCTAAAGCCAAAATCGGTCACACCGATTCTTTCTATCGGCGCCACCGATTCCAAAAGTCATAGCCACTGCCACAAACCCTAAGCAAATCGGTCTTACCGATAGGGATCTCGGTCTCACCGAGATGGGGTTACAATCTCTCTGTTTCCCTTAAGTAACGTTTGGTCTAACGAAGTGAGCGTCGGTCCCACCGAGATTGCAATGTAAACTCTCTGTTTCCTTATTGTAACATTTCGGTCTCACCGAAAAGAGCAAATTGGTCCCACCGAGTTTACGACCAACTCTGGTTAGCTAATTACCAAAATCGGTCTCACCGAGTTTGTATGTCGGTCTCACCGAGATTACGTTATGCCTAACCCTAACCATATCGGTCTCACCGAGATGCATGTCGATCCCACGAAAATCACTAACGGTCACTAGGTTTCTTGAATCGGTCCGACCGAGTTTAACTATCTGGTCCCACGAGTTTGGTAGATTGTGTGTAACAGTTGGATTTTGTGTGGAGGCTATATATACCCTCCACCTCCTCTTCATTAGTGGAGAGCCATCAGACCGAACCTACACTTCCAACTTACCATTTCTAAGAGAACCACCTACTCATGTGTTGAGGCCAAGATATTCCATTCCTACCATATAAATCTTGATCTCTAGCCTTCACTGTAAGTGCATCTAGTGCCACCCCTAGTTGGTTTTGGAGTATTGACGACAAATGTGGTTGAGGACTAATGCGTGCATGAGAATTGCGAGGATAGCGGTAGTGTCCCTCATTGATTCGGTTTACCTACGGGAGATGACCCTAAAAATGTATGAAGACATTGGCGACAATGGTGGCATGTGAAGATATTCACATTGAAGACTATGACATGAGAAGACATTAAGTGAATACTATGGGCCTTGAAGGCGTGTCGTTTCGTTGTTTCCTTTTCTTCTTTGTTGAGTCATAGGAACCACCGTCTTTGTTAAGTGGGGTCCAAGTGATCATAGTCGGAATGGTGAAGTGATGCTCAACCCAAATCCTATGTCTTGACGAAGACTATGAGAGCAAAACTTATCCAGAGCTGGATGAGTCAGCTTTGCTTGTAGCCCAAGTAAAGTTGCCATGTGTGTTTGAAATCTGACCATTGGAACACGTGTCAGTTCCTTAGTTACCTAGGGTCATTTCGGACATATCAGGTCGGGTTGCCTAGTGGCTACAAATAGCCCACCCCCTACACCATAAATTGGTGGCTGCTCAGAGTTAGTGCACGGCTTTTGTCGTTTGAGAGCAACCCACCTCGAAGCCTTTGAGAGAGAGAAATCCTTGCGAGGAAAAATCCCAAAACACCCAGAGCCAAAGAGTGTTAGGCATCACTGAAGTCTTTCTATCTGTGTGACCTGAAGACTTATTACACTTGAGGACTGTGAACCCTCCAGCCGGTTAGGCGTCGCGTTCTGAGCATCCAAGAGTCATTGTGGATTGTCGGTGAATGCAGTCTGTGAAGGTTCGGAAGTCTACCTTGAAGACTTACCAGAGTGATTGGGCGAGGACTGTGTGTCCTTAGCTCAAGGGGAATAAGGTGAAGACGTGGTCTTGAGTTGAATCTCAGCCTCCCTAACGGATGTACAGTTGTCACGACAAGCTGGGCTGGTCCAACAAATCATGTGTCTTCAACAAGTGGTGGTTCTATCTTCTCCCTCACCTTACTTAGAGTTTGTCTTCGTGAAGTCATTGCCTATTTGTCATACCTGTTTGACTTCATTGCTTGACTACTTTTGTTGATTGGCTTCTCACTATCTTCCATCTTGATCCTACTACCAAGCTGCTATTAGTCTTGTACTTTCACGTTATTGCATACTAGACTATGGTGCGCTTGTTGTAGTTATCTTCCGCTGCATATCAATTAGGTCATTTCTATTGTTTGTCTTGAAACATCCGTGTTTTGAAGACTTTCCCAAAAATCACCTATTCACCCCCTCTAGTCAATAATTAGCACTTTCAATTGGTATCGAGCAAGGTACTCCCTTGTTACGTGTGATTCATTTAACCACAGGAGTTTTAGCTATGTCATTCGCAAGGATAATCAAAGTCTCCGCTGCTTGCCCGTGTTTGATGGGCCGACTATCCCTCTTTGGAAGAATAAGATGCACATGCATCTTGAAGCCATGATGTCGACCTTTGGTATGTCGTCAAACGGCGTTCCCAAAACTGGTGAAGGTGTCACCCTGCGATGTCAAGAAGTTCATCCAAGCTGGACTCTCTGCAAAGAACATCATCTGTGGTCATCGACCAAAGGACGATATGGCCGTGTGAGTGCTCTGAAGCGTCGAAGCTAGTCTAGGACTGGCTATCCAAGGTCAACGAAGCGTCTCAACCGGAGAGATCAAAGGATCGGTGTTCTTCAGCAACCTCTTCAACCGCTTCAAGAGAAGCGACAATGAAAATGCCCAGCTCACGTTTGATTGCCTCAACGACATCACAAATGAGCTTCATGCTCTCGGCGCCACCGAGATCACCAAGCATGAAATCATCAAGACACTATTGAGATCACTTGACAGCTCTTTTGACAACCTTGCCCTCATGATACAAGAACGTCCTGACTTCAAGACACTCGATCCGTCTGATATACTTGAGAGGCTCAACACACATGAGTTCCACTTTACGAGAAAAGAGATATCTATGGTCCCAACTATGGCGAACTTCGCGCTTTGAAGGCAAAAGTTGTTTCTTCATCGAAGAAGAATCATTGCGGTTACGATGATCCACGAAGACATTGGAAAGGAACTTGCTATGCTTGTGAAGAAGTTCGAAGTTCACTAGGAAGAAAGGCTTGAAAAGTCTTCACGATCCAGCTCAAGAAATGATGAAGCTTCCACTCATGACTACAAGAAGAGAACCTGTCACAAGTGCAAGAAAACTGGACACTATATCTCTGAGTGTCCATAGTGGGACAATGAGAAGAAGAAGAAGAGCAAGGAATATGATTCTGATGACAAGAAGAAGAAGAAATCTTCAAAGTCATGTTCCAAGTCCTCATCAAAGTCTTCATCTCATAAGAAGAGCTCATCTGGCAAGGCTCGTGCTTTTGTTGGCAAGGAAATGGATTAAGAGGAGGAGTCTGCTTCTGAGGAGGTGGAGGTGGAGTCTGAAGAGGAGTCCGACCTGGCGTTGCAAGTCGGCTTTAGCCACGACCTATGTTGCCAAGTCCATCTTCAACACTGAAGACAATGGCTTCTACACCAACGCTGAAGGCGATGACAAGGGCGACCCTGCTCCCACCTCTTTGCTTCATGGCACGCGGTGCCAAGGTAAAATCACGTGATGCTTACTTTCAAACATCAAGTGAAGATGACTCGATTGTGAATCAAACCCAGCTACAAAACACTTGCTAAAATTGCAACCGAACAACAAGAGCTATGGAACATACTCAAAAACTGTTAGACAAAAGCGATGACACATTGGGCCAGCGGAAATGACACGTTCACAGTCCTTAGTTGAAGACATTAAAATCTTCATGCTAAGTACCAAGAACTTGAAAGTCGTCATGAAACGCTCTCAACACCTCATGAAAAGCCTCCTATGATTATCTTCAAAGGAAGCAAGAGCTTGAGAAATTGAGGCGGCTCATGAAGATCTTCAAAAGAGAATGAGTCACTTGGCGCTCAGCAGATCAGTTCCTTCAGGATGGATTTGAACCACCATGTCTAAAATGTCTTGGCGTGATATCGCTACCTCTGTTCTTGAATGTTCAAGCTGCTGCTCTTGTTGCATTGTCTTCAACTACTAATGTGGTAACTAACCCCTCTCGGAGGATACCACTTGCTATTGCTGATGAAAATGCTAGGTTGAAGACATTGCTTGAAACAGGGATGTATAAAAGTGCGAAAGGGCATCGACACTGCGATGTCCTCAAAAAGCGATTCGAACCGAAACCCTAGGAAAGAGGGTGTTGGGTTCGAGAGGAAAATGAATGTTGATGGTTCCTCTTTGGAAGCTTGAGTAGTATCCCAAAACCACATGGGTTTACGCAAGGGACCTTGATGGATCCATCCACCTTATTTGGCTTTACCTGTGCTAACCCTATTATCATTGATGAATCCTTTGATGCAAACTATAAGCTGTTCAAGAATCGAGAATGGTGAAGTGTTTGCGGTATATTGGTACTAAGCTGCAGGAATGGACCACCTATGAAGAAGATCTGGGTTCCCAAAAGCTGTCTTGAGAATCTTCGATGAATGTCATCATGACACCACACAGGAAGAAGACAAACCCAGACCTAAGGCGTCATATGGTCCAAAGGCTTCATCTGAGACAGAGGACTCACAGAGTCACCCTAACGCCAATGTTTTGCGGGAAACCGTACTCAAATTTATGAATATGAGTGTGTGTCTTCAAACCGCTATGTTCATAGAACTAAGAACTTTTCCTTATTCATATGAGTATCATTCATCTCTGCAAGGCTATTTGCTAGGGCACCAAAGCGAAATTCTCATATCTGCACTTAGACTCATTGCTTCTAAGCCACCCACGAAGATGTGGGTGGTTAAGAAGAATTAACTCTCTTTTGCGAGGAAAGGGTCTCGGCCGAAAATCAAAGGCGTCGATGCTATAGTTGGGGACCTAAAACATCTTGTAGGGCGCAAGATCAAATGCCCAATGGTCTCACTATGTATTTTGTTCTGAATCGTTTGCCATTCATCCTATCAGTCCTAATCTTGATTTAAGCTTCAATAATCCACTTGCCGTCAAATGTTTATGCTTCACAATGCTCTTGGTGAAGCCTATCCCCTAAGCATCTTGTAGGGTATGACACCTCATGCTTGAGAATGGATTATGGACGGTGGATGCACTAATCATATATTTGGTGATCGAAGTCTTCTCATGGACTCAACCTTACGTCCATCGGACAAGAGTCACATCACATTTCTTGACCTTTGGTAAAAGCAAGGTATTGGGTCTAGGTAGAGTTGCAATCTCAAAGGATCAACACATGGATAAAGTGATGCTTGTTGAATCCTTGGTTTCAACTTGATGTACATCTCAATGCTTTGTGACTTGAACATGATTGTGATATTCGGAAAATATCGTTGCCTTGTACTAATGGAATCGACAAGTCTCTAGTCTTTGAAGGGTATAGGAAAGATGATCTATACATGGTAGATTTCTCGGCAGGTCCACGACTTGCCGTATGTCTTCTTGCAAAAGCTTGAATCTTGGCTCTGGCATCGGAGGTGGGGCATCTTGGCATGAGGAACTTACACACACTTGCCAAGAAGAAGCATGTCATAGGCATCGAAGGTGTCAAGTTCAAGAAGGATCATTTGTGTGGTGCTGCGAAGTGGAAAGATGACTAGGGCAAAGCACCCTCGAAGACAATCATGGCGACATCTCAACCCTTGAGCTGTTACACATGGATTTGTTTGGCCCTACTCATTACTCTACCCTCACAACAACTGCTTGTCTCTATGGCCGTCATTGTTGATGACTACTCAAGATACACATGGGTGCACATAATTCTCTACAAGGCGAGGTGCAAGATGTCTCAGGCAACCATAATCGAGCAATGAACAATTATGGCGTCAAGATCAAGCATATCGAAGTGATAATGGCCTTGAGTTCAAGAACACGGACTTGATCTTTATCTGGATACCATGGGAATCACTCATGAGTTCTCTGCTCCATACACACCTTAGCAAAATGGCATCATGGGCGCAAGAACAGAACCCTCATTGAGATGGCTCGAACAATGCTCGGCAGTACAAGACACCAAGAAAGTTACGGCTGAAGCTATTGATACAGACTTGTCACGTCATCAACGTGTTTATATCCATAAGCTTACGAACAAAACATCCTATGAGCTCCTTCTTGGCAAGAAGCCAAATGTCGGCTACTTGAGTATTTGGGGCTAAGTCTGGATCAAGGATCCCCATCACAAGTCAAAATTTGAACCTAAAGCTCACGAAGGCTTCATGCTCGATTCTGGAAAGGACTCGCACTCCTCTGAGTCTTCAACCTTTATCTCTACAAAATCGTCGAAGCTGTAGGCGTGCGATTTGATGAAACCAATGGTTCACAAAGAGTTCCTTCCAAGTACACTAGGCGAAGCTCATGCGAATCTATCAAGCTGATGGGAACCGGTGAAATCATGCCTTGAAGCACAACTGAAGAAGAACTTATCATTCTGCACTTAACCAACTGAAGACAATGCTCGACTGAAGACAATCCTCCCAATGATGACAATGATCGGCAAGAGCAAAGTCTTCGTTCGATTCATCCTCGAGTTGCAAATGAAGTACAGATTGAGAAGATAATCGATAGCATCAATGCACTGGTCCGCTTACTCGCTCAAAAGCAACACAGCTAGCAAATTTACATGGGCACTTTTCTTTTGTGTCAATATCGAACCCAAGAAAGTTCTTTGAAGCCTTTATGGAACGAGAATGGATACAAGCTATGCAAGAAGAACTTCAGCAGTTCAAGCTAAACAATGTTTGGGAACTTGTCAAGCGTACGACCCTCATAAGCATAACATTATTGGCACCAAATGGATATATCGAAACAAGCAAGATGAGCATGGTCAAGTAAATCGAGAAACAAAGCACGACTTGTGGCTCAAGGATATACTCAAGTTGAAGGAATTGACTTGATGAAACATTTGCTCCTGTAGCTAGGTTGAAGCTATTAGCATACTACTAGCCTATGCTAACCACCACAACATCTTGCTCTATCAAATGGATGTGAAGAGTGCATTTCTCAGCGGCAAGATTGAAAAAGAAGTATATGTCGCTCAACCCCGGGCTTTGAAGATCCAAAACATCGATATGGTGTACAAGCTAAATAAAGCAATTGTATGGCCTCAAACAAGCTCCTCGCGCTTTGGTATGATCGATCAAAGACTTCACGAAGAGCAAAGGCTTCAAACCTGGATCCCTTGATCCCACACTCTTCACGAAGACATATGATGGTGAATTGTTTGTATGCCAAATATATGTGGATGACATTATCTTGGTTGCACCAACCGAAGTATAGTGATGAATTTGGATACATGATCAAGAACAATATCGGATGTCCATGATGGGAGAGCTCAAGTTCTTCCTTGGTCTTCAAATTAAATCGACAAAGGAATGGCATCTTTATATCTCAAGAAAAATACCTCCAAGATTATGCGAAGAAGTTTGGAATGCAAGATTGCAAAGGATACCGCAGCGCCAATGCCACCAAACACCATCGGGTCCCGGCGACAATGGTAAAGAGTTCGATCAAAAGGTATACCGCTCCATGATTGGTTCCTTACTTTACCTATGTGCATCTAGGCGGATATTATGCTTAGTGTTTGCATGCGTGCTCGATTCCAAGCAGCACCAAAGGAATCACAACTTAGCGTGAAGCGAATTCTTGATATTTGGCTCACACCTCAACACTTTCGGATTATGGTATCCAAAGGGCTCAAAATTTGATTTGGTTGGATTTTGGATGCTGATTATCTTTGGTGACAAGGTGGATCGCAAGTCTACATCAGGCACATGTCACTTTACGGGGCGATCACTTGTCATTGGTCTTCAAAGAAGCGAGCGTGTATCACTCTCAAGCTGCTGAATCTGAATACATTGCTTTGCTGGATTTTCTTGTGCTCGGCTTCTATGGATGAAGCAAACTCTCAAGGACTATGGCATCAATCTGAAACAAGTACCTCTCTTCTGCGACAACGAAAGCGCCATCAAGATTGCCAACAATCCAGTCCGGCACTTTCGAAGACAAAGCACATTGAAATTCGTCATCATTTTCTCGGGGATCATGTCATGAAGAAAGATATTGACATCATTCACGTCAACAACGAAGAGCAAGCTGGCGAGATATCTTCACAAAGCCCTTGGATGAGAAAAGGTTTTGCAAGTTCGTGTGAGCTAAATATCTTGGAATCCTCAAATGTCACGTGATCAAGCACAAATCCTAACACTTATGCATGTTGATGACTTAGATGTGCAACACGCGAAGTAGCGTATATCTTCAATCAATGAAGACTTACATTACGAGTGTGAATACATTAACGTGGAATTTGACTTGGAGCGCCACGATAATTATGCGCCGTGTCTAGGTCTAATACTTCCTATCTGATTGGGTAGCGCCACCACCAAATTTCTTTGTTTGAAGTGTTTCACTCATGGCGTTATTTCTGCAATATCTTAGCATTTGATTTGTCTTCAACTTCAACCTATCTTCATGATTTTCTTCACTATATCGATTTGGTTCTTTGCGATATATATATATATATATATATATATATATATATATATATATATATATATATATATATATATATATATATATATATATATATATATATATATATATATATATATATATATATATATATATATATATATATATATATTATTCATCTCTACAACATTCACTTATAGCTTTGTCTTCCAAGTTGAATCTTTTGAACTAAGTGAATGTGATGGGACCTAATCTCTCTATGCTTTCTATCTCAAACTCTATCTGTCCAAATCATATGCATTCTATTGAAACTGTTGAATGTCTTCTCTGTGTCCTTGTCGTGAGAAGACACAGAGACAAACTTTAAGTCTGTTTTAAATGATTCATCCTTCTTGTTGAAATCCGGGCTTGGAGCGACCATCAAACAAACTGGCGGGCGTGGGAGCGATGGGACAACTCGAGTATGTTGCATGATTGCCACGTGCCCCTCGAGATGTGAACCGCCCGAGGCACTGCGTAATTGCTTATGCTGTGCCGCACACCTTCTTATAAATACATGTCCCTGCGGTAAAGTAGACCTTCTTCCACCTCTCCACCTCGTCAAAACCCTAAGCGCCACCGCTAGCTCTCGGCGATGCCCGGCTGACAGCGCTTAGCTGTCGCGACTTCTCCGACGCCGTCCTCACGCCGACCCGAACATCGTCCTCTCCGCCGCCGCCGTAGGTGTCCTCCGTCGCCAAGTTAGGGCACGGTGGATTGAACTTTCGGCCTCCTTTTCTTCCCATCTAGCAGTTCTTTGAGTGGTAAATATAACTCTATTTTACCATCTTTTTGATCTTCAAGATTCATCCTACTTACCAAAATTGGTTTACGCCCATACTATGTTAGATCTATTACATGCGCATCTCATCTTGCCTAGTATATTCACTAAGCTTCACAACTAGTTAGATTCCTCACTTGTACTTATTCACGGATTAGTACAAATCTGGAACCAACTCTCGGCGTATAAGTGAATGTATTAGCATCATGAGGTCAATGTCTTCAAACTAATTTATCTTCAAAATCTTACGAGAATGCATATGACCTCTTCCCTTCCTCGCATCTCTAATCTTTGTCACGGTACATGTCCGTGGGAGAATCCCTTGGTTCTCATAGTGCGCATTCGTTTGCGAGAATTCTTACTGACATCAAACTAACTCTCCGAAGCTAGTTCTGTTTGTCCAGCAAGCATAAGCCTTTGAAGCCTTTGAACATATTGAAGCCATTCAGTTTGAAGTTCATGGCTGCGAGAAATCGATTAGGAAGAGGCGGCGGAGCAGCGTCGTGAGGAACCTCAAAAGATCTGCTGATGACCTCGCGAGCTTTACAAGAGCAGATCGAAGAGAATTACAATCAGCGCAAGGCGAATCCAATGGATTCGACGATATTAGGCTGAACAATGGTTCAAGTACAATTTCGTGACCCAGGAATATGCCGAGAAGAATGCTATCAGAAGCCCTTGGGGTGATATTCTTTTTCGAGGCCTTCCACCCAAGAACATGGCTGAAGCTATTGCACAGGGTTTCTATCCTTGTATGGTCCGTGGACCTCAGCCTGAAAATGCCGACCCAACGTCTTTGCTCTGGTGTCGTGACGATAATCTCTTCAAGCGCAACTTCCAGCACGCAAAGGCTTCGGCCAAGGAAAACAAGAAGTCATTAGGATTAGACTTCAACCCTGGTCCCTCTGCTCCCCGTGCTGACGGCTCACGTGATGCTGAACCCAATGTCATCGGTCCGTTTTCAGACCTTGATGGCCTCATCACTTACATCTTGGTCCAAAGTGCCAAAGTGGATCACTCTGATGGCGATGTTGATTCTGATGAAGCCCCAACTCCTGCTCCTGCTCTGCTCCAAAGCTGCGAAGCAAAAAGAAAGTCAAGGCTTCAAAGTCATTGCTCCTCCAAAAGCTTCACGTGTGAAGCCAGCAACTTGCACCTCCACGAAGCGATTAATGCGGTCGAAGATCAATCCCGTATCTCCAAGAAGGCGGAGAAGAGGAAGAAAATTGTTAAGAATACTGAGCCGACGACGACTCCTGCTGCCATTCTGCGTGAAGAGCACATTGATCTGTCGATGATGAAGATCTTGCGAGATGATGCCCTTGAGCAACTTATCAAGAGCAAAGAAGAAGCGAAATTTTCAACAATTTGCCTCTCTTTGATGTGGCAATCATCCATCACTTCATTGATGAATGGTTTGACACCCCAAACATCAACTTTGAAGATCGCAACTTCCTATTGGCCTCGGCGCCTCCTTCAATGGAGCCATTGCTTGAGCTAGCTCTTGCTCAGCGCACCGTTGAGCGAAGAGCAAAATCGACTATGAAAAAGCTCGGTTCAAGAAGCATATGGCTGCACTCAGCATGGAAGATGTCAAAACTTCAAGGTCATGCTGCCGACCTCAAAAGCCTTTCTCAAGAAGCGTGAAGAAGCGGAGGCTCTCGTGGCGCATGAAGAGTCTGGTGACAAGTGTGTGCTTGCCTACAATGAAATTTGAGAAGCGCAAGGCTCTTGGCCGTCTGGCATTGACCCAGAATGGCTGCAAAGAGGAAGAAGTCTTCAACTAACCAAGCTGCACCTTCAAGGCAGGAAAAACCCGCATAGTCTTCCCAAGCAGCATGGTAGCTCGAAGCCAAAGGTCCGGTCAACCACTTACGAGCGAGAAGAAGGCGAGGGCTGCGAGGCTGAAGCGAAAAAAAACTTCACAAGCCTCGATGTTGCTCCTCCAAGAAGAAGCTTAAGACCAAGAAGAATCGGGCTGCTCCCACATAGCCCTTGGTTGTTGAACCCATTTGATTGGTTAGTCCAGCGTCTACAACCCAAGAACTTCGCATGACTGTTCATGAGCACAGCTTCCACAGAGGCTCTGAAGTGAAGAGATTCAGCGATTGATCCATCACTGCTGAAGACATTAGTCACCATGACAATGTTGAAGATGATGAAGTTCTTCCTCAAATTGAATACAATGTGCTATCATCGCTTTGTTAAATGCAGACAGCGAACTCATCGACATTAGTGGTCCTCGGCGCCAATTGCTCGAGGATGCTTCATGGGCTGATCGCCATAACAAGAAGACTCCCTAGTACTCCCCAACAACAAGTCACTCCCCAACAACAACAGCAAGAAGAAGAGGAAGACTTTGAGGCCGAGCAACCCCATCTCCAAAGGCGTCGCTTGACATTTCATGAGCTTCGCAAAGGTCAAAGGCCTCAAGTACCTCTCTCGGCGTTCGAGAAGGAGAAGTGCACCACCAACCTATTGCCCGTCAAGTGTTTTCGAAGCCACTCCAAGCTGTGAATGTCTCAGAGTGCTGAAGCCAAAGCTGCTGAAGACAATCCAGCTACATCACCGAAGACACCCAAGAAGAAGAAGAACATGTCCCTACACCCCTGTTATTGAAGAAGTTATTCACGATATCAGCGTGCGATGCCGACCCTCCGGCTCCTCAAGTGGAGGTTGAAAACATTGAGGCTGCCACCTCCAACACCAATGAAGCCAATGACGTGGTCATGGCTGAAGCAAATGTGGAGCCTGCACCAACAGCTCCTGAAGCCAATGAAGGAAATGTGCCTGATGAGCTTTGGCTTCATGAGCTTTGGCTTCATGATGAACATTTCCTGTCATCCACTCTAGAACCCATGTCTTTGTATCTCTGTTGAAGCCGCGGATGTGGAGTGTGGCAAAGAATTGAAGCACTAATTCTTCGTTCCGGTGCTCTTTATGCATTCTGAAGCCAAGCGGACACTGCATCATGAAAGCAATCAAGTGCTTCTTCTAAGCATGGCAGTCCGGCAATGGCCCCGATGTCGAGGCGCATATGAGGGAAAATCGGCCTTGGTCATCTGAGAACACGGGGAGTAATAGCTTCTTTCTTGATAGCTCGAACCGGTCAGATGAGATCCTTGGCCTTACAGAGGGGTTCTTTGCCTTTGTCAAAAAAGTTTTGTGGGCTTTGAAGCCATTTGCGTTGAAAGAACCAGTTGAGGTTGCGGTGCACAGAAACCTTGGCAGTCTTGGCCCGGCTTACGGACCGGAGGCCTATCATAATATGATAGTCGAATTGAGGACCCGAGGCATGAGGCGGAGGGACGAGCGGCCATCTTCTTGTGACTAGCTCGCCATAGTCGTATGCTTGCTCGATTGTGTAGGGCCTTGGTGGCGGAGCAGGGGGCGATGGCGACAAGCGAGGCTTGAGCTGCTCGGCGAGATGCTTGGGAGCGGTTGCCTCATTGGCCGGGAGGCGATTGGGGCAGATCTCCACATTGGCTTCAGCCATGACCATGTCATTGGCTTCATTGGTGTTGGAGGTGGCAGCCTCATTGTTTTCAACCTCCACTTGAGGAGGCTGGAGGGTCGACGCAGCACGTTGATATCAGGTATGACTTCTTGATTCTTTGGGGTGTAGGGACACGTTCTTCTTCTTCTTCTTGGGTGTCGGCGGTGATGCAGCAGTTGTCTTCAAGCTTTAGCTTCGACTCGAGACATTCACAGTTGGAGTGGCTTTTGAAAACACTTGGCGTGCAACAGGTTGGTGGTGCGCTTCTCCTACAGGCAGCTCGAAGAGGCACTTGAGGCCTTTGACCTTTGCGAAGCTTCTTGAAATGATGGCGGCGCCTTTGGAGATGGGGTTGCACTGGGCCTCAAAGTCTTCCTCTTCTTCTTGGTGTTGCTCTTGGGGAGTGACTTATTGTTGGGGAATCTTGGGGAGTCTTATTGTTGCGGGCGATCAGCCCATGAAGCATCTGAGCAATTGGCGTCGGAGGGCGACCAATCTTGATGAGTTTGCTGTTAAATGCGAGCAGCGATGATACCACATTGTACTCGATTTGAGGAAGAACTTCATCATCTTCAACATTGTCATGGTGACCAATGTCTTGTGATGAGGGGATCATTGCTTTGGAATATCTTCACTTGAGGAGCCTCTGTGGAAGCAGGCTCATGAATAGTCATCTGAAGTTCTTGGGTTGCGGGCGTGGGGCGAACCACGAAATGTGTTCAACAATCAAGGGCTCTGTGGGAGCAGCCCGATTCTTCTTGGTCTTTAGCTTCTTCTTGGAGGAGCAGCATCGAGGCGTCGAGGATTTTTCCTCTTTCTGGCTTCAGCCTCGGCAGCCCTCGTCTTCTTCTGTTCAGAAGCGGTTGACCGTACCTTTGGCTTCGAGCCAGTCATGCTGCTTGGGAAGACAATGCGGGGCTCTTCCTGCCTTGAAGGTGCAGCTTGGTCAGTTGAAGACTTCTTTTCTTGGCAGCCATCCACAGGATTGATGCGGGGCGACCAAACTTTGCGCTTCTCAGCCTCATTGTAGGCAAGCACGCACTTGTCAGCCAAAGCCTTCATGCGCTCGCGAGAGCCTCTGGCTTCTTCACGCTTCTTGAGAAAGTTTTCTTTGAGGTCGTGCAGCATGACCTTGAAGTTTTTCACGTCTTGCACGCTGAGTGCAGCCATATGCTTCTTGGCCGAGCCTTTTCATAGTCAATCTTGTGCTTGATTCGACAATTACTGAGCTAGAGCTAGCTCGGAAGCAATGGCGCCATTGAAGGAGGCGCTGAGGCCAATTGGAAGTTGCAGATCTTCAAAGCTGATGTTTGGTGTGTCGAACCACTCATCAATGAAGTGATGGATGATTGCCACATCAAAGAGAGGCAAGTTGTTGAAGATTTACGCTTCTTCTTTGCTCTTGATGAGCTGCTCAAGGCGTCATCTGCAAGATCGTCATCACTTGGATGATCAATGTGCTCTTCACGCAGAATTGCAGCGAAGTCGATGTCGATTCAGTATTCTTGACACTTTTCTTTCTCTTCTCCGTCTTCTTGGAATCTGGATTGATCCTCGGGCGTACAGGGCTTGAGGTGCGATGGCGATGGCTTCACGTGAAGCTTTTGGAGGAGCAACTGACTTAGGAGCCTTGACTTTCTTGAGCCTGCGGCTTTGGAGCGGGAGCGGGAGCTTCGAGCTGGGGCTTCATCGAATCAGCCTCGTCATCGAGTGATCCACTTTGGCACCTTGGACCAAAATATAAGTGATGAGGCCATCAAGGTTTGAAAAGCGGACCGATGACATTGGGTTCGACATCGCGTGAGCCGTCGGCCGCGAGTATGAGAGGACCAGGGTTGAAGTCTAATCCCAATGACTTCTTGTTCTCCTTCTGCGCGCCTTTGCGTCTTTGGAAGTTGCGCTTGAAGAGATTGTCATCGCGACACGGAGCAAAGACGTCGGTTCGGCATTCTCGGTGAGGTCCATGGACCATGCGGATAGAAACCTTGTGCAATAGCTTCACCATGCTCTTGGGAGGAAGGCTTGAAACAGAATATCACCCCAAGGGCTTACGATGGCATACTTCTCGGCATATTCTTGTGTGACGAAATGGTACTTGAACCACTATTCAGCCCAATAGCGTCGAATCCATTGGATTAGTGTCTTCTTGCGCTGATTATAAGTCTCTTGAGGATCTGTCTTGTACAGCTCTGCAAGGTCATCGAGCGAGATCTTTTGAGGTTCCCTCACGGCTTGTCTCTGCCGCCCTTCTGACTGATTTATCTGTAGCCATGAGCTTAAAACTGAATGGCTTCACGTTCAAAGGCTTCAAAGGCTGCGTTTGCTTGATAGACGAGGGCTGGCCGGGGAGAGTTGGTTTGATCTTTGTAAGAATTCTGCAAGCGAATGCAGGACTATGAGAACCAAAGGATTCTCCACGGACATGTACTGTGACAGCATTAGAATCGAGGGAAGGGAAGAGGTCATATGCATTCTCGAGAAGATTTTGAAGATAAATCGGTTTGAAGACATTGACCACATGATGCGAAGACATTCACTTATCTGTTGAGAGTTGGTTCGATTTATGCGAATCCGTGAATAAGTACAAGTGAGGAATCTAACTAGTTGTGAAGCTTAAGTGAATATACTAAGCGATCGAGATCACGAGCAGAATAGATCTAACTTTGTATGGGCAGAAACCATTTTGGCAAGTATGATGAATCTTGAAGATCAAAAGATGGTAAAATGGAGATATATTTACCGCTTGAAGAACTGCTAGAGCGGAAGGAAAGGAGGCCGAGCAGTTCAGTCCATCGTGCCCTAACTTGGCGACGAGAGGACACCTCGGCGGCGGGAGTTGAAGATGTTCGCGGCGGCGTGAGGACGGCGTCGGAGAAGTCGCGGCAGCTAAGCGCTTCGTCGCCCGGTGTCGTCGAGCTAAGCGGTGGCGCTAGGGTTTTGACGAGGTGGAGAAGGTGGAAGAAGATTTTCTTTACCGCAGGGGACATGTATTTATAACGAGGTGTGTAGCGTAGCGCAATTACTCAGGTGCCCTGCCGGTTCACATCTGAGGGGCACGTGGCACACATGCAACCTGCAATGAGTTATCCCACGTTCCCACGCCCGCCCGGTTTGTCGGGTGGTCGTTCCGGCTTCTCCGGAGTTCAACAGTAATGATGAATCATTTAAAACTGACTTAAAGTTTGTCTCTGTGTCTTCTGCTGACAAGGACGCAGAGAAGACATTCGACAGTTTCAATAGAATGCATATGATTTGGACGGATAGAGTTTAAGATAGAAAGCATAGAGAGATTTGGGGTCCGATCACATTCACTTAGTTCAAAAGATTCAACTTGAAGACATAGCTATAAGTGAATGATGTAGAGGACAGAAATATATATATATATATATATATATCAGACAGCAACCAAATCATCATAGTGAAGAAAGTCATGAAAATAGTTTGAAGTTGAAGTCAAATCAAATGCGAATAGCTTCAAGAAATAACGCCATGAGTGAAACACTTCAAACAAAGAAATTTGGTGGTGGCGTTACCCACCGTATAGGAAGTATTAGACCCAGACACGGCGCACAATTATCGTGGCGCTCCGAAGTCAAATTCCACATTAATGTATTCACATACAGAATGTAAGTCTTCATTGATTGAAGATATACGTTACTTCGTGTGTTGCACATCTAAGTCATCAACATGCATAAGTGTTAGGATGTGTGCTTGATCACAGGACATTTGAGGATTCCAAGGTATTTAGCTCACACCGTAACTTGCAAAACCTTTTCTCATCCAAGGGCTTTGTGAAGATATCGCGGTTGCTCTTTAGTGTTGGCGTGAATGATGTCAATATCTTTCTTCATGACATGATCCACGAGAAAATGATGGCGAATTTCAATGTGCTTTGTCTTGAGTCTGGACTGGATTGTTGGCAATCTTGATGGCACTTTCATTGTCGCAGAAAAGAGGTACTGGTGTCAGATTGATGCCATAGTCCTTGAGAGTTTGCTTCATCCATAGAAGCTGAGCACAACAAGATCCAGCAGCAATGTATTCAGATTCTGCAGTTGAGAGTGACACACAGTTCTGCTTCTTTGATGACCAACAGACGAGTGATCGACCCAGAAAGTGACACGTGCCTGATGTAGACTTGCGATCCACTTTGTCACCAGCATAATCAGCATCCGAAAATCCAACTAAATCAAATTTTGAGCCCTTTGGATACCATAATCCGAGTGTTCGGGTGTGAGCCAAATATCGAAGAATTTGCTTCACAGCTAAGTGATGCGATTCCTTTGGTGCCGCTTGGAATCGAGCACACATGCAAACACTAAGCATAATATCTGGCCTAGATGCACATAGGTAAAGTAAGCAACCAATCATGGAGCGGTATACCTTTTGATCGAACTCTTTACCATTGTCGCCGGGACCCAAGTGGTGTTTCGCTGGCATTGGCGTCGTGTATCCTTTGCACTCTTGCATTCCAAACTTCTTCAGACAATCTTGGAGGTATTTTTCTTGAGATATAAAGATGCCATTTCTTTGCTGACGAATTTGAGGATGAACTTGAGCTCTCCCATCATGGACATCTGATATTGCTCTGGCATCATGTATCCAAACTCATCACTATACTCCTGGTTGGTGCAGCCGAAGATAATGTCATCCACATATATTTGGCATACAAACAGTTCACCATCGTATGTCTTCGTGAAGAGTGTGGGATGAAGGGATCCAGGTTTGAAGCCTTTGCTCTTCAGGAAGTCTTTGATTGTATCATACCAGGCGCGAGGAACTTGTTTGAGGCCATACAATGCTTTATTTAGCTTGTACACCATATCAGGATGTTTTGGATCTTCAAAGCCAGGTGGTTGAGCGACATATACTTCTTCTTCAATCTTGCCGTTGAGAAATGCACTCTTTACATCCATTTGATAGAGCAAGATGTTGTGTTGGTTAGCACAGGCTAGTAGTATGCGAATAGCTTCAAGCCTAGCTACAGGAGCAAATGTTTCATCGAAGTCAATTCCTTCAACTTGAGTATATCCTTGAGCCACAAGCCTTGCTTTGTTTCTTACGACTTGACCATGCTCATCTTGTTTGTTTCGATATATCCATTTGGTGCCAATAATGTTATGCTTGCGAGGGTCAGGACGCTTGACAAGTTCCCGAACATTATTCAGCATGAACTGTTGAAGTTCTTCTTGCATAGCTTGAATCCATTCTGGTTCCATAAAAGCTTCAGCAACTTTCTTGGGTTCTGATATTGATACAAAGGAAAAGTGCCCACAGAAATTAGCTAGCTGTGTTGCTCTTGAGCGAGTAAGCGGACCAGGTGTGTTGATGCTATCGATTATCTTCTCAATATGTACTTCATTTTCAACTCGAGGATGAACTGGACGAAGACTTTTCTCATGCTGATCATTGTCATCATTGGGAGGATTGTCTTCAGTGAGCATTGTCTTCAGGTTGGTTAGGTGCGAAATGATAAGTTCCTCTTGGTTGTGCTTGAAGGCATGATTTCACCGGTTCCCATTAGCTTGATAGATCGCTGGGTGGAGCTTCGTCTAGTGTGCTTGGCAGAACTCTCTTTGTGAACCATTGGTTTCATCAAATCGCACATCTACAGATTTGACGATTTTGTAGAGATAGAGATTGAAGACTACTGTAAGAGTGTGAGTCCTTTCCGTAATCGAGCATGAAGCCTTCATGAGCTTTGGGTTCAAATTTTGACTTGTGATGAGGATCCTTGATCCAGCACTTAGCACCAAATACTCAAAATGGCGACATTTGGCTTCTTGCGATAAGGAGCACATAGGAGGTTTTGTTCGAAGCTTATGGATATAAACACGGTTGATGGCGTGACAAGTCTGTATCAATGGCTTGAGCAAGAACTTTCTTGGTGTCTTGTATTAAATCGAGCATTGTTCGAGCCATCTCAATGAGGTTCTGTTCTTGCGCTCCACGATGCCATTTCTTTGGGGTGTGTATGGGCGAGAGAACTCATGAGTGATTCCATGGTATCGAGATAAAGATCAAGTCCGATGTTCTTGAATTTAGTGCCATTATCACTTCGATATGCTTGATCTTGGCGCCATAATTGTTCATTGCTCGATTGGCAAATCGTCGAAGACATCTTGCACTTGATCTTGTAGAAAATTATGTGCACCCATGTGTATCTTGAGTAGTCATCAACAATGGCGAAGCCATAGAGACAAGCAGTTGTTGTAAGGTTAGAGTAGTGAGTAGAGCCAAATAAATCCATGTGAAGCAGCTCGAAGGGTTGAGATGTCGTCATGATTGTCTTGAGGTGCTTTGCCTAGTCATCTTTCCACTTGAGGCACCACACAAATGATCCTTCTTGAACTTGACACCTTGATGCCTATGACATGCTTCTTCTTGGCGAGTGTGTGTAAGTTCCTCATTCCACATGCCCCAACCTCGATGCGAGCCAGACATTATGAAGCTTTTGCAAGAAGACATCTGACAAGCTGTGGACCTGCTAAGAAATCTACCATGTATAGATCATCTTTCCTATACCCTTCAAAGACTAGAGACTTGTCGATTCCATTAGTACAAAACAGCGATATTTTCGAATATCACAATCATGTTCAAGTCACAAAGCATTGAGACAGACATTAAGTTGAAACCATGGGACTCAACAAGCATCACTTTGTCCATGTGTTGAACCTTTGATATTGCAGCTCTACCTAGACCCAATACCTTGCTTTTACCAGTGTCAGCAAATGTGATGTGACTCTTGTCGATGGGCGTAAGGTTGAGTCCATGAGAAGACTTGATCACCAGTCATATGATTAGTGCATCCACCGTCCATTATCCATTACGAAGCATGAGGTGTCATACCCTCTGATGCAGTTAGGGATAGGCTTCACCAAGAGCATTGTGAAGCATAAACATTTGACGGGCAAGTGGATTATTGAAGCTTAAATCAAGATTAGGGTGATAGGATGAATGGCAAATGATTAGGAACAAAATACATAGTGAGACCATTTGGGCATTTGATCTTGTGCCCTACAAGATGTTTTAGGTCCCCGACAATAGCATCGGGCGCCTTTGATTTTGGTGGAGACCCTTTCTGCAAAGAGAGTTAATTCTTCTTAACCACCCACATCTTAAGGGGTGGCTTAGAAACAATGAGTCTAAGTGCAGCATCTGAGAATTTGACTTTGGAGCCCTAGCAAATAGCCTTGCGGGAGATGAATGATACTCATGTGAATAAGCGAGAAAAGTTTTTAGTCCTATGAACGTAGCGGTTTGAGGACACACGCTCATATTCATAAATTTGAGTATTGTTTCCTGCAAAACATTGGCGTTAGGGTGACTCAAGTGAGTCTTCATGCATATGAAGCCTTTGGACCATATGACGCCTTTGGTGCAGGGTTTGTCTTCTTACGGTGGTGTCATGATGACATTCATGGAAGATTCTCAAGACAGCTTTTGGGAACCCAGATCTTCTTCATAGGCGGTCCATTCCTGCGAGTTAGTACCAATATACAGCAAACACTTCACCATTCTGATTCTTGAACATCTTATAGTTTGCATCAAAGTTCATCAATGATAATAGGGTTAGCACAGGTAAAGCCGGATAAGGTGGATGGATCCTTTGAAGGTCCCTTTGACAACCCATGTGGTTTTGGGATCTTTTTCGGGCTTCGATGGAACCATCAACATCTCTCGAACCCAACACCCTCTTTCCTAGGGTTTGGTTCAGAATCTGCTTTTGAGGACATCGCAAAGTGTCGATGCCCTTTCGGACTTTTATACATCCTGTTTCAAGCAATGTCTTCAACCTAGCATTTTCATCAACAATGGCGGTGGTATCCTCCGCAGAGGGTTAGTAACCACATTGGCGGTTGAAGACAATGCAACAGATAGCAGCAGTTGAACATTCAGGAGCAGAGGTAGTGATATCACGCTCAAGACATTTTAGACATGGTGGTTCAAATCCATCTGGCCGGAACTGATCATTGGCCTTGGTGACTCATTCTCTTTTGAAGATCTTCATGAGCCGCTCTCAATTTCTCAAGCTCTTGCTTCCTTTGAAGATAATCATAGGAGAGCATTTCATGAGTGGTTGAGGCGTTTCATGACGACTTTCAAGTTCTTGGTACTTAGCATGAAGATTTTAATGTCTTCAACTAAGGATTGTGAGCGTGTCATTTCGCGTCCAACAGTCATCGCTTTTGTCTAACAGTTTTTGAGTATGTTACATAGCTCTTTGTTGTTCGGTTGCAATTTTAGCAAGTGTTTTGTAGCTGGGTTTGGATTCACAATCGAGTCATCTTCACTTGATGTTTGAAAGTAAGCATCACGTGATTTTACCTTGGCACCGCGTGCCATGAAGCGATAGGTGGGAGCAGGGTCGTCCTTGTCATCGACTTGACGTTGGTGTAGAAGTCATTGTCTTGATGTTGAAGATGGACTTGGCAACATAGGCTGTGGCTAAAGCCAGACTTACAGCGCCTGGTCGGACTCCTCTCGATTCCACCTCCACTTCCTAAAAGCGGACTCCTCCTCTGAATCCATTTCCTTGCCAACAAAAGCACGAGCCTTGCGGATGAGCTCTTCTTATGCGATGAAGACTTTGATGAAGACTTGGAAGAAGACTTTGAAGATTTCTTATTTTCTTGTCATCGAAATCATATTCCTTGCTCTTCTTCTTCTTCTTCTTCTTCTCATTGTCCCACTTGTGGACACTTTCGGAGATATAGTGTCGGTTTTCTTGCACTTGTGACAGGTTCTCTTCTTGTAGTCTTGAGTGGAAGCTTCATCATTTCTTGAGCTGGATCGTGAAGACTTTTCTCAAGCCTTTCTTCCTAGTGAACTTCGAACTTCTTCACAAGCATAGCAAGTTCCTTTCCAATATCTTGGGATCATCGTAACCGCAATCGAGTCTTCTTGGATGAGGAAACAACTTTTGCCTTCAAAGCGCGAGTTCGGCCATAGCTTGGACCATAGATATCTCTTTTCTCAGATAGCTGGAACTCATGTGTGTTGAGCCTCTCAAGTATATCAGACGGATCGAGTGTCTTGAAGTCAGGACGTTCTTGTATCATGAGGGCAAGGGTGTCAAAAGAGCTGTCAAGAGATCTTAGTAGTGTCTTGACGATTTCATGGTTGGTGACCTCAGTGGCGCCGAGAGCATGAAGCTCATTTGTGATGTCAGTGAGGCGATCAAACGTGAGCTGGACATTTTCATTGTCGTTTCTCTTCAAGCGGTTGAAGAGGTTGCGAAGAACACTGATTCTTTGATCTCTCTGGGTTGAAACGCCTTCGTTGACTTTGGATAGCCATCCCGACTAGCCCGGCGTTTCGAGAGCACTCACACGGCCATACTGCCCTTTGGTCAGATGACCACAGATGATGTTCTTTGCAGTGGAGTCCAGTTGAATGAACTTCTTGACATCAGTAGGGGTGACACGTTCACTAGATTTAGGAACGCCGTTCTTGACGACATACCAAAGGTCGACATCAATGGCTTCAAGATGCCTGCGCATCTTGTTCTTCCAGTAGGGATAGTCAGTTCCATCGAACACGGGGCAAGCAGCAGAGACCTTGATTATCCCTGCAGTCGACATAGCTAAAACTCCAGGTGGTTAAACCGAATCACACAGAACAAGGGAGTACCTCGCTCTGATACCAATTGAAACTGCTAGTTATCGACTAGAGGGGGGTGAATTGGCGATCTTTAGGAAAGTCTTCAAAACACGGATGTTTCGAAGACAAACAACAGAAATGACCTAATTGATATGCAGCGGAAGATAAACTACAACAAGCAAGCCATAGTCAAGTATGCGATAATGTGAACGGACAAGACTAATAGCAGCTATGTAGTAAGGATCAGGATGGAAGATAGTATGAAGCCAATTAACAAAAGTAGTCAAGCAATGAAGTCAAACAGATAAGGCATATAAGCAATGACTTCACGAAGACAAAGTCAAGGTAAAGGAGGAAGGATAGAACCAGGTCACTAGTTGAAGACCACGAGTTTGTTGGACCAGTTCGATTCTTTGTGACAAGCTGTACATCTGAGTTAGGGAGGCTGAGATTCAACTCGGAAGACTGCGTCTTCACCTTATTCCCCTTGAGCTAAGGACACACAGTCCTCACCCAATCACTCTGGTAACTCTTCAAGGTAGACTTCCGAACCTTCACAGACGGCGTTCACGGTAATCCACAATGGCTCTTGGATGCTCGAGCGCGATGCCTAACCGGTTTGGAGGATTCACAGGTCCTCAAGTGTAATAAGTCTTGAGTCACACAGATCGGAAAACTTGATGATGCCTAACACTCTTTGGCTCTGGGTGTTTTGGGCTTTTTCCTCGCAAGGATTTCTCTCTCAAAGGCTTGAGGT
The DNA here is from genome assembly GCA_021605205.1 of Aegilops longissima. Taxonomy (NCBI): domain Eukaryota; kingdom Viridiplantae; phylum Streptophyta; class Magnoliopsida; order Poales; family Poaceae; genus Aegilops; species Aegilops longissima. The sequence continues at coordinate 289,785,508 of CM038680.1, forward strand.
GGGTTGCTCTCAAGCGACAAAAGCCGTGCACTAACTCTGAGCAGCCACCAATTTATGGTGTAGGGAGTGGGCTATTTATAGCCACTAGGCAACCTGACCTGTTATGTCGAAATGACCCAGGTCACTAAGGAACCGACACGTGTTCCAACGGTCGATTTCAAACACTCACGGCAACTTTACTTGGGCTACAAGCAAAGGCGACTCATCCAGCTCTAGATAAGTTTTGCTCTCATTGTCTTCGCTCGAAGACATAGGATTTGGGTTGAGCATCACTTGATCATTACGACTATGATCACTTGGACCCCACTTAACGATGCGTTGGTTCCTCGACTCAACAAAGAAGAAAAGGAAACAACGAAACAACACGATCTTGGCGCTCCATAGTCTTCACTCAATGTCTTCTCATGTCCTTCAATGTGAATATCTTCACATACCACCATTGTCTTCAATGTCTTCATACATTTTAGGGGTCATCTCCGGTAGGTAAACCCGAATCAATGAGGGACACTACCTGCGTTATCCTGCAATTCTCACAAACGCATTAGTCCCTCAACCACATTTGTCGTCAATACTCCAAAACCAACTAGGGGTGGCACTAGATGCACTTACAGTGGGTTGAAGTCTCCAAAGGATTGCTCCAAAAGATCTACATCAACATTGAGCATCTACATCTTCAACACCTACATGAAGTCATCATCGACAAAACCCAAGGTTAGTTCAACCCTCTAAGGGGGATCTCACATCTAGGGGGAGCTTAACTCTAAGAATTGAGTCAAAGCAACTCTAATGATGTGAACACATTAATGCATTATGTAAAAGTGGTAACCCCACTTGAGCTTAAACGATGAGTATGACCTATGATCAAATGTTCTCATTTGACTCCTAAGTCAATATGCTCATATATAGATGACCTAGTCATCGCCAATTGTTTGATAGATGCTAGAATTGGTTGTGCATGCTTTGCCACATATTTCTATTGCCATCTTATTGTGTGAGCATGTTGGTGCATATTTTACTCATTCAAGGACATCCACTTGTTGTTTTGTTTGATTGGTTCTTTCTTCTTTTGGCCAAGTGGATGGACAAGAATGCCTAAGAACCTTCTTTAGCTATCTATGCTTTTCTCGTCTCAAACTCTATTCATGCTACATCACAAAATTTGATCAAGTCAGATTCGAACCACTCTGTGTGAGGAGCACTCGGAGTCCCCGATTCGTCATAGACTTTAACTTCCAAAACCTCTTAATGATTCTCAGTCTGACCGATCCTTCCATTTCGGTCCTACCGAGATCATCAAGTTGATCTGAGTTTTCAATCTCGGTGCAACCGATTTGAACTTTTCGGTCACACAGAGTTGCTGTAACTGCTTGCAGTTATGCATCTCGGTGCCACCGAGTTGTTCCACTCGGTCACACCGACAGGGTCGGGCTATATATAGTCACGGGCAAAAATTTGGAAATTTCTCCGAAAACCTTCGCCCGCGCATCAGCTCGCTTTGCCATCGTGGTCTCCGGATCGTCTCCTCGGCGCCAGCGACCTCCTGTCGCTGGTCTTCGCCCCGTCAGCGGATTCGTCCCCCCGTGCCACCGTAGCAAGTCCACTGCCAAGTTAGGGTATGGACTTGATCTTTGTGCTATCCATGTCTGATTCCTAGCACATTGTTTTCACATTGAATCTTGCCGCGATTGCAACTCATCTATCTAGCCAAAGTAGTTCATAGATTAGTTGTGATTCGAATTTTTAGGTTTAGGTTTCCGCCGAAACCATCTCGGACCCACCGAGTTGAAAAACTCAGTCTCACTGATTTGGCTTATGCCATTGCAAAAGTGACTCTCGGTCTGACCGAGATTTACTAATCGGTGCAACCGATTTGAGAATTCTGTGAAACCCTAGCAGTCTCGGTGCCACCGAATGAAACTCGGTCAACCGAGATCATCGATTTAGGTTCCAAAACTGCTTCGGTATCACCGAGTTTGAGAATCGGTGGATCGAAATGCTTTACGTGGAAAAATAAAACTGAACTTTTGAGTCATTCTTTTGCAAAACCTCTGCATTTTGTGATGCTCATCTTTTCTATCTCATCTATAAACTCTTCACGGGGTCAGATCGACTTTTTGCGGTATGTCCGATCAAAGTGACAGCCATAACAGTCGTCGAAGAGCAGATAAACTTGAGTGAGGGCACTAGTCCCTCAACTTTAGATGAAGGGAGCAGAAGTACTCCTAGCAATTTGCCTAAGGCTGCTACTAGGCAAAGGAGGAAAAGAAATTCAGATTCAGAGGATGAAGATTACAGGGCTGAGGAAGATGAGGCAACTTCAAAGAAAGAAGTGCTCAAGAAGGAAAGGGTCATGAAGACCAAAAGGACTGCAGGAAGACAACCAATGTCTAAGGCCAGAACATCAACTCAACTACCTGAAAATCCTGAACCCAAAGAGCCAGTTGCTGAGAGCAAGAAGAGGAAGGAAAGGGTCAAGATGACCAAGGTCAGAGTTATTGGGAAGCCTTCCATGATGGAAGAGGAAGAGCCTGCTGCACCAGCACCAAAGGCACCTAAGCTAATGGGTGATGCAATCAGATCAGGGGCTGCCACATCTAAGCCCAAGGAAGCACCCAAAGCTGCCCCCAAGGCCAAGTCTGCACCAAAGAGGAATACTAGGAGTATTCCAGCTGCTGAGAAGAACAAGGCTCCAATGCCTGAGGTTGATGAGGAAGATGAAGAAGGACAAGTTATGAGGAAGCTTAAGCCAAAGATAACAGACCACAATGATGCCCATCCTATGGCTGAGAACATGAGAGTCAGGAAGGACTCAGGATTGAGGGAATGGAGAATGGAAGACCCATATGCATCAAGGAGAAGAACTGCTGTTGATTACAGGTTCCATACAAAGGAACAGCAGGACTTTTATGATACCATTCTGTTGGACAAGAAGCCCATTGTGTGTGACATGAGATGGGTCGACTGGAACTTCATCAAGGAGAATGAATAGCACTATCTGGAGTGCGGGGACAACTTTGTGAGTTGTGGAGTTGCAGATTTTGTTGGGCGAGAAGCTCACAAATTGGAATGATGAGCTTATCATGCGGTTTTACTCCACACACATTTCTACCCGGATGGGAGAATTGTTTGGATGTTTGAAGGTACAAGGTACCAGTCAAGCTGTTGAGGAGTGGGCAAAGCTGATAAATGCCCAGAGAGGAGAATGAGGATGACCTAGACATCTATGCAAATAAGAAAAGGATCACAATTCAATGGCTCACATGTATAAGGAAATTCCAAACAAGGCATTAGCAACTCACAAGTTTGGATCAGTTCACTATCTGCTGTCAGGGTTGCCAACCATCAATTGGATTCTGAGGCACACTTTGTTGCCCAAGTCAGGTGACCATAACATGATCAGAGGGCATGCCATCAACATGTTGCATGTGTTTGATGTGCCACAAAAGTGTTGGGGAACGTAGTAATTTCAAAAATTTTCCTACGATCACGCAAGACCATGGTGATGCATAGCAACGAGATGAGAGTGTTGTCTACGTACCCTCGTAGACCAAAGAGCGAGCGTTGGCATAGCGTAGAGGAAGTAGTCGTACTTCTTCCCGATCCAACCGATCCAAGTACGAGCGTCACGGCACCTCCGAGTTCTGCACACGTTCAGCTCGATGGCGTCCCTCGAACTCCGATCCAGCCGAGTGTTGAGGAGAGTTTAAATCGACCTGACGGCGTGGTGGCGATGATGATGTTCCACCGGCGCGGGGCTTCGCCTAAGCTCCAGCGGTATATTCGAGGTGTAGTTTGGTGGAAGGGGCACACTGCTAAGGAGCGATCTCAATGATCAACTTGTGTGTCATGGGGTGCCCTCTGCCTGTATATAAAGGAGGGAAGGGGAGGGGCTGGCGGCCACCAAGGGCTGCGCAGGGGTCCTACTCCCACGGGGAGTAGGATTCCTCCCCAATCCTAGTCCAACTAGGATTGGCCAAGTGGGAAGGGAGAGAGGCGCCACCCCTTCTCCTAGTCCTAATAGGACTAGGGAAGGGGAAGGTCTGACCAGCACTTGGGCCCCTTTCCTCCTTTCCACTAAGGCCCATCAAGGCCCATTGACCCCCGGGAGGTTCAGGTAACCCCGGTACTCGATAAAATTCCCAATTTCACGGGAGTGATTCGAATCAAACATAGGCTTCCAATATATCAATCTTTATGTCTCGACCATTTGAGACTCCTCGTCATGTCCGTGATCTCATCCGGGACTCGAACAACCTTGGTACATCAATATCATATAAACTCATAATAAGCATCATCGAAGCGTTAAGCGTGCGGACCCTACGGGTTCGAGAACTATGTAGACATGACCGAGACACCTCTCGGTCAATAACCAATAAGCGGGACCTGGATGCCCATATTGGTTCCTACATATTCTCGAAGATCTTTATCGGTCGGACCGCATAACAACATCGTTGTTCCCTTTGTCATCGGTATGTTACTTGCCCGAGATTCGATCGTCGGTATCAATACCTAGTTCAATCTCGTTCTTGGCAAGTCTCTTTTCTCGTTCCGTAATACATCATCTCACAACTAACACATTTAGTTGCAATGCTTGCAAGGCTTATGTGATGTGCATTACCGAGAGGGCCGAGAGATACCTCTCCGACAATCGGAGTGACAAATCCTAATCTCGAAATATGCCAACCCAACATGTACCTTGGAGACACCTGTAATGTACCTTTATAATCACCCGATTCGTTGTGACGTTTGGTAGCACCAAAAGTGTTCCTCGGGCAAGCGGGAGTTGCATAATCTCATAGTCATAGGAACATGTATAAGTCATGAAGAAAAGCACTAGCAACAAACTATACGATCAGGTGCTATGCTAATGGAATGGGTCATGTCAATCAGATCATTCAACCAATGATGTGATCCCGTTAATCAAATAACAACTCCTTGTTCATGGTTAGGAAACATAACCATCTTTGATTAACGAGCTAGTCAAGTAGAGGCATACTAGTGACACTCTGTAGGTTTATGTATTCACACATGTATTATGTTTCCGGTTAATACAATTCTAGCATGAATAATAAACATTTATCATGATATAAGGAAATAAATAATAACATTATTATTGCCTCTAGGGCATATTTCCTTGAGTCTCCCACTTGCACTAGAGTCAATAATCTAGTTCACATCGCCATGTGATTTAACATCAATAGTTCACATCTATATGTGGTTAACACCCATAGTTCACATCGACATGTGACCAACACCCAAAGGGTTTACTAGAGTCGATAATCTAGTTCACATCGCTATGTGATTAACACCCAAAGAGTACTAAGGTGTGATCATGTTTTGCTTGTGAGATAATTTTAGTCAGCAGATTCTGTCACATTGAGCCGTAAGTATTTTGCAAATTTCTATGTCTACAATGCTCGCTTGAGCTACTCTAGCTAATTGCTCCCACTTTCAATATGTATCAGATTGAGACTCGAGTCATCTAGATTAGTGTTAAAACTTGCATCGGCGTAACCTTTTACGGCGAACCTTTTTCACTTCCATAATCGAGAAACATATCCTTATTCTACTAAGGATAATTTTGACCGATGTCCATTGATCTACTCCTAGATCTCTATTGCACTCCTTGCCAATCTTAGTGGTAGGGTATGCAATAGATCAGTACACAACATGACATACTTTATAGAACCTATGGCTGATGCATAGGGAATGACTTTCATTCTCTTTCTATCTTCTGCCGTGGTCGGGTTTTGAGTCTTACTCAATCTCACACCTTGTAACACAGGCAAGAACTCTTTCTTTGACTGTTCCATTTTGAACTACTTCAAAATCTTGTCAAGGTATGTATTCATTGAAAAACTTATCAAGCGTCTTGATCTATCTCTATAGATCTTGATGCTCAATATATAAGCAGCTTCACGAGGTCCTTCTTTGAAAAACTCCTTTCAAATACTCCTTTATGCTTTGCGAATAATTCTACATTATTTCGATCAACAATATGTCATTCACATATACTTATCGAAATCTTGTAGTGCTCCCACTCACTTTCTTGTAAATACAGGCTTCTCCAAAAGTCTGTATAAAACCATATCTTTGATCACACTATCAAGCGTTTATTCAACTCGAGATGCTTGCACCAGTCCATAGATGGATCATTGGAGCTTGCACATTTTGTTAGCTCCTTTAGGATTGACAAAACCTTCGGTTGCATCATATACAACTCTTCTTTAATAAATCCATTAAAGAATGTAGTTTTGACATCCATTTGCCAGATTTCATAAAATGTGGCAATTGCTAACATGATTCGACAGACTTAAGCATCGCTACAGTTGAGAAAATCTCATTGTAGTCAACACCTTGAACTTGTCAAAAACCTTTTTGCGACAAGTCGAGCTTTGTAGATAGTAACACTACTATCAACATCTGTCTTCCTCTTGAAGATCCATTTATCTACATGGCTTGCCGATCATCGAGCAAGTCAATCAAAGTCCATACTTTGTTCTCATACATGGATCCTATCTCAGATTTCATGGTCTCAAGCCATTTCGCGGAATCTGGGCTCATCATCGCTTCCTCATAGTTCGTAGGTTCATCATGGTCTAGTAACATGACTTCTAGAATATGATTACCGTACCACTCAGTGCGGATCTTACTCTGGAAGACCTCACGAGGTTTGGTAGTAACTTGATCTGAAGTTTCATGATCATCATCATTAACTTCCTCACTAATTGGTGTAGGAATCACGGAACTGATTTACGTGATGAACTACTTTCCAATAAGGGAGAAGGTACAATTACCTCATCAAGTTCTACTTTCCTCCCACTCACTTCTTTCGAGAGAAACTTCTTCTCTAGAAAGGATCCATCTTAACAACGAAAAACTTGCTTTGGATCTGTGATAGAAGGTGTACCCAACATTTTCTTTTGGGTATTCTATGAAGACGCACTTCTCGATTTGGGTTCGAGCTTATCGGTGAAAACCTTTTCACATAAGCATCACAACTCAAACTTTAAGAAACGACAGACTTAGGTTTCTTGCTAAACCATAGTTCATACGGTGTCATCTCAGCGGTTTAGATGGTTGCCCTATTAAGCGTGAATGCAGCTGTCTCTAATGCATAACCCCAAAGCGATAGTGGTAAATCGGTAAGATACATCATAGATCGCACCATATCATAATAAAATGCTGATTCTGACGTTCGGACACACCATAACGTTGTGGTGTTCGGTGGCGTGAGCTGTGAAACTATTCCACATTGTTTTCATTGAAGACCAAACTCGTAACTCAAATATTCATCTCCACGATCAGATCGCGAAACTTTATTTTCTTGTTACGATGATTTTCCACTTCACTCTGAAATTCTTTGAACCTTTCAACTATTTCAGACTTATGTTTCATCAAGTAGATATACCCATATCTGCTCAAATCATCTTGTGAAGGTCGAAAATAACGATACTTGCCACGAGCATCAACACTCATTGGATCGCATACATCGGTATGTATTATTCCCAATAAGTCGTTAGCTTGTTCCATTGTTCGGAGAAGCGGAGTTTTAGTCATCTTGCCCAAAAGGCACGGTTCATAAGCATCAAATGATTCATAATCAAGTGATTCCAAAAGTCCATCGGCATGGAGTTTTCTTCATCGCTTTACACCAATATGACCTAAGCGGCGATTACCACAAATAAGTTGCACTATCATTATTAACTTTGCATCTTTTGGTTTCAATATTATGAATATGTGTATCACTATGATCGAGATCCAATGAACCATTTTCATTGGGTGTGTAACCATATAAGGTTTTATTCATGTAAGCAGAACAACAATTTATTCTCTTACTTAAATGAATAACCGTATTGCAATAAACATGATCAAATCATATTTATGCTCAACACCAAATAACACTTATTTAGGTTCCACACTAATCCCGAAAGTATAGGGAGTGTGCGATGATGATCATATCAATCTTGGAACTACTTCCAACACTCATCGTCACTTCCCTTCAACTAGTCTCTGTTTATACGTAACTCCTGTTTGAGTTACTAATCTTAGCAACGAGCAGTATCAAATACTCAGGGGCCACTATAAACACTAGTAAGGCACACATCAATAACCTGTATATCAAATATAACCTTGTTCACTTTGCCATCCTTCTTATCCACCAAATATTCAGGGGTAGTTCGCTTCGGTGACCAGTTCCATTGCAGCAAAAGTACTCGGTCTCGGGCTTAGGTCTAGACTTGGGCTTCTTCACTCGAGCAGCAACTTGCTTGCCGTTCCTTTTGAAGTTCCCTTCTTCCCTTTGCCATTTTCCTTGAGACTAGTGGTCTTGTCAACCATCAACACTTGATGTTTTCTTGATTTCTACCTTCGCGATTTTAGCATCGCGAAGAGCTCGAAAATCTTTTTCGTCATCCCTTGCATACTATAGTTCATCACGAAGTTCTACTAACTTAGTGATGGTGACTAGAAAATTCTGTCAATCACTATCTTATCGGAAGATTAACTCCCACTTGATTCAAGCGATTGAAGTACTCGGACAATCTGAGCACATGCTCACTAGTTGAGCGATTCTCCTCCATCTTTTAGCTATAGAACTTGTTGGAGACTTCATATCTCTCAACTCGGGTATTTGCTTGAAATATTAACTTCAATTCTGGAACATCTCATATGGTCCATGGCGTTCAAAACGTCTTTGAAGTCCCGATTCTAAGCCGTTAAGCATGGTGCACTAAACTATCAAGTAGTCATCATATTGAGCTGGCCAAGCGTTCATAACGTCATATCTGCTCATATTGAGCTAATAAACGTTCATAACGTCGCATCTGCTCCTGCAATAGGTCTGTCACCTAGCGGTGCATTAAGGACATAATTCTTCTGCGCAGCAATGAGGATAAACCTCGGATCACGGATCCAATCCGCATCATTGCTACTAACATCTTTCAATACAATTTTCTCTAGGAACACATATGAAAACATAGGGAAGCAACAACGCGAGCTATTGATCTACAACATAATTTGCAAAATACTACGGGACTAAGTTCATGATAAATTAAAGTTCAATTAATCATATTACTTAAGAACTCCCACTTAGATAGACATCTCTCTAGTCATCTAAGTGATTCGTGATCCAAATCAACTAAACCATGTCCGATCATCACGTGAGATGGAGTAGTTTCAATGGTGAACATCAATATGTTGATCATATCTACTATATGATTCACGCTTGACCTTTCGGTCTCCGTGTTCGAGGTCATATCTTATATGCATAGCTCGTCAAGTATAACCTGAGTATTCGCGTGTGCAACTGTTTTGCACCGTTGTATTTGAGCGTAGAGCCTATCACACCCGATCATCACGTGGTGTCTCGGCACGAAGAACTTTCGCAGCGGTGCATACTCGGGAGAACACTTCTTGATAATTTAGTGAGAGATCATCTTATAATGCTACCGTCAATCAAAGCAAGATAAGATGCATAAAGGATAAACATCACATGCAATCAATATAAGTGATATGATATGGTCATCATCATCTTGTGCTTGTGATCTCCATCTCGAAGCTTACCGTCATGATCACCATCGTCACCGGTAGCGACACCTTGATCTCCATCGTAGCATCGTTGTCGTCTCGCCAACTATTGCTTCTCGACTATCGCTACTGCTTAGTGATAAAGTAAAGCAATTACATGGCGTTGCATTTCATACAATAAGCGACAACCATATGGCTCCTGCCGATTGCCGATAACTTCGGTTACAAAACATGATCATCTCATACAATAAAATATAGCATCACGTCTTGACCATATCACATCACAACATGCCTGCAAAAACAAGTTAGGCGTCCTCTACTTTGTTGTTGCAAGTTTTACGTGGCTGCTACGGGCTGAGCAAGAACCGTTCTTACCTCGCATCAAAACCACAGCGATACTTCGTCAAATAGACTCGTTTAACCTTCTCAAGGACGGGCGTAGCCACACTCGATTCAACTAAAGTGAGAGAGCAGACACCCGCGGTCACCTTTAAGCAACGAGTGCTCACAGCGGTGAAACCAGTCTCGCGTAAGCGTCTGGCGTAATGTCGGTCCGGGCGCTTCATCTCACAATACCGCTGAACCAAAGTATGACATCTGGTAGGCGGTATGACTTGTATCGTCCACAACTCACTTGTGTTCTACTCGTGCACATGACATCAACGCATAAAACCAGGCTCGATGCCACCGTTGGGGAGCGTAGTAATTTCAAAAATTTTCCTCACGATCACGCAAGACCATGGTGATGCATAGCAGCGAGATGAGAGTGTTGTCTCGTACCCTCGTAGACCAGCAGCGAGCGTTGGCATAGCGTAGAGGAAGTAGTCGTACTTCTTCCCGATCCAACCGATCCAAGTACGAGCGTCGGCACCTCCGAGTTCTGCACCGTTCAGCTCGATGGCGTCCCTCGAACTCCGATCCAGCCGAGTGTTGAGGAGAGTTTAAATCGACCTGACGGCGTGGTGGCGATGATGATGTTCCACCGGCGCAGGGCCGCCTAAGCTCCGCAGCGGTATATTCGAGGTGTAGTTTGGTGGAAGGGGCACCGCACACGGCTGAGAGCGATCTCAATGATCAACTTGTGTGTCATGGGGTGCCCTCTGCCCTGTATATAAAGGAGGGAAGGGGAGGGGCTGGCCGGCCACCAAGGGCTGCGCATGGGAGTCCTACTCCCACCGGAGTAGGATTCCCCCCAATCCTAGTCCAACTAGGATTGGCCAAGGGGGAAGGGAGAGAGGGGGCGCCACCCCTTCTCCTAGTCCTAATAGGACTAGGGAAGGGGGGAAGGTGCGGCCAGCACTTGGGCCCCTTTCCTCCTTTCCACTAAGGCCCATCAAGGCCCATTGACCCCCGGGAGGTTCAGGTAACCCCGGTACTCGATAAAATTCCCAATTTCACCGGAGTGATTCGGAGTCAAACATAGGCTTCCAATATATCAATCTTTATGTCTCGACCATTTGAGACTCCTCGTCATGTCCGTGATCTCATCCGGGACTCGAACAACCTTGGTACATCAATATCATATAAACTCATAATAACATCATCGAAGCGTTAAGCGTGCGGACCCTACGGGTTCGAGAACTATGTAGACATGACCGAGACACCTCTCGGTCAATAACCAATAAGCGGGACCTGGATGCCCATATTGGTTCCTACATATTCTCTGAAGATCTTTATCGGTCGGACCGCATAACAACATCGTTGTTCCTTTGTCATCGGTATGTTACTTGCCGAGATTCGATCGTCGGTATCAATACCTAGTTCAATCTCGTTCTTGGCAAGTCTCTTTTCTCGTTCCGTAATACATCATCTCACAACTAACACATTTAGTTGCAATGCTTGCAAGGCTTATGTGATGTGCATTACCGAGAGGGCCAGAGATACCTCTCCGAGCAATCGGAGTGACAAATCCTAATCTCGAAATATGCCAACCCAACATGTACCTTCGGAGACACCTGTAATGTACCTTTATAATCACCCGATTCGTTGTGACGTTTGGTAGCACCAAAAGTGTTCCTCGGGCAAGCGGAGTTGCATAATCTCATAGTCATAGGAACATGTATAAGTTATGAAGAAAAGCACTAGCAACAAACTATACGATCAGGTGCTATGCTAATGGAATGGGTCATGTCAATCAGATCATTCAACCAATGATGTGATCCCGTTAATCAAATAACAACTCCTTGTTCATGGTTAGGAAACATAACCATCTTTGATTAACGAGCTAGTCAAGTAGAGGCATACTAGTGACACTCTGTAGGTTTATGTATTCACACATGTATTATGTTTCCGGTTAATACAATTCTAGCATGAATAATAAACATTTATCATGATATAAGGAAATAAATAATAACATTATTATTGCCTCTAGGGCATATTTCCTTCAAAAAGTTTAAAGTCATGAGCCTGATCATTGAAACTATCAAGAGGACTGCAGCAGATCAGAAGAGGAGCTATGGATATGCACCTCAGATTCAAGAATTGATAAACTCGAAGATGGGCACAGGAAAATATTAGTTGGATAAGGAACACTTTCCACTTTATCCAGACTTTGAGGACAATGAGGTTGTCATGAATGAAGATGATCCACAATCAGTTCAAGCTCGGAGAAGAAGGAGGAGAGGCAAAGAGGAGAAGGCTGCTTTGAGGAGTCTGGACTAGGGGGTGTCCGGATAGCGAACTATCATCACGGCGGACTCCAAGACTATGAAGATACAAGATTGAAGACTTACGTCCGTGTCCGGATGGGACTTTCCTTGGCGTGGAAGGCAAGCTTGGCGATACGGATATGTAGATCTCCTACCATT